>OW386285.2:47928863-49205025 GCA_936432065.2 Rutpela maculata
TTTCGAAAAAACTTGAAAAATTGATTGATTCTGAAAATCATGTTTTTAAACATTTACACCGCCATATCTTCAAATCTAATCGAACTATCGATCTGATTTTTTTTTCAAATACACAAACAAGCGCTTCCAATGGTCTTTTTGCTTCTATCAATTATTGTTTATTATTTTCTTTAAACGACAATGAACTTATTTCTTCGCTAAGAATGTACTCATATTTTGACTAAGTGACAAACTTTTTTATTTTTGCAAATTTTCATATACATGCAGCGAAGCAATTGAAGCCACGATACAGGAGAAGTTTTTGAAAAAAAAATTTTTCACTAGGACTTATAGTTTTTTATTTATGAATATTTTTGTGACACAGTAGCATATGGCATACAACCGGCAGACGTACGCCATAAATTATCCGACTGACGTTGAAATAACTTTTTTCAGTCATGTTTAAAACAATTTAATCTCTTTTAAATATGGTACAATTAAATACACACTATAATTTAATATCAAAGAATGAATACAACTAAGTAATTTTAGAAAATAACCGCAAACTGCATGAATTATATGCCCGAATCATTGCACTCGCAGAGATATACTGTTAGATGACGTCACGTCCAATATTAACGTGTTCTCAGACACGCCCCTCCTCCTGGATACTAGTCGGTGATTTAAATATTTTCCAGTTAGAAATAATGAAAATAATGTTTACTAACACTATAGTTAATATTTACAAATTAATTTAAAATGTACGGCACATGCAAGGCAAGGGGCCTATTGTGATTCCTCTGCTAATATAGACCAAGCAACGAATGATTATAGAGGGAAATTTTAGGGACAGAAAATTTGACTTCGGAACTTTGTTTGGACTAGTCTGAAGATGAACATATCAAAAGTCCCCACTCTAGGTGGTGAGCGGGGGGGAGGGGGGCACTTTGAAGGTCCAATTTTTTTGGTTTTTCGCTTATATCTCGGAAACTATGCGTCATATGGAAAAAGGTAATCTATGCAAAATTAAACATAATTAAATTTCCCACAAGAATGTCTATATTCATTTTCTTCCTGTGTGTTATAGTTTACGAGATTTCGCCAGCCAAAATAGATAATTAATAAAAAAGTATTGGGTACCTTGAATATTTCTATCAAAGCGGTTTACCGTGGTCTGCCAATAAATCACAGTCACAAAACAATCTTTATTTTACAACGCTCGACGTATTTACTAACGTAATATTTTGTCGAAATCCATGCATTTCCTTAAATATACAGTGCGATTCACTTAAAATGAAGACGCCCTTACAACTTTTTTATTTTGTTTCCAATTTGAATCAAATTTTACTTGAGTATAGAACAAATTAGGATCTACGTATGACCAGAAAAACATTCACCTAGATTGCATAGATTTCGACAAAATATTACGTTAGTAAATACGTCGAGTGTTGTAAAATAAAGATTGTTTTGTGACTGTGATTTATTAGCAGACCACGGTAAACCGCTTTGATAGAAATATTCGAGGTACTTAACACTTTTTTTAACCTCCCCACAATAAAATTGTGGGAGGTTACTACATTTAGTCCAAAATCGAAAATTGAGATAATATCAAATCTTTACGTTTTGAGGTCCCAGGAACCCAAAAAAGTGGTTTTTAAAAAACGTCTGTGTGTGTGTGTATGTTAGCACGATAGCGGCGAAGCTACTAAACGGATTTGGATGAAACTTTGCACAAGGATTTCTTTAGTACTCCAGAAGATCTGAAATGGTTTTGGTTGAGATCTGATTACGTTTAGTGCCGTTTTGGCACAGCAAGTTGTTTATTTTATGATTACTTACAATTTGTAATCGAACCATTGAAAAGCAGTAAAAAATCCAATTTCAACGATATATGACACTTGCACCCTTTCGATTTCGTTTCCGTTAAAAAAATTAAAAAGAATTCGTTATATGTGCAGTGCACACATGACAGCATCCAAAAAACATCATTGGTATTATTGTTAGGGGAAAATGTATTTTGCCATCTGTCAAAAATATTTGGGTTGGTAACCTTTGTGAATTTTGATTTATAGGTTATGATACATGACGTCACAGCTAACCTGAAAAATATATATTTCTTAAGATTTAAGAATATTACTTAGCTATTATTAAAATTTCTGCCTGGTTCCCGTACTTTCAACTAAAATCTAGTACAGTGTAATGTTTATGAAGTTCTAAATACTTTTTCTTAATAAAACATGACTCTTTTTGTAGGTTGGAAATCTAACCTGTAATTAGCTGTCTATTTTTATTAATCAACAATTAGACAATTCAAACCACGTGACTTCCAACTTTGCGTTGCGGTCGAACATTTGTTGACAGTAGTTAAACGTTTGTCAAAACAGTTTGTGTTTTTCCGTCGGCCTGGCTAAGTATCTTGAAATTTTAACAATATAGTGTTTTTTGTGGATTGTGGCAAGGCGTTTTTTATTGTTTTCAAGTAATAAACTTTATTTAATTATGCAAAGTGAGTATTTTAAGAAGTTGGTGTTGGAAAATCAAGATGGAAAATCAAGATGTAAAAACGATGGAAGGTGTTAGATCTTCCCTTTTAATCGCGGCTATCCATCTTTGACAGATCATTTATATGAAGGAAATATTTAGAATTCACGACGGTAAAAGCTAATCGTGTCATGATTTCCACGATATCCCAACCCACTACTATGCACATATCAGGCATTTTTTTCAATTATAGCCAATAATATTATCACGAAAAAATCTAATAAGACACATTCTTTACAAAAAACTCATATTAAAAACCTTTAAAACGCAAAAACTACATGAAAAAATGCTGCACTGGTCACAAACCAACCCAAATATTTTTGACAATGTCAAGACTCATTTTAGTTGATTTTTTAAAGGTAATAATTGTTTATATCCTTGTTCGGATATTACGTCTGATTAATGGGACGCGTCACAATCGTTCATTTAATGCAAACCGAGTTAACCGAGCTAAATCTGAAACGTTCGAATATTACAAAATAAAGGACTCAGACGAAGCTCGACTTGCTCGGGCAGGAAGATTTTAATTTGACGTACACGTAGTCTGCTTAAACTGTCCATAGTGTCCATAATGTTATTGACTTGTTGAGGTTAGAGTGTCATTTTGACTAAATTCTGTATTATTTTTATTCGCTATTCAATGTTCTACAAAATCTTCGAAACGTTATCTGTTAATACCCTTATAATATCCGGCAATTGATTAACATGCAACATAAACAAACATGAGAGGTTATGTTTAAACAGATTGCTTGTAGTCCACTTCAGTTCGTTCGATATTTGTCCATGAAATAAATGGCTCCAAAGTCACGTGTAATTTATCTGTTTGCTCAATGCTCTGATTTCCGGTGTAATATCCAAACACAGCTGATTTGGATCCACCGTGTGGGGAGGTTCCAGCCGCTTCCAGTAGCTGCCGATTTTTTAATTATCTATTTTGGTGGGCGAATATCTCGTAAACTATAACACATAGGAAGAAAATGAATATAAACATTCTTGTAGAAAATTTAAATGTGTTTAATTTTGTATAGATTACCTTTTTCCATACGACGCATAGTTTCCGAGATATAAGCGAAAAAACAAAAAATGGGACTTTTAAAGTGCCCCCGCTCACCACCTAGGAGTGGAGGGGACTTTTGATATGTTCATCTCCAGACTAGTCCAAACAAAGTTACGAAGTCAATTTTCTGTCCCTAAAATTTCCCTCTACATTCGTCGCATATTAGGCCAGGCAACGAATGCTCAAAAAAGAGTTTTGAACATTCGTTGCCTGGCCTAATATGCGACGAATGTAAATAGAAAACAATATAAATATTTGAATTGCATTGTTTCAGCCAATAATCGCAGCCAGTCATTTACGCTTTCCGGCAATTCCAACAACAGGGTGCAAGCAATGGTGGGAAGCACGGGTAGCTCAAACTTTTGTCAAGCAGATTATCTTATCATACCGATGGCATCAAACGTTGGCAGGCCTGCGACCGGTCTTTCATCTACGGTTGATCGGATTTGTGGTGGAATATTCAGCGCAGATGTTACGTTCACGCCAACAACAGTCAGGAGTAAGATACTTATTGAGAGAATTAAATTGTGTAAAATTCTTATTTAACAAACAGGAGTGAGTGCCAGTTTGGTTGAAATAACTTTTCATTTCGTTCGTAATTCGATACTCTCCCAACGACGGCACTGGTAAATTAAGTAACAAAGCAATCACTAAACACCTTTTTGTTTGCATTTTCGGAGCCAACTTGTTCATCTTAATATTATCTCCCTGGTTTCAAGCCGTCGTCATTTCTCGTCAGTTTGAAATTAGTTAGAATATGCCCTGTTTGTCGATATGATGATGCTGATGATATCTCGAAGTATTACACAATCTTCGCACTTTGTAACTTCGTTCAAGTCTTTGAGATAGTCTTGTATAACAACATTTAACATTTACCTTTTCGTCGGCATTCAAATATTTCTTCCTATTTTAGATCGGCTATTACTAATTTACTTTTATTGATATAGTCCATTGGTAGTAGGAAATATAAATTATAATGTTTTGCCGTTTGGAAATTATAGTACAGTCACTGGTGTCAAAAAGTACTCAAATTTCGGATTAATTCCATAGTGGCTTGGCATTTTTTTTTGCTGATTCTTAAACTTTAGGGTATCAACTTCAAGTATTAAAAAACAAAAGATGTGCTTTTACCTCTAAGAGGGTGAAAACGACCCCTGAATTTCAAAATTTAATACTGATTCAAGTATTAAAAGTTAGTTATTGAAAAAATTCATGTATATGTTCTAGAGGTCGTTGATTACGAACCTGAAGTCAAAATTTTAAAATTCGCGATTGCACCCCCAATATAGCCGGGTACAATGGAAAAATGAGATATATCTTTTTTGTTTTGAACAAGTAGAACTCTTTCTTATATTCTAGGACGAAAAAATTATATCCTAATAAGAAAACTGATTGCTCCTCTCTTAAGAGGGTGAAAACCACCCCCCAAATTCAAAAAATCAATAACTAATGAAGTACTGAGAATAAATTAATGAAACTTATATTATTTATGTTTTTCGGGTCGAATATTAAAAATCCACGGAAATAATTTTTTAAAATTGTTGACTAATAAAATAAACCACTAATTACAGGTTGGATTTTTAACCTACAAAAAGAGTCTTGTTAAAACAAGACTCTTTGGGACAATTAGGACAAAGTATTTAAAATATATACCGGGTGCCCCAGAGTTACGTTAAAGCGATAACTACGTTATTTTTAAAGTAGATCCCCCTAGGCAAAATGGTCCATCCCAGCCTGATTGACTATTAAAAATAGCAGTACTACTACTACTACTACTAAAAATAATTAAAAAAAAAACTGGAAAAGATATGGAGGGCCTCGTTTGATAACAACTCTGGAAATGTATTGCCTCGTGCAATCCTTAAGAAACCACCATCAACTTTATCTTCAAAATGGTATCCTGTATAGCTAGAGTGTGAAATTGCA
Source organism: Rutpela maculata (assembly GCA_936432065.2). Taxonomy (NCBI): domain Eukaryota; kingdom Metazoa; phylum Arthropoda; class Insecta; order Coleoptera; family Cerambycidae; genus Rutpela; species Rutpela maculata. The sequence goes on from OW386285.2 coordinate 47,934,367, forward strand.
TCCTTATGTCATTCTGAGTGCAGTGATATACCATTCTTGGTATGTTATAATTCGAGTTAGTTGCTTAATAGTCACAAATAAGACAAGTTGCAAATTCATGATAGAAAAATTAAAAAAAGAAAATCAAACCGCCTTCAAGAAATATCTCTAAGAAATAAAATTTCACTCAGTTTTACAAATACCTGTCTATCTATTAGTGAAAAGTAGCAAACAGCAATATGAAGTCGTTGCAAAAAGAAATTACTAGTTTCAAATTGATATTTGGTAATAAGGTACACTTCCTTGCTACTTTCCACTAATAGGTAGACAGGTATTTGTAAAAACTGAGTGAAATTTTATTTCTTACTTACTAAGATATTTTTTGTAGGCGATTCAATTTTTAAAAAGAAAAAGGAAGAGGGCCTATAAGGCCGGTTTTCGGCCCTTTATCTTTGGTCAAAAAAATTCGATTCGAATTTTTTTTCTCGTATATATTCAATATCTAATCTATTCCACCCCAAACAGAACTTCCCCAACCCTTTCCCTCCCCTTCCATGTATCTCCATTAAATTATTATAGAACCAGTTTACATTAGCACACATGCTTAGTTGTTTTTGAAATTGAAAATCATATTTCCTTTGAATAAACTGCACTCTAAGCTCCCCCTACTATTACAAAATACCCCTTAACACTCTCTAACACCGTCCCCCCCAACCCCACGCCTCCCATAAACATAAACTTTTATGCTGCTACCAGAAATAAAATAGCTTAAAAGGACTTTTTTTTTTTAACTATTTAACGTCGGCCTATTTCCGCTACCAGGGCCTATCACCGACGCCAGGAGACGAGCTACCCCTAACCTGGAAATTTTGCCGAACCTCTTCCCTTAAGAAGAGTAGGGATCTTTTACTTGCCTAACATTTAATAGACAAGGGACCGCCTGCTTTACATCCCCTCCGAGGGATGGTATATCCACTACGTAATCCTCGTCTGAAATTACGTAACTTCCGAGTATACACTGATATACAAGCCTCTAGGAGGTGGGACGAGAACGCTGTATTTCCCAAGATGGGAGCCCATCCAAGTACTAACCGCGCTCGACGTTGCTTCAACGGAATATCGACTGATATTCACATTGAAGTCGCCTCTACGCTCGTCCCTGACTTTTTATTTACATTATTAATAAAATGACAAAAAATGCCAATTACTATTAGATTCCACGTGGAACTTAATAGCAGTGGAATCTAATAGCAGTTAATTGCAGTACTTGGCCAACAATCACTCATTTGCAATTTTCTCGAAAACTGCTAATTTTAGAAAGAAAAATTCAAATAAAAAAGTTACGTCCATCTTTTGTCTTCGTCACTTCTCGATACACTTGGTATCTATTTCGAAAGATAAAAAAGTTTCCCGCATGTTACATTTGAGAATGTAAATTTTCAACATAGCCTTAGAAAAAAATTATGCTTTCTACACTTATTAAAATTTGACCTACATTAACACATTGTGTTAACAAATATATAGTGATAACACGATAAAAATTTGAGAGTAATCCATTGTGCCGTTTTTGAGTTAGAGCGAGTTAAGCGGAAAAATAATTGTTTTATATATTCAATACACACATAAAACTAGAGAAATGCGCCGCGAAAACTCGTGACGGTGTTAAATAATTATTTATAATAAGTTTAATATTTGATGGAGGATAGACTGATAAAATATTAAGATAGAAAAAAGATTTATATATCCGAATATTAAGCTTCGAAGTCTCTATCCCTTTTCCTTAACCCTTTATTCCCGCAAACGGATTATGCCCCCTCTCTCCCTTCCTATTGCTTGGATTGCGATAATTTTTTTTTTTTAATTAAAGATAAAAAAAATATCACTTACCTGTAAAAAAAATTCTTTTCTGAGCACTTTTCTTCGTACTCAAAAACGCATTTTAAAAAAATGCATAAGAATTTTCCCCTCCCACAAGTTTGTTTATTTGAAAAAAATAAAAAAAAAACTATTCAGTCAAATATTAGACGTAATAACGAACAAATTCCATTTTGATTTTTGAAAATCGCACGACAGGGAAAAAAGTTCGAGGGGGTTGAATAATTTTCCTTTCCCTACCTCCCTCCCCTCCCCTAATTGGCCCACCACCTCAATACTCCGGCTCCATCAATTCTTATCTATTTCACCTATGTCAAAAGTATCTCATCCCCCTAACTTGTTTTTTTTTTCGTAAAAAAATTAAGGAATTACTTTTTTTTTTTTTTTTTTAATGGCATTAGGAGTTATCCATGCAGCCAGGCACAAGTTGTTATATATAAAACTAATGGGATAAACACATTTGCACACATATACAGGCAGCACACATCTATACATATATTACCCTAAACCTATCCTAATCCAAAAAACAGGAAATTATAAAGAAGATCCAAGGGAAGGTACGAATGCACATTCTTCTCGCCCAGGAGTCTTTCAGGGCATTTTGTTAGACACACTATAATAGACTACGGTAAAAGGGAATTAGGTAAAATTAAAACAAAGGTGAGACATATAAGGAACGAATCTATTAGTTACCACATTTATACTTTCAGACCAGACGTTTTCAAAAAGCGTATAATAACTGCATTCACTCTATTATCGTTTAGAGCTAATAGGTGTAATAGATTGACTGGCATTTGAATGTTAAGGTTCAGAATATCTGCATACAGTTGGTCACGTCCAGATGAATGTTTAGCACAGTTAAAAAATAAATGGTCCAGATCGCCTACAACATTACAAATTTCACATATTTTGGTCGGTAAGATTCCTATTTTATTTAAATGTAGAGGGTAGCAACCATGTCCAAATCTCAGCCTAATAAGTGTAGTAGTATATTTCCTAGGAATATGAAAAAAGTGGAACCATGGTTCCTTAGGAATTTCTATTTGGATATGGGTATATCTTGTAGGCGTAGTAAAACAATATTCGTGCCAATGAGAAGTCCATTTTTTATTTAATCTCGCTTTGCTAATATTTATACCGTCCTGTAGACACATACTGTCTACAGGATCTTAATGTTCGACACTGTCTTTGGCCAATATGTCGACTTTTTCATTGAATTTTATGCCGCTGTGAGCTTTAACCCATATATAATTAATTTTAAACCCAGATATTTTCAATAAATAATTATAGTGTTTAATTAAATTAATGAAAGGGTGACACATGCTGGATATAGGATTATAAGTATTACTTATTGCCAAGAGAACTGATCTGGAGTCACTTAGGATGATTGAGTTTTTAACCTGCTTATGTATAATATGTTCTAAGGTTTTGGCTATAGCATATGCTTCTGCTGAGTATATGGACGTGTCTTGGGAGAGTTTAAATTTTGATTGCGTACTTGAGTTAGGTATTAAGAATGCACAGCCTGTACCATAGTCAGATTTTGAGGCATCTGTATAGAAATGAGTAGCAGTAGGAAGTTTTTCTAAGATGTTTTGGAGGATAACTTCATTTACTCTGGGATTTTCTGTATAATTAGGGAATAATATATGCGACTGACTTATCAAGTCAAAATATTCGACCTGAGGGAGAAAGTGGTGTTGGTTGATATTTTTAGAAACTTGTAATACTTCACGATATCCTATGCACAGAGGTGGGGAATTTCTTTTCTCCCAGAATTTGTCAGTAAGATCTAAGATATTTAGGTGGTGTATTCTGTCCATCATAGCAGGATTTTTTATATTTAATTTTAAAACATTTTTTTCAGAAAGGAACTCTCTCCTGAGGAAAAGAGGAGGTTCGTTGGACTCTACACGCAAAGGTTCGATTGGGGTTGAATTCATGGCACCGGTACATGTACGAAGAGCTTTATTTTGCATTACATCGATTTTATTTAGCACAGACTTACTAGCGGATCCATATAGAGTGCAACCGTAATCTATAATTGATCGAATGTACGACCTATAAAAAAGAATTGAAATTTGTGGATCTGCACCCCACCAAGTTTTTGACGTTAATTTTAAGAAATTAATTCCTTTCTGACATTTGGTGATCATATACTCAATGTGTGACTTCCAAGTTAACTTTTTATCTAGGATTAATCCTAGATATTTTATTTCATTACGATATGGGAGTGTTATATTTCCAAGTGTTATATAATCGCGTATCGGGGTGTTATGTCTTGTGAAAATGGTGACCATGGATTTCCCTTCACACGAGGTAAAACCATTGTGTTGTAGATTTTCCTGCAAAGTTGTAATAGCAGTACCTAGAGAGTGCATACAAGTTTCATATGAAGGTTTCTGAACATAAAGACAAAAGTCGTCCGCATACTGTACGATATTGATATCGCTGAACAAGTTGTGTAAATCTGCGGTATAAATATTGAAAAGCATCGGACTCAAGACCGAGCCCTGAGGCAAACCTAGTGAGGTAAAACGGGGGCCTATTTTGGTGTTACCATATCTTAGATATACTTCTCTATTACAGAAAAGATTAGTTATACTATTAGCAATTTTCCCTGGGATACCAAGGTTGCACATTTTTAGTTTAAGTATGTTCAAATCAACACAATCATAGGCGCCTTTTATGTCCAAAAAAATAGACCCCAGATAATCGTTATCTGAGAAACAGATTTGTATGTCAGTCACTAAATGAGTCAGTGCATCCATGGTACCAAAGTCAGCTTTGAAACCATATTGGTTAGCGGGGAGTGGATGATATTTATATAACCACCATTCCAATCTGCATTTTATTAGTCTTTCGAAAGTTTTAAAGATACAAGACAGCAAAGAAATAGGGCGGTAAGCCTCAGCGTTGTTGGGATCTTTGTCGGGTTTAAGTATGGGAATTACGGATACTTTTTTCCAAGTTTGGATGTCAACTCCTCCTACCCACATATCATTAAATATTTCTAGTAAAAATATTTTGGCAGGCATCGGAAGGTTTATGAGCATCAGGTACCTAATCTCATCCAGCCCAGGACTAGTGTTACGAGTTTTTTTGAGGACATAGTCTAATTCAGTTAAAGTAAATGGGTTACTTAAGAAGTTACTATTCTCCGTATTATCGCAGTATTGTCTGAATTCATGAGACACTTGCGCTGGTGTGACATTATCGTAGAAGGTTTCAACCCAGTCAAAATTTTCACATTTTTTATAGGATGTTGGCAATCTTTTAATTTTTCTTATCTGATTCCATAATTCAGAATATGGTGTATTTTTATTAAGTCTCGAAACGTAGTTGATCCAGTTTAATTTAGCTTTACTTTTAAGGAGTTTTTTAGTTCGAGCCATTTCCTCTTGACATTTTATATAATTTTCTATCGTACTACACCTTTTATAGTTTTCTAACGCACATTTTCGTAGTTTGACAGCGTTTTCACATTCTCCATCCCACCAGGGGGGAGGCATTCGATTTTTTGATTTGAATGGTTTATTTTTAGGTATGGATAATTCGGCTGCTTGTTCGATACACTCTGTAAAGAACTTGTACTTTTCTTCGGTGTTTGAGAAGACTGGTATATTAGAGAAATAAGTATTAGTTAGGTTTATATATTTTGGCCAATCGGCCTTGTTAATATTCCACTTATTTTTAGGAAAAATTACCTCCGAGGGATAATAATGTAAATCTAACTCACAGACAATCGGATAATGGTCCGAACCCAAAGTATCCGAGCTAACTGACCATTGAACATTGGTTGCTATATCTGCAGAACTAAATGAGATATCTACCACAGACTTTTGGCAGTTTGGGGACGTAATTCTTGTAGCTGGACCTTTATTTAAAAGAATTAAATCTGCTTCCGCTGCTGCATTCATTATTTGCTCGCCTATAGCATCAGTTTTCCAAGAGCCCCAAACTCTATTATGGGCATTAAAGTCCCCACCTATAAAAATTGATCCGGTAGCTTCGCGAAAGATATTACGCCAATCTTGTATATTTGTTGATATATTAGGAGGTTTATATATAGAAATTATGGTCACACACTGTTTATTAATTGTTACTTTAGCACCACATATTTCAATGGCGTTATTAAAATTCCTAGTAAATGAAATCTCCTTAAAGATATATGATTCGTGAATTAGTATGGCAACACCAGCCTTGCCATCCAGACGGTCCTTTCTGACAAGGGAGTACCCACGAAAGTTATATGAAATACCTGGTTTAAACCAGGTTTCACTGAGCAAACAGATGTCAACTTCATTTGTTTTTAAAAACATATTTAAACTATTTTTATTTGCTACAGCGGAACGAGAGTTCCACTGCATAATTTTAACCTGTTTATTTTTAGGTTTGAATGTTACTACCATTAATATATTCTAGGGTCGATGTTATTTTTACCCTTAGGACATCCTCATTTAAGTTTTTAAGCTCCTCTACACTTCTTATATTACTAACCAAATTTAATATTAAACCTGAAAAGGCCTCAATAATTTTATTTTTAATATCTACAAAGCCATCAGGTCTATATGGGTTTGGAGGGAGGGGGTTTGATGGGCCTTGTATAAAAGGGAACATAGGAGGGACGTTTACAGCTGCAGAAATTGGTGACTGGGCTTTCCTTTTTTTATTTTGTTGGGTTAAAGGAACAAATGCATTTGTCTGAGACCTAGACGTGGAGGGTTGAGAGAAGGATTGACGGAGTGGTGGGGGTCTCTTCTTTTCCCTATTACTATCTAGGGGAGGAAACTGCGTTTCGTCTAAGGAATTTAATTTATCATACGTATTATTAGATATTATATTAGCGTAAGATAACTCTACTGCTCTTTTAGCTTCTAGGAATGTAGTGTTGGATGAAGCCATATAACTTTTAATTTTCTTTTGTTTTTCGATATTAGGGCAAAACTTAGATACAGACTTGTGGTTGTCCTTTTTACAGAAAATACAATATGAGTCTTGTGGATCCCTACATACATGTTGGTCATTCGATTTTTCTTTGCTACAGTTGGTACAAAGAGTTGTTGTGCTACGGCACAGACTAGCTACGTGTCCATATCGTAAGCATTTAAAGCATTGTATAACTCTTTGTATATATGGCTCTACAGGACATATTACGCTATTTATTTCTATATGAGTCGGCAAATTATTGCCTTCAAAAGTTAACGACACGATTTGCCTAGGAACTTCCGCTGGTTCCCCGTCTATTTCTATTTTTCGCTTAAATCTTTTGACTTTAGTAACAGGGACGCTTGAAATAATATTATTTATCAGATAATCCTCATCAAATACCGTATCTACGCCTCTAACAACACCTTTCCTTGTTAAAAGATTATTCGGTATGTAGGCTCTTAGTTTTTCAGTGTTTAATGCTGGATTGCTTATCAATTTATTAGCATCAGAAATGGTTTTTAACACAACTTTTATTCTGTTTCTGCCCACCTTTTCAATATTAATTATGTTCGGAATATTTAGCTTTTTGTGCAAGATATGTCCCACAAACATTGGGTGTAGCCGACCAATATTTTCCTCGTTTGTTTTTTCAATAAAAACGTACACTAAGTTGGAATAGTATGTCGGTTTATCAAGATTAAAAGACTTACTTTGCTCCTGGGTTTTTGTGTTACCTTTATTAGCCACTCTCGGCTGAAAGCGGCTGTTTATATTGTCGTCAATGCGTACATTACCCACACCAGCTCTGTTAAGGTCCGATTCGTTTGCATGAGGGTCCATTGTATAGTTCGTCGTCAGATCTATGTGCATGTTGTCGTTAAATTGCCCGTCTTTTTCATAATTTTCTTGGGTACCTCCCCCCTTGTCGGGAGGTCGGCTCATTATTAAACAATAATTTGGATTATATGTACTTTAAAATACACTCTTAGATATACCACTTATTTAATTAGAAGGTGGATTTAAGTTGTAATTGCGAATTTATTACACTCCCGTAAAACGCTTGTGCTATTCGCGGATCCACAACTCGACTCTTGAACAATAGGTTCCTGAAATTACTTTTTTGTGTATTAGTGTTAGGGCAAAAAACGAGTATTTTCAAACAAATTTTTCACGAAAAGTTACCGTCCGATTTGAAAAAAAATTAGGCGCTTCCGTGAGATCTTCAATTTTTAATTTTACTTTTTTTTTTTTTCGTCAGGTCAATAATAACAAAGTTATCGTGGAAATACATGTTTTTGCGAATTTTAAATGCGAATTCCTCCGCCACCCCATGTGATTAAGCTGAACTAAGTTGATAACATGATAAAAGAGAACGTAACCGAATTGCCAAAAAAATTATTTAAAAAGTTGGTTTCATTTCAAAACCAGATCCGCTCCGCTATTATTGCAAATGTTGTACTTTTGTCTGATTTTTGCAGAATTTAAAGCTTAACTATCTTTCTTCGTATTTTTATTGCTTTGAATGTAGGGAGAGGGAGTAAAACGAGCGCAAGGTTAGATCTTTCTGCCGATAAAAAAAAGATTAAGAAAAGTCTTCGTCATACCATTTTCAAGCTTGTAGCAATATGATGATGGCGGGAATGGTTCGGGTGTTTATGTTAGTGGGGGGAGAGGGTGCTTGTCATTGGGAGTCAGGGGTGTTGGTGTGTTGTATAGTGGTAGGTGGAGCGTGGAGCTTAGGTGCAGTTTATTTAAGGAAAATATGGTTTTCAAGTTCAAAAACATCAAAGCATGTGTACTAATATAAACTGATTCTAATAATTTAATGGGGATGGGATTTCGAAATTTTTGGACCAAAAATAAATAGGGCCGAAAACCGGCATTATAGGCCCCCCTCCTTTGTTTCAACGTTTTTAGTAGCTTTCAAGGTCCCTGCCTGGAGGATAAACAAATAACAGCCTAACCTCACTTTAGATCCTTATAATAATATACTTTAATAATATACTTTTAGTTTACATAATATCAAATAGTCGGTATCCGCCATCGTACCAGGTTTCACAAATCCACAAAAAAATTGCTGGCATTATAGCATCTCAATTAAAAACCATCATGCAATGAAATCGTCATCATTAGCAGCATTGAAAACAACGATCTGAGCGAGAGCATGCTGTATAATTTATTTGTAAAAGCAAATTTTTTACCGGGCGAGTTTCTCAATAAAAGTCTCAGTTCATACTGTTGTCGTAGAAAACTTCCTTCGGCTGATTCACCTCAATACAAGGCTCTCTTTCGTTGCGAAATAGTATATTACATGATAGGAAGTTTAATAATGGACTGTTGTTTGCAAAAAATTATCATTATTATAACCGGAGAACTAAATTTTTAATTGATGTCACCGGCGCCTCCGCCAAAACTTCTAATATGCTCGTACGCTTATGAAGTCGTTTAAAAATTAATATGTACAGTCGCATTCATTAAAAAAGTGTACAAGTATTAGAATCATATATGTGTAAAAAGTTCGTCAAGCGCATGCACTTTCAAAAATAATAATGCCAACAACAACGCTTTGCATTTTTGACAGTCTATGAGATGTACTAAACTCCAATAAACAATAATTTACACCAACCGGTTTTACACAAAATTGATAAAGCTCGCCTCTCATTCTAATACTTGTACGCTTTTTTAATGAATACAACTGTACCATATTTAATAAATTATGAAATTGTGCTAACAAATGTTCAAATTGGTAACCTCCCGTCGCCACACAAGCTTCCAAGCATCGCATCATCTTTCATATGCAGGTTGCTCTAAGCATAGCTGGTGAGGCTCTGCGGAAAGCCTCACAAATTTAATCGATAAGATCCCTCAAGTTAGTAAGTATAGTATATCATTGCATTCAGAATCATTGACATGATGATGCAATTTCAGACTCTAGCTAAACAGGGTGCACTGTAAAAAGTCAGGGTAAATTCACAATGCATTTATATTAAATATTGGTGTAAATTTGACAGACATTTTTATATAAAATCTGTAAATATAATAATTTTGGGAAACATAGTGTAAAAACACTGGAATGTGTATTTTTGCATACGTGTTACAGAAATAAATGTTATTATACTATAAAAATACTATAAAATTTACATAATTCCTTAAACTGACAGCTAATTTTACATTAATTAAAAAATAATCATGCTATTTTATAGTACTTCTCCACTTATCTTGTAACTTTACAACCTATATTGCTGGCAACAAGTAACCAATTTAACTACGGGAATTTTGTAGTATTACTTTTTACAGTGTACTATTTGAAAGAAAAGTTGGGGTGGTTTCTTAGGCGTTCTAAGAGGAAACACGATTTCAGACGGGGTCTTTCATGTCTTTTGCAGGTTTTTAAAATATTTTTATCTTTTCAAATAACGGAGAAATCGCCTGCTAACGGAATTCTGGGACACCTGGTATATTACAATATAAGTATGTGTACCTAGAGTCTATGATATCAGTTTAGTAATGTTTTTTAGTAACTATGATTATTTATACCTAATTATAAATTTAAAGTTAAAACACAGTACAAAACAAACTAAACTGTTACAAAGTTAGACCAGAAGATAAATTAGCACTTTTGTCACAGCGCAATTGCGTAGGCCCTTATCCTGTAAATAAAAGTGTTATTCGAAAGTCTTGATGCCTAATAACTTATTCTAGGAATCCAGCATATTTATCTGGTGGTTATAACCATCTGTAGATAAAAATATCGGTTTTTTGCTTATCTCAGGAATAAAATATATTCTGTAGAATAAGTACCTCTATTTTTAATAGCGTGTAGCTTTTTAGCATAACTGCGCGACCATAGATTTTGACTGGACTATGTGTCAATGTAGATTGTAATTCCATCGTTAATTATTCAGTACCAATCTACATTTACGCACATACATCATAGCTCATTTAACATAAATGCTTGACTCGAAATCAATAATCTCCAGTCCACGTTGCTATTTAAATGAAATTATTACCTTAAAGCGACAATAGCTGTAGACCTGGCTTTCATTTCTAATAAATGGTGAAGGTGCCGGTAACGCAGAGGCTCAAGTTTCTTGAGTACTTATATATAGTCCAGACGACAGAGAACATTTTACAAAAACTTGCAACTTAATTTTTTTTTATGAGTTCATGAAAGTGTATAGAATAACGCCCTGAAAAGTTTACATTCCACTCGGATGCAAAACATAAAAAAAGTGAAAAAAAATTTTTTTTCATTCATTTTTTCAAAATTTTGAAATTGAGTCAGGGTAGGAAAAAATAAAAAAATACAGGTGGATCGACCACGTATTTCTGAACAAAAAAGCGCACTGTTAAATGCATATGGAACTTCTAAAAATTCTTAGCTGTTCTAACGAGTAAAATAAAGCTTTTTTCGTCTTTCTGATTACACATTTTTGACATTTTTCTTAATGAATAGGATTAGAAATAGTGAGTATGAAGGGAAAATATTCAATTATGAACACTGAGGTCTCCTCGGGTGTCATTTTTTGTCACTGTAAACTAGGTTAAGACACTTTGTTTTGTTAAATTTGTTGCAGTAAAAAAATAATAAATAATAATAAAATAAATAATACACAGACACCACATATAGCCGCAGGATCGAAGCAGATCTGCCGCGCTGGAATTCGCAGTAATTTTTACCTGCATTTACTGTATTCTACTTATTACAATTACACCTATCCACATTTCAACTATATCATCCAATGAACTCCTTATACATTTGTTAACGTACTGGAAAAGTTCCAAAATTCGTATTCAAAACTATGGAGAGTTATAAGGATAAGATCGAAATCGCTACTTCTGATCATGATGGGTATTGATCATATTTTCGAAAAAATGCATGCAAGTAAGCGAATTTGTGTTTGAACATTCGAAAAGTAGACAATTTTTCCGAAATAGTGATATTTTATTTTTTCCAATGAGTCAATTTCTCGACAAGTTACAGCCTCCAATATATATATTTATCAAAAAAATCATCAAGCAAGGAAATTAAAATGATATGAGATGTACTTTTTTTAACCCACGTTACTACAACATAATAACCATAATAATCATGAAGTGTACATACTTTTTAATAGTTCTCAATGAAGAAAGAATTTTTTTGAAGGGCTTTTATTTTTTTCTATATTTTTTATTGCGACGATCGAGTTCGGGCGTGATAATATATATAAATATATTTTTCCCATCCATCCTTTGCTTGTATTGTTTAAAACACAAAAACATTGGAAAGCTACAATTTCCATATTTTAAATGAACCAACATTCATATGGATTGAACAAATTCTGATTTAATGACATGTAATTCAATGCGTTGGTGTCACAGTCATGCGTATTCTAGCGCGCGCCCGTGAATCTCGCTAATAGTTATAACGTTACTTGACTATTTTTTTCCGGGAATACCGTGGCTTTAGCGATACATTTTGTTAAGACATTTTTTGTTCATAAATGCGTGATTTATCAATCTGTGTTTTTAATTTTTTCCTAGCTTGACTTAATTTGAAAATTTAAAAAAAATGGATGAAAAAAAATTTTTTCTCACTCTTTTTTTATGTTCTGCGTCCGAGCGAAATGTAAACTTTTCAGGATATTATTCTATACACTTTCGCGAACTCATTAAAAAAAAAATCATTTTGCAAGTTTTTGGAGGTAAATAACTTACTTCATCGACTGGGCTATTATTGTGGAGTGCATTTTGACGAAAAAAAAATAGTTATTAGGAAATTGATTGGACCTTAATGATTTTGCCTAAAAACTTTCCTAATCACTTCCTATAATCATAAATGAAGTTTTGCCCAATTTTTTTGCAGTAATTTTTTTTTAGATCTCCAAAAAACTAATTTTCATTGATAATATTTTGGCAGTTTCGATTATTTTATCCTGAAAATGTTCACCCTGAGATTTTCAAGGTCTATGACGAGTCTGGTTTAAAACATTAATAAATAAAACGATTCCTCTAAATGATTTAAAATCTTCCAAAATTCAATAAGTATTTATAAAGATTTTATATAAAAGTTCAAATATTATGGCATAGATGTTTTCGATATTGTTAACAATTAAAATGACGTTATGCAGTAAGAATACAAATTGGCGGATTAGTGGAGCGCCTGGGGGTTTTGACTTCGGACTTTTGTTACAGTGAATGAATTTATATGGTCGAGGTGGGATCTTGTTTTTTATACTATAAATTTCAAAGTTTACCAAAAATTTTTTTGTGCTTTTGATTTTATCATAATTTGGACAAAAAACTATAAAAAAATTAATATCTTAGCATATAATTTTATTTTAAATAATATTTTTTTTTTATGTATACGTTTAATTTTTTCCTAAATATACATAGAAGAATATCTTTCAAAGATACCTGAGTGTCATGAGGGTCGTAGGGACCTTAAACAGGTAGTAAAACGTGGAGGGGAGAACGACAACGACAGCTGCAATTTACAAATTTACGGACGTAGTTCTAGATTTTTAATTGCAAAAATCAAGTTATATGTGAGCATTATGTAATATATTTAAAGAATACTTAAATTAGTAACACGTACGTGGTATTTGATGGGTATAAGAAAGACAGTATATTAAATCAGTAGAAAGAAATCGTCGTGCATTGAAAAATAAATGTGCAGATATTGAATTCGATGAAAATATGCCTTTGAAAGTAGCTCAAGAGAAATTTTTGTCAAATAACAAAAATAAAAGCCGCTTGATAGAACTGTTGAGAATTAAATTAGCTGACAACAATATTTTTACATGCCAAGCGGAAAGCGATGCAGACAATTTAATTGTTGATACAGCAATTAATTCAGAAACAAAAAATGTTGTTTTAGTTTCAGAAGATATTTACGTCTTGTTTATATTAACGGCATTAGTGGAGGAGGATCGTGAAATATATTTTCTAAAACCATCCCGAGGCAAAGTGCAACAAAAAATATTTTCTTCGAAAAGTCTAGAAAGATCGCTTCCAAAATGTAAAGAACATATTCTTTTTTTACATGCTTTCACAGCTTGTGATACCACATCTGCGTTTTTCAATAAAGGCAAAAATAAGTTTACCAAAAATTTTGAGAAACGTCATGATTTACACGAATCAGCAAAAGTATTTAAAAATGTCAACGAAGACTCCAATAATATATTTCAAGCGGGTGTAGCATGCATTTTGGGTTTATATGCAGCTCCTGCAAAAATTAAAGATTTGAATATGTTGAGGTTCAATTTTTTCATAAAAGCAACGGCCAAAAATACAAGTGTTCTTTTGTCATCATTACCTCCTACAACTGATGTAGAATTTGGACACCTAAAGAGAGTGTACCTGCAAATCCAGATATGGCTAGGTAATGACGTAGATATTGAAAATTGGAAGTATTCCAATAACGTGTTCATCCCAATAACAATGAATCAATTGCCTGCTGCGGATAATCTATTGCAAATGTTATTTTGTAATTGCAAAAAGGGATGTGGAGCTGCTTGTGGATGTCGGAAGTGTGGCTTATATTGTAGTGTAGCATGTCTACAATGCAGCGAAAATAGTTGTTTTAATACTCCACCTCTCATTCAAATAAATGAAGTCGAAGAAAATATTTAATATGGACAAAAATGTAAATTGTTTAAATAAACTGTTCTGTCTTTGTAGATGAATAAATAAGAACCTTAATAACTTTTACACTAACATTTATTATTCACATAAACAATACAACTGTACATGGGTATTATCCGAGAACTGACTACTTGCGTACCGCCGCGCAGGTAGGCAGCTATCTGGTATACAAAAACTTACAAACTTTTTATATCACAGACAGACTTATATACAGGGCGAGTCTTTACAATGGTAACATACATAACACCTCCCCCTCATATTTAAAACGGAATGTATAAACAAGCACGATTAGATTATGTTACTTGAAATCTATTAGGGGCCTTTAATTGACTTCTTCTTCGAAGTACTCGCTCTTCCACATTATTATCTGTAGAAGTTCCAGGTTGGGCAATATCTATGTTATCACTGTTTACAAGTTCACCATTAGGAGAATTATTTTGAACAGGTATTTTCGTTTCGATTGGTATGAGTACAGGATTATTGTTTTCCAAATTACCATCTATATTATCTGAAGTTTGTCGTGGAATTATGGATATTATTTTTATTTGGCTTTAATTGGTTTTTATGCCGTTTCCATTTTATTCCACCACCTACATCAACAACATAGGTTCTTTGGCCAATAACGCTATCAATGTTGCCTTCGCGCCACTTCGGATTATTCATTCTATAATCGCGCACCCAGACATTATCATTTTTCTCAAATATTATATCACGCCTACGCCTATAATAATTTTGTTGATAATTTTGTTTAGATTTCACTATGGCCTCAGTTGAAGGTAACAGCAGATCTAATTTTGAACGCAAAAATCTACCCATCAACAGCTTTGCAGGTGCCTCACAAGTGGTAGTATGCGGTGTATTTCTATATTGTAATAAGAAACGGTTTATTATTAGGTTTACATCGTTAACCCCCTCATCTCTACCTTTTAGAATAGCCTTTTTCATAATTTTAACCGCACTTTCTGCCTGCCCATTTGTGGCAGGATGATATGGCGCGCCCATTGAATGTTTAATACCATTTTTAGCGACAAAATTTTGAAATTGCTCTGATATAAACGTCCGACCGTTATCTGTACATATTTCCCTTGGTAAGCCAAATCACGAAAATAACTCTCTAAGTATATTTATGGTTGTAGTTGCTGTAATATTACTTACTTCACAGCATTCTATCCACTTGGACGTTGCATCCTCAATTACAAAGAAATTTTTTCCCAGACAAGGTCCAAAAAAATCTGCATGCACTCTATTCCAAACCTCTTTTGGCCAATTCCACACAACAAGTGAAGCTTTTGGTGGATTATTTCCAAATTTTGCACACGTTTGACATTTGTTGGAAATATTTTCAATTTGTTCATCAATAGACGGCCACCATACGTATGAGCGCGCTAATGACTTCATTTTAATTATTCCCATATGTGAGGAATGAAGTTCAGTTAAAATATGAATTTGATATTTTATTGGAATAACTACAGGGTACCCCCACATTAAACAACCTTGTTCTATTGTAATTTGATTTTTCCTTCTAAAAAATGGAACATACTGTGCTGATGGCGCCTTATTTGGCCATCCATTTCGCACGTAAAACATTATTTTACTTAAAATTGGATCAGAAGCAGTTTCACATTTAATTTTTTTAAAATCACATACAAAATCACTTTCTTCCACGTAGTGCAAATATGAAACGTTATCACTACATTGATTATAATTTATTATAATTTAAATAAGATATTTTATTATTATTAAGACTGTCCTCAATCGGTAATCTCGACAAAAAATCTGCATTATTTTTATGTGAACTTACAAAGTGAATTTCATAATCAAAAGCAGAGAGAATATGTGCCCATCGCTGTAATCTGTTTGCGGCAAAAACAGGTATACCTTTTTTAGGACCAAAAATTGTCAAAAGTGGCTTGTGGTCTGAGTACAGCAAAAATTTCCTTCCGTAGAGGTACTGAAAAAATTTTTGTACACCGAAAATTATGGCAGCTGCCTCTTTTTCGATTTGACTGTACTTGGATTCTGCATCATTTAGTAACCTGGAAGCATATGCAATAGGTCTCGCTGAGTCATCATCGAAAATACGGCTGATTATGGCCCCAAGGCCATATTGGCACGCGTCGACTGTTAACTTTATTTTTAAATCTGGATTATAATGTACCAACACCAACGAAGACATTAATTTTTTTTTTACATGTTCAAAACTTTTTTGACATTTCTCGGACCATTTCCATGGCATATTTTTTTTTAGTAAATTATATAGAGGCTGCAAAATCACAGATGCGTTTGGGATGAATTTACAGTAAAAATTAACCATGCCCAGAAAAGATTTTAATTCCGTAATTGTTCTAGGAGGTTGTACATTTTTTATTGCTAAAATTCTTTCTTCTGTTGTATGCAACCCATATTTATCAATTTTATGACCTAAATAATTAACCGAGTCTTGAAAAAAAGCACATTTTTCTTTTTTTACTTTTAAACCCACTTTTTTTTAAATTTCAAAAACTTTTTTTAGACGCTCCAAATGTTCTTTATCATTTGCTCCGGTTACTAGAATATCATCTAGATATATCACAACCCCGGGAATTACAATCAGCTGCTCTATAATTTTTTGAAAAATAGAGGGTGCGCTGGTAATACCATATGGAAGTCGTGTGTATGCAAAAAGCCCCTTATGGGTAGAGACAGTCACTAATTTTTGACTTTCTTCTGTCAAAAGGACCTGTTGATATGCCTCAGATAGATCTATTTTCGAATATTTATCTCCTCCTTGCAATTGAGAAAACAAGTATTCAATTCTAGGTAAAGGATACTGCTGTACCTCCAAGTGAGGGTTAATTGTAATTTTAAAATCACCACATATTCTAATACTACCGTTTGGTTTTAATACAGGAACAATGGGCGTGGCCCATTCTGAATATTCAACAGGAACTAAGACTTTATTATCAATCAAACGTTGAATTTCTTGTTCTATTTTCGGTCTTAATGCAAAAGGGACTTTACGTGCTTTAAAAAATTTTGGTGTTGCACCTTCTTTAACCCTTAATGTTACCTTAAATTTATTAAACGTTCCCAGACTATTATCGAAAAGTTCTCTGTAGTTCTCAAACAACTCTTTGATATTGGCAGTAGATTCTATGTTTACCTTTTTTTCTACATAATTTATTTTACTAATACCTAATTTTAACATATTTAGTCCATTTCTACCTATAAGTGGGGGACCACCTTTTTTTATTACATACATTTTTAACAAATGATGGAAATTTTCATACAATACGTTTAACTTCAAATAACCCAAGGGTTCAAATGTTATTCCTACATAGTCTTTAAGAGACAGATCATTATTAAAAAGTTTGAACTTTGTGAAATATTTTAAATATATTTTTTCAGAAATGGCAGCGTGTGCAAAGCCAGAGTCGGCCTCAAAAGCTATTGGGACATTTTCTACTAATAATTTTACATATGTGGGTTTAACATTACCATTATTATCTATTTCAATACTTCTTAAATTAAACATTGTCAATTCCTCAGTTTCGGCGCTATTTTGCAAGTCATTTTCTACTAAAAAATTTTGAGGTCGTAAATTACACATAGTCGCTAAATGACCTTTTTTACCGCACTTATAACAAGTGCAATTGCGATAGAAACACTAATTTGCTCTATGGTTACGACGTCCACAAACGAAACACTTACTTTGATTTTGTTGTGAATTATTCCTTCTTGGATAACTAACCTCGTTTTGCGTTGAGCATCCTGGTGTTTGACTGTTACGATTTGATTTGGGTAGCGCATCTGATAGCCTCCGCTGCTGATTGAAATTTACCTCTGCCAGCTCGGTCTTCACCTCTACACAGCCAGATTTCTCCCTAGGGTGTTGCTCGCTAAGCGCCGATTCTTTGTTTCTCGCCGTTTTCACCATTTTTGCTAATGTGGTGGCTTCTACTGTAGGATCCTCTTCAAAAAGGCGATCTTTAATTTTAGAGTTATCAATCCCAATTGTAAAAATGTCGCGTACAAGTATTGTTAATTCTTCTCCAAATTTACAGTTTGCTGCCAGCTGTTTTACTCTTGCTGACCATTGCGAAATACTTTCGGTTTCACCCTTTACAGCATGATAGAATTTTTGTCGTTCACCAAATAATGAAGCCACTGGCGAAAAATAATCTGTCAATATTGTTAATAATTGCTCAAAAGTTTTTGTTTCTGGTAAATTCGGCACACATAAGCTTCTGACGATTACATAACATTCTTCACTTAACGAATTTAAAAGCATTGCTCTCTTACGCTCCATAGTCGTAATATCATAAGCAATAAAACTTTGATTGAGTCTTTCTTTGAAAACAGTAAAGTCACCCTTTTTTGGATCAAACTTCTCTATTATTGCTAATGGACAATATATCTGCTGCTCGCCCATTTTATAATCTTATAAACGGTAAAATATAGTATAATATCTTGACCGCGTTTTTATTTTACGTGTATAAAACAGAAACAGTTTTTTTTGTTTTGTTCTCACACACACGGGTTTTTAAATACACCTCGTCGTCATTTGTTCTGTCTTTGTAGATGAATAAATAAGAAACTTAATAACTTTTACACTAACATTTATTATTCACATAAACAATACAACTGTACATGGGTATTATCCGAGAACTGACTACTTGCGTACCGCTGCGCCGGTAGGCAGCTATCTGGTATACAAAAACTTACAAACTTTTTATATCACAGACAGACTTATATACAGGGCGAGTCTTTACAATGGTAACATACATAACATAAACAAATATTTTATCAATAATTTTCTTTTTTATTTAATTTTCCTTAATTTACTTCTTTTCCTCGATTACTGTCTCTATATAAATAGATACGTTAACTTAATTTCATTATACAAAAATATTCTACAGCCTAATATGTATTATACTACTTGAATTGTTGCAATTATCAATTTTTTTTTCAAATCAAGATCACAATTTTTTAATAGGTAAACTTTTTTATATATATATTATTAGCTAAACATTCCACTTTGAATTTTCAAATTTCATTCACTGTAACTGAAATCCGAGGTACAGGCGCTCCACTAGATTCAAAAAAAAAAAGTTTAGAGAATCAAGCATAAATGAAATTCCACATTCATTTCAACATTCGTCTTCCACTTCTTTAGAGACGCCCTTCTCTATAATTTTGCAAAGCGAGCAGTTTAAGTAATTTTATCCACTGCTAGCTGTACAGAAATGTTACAGTATAGACTAGCTCTTCTACATCTGCAAAAAATTATCTGCAGGACGTTTTTCGGCGCAGATGGCTGTTTCGTAGATTATGGGTTACAAGATTTCACCTATTTTCCATCACCAATCTTCAGTTAAAAGATCGTTACTTAACTAATTTCCAATTTCCAATTTAAATATTTCTATTTTATTTAACTAATTTTTACTCATTTTTGGTACTTTATTTATTTCATTTAACAATACGTAAATAAATAAACGCTATGTACAATTTCGCGATAAACTGGGTAAGGTACCACAGCGGCCAGGTGTTGCGAATATCGGACAACGTTATTTGAGTTTAAAGTAAAATGATCTTCATTATGCTCAATCGTGTTTTATTTTATATGTCTAGACTTTACTATAATTCGCTATATTTTTTATTAGGGGCTTTTGTTATAGAAGATGAGTGTGTAGGGAAAATAAATGAAAAGAACTCTACTTCAGTTGTCAATGAATAAAACTATTTGCATCAAATACATCTTTGGACATTGGTTTCACCGAGGGGTCAAGGAGGGTTGGTTACTTAACCAGGTTTACACCTGGAAAAATGCTCCTTTTAGGTAAAGCTGATCATGATGGGTATTGATCATATTTTCGAAAAAATGCATGCAAGTAAGCGAATTTGTGTTTGAATGTATCTGAGTATACGGTAAGAATACTAAATTATCGATTTTATTTTTCGTCACAGATTTTTGTGAGTTTATCGCATTTGAAAGTGCTTTTAGTAGTTTTTGATTTACTCGAGTAATTTGGAGTTAAATAAGAAAGAAAAAAAAAGCGATTGCAAGATAATAATACCACCAATGATTTTTTTTTGGTCCTGATTGAAAAGTATGTATGTTAATGGTTAAACTGTTGTTGTCCAGATTTAAATATGTAGCTATAATTTCGTCTAGCAACATCCTTTCGAGAAGTACCAAAAGCAAATTCGCAATAATTTTGTCAGAATTAATTATGGTTTAATAACATACATTCCTAAAGTTCGTACTTTTCAAGATATTTGCAAGAATTTTGCAAAATCACCTAAATTTTTCAAAAAAAGAGTTATTTTCTAAAACTAAGTGGTAAAAAAGGTGTCGTTTAGCTATAATTGTGTACTTAAAAAGACTACATTAACTTTCTTTTTGTATGCCTTAAAGAACTTTTTTAACAATTTTAAAAACTTTTTTTTTCAGTTTTTTTACCAGATTCAACTTTCTGTAGAACACGCTGTGATTAAGATACATGAACGGGGTTGGTTCCATCTGAAACACAATTGAGCGGGCTTTATTAAATAACAGAAATTTGTAATATTTTATTTGTTTAAAAATAAGTTGTTTATAAGATATTCGGATAAAAACATGGTTTAAAAAAAAAAAATTAAAAACTTTTAAAGAAGGTAATATATGCCATTTGATTTATTATTCAAAAGCCACAAAAAACTTTAAACAAACTTTTGTGAGAATGCAATATCAAGGAATAAATTTGCAATTTTTATCATATAGGGTTGTACCAAGATCAGAATTGTAGAAATTGAATTACGTATCAACTTCATAATAAACACTTTTTCTAAATAACTCTTGCTTAATTTTGAATCAATCACGAAAAACTCGCGTTAAAATTTTGACTTTTAGAAAGGTGTGAAAAAACACTAAACCTTAAAAAATCATATCTCGATCAACTTTTTACCAAATTGAACGAGACTAATATCAAGTTCACGATGTTTAGTAAGATTCAAATTGTATATTTAATACTTTTTGGCAAAATCAGCAGTTTTCAAGATATTTGCAAAAAACTATTTTTAAGCCATTTCTCCTGATCCCAAAAAATGTAACCAGCAGCCGATTTTGGTTAACTTTTTTTATGTTTATGAGGCCCCAAAACGAAGTTTTCTGTATTATTTCATTATTCAGATCATATCGACTTCCAGGTCAAAATCTAGATACACTCCACTATTAGTTAAAATAACACACACTTATTAAAAGATAAAATAATAACCAATATTTCTTGATAATATATTTATTTCATTCTAATTTGTTTAGAACTTGGAAAATTGCCTTTACATTTAGTTATATCAAATTCATTATGTATGTATTTGATATTTTTTATTTAAGATACGACAAATGTCAAATAATTAAACGTCTTCTCGTTTTAGGTACGGTCAAACCATTTCGACTGTGGTTTCACAGTGATGGCGTAGAGGCTCCGACTGACGTCGACAATAAAGGATTTTGTCTCAACTATGTACAGCAGCCATGTACAAGTAATTTGTCTTGAATTGATGCACGTTTAATTTAACTTGCTGAAAGGTATTTAAACTTTAGTTAGTCCTAGTAGTTGGAGCATCATTATCAGTTAAATCTCGATGACGAAGGTACATTCATGTATAGTTGTAAAATAATATTTTACCATAAATTTAGAACTGAATCCTGTTTGGTATATTTATGTTTACATGTTTTTAATGTGAAATTAAATTTGAAACAATCAGGAATTCTTCGTTCCATAACGATACAGATTTTAAAAGTTCTATTAAAATGCATCAAAGGACCCTGCACACCATATAGGGGGATTTCTGCCTCCAGTCAAATTTAATCTAGCCCACCTTAAAATGTTCTCTTGAAGCCCCTAAACAAATGTTCAAATGCAGCCAGGCCCGAAAAGGTCTTCGTTTCGAGATATGGAGCCCTAAAGATCGTCCAAAATAGCCCAAAGTTACTTTGTCTTAATGACTAAATTCTATTGCTGTTTCCATAAAAATCAATAGTAAAACAACGAAATATTAAATTTTATTTCACACTTTTTTATTTATTTTTCACTTGTCAATAATTGTGAATTGTGAATTGTTTTGATTCATTGAATTTCCTACTATCCAAGAACGAGTGTATTATTTTTTTAAAAATATCGGCATTTTTTAAGTACGTGGACACGAATCGAAATTGTTTAAGTAAGATTACCACAGAAAACTTCATAATCATAGTTCAGATAAAAATCAAAGGACCTGATTAAATTGCCCATTTAATGGGCAATTAAAATAAAAAACATGATACACTCTGAAAGTTTAGATAAGAAAAGAAGAATTCTAATTCTAGGAAGCTCGGAGTACAATAATTCATCATAAGATTTTGAGTCACAGAACTTTTCATTTCGCATAAAAAGAATCGCGAAGTTGCTCCCAGTAGACCATAGTAAATGACAGTTAACACGGCTTTCTTTCAGAATCATGGCGAATAGGATAAATTGTTATGTTTGTAATGAGAGACATCCACCTCGGTTCATGCCACGTCATAAATATGAATGAAAATAGACGAGAAATCGCTGTTCGAAGAGGTAATTTTAGGCGGCCGCCAGAAGATATTCAGGAAGACGATCGGATTTGCGTTAATTGCAATATTTCAATTTTGAAAAAGATAGATAGATACTATTGCTCAAGATCCAAATTGTCCATACCTCAACGTCTTAAGGCAAGCGCGTAATCAACCTTGTACATTTTGCGGTGGTGATGATTATACCCAACTTTTATCCTTGGAATTTAGAGCAAAAATTTTTGTTTTCAAAAATATTTTTGTTCCCGATACCGCTAGAACATGCGTCGCGCACATTAACGATAACGGCTTCGTACCGCGATTATTATTGGATGGATTAACTTTCTTTAATAGACCTTATAAATTCCAAGCTAATGAATTATCTGAACTTCTACAATCTCTTAGAGAATCGCTTTTAGAAAACCAACAAGATTACAATGACGAAAATTCATTTACCGAGGAAGATTTTAACATTTCGTGTGGCATAACTCGAGAGCAATTCAGGGATTTGTTTACCTATTGCGATCCTGTGACAGAACCTCTTAGAAATAAGCATCGCATCGTAAGAAAAAAAAATTGATTATGTTTCTGAGCAAACTTCATCAATGTTTGTCAGATGAGTTTTTGAGGGTCATGTTTAAGTATTCTGCGCATCAAGCAGTGAGTATGTCAATTCAAAAAACACGGAAATTTTTGATGACGCGTTTTGTTTCTTTAAATGTTGGTCTTACTGCATTGACTAGAGAAGAGTACATCGATCGACATGTTACTGACTTTGCAAATGCACTTTATAATGAAAATCCGGAAAATCGCATCGCAATAATATACGTTGATGGGACATATGTATATCTTAACAAAACCAGCAATTTTAGAGGGTTGAGGTAAATATTTTCGGTTCACAAACATCGTCATCTTGAAAAGCCTGCTCTTCTGGTTGCTCCAAATGGTTATATATTGGATATCCATGGTCCTTATTTCAGCGACTCGAGAAATAATGATGCTGCAATACTGCAAAATGAACTTCATGCATTAAATGAATGGGCTGAAGAGGGAGATATCATTATCGCTGACCGAGGTTATGACGATATAAAGGAGCAACTACGAGATCTCGGATATTCCTACAGGATTCCACCGACTCTAGGACGTAGAGAGAAACAACTTTCCACTGAAGATGCAGACGAAGCGCGGGTTATTACGAAAACTCGTTGGATCGTAGAATCGAGAAATGGACTCATCAAGTCAATTTTTAAGTTTCTAGACAAAGTCATGTCAATCACTCATGCAGTAAACATACGTGACTCCTACAGAATTTCTGCAGCAATTATAAATAAATACAAGGCAAAAATATACATGGAGGAAGCAAATGACGCCCTCGCACGAGAGATTCTAAGAAAAGCAGAAGAACCTAATGTTATGCAAGCAAGGATTGAGGGAGATCCAATGTATAGAAATGTAAGACAAGCAAGCTGGCGAAAATTGAACGAGAACCACGCTCCTTTTTTCCGATTCTGAGTTTGGAATATCTGCGAGAGTTGACGGTTGGAGTGAACCAAGTAAATCTGGCACCTGCTTATGTTCAAGATAAATTAGAAAGAGACGGCACAGAAGAATTTCAGTTTGATGAACTCTATGAGTTCATCAAACTGAAGAAGAAGGTTTTATGAGAGTTCGAGTATATTCGCGGTTTCGACGTGATACAAAATACCAACTGTGGGTTGCTTACTCATTTAATCAAGAAAATGATCAAGTCATTCCAGATCAAGAGAAAATCCTGGCATATTATTGCACTTGCAAAACGGGTGCGAGAACACTTGGTATGTTCGCACACGTAACGGCCGTGTTGGGTTATGCAAGGCATCAAGAACTGGTCAAATATACAAATACGTTGCTTGTAGATAATATTATTGATGCTGGACATAGACCACCACAGGCACTTGAACTTCCAGTTGCATAAAAATCAGAAATACATTGTATCTTTGGAAAAATGCAAACCGCGCCGAATCTCCCTCGATGTTGGCTGTATCTCAAGGGCTAGAACTAAAATAAAAACGATTTTAACAGAAGTATTTTATTTAAAAAAAAAAGTATCACAATTTTATTCTTGAATTGAAAAAACTGCAGCAAAGCCCTTGAAGACCCACGGTGTCATTAACACGAGTAAGAAATTTGGTGTTATTTAAGAATTAATTTTGCAGTTCTGAATTTTCATAAAATCAAAGCCAACTTTAATTTAATTTTTTCAATTTTAAAACGTATTTGGAACGATCTTTAGGGCTTCATATCTCGAAACGAAGACCTTTTCGGACCTGGCTGCATTTGAACATTTGTTCAGGGGGTTCAAAAGAACCTTTTTACGTGGGTTAGATTAAATTTGACTGGAGGCAGAAATTCCCCTACATGGTGCGCGGGTCCTTTGTAATCGTAAAAATGCGCCAGTCCAAGAGGTGCGACTTTTAGGTCAACTAAAAAGAACCAAATTTAGTATACCCAACTCATGTTTAATTAGTTGTGTTAGGATTTTTACTAATAGTCGAAGAATTGAAAGTATATTAAAGATAGTAATCATAGGCTTGATATGTTGGTATCTCTTTCATAAAAGCAATGAAAAATTACAAGACAAATTATAACGTCGATATATTTTAACAAATTATTATTAGTTTAATTTAGTTTATTCAACTTTCAACTTCAACTTAGTTTATTTAATCAACTTAAGTAAATATGTGTACCTGTTATTCTAAGATATTTTATAAATTCATATTAGAAATAATAAAGCAATATAGTTTTGATTAAGTTGTTGATAAATCCATTTTTTGAAGACCCCCTTTGAGAAAATGAATCCATTACACTGACATGATTAAAATTCAGTCTCCACATGACGCTAACATGGTTAGCGAAACCTGTATCGAGGATAGTCTATAAGTATAGAAATCAGTGCTTGTGGAAAGTTCATTAAATCAGACATAAGTGAAATTTCGCTAAAACTCAGATACTATCCGCTGTCCAAGGAATCACTACTTCCACATTCAGACTTTCTATCCAAGTCTCTCATAAAAAAAAAATCGTATGTGGAAATAATTGTTTATAGAACTTTAATAACATAATATTTGAAATCGTCTACCCCCAAAACTCATAAAACGATATCCCACACGGTAGTGGGGTGGGGGTGGTGATAGCAAGGTGGTAGTGGGGATGGATGTAGTAAAAAAATATTTTGAGCCTTTTGGTTCTTGTACACACACTAAATCACAATTTTTTTTTCATCCCCTTTAATAATGGGGTAGGGGTGCTAATGGGGGTGACTAATGCCAAAATTTTTTTGAAACCTTGGTTTCTCTTGTATACACTAAATACCAATTTTATGGACTCTTACCTGCTTGATTTACCTATTTACCCTCCATTTACCCCATTTTATCCCCCCCCACCCTTCGACGGAATAAGATGAAAATATAATTTAGTTCCAGATCCCGTTAAGGTACATACGTGTACCAAAGGGTCTCGCCGGTTAAGTATAAGGAACTGGGCCCAGCGGCTTATTGGGCTATTCATTCACATGAATGTTGCTTATGACTAGGAATGCTCAATAAAATATATAATAAACCGCTATCCCCTATATTAACAGAGTTATGGAGGTAACAACTCTCAACTTTGAAATCAATTTTTTTCAAAACTATTGAAGACAATATTAATTGAAATTAATAGGAGACATTGATGTAAAATAGCTTTATATTTTACATTTTTTTTACATTCCTATTACGTCATTTAGTTTATAAAAAAAATAATTTAATTTTTGAAGGTGCCGTTTTTATATCAACCCCTCGAGTAACACGTACCAGAAAAATAAATATTATTTAACACTAACATAATTATCGTGGGTAAAAATTACTTCAAGGTCAAATTGGGAGAAGATGCTTAAAAATATAAATCTAGGTAATGAACACAGGCACACAAAAAAAAATTAAGTGCGAAGCCACTTAATTCCTACTCATTTGGAAGCCAATAATCAAAAAAATATACTACTACTTTTAGCTTGGCTCTCAATTTTTTTTTTGCTTCAGAAGTGTTGATTTTATTATTTGCTTCAGAAGTATTGATTTTATTAGACAATATGGTTATGCCATTTTAATTAAGCCACAGAAATATCTCCTCAGGAAAGGAGATTAGCGAAAAATGTTTCAGATAAAAGTTGTTCCATTCAGAGGGACATCTTTTGGGCAGAACAATTTTCCACCCCCCACCCGTGATAAGCGGGGGGGTGGGGATAACTTTTGAATATTTAATGGCACTCTCCATTTTTGATCACGCATTCTACGAAAAAAAGTGCATAACTTTTGTACCAAACATTTTTTTCTCCCCCCCACTCTGATCAGCGGAGATGGTGTAACTTTCGATTTTTCGGAATTACTGAGCGATATTTCTTACATTTGTAAGAAAGGCTGTAAAAATAATCAGTGTAGCTATAGAAAACTGAATATATAATGTTCTATTCTATGTGTCTATTGTAAAGGAAATAATTGTGCCTTTTACCTTTGATGAATTGGCTATCGATGAGGAATGCGGTGAAATTATGACGGTAGTGAAACTAATATAGTATATTTAATTTTCTTTCGATGAAAATTGGGTGAAAAAAAAAAGGTTCAAAGGAAATGCATCATTGAAAACTGTAAAAATACACTTTTTTGAATATAAAAAAAATGAACTCCATCCCCTAAAAGTACATAAAATAATGTACAATCGAAAAGAAAAAAAGTTACGTACAATGCCTCCTTGATAATTGAGGAAGAATTAAATATATTATTTCGTCCGCCATCTTTGACCGTTCTATTTGACATACGGTGTCCCGGAATTGATGAATTGTATTTAACCATAAATAAGTTTTATTTTTGCCAACTTTGGTGAAATTACTCCTTCTTATAGAAAAGATATACAATTTTGATTCTTTCGGCCATTTTTGGTGTTTTATATTTTTTTCCACGATGGCAGATTGACAAATGCATATCGGACAGATTTATATTTTTTAAGAATTTTATTCGAAATAAGCCAGTATTTTTAAAATTCTCATCTGATTACTAGCACAGCCCCACAAAAAAAAAAAAATTCTTGGAACTGCTATCGAGACAACTGTATCCCTATGTAATTTTCGACGCTGAATCCGAATCCGAGGTTAAAAAAAATCGTACACCCCCCAAATCAACCGCTAGCGCTAAAAAACACTCGCTAAACATGGTAAAAATGACTTAACGCTCCACGAATAGTCTTAAATCTCAATAAATTGAATTAAACATAAATATTCAAGTATATGACGCATAAACACAAAGTTAACACTACTTTCCATTGAAAATCACCCCCCATGAGTGGGTGAAAACTACCCCTCATACAACAGGAAACTTAAAAAAATGCAGTGATTGTAAAAAAAGCTTACGATGCCCAGTTTTTTGGAAATATTGAGTAACTGCATTAGTTCCGATGCGATGCTCAAAATCTACCCCCATAGAGTGGCGGAAACCACAGCTAGATTAAAATTGCAAGGAAAATCGGAAAAAAAAGGTAATAACAGAAACAATGAACGCCCCAATAAAGACCCCAACTTAATCCGCATTCAACACTCGTATGCGTTTGTCAATGTGCCACCTTGTTACAGGGCCTAGGCCCCACTTATAAAAGGGGCCCCAAAGGCTGTTAAACCTAGAACGCAGGGTAGAAGAGTCACCCTGTGCCCTGAACAAAATTTTAATATTTTACGTGCAGTACCCCCTCTGCAATACACTAGTGAGGGAGTCTCACACGGCCGACTAGTCAGGTTCTTGGGAGTGGCTTCGATAATTGGGGTGGTGTAGGTGGTCATATATAAAAGACAATGTCGTTCTAATTAAACATTTAATAAAATATAAGGGTACGTAGTACAAAATATTTCACAATTAGGTATCACCGATAACTCAATATGCAGTACAAGTAGCACAATATACCCTAATAAGTGAACTAATAAGTGGGGCCCACACGCTTAACCTAATATACACAAAATATCTTACAAAATAATAAATCTTGATAAATGTACAAAAGGTCATATGCCAGAAGCGTGACAAAAAAAACTACAAGTGACCCAAGGTACGGTAAAACATAAAATTACTTAAAATTATTGACATCTATTTGTAAATTAGGCAAAACTATTCAATTAGTGAAGTAACGATACACAAAATACACTAAATATTACTGAAATCTAAAATGTTACTGAGATTTACGTTACGAGCAAAATATTACCAATATTCATTGAAAATTTATTTTACTGTCCCGTGGACGTTGAGTTGATGTACCGGATCCCTCGTTTAAGTGAATATGATTCCGCTTACCTTTGGTAGTGTCTGAATACCTTTTCCCGTCCTACCAGGGTAGCGTAATTCAGGTGATAACAGCCGCAGGTGGTAGACCATCTACGAGGTAACGTGCCGAGATCCCCAGTACCATACATACACGAGATGTCAGTCAATAATCCACCATCTAGACACCAAAATCTGGACTAGAAGTTGAAACCAGAGTCAGGCTGGAAGACCCTCGTAAAGTGTAGAATGTGACATAAAAGCTCAAGTAAAATACGAGTAACAGATCCAAGTAAAACCATAAGGTATCAGTCCAAATAGCCATAAACTAACAAATAGATCCCAATACTTGTAATATACTTAGCAAGGAAACAACTAACAAACGAACAACAAACAAACAAACAAACAAACAGCCCTGCAATAAAATAACCTAAATTACAAATCTATTTCAACTTTAAGTGGGTTTTCAGGGACGTACCTGAGATGTGATGTGGGCTGAAAGAGGTCCTTTGCCGTCAAACTGGTACTCCAAAATCTTGCATTCAGACGACGCCACGTGCTTTGAAAATTGACTTTATCCGGAAATCCGTAGCTGCATTTTCCCCAAAACGATACTCAAAACCAAATGAAAATATAACTAATCTTGTCGTGATGAATACTAAATTCCATAAATGGAGCAAAACTCGTATTCAGACGACTCAATCTTCTAGAAGCAAAAGGAAAAATGACCAAGAAAATGTCCTCTATCAAAATGTCAAGTTCTTGTCTTCCGTCTCAGTACGTTCAGAATTTCCACTCCACGGCGTACTCCACGGCGTACCCCACAACTAGAACAGATTTTCCTAACTTCGTTTATATCCAAAAATATTATCATAATGTACTCTGAAAGCCGTCCCCTCATAAATCTACCCACCAAAAGAAGGTTTAATCGACAATACTAGCCATTGTAGAAGCTTTAAAAGGGCACTTTTGCAATGCACTCTCTTAATGAATATCTGAACGCACTCACCCGTACTTCCTGTAACAAAACCAAAGATCTTTAACTACTAGATGGTTTAACCCATAAGGAATTCGTATATGACAAAGCAGCAAACATCTCAACGGAGAGAGCAATATTAACATGCCTCAAAAACCGAGACAACAATGTTGGAATTGTCGGATTTTACCATTGCTATTGTCGGGTCAGTTCGAGTTTCTCAACAAGAGTTTAGGCTCTTAAAGCGCAAACGCAATCAAATCTCAACCGGCACTAACAACTGATCGAAGCAACCAGCGGTGTTGCCGGACTGTCACCATTTTCTCTACATTTTCCGATCGCTCAACGTTATTGCGTTTGACCACTTCAAAATTCCCCGCTTTTAGCGGCTTTTGTCTCTGATCTTTGACAACGTCGAGAAGGTTTGCGACAGGTCACCAACTAGATGCGAGGCATGCGCATAGACAACACGAGTGTTTGTAGTTGGGCCCGGAGTGGAAGCAAAGTGGGAGAGATAATGGGCGGTTCTTCACTTGAAAAAGTGGGATATGTTTTATACAAAATTGAGATAAGGTTGAGCGATCTAGGAGTTAAAACATCTTTGAACAAAACGCATACAATGGCAAACGTGAACCAGATAGTGCTATTATGCAACCAGTTATAATATCTACTGGCGAGAGACGGTATCAATAGGCTCAAATGCACAATAAAATTTGGGAAAATAACGAAAATTAGTACATAAATTTCTGGCCATTATTAAATGTGAAAATCGACCGTAACAACCTACCGGCTGGTCAAAAAACTATATAGTCAGAAAAGTATATACATGTTTTTTCTGAATTTTTAGACGATCCTTTTTAGAGGCCATATAAATAAGTAATAGTATTTTCAGATAATTCTTTTTAGGAGTCATCTAAGCAACTGCAATTTAAATTTAGGGGTGATTTCCGCCACTCTATGGGGGTAATTATTGAGCATTGCATCGAGACTAATGCAGTTACATACTGTTTCTAAAATAACTGGGTATCGTAAGCATCGGATTCGGATTCAGCGTCGAAAATTACATAGGGACACAGTATTGCGTGAAAGAGCGTCAAAAAGTGCATACAACTTTTGATGCACAAGGAATTTTTGGGCACAAATATTATTTTCGTAATCAGGAGGTCATAATACATAGGAATCAACAATAAAATTTCAGGTGAAATGTTGTTGCCGAAAAAAATTAAATTAAATCAATTCGACTGTACTTTGCTTAATTTTACCCTGCTACAAAATCGCAACATTTTTATGAATTACAAAATTTACAGGTAGAGAATAATAGAACTTCATTGTGATTTTTTCCAGATTAATTTACTTCCTTCCAAGTTGTGAAATCGCTTTTATTTAAAAATATTCAATTTTAATATTTTAAACAAAAAACATTAATGAAACCAGAGCCGACCATCACATTATTAAAAGCATTACTTATTATCTTTTAGAAAATATGCCATTAAACAATTATTTTATATATATACAACATAATGTACCTAATATTGATTTTGAAAAACCTGAAACTAGTAATAAAGCAAGAGAGAAATAAAAGTCATATTACAAATCTACTGTTAGGAAACTGTAACATTATCGCTAATGGAAAATGGCTTTATGTCCTATACTCGTTTTTATTACAAAGTTACATAATTCTGTAAGTTAAACATTAATAACATAAAGGATGGTTCGCAAAGGGACCGACAAACCCTAGGGGCCATATAGAAACAACTATATAAAATAAATATTAGCCCGCAATTTCTTGTTGAGGAAGTTAAGGTCTTTCCAAGTTCTAGACCTAAACAATATTTTAAGCACACTCGGAAACGGTTACACATTGGCTAAAAGTGCTAACAAACAACTCATTTCAAGTTGAAATAACTTTAAGCATTACGTACGTTTACCATGAAAGTTTCCTAAATGACTTTCTTATTTGACTTTGCTCGATTTTGTTAAAAAAAAAATCCTATCCTGGTAGATCTACATGATTTTCAAATAAAGCTATTTCAATTACTACACAGGCACACAGAATTTAAAAAAATTACACGGGGCCACAAAATATTTTTGCGCCGGAGCAGACCCAGTGTAGCATGTTTTTGGGGTTGCCGAAACCGAATCTGAAACTTATTTTGCCCCATCACGTCAGGATTCTTTTAAAATTAAAAAAAAAAATTTAACCGACGCATTACGAGAATATTCGAAGATTTGGCGGCGTCGCCAAGACGCTACTTGAAAGGTTGAAAAAAAATTTAAAAAATAATGCGCCTTTAAAAAAATATTCAAAAAATATCAGCGAGTTTTGCCCGATTCTTTTATTTTGAAGCACGCTACTATCTATAGTCACAAGTTGTAATGGCGGGCGAGATAAACACTGAGCTCTCGAAACTAAAGAAAGAAAACTTAATAGAGATCATTATTAATGGATCTTTAACTAGTGACGTGCCTAAAAATGTGAATATTCAGTTAATACAAGCATTTTTAAGTGAAAAATTGTTACACTACAAAGAAAAAGAAGTTTTTAGTGACGCCAGTGACACTTTAGAATGTGACTTCCAAAAAGATTTATTAATCTTAAGTGATAAAAATGAGGCCTCAAATAAACTAATATACCATCTAAAAAAGCGGGTAAGTGAACAAGAAGACCTTATTGCGCTATTAATGTTAAATTTAAACAATAAATCTATAAACAATATTCTTTCACCGCCTCCATCTACTGCAAAAATTCCCAATCAACATAGCAACGCGACTCAAGCTCAAATTGCCATAAATCACAGAAATCTACCGAAAACAGAAGGTACTAATAGTGCGTCGCGTTCAGCTGTTTCCATCTCGGGAAACAAAAACAGTACAGATACCCACCCACAAAAATCAAATGAATCAATGGCAAGCACAGCTTGGTCTTTCGCCAGTGTTGCAGCAACCAGCAGCGGCTCAGCGCCTAACAACAACAGACACGCTGAGAACCACGATGGAACCAGATCAAATTTTACAAAACAATCATAATAAAGTGATTATAGGATCTAAGTCCACAAGTAATAATAAGTTGACAGTTCGAACGGTTCCTAAACATGGTTATCTGAGTCTGAATTGTATCCATCCGGAAACTACACAACAAGAGCTAGAAGAATTTCTGCAAAATACTGCATCGCATATTCCACTACGTTTTACTTCGTTAAAAACTGATAGTGTGCAAGCTAGCTACAAAGTTTCATATTCGATTGAATTTATAGATGACGTCTATAACCCAGATATTTGGCCCTCAGGCGCGGCAGTTCGTCGCTTTAATTTCAAGAATAAAAATTTTTTGAAATGAGTTCCATACGATCGGCGACCTTAGGCAATGACAAAAAATTGAATTTTATCTGCGATAATAAGTTGGTTACTCGTTTGTTACATTTAAATGTAAATTGTATGACAAATAAAATAAATGAATTCGACGCTTTTCTTAGCGATGAATGTTTTGATGTTTCATGTCTGAATGAACATTGGTTTGTAGGAGAGAACATTCTCACGGCACAGCTCCTAAACTTTAACCTAATAACTCACTTTAGTAGATCTGCCTCAATTCACGGCGGTGTTGATATATTTGCTTCGGAAAAACATAAATGCATCCCTTTAAATCAGATCAGCAGACTCTCTGTCGAATTTCACTGCGAATTGTGTGCTGTATTACTTTCCAATACTATAATTATGACTGTTTACCGATCACCAAGCGGTGACTTAAATATCTTCTTGGAAACAATTTCATCAGCGCTAGACATACTGATAGAGAAAAATAAAGAGATTATCATAACAGGCGATTTCAATGTGCATTTTCAAACTAATAATAATGATGTCTCCAAAG
Organism: Rutpela maculata; assembly: GCA_936432065.2. Lineage (NCBI taxonomy): Eukaryota > Metazoa > Arthropoda > Insecta > Coleoptera > Cerambycidae > Rutpela > Rutpela maculata. The sequence continues at coordinate 47,968,473 of OW386285.2, forward strand.
TCACTAATACACTCAATTCATATAACCTACATTTTTTAAATTTTGAAGAGACTAGAGATAGAAACTGCCTTGATAACATTTTTGTTAACACAGATACTAATATGTTTATAATAAAATCAGTTAACACTGGCCTATTGGACCATTTGAGTTTAGTGTTGAATTTTAACACAAATAAATTAAATAACAAATCTGAAAGGATAATTTACAGACCAATAACAGATAAAGGTTTGTTTAATCTACATGAATATTTGTCTACTGTAAACTGGATGATTATTATAGATACAAATATCTCTTTGACAAACAAACATCAATATTTCTTTCAGTGCATATTACAGGCCGTGGAAAGTAGTTTCCCCACAAAATCAAAACTATTGAATAAAACATCTTCTCATAAATTAAACTGGTTTAATGATGACCTCAGGCAGGAAAGGGAAAACCTAAACTTACTACAAGATATTTATAAAGTTAGTCCATCTGAGCAGTTAAGAGAGTTGGTTAAGAACTGTAAGTACACTTATAGAAATAATTTGGATAAAGCTAAAAGATTTGCGTACGATAATTTTATTAACACCTCAAACAACCCGCAAAAGGCTATGAGGAATTTGATAAATAATAAAAAAACCAATTGTGACTCTGATCTTTGTATTCATCCCGATAAGTTCAATGAATGTTTTGTGAACATTGCAAACGAGATAATAGAAAATCTACCACAAAGTGAATTAAATTATGATAGCTTTTTAAATAAAACAAAATTTCAAATTCCTACTAACACTAAATTTCAGTTTAGGGAAGTAAGCTACAACGAAGTTTCTGATATAATGTCAAATTTAAAAAAAACAAACAGCAAAGATGCCTATAATATTAACATGAAAATCTTAACAACAATAAAATATATAATACTAATCCCACTAACTGACTTGATTAATCTATGTATACGTAATAATATCTTCCCTGATGAACTTAAAATCTCTAAGGTAGTACCCATACATAAAAAGGACTCCAAGGATGAGCCCTCGAATTATCGTCCGATTTCAGTAATTTTGATGGCTAAAATCTTTGAGATGGCTCTAAAAAAACAAATAATGGACTATTTTGAGCAAAATAATCTTTTCAGTCAACATCAGTTCGATTTTAGGAAAAATAAATCCACTACATTAGCTATCCTGTCCTTAATTGACTTCATAAACAATGGTTTTGAAAAAGGTTTATACATTTATTCGCAATTCTTGGATCTTACCAAAGCGTTTGACTGTGTATCCCACGATAATTTACTAGATAAGCTAAAGTTCTACGGATTTGACAAAAACAGTGAAAACCTAATCGCCTCCTACCTCAGCAACCGTCATCAATTTGTTACCAACAAAAGTAAAAGTTTGGCCTTGTTACCTATAAAATATGGTGTACCTCAAGGGTCTATAATTGGCCCCATATTATTCCTCATATATATATCAATGATTTGCCCAGTTCATTAGCTGACAGCCACTTTACTCTATTTGCCGACGACACCACTATCTCAAATCCTTCTTTCAACCTTAATGAATTAACAGATAATGTAAATATATCACAGTCAAAAGTTGAGAAATGGTTCCTAGCCAATCAGTTGTGTTTAAATCAGAATAAAACGGAGAAAGTAATATTTAGCCTAAAAAATGCAAATGGCATAGACAACTCTACTTTTAGTAATGCAATTAAATTTTTAGGGGTCTTCCTTGATACAAAATTATCGTGGGAACCTCAAACAACGCATGTATGTAAGAAAGTATCGAAAAGTGTATATCTATTACGGAGTCTGTCTTACAAAGTCTCACAAAAAACTCTCATAACTGCTTACCATGGATTAATACATGCCACTCTTTCTTACGCAATTCTGACCTGGGGTCATGCCCCATCTGCCAGTTCCGTTTTCTCATTACAAAGAAAATCAGTTAGAGTGATCGCTGGATGATTGCAAAAACGCATTTATTCAGCTAAAATTCTTACATTGCCTTGTACGTACATTCTTCATTGTCTAATGCACATAAAAGAAAAGAAAGCAAATATGCAACCCATAGCCAATTACATAGCTACTCCACAAGAAGGTGTAATTCAATTTTGCCGGACTATCTGAGGTTAACTAAATCTAGGAACAGCATCAATTCTTACGGTATAAAGTTTTTTAATGTATTACCCACCCGCATCAAACAGTCAAACTGTAAGAAATTTAAAGAAACGGTGAAACATTTTTTGCTCGGGCAAGCGTTCTATTCATTTGAGGAATTTCTTTGTGCAGATTTTAGTCACTTTGACGTGTGTTAGTTCTCACCTTATGTTCGCTGTTATGTATTTCGTTTGTTTTTTATCTGTGTTAATAATTTTATGATTTTTACTTATAACATCTTATGTAATATTTGATATTACTTCTTTTAATTTTTTCTGAAACTGTACCTTGACTTGTGTAAATACTTATTGTATACTAGCACCAATAAACTATTATTATTATTATTATAATTATTATATAGGGTGTGAAAGAGTGTTGTGTTTTTTACCAAACTTTATATCTTCCGAGATTCCACAAAAATTATTTTATATTTTTTGATTCGCATTTTTTAGTCACTAATTTATGGGGAAAAAAGCAACTTTTTATTTTATAAAATACAGATTTTCTCCTAAAAACCTCTCATTTTCACATTTTTTTTTGCCGTTAGGCCTTAGTGGATTTCGTGAGAGCAGATCACTGTAGGTTATTATAATACCTTATGACGACTCCTTTAAAATAATAATAATAATAATAGGTGTTTTTAATTCATAATGAATAAATATATTTTTCCATGTTAATGCATATTTTATTTCTATTGCTCCATTCTCATGCTCAAGTTTGGTTTTTCCCTTTTTCTTTAGTTGACATTTTATATAATAATATTGCTTATAAAAATAGATAAATAAATATTTTTTCTTATTGTTTATTTAGATAACATTTTATTTCATTAAAAAGACATACATACAATTTTTGGATATTTTTGTATTTTTTGTGTGAAAAATATGTCAATAAAATTTAAAAAATATATTTGGTCCCTTTCTTTATATGTGTGCCAAATTTCAACTTGAATCTTTAATAGTTCCGAAGATAATTGGGGTTCCGCTTTCTATATTTTGATGTAGAAACACAAACAAGTCTCCACAATCCGTGAACTTATACCGATTTAGGATACTCCGCTGATTGCGATGCAGAAATTATACTTGTTATTATCAATTTAAATAGAGCTACAATATGATATTATAATAACCTAAAACGATCTTCTCTCTTACAAAACACAATGCCTAACGGCAAAAAAATGGGACAGTGGCAAGTTTTTAGAAAAAAGATCGGTATCTTATAAAATAAGACAGTTATCACAAATTTGAGAAATTACATTTTTCCCATAAACCAGTGACTAGAAAAATGCGCGTCAAAAAAATATAAAATAATTTTTGTAGAATCTCGGAAGTTATAAAGTTTGCTAAAGAAAACACAGCTTTCTTTCACACCCTGTAGATAGCAACGCACTTCAAAATAAAAGAATTAAGCAAAGGTCGGCGTATCACAAATAAATTATCTCTTAAATCCTGAAAACCGCACACTAATGTCTATTCTCGTTCTCAAAGAATGTGGCTTTAAATTCAACCTAAAAATTCGTTTGGTCCATTTCAATTGGACAGCAGCTTTGAATAATTTTCATAAGTCACAAAACGTGTGGCAAGACGTTGTTATTAAGAAGAAGAAGCACCGAGAACTGCCGCAAGATGCACTGCACGGTGATCAACTCAGTGATATTGTTTTCCGTGCATAATTTGCTAAATTCAAATAAAATTTCCCAAAAGAGAGACCACAAACATTTGTTTTATGTTAGAAGGCATATATCTCAACATGACTTTGTAAAGGGTAGGTCAACATTTATTCACTGTCACACAATTTAGGCGGGTAAACAAGTTGACATTATATATACTGATTCATCCAAAGCTTTTGACAGGCTTGACCACGGCATTCTCCTATATAAACTTAAAGTAGGTATTCAGTTTTTCGGACTTGCTAACTTCCCTGCTGTCATTTTTCTTAACTGGAAGGAGCCAATACGTAGAATACCGTGGTATTAAGTCTGATCAACTTCTAGCTACTTCCGGAGTACCCCAAGGCTCAATATTGGGGCCTCTAGTATTTGTTTTATTTATTAATGATTTAGTGACTTGTGTTGATACCGACGTGGATTATGTGTTACTAATGATGTTAATGACTGGTGTCTTCTAAATAATCCGCCTTTAAACATCGCCAAATGTAACGTTCTGTCTTTCTACAGGAAGAATAATCCACTCTTATTTGATTATGAGTTGAACGATACCGTATTAAATAGATCAAATGAGTTCGTTCGATGACTTCGACTCGAAACTAAATTTTAACAAACTTGTAGAAAATATTGTTCTCTCTGCTTATAAAAGTTTTGGTTTTGTGATTAGAAATTCAAGCGTCTTTGATGATATTGAATTATTAAATCTTCTTTATACTGCATTTGTTAAATCCAGGCTATAATAAATATTGTAATTGCATAGAGACTACACAACGGCGCTACCTAAAATTCTTTTCATACAAAATTGATCATGTATATCCCGCTGTTGGCTTCGAACATGGGCAGCTGCTAAATAGATTTGGTTTTCTTAGTTACACGATCGCAGGAAATTGTGCTCTGTTTTGCTTTTCACAAGTTAATTTGTAATCTCATCAATTGCCCTAATATTTTGAATATGTTAAATTTTCATGTCCCCTCATTTAAAACGCGTAATCATAAAACGTTTCATCTTTCCATTCCACAAACAAATGTTCTGATGTTCTCTCCCTAATTTTTTATGTGTAATACTTACATGTTTATTGAAGGACAGCTTAATATATTTTACTGGAATATTTCAAATATTAAGTGTATCTTTTCGTAGTAATTTTATTTTAATATGTTAGTGTATTATGCATGTTTATAATCGGTTCTTTTCCCTTTTTGTCTGTTTGTATATTTTTTACCATTAGGTATAAATTATTGTGTTTTTTCCCACCCCGTAATTGGTTTTTACTGTCAGATGGTGTAACTATATAAATAAATACATTTTAAAATATTCGATAACTAGTTTTGGGACGCCTTTTCGCCTTTATAATTTAATGAATCCTTTAGGCAGTATTTTTTTTTTTTTTTCGATTGGAGTAGTATATAGAAAAAAATAGGTCCCAATATATTATTGTGTTGAGCAAGTTGAAACAATACAGCTAAGTTCATTCAAAATTCGCTGATTTTCTTTTGTCTTCTGTGCCACAATATATAATTTTTGCTGAATTATCTGAATTGCAAAATATCTCACGATATTTTATTTTGAAACAAACCAATGAAATTAATATAACTAGAAGACTTTTATACTTACCTTGGCATTATTTTGTCTCTAACTGCAACGTCTTTAGGAAAACTAAGTTGGTCCATTGACGAAGTAGCTCAGAATGCAGTTTAATTACGATTCGATTGTAATGCCTATTCGACACTATTATCTGTTACCTACCTACCTCCACAAATGCTTATATTAAGTGGAACCTTTCTCAAAACTGCTGTTGTATACCCTTCCGGCACGTGGCCCAACATGAGTGACTTATTTCTTGCTACTTCAGTTGGGCTTACTTTATAGTTTACTTTTTCTAATAGAGTAGACTATAATTATGTGGTAGTGATGTTGGTTAAGATATGTATATAACATGTTTGTGTGACCGTGAGCGTGTCACAGGTCGCAGAGGACAACGAATAAATCCCAATTTTGTTGCATTATAATTTATACTGAATTTCAGCTGAATCAGATAATTAGAATTAGTTAAATATATTAAACATGATTAGAGAATATTATTTAGGTATTAAGCAAATCACAACTTCACACTTTTCTATTTATTATGAACTTACCTACTTTCTGTATATTTTTGCCCAATAATGCAATAAAATCATCTAAATTGACGAACACGTAATTTATGTAAAGATGTATATTTTGAAAGTTACAACCAACATGAAAGTGTCTATTCATTAAATTCATCTCCATTGATGTTGACTTTGCAAAATAGTTAATAGCCAACTTGTAGTAGAAAAAGGCGGGAAATGTCACAACTTGCAGCAGTACACTCCCGCCCGTTGATCATTCTTCTACATTCTTCTCTCTATCGAAACTATTATGGCGTTATTTTGTTTCTTTTACTCTACATTTTAATTTAAATATGCGACATTTGACGTCAGTACTTCAAAAGTCGCAGACTCATCTGTGCGGGAGGATCTCGCATAGTGAGATCAAATTTAGAGTTTTTGGTCAAAGTTCTGATACTTATGAGACTGATCCAGAATAAGCTCGTGATTATAAGAAGAAGTATTCAAAAAAATCCCACTGATAAATGAAGGTTTTTTTTAGGGAACGGAAATTCAAGTATCATCTAAGTAAAATTTGGAATTCGTATAGAATTCGATCACCGAATGAACGAGAAATTAGTGAACAATGGCCGACCAAATATATTTTTCTTAATGATTTCATTTCCTGTTAATTCTACCATAAAATTAGATATTACCAATATTGCAGAAAATGAAAAAGCTACAAATATTATTTAAATAATTCTTCTACATTGTTAATAATTTAGGATTTGCAGCCATCAGAATGGTTAAAATTTGTTCTTTGCTGTAGATTTTTGCAATCATCTCTGTTCTCATTGCTCCTATGTGGTAATTAGTTATTATCCATATTGTAGATTATAAAATTTTACAAAACTTTTGTTTAAACAATTTTCTTCCGCGGCGAACTGTTTTAGAATTACAGCAGCCTGAATTTTGAAAAACAATGAAATTTTCGAGCTACTGTAATTTGTAAACAATTGATAGTGGAAGAAAATTATTCAAACAAAAGTTTTATGAAATTTTATTATCTATTAATATCTAATATGGATAACAGCCAATTATTACGTAGGAGTAATGGGGATGGGAATAATTGCAGAAATCTGCAGAAAGGTGTAAATCGTAAAGTATTAGCAATAGAGACAAATATTTGTGTTGACAGATCAGTAAAACTAGAAGAATATGAACAAATTTCATTATTCTAAAATAATATTTCTGTAAGTAAATTTTATTGATTATGCAAAGAAAATACTGAGGACTACTAACGTCGGAACAACGGGGCAACCATTTTTCCGAGAGTCAAGGAACTCTTTCAAACTTCGAGCTGCTGTAATTCTTCAACGATTGGCCGTGAAAAAACATTGCTTTAACATATGTTTTAGGAAATTTTACAGTCTGTAATACTGGTAATAACTAAATACTATGTAGAAACAACGGGGGCAGAGATAATTGCAAAAATCATATAAAGAGCGTACTTATAGCTTGCCTTAGGTTTTTGCTAAACAACTAAGTACAACTTTTATTGTTTATGCTCTAAATATACTTACCTATAGAAATTTATAAAAGGGCATTTATTTTAATTGATGGAATCCAAGTTTATTATCAGCGTTCTGTCCAAAATTGGAAACAAGTTCCAAGCATCCTTTTAAATTCTAATAGTCTTCCACGATTAGCTCAGATGACGGAGAACATTTTATAGTGAAACCCACAAAAATTTGCAAACTGATTAATTTTTTTTTAATGAGTTCGTGAAAGTGTATAGAATAATATCCTGAAAAGTTTACATTTCGCTCGGATGCAGAACATAAGAAAAAGTGAAAAAAAAAATTTTTTAAACCATTTTTTCAACATTTTTAAATTAAATCAGGGTAGGAAAAAATAAAAAATACAGGTGGAGAGACCACGTGCTTCTGAACAAAAAATATTCTAATAAAATTTAATCGCTAAAGCCACGGTATTCCTGGAAACAAATAGTGAAGTAACTTTGTCACTCTGCGCGGCCAGCATACTATGGAACCTCTAAAAATTCTTAGCTGTTCTATCGAGTAAAATAAAACTTTTTTCTCTTTCTGATCACACGTTTTAAACATTTTTCTTAGTGAATAGGACGATAAATAGTGAGTATGGAGGGAAAATATATAATTATCAACGCATACAGAGACACGACACATAGCCGCTGAATCGCTCCCATGAATTTCTACGTGCCTTTACTGAATTGTATTTATTACAGATACACCTATCCACATCATCAGCTATATCCAATGTATTCCTTATACATTTGTTAATGTATTGGAAAAGTTCCAGAATTTGTATTCAAAACAATCAAAGATATTTTCATAGTTATAAGGATCAGATCGTGAAAATCGCAATTTCTTATCATGATCTAATTGATCATATTTTCGAAATAATGCATACAAGTAAACGATTTTGTTTTTGAACATTCGAAAAATATAATTTTTTTCCGAAATAGTGATATTTTATTTTTTCCAATAGGTCAATTTCTCGACAAATTACAGCCTCCAATACATATATTTATCAAAAAAAAGTCATCAAGCAAGAAAATTAAAATGATTTGAGATATACTTTTTTTTAATCCTTATTACTACAACGTAATAAACCATAATAATCATGAAGTGTACATACTTTTCAACACTTCTCAATGAAGAAAAAATTTTTTTGAAGGGCTTTTATTTTTTCTATACTGTTTATTGCGACGATTGAGTTCGGGCGTGATAGTATATATAAGTATATTTTTCCCATCCATCCTTTGCTTGTATTGTTTAAAACAAAAAAGCATCAGAAAGCTACAATTTCCATCTTTTAAATGAACTAACATTCATATAGATTGAACAAATGCTGATTTAGTGACATGTAATTCAGTGCGTCGGTGTCACAATCATGCGTATTCAAGCGCGTGCACGCATGGATCTCGCTCAGAGTTATAACGTCACACTTTACTATTTTTTTCCGGGAAAACCGTGGCTTTAACGATAAATTCTGTTAGGACATTTTTTGTTCATAAATACGTGATCTATCCATCTGTATTTTTTATTTTTTTCTAGCTTGATTTAATTTAAAAATTTAGAAAAATGGATGGAAAAAATTTTTTTTTTTTCAATTATTCTTTATGTTCTGCATCCGAGCGAAATGTAAACTTTAAACTATTATTCTACACACTTTCTCGAACTCATTAAAAAAAAGTTTACATAGTTTGCAAAATTTTGTGTAAATACCTTTATCGACTGGGCTAGATGTATTTGATTCTTTTTCAACTTCATGTTGAGGTACTCCACTGCACTGTGGGCCAGGAGGCGCCCAAAAATAGCTAAGCATTATTTTGGAAATTGAATAATAGATTACTAGGAGTAGAACGCACTCTTTTTTTGTGTTGAGCCCAGGATTTGCGGCTGAGGCGTTCTACTCCGTGTAATATATACTATTTTTTCTTCAAGCGTATTAAAATGCAAAAATTCATTTATTTATCATAAATGTACAAATATTCAAACTACAGTCTTACATGTTGACACAATATGACAAGTGGCTAGTGGATAGCGCGCCACCGGTGGCTTTCGGTATTAACATTATGTTACTAGTAAAACAATACCCACTGCGGTGGCGTTTTCGGAACTAACATTATGTTACTAGTAAAACAATGTCCACTACGGTGGCGTTCGGTACTAACATTTTGTTACTAGTAAAACAATGTCCTTCCTACTTCTACTTCTGTTTTTGGTGACATAATTTAAACATTTTAATACGCTTGAAGAAAAAAGCTTTTATTATCGCTTTGTAGAGTAATGCTTAAAGTAGTTAAAACACAATTTTGATAACCATTAACAAAATATTTTCTTATTGGAGTTGAAAAATAATCTAAATTGATGAACATGTAATTTAGGAAAACATGTTGTATACAGTGTCCGCCAAAAAGTCTGCACAATATGGGAAATTATGTTATGACTTTCTGAAAAATGTTATTTTTGATAAAAGGGGATGCACAAATGTGTGTTAGTCTTGGCGCTTAGGTCGGAAAATCAATTTTTTTGAAATTGTCTCAAGAGTAAACTATCTTTATTTTTGAAAATTTCGAAAAATGTTATTCAAAAGAAGTTGCTTATTATGCGAAGTTATATCCAGATATCAAATTTGGTTTTTCTCTTTTAAAAATAAAAATGTTCCACTTTTTTACGCATAATTCCAGAATTATATTTTTAAATCTTTTTATGTTATTAATAATTCTCTCTATTTAATAATTTCAGCCAAGAAATGGATTAAAACCCACTTTGAAGCACTTTTAGAAGTATTTTTTTGACCAAATGAATGTTTTGGCGCTTGCGCTTGTTCTCTTTTTTCCTAATGTTAAATTTTTCGAAATTTTTTAATAAAAATCGCTAAATGAAATTCTTAAGCGATTTGCATTAAAAAATGTCGAAAGTTAACATTGTAAAAAAAGAGAACAACTATGCATCAAGAAAAACCGCTGCCCAAGGACTCACTACTTCCACATCCAGATTTTCCATCCAAATCTCACAATGAGAAAAATTTGATTATGGAACTTATAGACCGTGGGATAGTGACAGATTTTTTTAAACGTTTGGTTCCTATCTGGCCTTTTGGGAGCCTTTTGTGCCTGATTTGTACTAATCATTTTCGTGTTTATCAAACGGTTATCCAGGGCCCCTCAGCAGAAAACAGAAAAGAAAATTTCATGAAAATGAGCAATTTCAAACGTTTCGTTCCTATCTGGCGTCAAGTTAGACTTACGTTTTAAAGAAAAACATCCGACGGAAGCTTATCGCCAGACAAATTCCGTGGGCCGGAAGGCCCGAAATTTCAATCTGAAGTTGTAAGAAAAAATGGTCAAAATCAAACGATTTAGTTCTTATCTGGGAATTGTATATATAGGTAAATAGATTATAATTATCGCGATATAACAAACGCCAGACAAATTCCGAGGGCCCAACAGTGAAAAAATTATTGTTCAAGTTGTCAACTATTCCGCGAAAATCAAACGATTGGTTCTCATGTGAAATGATTTTTTCTGTAAAAATTAACCAAAACGAAAATGTATTGTATCATTCACAGGCATTTTTAGTGGGCAAAACATATTTTAAATCTTAAAAGAAGTGCACGAAAAAAAGCCATTTTTTCAAACGATTTATTCCTGTCTGGCATTTGGATCTTAAAAAGATATGGTAATAACTAAACCATATTTCAAGACCCAGACAAAAAGCGTGGGCAAAACATATTTTAAATCTTAAAAGAAGTGCACGAAAAAAAACCATTTTTTCAAACGATTTATTCTTGTCTGGCATTTGGATTTTAAAAAGATGTGGTAATAAATAAACCATATTTCAAGTCCCAGACAAAAAGCTTGGCCCAGCCGTAGATATGTTGAGTGAAAGTATCGAAAAATCAAAAAACAGTCGTGTAAAAGTCGATGCATTTTCAAACGATTCACACTCGTCTGGCATTTCATTAGTTTGTCATTGTAAAAGAGTATTATACACATTTAAACAAATTTGTTTCGCGTCACTACATAAATGCCGCAAGCGCGGATTTATGGGGGGTAACGTGGTAACAAGATTCCGTAAACAATCAACTTTCATTTTGAAATTTCATAATTTTTATTATTTTATTTTATATTTTTGAATATATATTCTATTTAGTTGTGTTTATAATTTTTTTTTGAGATTTTCCCCCCGCTCATCAATTTTAATTTTCGAGGAAAAACATTTTTGTTATTTTCAACACGCGGCTATGTTACCCCCCCTCCCCCCAAGCTCAAGGTCCAGATCCGCCCTTGAAATGCCGTTCTTTTTCTCACTTGAAACTCATTTGGAATTTGATTTTCTTTATCACTGGAATCAATATAACTTTCACATTCATAATCCCTCAATAGAATAATATTTACAATAAATAAGTTACATACTGGCAAAAGGACAAATATAAATTATTACATATTAATATATAATTTACAACTCTGCACTACACCATAGAAACTGAGAGTCCTCGTAAGTCCGTACCTGTTTCATTCTCCCTTGGCGTAGGTAGTCAACCACACAAAAGTGATTTCTTCTCTCATTTTAATGCACGCGACATAAGACACGTAAGATGTGATGTGGTAGAAACATATATGATATGCATTGCTTGCGAGCGACGCTGTTTTTTTTACTCCCCGCTCGTCCCGGGGTGATTTTAATTTATCGTTTGCTAATGGGGAACTTGCCCATTTTTTTTGTATTTCATTAAAGTGTGTGTTTATGTATAAAAACACGCCACATCGAATATCAGCAGTAATCGCAGTACTTACTTTGCAATAAATAATTAAAGTTGAAATCCTCGCTACTCCTCACGAAAATCACTGTGACGTCAGATTGAGAAACTAGTCTCGCGTGGGGACCCACAGATGGTGTACTTTAGCCGAGCGGTACGTCTTCACCCTAATTAATAGACTGGGTGGCGGTTGGCTTTGAGACGTCCGCATATTTGGTCTTTTGCTCTTTATGTTAGAGAAAAAATAAAAAAGTGTCGGAAAGCTCAATCAATTTTCTTTACATAAGCTATCTACAAATTTTTGAAAAAAAACAATAATTATCGAGATATTCGAGGAAATGTAGGAAATTACACGTTTTCCTATAATGTATGTAAATCTAAAAAAATATTTTTTCTCAGAAACCTTTGTTTCGAAGGACCGAGATTAACGGAACGTCAAAGTAGTACATGATATTAAGTGAACATCATATATGAGATCGATTTCAATTAATTACCGATTAATTACGGTGACAAAATGGAGAAATTTTACCGAAAAAAAAAAGTCCCAAATCCCGCCCCCTCTAATTCCTCCATTTTTGTCGGAATTCAAAAAATAAAAAAAAGGGTTTTAGCAAATTTTACTCTATTTAAATCAGTTAGAGTAGTCTTTTGGCGTAGGAGAAGTTGCCAACTGTAGAACCTCAAAATTTGCGATATATCTATATCAGCTGCGCCCCAGATTTTTGTCTGGCACTTGAAATATGGTTTGTTTATTAACATATCTTTTTAAAAAAACAAATCCCAGACGAGTGTAAATCGTTTGAAAATGCATCGATTTTTACACGACTGTTTTTTGATTTTTCGATACTTTCGCTCAACATATCTACGTCTGGGCCCAAGCTTTTAATCTGGGACTAGAAATATGGCTTATTTATTAACATATCTTTTTAAAATCCAAATGCCAGACAGGAATAAATCGTTTGAAAAATGGCATTTTTTTCGCGCTTTTCTTTTTGTCTGGCTATCCAGGGGACCCAGCCAATTCGTCTGGGAATCTTAAATTGAAACTACTTATTGCCTAATATTAACAAAAAAACAAATGCCAGACGAATGTAAATCGTTTGATTTTCGCGGAATAGTTGACAACTTGAACAATAACTTTTTCACTCTTGGGCCCTCGGAATTTGTCTGGCGTTTGTTATATCGCGATAATTATAATCTATTTACCTATATATACAACTCCCAGATAAGAACCAAATCGTTTGATTTTAACCATTTTTTCTTCCAACTTCGGATTGAAATTTCGGGCCTTCCGGCCCACGGAATTTGTCTGGCGATAAGCTTCCGTCGGATGTTTTTCTTTAAAACGTAAGTCTAACTTGACGCCAGATAGGAACAAAACGTTTGAAATTGCTCATTTTCATGAAATTTTCTTTTTTGTTTTCCGCTGAGGGGCCCTGGATAACCGTTTGAAAAATACGAAAATGGTTAGTACAAATCAGGCACAAAAGGCTCCCAAAAGGCCAGATAGGAACCAAACGTTTAAAAAAATCTGTCACTATCCCACGGTCTATTAATAATATAATATTTTACATCGTCTACCCCAAAAACCCATAAAACGATATGCCACATCGGTAGTTGGTGTAGGGGTGGGTGGTGGAATTAAAAAAAATGTGAGGCCTTTGGTTCTTGTATACACACTAAATCACAGTTTTATTTTTTTTTCACCCCTTCAATAATAGGTGAGGGTGGATGGGGGTGGCTAATGCCAATAAATTTTTTTAGACCTTAGCTTCTATTATAATACTAAATACCAATTTTATGAACTCTTACTGGCTCGATTTACCTATTTACCCCCATTTACCTCCATTTACCCCAATTTACCCCCCAACCCTTCAACGAAATAAGATCAAAATATAATCCAGTTCCAGAGTAATCGTGCGCACAAAAAAAGTTGCAAAGAGATCGACCGACCGACCGACAACCGATAGACAGACAGAAATTTTTATTTTTAAAATAGAACAGCCAAATTCGATATCTGGATATAGATTTGCATTATAAAAAACTTCTTCAAATAACATTTATCGATATTTTCAAAAATAAAGGTAGTTTACTCTTGAAGCAATTTCAAAAAAAAAAAAAAAATCCGACCTAAGCGCCAGGACTAACACACATTTGTGCAGCCCCCTTTTCGTTTGAGAATATGCACTAACTTTTATCAAATATAAAATTTTTCAGAACAGCGGAGTTTCCCACATGATGCAGACTTTTTGGCGGACACTGTATTTTGAGAATTACATCCAATATGAATGTGCCTATTCATTAATTGCATCTCCAGGGATGTTGATGTTAGAAAATCTGATCACTAGATATATTATTTTAAGTATATGTTTTTTGTTGCGCTGAATCAACATATGGCTATAAAACAGCCGTAATCAAGATTTTTTTCTATTGTCAATTTAATCCTCGAATAATGGGATATTTGAGGAATGAATTGACAGTTGAAAAAACACTGAGACTTAAAGCTTCTTTATCATCAGATTTGGATTCAATGCACCAAAATACATATAAAATGATGTGACTGGTCATCAATTCAGAATTTTTTCTTGTGTGCCGGCGTAATCAACGTGTAGGAGAGAAAGAGTCAAGTTTTCACAACTTCCAGCAGTACACTCTCATTGACCATTCTCCTACATTCTTCTCCCCATCGAAACTGTAATGGCATCATTTTGTTTCTATTACTATACACTTTAATTTAAATATGCGGCATTTGACGTTCAGTACTTCAAAATTTGCCGCAAATGCAGCTGTGGCCATTTGGCCAAAATTCTGAAACTGATCCAGAATAAGCTAGTGATTATAAAAAAAAATATTTAAAAAATTCCACTGATAAATTGCGGTAGCTTTTAGGGGATCGAAATCCAAATAACTAAGTAAAATTTTGGATTCGTATAGAATTCGTTCACCGAATCAACGAGAAATTAATGAATAAAGTCACTTTGACGAAATTGGGTAGTTTCAGGGGGTGGAAATGACACATACAGGTTAAATTCTAAAACTTCGAATTCATATAAAATTTGACCTTCAAATCAATGAAAAAATAGTGAAAATATTCCTTTGGCAAAATAAGGGGGCTTTAAGTGTTGGGAATAAAATAGACAGTTTATATTCAGCCTACATGGTATATCCTTAGTTTTTTTTTTAATACTGAGTGAAGTGTACTTGCAACTATTGTTTGAACAATAACGTTTTGAACATATTGAACCAGATGGAAAACTCCTTATTTTGAGAGAAAATTGATATTACAATGACTGATTAATTCATAAAATCATTCATTGGTAACGATTACAAAGTGTTACCTCGTCAGCGTTTATGACAAATCACCCTTAATTAACAAAATTGCATTTGGGAAAGATGATGTTTATTTTATTTCCACCTTTTAAAAGTTACCCTATTCCAGCAAATAAATTGTTTCGCTATTTTTTCGTTGGTTGATACAGAGGTTGAATTTTATATAAATAAGTTTTAGCATTTTATTTTACTTATTTCGATTTCCACCCCCGAAACTACTTTACTCCATCAAAGATATTTTATTTACTAATTTTTCGTTCCATACGAATCCGAAATTTAATCATTTTACTTAACATTTTTATTTCATCCCCCTAAAAACATTTTTCAATGGGATTTAAAAAAATATTAATCCTATTAGTCTATGTAATGAAGGCAGAAATAGTATAAATATTTCGTGCAATGACGAGATTACATTCACCCCCGTTTTCGAGGGTGCTGAACACTTTGCAAGTGGTGGGAAAAGCTTTTGACTGCCGCAACCCCCTAAAATGGCCACCCCTCTTATGGATCCCTTTATGTTTTCATATATAAACGGGTCTGGGGAGTGATTCATCGATGAATTATGCTTAAAATAACATGAAAGGGGGGTTATAGAGTAAGTGAAATCCAGACTTCAGGCCTAGGGGGTTGATTAAACCATCCCGAGGGGTGGAAAATCATTTTCTTTCAAATTATTCGGTTCAAACTCGTATCTCCCCGTTTTCGGTGTTGCTGATCACGGGCAAAATATCCATCTTTAGCTTCAACCCCTCCTCATCTCCCTCTCCCAACCCCTCCTCATTATAACGCCTCAAACGGACAGAAACCACCACGGATGAGGGGTTGGAGCTAAAATTGAATATTTTTCCCGTGATAGCGACCCCGAAAACGGGGAGATACGCGTTTGAACCGAATCATTTGAAAAAAAAAAGATTTTCTATCTCTCTGGAGGGTTTAATCAATCCCCTAGGCCTACTGTCTGGATTCCACTTACTCCCCTCCATGTTATTTCAAGTATAAGCCATCGATAAATCACTCCCTACACCCGTTTATATATGAAAACATAAAGGGATCCATAAAAGGCCGTTTCAGGAGGTTGCGGCGGTCAACTTCTCCCACCACTTGCATCGTGTTCAGCATCTCGAAAACGAGGGGGGAAGGTAATCTCGTCTTTGCACGAAATATTTACAAACAAGTCGTCTTATAATGCTTCATTACATAGACTATATAATCACGAGCTTATTTTGAATTGATTTCATAAATTTCAGAAAATTTGGGCCGATTGTGTGCCCACACTTCTGGGTATTTGTGCCTTTTAAAGCTCTCTATCACAAGCCGCCACTGATCATCAAATAGTTATTATGGTCGGTGCAATGGATCTTTGAACTGACGTCATTAATGCAGGTAGACTATCGTTTGTATATTACAATCGAACTTCCTGGAATGGATATAAGGATGTATGTCTTCCATAGTCCACGACCTGCGCATGCTCGTCCTGCGCGTTATATTTGAGAGTAATGATAATGCGTACGTTTAGACTGCATAGAAGCGCATCGGTCTCGTGATTCAATCGTCAGCAGCTCACATATTGTTTGTTCTTTGTGGCGCAATTAATTCATTATACCTGAATTCGCAAGCAAAAAATCTGGTTTTTTGTTCTAGTTGAACCTATTGCCAATGCTAATCTGATTCTTTAGTCCAATTTATTATTGCTAATAATTATTAATTATTATTTTAATAATAAAGCTCCGCTTATGGTACGATATCATTGCCATCCTTTAGCAACTGAGTTCAGGCAAATTGGATGATGATGTCAGTTCAAAGATCCGTTACTCCGACTATACCACTTCATATCTAACGCCTGCTTACAGAAAATCATTAAATTAAACAAACCAAATAAGAGTAAGAAATATTTATTTCTGAAAACGGGTACATAACATTCAATATCGTTTGCAAAAATATGTGAAATGTGCTGAAAACATCGATTTAAACTTACAGTGTCTTACAGTTTTCTGTTTTTAAAGTCTTGTGCCCTGAAGAAATATTTCATACGTAATTGAGTATATGTCTTACATTTTCGCTTTCTCAGATGCTTCTTTGGCTCTCACGAAATAAGTGAGCATATCAATCGGCAGGGGAAACACGATAGTAGAGTTCTTCTCTGCAGATATTGTATTCAGGGTCTGTACAATTAAATGTCAATTCAATCTCACATTCGATTGCACTGTCTATGTGAATATTTATAAGCTTTGAAAGTGAACGGAAATGGTGAAAGATAGGGTGAGGAAGAAAAGGATAGAATGATGATTAGAAGCATGAACAGAGATGCCTGAAAGCACGAAAACAAATACAGTTTTTAAAATGATTTAATGAATTTCTCGTATAATATAATTTGCAT
Source organism: Rutpela maculata (assembly GCA_936432065.2). Classification (NCBI taxonomy): domain Eukaryota; kingdom Metazoa; phylum Arthropoda; class Insecta; order Coleoptera; family Cerambycidae; genus Rutpela; species Rutpela maculata. The sequence continues at coordinate 47,986,353 of OW386285.2, forward strand.
GTAGAGAGTAAGTAAACGTAGCGTAGCAATATGCGTTTGTTAGTTCTAATTAAATACAATAGTATCGTGATAAATTCGGTTTTAAACTACCAAATTTACGATCGAGAACTAAACAAATAAATATTGCGAGCTTCATTGTACTGTATGTAAATATAATACCAGTAGATAACAAACTTCGGTGCATAGATCAGGTCACATAATTTGCAAACACTCTTTATAATAATTAATAAACACATCAACATTGGTATAACAACGATATTATATATCATATGATGAAGTACAAAATTAGAGAAAGCTAAAAAAAATGGGCGTACTCTAAACATCTAAGTGATTTAAAGATATAAGAATTAAAATAGATAAATACACATTTATATACACAGTTGTAATAGTAAGTTAATATTAATATTTCTACTCGTGCAATTCTATTCACCAACATATATATTTACAAAGACAAAATTATAACATACTCTTAAACGAATTACAAGTTATTACAAATACGCTCAATTTCCACTAATAACTTTTAATAATTGCTAGCTTATATTAGTCCTGTATTATTGTTATTAAATTCAGACTTATATTACTTTGGCACTATAACCAAGTCAGAACAGAATTAACGTTACAGTAATGCCAATCACGAGCTTTTTGGCATTAGGTAACACTGTTGATATTTGCATACAGTAAAATAAATTCACTTCGTGCATAGTCCAAGACGTATAGGGTTTTATCTCGTGAAAATTAAAGCCAAGCTGAACTTTTACGGAATGATCTACAAACGGTTTCCTGTTGATTCGAAATAACTTGAAACATGTTAGTTTCCACAAAAAATACGTTATATTTTGACAAGGAACTTCCTTGTTTATAATTAAATAACGGCTCTGAGAAAAATCATTAGCGAGAGGACTTTCGATAATAGTCCTGATTGGAGTATAGTACTTGCTGCATTTAATGCGTGTTCTTCTCTTAAAATAAATTTATCCGCCTACACTACGCAAAGAAGGGTGATGTTTTTCACAGTTTGTATGTACATTTGTTCCCTGCTGAAGCCTAAATGACTAGGCTGACTTGCGTGTACCAAACGAGAGATGATTTCTCTTAATGCTAGGAGTGTCACTGAGTAGGTGAAAATCAGAAAAACTAAAATGGCGGACAGTGAATGCCATTTTTTCTAACACGAAAATCAGAAGTGACTGAAATCAATCAATTTGGGTATCAAACAAAAGTGCGTAAAAGATAATTTCAAATATTGTAAGTTATTGATACAATTTGGCAAAAAATTTCCATATTTTTCGACCATGATGGTTTGTTAAAGTTTACTAAAGTCTATAAATGTTGAGGTGAGTCTGAATGTGTCCGGTAATGACGAGCCGGACATATCAATCTACACCGATGGTTCAAAAATGGACTGTGGATGAGGAGCTGTGGTCTACTCAATAGATCTACACTCAATAATACCGCTAGGCACACATGCTACTATTTTCCAGGCGGAACTAGTAGGGATCCTGCAAGCGGTAATAGAAACCACGAAGGCAAACGTTAGTGGTAAAACGGTGGGCATATCAACGGACAGCAGAGCCCTGCTGGCCCTAGACAATTGTAGGACAGGCTCGGGGCTGGTTTTGGAAATTAGAAAGGCCCTAGATGTGCTCGCACAAAACAATAGTGTCCAGCTCCGTTGGGTGAAAGGACATGATGGGATTCAGGGTAACGAGGAAGCGTACGCTTTAGCCCGCAAGGGATCTGAGAGCGCCCTGCATAGTCCGGAACCTGCAATAGCACTCTCAGATTCAGTCCACAGTTCTCTGCCAAAGAACTATACACTTAGACGGCATGCGGACTGTTGGAGTGGTCTGAGCAGCTGCAGACATAGCAGAATGGCTTTGGCCACACCCAGTCGTAAGCTAGGCAAACACTGCCTTCAAATGTCCAGGAGTAATCTGCGCATTTATGTAGGATTACTAACCGGACATTGTAGACTAAACAAACATCTCCATACACTGGGAGTCATAGACAACCCGAAGTGTAAAGGGTGAAATCTGGATGACGAGACAGCCCAGCATGTGCTGTGTCACTGCCCTGCTCTCTCAACGAAAATAGGATCCATACTGGGGGACTTTTGGCCCAGTATGGCCAGCATAGATGGCATATCACCTGACCTTCTCCTCATATACATCACAAGTGTTGGTTGGCTTGAGGAATGAGGGGCTCGGTAGACATGCCACCACTTACGGGGGCAGCACAATGGGCCCGCCTATGAGGCCTGAGTGCACGTGAGCTCAAGCTCACCCCCCGTCAAACAATCCAGATCCAGTCTATAAATGTCGAAAATCAAACCGCTCATCTATATAATCAATACTCAAAAATCATAACGCATTATGTCGACGAAGTTTATTTTAATGTGAACGATATTAATAATAATTTATTATTGTTGATGATTTGATTCACAAGACGCCTAGTAAAAGAAGCCCAAGGGTTTTAAGCTCATATTAATTAGGAACGGCATAGAATTCTGCATGGGGATGGTACTTAGTAGGTGGAAGAAAATAAAAAAAGTTTGTATGGGTACCAGAATGGGAAGTTAAAAAAAATGTTTTGCTAAAATCTCCAAAAATACGAATAAGTTATAAAATTGGTTTACATCAAATGAAGAAGGAGCAAATTCTACATTAGAAAGGCACCTACTTCTTTTTTTGCAAGAGCAACAGTATTTGAGTAAAACGCAATCGAAAGCTGTTTCCATTCATATTTAGTAACTCGCGAAAGTAGTTAAATTGGAAATTCCATACGCAAAAAAAAGTTCAAACCAGCGAACCAGACCCATGTATCCTTATGTATTTTCGCTGAATCCGAATCCGAGGTCAAAAAAATTCGTATACCCCCAAAATCTTTAGCTAGAGCCAAAAAACACCCCTGGACTCGGGTAAAAAGAATATTAAGCTATGAGAATAGTTGTTACATCCTAATCGATCGAATTATACAAATTAAGGTTAAACAGCAGCGTACATACAATAGATATGAAACACACCCCCAGTGAGGGGCGAAAACTAGCCCCCATTTATAATAAAATTGATCCAAAACAGTAACTGAAAAAGCTCCAAATGTCTAAGTTTTGTTAAAGTGATAAGAAACTGCATCATATCCGACGTAATCTTCATAAATTGCCCCTGTAGGGTTGAGAACAACCACCCCTTATAGAAGTCACTGTAACTTTTTATAGATAAATCTTAGATAGGGAGTAGTTTTCACACCATCTGAGGGTTAACACAAGTTGATGGTACGTAAGTTTCTAGTTCTATTTTAGAGTACTACGCAAAATAGAAATCCTGTTGGATTTTACATTTTCTCTTGTTTTGTGTCCAACCAACTGCCACATTTCTTCAAATTATATTATAGTGTCCTCAATATTTTTTCGAAAATGATTTCTTGATTTAATGTCAAAATACTAAAAGACCATATAGAGATAAAACAACTTCCCCACAGTTATAGTCAATTAGCCTGGAGAGCTACTCATCGTAAACAAATTCTGTACCTGTTCTAGATCCTGAGAGTGTTATATTTGCAAAACTGGATTATTGCTAGATGAATCTCAGATATTGAATTCAGTGAAAAATTTGACGAGGTAGTAAAATAGGAGCTAATACTTCATTGAATGGATATTTAAAATCATTAACAAACTCTTGTCAAAGTAATGAACAGAACAAAAAGATGTACAATACAAGCCTCACTATGCACTTTTGAAGAAAAGACATTGGAATGCTTGCATTTCTGCATCTGCCTACTTATTTTGTGCCAAAGCGAACAATTCTCAAAAATTCAGCTTAGATTTATATTTTCACAGCACCATTACTTAGGCCAATAGGACTGAGATAAAAATAAATATTTTAATTTACATAAATTAACTTTGGTCCCAAAATTAAAAATACGCTTAAAAAATGCATTGATTTTATATATGATGGTCACATTTCGAGAATTTATTAACAAGAATTACTATTATTAGTCCAGTGCAATTAGGTTTATACCTCGGACCCAGCCAGCTATAGTGCATGGATTTGAATGATTTTTTTATTGGATTTCTAATGCCATAAACTAAAAAGTTTACCTATTGAAAATTACCGCAATTTCCAAAATCCGCAAATTAAGAAAATAAATAAAATTTTTTGAAATCTCAACGAGAAAAAAATTATTAAATATTTATTTTTAAAAAAAATTAAGTCCTTAGTACATCTAACATAGAAGTTTACCGCGAAATTGTCATTGACGGCGTTTCCGCTGCTGGCGCATTTTTTATGTTAAACTAAAATAAAATAAAATCTATTAACCTGACCCTTTTCAGACCGATTTTAATCGAAAGGTGGGCTCTTTGCCTTTAATTAAAAAAAATAATAATAAAAGTTATTAATAAATTATTTTCTATAAAAAAATCGATGTACCTATTTGTATTATTTAACGTTTCTTTCATTTATTTTGCTTTTTGGAGCTGCTGCCATCTTCAAATTAATTTTAAAAACTTTCTATTTTTTTTACAAATTCTTTATAAACAACCTAGAAAACTATAACAATCATTTTTTTCTTAAAATAAATATTTAAAATTTCCGATAATTTTTTTTTATTGAGATTCCAAAAAATTTTATTTTTTTTATTTACGGATTTTCGAAATTTCGGTAATTTTCAATGGGTAAACTTTTTAGTTTATGGCACTAAAAATCCAATAAGAAAAAGTCATTCAAACCCATTCACTATAGCTGGGTTCCGTCATTTTTTATATACGGTGCGTGTAATTGCGGACTGGGCATGTACTACCATGTAGTGCGAGAGATATGACAACCCAGGTAACAGCAAACTCGCCCGTCGGCGGCAGAGATTAAAGAGTGAGCGCTAGACCACTAAAGCATCCCCGTTCTCAGTTATTTCATTTCAGCCAGCTGGCACACGCTTTGTTGCAATTCTTACTCCCTATGCCCAGTCCGCCACTACACACACTGTATAATGACTAATTGCACTACACTATATCGTGTCGAATACGTCAGTGAAAACAACCACCTACAAAATATATACACTCGGTGCATCCAGTCTTGCAAGTGCTCAATCCTAACAATATTTTAGTCTGCAACATTTCTTATTATTTAAGTTTTTACTAGTGCAAATCCCACTTTAAAATTCCCAATGATAAATGACTTTAATTTTATGCCAGACACGTTTTCGATTTACTGCATTCCAAAAGCGCCCAAACCAGCACTAGGTACAACTCTGACAAAGGTCAAACTGTGGGTGGTTTACAAATATCTATTTATGCGGAATATTTCAGAGTTTCAGAGAGGCAAGTTATTTTTAAATAATCTTAGTAATAGAAGACATTTTAATAAAAATAAGAGACTTAAATTTTTCCGTTGCAATTCCCAAACACTTCTTTACAACCTATTCAATTTACGACAAATCTTTAATCATCCTTTAATCACATAAATGAGTGACTCTTCTGGAAAATCGGTAATCAATTTATCACTTTATAAGACTAATTTCAGATAGATGAATTCAGTGTGTCCCTTACTGAAATTCATCAATCTAATAATTGTCAGTATCTATATACAATGTGTTCTGTATTCGACATTCATCACTGTAGCCTCAGTTCTTATCGATGATTAGATGAAAAAAGTTTTGTAAAATGTTGTAGCTATTTTAGAAATTTTGTTTGGTAAGACACTTCATTTCTAAGAGTTAAAATTGTCAGGATAATTTTTAAAATTACGTTTTATTATATCAAAAAATGTAGTGTGCTCATTTGTTTTCATATGCCAGCTGTATTTGATGTTGTATTGAAAAGAACACCACACAATAGGTCCATGAAAAACTTTATATTAAGATAAGAGAATTTCTTTTACTGTGACTAAACTTTTATTTGAGATGAACGAAGTCACTTTCTATTTTGTAGGCATCCTATCAAACAAAGTTAGTTTCAAGAAAACTGTAATTTTGACTTTTGACTCGTAAATCCTTTTGAAAATCTATTGGTAAGAGTTAATCTGTGTATAATTATTATTAATTAAGGAGATAAGACTTTCGGGATTATTTTTAAATCAAATAGAGGTTTAGGCAATTTTGGGCAGTATCCGTAAAACATATAGAAAATACATTATTTTACTTACAATACTTGTACATATGCGTGCTTGTTTTTTATTGCTAATTTCATGCACATTATTCGAAAATTGTCCCTGATTGATTTCTTATTTATTATTTAAAGGTATATTAGACAGGATGACTAAACAGTTTGGAACATGCGCAACTTGACATTAATAAGTGAATTATTAAGTATATTATCGGCGTATTTTAGATACTAATAGTATTTTAATCTGTAACTGCTGTAAGTAGCATTAAATATACAGGGTATTAGTTAAAAAAATGAAATGGATGGTAGGGAAACGTAAAATAAAAAGAAAGATTTAAAAATATATTTTAAAGTTTAATTTCATCTCGCAACATAAACGTTTCCAATTAGGATCCTACAAGATTAATCTTGCAGTTCAAGTAATAGCAAATACGCAATATTAGCTGTATTTAAAGTTTATAGTCTCGTACGTAAGGAGATGTTTGAAAAAGCAACCAGATAAATGAAAACGTTGGGGAGAAAATAGAAAATGTAGGCTTTCAAGAGAGTCTCTTATAACTATTAGGTCGATTTTAACAGTCAGTTCAAGTTTGAAGATGTTTTTTACTTATTGGTGGAAATATGTGTTATAGTTAAAAACTACCTTGAACGAAATCTAAACTTCCTTCAACAGTAAGTCAAAATTCATTCACAGGCTATCATTTTAATGTTCAAGAGATAGGCTACAAATCTGAATGCCTCCAAAACTATTCAAAGTTTATACCAGCATCAGTAGTAAAAAATTGCATTATTTTAGTAGATTTCCTTATACTCTTGTAATAATTGTATTTAGAAACGACTTCCCTTAAATATCCCGTACCAGTAATTCTGCTGTTTACACAATTTTTATGCATTTATATAAACAAGTATTTGCCAATTGCCAAGATTTGTCATGATTGATATATCAGTCTAGCTAAGGTCCTAGTTGGACGATTTTTCTGTTTCTGCGATGTGAACTGCTAGGGAATATAGCGTATTGATGCTTTCGAAATGTGGGTTGAGAATTTTTTTTGCGAAGTCCTTGGACATTCCATCGCATCAACAAGTCGATTCTCCAAGAAATACACCCCTTCCAGCACGACCCTTCAGCATTGTATTCACCAGCATCTTACCACTTTTTGGCCACGTGAATCAAAAAAGGACAATATAAAATGATTCAAGTTTCAGGGAAAATCAGATGCAAAGAAGCGAAGACCCCTTAAAACGTTGGGTCGATGTTACCAAAGAACTAATGAAAAAGATCTTTGCTGACGCCGTACGCTTAAGAGGTAACCGCGTGTGATGCTGTTAGACTTACCGTATAGCAAAGGGAAATCGACTAGAATGATGCATTGGTCACAAAACGCCTACCAAGTCCTTGTAGATAAGAAGAAGAAAGAGAAGGAGGAGGAGGGGAGGCAAAAGGAGAAAGAGAAGAAGAAAGATAAGAAGTAAGGATAAGAAAAGGAAGGATGAAAAGAAGAAGAATGGCTCAGGACATAACAATAATAATAATTGAAACATACACTTGCAGTTGCTGAGAAAAATTAACCGATAATATCTTTAATGTCCTACAAGTCTGTTATTTTACAATAACCATCCTATTTTGAGATACATTAAATGAAAGATAATGCCCTAGGGCGTTATGAATATCTATAACGCCCTAGGGCATTATAAAATTATAATACAACCCAAAACAAGCAAATTATGATAGCGTTATTGACAAACAAAATGCGTTGCTATGCAATGGCGGCGTTTACAAACAATTTTGATTTTTACTCTCTTTTAAATCAAATCGTTCTGAACATAATAGATGTCAAATTAATAAATCGAAATGTCAAAAAAAAAAAAATTCGAATTAAATAACAGACTTGCAGGACATTAAACGTTGAAGGCACCACGGCACGGGTGTTATAGGATAATGACGCCCTCGGTCGACGTACACTCCCTCGGGCCAGAGGCCCTCGGGATTGTACACTGCCGACCTCGGTGCGTTATTATCCTTATAACACCGTTGGTACCTTAATAACTATAATACCTGAAAACGGATGAGTCTCACATCTTAGTATATTGCGCATGCTCATAAACTTCAGAGGATATAATGATATAAAGGATATAAAATAAACAAGAGAACTAATTGAGTATGTCTAAAAATTCTAGACACAAAACAATTAGTTCTTCTCATTTTGACAAAAGGGCAATTTAATAAATCTAAATAGTTTTTATCATTTTTATTAAAGTAGAATGTGAATTCTTTCGCTGCAAAGAAGACTTGTCAGACTTTATAAGATTTATATTACAGCACCAAAAATAAATAAACTTCCACAGCGATGGTTCACTTAATTTTTGCAAGAGATTTCGCAAAAGTTTTCGACATCATGTCGAGAGGAACAGGAAATATGATAGTTGAACTCCTTCCCGAGCACATTTTCGTTAAGGTCTAAATAGAAACATTTAAAAAATTACCAATATTCTTGGTGTGAAATACACAAATATACCATAAATGCAATTTTCAATAAATGTTCATTAATAATGCTGGTTCTATAAAAATATCGCGTTTTACCAAGAGGCAACAATTTAGAACGAACCAATGCTATTAAACTGGTCATTATTTGTTAACATGAAATATACATATGCAATGATAATTCTAAAAATACGTGCTGTGGCATATATCATACGGACTATAAATATCCCTTTTAAATTTTTAATGGTCTAGCCAATCTATATAAAGGGACAGTATGCGTACTTAAACATTAATATAAAAGTAGTGGAGAGATATTAAGAATTAATCATCAGAAGTTTTGAATAAAATACTAATTATTTTGATTACTAGCTGACATTAATCCTCTATGTGCAATTTGAATATTTCTTTCACATCTTGTAAATTATATTAACAGCTCTAGTCATGTCAGAGTGGACATACATGATTCAATTAAATTTTTAATATGACATAATGCAGTGCTTGCGATGTATGTGTCCACAATACAGGCTGGGAAGCTCATGATATAGTCATTAGAAGTATAATTCAGTTGAACATGATTTTCTTTTGAGGTTCATTCCTTGGGCAAATGATCCTTCAATAAGTTGGATCAATTCATAACAGTAAATGAACGGAACCTCCATTACCATCTCTATTAGTCAACCATCCTAAGTTGGCAAGCAGCCGTCTGTTGGACACAGACAAACAAGCTTCTTCTTAAAAATCTTGTTCGTCTCTGCCCAACAGTGACGATATTTTTTTTCTCTCAGCGCGGCTACTTGCCAAAGTAGGATGGTTGACTAGTACTGACGTCATGCGCTGAATTATGCAAAACTAATATTGCAAATGAGCATATATCTTTTATATCTTAGTATCCAGAGACAAAATAGAGTAGTAATCAAACAGAAAGCTTTGACAGTTAAATTTATGGTCTATGGAGTTACATATTTTCCTTTTAAAACATGACAATCAAAATACGTCTATTGAGTATAAATAAACTTTATAAATGCAATACGGTTTCATTATTTATCCAAAGTCCCTAAAAAATTTATTTGACCGACACAGGGTTGAAGTTTTTGTCTCCGTTATTTGGTATCCTTTACATATAGATGACAAACTTGGACTTTGATTTGCTTTTAAAATGGCTTGTAAGTGATGATGGAAAATTCAATACAAACATGACCTTAATCGTTTGAGTCTTGAAAAAAGTTATATCAATCAATCTGTTATCTACACTTTCAATGACAGATTCGCTATTTTGTTAAGAAAACTTTCAACGTATTTCCGTTACTTATGAGTAGAAGACATGCATATCTCCAGATAAACTGAATACTTCCAGTGAAAACATTTTAATATAGTGGTGAAAATAAATTTTCACCATTGTCTTTAAACAGTCACGTTACAAAATTAAAATGTACTGCTATTTTCCTTATTATCTCCGATCCTAATAATCGCGTTGTAAAAAACAGAAAATCAAATTGTTTGCAATGAAATTAAAACTAGGCCTATATAAAACCGAAATAAAACTTTTAAATAATTTGTCAAAAATAAAAACCTTTCAAATTGGCTCTTTTTATAATTTAAGAAGTATAAGGTAATAGTGCACAAATCTGAACGAAAGTGTGTGAAATTAAGTCTTTAATTTAACTAAACGTTCGTGTCAAATTTTAGTGCAAGATGTTTACTTAAACGGTTCAAAATCATAATTGATTTCGAAATTTCAATAGCTTATTATAATTTTTCAATATAGGTTATTACATGTGTTTCACAATTGTATTAAGGGAATAAACTGTTTTTTTCCATTTAAACAACTTTTTTTCATTTATTTATATTAATATAATTATAATTTATTATAATATAATAATTTTCGAAATTGTAGTTGTAAAAAAAATCAAATAACTTTGGTATTATTATGAGACTAAAGACGGTAGACGAATTATGAAAGTAGATAAAAACTGCAAATTGATATTTCGTCTTAAACCTGGACTGGTTGGGCTTTAAAGTATATATTTTTGCCTCAGCTAGATGGAAATAATCCAGAACCACAATTTGTAAAATTTCACATAACGCACGGTTGACACGGAAATATCCTTCCTCCACTCTTCGAATTTTGCAAAAAGACAACAAAGATGCAATATCTCCATCAATTTTCATCGCATCGGAATGTTTTTTTGTAAATTAGTCGTTTTTTATATGGGTTTGATGCTTTTATTTATTATAGTATAAAATAATTTGTTTGGCTTTTATTTATAAAAAAATGCAACAATATACAGGCTGCGCCACTTAAAACTCCCCAAACTTGTGACTTTTTTATTTTTAAAGCGATGACCATGTTGGGCACATCATATTGTAGGCATTTTTAAAGCCTTTAAACATGCATACAGAGTGATTTAAATTTTTTTTTTTTAAGAAAGGAAACTTAATTTCTTTGAACATTTTTTTACCTCATCTTGTACATGAAATGTGTTAATGTTCTCTTATAAAGGTTTTAATTAGCTTCAATTTATGTTATTAAAAAGAAAAAAATTAAAAAATAAAAATTTTGCAATTTCCTATTATTTAGTACATTTTAATAAAGTTTGTTTTTAAAAATATTTATTTCTTTTATTTCTTGTTACTGTTTTGTTACGTTGAGTATTGTTTGTGATATGTCTTTTAAAAATAAAGCATACAATTATTATTTACATTTTTTTTAAGATATTTAAAAATAAATCAGTTTGGAATCGGAAGGAGTGTTTTTAATTTCTTTCTCTAAAATCAAAAAGAATTTCGAATATGACGTAATAACATAAATTGAAACTAATTAAAACCTTTATAACAAAATATTAACGCAGTTCATGTACAGGATGAGGTAAAAAAATATTCAAGGAAATTAAGTTCTCTCTCTTAACAATTTTTAAAAATTTTTTTAATCACTCTGTACACACGTTTAAATGTCCTAAAAATATCTACAATTTGATGTGCCCAACATGGTCATCGCTTAAAAAATAAGAATGTTACAAGCCTGGGGAGTTTTAAGTGGAGCACCCTGTATGTATTAACATAATAATTTTCGTCGCACAGGAACCTTTTTACTTGTAAATTAACCTTACTTATTTTTTTTTAAGTAGATTTCGAATGTCCACTTCAATGCAACGTAAATTATTTTGTTAATCCTTTGTTTATGTACTTTTTTTTTAATTTCTTTAATTTCTTCTTTTTGTGAATTTCTTTTCATTTCTTGTTTTTGCATGGATTTTTCGCCTCATTCGTGTATTATATTCTCAAAGACGTTTTATTCGGTGTAATTTTAAGACCATTTTTAGAAGTACAAAAGTCGAAACTTTAACAAATTTACTTAATTTTATTGGCGAAAAAGGTAAACTAGCCTAACCCGACTAACTAACTTTGAATCCATTAAATCCATTTTACACAGCATTAACTATTAATATTACTAATAACAATAAAAGAAAGTTGAAACATCCGAAACATCCATGTCCAGTTAAAAGTCAATTTAACATTCTTTATTGCTTTTTATAACATTTCTAAATAAATTATATTATTTCTTCATGCCAGGTTTACAATGAAGAGTTACATTCTACATTGTAAGCTTTCCAGAAATCATTCCGCCTGGCGGGAGTTGCCTGAGTGAGTATTGATCTAGCCTAGGGGACTTTCAACCTTTTTTTTTTTTAGTGGACAGGGGGTCTCTTTTTCAGTTTCTACAGGGTATTGAGTTTTTATATCCAGAGCTAACCATCTTACATAGTGAGCTATGTGACAACTAACAAATAATTTGTAAAACTATAATATAACATATAATAGGAATTTGACGAGTCTTTGACCTTTAACGTAATTACTAAGGTCCCACTGTCAGATCCTTACACACTACTGCTTAAAAATTGCTGTTCCGAATTATTTTCAATTAGCTGAGACAAGAATATAAGCATTAGGGAACGATCAGTACAAATGGCAAAACGAAAGATTATTTATTTATATCGGCGACCCAAATGCTAAACTTAAGAGTGAGTATCTGCTGAAGATGCCTCGATGAACGATGAACGATTTGAGATGATTAGCTGGATGTCAATCTATGTAATACAAATATAAGAATTTAGATGTCAGCATACATAGCAAAGATGTTCGCACCTTTGCACCTACAATGCTTCAAAGATATTCACAGTGATATCAACAACGATACAAAATATTTGTTCTTCCATCGATAGTCAAAGCAAGGCATCGTGGAATCTTAAAATGCGATTGGTTCAACACTCCGTTAAGGTGACACGGTAGCCCAACATTCTTATCACGTGGCTGTATGCTACACGATCTTAACTTGGAGTAGTAATAGGTGACATTCAACACAGTGTCTGTTCAGACTTTTTTTTAACTCTGCAAATAGTTGGTGGTATTCACCTATCGCTCGTCTTCTTTTGTTAATTTGATTTGGTGGTTTGAGCTGTTTGCTACTAGTTAGTATTTAATTGCCACTGAATTGGAATCAGTGTTACTTTCACTTGAAATCATTATTAAAGCTTTAAACAATAATGTTGTCGTCTGCTCGCCAGCTCACTTGCAACAATACTGTCTGTGCATATGACGACATCAACTGTACATTAGCACTCATCGAGGTAGATACTTTGGCATATACACCAATCATCGTTCATCAATCTACCATATCGCTAATCCGCTTCTCGTTCATCGCTCATCGTCATTAAGGCATCTTCGGCATGTACTAAACCTTACGTACATCGGCTCCAAATGCAAGTCTAGCATATTTTTTAATGTTGGTTTCTATCTACTTTCATAATTGGTTTACCGTGTTTGATTTCCATCAACTCCATTGTATTATATTATACTAAAACTATAATTTTGAATGTTATAAACCAATAAAAAAAAAAACGGTTTAAATGAAAAAAAAAAAATGTTTTCCTTAATGCAATTGCAAAACACGCGTATCTAATAATTTTTTTAAAAATTGTCCTCCTGCGAGTTGATGCACTTAAGCGATTGAAATTTCGAAGTCCTTTTTTAGTTTTAGCTGTTTAAATAAAATTTTGCTCCAAAATTTAGCACGAAGGTTTAGTTCAATAAGAAAGTTACACCCACTTTCGTTGAGACTTGTGTATTATTGCATTATATTTCATAAATTATGTAACTATTTAAGCTTAACCAAATGGCCAAGATTTAAAAATTACCACTAACTGTAAGTTGAAATTGAAGTTCTGACAGCTAAATCAGTATGGTTAGATATACATAGTCCACGCATTTTGAATTAATTTAAAAGCATCAGTATATTTATTAATTTCCTCAAACCACTTTTCACCAAAATTAAGTAATAAAATATTTGACGCTCTACAGTTTGTTCTACGCGTAACCTAAGTATTTGTTGAAAATTGCATCTACAGGTTATGATGACCAATGACCTGACAAGCAAGAAACATACATTTTTGCAAGAATGATTTGTTTTAAACATATTTTCGTATATGTAGAAAAATGTTGAAGGTAGGTAGTTATTTTCAAGACAATGCGAATATTATTAACTAAAAACAAAAATGATGTCTATAATTTTAAGGTGGCTCCGTTCCACTTAAAACTATTATTACATTTTTGTCGTACTTTGACACGCAAAATAAATAAAGAAATATATATTACACCACTCTAATGGACGCATCAAATATAAAATAAATAGTTATTTATACAATATGTGTATAAAGTAGTACTTTCTTGCACAAATGGGAAGTTTAGCAATCCCATGAGTGAAAAAAGATACTGTATGCATGAGTTTCATATAATATTTTTTCTACGACTGTCCTTAATTTATATAATATAAATAAATGTCAGAATTACTTAAAGGTCAAACAAAAATTTATAATTTGATATTTCTAAAGAGAAGATCGCAACTCTTATCATTTAGCTATACGTCAGAGTGAAACAATGTCTTTCTTTCACGCTTTTTACTTTGTTGCACTATTATCATAAGCATGCGTTTATGCACAAAAAGTAATGAAAAAAGTATAGTTTTCTTTACAGTCGTAGAAAAATTTGCTTTATATTCGGGATTTTTTTTTCATGCACATAAAACTTATTTCAAAAATTTACGAATATCCTAACTTTTTAGGCTAATGTTAACAAACCTATGGCTAAGCCGATATGTTTTAGAAATACATCAGGAAACAGTTATAGCACCAGTGTATTTGCAATAACTTGTAATTCAAATTAAACCTATTAATACTTTACTAGTGTTTGATTATTTTACTGATTTTTTATTACTTAAATTCGTCTTATTTATGTACTTATAACACAGAATATTTGATGGCTCTTCTTGTACACAGCCTATTATTAGTTATGAGTATGTGCTTGAAAGCCTCGATGGAGTAGATTGAGTTGTGCACATTATAAATAAAGAAGTAAAAAAATAATGTGAGGGAAGTGTTGGATATATAGCAAGTGTAAAAAGTGTATGTTAAGTGTATAAGTTTGTAGTTTTAATTGGTCTAATTCCTTTATTCAGTACGTTGTTATAAAACATATGAAGCTTTCAACAGCTTATGCAGTCGTGAGTGTACGCTTTTTAGTTGAAAATATATGTATATTTAATATTGTATAAAATATAACCTAGCTCATTTTTGACGGTGTTTTAACATAATGACAGTGAATAATATAATAAACATATTTATCTTAAAAAAATGAATGACTTGTTTCCAATTTCCTTTTATTTTCTCTCATTGAATCAGGTATACTGAAAATTTAGTCTGAGCTATCAGCTGTCCGCTATTTTATATTTCTAGTAAAAATTGTGTGCTATAATATTCTCTTAATACCGTAGATGAATAAAAAGACATTGTATAAATGTTTGTGGAAATCTCTAAATCTTTCTGTTTTTATTTCTGAGGTTTTCTACCACATATTATCTTCTAAAAGTAATGTTCAAAGTATCTACAAAATAACAAAATTATCCAATATGTTACTGTAAAATTGCATCATGCCTCTAACTTTTCGTCAAAGGAACAGTTAGAAGTTGTTCTTTAACCCTGATACAAAAAGCAGGAATGTTAAACTTTGACAAGTTTGTCTGTATGTTCGTATATGTGTCTGTCTGTGGCTTAATATATCTTCAACGGGTTTCTCAAAATAAAAAATAGAAAAATGTATACCATCTAGCAGCTGAGTTCCGGGTTGTTAGGCGGTGAAAAAGTTTAACTTCTGTTTCATTAATCGTAGATATCATACTTGGTATAAATATAAAGTAAAAAATATGTTATAAAATTAAGCGGACGATATGGCTGAGAGCTTTTCGACTGGTATAAGGTCATCCGGCATATTATCTACGTGATTTTCTAAAAATATATCTATCCCTATCCATTTATGTAAACGGTGCAGAGTGAGAAAATATCACACAAAAAATTTACCAAGATCATCAAACAACCCATAACTTACATGAAAATTGATACACAGCAGTTTCCTCGGTGCTTAACATGAATCGAAATATTCACAAAATTCAAAATAGATTATCCAAAATGGAGAATTTTTTTTTAATAAATCGATTTACATGAAAATTGGCGTGGAGGTTTTTGGAATTACTAATTATGAATGCATTTTGAATCGATAATGTTTGGAATTGACAAGGAACATTACGGACGAAAATTAGTGGAGGAGTTTTGGATAATCATAAATTTAATTCTAATATTATGAAATTCAAAATAGAAAGCAACAAAGAGTTATTTAACTCTTTGTTGCTTTCTAGGGTTATTATTTAACCCTTACGTCGTCTTAGATCTGAAGCATTTTCACCTGAGCCTTCATGATATTTCATTGTCTCTAGACCATACATTAGGTTTCCAGTAGAACCTTATGATCGTGTTGTCAGGGTAGCAGATATTAGCCTCTGGCTTTAACTGACTACAGTGCTTACCAAGGGACGCGGACCGAAATCAAATAGCGATTACAGTATGGTTCCGGTTTTGGAACAGTTACTGATCAGAAAACACATAATAACAGATACGGTGGTCACGGTGGAAACTGTAAAGTGAAAAGTTTAGAAATTAGAACCTAGCTAGGTTAGAATTAGATTAGAAATCGGTATTTCTCAGTCTCGTATCACAAAACTCATAATCGCGTGTTTATATTTTATTTATAATATGTAGTTTTTCACTAACTGACTTATTTATTTTAATACCAGAGATATCTCACATGAGTATTGCGATGCATATCCAAAGCAACCTTCAACTTTCACTCAAAATTCCAACTAAGGTAAGAGACACTTGTGTGATTTTCAGGAATGGGCATAGCTCCTACCGTCTCAGATCTAATGGATAGGTGCACCGATAGTTAATTTCCTCTTTGATTTTAGCCAACTTTTCGAATAAATTTCCCACAGTGAGGTGGAGAGACAGAGAGAGTGCGGTAGCGTGATCCGGCGCTGCTAAGCGAAGCCAGGTTTGACTCAGGTTGCAGACTCACAACCTGCCGTATAAGGGTACACAAGTCGAGGCAAGTATCAGTAACTGAGCCAATAAATTAGATAACAAAACGGACTAATTTGTTGCAGGTTGATGTCTTCACGAATCGATCAATAACAGACTAAGATGCTGGATCAATATGTTGCGCCCGTCGTAAAAAAATCTTTAAAAAACAATTGAAAATTGGGTTCTTTTATATTTTCACTGTTTAGATCTCAAGAATGATCCGAGAAATGCTGAAACTTCCTATAGACAATTATGTGTAGTATTAAATTTCTTATCAGATAGATTGACTACTTTACGCAACTAGATCAACAGTTCTTTAGCATTATTACTTCTTCATGTGGTTCGTAATACGGTTGCCTATTGCTAGACTTAACGATCGTATTCAGTGATGTTCT
Source organism: Rutpela maculata (assembly GCA_936432065.2). Classification (NCBI taxonomy): domain Eukaryota; kingdom Metazoa; phylum Arthropoda; class Insecta; order Coleoptera; family Cerambycidae; genus Rutpela; species Rutpela maculata. Next base: position 48,003,789 of record OW386285.2, read on the forward strand.
CATGGGAGTATACCATTTACAGGATTAGTCAAAAGTAGCGAAACAGTATTTTATGGAGCTGAGTATTCACGTATGCATTGAAAACACGAGAAATAGCAGAACAAAGTCTCGTTTCTTGACGCAGCCAACCAAAAAAATTCTGCAGGGACAAAGTCTTTAAACCTATCATAAAACTCTTCGAAGTTCTAGATGTTGGTAAATATTTTGCCAACCGATTTCCCGACACTAAAATTGTTAAATTAACGATTGTCAGCATGGAGGAGGGGTTCTGGTGAAAGTAATTCTTTCAATTCACGAACTTCTGAGGACTCAGCACCGATTCTATTAACCTACTGTAAAAAAAAAGACACCCATCAATTTTGAAATCGTAGGAACTAATTCTCTTGAGAAAGTTTTTTCTTGTTTAAATTCTCATATGAAGCTCAACTCAAGAGAATTGACAAAAATTCCGATGAAAACAACAGTGGGACGTATGTAGAATTATATGTTTGTACTAGTATCTGCAACAGCCAATGAACAGATTTTTGTATATTTATTATTGGCAGCACTGATGACACTTATTTATTTTGTTGATGTTTGTGTCTTGGTTTGCAGGTTATTATAGCTTGCTCTTAAGTTTATTATAAGAAAGTTACCTTCATAGGGCTTTTCAGTTAATTTCTTGTTACCAATATAGATATAAAATTTCAATTTCTTTATTTAACTCTATAGCACTTCTCCTTAAGTTCTTATTTTAATAAAACACTTTTTTAAATAGTGGTTTAAAATGAAACAAAGACTGAAAGAAAAATAGGTAATGAATATGATTAAAAATATAGTGTAATCTAAAGTTATTTATAATTTGTTATTGCAGTCTTTCTTCAGCTACTAAACCTGGATTTAGATTTGCACGTACTGGTTTAGCTGGTATAACAACATTGTCTTGAAATAAATCAAAATTTAGATCCTTATTTCCCGCAATAACGTCACAAACTGTATACATAACCTAAAAATAAAATGTATAAGAGAATTTTCGAATTCCCCGTCAAAAATCCTTAAGAAGTTTTTTCATTGATATCAAGAGAAATATTTCCTGAGGATTTTTTTAAGAATACATTTATATTTAAATATAACAAAACCATAAGAAAATGATGTCAATTTCAAAATAATCAATTCCTGCGATTTCAGGAGTAGAAAATTTAATGATCTGCAAAATTATTTTTGTCAGTTTCATCGCACCTCGCGTCGTTTTTGACATGTCAACGTTTTCAATTATTTTTGACAGCTTTTTGAGCGCAAAATATCGATGCAGCATTTTTGTCTGTTATCGATTTCAGTAGGATTCAACCCGTTCCGTTTCGTTGTGTAATTTTATTGGCTGCTGAATCAGTTGAACCTTTAGCTTGATCACTGTGTATGTTATGTGGCAACCTACCGAACTTTTAAATGGAACATCGACAGCCTCAACTCAGCAGGGTCGTGCCACCGCACTCTCTCACCACCGTGTTATACAAATATACATGTAAGGGTAGAGATTTCTGTATTTTCATATTTATATTTTATATTTTATTAGAATTTTGATATTTTAGGATATGTTTGATGATACTAAAACTAGAAAACGTATTTTCAGATATTTTTTATCTGTTTGTTCCGCCATAGCTTGAAAACAGCTCAGCATATTTTGATAAAACTTTATACACTTGTCGACATAGGTCCAATTTAGAGAATTTATATTCGAGATGGTGGCAAGGTAGGAAAAAATGGTTGGGGGGCGGGAGGGTGAGGGGGTCGATGGTAGAAGGTGGGAAACGGTGAGGGATCAGTGGGAAATTACAGAGGGAAAGTGGGAGAATGTGGTGGGAAGGTAGGGAGGATGATGGGTGGGGTTGATTGGGGGATCGTGAGGGAGGGACCAAGCGTCCCATAGCCAGCAGTCGGATTCACATTTATTCTACAATAAGAAGAGAATATTATACCAACAAATGCTTGATTAAAAATTCACGTAGCCAAATAACTGATAGCTTTCCATCTATGTCTAAAACATTTCAAACATGATTTAAAATCGCAGTGGTAACTACGATCTCATTCCTACGTAAAAATTAAAATTGCGTTCTTACTCAGCTGTTTCCTAATGTGAAGTTAGCCACAAAAATATGAGACAAAAATAATGCAGAAATTAAAATTATTTAGCTTAAAAAGGGTTGAATAATTTAAATTTATTTAACGAGAACAAAGTTTAGAACACATTTTCAACGGTTTCAATTCTGGTATAAAGGGACCGTGTATTAAGGTATTCCCAGGGCTAATCATTGTTTGACTTTTATGTATTTTAATCATTCCCTGTTTTACTTCAACCGCGAATTTAATTAAGTCCCCGGAAATATTTTTAATTGAAAGTATTTTGAAAGACTAAAGAGTGAACCAAAGTTTGATAATGATTCATTAAGATTGTTTGCAATTCATTCGGTAAAGCACATAAAAATGTAATTTTTAGATTTTGGAATATATTTTGAACGGAGAGGAATAATAAAGATTGATTTCAATATTTGCCTTTCAATTTAATGAAATATAAATATTATGTTAGAAAATATTTCTACATTTTGTCCTAATAATTTCAATACTCTGTTTCAATTATACGGACCAATAAAATTAGTTATCGATGTTACTCATATGTCAATTAATAGATGCTTCAACTGTCAAACTAATTAAATAATGGATCAATCCATTGAGAATCGATTGGCAGTACAGTTGATATAAGAAAAACTTCCACACTTATATCTGTTCTGTGGAATAAACAATTGACATAATGGTAAAAATGATCTGAAAACGAACCAAACTTTTCAGTTAAATAATCGGGAAATTATGCAACACACGACCAAACGTTATAAAACCAATTTCCTACAAAAATTATCACAATCATTATAACAGAATCCATGGTCTTGTTGCTACATGCCATCAAAAGCATTATACAAAGTTATTTTACTGTGTTTCCGTGCCTAATTCCCGTCTCCTTATTAAGAGATTTTGCAATAATATACGCTACACCGTTCCACATTATATTTAATTTTATATTAACGTTGTGTGAATTTCCACAATTATGGCAATAATCCAGAATGTGCCTCATGTATAAAAGGGCCCCGAAAAAGAAATCGGTAACTATGGAGCGATTTCTATTATTTGAAATTTTTACCAAGTCTTTGAATTAATTATTTTTGGCCATGTCCATACATACAGAAAATTTAATATTTTCGTATCATCATGAATTTATATGAGAATGCTCTACTACCTCAAACCTTGAGGAATACCTCAGTATATTTCTGAAGTCCTAGATGAGGAAAATTAGGTAGATGCGAGATCTTTACTGATTTCTCTTTTGACCGCCTTGACCACGACTAGTTGCTATCAAAATTGGATACATTTGGTATGTCTGTGAGTTTGCTCAATCTCTTTAGAGGTTATCTTAATGATAGATGGCAGTTTTTTCAATATCATGGTATCAAATCTAAAATTTTCTCCTCAATCATTAGTTCCTCAAGGTTCAATTTTAGGACCGTTACTTTTTGCTACGTTTATTAATGGTATAACTGTTAATGTTAACTATCTGCTGTATGTTGATATCCTTAAAATATACACTGAAAGTTAATTTAATTGAATTAAATTACTAGTATGGTAAAACTCATCTACCCTTAAATCAGTAAATTATGTAATATTATGTTCTATTCTCGACGCAAAACCTATTTGGCTATAAGCTTGACAACATCGTTCTGAGTGGAGCCACTCAATTTAAAGACCTTGGGGTCACTTTTAACTTTAAATTATCATTTGATGAACATATACGTTAAATTTTACTCGAAAAAAAGTATATTAAGCTCGTGGCGCGTCCCCAAAGGTAGGCCCTGCGTTTAATCACTGAGTTGGTATATAAGTTTGGCATTTGTATTGCGTATGTAGCAATGTAAAATCTTTAAATATTTTTTTTTATTCTTATCAAACTCGAATACGTTTCTTTGAATTGGAGTCGCTTAGGCATGACGTATACAACTCAATTATAGAAAGTGCAGCGTATACCTCAAAACTTTATACTTAGTTACTGATGAAATATATCTTACCCGTGGTGCAGAACAAGATGTACTATTAGCGAAATTCGAATTAAACGGTTTATATCTGAGACCTATCATGCATTCAATTATACTAATCCAGGTGTTTTAGTTGTAAAATTGACCTCGAAAAAAATGTATAGGACTTTTAAGGTAGAGAATTTACAGATGTACAACTTTTATAGTTAATCACGAATCCGCGGTTTCTGCGACCTTCCAACGCGGTTTTCACGAACTCCTCCAGGTGTATCGTGGCGTAACTACCAAGTGTTATTCAAGACGTCCAAATAAACACAATAAAATAAATTTTTTTTCGTAGGGCAGCAAATGTCTAAAGCGCCTGGGGTATACTCCTTCACAAAATCGTAAACAATTCTATAAGCTTAAAATCATTTTTATCAAAGATCTTATATCGGGTGTCTAGAATGAATTCAAGGTTCAACAAGTATGTCATTTATACCATTTACCCACAGCCCTTACTAATTTATTAACTGCCTCACCCTTTCATCAACTGTTTCAGAATTATCATATGTATGAAGAAAGCTTGATATATTTGCTTGATCTGCTCATTCTATTAAAACACTGCTTGTCTCATCTATAATTATTTATCAATTTATGTAATTATATAATATTATAGGTTTTAATGAATCAATTTAATTGATTGCTATAAATATATGTATATGTTTTTAAGATATGTGTTTTACCCCAATATTATTTTTTCTATGTATCATTTATAATAGTTCAGTTGGATACTGTAATTTAAATAAATAATAACATAAAATAGCCGCTTATTTGCATTTTTTCGCATTTTAGCGCCAATTGTAAATTAAGATTTCAACATATTTTCATAAATCGAGAAAGTTTATGCGTTGTATAAATAAATAATGAGTATTCAAATAATTTTCTTCACTTTCATTGTTTATTTATTACCAATGACAAGAAGAATGCGATAATGTCATTTTTGCTATGTTTTTTATAATAACTCATTTTAATGTGTTAAGTTAGGTTGATATGTGGGTGGGCTTTTATTCAGGCTCTCCACTATGGCCATCTGGTCTGTTGTGACTCACTCCTACACCCAGTAAGTGCAGCTTTTTAATGAAGCTGATAATCTTATTGTCCAGATCCTCTGGCAGCAGTTGCTCTTTACCAAAGAGTGAGAACCTGGTTCTTTCTGCAGCGGAACAGGTCTATAGAACGCTCTCTGTCGTTTCACGCTCCTCCAAACACAGACTGTATTCAGCGTTATCTGCTAATTCAAGTTTGTGTAGGTGGTAATTTAGTCTGCAGTGCCTAGTATATATGCCAATTAGAGTTCTTGGGTGTAACCTGGTTTATAGTTCTTGATTTCCAAGGATATCTGATAAACTTTTTTGAATGAACTAACCCTGCTAGTTCCTGCCAATTTTTGAGTATTTTCCTGTCAGTCCAGATTAAGATGATTATCTTCGCAGTACTTGACGATGTGCCAAGCATTGATTCTGGTTCGATAAATCTCGATACTACTCCTTTCCTGGCTAAGTAGTCGGCTATCTCGTTACCTTTCGTGACAGAGTGGTCCCATATTCAGACCAGAGTCAACTTGTTGCTTCTGCACAATAGAGTTGTAGCCTTCTGGCCAAACCGTTTTAGAACTGCAACGATAGGATACACCAGCTTTAAGAGCTGCTTGGCTGTTCGTAGTGATCTGTATCTGGGATGGGTCTGTTCAGGTCTACTTATACACGGTACAATGGCATGAATCATTTAAAAGGGAGGGATATTTTTTATCAACAAGATCTCTTGATATTTTTTCGATAATTTACATTATTTTTTTACATTGTACGTGATTTTCAGGTCCTTCAGGACAATGCGAAATGCATAATATTCCCGATATTTAACTGAAAAATATCAAAAACCTATCTTTGGGGGGGTCATCTTTCCTACTATTATGTCAATTATTATTCCACACAATAGATATAAGTGCCACGTGTTTTTCGTCATTTAGAGCTGTATTACCTGTCGATTTTTTAATTACTTTGACAAGGTGTGTCTTCTAATGCACTTATTAATTGACCCAGTGGGTATAAATAGTCATTTAATTACTGATTTAATTAGAATATGGTATCATTATAAATCAATATGATAAACAGTCAAGGCCATTCTCCCGTTTCGAATAAGTATTATTTCAATATACGTCTGCATTAACATACGTGAGCATTATTTTTATTGATCGCATTATTATATTATTTATAACATAAATAGTGTACTTATATTTTATCGCAGAGAAACATACTTTATTTATATTCTAATTATAGTGTACCTTAAAACTGCGTTACAAATGTCGTGTGACTATAACTATTGATAAATTCTCATCAAGTATAATCAATCTTCTTTCCTAGACGTACACAATCAATTTCCAACTGCTCGGTCAATATTAGGTATTTTAATGATTTTTATTTAATTAAATATTTATTAATTGTCATTTGTTGCTTTATATTGTTGATTTACTTATTTAACATATAAATACTATATATCTGCTAAACACTGGATAAGAGAAAGACGGTTAGTGACACCTAATAATTAACACACATCCAGATACTGTTTGATTTCATTTTAACGATAATAGAGTTAGAACTTATTTAAAGATACGTTATTCCTTTGGTTCCATAGCCTTCACAAAATAAGATAGAATATCAATCGGTAGCGGAAATACAATGGTGGAGTTCTTCTCAGTGGATATTGTGTTGAGTGTCTAGTGGAATGTTAAATTTAGGTTAATATCACTCGACAATGCAAAGTGGTATGCGGGAGACTCGCTCATGTCATAGCATATAGAATGATTCGTGACCTGACTGATCATTTATTGATTTTGATTTAAGTTTGTATTTAGTGATGCAGATACACAATTACTTGTAATTAAATGTATATCATTGTATTTTATAAATGCGTAAATTATTTCTAGTTTTTGGGTGTTATTTTTATAAAAAATTATGTTCAGAGCGTTTTCAAAATACAAGTAATTCCTGTCATTTAAACAAGGGAAAAGATACTATGGACATATGTCTGAAAATTCTTTCTAAGGGACTTTCAATCCCTTGAAGGGTTGGCTAAAATATGATTCTTTACGCATAAGTCTTAAATGGAGAAAGACAGAGAAATAAAATTTCACATTAAACAATTTTGCCCCATCTGATTTTTTTTTAATTCAGTTAGTGTTAAAAGTTGTTATTATAGTATACGATTATTACTGAAAATTTACAGAACATTTACTTTATCTTAGTATCCCAAAAATTAAATATTTTAAATCTAAGTTTCATAATATTGAAATAGAAGCGTACAGTTTTTTTAGAAAACAATGTATCTATATAAATCCTACGTACTGTGGGTGTCATTCAGCTGGTACGACAAATTACGGCTAGATCAAAAAACAATAAATCCTTTCCTTATTTTTATATTTATCTATATATTTCATCTTCATCTTAATCATTTATCTTAATATTTCATATACATTTTTTATTAAATAAATCTAATCAACCTAATTCATTCTTAAAAAAATAATAAATGAGAAAAAAACAGGAAATGACGGGGACACACACTAACTCAGACAACACAGGAGAGACTTCGGAAGGTAAGGAAAAATAACATGAGGGAAGACAGAGGGTTTACGAGACTAATCTATAGCTAAATTTCTAATTTTTTTTTTATGTATAAAAAACATTGTATATTTTCCTTACTTCAATTGACAATAAGCTTAGTGACTTAAATGGAGCGAGAATATTGCCATTTTCAACAATTTTTTGTATTAATTCAGTTGAGGCAACTTTGTATTTTGCACAGTCAAAGAACACGTGGTCAAGGTCACCTAAGACATTACACTCTTCACAATTATCCGAGGTGAAAATACCGTATTTAAATAAATGAGCAGGATAGCAAGCATGGCCTAAATTTAGATGTATCAATGTTGTAATGTATTTCGTCAAAGAGGAAAATTCGTCATGCCAAAATTGGTTGGGATGTCATTATGAATTAAGACCACTTATGTCTGAGCTATTTTTTGAACATTGTCTGGCGGTCACTTACACAATTATATACATATGTCATCATTCAGAAGCTGATTTGAATTACCTTTATAACAGTTGAGTCAAATAATGAACGTCAACTTTTTAAAATGCGAGATAAAGGATAAACTGACAAGTTTATTTTAGATCCAAATTGATGACACGTAGATTTTTATATATGAAATGGTAAGTAAAGAACAGCCACCGCAGGCCAAGTATTTTTTTTATTATTTGATTTCAAATAAATAATTTTTAAATGACTATTTCAAATGATATATTTATATCATATGGATATGGATATATTATATCATATGGAAACCTTTGGCTTGTAATTTGTATTTCAAATGCCCAAGCAGCAAAAATGAAAAATAATGTTTTTGATTCATTAATTAATATAATTAGTACACGGAAATTGGCACAAATAGAAGAAAACAATTATAATAAGCTGATATTTTCGGAATCGACAGTTGATGGGGGTAGAAATACAGGATCAAAAAGTTCCCATCCCTAACTGGTGAGCTTCATCCCTTTTTCACCCTTATAATGACACCGTGCTGGTTTTTCAATAATATTTTGGAAATGTAATGTTCTACGATAAAACTAGAGGTATTTAAAAATATTTAAAATTAAATTTTCTATAAAACATGTCTGATTATTAAGGGTGTTTACGTTAATTGACGGCAAGGTAACAAAAAAATGTAGTATAGGTTTTGCATTTTTCCAGTGGACCATCGAACCCGAAAAAAACGTCGGATCGAAATGAAAGTCATATCTGTCGACTCGAGAGCGAATTTAGAAAATTCCGTCCGTCGGTCAGTCGGTCTGTCACGCTCAGCACCCCCTAATCCGTTGTGGGATTTCGATGAAACTTGAGTGGTTGATAGGAGGCCTTTAGAAAACCTTAACGCTAGAAGCTCGGCTCCGTTCGGAAACCGGAAATACCCGATATAGACGTTTCAAGTTTTTCGGGAAAAATTGAATAACTCGGTAACGGCCAGTCGGATCGAGATATTTCAAAAAAGGATAGCGCCGCTGGCAACGATCTACAGATAAGTATACCGGAGACTATGTCGAAAACAAGTGGAAATTGAATTTTTTTGCAAAAAACTGGTTTTCTCGAAATCGGGCAGGAAACACGATAACTGTCCAGGATATTGATCGATTTCGATGAAACTTGTGGAATCAAAGGTACACGGCTCCAAATAAAGCCTATTGCTGGCGGCCCGTATCCGTTGGCCGCAAGTATTTTTTCCAAGGCCGAGTATGATTTTCCAAAGAAATTGATAACTCCCGAACCGAAGGTCCGATTTTGATTTTCATAAATGGCGATTGTAGGGCTCGGTTAAGTCTATTAGGAAATTTGACAAAACAAAAGCGAATCTACAAATCCTGGAAAACTTGATTTTTTAAAGAAATTCTACAAATACCGAACAGTTTCCTAATAAAAATCGAAAATTAAGTATTTTGTCGATCAATCTATAACCAGTATAAGGCACGGACCTTTTTGGACAAAGTTTTTTCGAAAAATTAAAAATAAACGAGTTATTTACTGAGATGCATGACCACAATATAACCGATTGTCTTTCTGTATTTCAAAATGTAGTTAGCCTTTACTTTAGTCAATGCAAAAAGAAAAAAAAAGAAAAATAAAACATGTCAAAATGTACTGAGTCATCCTACGACCCTCTGCTGAAAAGGTACTGAATCGTTCCAACAGGTATAAAAAGCATATCAAAATGTAGTTTTGTATTTAGACGCACCCGGTCATAGGCAGGTCAAAACAACCTCTCTCTCTCTCTCTCTCTCTTCGTTTCGTAAAAAAAAAGAGAAAAAATATTCATCATCAGGTATAGTTCATGAGGCGCCCTCCATGGGCTAGCGTGATGTTATACATAAATTATTGTTTCTTAGGTTAAAAAATTTTTCTTTACCAAATTGGGAGAAGATCGGTCAAGAGGTAGTTGAAATATTGCAAAAGATAGAAAAAAAAATACAATTTTAACACCCTGTATCTTTTTCCACAGCAACAATTTACTAAAGCATGTTTGGTTATATCCTCATATTTTGGTCCAAAGAATCTACCCTTGAACTATGGCCTATTATTAATGGTCCACCCTGTATATATACCACCAGAAAAATTTTGGAAGAAAAACAGTAAGATAATAAATTAAGATAATAAATTAAACTGGTCAAAAAGCATTTAATACTATTAGTCAAGAGTACTTAGTCAAAATTCTATGTTAGAAAAGAGTACCGCAAAATCTAATATACAGGAAAATAGAAAGCTACCTTCACTAAAGTACTGCAATTCAATGGTTCGGACAGATAAGGGAAACTAATCAGAAGAATATCGAATTTAAGCAAGGATGCGCCCTATTTCCTCGACTTTTCATGGTGCTAGAACCAGTGATATAAATCACAACAAAAGAAATACCAAATTTTAATAAAGATACAGAAATATTGAACCCCCATCATACTAGCATACGCTGATGATCCCTCAATCGTCACAGCAGAAGAGCAGGATATTTTCAATTTGCTAATGCTTTCGCATTAACACGCATCTTGTCACATCTAGACTAAGAATAAATTTGAAGAAGAGTCTAATAATGGTGAGGACACGGTCAACAGAGAAGAATGCTTAAGAGGAAGAAAGCATTAAAACGGCCACAACGGAAATTCTACATTTTATCGCTAAAATTAATCTCCATGAAGGGAGCCTAGCCAAGATAATAACATAGTACTGCCAACAATGCCATACGTGAATAGAAACGCTGCAACGACAATAGCTAAGAGAAGAAGGCAGACAAGCTAAAAGGGATATCGTCCAATTATACTCTCGAAAACAATAGAAAGACGAAACATTAATGGGAGGGATAATAATAACAAGATAACAAGGATAAAAATATATGCAATAAAGTAGGGTGCCGCAAGCAGAAACAGAGAAAACAAAAGACTCAGAAGGACGAGAACAGCTTTAGGCACAAAAACACAAACAGAGAAGCAAAAACACTTCAAATATCGACACAATGTGGTAACGTATTTCACAAACACCTACACTTCTATATCCTTGTACCACGCGCCATGTGGCTCTCGCTGCTGGCAACAAGCATGCCCTCAATCCAACCCGGCAGAGACGTGGCAGGCTCAGAGGTGTTTCCGGGGTAGCAGCAATGTCTACCATACGCTGGTAAATCAAATCAAATCTATGAACTGCACATATTAATTAAATTTTTATTCTACAGACATTCAGATATATAATGATGATAATTCCTGTTTCTCTAATTGTATATACAACTTTCTACATTTCCGGAGTATCCTAAATTTTCGATCAGTATTTGAAAAAAATAGTCTACTCTCTTCTCTCTGGTCACCTTTCGTTCTCCTAATGTTTTTAAACATATTTCCATGACCCATCTTTTTATCCACAGAGACACAATTTATTTTTCTCTTACGTAAGAACACTTTATTCCAAAATTACGTCACATACTTAGTAAGGAAAGGACAAATAATATATTTCAAGATTATTAAATGAAAATGATTGAAAAATTAACCTGCTAATATTTAATTAAAATATATAAGACATTTTCTACTATCCAAACTTTCACATGAAAAATGTTTAGACGACTGAATTTATTTTAATGAAAGGTTAAGTCCTTTTCCAATTTTCTTTCCCTAATTATACTATAAGGACCGAACCTCAACGTTAAAAAATATGTAAGATTTTCAGAATTCTTTGAAGTAAATAAAATAAAACCTCTTAAATTATGTCTAAACTTTGAAGAGATTTTTGTTTTTCCCTAATTAAATTAAAAGAAAATCTAATTTCTGGACATGTTAATGAACTGTCTTATTGTTGTTTCTTAAAATGTCGGGAAGCTGACAATTAATTTTGGACTTAATTCAGTAATTTTTAAACATTGAAAAAATAAAACAAAGCAATTTCTCTCAGCCCATTTTATTTATGGAAAATTTCTCACTAAGATACAGTTATAACCATTACTATATTACTATAGGGTAAGACTTATCAAAATGAAGTATTACAGTTACTTTTGTTAATAATTCACAAGCAGCGTATATTTTTAACTCAAACAGATAATTTTTTATCGACATGGATTGCGAATACTGTGGTAAAATAAAATAATTTAACTAACACTATTGAATTGTTCATTTTCCAGATCAAAATGTTAAAATTGCCACTAACAAGTAGCTAATTTGTAGCCAGGACTAAACCTAATAGTACCTGCTTGGACCATAAAGAAAAGTCAAAACACAAAATGAAAGTTACACAAAAGTATTTTACATCTGAGAATAAGCCGACCCAGTGTCTCAGTGCGTATGCATTAAGCTTAAGACCATATGGCTTCGGGTTCGAATCCTGGCTAGGAATGTCTAGTGGTATATTTTATGTATCACCGAGGAGGTAACAGTGAACTAGACCACGGTTGAGCGAGGCGACACCTATGGTCACTGTTATCTCTCCTGAGTTCGAGTCCAGCTGCAGCAAATGGCAATGTCGCAGGAACGGTTGTTATGTAGTTGTCTGTTGTGCATGTGTCCTAGTTGAGGAAGAAAATTTAAATCTAAACACCAAAGGAGTTTTTGTAAAAATTATCGACTTGAGTCAAAAACCATTTTAATATATTTTTGCGTTTGATTCATATCTTGGAGCTACCTATTGAATTTTTATTGTCCGTGCCTACTTTTTAGACAATCATCAAACGGTCGACTACGTAGACAGATACTTGTTTACCTGTAATTTATATGGTATTGCGAGCATTGTATTCTTTTATTATGAGCACATCGCACAGTTGAAATTAGTATAAAGTACAGTGAAGAGGACTCAGATCGATGATCATCATGTGCTCAGAGATTCTACAGACATAGTTACCGATAGAGACCAAACTAATAAGTCACAACATCACTAGTCAAACAGTAAATGTACTGAAAGGGGCAAGCGGAGATCCGTCTTGCCTATACCACATTTAAGCAAAATAGAAAATGAGGAAGATAATTCTCAAAATGATCATCAGGGTGTGTTGGAGGACGACTTGTGGACAGAACCCAAGGATAGTGTAATATTTAATCGCTTTGTGTCATCTTGCCCATCTTGCTTTATATAATACGTAAAGTGTTATTTGTAATGGGTCCAACGAAGCTAAATATCTTTGAGAAAATCTTGAATCATCGACATTACGTACACACTATTTACTTGGTTTATAATCTTCATTTGTTCGGAGCCTTTGATCCTCTTCTCCATTTACTTATATTTACCCCTGGCGATATGGATTGCCGCTGACTAAAACATTCAACAGTTGGCACATTTTCAGCGTTATCGTTTAGGGAACCGCTGCTCGCAACTGTTGCCAACCGTTGCGTTCCCTAAACGCACCCATTGTAAGGAATGAATCGATTTATAGTCGGTTTTCCCTATACTATTCGTTATCTCTAGAGGAAGGTTTATACATAGTAGGTATGCTTTTAGACGGCAGAATATTTACTAGTGTAATATTTTGCCGAACTCGTCTTTACATTTCCTTAAACATATTGGGAATAAAAAGCCAGACAGCAACCAACAGCTATTCTCCGGAATAATTCCCCGTCGAGCACTGGATTACGAATTACAAGCCCGGCCACGTTAAGTGCAATAACTATGTATTGTCACAAAACGCTAAAGTTTCGATTACAACAAACACCAGCGGAAAGATTTATTCCTACTCAAAGGAGCTCTCGTGCCAGCCATTCCACACCACTTGCAGACTGCAATTTCGAGCTATTGACTCTCGTCAGTACAAGGTAGGCCTGGAATGACTGGAATGACTCTAGTCTGTATCACTCTTGGTACATGACGAGATTTATAAAACCATGACATGTAACAACAGTAGGCTCTATCTAGCGGCTGACGTCCATTGCAATCGAAGCAGCATTATAACCTTCACATGAGTATAGTTAGTAGGTATGCTTTTAGAGAACAGAATATTTAGTGGCGTAATATTAAAATATTACTAGTAAATATTCTGCCTTCTAAAAGCATAACTACTAACTATGCCATATCAGATACTACTTCGATGGCAATGGGCAAGTGGTGTGGAGTAGCTGGCACGACAGCTCCTTTGACTAGGAATAAATCTATAGCTGGTGTTTCCATATTGAAATGTCAAAAAATGAACCGCGAAGAAACTGAAAGCGTATTTATACTTTACCACTTCAAAAACGAGTACAAAATAAAGAAAATTATGACTGGTATTCGCTCGACTTTTGTCACGTGACGCATGACGTACAAAATTTATAATATTTTGATGAACTCCTGACCTTTCTTAAACAGGCGTTTTACGGCAACTAAAATGTTCATATTAAATTCGTCGATTATATTGGAATCCACTTTTGGTAAACTGTCTGATACACCTTTTCAGAATTCCAAAAAATTTAAAAAAATAGACCAGGCTAATCAAAACAAACACATGTTATATTAATGTCTGGTTGACTCGTGTCAGTGCGCTATGTAGGGTTAGTACAAAAGGATTTTACAGTATTAATTTTGAATGTTTATGTATTAAAATAGTTAGGCGATGACACATCAACTGAAGCCAATTCTGGATGACAAACAAACGTTGGCCATTAACATCATAATTCAGGGAAATTAGCCAAAAAGGGAGGAAACCTGGAAACATGGTTACCCAAGATATTGAAGGTCAAAGTTTTTGCAAATATCTCGCGTCCTATGCATCGTATACCTATGAGGTCAATGTGAAGGTTGTAGAGAATTAAATTATCTATAAGTTGTCTTTTTATTTTTACCAACCCCCCCCCCCCCCCCTTCGAGATATTCAAGGTCAAAGTTTCAAAGACATGATTTTTCGCGAATATCTCACGCCAAGAAAATCGGACGGCGATAAAGTTGTGGATAATTTAATTATCTACAAGATTGGTATTTTACAACTTTCACATTAGCATCCGATGCATAAAACCCGAGATATTTGCATAAAAATTTGACCTTAAATATCTTGGGTAGCCATGTTGGGATTTTTATGGATATGGATTTGGGACACGAACGTTTGTGCAAAAATTCAGATTTTTACTAATTTACTAATTTCGTCCAATTTGTTAAAATAAAATACTAATAAACGATAAACTAAGATTTTCTAGCGGTATTTATGAATCAAAACCTTTAAACTGTTCACCACATCTATTAGAATATTACATTTTAGATGCGCAGGATGAAAAAAACATTAGAAATTATTTATCTCAAACTTACGTCCTGCAACTTTCTAGGAAAAACTTTAGCTATAATTTATTGGAGTAACAAATGTATTTAATTACACCTTTTGATACCTTTAATGATGCATAATAGTGAACATGCCATACATGAAATTTCCATTAGATCTAATGACGAGAAATTAACAGGCATAACAACTTTTGCAACATTCATTGAGCTTGTTCGGAATTTGTATAACCCACTGTTTGTGTTTAATGACTATGTAACCAATACATTCTCGTGTTAATAAATTATACGGCTCTAATTCCCCTGCTTAAGAAGAAAATTAATAATAGAGAGATGGGTAAGAAAAGTTCTAAGAGATTAAAGCCGTGTTACATTAGGCAACTTATGTACTTTATTAAATTATTCTAATACTAAAAGCTTTTAGGACAAAATGTACATTATGCGATACAGCATTCATACATGTAAATTTAAAAGGGACTTCTCAAGAAGAAATGTCATATGTGTGTTAGCTACATAAGTACATATACATAAAGGTTTCTAAAGAGCATGACTAAAACAGAATAGATATTCTAGGAATTAAAAATGTAGAAATGCTTTACTATCGGCTTCTAATCACACATAAAAATAACGTTCCAATATATATGGCTTGAGAACTAGGAATCTACAGCTCTATACATTTTGGTGTCTATGAATGGATGTTATTGAACATTATAGAGACACTTCTATAATAGTAGAGTCAATAGAGATTTTCACTTTGGAAAAATTTCGGGAAGCGGTAACTTTTGAGGATACATCTCTGAACATGTCAGGAACAACATGTCAAAAGCTACCAACAATGGTCCTTGAGCGTAATTTGTTATTAAACAAATTAGTTACAAAATATCAGTCTTTGTTAAATATATCCTAAAATATTTTTTTCTTCCAAAAAGTAAATGCGCCATTCGAAAGTACGGGGAATTTCACATCAAAAATATATATGAAGTTTCTTTGTACGATAAAAAGTGTAAGCTCCAGATTTTTTTGTTTAACACACGAAAATGGAACGAGAAGACACGAAAGGCGCGCGAAGCGCGCGCGGCCTCGGGCGCGCCACACTAAATTTATTGTAACTTGTAACTAACTAATGAAATTGACCTCACAAAAGCTTAAATGAAAGAAGAAACATGTAGCTATTGGATTATTATATTTTCAACTATAAAGATGAATGTATGTAGGAATAGTACATATAGGCGGAACATAAAGAGATTTGCGATGAAATAGGTAAAAGCTCTACCATTTCTAAAAATTTAAAGATAAAAACTTGGGTCTTTCACATTTAACTCTTAAAGTAATGTACGAAAAGATCAGATGAGTGAAAAAAAATCTCAAAATTTCAAAATTTTGAGAAAATGATAAAATTTGATAACTACTAACTATATAACTAACTTTAACCATCTATTTCCCTGGTTTACATCGCGGTGTTCGATCTCTGTAGGTGCGATTTTTAAAGCTTGAAGTATGTACTTTAAGATGATTCAAGGGGATTTACCTTAAAAATTAAATTAACCCCCTTTTTTACGAAAATTAAAAAAAATATATTTCTTTTGCTCCAAAATTCGTGAAATTATGGGTAAAACAAACGTTAATAACTTTTATGAAAAATTTATTTGGCCTACCTATGCAGCATATGTTTATAGTAGGATCTCAAAATAAGTAAATCCGATGATCAAAAAATTTCGGAATATATAAACCTACACTCTTCACGAAATATTGAAGAAGTTTTTTTCGGTAAATCGACTCAATGTTGATTGTTTCTACAATTTTTATCCTGTTTAAAATATCGGAAACATATCAAAAATATTCACGTGGTACTGGGCCATGAGTCAAACTATAATGCTTGAATAGTAGAAAGAGATTGAAAATAAAACATCACCTGCCCCGCACGCTGCGTTGTGTGTATGTCCGCAGAGCATTGTAAAAAATAGTTTGGGCACTTTTTTGCCGTAGTGAAACCAGCAGCCAAAGATAGCAGCTAAAATATACGAAAACACCCGAAGACACATAGACGTTCGTCACAATGATAACTGGGTACATTCCTAAAAAATTTAGTAAAAAATAGAGCATTAAATTACAAATTCAAATTGTAGGGCGCATAACAGTAAGAAATATAAGTATACGTGTATGATATAAATGTTTCATATATTACTTGTTTGCAGAGAATTCTAAGGCTAAATAACTTTTTGAATCAATGCAAAATAATAAAAACTACATATCAAGTAAATCTTAACCAAGCTATTGATAAATATTTTAAATTTTTCTGCCAAATGGCATCGATTTCTCTTTGGTCCCCGGGGGTGAAACAACCCTTTATATAGTAAAAAAATAATAACTGCACAACCATTTGAGTGTCCAAGATTTGCGCTTGGGAGAACTTATAATTAGCTATTCTAAATATTCCTGTAAAACGGCATCGATTTGTCTTTGGTCCCGGGGGGTGAAACAACCCTTTACATAGTAAAAAATTAATAACTGCGCAACCATTTGAGTGTCCAAGATTTGCACTAGGGAGAATTTGTAGTAAGCTATTCTGAATATTCCTGTAAAACGACATGGATTTGACTTTGGTCCGCGGGGTTGAAACAACCCTTTATATAGTAAAAAATTAATAACTGCACAACCATTTGAGTGTCCAAGATTTGCGCTTGGGAGAACTTATAATTAGCTATTCTGAATATTCCTGTAGAACGGAATCGATTTGTCTTTGGTCCCCGGGGGTGAAACAACCCTTTATATAGTAAAAAAATAATAACTGCACAACCATTTGAGTGTCCAAGATTTGCGCTTGGGAGAACTTATAATTAGCTATTCTAAATATTCCTGTAAAACGGCATCGATTTGTCTTTGGTCCCCGGGGGTGAAACAACCCTTTACATAGTAAAAAATTAATAACTGCGCAACCATTTGAGTGTCCAAGATTTGCGCTTGACAGAACTTATAATTAGCTATTCTGAATATTCCTGTAAAACGGCATCGATTTGTCTTTGGTCCCCGGGGGAGAAACAACCCTTTATATAGTAAAAAATTAATAACTGCACAACCATTTAAGTGTCCAAGATTTGCGCTTGACAGAACTTATAATTAGCTATTCTGAATATTTCTGTAAAACGGCATCGATTTGTCTTTGGTCCGCGGGGTTGAAGCAACCCTTTATATAGTAAAAAATTAATAACTGCACAATCACTTGAGTGTCCAAGATTTGCGCTTGGGAGAACTTATAATAAGCTATTCTGAATATTTCTGTAAAACGGCATCGATTTGTCTTTGGTCCGCGGGGTTGAAACAACCCTTTATATAGTAAAAAATTAATAACTGCACAATCACTTGAGTGTCCAAGATTTGCGCTTGGGAGAACTTATAATAAGCTATTCTGAATATTTCTGTAAAACGGCATCGATTTGTCTTTGGTCCTCGGGGGTGAAACAACCCTTTACATAGTAAAAAATTAATAACTGCGCAACCATTTGAGTGTCCAAGATTTGCGTTAGGGAGAATTTGTAGTAAGCTATTCTGAATATTCCTGTAAAACGACATCGATTTGTCTTTGGTCCCCGGGGGTGAAACAACCCTTTATATAGTAAAAAATTAATAACTGCACAACCATTTAAGTGTCCAAGATTTGCGCTTGGGAGAACTTATAATTAGCTATTCTGAATATTCCTGTAAAACGGGATCGATTTGTCTCTTTGGTCCCCGGGGGTGAAACAACCATTTATATAGTAAAAAATTAATAACTGCACAACCATTTGAGTGTACAAGATTTGCGTTAGGGAGAATTTGTAGTAAGCTATTCTGAATATTCCTGTAAAACGACATCGATTTGTCTTTGGTCCTCGGGGTTGAAACAACCCTTTATATAGTAAAAAATTAATAACTGCGCAACCATTTGAGTGTCCAAGATTTGCGCTTGGGAGAACTTATAATTAGCTATTCTAAATATTCCTATAAAACGGCATCGATTTGTCTTTGGTCCCCGGGGGTGAAACAACCCTTTACATAGTAAAAAATTAATAACTGCGCAACCATTTGAGTGTCCAAGATTTTCGCTAGGGAGAATTTGTAGGAAGCTATTCTGAATATTCCTGTAAAACGACATTGATTTGTCTTTGGTCCGCGGGGTTGAAACAACCCTTTATATAGTAAAAAATTAATAACTGCACAATCACTTGAGTGTCCAAGATTTGCGCTTGGGAGAACTTATAATTAGCTATTCTGAATATTCCTGTAAAACGGCATCGATTTGTCTTTGGTCTCCGGGGCTGAAACAACCCTTTATATAGTAAAAAATTAATGGCTGTACAACCATTTAAGTGTCCAAGATTTGCGCTTGGGAGAACTTATAATCAGATATTCTGAATATTTCTGTAAAACGGAATCGATTTGTCTTTGGTCCCCGAGGGTGAAACAACCCTTTATATAGTAAAAAATTAATAACTGCACGACCATTTGAGTGTCCAAGATTTGCGCTTGGGAGAACTTATAATAAGCTATTTTGAATTTGCGCTAGGGAGAATTTGTAGTAAGCTATTCTGAATATTCCTGTAAAACGACATTGATTTGTCTTTTTTCCCCGGGGGTGAAACAACCCTTTATATAGTAAAAAATTAATAACTGCACAACCATTTAAGTGTCCAAGATTTGCGCTTGGGAGAACTTATAATTAGCTATTCTGAATATTTCTGTAAAACGGAATCGATTTGTCTTTGGTCCCCGAGGGTGAAACAACCCTTTATATAGTAAAAAATTAATAACTGCACAACCATTTGAGTGTCCAAGATTTGCGCTTGGGAGAACTTATAATCAGATATTCTGAATATTTCTGTAAAACGGAATCGATTTGTCTTTGGTCCCCGAGGGTGAAACAACCCTTTATATAGTAAAAAATTAATAACTGCACAACCATTTGAGTGTCCAAGATTTGCGCTTGGCAGAACTTATAATTAGCTATTCTGAATATTCCTGTAAAACGGCGTCGATTTGTCTTTGGTCCCCGGGGGTGAAACAACCCTTTACATAGTAAAAAATTAATAACTGCGCAACCATTTGAGTGTCCAAGATTTGCGCTAGGGAGAATTTGTAGTAAGCTATTCTGAATATTCTTGTAAAACGACATCGATTTGTCTTTGGTCCCCGGGGGTGAAACAACCCTTTATATAGTAAAAAATTAATAACTGCACTACCATTTAAGTGTCCAAGATTTGCGCTTGGGAGAACTTATAATTAGCTATTCTGAATATTCCTGTAAAACGGAATCAATTTGTCTTTGGTCCCCGGGGGTGAAACAACCCTTTATATAGTAAAAAATTAATAACTGCACAACCATTTGAGTGTCCAAGATTTGCGCTTGGGAGAACTTATAATTAGATATTCTGAATATTTCTGTAAAACGGAATCGATTTGTCTTTGGTCCCCGAGGGTGAAACAACCCTTTATATAGTAAAAAATTAATAACTGCACAACCATTTGAGTGTCCAAGATTTGCGCTTGGGAGAACTTATAATCAGATATTCTGAATATTTCTGTAAAACGGCATCGATTTGTCTTTGGTCCTCGGGGGTGAAACAACCCTTTACATAGTAAAAAATTAATAACTGCGCAACCATTTGAGTGTCCAAGATTTGCCCTAGGGAGAATTTGTAGTAAGCTATTCTGAATATTCCTGTAAAACGACATTGATTTGTCTTTGGTCCCCGGGGGTGAAACAACTCTTTATATAGTAAAAAATTAATAACTGCACAACCATTCGAGTGTCCAAGATTTGCGCTTGGGAGAACTTATAATAAGCTATTCTGAATATTTCTGTAAAACGGCATCGATTTGTCTTTGGTCCTCGGGGGTGAAACAACCCTTTACATAGTAAAAAATTAATAACTGCGCAACCATTTGAGTGTCCAAGATTTGCGTTAGGGAAAATTTGTATTAAGCTATTGTGAATATTCTTGTAAAACGACATCGATTTGTCTTTGGTCCCCGGGGGTGAAACAACCCTTTATATAGTAAAAAATTAATAACTGCACAACCATTTAAGTGTCCAAGATTTGCGCTTGGGAGAACTTATAATTAGCTATTCTGAATATTCCTGTAAAACGGAATCGATTTGTCTTTGGTCCCCGGGGGTGAAACAACCCTTTACATAGTAAAAAATTAATAACTGCGCAACCATTTGAGTGTTCAAGATTTGCGCTAGGGAGAATTTGTAGTAAGCTATTCTGAATATTCCTGTAAAACGACATTGATTTGTCTTTTTTCCCCGGGGGTGAAACAACCCTTTATATAGTAAAAAATTAATAACTGCACAACCATTTAAGTGTCCTAGATTTGCGCTTGGCAGAACTTATAATTAGCTATTCTGAATATTCCTGTAAAACGGCGTCGATTTGTCTTTGGTCCCCGGGGGTGAAACAACCTTTATATAGTAAAAAATTAATAACTGCACAACCATTCGAGTGTCCAAGATTTGCGCTTGGAAGAATTTGTAGTAAACTATTCTGAATATTCCTGTAAAACGACATTGATTTGTCTTTGGTCCTCGGGGTTGAAACAACCCTTTATATAGTAAAAAATTAATAACTGCACAACCACTTGAGTGTCCAAGATTTGCGCTTGGGAGAACTTATAATAAATTATTCTGAATATTCCTGTAAAACGGCATCGACACTCAAATGGTTGTGCAGTTATTTATTTTTTACTATATAAAGAGTTGTTTTACCCCCGGGGACCAAAGACAAATCGATGCCGTTTTACAGGAATATTTAGAATAGCTAATTATAAGTTCTCCCAAGCCAAAATCTTGGACACATAAATGGTTGTGCACTTAATAATTTTTTACTATATAAAGGGTTGTTTCACCCCCGGGGACCAAAGACAAATCGATGCCGTTTTACAAGAATATTCAGAATAGCTAATTATAAATTCTCCCAAGCGCAAATCTTGGACACTCAAGTGGTTGTGCAGTTATTATTTTTTTACTATATAAAAGGTTGTTTCAACCCCGAGGACCAAAGCCAAATCGATGTCGTTTTACTGGAATATTCAGAATAGCTTACTACAAATTCTCCCAAGCGCAAATCTTGGACACTCAGATGGTTGTGCAGTTATTAATTTTTTACTATGTAAAGGGTTGTTTCACCCCCGGGGACCAAAGACAAATCGATGCCGTTTTACAGAAATATTCAGAATAGCTTATTATAAGTTCTCCCAAGCGCAAATCTTGGACACTCAAATGGTTGTGCAGTAATTAATTTTTTTACTATATAAAGGGTTGTTTCACCCCCGGGGACCAAAGACAAATCGATGGCGTTTTACAGGAATATTCAGAATAGCTAATTATAAGTTCTCCCAAGATCAAATCTTGGACACTCAAGTGGTTGTGCAGTTATTAATTTTTCACTATGTAAAGGGTTGTTTCAACCCCGAGGACAAAAGACAAATCGATGTCGTTTTACAGGAATATTCGGAATAGCTTACTACAAATTCTCCCAAGCGCAAATCTTGGACACTCAAATGGTTGTGCAGTTATTAATTTTTTACTATATAAAGGGTTGTTTCAACCCCGAGGACCAAAGACAAATCGATGTCGTTTTACAGGAATATTCAGAATAGCTTACTACAAATTCTCCCAAGCACAAATCATGAACACTCAGATGGTTGTGCAGTTATTAATTTTTTACTATGTAAAGGGTTGTTTCACCCCCGGGGACCAAAGACAAATCGATGCCGTTTTACAGAAATATTCAGAATAGCTAATTATAAGTTCTCCCAAGCGCAAATCTTGGACACTCAAGTGGTTGTGCAGTTATTAATTTTTTACTATGTAAAGGGTTGTTTCACCCCCGGAGACCAAAGACAAATCGATGCCGTTTTACAGGAATATTCAGAATAACTTATTATAAGTTCTCCCAAGCGCAAATCTTGGACACTCAAATGGTTGTGCAGTTATTAATTTTTTACTATATAAAGGGTTGTTTCACCCCCGGGGACCAAAGACAAATCGATGCCGTTTTACAAAAATATTCAGAATAGCTAATTATAAGTTCTCTCAAGCGCAAATCTTGGACACTCAGATGGTTGTGCAGTTATTAATTTTTTACTATGTAAAGGGTTGTTTCACCCCCGGGGACCAAAGACAAATCGATGCCCTTTTACAGGAATATTCATAATAGCTAATTATAAGTTCTTCCAAGCGCAAATCTTGGACATTCAAGTGGTTGTGCAGTTATTAATTTTTTACTATATAAAGGGTTGTTTCAACCCCGAGGACCAAAGACAAATCGATGTCGTTTTACAGGAATATTCAGAATAGCTTACTACAAATTCTCCCAAGCACAAATCTTGGACACTCAGATGGTTGTGCAGTTATTAATTTTTTACTATGTAAAGGGTTGTTTCACCCCCGGGGACCAAAGACAAATCGATGCCGTTTTACAAAAATATTCAGAATAGCTAATTATAAGTTCTCCCAAGCGCAAATCTTGGACACTCAAGTGGTTGTGCAGTTATTAATTTTTTACTATATAAAGGGTTGTTTCAACCCCGAGGACCAAAGACAAATCGATGTCGTTTTACAGGAATATTCAGAATAGCTTACTACAAATTCTCCCAAGCACAAATCTTGGACACTCAGATGGTTGTGCAGTTATTAATTTTTTACTATGTAAAGGGTTGTTTCACTCCCGGGGACCAAAGACAAATCGATGCCGTTTTACAGGAATATTCAGAATAGCTTATTATAAGTTCTCTCAAGCGCAAATCTTGGACACTCAAGTGGTTGTGCAGTTATTAATTTTTTACTATATAAAGGGTTGTTTCAACCCCAAGGACAAAAGACAAATCGATGTCGTTTTACAGGAATATTCGGAATAGCTTACTACAAATTCTCCCAAGCGCAAATCTTGGACACTCAAATGGTTGTGCAGTTATTAATTTTTTACTATATAAAGGGTTGTTTCAACCCCGAGGACCAAAGACAAATCGATGTCGTTTTACAGGAATATTCAGAATAGCTAATTATAAGTTCTCCCAAGCGCAAATCTTGGACACTCAAGTGGTTGTGCAGTTATTAATTTTTTACTATATAAAGGGTTGTTTCACCCCTGGGGACCAAAGACAAATCGATGCCGTTTTACAGGAATATTCAGAATAGCTGACTACAAATTCTCCCAAGCGCAAATCTTGGACACTCAGATGGTTGTGCAGTTGTTAATTTTTTACTATGTAAAGGGTTGTTTCATCCCCGGGGACCAAAGACAAATCGATGCCATTTTACAGGAATATTCATAATAGCTAATTATAAGTTCTTCCAAACGCAAATCTTGGACATTCAAGTGGTTGTGCAGTTATTAATTTTTTACTATATAAAGGGTTGTTTCAACCCCGAGGACCAAAGACAAATCGATGTCGTTTTACAGGAATATTCAGAATAGCTTACTACAAATTCTCCCAAGCACAAATCTTGGACACTCAGATGGTTGTGCAGTTATTAATTTTTTACTATGTAAAGGGTTGTTTCACCCCCGGGGACCAAAGACAAATCGATGCCGTTTTACAGGAATATTCAGAATAGCTAATTATAAGTTCTCCCATGCGCAAATCTTGGACACTCAAGTGGTTGTGCAGTTATTAATTTTTTACTATATAAAGAGTTCCCAGGCAACACACTTCGGTTTAAAATACGTTTATATACGTATAAATTGGTATAAAAGTGGGTCTAGTATAATATAAATACGTTGTTCGTAAACAAATTATAAACCAAACGTATAAAATACGTTTAATAAACGTGACATAAATCAGTCTTGGTTGAATTAAGGTGTAATATAAGTTTACTAATTTGTAATATCATATACGTTTTTTAAATGATTTCTGCATATTCGTTTTGCATCAACACATTATAAACTAAAGTATATAATACGTTTAATAAACGTGACAGAAATCAGTCTTGGTTGAAGTAAGGTGTATTATAAGTTTATTAATTTGTAACATTATACACGTTTTTTAAATTATTTCTGCATATACGTTTTACATCAACATATTATAAACTAAAGTATATAATACGTTTAATAAATGTTACAGAAATTAGTCTTGGTTGAATAAAGGTATAATATAAGTTTATTAGTTCGTAATATCACATACGTTTTTTAAATTATTTCTGCGTATACGTTTTTCATAAACATATTATAAACTAAAGTATATAATAAGTTTAATAAACGTGGCAGAAATTAGTCTTGGTTGAATTAAGGTGTAATATAAGTTTATTAATTTGTAATATGATATACGTTTTTTAAATTATTTCTGCATATACGTTTTTCATAAATATATTATAAACCAAAGTATAGAATACGTTTAATAAGCGTGATAAAAATCACTCTTGGTTGAATTAAGGTATATTGTAAGTTTATTACTTTTTAAATTATTTCTGCATATACGTTTTTCATAAACATATTAACAACTAAAGTATAGAATACGTTTAATAAATGTAACAGAAATCAGTCTTGGTTGAATTAAGGTGTAATATAAGTTTATTAGTTTGTAATATCATATACTTTTTTAAATTATTTCTGCATATACGTTTTTCACAAACTTATTATAAACTAAAGTATAGAATACGTTTAATAAACGTGACAGAAATCAGTCTTGGTCGAATTAAGATGTAAGTTTATTAGTTTGTTCTATCATATACCTTTTTTTAAATTATTTCTGTGTATACGTTTTTCATAAACATATTATAAACTAAAGTATAGAATATGTTTAAAATATAAATGATCAAACAAGTAATGGTTTAGTTATGGTTTATCACATACGTTATTAAAAATCGTATAAGAATTGTTGTTTCCTCTACGTTTTACCAAAGTAGGTTATTAACTGAATATACACATAATTTAAGAAAAATATGTCAATATCTAATTGTGAACCTCGCGAATGCAGTGTTATAATAACATTGTTAATTATTTCAAATTCATATTCTTCTGAATTCGAATTCGCGGGTCGTCGCTCTTCCAATCATTTTTCATTCCAGCGCACCACCGTACAAGGACTGTTAATCGCCGCTCGGCACGCATGCGTTCTTTATGCATCTATAACCGCTTCGCCGAAGCCGTGTACCCATAGTCCTAGTAGCCGGCTTATATTATGTGTTGTTTATTATATTGTGTAGTGTTAGTGTTGAATTTAACGAAAAAACAGGTAATAATAATGTATATGTATGTAGGTTTTTACTACTTATTATTTTGTATACCTTAATATTTTACAGTGTTTAAATTAAATTTCAGAATCAATTCAAGAAATTTTTTTAAAAACAGAAATACCCTTCAGTGATGGAGATATTGTCTCAGCCGTTCAAGATTGGTTGAAGCTGGCCAAATCTAGGTACAATTATCAAGAGAAAAAAAATAAATTATTTTGTTGTTTTAAGTTAATTTAGTTTACACAAAACATCATTTTCACAAGGAAAACTGACTAAGTTAAGATTAAAATTATTATTTTTTCCATAAAATATTAAGGATAGGATTTTGCAGAGTGGGAGGGAAATATGCGTTTATTTTCGGTTTATTATAAGTATTTAAAAAATCATAAATGGTATAATCTTTAAAGTAGTTTCAGATACTTCCCATTGCTCTAAGAAATACAACCATATACAGTTTTTATCATAAATTTTGTATATAGTTAAATGAAATTAGGAATTATTTTTATTGACAAATTACAGTATTCAAGTACATACAACAGAAATTTATACTAAAAATATCTATAGTTGTATTCGATAGAACAATAGCAAGTGCCTAATTTTAAAGAATATGCTATGATTGGTTTTTTAAATGTTTATAATAAATCCAAAATAAACGTATATTTCCCCCTCACTCTGCAAAATTCTATCCTTAAGACTGACTCTTATTTTGTTTATAAGCTTTAATTATTAATTTTCTTTTTAATTTTAGTAAAATTAGCTAGAAGTTAAACATTATTTCATAAAAGATTCTTTAAAAGACAGTTTATTTTAATGTTGTCATTTTGTGCATAGAAATTAAAAAAATATATTTTATATATATATTTGTGACTTATTGTACTTAGTTACTTATTCAAATAAATGTTCAGTTGTTTTAAGTTTTTCTTTTTTTTATTGAAAAAATATATGAATTTGATATAATAAATGCTGTTACATCCCAATATTCTTGAAAAATTATGAGGTAGTTTTTGAACTTTTAAATAATTTAATAGAAAATTATTTTCACTAATTTACGATATTATGGTTTATTTTGATGTTAAAAACAAAATTTTTAACATGATTTTTCCCTATACTTAGTGTAAATAAACGAAATAGTTGGTAAGTAAAGGTTTATTCTTTAAATTGTATTCATATACTAAATCAGGTTGATTAGGTTTATTCAATATTTTAAAATTTAGTTATTCCCATATTGAGTAAATTAAATAAAAGTTAATGGATTTTGATATACAGTGTCCGCCAAAAAGTCTGCATCATAGGGGAAAATCTGTTGTTATTGACTTTGTGAAAAATTTTATTTTTAATAAAAGTTAGTACATGTTTTCAAACGAAAAACGAGCTGCACAAATGTGTGTTAGTCCTGGCGCTTAGGTCGGAAAGTTATTATTTTTTTTTTGAAATTGTCTCAAGAGTGAACTAACTTTATTTTTGAAGATATCGAAAAATGTTATTTAAAGAAGTTGCTTATTGTGCGAAGTTACATTTAGATATCAAATTTGGTTGTTGCAATTTTAAAAATAAAAATTTGTGTACGCATAATTCGTGAACTATATATTTATTATTTTTCTGTTATTTATGGTTCTCTCTAGTTAATAGTTTCAGCCTAAGTAATGGATTAAAATCCACTTTGAGGAACTTTTAGCAATACTTTTTTGACCAAATAAATATTTTAGAAAAAAATGCTGAATTTCTTGGTGCAAGTTGTTTTCTTTTTATCTAATGTTAACAATTTCGAAATTTCTTAATACAAATCGCTAAATGAAACTCTTTTTAAGCGATTTGTAATAAAACATTTCGAAAAAGTTAACACTGGCAAAAAAGAGAACAACTTATACACCAAGAAATTCAGCATTTTTTTCCCAAAATGTTTATTTGGTCCAAAAAGTACTGCTAAAAGTTCTTCAAAGTGGATTTTAATAAATTAATTAGGCTGAAACTGTTAAATAGAGAGAAGTATTAATAACAGAAAAATATTTAAAAATATAGTTCAGGAATTATGCGCAAAAAAGGGGAAAAAAATTATATTTAAAATAGAACAACCAAATTTTATATCTGAATATAACTTCACATTATAAACAACTTCTTTAAATATCATTTTTCGATATCTTCACAAATAAAGGTAGTTTACCCTTGACAATTTCAAAAAAATACATTTTTGGACCTAAACGCCAGGACTAACACACATTTGTGCAGCTCCTTTTTTGTTTGAGAACAAGCACTTACTTTTATCAAAATAACATTTTGCAGAAAGTCAATAACAACAGAGTTTCCCATATAGCACAGACTTTTTGCGGACGCTGTATATAAAATTAACTTCGCAATTTAAAGTATTTACATATAATCTTAATAAATACGCCTATGATAAACTATTTTTAAACGTATGCTATACATCTTATATATACGTATATGACCTACTAGGTAAATGTATTTTTAATATATGTATTTTAAACCTAATGTATATACGTAAAATATACGTTTATTACCTACATAATAAATACGTTTTTGCAACACGTATATTTTACCTTCATGTATATATGTAAAATATACGTATATTACCTACATAATAAATACGTTTCTGCAACAGGTATATTTGATCTTCATGTATATACGTAAAATATACGTATATTACCTACATAATAAATACGTTTCTACAATAGGTATATTTTACTTTCACGTATATACGTAAAATATACGTATATTACCTTCATAATAAATACGTTTTTGCAACACGTATATTTTACCTTCATCATAAACGTGTTTAAATGTTATAAAGTAAACGTTTTTCAGCCTGACATTTGTCCATATTATATACGTTAATACCATACCGTATCCATACTTTATGGTCTACGTAAAAAAAACGTTTTTTCAAGTGAAATGTGTTGCCTGGGTTGTTTCACCCCTGGGGACCAAAGACAAATCGATGCCGTTTTACAGGAATATTCAGAATAGCTGACTACAAATTCTCCCAAGCGCAAATCTTGGACACTCAGATGGTTGTGCAGTTATTAATTTTTTACTATGTAAAGGGTTGTTTCACCCCCGGGGACCAAAGATAAATCGATGCCGTTTTACAGGAATATTCAGAATAGCTTATTATAAGTTCTCTCAAGCGCAAATCTTGGACACTCAAGTGGTTGTGCAGTTATTAATTTTTTACTATATAAAGGACAAAAGACAAATCGATGTCGTTTTACAGGAATATTCGGAATAGCTTACTACAAATTCTCCCAAGCGCAAATCTTGGACACTCAAATGGTTGTGCAGTTATTAATTTTTTACTATATAAAGGGTTGTTTCAACCCCGAGGACCAAAGACAAATCGATGTCGTTTTACAGGAATATTCAGAATAGCTTACTACAAATTCTCCCAAGCACAAATCTTGAACACTCAGATGGTTGTGCAGTTATTAATTTTTTACTATATAACCTCAAGGACCAAAGACAAATCGATGCCGTTTTACAGAAATATTCAGAATAGCTAATTATAAGTTCTCCCAAGCGCAAATCTTGGACACTCAAGTGGTTGTGCAGTTATTAATTTTTTACTATGTAAAGGGTTGTTTCACCCCCGGAGACCAAAGACAAATCGATGCCGTTTTACAGGAATATTCAGAATAACTTATTATAAGTTCTCCCAAGCGCAAATCTTGGACACTCAAATGGTTGTGCAGTTATTAATTTTTTACTATATAAAGGGTTGTTTCACCACTGGGGACCAAAGACAAATCGATGCCGTTTTACAAAAATATTCAGAATAGCTGACTACAAATTCTCCCAAGCGCAAATCTTGGACACTCAGATGGTTGTGCAGTTGTTAATTTTTTACTATGTAAAGGGTTGTTTCACCCCCGGGGACCAAAGACAAATCGATGCCCTTTTACAGGAATATTCATAATAGCTAATTATAAGTTCTTCCAAGCGCAAATCTTGGACATTCAAGTGGTTGTGCAGTTATTAATTTTTTACTATATAAAGAGTTGTTTCAACCCCGAGGACCAAAGACAAATCGATGTCGTTTTACAGGAATATTCAGAATAGCTTACTACAAATTCTCCCAAGCACAAATCTTGGACACTCAGATGGTTGTGCAGTTATTAATTTTTTACTATGTAAAGGGTTGTTTCACCCCCGGGGACCAAAGACAAATCGATGCCGTTTTACAAAAATATTCAGAATAGCTAATTATAAGTTCTCCCAAGCGCAAATCTTGGACACTCAAGTGGTTGTGCAGTTATTAATTTTTTTACTATATAAAGGGTTGTTTCACCCCCGGGGACCAAAGACAAATCGTTGGCGTTTCACAGGAATATTCAGAATAGCTAATTATAAGTTCTCCCAATCGCAAATCTTGGACACGTAAATGGTTGTGCAGTTATTAATTTTTTACCATATAAAGGGTTGTTTCACCCCCGGGGACCAAAGACAAATCGATGCCGTTTTACAGGCATATTCAGAATAGCTAATTATAAGTTCTCCCAAGCTCAAATCTTGGACACTCAAGTGGTTGTGCAGTTATTAATTTTTCATTATGTAAAGGGTTGTTTCACCCCCGGGGACCAAAGACAAATCGATGCCGTTTTACAGGGATATTCAGAATAGCTAATTATAAGTTCTCCCAAGCTCAAATCTTGGACACTCAAGTGGTTGTGCAGTTATTAATTTTTCATTATGTAAAGGGTTGTTTCAACCCCGAGGACCAAAGACAAATCGATGTCGTTTTACAAGAATATTCAGAATAGCTTACTACAAATTCTCCCAAGCACAAATCTTGGACACTCAAATGGTTGTGCAGTTATTAATTTTTTACTATGTAAAGGGTTGTTCTACCCCCGAGGACCAAAGACAAATCGATGCCGTTTTACAGGAATATTCAGAATAGCTTATTATAAGTTCTCCCAAGCGCAAATCTTGGACACTCAAGTGGTTGTGCAGTTATTAATTTTTTACTATATAAAGGGTTGTTTCAACCCCGAGGACCAAAGACAAATCGATGTCGTTTTACAGGAATATTCAGAATAGCTTACTACAAATTCTCCCAAGCGCAAATCTTGGACACTCAGATGGTTGTGCGGTTATTAATTTTTTACTATGTAAAGGGTTGTTTCACCCCCGGGGACCAAAGACAAATCGATGCTGTTTTACAGGAATATTCAGAATAGCTTATTATAAGTTCTCCCAAGCGCAAATCTTGGACACTCAAATGGTTGTGCAGTTATTAATTTTTTTCTATATAAAGGGTTGTTTCACCCCCGGGGACCAAAGACAAATCGATGCCGTTTTACAGGAATATTCAGAATAGCTGACTACAAATTCTCCCAAGCGCAAATCTTGGACACTCAGATGGTTGCGCAGTTGTTAATTTATTACTATGTAAAGGGTTGTTTCACCCCCGGGGACCAAAGACAAATCGATGCCGTTTTACAGGAATATTCAGAATAGCTAATTATAAGTTCTCCCAAGCGCAAATCTTGGACACTCAAATGGTTGTGCAGTTATTAATTTTTTACTATACAAAGGGTTGTTTCACCCCCGGGGACCAAAAAGAAATCGATGCCATTTGGCAGAAAAATTTGAATTATTTATCATAGCTTGGTTAAGATTTACTTGATATGTAGTTTTTATTATTTTGCATTGATTCAAGAAGTTTTTTAGCCTTAGAATTCTCTGCAAACAAGTAATATAAGAAACATTTATATCATACACGTATAATTATATTTTTTACTGTTATGCGCCCTACAATTTGAATTTGTAATTTAATGCTCTATTTGTTACTAATTTTTTTAGGAATGTACCCAGTTATCATTGTGACGAACGTCTATGTGTCTTCGGGTGTTTTCGTATATTTTAGCTGCTATCTTTGGCTGCTGGTTTCACTACGGCCACTTTTTTGTAGATCATTGTGTAATGCTATATCACGTTTTCTCAGCTTCTTTTTAAGTTTTTATGTGAATATTGTTTTTAATTGAATAATGTTTTGAATTATTTTATTGTTTTATGAAAGTCAGCCATATTGGATCAGCCATTTCACCTTTTTTTGACACCATAATCTGTTTCAGCGACCTCGAAAACCCCCTTGTATTTCAATTCGAATTAAATTGCTTTAAAATTTTTCAACTTGTAATAATTTTGTTAAAAAAAAGTTTATTTGTGTTTAAATAATTAATAAACAATTTTCTCACGATTATGTTTGTAACTTTTTATTTTAAGCTTTGTAAAAGTGATATAGAAAGGTTTTAGGAAAATCGAAGCTTCCCGTAATTACTCCAAAATAATGCATATTTTTAGCCCCTATCGACTCCACAAGAAAAAATAGAATAATGAAATTTTGCACAATAATTATACTATTTTTCTATGACTATTGAATAGTTCGTTTATGATTGATAGTTTTTCGAACAAGTAATGTGGTCATTACCCACGGACTAGAATCAATCAGAAGAGTTCACATTCCTTACCCAACAGTTCTGAAACAATCACAAGAATTCACATTCATCATTTAACAGCAACCAAAAACACGAGTTAAAGTTCAGGAACATGGCGTATGGCATGACTTAATTATATCTGTCATGCAAATGTCAAACGGCCATGCAAATGTTGATATCTTTAAATTCTAAATTACTATCAGCTTCCTTTACTAACTCGCACAAGCTTGTCGTGGAAAAGATATTTTAAGCGATGATGAAGATCCTTTTGAATAGTCGTAGTAAAAATATAGTATTCTACTTGCATGTAATAATTATTACTCACTCGGATGAATTACGTCATATTTGTGAGTAATTCTCGTGAGTAATAGCTATGATTACAGGCTCGTTGAATAATATACTATTATACGTAATAAGCTCAAATAAAAATAATTAAAAAAATTTATTCGGGTCTATTTCAAATTTGGAGGTTGGTGCTACAAGAAACGCTAACTCTTGTTTATGTAATTTTTTCCAGTCTCTGAGAGTGAATGCAAAATTTCTTTAGTTTTCCAAAACACTCTTTTAAAAATACTTTTTTAAATTACCCATTTTTCGAGTCATAAGATATTGCAAATATGCTTTGTTAACCTATCCTGGTTAATTAATGACCAGTAATGATTAATTATTAATTAGATTGTTTTTTTGGCTAGGTTGAATGAAGTGTAAAGTTTAGTGCACCATCCCTCCACGACCTCTCCCGTAACTTCTACACAATTGTGCCCCATCGCTGGAAACCCACCGAAAAATTTTGTCAACCGCACCACCGAAACTTCATGCTTGACGTATTTTTGCCGTTAGATTTTTTTGTTCTGTTTGGTCCGAAAGTTTGATTTTCGCTGCCGCTGATTTGGTACACAAATGCCTCCCACCTGAACGCACCCCCGTTTCTCCTCCTCTAGTTTAATATACTTTTTCGAGTTACATCGACCCCCTCCCTCCGCGCCGCCATATAGAAACGGGTTGACGTAGTTGCAAATCATCTGGCCGAACCCCCAATAAATACTTTTTAATTTTGTGTCACATTGGGTACTAGGGTCCGCTTGGGCGATATCTCGGCCACAAGCCCGGTTCCCGTTCCCGTTTTTTTAAATATTTTTGTATTCACAAATTACACAGGTCTACAAAAAAAAAAAGGTCTTGTCCTAAGGTTCTCATCTGAAGCTGAAGCCAATTTTAAGAAAAAAAATTTTCTCTCATTTTTTCTCTACCACCCCTTTTATCCCCTACAAAGGCCAAAAAAAAGATCTTATCAAGGTTCTGATCTAACTTTTCTGAAGTATTTTGATGCTCTGAAGCTAATTTTAGACAAAAAAAAATTTATATCCTGTCAGTTTTTCCCTCTGCCAACCCCTTGAATCTCCTAAAAAAGGCAAGAATGAGATTTTGCTTGTCTCGAGGTTCTGATCTAACTTTTTCTAAGTATTTTGACGCGCTGTACTCAATTTTGGATAAAATATTTTTTGCTACCTTGTCAGTTTCCCTCTACCTTTGTCCCCTAAAAAAGGGCAAAAAAAAAGGTCTTGTCCGAAGGTTCTGACCTAACTTTTCTGAAGAATTTTGACCCGCTGATGCCAATTTTGAACAAAACATTTTTTTCCCTCTACCACCCCTTTCATCCCCTAATTTTTTTTTTCCAGTCAGCTTCAGCTCGTCAAATTACTTCAGAAAGATTAGATGAGGACCTTAAGACAAGACCTTTTTTTGCCCTTTTTAGGGGTTGAAGGGGGTGGTAGAGGGAAATTGAGCAGGTAGAAAATTATACTTTGTCCAAAATTGGCTTCAATGCGTCAAAATAGAGAAAAGATAGATTAGAATCTTAGGACAAGACCTTTTTTTGTAGACTTGTGTTACCATTTGCCCAAAAATCAGCCTTTTGGTAATTTTTTCCGTTTTATAATTACAACTTAGAGCCATGATTCTCAAAACCATAATTTTGGCTACAGTTTCAGGAAAAGATAAGTTTTAGTGATATACACTGTCAAAATTAGCTAGTTTTCAACATCTGCGTTTATTAGTACTATACTCAAAATATCGCTGGCTCTTAAATTAATGTATGTGTTTTGTAGGTGAATGGATAATTTCGTTTAATTCCAATTGGAAAGCATTTATGCCTTATTTGGCAAAAACAGAGAGTAATAAAACCTCTTTATAGAAGTAAATCCTCCACGCCACTACCGATGTGGGGTATCGTTTTCTGGGTTTGTGGGGTAGAGGATTTCAAATATTACATTATTAAAGTTCCATAAACAATTATTTCCACATACAAAATTTTTTCGTTGTGAGTGACTTAGATAGAAAATCTGGATGTGGAAGTAGTGATTCCTTGAGCAGCGGTTTTTTAAATTTAATTTTAAATATTCTTTTATGTTTTACATTGGTTATCTGCATTTTTAGAAAAAAATAATTCGAAATAGTATGACAGCTTTTGGGTGAATTACTACCTGCTTGTGTTTTAAAAACTCGATACAAGGCGAGCTGTCCTTGTGCCTGAACTGCATCTTTGATCTGTCTCATGTACCTGTCTAAAAAGTATTCACATACATCATAACCGCCGTGTAACGGGGGTGAGACTAAAATCTGGAAAAATTAGATAATTAAAAAAGAAGCAAACCTTCATTTCATGTACAATAAATTTATTTCGATTTTCGGTATAACTTCTATTAATGTTATGAGAAAAAGAAGTACGCCTATGGCCGGTTTTTGCTTTAGAGATTTATTACTTTCTGTCTTTGCCAAATAGATTATATATTATAAATTTAAATCCAAAATTTCCCAAATATTGTCCATTATAGTCATTATTCAGTTCCTCCCCATGCCGTATATTTTAAATGCCACAACTAGGTCCTCCTTTATATATGATGCAAACATTATTCAGTTATAATAGTTTCCGATTTCTCATATACTCGTATTCCATACTAATTCACCCTACAATAGCTCATCACATTAACTTCTCAATTGCTCAGTGAAAATCTATCGTCGAGGAGGAATTAATTTGATAATAAACGTTCCATTGCGAATTTCAGTCCAAAACTATTGCTCATATATTCCGAAATACAGGCTTAATACAAAAAATACAATTGCAATAAAAATAACTCTAATAAATTTACTTTAAGTAGAATTTAAATAACGACAAAGAATTCTGACATCGTTCTTATATTGATTATGTTTCCTATGTTAAGAGCTGCACCAGCATCAAGCTTTGGTTGTTGTTCACATATGGCAGTTTTTCTAAATATGTATAGCTATATTTGAGATTTTTTCTAAGGTAGTCGTCACTCTGATGGAGCTCTACGAAAATCACCTTTGAACAAAATGTTTGTTAAACAAAAATATTAATAGTCAAATGATACAATTGAAAAAATATAATTTTGTTCATAATATCTTTTACAACAACGTTATTGATTCATCACTGTAGCAGTGTTACTCAGTAATGTTACTAGATAAAAGTGATATAAATAACAGCCGTACATGTATAACCTATTAAAATAATAGTTGTCATATTCTATTCTGGGGGTACAGTTCTTACCATGATAGACCTTTTGAGCGATTAAACGATTTAAATTAGTTAAGAAGATAACATAACCCAACCCAAATGTGTACAATCAATACAAATTACAGAAAAACAACAATTCAACAAACAGGCTAATACGTTAAGCCATTTAATGAACTAGAAATTTCAACATAACAAAGCCATTAGCAAATCTACGGATGCTGATAATATAGTTATTCAACGAAAAAAGCTTGTATAATGAATTAGTTTATGTTTTCTTTATGCAAATTTACATTTCCTATATTCCACGAGTTATAGCCCGGCAGCATATTGCAAAATCAGAGGTAATCGTGCACTTGAAGCAAAAATCATGAAACTTGGTACATTTGTGGATAATAGTGTATACTTCTATTTTAAGATTAGAGCCCACTCTAAAATCCAAAATGGCGGCCGTGGCGGCTATTTTTAAAAATGGCCGCCGAAAATGCAAAAAACTATATCTCTGGCAGTTTTCGCCGTATTAATGTAGGATTTTCACATAATCTAAGTAAATTGACATGACTAATTTGGACAATCTCGTAACCACCATGAGGGAAATGGGAAATCCATTCTGTGATCCCAGCAGCGATCTTCTTGTTTTGGATACGAGGGAGATTATCAATCCCAGTATTGTGGAGTCCATTCGTAATTTAGAGAATATTGGTAGAAGTCAGTGCAAGTCGTTTTGGGAGGAAAGAATCATATCACGGTCTGTGAATATGGATGTTGCAATTAAAAAAAATAAACTCCCCCCTTTTTAAAACGCCTTCGTCTAAACCAATGAAACGGGAGAAACTTGAAATCGACTCTCTTAAAGAAGACAGAAGCTTTTTCTTACGACTGTACATTGGATGTCAAGTCCGTGGAGGCGATCTTGAAGACTTCTTTAGGCATGAGAATCATTCATATCCAGTGTCACTTTCGGATTACGGTCGAATCAGATTAGGCCAAAAATCAGATATACTGGATTGCTTTGCAAAATTACAACGCACCACAGAAGAGAAAGAAATGCAAAAGGATGATAATTTTGTCCATGGCTACGATGGAGCGGCCATTGTGAACATGATCAGCCCTACCAGAGACGACACATTCCAAAATTACGTAAAAAAAATTCAAAATACGTCCTCAAGCAGTTCCGCCCCGCAGTCCGACGAGTTAATGTCGTTTTTGATTCATATTATACGGACAGTTTAAAGGCAGGTACGCGGAAGAAGAGGGGGGGGGGGTGGAACTCGTTGGCGTGTGGAACTCACCAAACGTGTCCCGAAGGATTGGAAAGGTTTTCTTAGGGTGAATCAAAACAGAGAAGAACTGTTTCAACTCTTGGCACGCCCATCATGGAGTCAGTCTCGGAGCCCGCAATTTACTGATCAGGTCCGTAGACTCAGATGTTGTGGTTCTGGCAGCCTTTCTAGCGAAAAAACTGAATTGCGATCACCTTGACATCGCTTTCTCTGTAGGAAAATCATTCAGGTGAGTACGGTCGTTTTTATTTCTTGTGAAGTAATAATATGTCTTCATAATTTTGGAACTTTTATTTTCCAGGTATATTAACAGTTATTGCTGATAATTTAGGAGTTGAGAAATGTGAAGCCCTGATGGCATTTCATGCACTATCAGACTGTGACGCAACGTCCTCTTTTCTAGGCAAAGGGAAACAAACAGCCTGGACGACGCCGACGTGGTCTAGCTTTCCCGCAGCAACAACGGCACTGTCCCAGACCCCAGAACTGACAACAGTAAGTTTCTGTTTCTCAACTATAGAACGATTTGTGGTACTCATGTATGACAGAACAAGTTCAGAAGATTCAGTGAACGTCGCACGGCACACCATGTTCGTGCGCAAAATCCGGCAGATTGAAAACATACCACCTACTCAGGACACATTGCGCCAACATACCCTACGTGTGGCATATCAGGCTGGGCAGATATGGGGGCAAGCTCTACTGCAAAGTCCAGTTTTACCCTCACCTGCGGACTTTGGATGGGAAAAGTTATCGAACGGAACCTGGGAAGTGACTATACGTTATTCGTATAGGCGCATCCAATTTCAATCTAATGTACAATTTTGAAATTTATTCCCTTGGCATTTAATTTACCTTATATGTCTCGTCTTTCATCAGATCAAATGGATGACATCAGAAGCACACAGAAAAGTGTTGAAGTGCGGGTGCAAGAAAGGCTGCTCATCAAGAAGCTGCAGATGTAGAAAAGCTAATTTGCCCTGCAGTGAACTTTGCTTTTGTGGTGGATGCGAGCCGAACCGTTCATATATTAATTTGACTAAGTATAAAACTGCAACGCAGAATTTGAAATATAGCTTGATTTTACATCTGAATTGTGATTTGATTTAAAAGTGCAGTTATCCCCATAAATAGTCAACATACTGACTCCTTAAAGAAAATTCCACTTTTTATTGCAAATTCGGCGTTTTTCATGTTAATTTAGTAGGATTCTATGAAAATCCTGCATGAATACAGTTAAAACTGACGAAGATACCAAACTTTTTGCAATTACGGCGGCCATTTTTAAAAACCGATGCCACTGCCGCCATTTTGGATTTTTGAGAGGGCTTTAATGTTAAAATTGAAGATACGCTATTATCTATAAGTGTGCCGAGTTTATTTTTTTTTGCTTGAAGTACACGATTATTTACCACCCGGCAGGACTATTACCTCGACGACTTTTTTTACCGAACCAGTCAGCAAATTATTAAAATGTTTAATGTTATTTAACATCTGTGTGAGGCAGAATCGAGTGACAAATATAGAGCAGCGGTACTTAATAATATACCAGTTTTTTTAAATTTTAGTTATCATTTCATATTCTGATTATCAGAGCTCATCTCTCAGGTTTCAATTCCAGAAACGTATTTTGTGTACAAAATACAAATTTGTAATTTTCTTCATTCCAAATTCGAACTTTCCATCTCATCGAGGAGTTCGAAAAACCTCTGGAAGGAAAAGCCAATACGGCATAGATATTAAATATGTATATTAAGTTATTAACAGATTGCTTTCTATTCTTGAATGCAGTGAGGGTCATTATAAGCAGAAATTTACCAGAGCGATTGAACAATATATTAATAACAATTTGATAATGATATATAGTTGACTACACACTTGTTAGGCGTGTAAAAAATATTGGTGTCTTTGGCGGTGTGATGCGGCGTGTTTGATGGTCAAAGGCGCCCACATTTTTTGAGTGCTTCATAGACCTGAAGACAACTTCTTCTATCACCTGTTAAGAATTCTAAATCCCATCAACAGAAAATCGGGGTCTGCAGGAAAGCAATTCTTGACTTTTTATTAGCACAAGTTACATACTGCTTTCATCAAATATGTACCAAAATTTTCGCGACCCTAAATTACTGTTTATATGTGTTATTAGGATTAACTTCCTGACGGAGTTTAGTCATGTGCTACTCCAGAATACATTCACACATAAACAAGAGCGCATTACCATCAGCTGCAGCGGAGACTCGAAATCGGGAGAGATAACGACGACTAGCCCCCACTCAACTACGGTCTAACCTACTACTTCCATCCCAGTAACGTATTAAAAACACCACTGAATACCCAACTAGGATTCGAACCCGTCCCAAACCTAACATGTAAGTAAGCACTGTGAGTCGATCGAGTGTCGTATTCTATAATTTTCACTAGAATCGATATTATACTCTCGTATGTGAATTAGTAAGTAACTGAAGATAGTGTCCGTAAAGTTGTCCGCCTCAATTGAAATTTTTTATGTTTCCTTCTTACCATCATTTAGTACTTTATTTGTAACTATTTGTGCTGATATACCATCGCAGATAGTAAAGTATCAGTAAATAATAAAACATATATTTTCAGTGTAAACTTCCCGAGAGCCGCACAAATATTATTTTTTTTAGTTTACACCATCATTTAGTAACTAATTTGTAACTATTTTTAACCCATAAATTAGAGTTTGTAACTGCATCATCACCGAGTAATAAATTATTAAATCATGGCGTTCAATTTCACGGTAGCCACACGGCCATAAAATTTTGAATTTTTCCTCCTGTCATTATTTAGTAACTAATTTGTAACGCACTTTAAATTTGTAACTCAACCTTTATCAACAGTAAAATCACAAAAGCTTTTTTTTATCGGATAAATTTCTCTTTGTAATGAAATAATTTTGTCAGTCAGTGATTTTATAAGAAAAACTGACATGAAAAAATCGCGAGACAGAAGGTCGAGCGATTTTATCAAATGTCAGTTTTTCGAGCAAAATTACTGATTGGCACAATTTTGAGTTAAAAAGAAATTTATCCATAAAAGAAAATCTCGAGTGTTTTTTGGCAAGATAAATTAACGACAGAATATGACTCCATAAATTGTCTCCATATTGACAATTTCGTGTTTTTTGTGAATTGAGGAATTGATTTTTCTCTGTTCTTTGTAATTTGTTCAGTCGAAATTTTCCCAAAACGACTCATATTGTTCAGTATAGTTTCCACAATACTTAAAAATTATAGCTGACAATACAGATTTTAGAGTGACGTGCGACTACTAGATGTACTCTGCTTTTGAGGAACAGGCATTTTTATCGGTGGTAAAAAACGAGGCACCTTTTTTTATCGCTGTCAAAGTGACAAAAATGTGACTGTCAAAAATACTTTTTTATATAGGAGTTGATTTATCGAGGTAAAACTGATTAATTTTTTTCAGCCGAATTCCTGGAAACATTTTCTTCTAGAAGTTTCCCAAAAGTAATATTTAAACAAATAATTTTCTAAAAATGTTTCTTCAACCGCCTCCTAAATCACTCAGGTAACTACCCGAAGAAACTATCATTTTATGAGATGAAAAAAACAATTTATTGTGGAATTTAAACCACTTCAAGGCATCGACAGTTCTATATCATATTTTGGTTTCAAACATATCTAAAATTTTCTATTGTTCCAGCGATGGATTCGAACCATCAATGTTCGCTAACACGTAAATAAGAATTAGTGCTCTTATTAACTAAGACATGGCCGATTTAGTTGTTAATTCGTAACAACGTAACTAATTCATTTGGTTATTATATAAACAGAGGCTGTGGATCATTCCAATGTGAAATAAGATTTTTTATGTTTTCTCCTTACCATCGTTTAGTACCATATTTGTAAATATTTGTAACTTATATACCAAAATTAGTAACTCATTCGATCAGTGGTACAAAAAAATATATTTTTGGTGTATATTTCCTGGGAGCCTCACAACTATTAATATATAGTTTACACCTACCATAATTTATTAGGTAGGTAACTAATATGCTACTGTGAAATTGGACTTGAATTGTGAATTTGACGTGAATTGGATTTAATAATTTATTACTCGGCGATGATGCATTTACAAATTCTAATTTGTGGGTACAAATAGCTACAAATTAGTTACTAAATGAAAATGAAAAAAATTTAAGATTATGCGCGGCTGCCGAGAAGTTAGCCGCCATGATTTAATAATTTATTACTAGGTGATGATGCAGTTACAAATTTTAATTTATGGGTTACAAATAGTTACAGATTAGTTACTAAATGATGGTCAGGTAAAAACTAAAAATATTAATAGCTGTGCGGCTCCCAGGAGATTTACACCAAAAATATAACTTTTTTATCATCTGCTGATGGGGCGAGTTACAAATTTCGATAAGTTACAAATAGTTACAAATAAGGTACTAAATTATGCTAAAGAGAAAACATACAAAATCTCATTTGAGGCGGCCAACTTCACGGACAGATATACTAATAGTTTGGGAGGTGGCGTCAATATTTTATGTGTCATTTCAACACGATTTCATTGTTTTTTAAATGTTAGTTTTCGTTCGAAAAACAACTAAAATAAGTGTCAGCTGGCGCGACCGTGGGGATTAAGAGCGTGGGAGGCTACGCATTTGGTAATTTTTTTTTGCGTTAGTCCAACAAAGCTACAAAACTATGAATAGTTTACTTATGTAATATAAATGAAAAAAAAAAAATGTCAGCTGCATCGGGTAGGGGGCGAAGGTTGTCAGCTGCTGTAGTCAATATGTATGTAAAACACGTGAAAATTCGTTATTTCAACAAAGGTGAAATTCACATATATGATAGTTTACGATATAAAAAAACGATTAAAAAGTGTCAGCTGACAATACCATGGGACAAAACCTGTCAGCTAGGCCTTTTAAGTGTACCGCGGCGTTCAGGCGCTCACCGCGCGCTGTATTTTTAATGCCCTAGCCAACGTATTATTTCATTTTTTTAACCACCTGATGACCAATTTCAAGTTTCTCTTAACACAAACTAATGAAATACTCTATCGTCTTTCTCATATGAAATTTGAAAGAAAATCATATTTGTATGAAATATTAGACAATCATATTATGCACAAATAGCAACAAAGTATTTTATAAGTAATACATTTATCGATGCTCCAATGTCGATATTCTGTATTTGAAACAACAGAAGGCATGTTTTTTAATAGTATAGTATACTTCACAGTAGCAACTAAGAAGGTCTAAATTTCCGTTATATGAAGGAGATTTACTACCTGAACCCTCTTCACGACAATGCTCATTTCTGAAAACATCTGCTATATCAAAACATCTGTTCGGGTCTGAAGTGTCATTTACTGCTAGTTTGTACAGTACTTTTCAAGCGTGAGGTCGTATTTTTCTCCACGATGTCTTTTTGTGTGATTTGTTCGAAAAGTGCACTACCGCTAACGCTACTGACAGAAAATAATCTAGCGAAGTGTAAAAGTGTTTTAGCAATTCGTCAAAAGTATAATCTGAAGTTGAATGATGTGATATTACCACAAACTGTAACAGAGAGCCATATGAACCATCGATCCTGTTACCAAAGTTTTACAGCTGTGCCAAAAAAATACAGACAATCAGTTGATCATTTAACATCATCAAATGAAGCAGCTGAAGTTACTTCTGATACATCCACATCAACTACAGCAAGCTAATTAAAACCAACAAATTAAAAAAATTTCATTAAAAAAATACTGAAAAATTAGTGCGTATAATTGAAATATTCGTACTTAGTTTTTTTTTTAGAGATAAATAATTATTATTTCCGAAGATTTATTATGTTATTTGTATTTTTCAGAAATTGTGAAGCTTAAGGATACGAACCCAAGTGATAGCTGTGATGTCATAATTTATGATGGATTTTTCATTTCCCATCAATCGAAAGATGTTCCCGGAACGTTCGAAAGAATTTCTCAAAAGCTACTCAAAATATTTACAATGGACCAAGCACGCATTGCTATTATTGCATTCGATCCTTACTTTTTCCCATCCATCAATGATAATGAGCACTTAAGAAGAACAGTACTAGGCAACAGATTTACTATCAGTGACCCAGAGCAGAAACGTCCTTCAAGTTTCGCTAATGAATTGAGAAATGTTTATTTTAAGGAAGCATTGGTGAAATTCATTTGCGATCATTGGGCAGAAGATTACATGGCACCGTTCTTCTCCGAAAAAACTGTTTACATAAATTATGACTTGTGCTATAAATTCGAAGTAATAAACGGCAAGGTCGTGAAAACGCTTGTAGAAAATTTTTCTTGTCCTTCACACGAAGAAGCTGACAGCAAAATCATTTTCCACGTGTGTCAACTAGATTTTGATGCTCGAATCACAATAAGATGTTCCAACACAGATATAATGATAATCATGCTCGGGAGCATACCTGCCCTCCGAAGAAATTTACATATAAGAATTCTCACTGGTGCTGAAAACAATCAACGATACGTTGACGTTAATAAAATATATGATAAATTAGGTCAGCAATTGTGTCTAGCACTCCCAGGTTTTCACGCCTTAACCGGCTGTGACTTCAATCCAGCTTTTTATAGGAAAGAAAAAAGATGCCGCTAGAATGATTACGGAAGTGTCCGTCGTATATACAGGTTTTTATTAATATTTCTCAACACGCACCTGAAAACTTGGAAGAGAATTTTACTATTCTGGAGGAATTTGTTACATGTACGGTTCTAAAAGAATCAAGAATATTAATCTCGTACGCGTAGCTACTCTTATGAAGGCGTTTAATGACAATCAGAAAGAAGATGTCTTGAAGATTGTCCAGAATTTCGAAGGATCTATGTTACCTACATGTAAGACAGAATTGAAACAGCATTTTTTGCGAACTTCTTACATTGCACAATTCTGGAGTCATGCACATCTTCATACGCCAAGTTTGTCTTTGCCAACTGATTATAGATGGGAAGAACATGATGAGAAGTATATTTTCAAGTGGTTTCAAGGCTATCAATTACCGAAAATTGAAAATATAAATGAGAGCGAGGAAATTCCAGGTATTCTTTGCATATAATCTTTTA
Source organism: Rutpela maculata (assembly GCA_936432065.2). Classification (NCBI taxonomy): domain Eukaryota; kingdom Metazoa; phylum Arthropoda; class Insecta; order Coleoptera; family Cerambycidae; genus Rutpela; species Rutpela maculata. The sequence goes on from OW386285.2 coordinate 48,048,707, forward strand.
CTTCTACGTTACTTCTCTTTTATTCACTTCAATGATTTTCAATATTTTTCGGCAGATATTTGTGAAGACGAAAATGAGAACGGTGACGCTCGAGAATCTGAGGAAAATCTAGATTTGGAAGACCATTCAGATAGCACTTCCGAAGAGGAAGATAATTCAGAATACAGCAGTGAAAGTGATTCAGACGAGAACTGATTTGTTTTATTCGTATTGAATGTGCCAAAATAATAGATATATTAAGATTTTCATATTGATTCTCATTATTTAATCCTCATTATCAATCAATGATTGCAATATCTAAGTATTCTCTAATATCTATGTCTAATATTTCATACAAATATGATTTTCTTTCAAGTCTCATACGTTAACTGGGGCATTAAAGATACCACGCGCGGTAAGCACCTGGACGCTGTGGTACACTTAAAAGGCCTATCTGACGGGTTTTGTCCCATGGTATTATCAGCTGACTATCATGTAAATATATTTTTTTAATTTATATTACATAAATAAACTATTTATGGTTTTGTAGCTTTATTGGATTGACGCAAAAAACAAAATTATTTTACCAAATGCGCGGCCTCCCACGCTCTTCATCTCCACGGTCGCATCAGCTGACACATATTTTAGTTGTTTTTAGAACGAAAACTAACATTAAAAAAACAAATGACGCATAAAATATTGACGCTACCTCCCAGACTATAAGTGTTTTTAGAAGGAACAAAAATAAATACATTTCATATTTTCGACTTCAACTACAAACCGGCAATGACAAATCCTATCTAACATTTAAAGCTTGCAAACATAAGCAGACATTTTCTACTGTCGTTCACAGTACGAACACCTAATAATTATAATTAAAACTAAAGCCACAGTTTATAAAAATGCTCCACTAATAGGAATTGTAGAATATATTGAAGCTCTTAGAAAAGATCAAAACATGTACCTTATCTTACTCACGTCACCTTCGATAAGATCTTATGTCAAAGAAATCTTGAAACAAACAACATTTGATGTATAAGATCCTTTCCATTATGAGATGCTTTTACGTAAATGTAGTAACGTAGTCAGATACATGTGCCCTTTATAATCCAGCAAAACGTTAAACATATTGTTTTATCTTTGACGCTCACATTACCTCTTTTGTGAAAAAAAGTACGAATAACTTGGCTATAACCATATTTAATAAAAATAGCATTATATCTTTCAAACTTTTGCATAGAAAATATATAATGATGAATTAATATGTTATAAATTAATAATTAGAAATTGAAACATTTAAAATTTTAATTTAATGAAAAATTACACAGGTCAACATTTAGTTTGAAAAAATACACCGGATTCTACCTAGGTACCCAGGTCGGTTAAGCTCTATCACGTCAAGTTAAAGGTCATTTGAAGGTCAAACTAAGAAGAGGTGGTTGAAAAAATCTGAAAAAATTCACACATAGGTTTTTGGGGTCGCTGAGTCCGAATCCGGTGGTCGCTAACCCTTAAAAGGCATCCAGAGGTCATTTCAAGGTTAATTTGAGAAAAATAGTAAAAAAAATCTGAAAAAATTTATATATAGGTTTTTTTGGGACGCTGAATCTGTATCCTATGTCGGTTGACCTCTACCACGTCAGTTGCAAGGTCATTTGAAGGTCAAACTAAGAAAAGGTGGTTGAAAAAATCTGAAAAATTCACACCTAGGTTTTTGAGGTCGCTGAGTCCGAATCCGGTGTTCACTTACCCTCAAAAGGCATCCGGGGGTCATTTCAAGGTTAAGTTGAGATAAACAGAGGGGAAGCTGTCAAAAAATCTGAAAAAATTTATATGTAGATTTTTTGGGTCGCTGAGTCTGTATTCGATGCCGGTTGACCTCTACCACGTCAGTTTCAAGGTCATTTGATGGTCAAACTAAGAAAAAGTGGTTGAAAAAATCTGAACAAATTCACACATAGGTTTTGGGGTCGCTGAGTCCGAATCCGGTGTTCGCTTACCTTTAAAAGGCATCCGGAGGTCATTTCAAAGTTAAGTTGAGATAAAGCTGTCAAAAGTCTGAAAAAATTTAAATACAGGTTTTTTTGAGTCGCTGAGTCTGCATCCGATGCCGGTTGATCTCTACCACGTTAGTTTCAAGATCATTCGAAGGTCAAACTAAGAAAAGGTGGTTGAAAAAATCTGAAAAAATTCACACAGGTTTTTGGGGTCACTAAGTCCGAATCCGGTGTTCGCTTATGCATCCGGAGGTCATTTCAAGGTCATTATGAGGTCATTTCAAGCCGGCATTCGTCCGCCAGCTTTTGCTGCACATGAATATTCTTCGGCTATCTCAGTGCAAAATATTTAAATCAATGAATCACCTACTTATTTTTTTCTGTGAAAGTTGAGCAGCTTATATTCACTACATAAATCCTGCGGAACGTGCAAAGACTGGCCTTTAGGTATAGTTGCAGAAGCAGAGCGAACATACAAGTAGAGAGTACCTTGAGTATTCGATAGATGGCGCATGCCCACCGTAAGTGAGTTGGGGCAGAAGAAGAATATAAGTTCGGCGCGAATCACGGGCGTTGGCTTCACTCACTTGGAGCTCAATCATGTCAGGATCAAAAGTAATTTAATGGTTTTTTGAGTCAGACAAACTGACAAGGAGGCAGACAGACTCTCAGATAGAAACATTTAGTCCTTTAGTCAGCCAGGAAGATAGACCGAATTGCCGTGGCACCCCCTTTATTTCCTTTATTTTTAAACTTATTAAAAATTGATTTTTGATTTTTTTATATAAAAAACGGTGTGAGGCCATTTCCACTTTACCCGGAAGTGTCCGCAACTTTCGATTTTTAAATGGAACACCCTGTATATTTTTACAAATTTGGATTAAAGACGATATCCTGAGTATACCGTGAGATGTTCGTGAATTTTTGAGTCGACGTTCAGTTTTTTTAAGCATTTTAAGACATTCGTCTAGAGTGCTTTGGAATACCAAAATTTGTTCTATGGCAGGTCAAGTCCAAGGGACAAATATAATTTTTCGTTTAATTTCATTAATAACTACTTACGAAGCCTCCAAAATTGAACAAATCACTTTTTTATCGAATACTTTTTTTTCAAATGGGAAGGTGGTGGCTAATAGTGTTTAATAAATTATAGATTATTTCTGAATTCATTCTCTGTCTCTTCTGTTTCTTAATAGGTATAAGTACTAGTGCAAACTATAAGGATCAATAAAAATTATTTTGAAAGTGATTTTTTATTTTTAAATCAATGAATTCAGAAAAAAATCTATAATTTATTGAACACTATGAGCCACCACCTTCCCATTTGAAAAAAAAAAGTTTTCGATAAAAAAGTTATTTGTTCAATTTTGAAAGCTTCGTAAATAGTTATTAATGAAATTAAACGAAAAACTATATTTTTCCCTTGGACTTTACCTGCCGTAGAACAAATTTTAGTATTCCAAAGCACTCTAGACAAATGTCTTAAAATGCTTAAAAAAACTGAACATCGACTAAAATATTCGCGAAAACCTCAGTATACTCAGAATGTTGTCTTAAATCCAAATATGTAAAAATATACATTTAAAAATCAAAAACTGAGGTCATTTCCGGGTAAACCGGAAATGGTTTCATACCGTTTTCTATATTCAAAAATCCATTTTTACAGTTAGTTTATGCACCCCAAATTTCAAATGGATAAGTTAAAAAATAAAGGAAATATAGGGGGAGCCACTAGCCTGTGGCACCTGGTACAGGGAGATCGAGAAAGACTGAACGTGCCGCCGCTCCCTAAAGATTGTTTTTGTGCCGCCTACATACTGCATACTATGTACTATTTTCTGGTGCTTTCAACATTTTCACGTTGGCGACAGTAACCTTAAATATAGTCAATTACAGTATTTACACAAAATGCGAGTTTCTTTATTAACTTGCCACACAAGTGACAGAATTAAGTGATTGCGTTGAAAAACACTGATTTATTAGTCAGAAAGGGAGATAAATGATGAATCAAACACAAGCCAATAATAATAACATTCACGAGAATGACAGACATCAGATTGGTAACAGTGACTAGAGAACCAGTCGTTACTTCTAGCAACATAGGAAATTAGTTTTAATAATGCATGTAGAATAGAAATCAATTTTGATAATTTTAGTGACTTTTCCGTGTGACATCACGTTCAGTCTTTCTCGATCTCTCGGTATAAGCAAGAGCGGTACAAAACGAGAAAAAATAGCCAACTTTTAACGGCAACATCTCAGTCAGTTTTCATCGTAGAACCTTTTTTCACAGCTTATTTTAACGACTGGAATCTCTACTTTTTTCTCTGAAGAAATTCATATAAGTACCTATCTCTACTCAGAAAACAGTTATAAGCAAAAATGTAAAAAAAAATTTTTCACATTTCTCACAGATTTGTTTATGCTTATATTTAGTATAAAAAATAGTTTTTTCGAGGTTGCGTTATACAAAAAAGTAGTCTTGTAATTTTTTTTATTCCGCTCAGTTTTTGAGTTATAAAAAAATAAAAAACCAACTCCTTTCTCAAAAATGCACCTCTAAATTGAATAGCATTTTGTGATATCATATTTAGTTGACCAACAAACGGATGAAACAACAAAAACCCTTTAACGCAATCGTTCCTTACTAAATTACATAGTAAATAGCCTCTAAAGAGGTTGCCTGAAAATGGAGAAGGTCTGGTATGGTGGTTAAGTAAACTGTTTGTGGAAACTTCGTCAGTGTAGTGTAATTTAATAGTGACATGAGAAAGTGCATCAAAATGTCGAAAAATTTAAATAGTGTTACAAGTACACTTTCTTGCTTGTAAGCTGAAGTTTTAGCTCTCTAGTTGATTTTTGTATTAGCGTTCAAATTATTTACGATTTGTGAACTAGAATGCTTTAATTAGCTACAATGTTAAAGCTGATTTCACAGAAAAAATGTGTCATTCACACTCTTTCTTAAACATTGTACTTTCCTTAGAAAGCAATTAATTTTTATACTCAGATTCCTATTCTAATATATTTTTCAGTATTTATCTACCGAGCGCAAAGCAGAGAGATAAGTCAATATAAACTTATGCAGATATTTTTGGTTGAACTTGGTCAACATTTTAGAGGAATTTGTATCAAATACTAACATTTTTTTCTTAAAAAATCATTAGAAACATGTAAAAGTAGAAAATAATACCTTATAATATTATGACATCAATTAATGAAATACACGCATTTCAAACGCGAATGACATTACAACGGCAGTCTGTAGAGAAGTTAATCATAGAACGATGAAGAATAGGAAACAGGAAAGCACGCTGTACTTAAAAGTGGAAGTTGGTCTTTCTTTTACCTTTATGGGCATAATTAAATACATCGCGCTTACTCCTCTCTGTTCTCCATGGACTAAACATTGTTAGAAAAACGTTCGCTTAACTTTTTACAGTTGGATTTCACAGCTAACTACACTTATGACAGCACTGCCTTTTTACGGCACATTTAAAGAGTCGAATGTTGTGCTTCGAATTTTTTTTCTACGATAAATTTATAACGAAAAAAACGCTAGTATATTTCATAATTTTTGAAAATCGAAAAATTGATGAATATAATTGGTATATAAATCACCTTTTATTACTTATTACTTTCAATGTCTTGTTATATTTGACAGAATTATTTCAAAGTTACACAAGTTCCAAGCAATAACACTCATTATCTAAGTATTCCAATTTATATTGATTTCCAAGGGGCCTGTATAACAATTCTGAAGCAAAGTACAAAAAGTTTCAGAGTAACATATTTAAATAATGGACTTATCTAGACGGGGAGAGGATTACTGACACCTGAAAATATAGTGCTCTGCTGAAACTGATTTAAGAAGATAAATTTCCCAAATTTAGAAACCCTGAAATTCCACACCCAAGTAAATAATTAATGCTTGGCATAATATGTTGAAAGCTTTAAATATTACAATTCAGAGTATTTTCTCGCGAATTTCGAAGAAAAAATTATTGACTCATCAATAAAACTGTCGATTATATTGTGTACGTATTTGTGTATTCAAAAAGAAATATGATCTTTGTATTACACTGTGTGCAAATGGAAGCTACTTATATACTTAGATCTTTAGTTGACCGACTGGCATCATTTTAAAATATTAATTACAAATAAAACTTAAAAATTCATGGAATTGTAGCCAATCTATTATTACCTCACTTGACTCCAGTATATGCAGCGTATATCAATTGTTGTAACCACCACTAAACAACTGTATTTGATTCAATAATACTATGTACGAAATTACAACTAAAATAAAATTTAGTTGGTATGTATTGATTCTAGAAAATTTTCAACGTTTTAAAAATGTTGAAAATAAGTTTGTCAGGTCACGGATCATTATAATAACTTATTACTTCTAAGAAAATCAACTCATTGCGTTAATTATTTCTCTACGTATAATGAAAACATGCCACCAATGTTTTTAATACTCTCGTGTTGGTGGTTTTCACCATAGCAAACACAATAAGAGCAATGTGAACGACCCTGCCTTTATCGCTAAGCTAGAGAAAGAAATGCTGATTTTACATATTTTTCAAGAAATCCACATCCACAGAGAATAAGATGTTAATTGTAAAGCGAAATACAATCGATATTTTAGATGTGCCAGTATCAAAGATAAAGGCAAACTTGGCAATTGAAATGATATGCTTAAGAAATAATGATAATAACATCTATTTAATCACGTGTCCTATGGCTTTCTATCGATAATTTTCAATGAAATAGCTATCCATTGGGTGTTTCATTCAGCAGTCGTTTTTAATAAATTGTGTAAGAAACAATCATTTTTCTAGGAAGCGTCACAACAACAAAACAAGATATTCTAAATTTTTTATTGAATGTTATCATGAAGTTATAGTACAGTTTTGTCCAATCTAGGAGGTGAGCATTTCTTGGAAATTAAGTTTTAATTTTGAAAAACGTGTTTCTGTCTCAAAACCTTTGTAAATAAATTGTGAATAAAAATTTATAAGCCCAACTCCGATCTGCCATTTTGTTTTTTTATTACTAAAAAAATAATTAATCTTTTTCAATCAAACTTAAAATTATAGGTCCTGTAGGTGTAAACTATTATGGAAAATTACAAAAAAATATATCAGTTGTTTTCCTTCAAAAACGAGATTTTTCTCAAAAAATTTGAAGCTTCATAAAAAAATGATATTTGGTCAAACTAAGATTTTTATTTTCTCAAATTTTTCAACATGCTTTACAACGGGACAATGACAAGAATCAATTTTTATTTTTTATTATTTTAGAGTCACATTTTATATATTTTTCTAAATGCATTTTCTTGCAATACATTTTTTATAGAAAAAAATTATTCAGCCAAATACTTTTGTCACCTGTTAAAAATTTTGAGGTTATGTATCAATTAGACTCTTCTACATCAATTAGAAGGTAAATATCGTATGTTTTGCGTTTCATGCATTTATATGTTTTTTAGTTGAAACTGGTACTATTTATTAACCAATGTGTAAGAACTTTCGTGAATATATAAAATTTTAATCGTTGATATACCTATAATTACGCGCTCGTTCATCAAAACCGCGACTGCCATGACAAGAATATTTCCACCAGTCCCATTACCAATGTTTCGAGATTCTGGAAGAACGTGCGGAGATGATATCCATACATTCCACTTACTCATCTAGAGTGCTCGGGCAAAGTCAAACGCGTTTCGCGAAAGATCAGAAAATGTCAATTTTCGTACGTTCGATATGGAGTATGCAGTTTAAGATGAAGTTAAAACGCCATTCTTGCTCTTTCGATATCGATATCGTATGTCCTTCCCACTCATCTATTCACGAAGATTTGATTACTTAAAAATTTCGTGTTTTAACTTCTCTACATAATTCATCGAATCCGCAAATCATGTGGAAATCCGTGGTTCAAATCTTGTTTTTCCTATTCCTGTTTCCTATCTTTAAAATAATCTAAAAACATTATTTTTATCACCATTGTAAAGCTCGTCAATAAGCTACAAGTTTTAGTGTGACCATGTGGTGATTTTTTATAAAGCTTCAAACATTTTTCACAAATCTCGTTCTTTAGGGAAAATAATAAAAATTTTTATTTGTAATTTTGCATAATAGTTTAGTAAATATAAATAATCTATAATTTAACCAGTTTCATTAAAAAAAATATATTATTTTTTTAGTAATTTCGGTTTATGTAAAATTAGAAATATTCCTGTTTTTTTTTTGCAAAAAACAAAATGACATCGGATTTGGACCTCTGCAATTTTATAATTTATTTACAAACATTTTGATTTTTTTTTTTTTGTTTGGCTTGAGATGAACAGAACCTGAGACATTAAAGAAAAACGAGAAGGAAACACATTTTTTTAAATTAAACTGAATTTCCCAGAAGCGGTCACCTCCCAGATTGAACAAGACTTTACTGTAACATACAGATTACATTTACAACCGCACAACAATCGTTTGATGTTTAGTTTTATTCTACTATTTACAATTAAACAGTGGCAAAATATGCAAAACAGTGGCAAAATATGCAATTTATAAAAAGTAGTGCACCCAGTAAAAAACTAAAAGAGATCTCATCTTCAAATAAGTCATTCAATTATCGACAATAATTGTATCCTCAATTTTTTTGCTATCTCTCATATTTTCACAATTTTTTTTTTCAATTTATTCACTGTTATTACAAAAGTTTCGGGTCAAAGAAAGTAGAATTGGCTTAGTCTTAAAATTATAATAACAAAATAAAGAAGTTAGCTTGTAAATTTTTTTAAAATATTTTGTCAGCTCTAGAAATACAGAAAGAACAAGGAAATGATTTGTTGCCGTTGTTGTAAATTAAAAACGTTCTAAATTATTGATTAACTGAAATACTCATGAGTAATAAAAATATTCATAATTATCCTACACTGATCAATACCACTGAAGTATTCATGACTATTTGAAAGGAAATTATGAATTTCTATTTAAAAATAAAACGGAGAACGGCAGTTAGGATATTCTTTGTTTTAAAATAAATATAAGCAATTCAAATACAATTTAAACCACCTGTGTCTTCTAACCGCCAAAGTGTACGTTAGATTTGTGATTATAACTTTAGACATGCAACTATATCGACTCCCATAATCATATACAGGATGCTATATCAGAGAAACATGTTTGGTTTATCCTACAACTGATAACCAATAGGGAACACCCATTAATTTTAATATCGATGATAAGATTAGATTTTCTCTTTATTATAAATTATAATAAATAATTTTGATTCTTAATTTCATTGAAATATATTGCGTCTGATATAAAACTAACTGAATTTGAAACAGTGCATTTATATTCGCGGTAAAACGAGTTTGACGATATCCACAGTCAACATGTAATGACGTCAGACTACATACTTATTCTTGACTTAATAAATTGAGATGGCACTAAGCAATATTTGGAGTATTTAATTACAGATTTACCCATCTTAAGTCAAAAGGTAGGACAAATTTACGAATGAGTAAACATTGAAAACACGAATTTTATTACGCCACCGATAGCAGTAAATAAATTTTCTGACGTCACTACATGTCGGTTGTGAATGTCATGGCGTCAAACTCGTTTTACCATACATGTAAAATTGCACCATTTTAAATTCTATTTTATGCCAAATGCAACATATTTCAATGAGATTGATAACACAGCCATACACACAAAAAAAAATTCCTGGGTACTACACTAGTATATTCCCATGTATTTTCGCGCGTTGAATCCGAATCCGAGGTCGGAATTGGCCGATTGGCTCATATATTCAATAGCTAAAAATGACTAAAAACAGAGGCACTATTGCGTATAAGGTGTCTTTCAAAAAAAAACATATTTTTTTATCAACTGATTTCACATTGGACTACAGAATTGATTATATATATTTTAATTGATACATAACTTCAACAAAGTGCGCGAAATTACTCAAATATGAAATTTTCATATACCGTACCCTGAATTTGCGAAGCAAGGGAATCAAAACAGTTTTTTATTTTATTTGTTGGGAAAATGACTTTCAATGCATGGGCGGAATGTGTTTCGTAGGTAGGGATCAATACCTATCTCAAAAAAATGCTTGAAATCCCTTAAAAATAATACTTTTATATACCGAATCCAGGATTTGCAAAACCAGTAAATCAAAATAATCTTCATGCATATTGAGGGAGCTGATTTCCATTCAATCGCAGATTCTATATGGTAGGTATTGGGTGTATGATAAACTACAAAAATTCTGAAAATATTTTTTTAATTTGACCACTCCGAAAAATTTCCTATACTCGCGATGAGTTCTTCGAGCAGCTGATTCTAAAATCACGTATACAATTGGTCTGCTCTCCTGGATCCAAGCGAATAGTTAAAAATTCTAATAAATCTGACTGATGGGAACTCGAACATTTATTTACTCTTTCTTTTCGTGGTCTTTTACATTCAAAAGATCAGCGGATCAACGTTTTTTGCGTTTTACTCCTCTTAAAGGTAATTCTCTCTTCAACGCCCAGCAGAAATCAGCCATCATATTTATATCCCACTTTCCATGATATCGAATTTCCATTTCCTTGATATCCTGATGGAATCGTTCTCCCTGTTCTTCGCTATAATCGCCAAGATTTTCTGGAAAGTAGTCTACATGTGAATCTAAGAAATGAAGCTTTAAGTTCATTAGGCGGGCCAACTGTTCAAAATTTTTAATCATTTCCGCTACTATTTCTTTGTAATTTGAACTCTTATTATTTCCTAGAAAATTCTCCACTGCGTTTTTGAAACTGAACCACGCAGCTTTTTGAGTTTTGTTCATTTTTGTGGCAAAAATTTCGTCTTTTAACATCTTTCTGATTTCTGGTCCATTCAAAATTCTTTCTTTCAATTTCGCATCTGAAATATTTGGATGCATTTGTTGAATATGCTTGAAGCAATCACCATATTTATTCAAAGCTTTAACGTATTGCTTTACAAGGCCCAACTCTATATGAAGAGGTGGGAGAAGAACTTTCGAAGGATTAACAAGCTTTTAGTCGATTCTTCAAAAGATCTTCTTCCACCTTTCATATAAATTTCGGCCTTGTAAAATATTTACGTTAAGGCTTTGCATAAAGATGGTAATTGTTTCCAGCATACATAACTAATACTTCCAAGCATTTCAAATGCGAAATTAAAGGAGGCAATTATTATGGACCAAATATCAGAAAGATGTTTAGAAACGAAAACTGATAAGATTGAAAAAGCTACCTGGATCAGCTTCAAAAATGTAGTGGAGAATTTTCTAGGAAATAATGAAAATAATGAAAGAGTGAAAATTACAAAGAAATAGTAGCGGAAATGGTTGAAAATTATGCAGAGTTGAATTGTCTAATGAATTTAAAGTGGAATTTCTTAAATTTATATATATATATATTACTTTCCAAAAAATCTTAGGAATTATAGCGAAGAATTGGGAGAGTGATTCTATCAGGATATCAAGGAAATGGAACATATATATCAAGAAAGATGAGATATAAACATGATGATTGATTTATCTTGGACGTTAAAAAGAAAAGTGGTTTCAAGAGGAATGAAATGCAAAAGACACTCTGTGCGCCGATCTTTTGATGTAAAAGACAGCGATACCATAAAAAGAAAGAGAGAATATTCTCCTCTATGGCTAAAAATAAAACGAATGTTCGAGATTCCATCAATCAGATACATTAGAATTTGTAATTATTCTCTCGAGTTATCCGGAAGAGCAGATCAATTGTAAACGTGATTCTAGAATCAGCTACTCGAAGGAGTCATCGCGTGTACAGGGAATTTTCAGAAGTGGTTAAATTAAAAAAAAATGCTTTTAGTTTTTTTAGTTTATCATGAAAAGAAATTACATTGATTTGTTTGTTTCGCAAATCTTTAATGAGGTATATATAAATTTTATTTTTGGGTGATTTCTATCATTTTCTTGAGGTTGAGGATCAATACCCTACCTAGGAAACACATTCCGGCCATACATTGAAAGTTACTTTCTCAACAAATAAAATACAAAATTGTTTTGATTCCCTTGCTCCGCAAATTTAGAGTACGGAAGGTATATGAAAATTTCATTTTTGAGTGACGTCGAGCAATTTCTTGAGGATATGTATAATAGGGTGCATCGATTTTCTTTTTCTTTGACCTAATCCAAAATGGCGGGCGCCCAAAAGTTGTATGATAATAGAGTGAGATCCCAGAGCGCCAGACCTACGTCATTTTAGAAAAGCTAATAATTTGACAACAAATAGTGTAATATCTAGTTAAGAACGTATGCATATTTGCTAGTTTGAAAGCGGGGCCCTTTTGCAGAAAACAGGTACAAAAAGTACATAAAAATTTTACTCAGTACGTTAAATTATGATAGCTGGATTATTTTACAAACACCATCAACCTCCAAATCTTAAGGTCCGAGGTTCGATCCCTGAGCGTTCTCAGTTTTTTTTTTCAAATATACGTATTAAGAAAAAAGTTATGGCCAAAAATAATAAATATTTCCCTATCGGTTGTCTCTTTCTTGGTAATCGCCAACTTAAGTTAATATTTGAAGAAAAAAAAAGCTGAGAACGCTTAGGATCGAACCTCGGACTTTCAGATTCGGAGGTTGACGCTTACACCACGTCGTTAGTGTGTCACATGGAAAATAAACCATCTATCATATTTTAACGTACTGAGTAAAATTTTTATGTACCTTTTGTACCTGTTTTCTGCAAAAGGGCCCCGCTTTCAAACTAGCAAATACGCATACGTTCTTAACTAGATATTACACTATTTGTTGTCAAAATATTAGCTTTGCTAAAATGACGTAGGTCTGGCAGCTCTGGGATCTTGGATTATAAGGTTGTAAATAATACGTTAAAATGTCAAATTAAAATATTAACCCTTAAGGGTAGCGAGTTGGGGTCAAAGGTAAACATTTTTGATATTCTATATATTCAAAATGGCGAGTACGCAAAAGTTGTGTTTTAGGGTTATAAGCAACAGGTAGAAATTTTAGTGAAAAATATTTAGGTTTAGGGGTAGCGGGTGAGGGTTAAAAGTCCAATTTTTTTTTATTTTGTGCATATATAAAATAGCGGGTACGAAAAGGTTTGGTCTTGGGGTTGAAATTGGCTGGTAAAAATTTTAAACCAAAATATTAAGACTCGGGGGTAGCGGGTTAGCATCAAAACCCAAAAATATAGTACGTACCCTTACAGTTTTAGCCGAAACATTGATAGATGCGGTATTTCCGATAGAGCTGGAGCACTGATTGCTTCTTCAGTACTCCAAGATTTTGGTTTAATTAATGAATCTAACACAACGCATGTAATTGATAAAAACAAAACTAGAGGTGAATTATCATCATGTGGTACGCCAATATCATTACGTGGACTTTATTTCGATGGGCGTAAAGACAAGGCCATGAAATTAATAAGTAACCGTCGAAAGATAACAACCGAAGAACATATAGTTTTAATTGGAGAGCCCGGATCATCATATTTGGGTCATGTCACACAGGTTCAGCTATAAACATCGTTAACGCCATTATCAGTTATTTTGAAAACTCTCGAATCCCAACTAACACCTTAAAAGTCGTCGGATGTGATGGAATGGCTACAAATACTGATCCTAAAGGTGGTGTTATAGCTCTACTTGAAAAACATTTTAAGAGACCACTTCAGTGGTTCATTTTCCAACTGTATGCAAATGAACTAAAAGGCATTCGATCGAACATATTGACGGAACTGTATTTCAGGATTTTCAGGATAATAGGAAAGTCGTTAGCCAAATGCGAGCAGATGCCAGTAGCTGCATTTAAGATTATTAAATTCGAAATTCCTACAGTTAAGGTGAAAGATCTTAACACATATCAGTTATATTTTTAGGAGTAATAACGGGATGTGTTTCTATTAATCTTTCAAAACGAGAACCTGGCAAAATAGTCCACTCGCGATGGCTGACGACAGCAAATAGAATACTTCGCTTATATGTTGCTGTGCAGATTTGGTTATATCAGCAACGTATTTTGTCAAAGTGTATGCGCCAATGTGGTTCAAAATAGAAGCACATCCATCATGTCTGCAAGGTGCTTCAAATGTATGGAAGACTCTACAATTATCCAGATATTCATCAGAAGAGTTGAAAGGAGTAGGTAGTTGATCCCGTCGTAATACGAAATGGATATTTTGCACACCTTGAGAACATACTACTGGGAATGCTGGGCGATGAAAACCGGTGTGTTAGGGAGTTGGCCATTCGCAGAATATTAAAAGCTAGAAAAAGCAACAATACCGACTTAAGAAAGTTTACACTTGCTCCACTGAAACTAAATGCTACAAATTAGTATGAGATGATTGATTGGCAAGAATGTGAATATAATGAGCCACCATTAACAGTTGATTTATCCAAAGAGGACCTTAACCAAATTATAAATAATCCTGAATTGTCTGATAATTGAAATAAAGAAATTTTCTAATCACACACAAGCTGTGAAAAGGGCAGTAAAGCTTGTAACTGAAGTTTCAGCGCTGGATGTATTAATTAGAACAACGATTAGATCCTGTGACAAAATTTCCAAATTCAACACAAAGAAAGATTACTACAAGCAAGTTGTACCATAATGTTTATAGTATTTTTATTTTTACTTTTTATTCTTTAATAAAATCAAGTTTATTTTCACATAAGTACCTTTGTTATCAAACTTCCAATAAAGAAATTAAAGTAAAAATAAAGTTTATTGTTTCACACTATGATGATAAAACAAATAATTTCCCTTAAAAAAATGGGACCTTTGAGCTTGTAGGGAATAGAAATGGATCCGATGCAGAACAAATAAAATATCAAGTTGACTTTTAACCCTAACCCGCTACCCTTAAATCTTAATAATTTTGTCTTGAGTTTTACCTTTTATATATAACTGTAAAGCACAACTTTTTACACCCGCCATTTTGAATATACAGAATATCAAAAATGTTTACCTTTGACCCCAACCAGCTACCCTTAAGGGTTAATATTTTAATTTGAAATTTTAACGTATTATTTACAACCCTATCACACAACTTTTGGGCGCCCGCCATTTTGGATTAGATAAAAAAAAGAAAATCGATGCACCCTAATGTATAAGTTAAAATCAATTCTGTAGTCCAATGTGAATTCAACTGATAAAAAAACATCAAATATTTTCCTTTGATTTTTTTTTAAAGATACCTTGAAATACGCAATAGTGCATGTTTTTAGTCACTTTTAGCTATTTTTTTTTAAGATATCCAATAGGCCAATTCTGACCTCGGATTCGGATTCAGCGCGCGAAAATACATGGGAATATATTAGTGTAGTACCTAGGCCAATATTTTTTTTTGTGTGGTTGTGTAATCAAAACTGTTAGTATAAAAAAGAGAGAATCTAATTTTATCAATATTAAACAAATTAAAAATTCGTGTTGAATTTCTTCAGAATGGAATTTTTCGAAAAATATGCCTTTCCTTCTTAATAATAAAGGTAAAAATCAATTGAGTCTCTTACTTGGAAAACTCTATATGTAAATATATTCACATATTGTAAAAATGTCGTTGCGAAAAGAGTAAGAAAACATTATTCATAACTTAATTCAAATGTAATATCTTGGTGACTCGTTTTCATACGCCGCACTACTAACATTTATCTGTATCTAATGCATATGCGATGATGATTTATGAAATAGCCTTATCAAGGAAGCTAAGATACTTTAAAACCAACCTATAGCATGAGAAAGTACAAGGGGTCTGTCATGTATAATACATGACTACATATTTCAGTATTTTGTTACTTTATCCATATCATTCTTGTCGAAATTCTCAAGGGACATTCCTACCTTTATATTTCAATCTAAAGACGTATAGCAAAGGTGTGTTATACAATTTAATTATCTTTGTCTTAATATTAACAAAAGCCATTAAATTAAATGAAAGGTGCTCCATTTAATTGAGTAATATAATTGATAGGTTTTCTAGATAGCTGTAACAAATATTCTAGAACTAGAATTATTGTATTTTTGTTCAGAACCTGCCATAAACTATTTATTTATTATTGAGAGATAAATTGTCTATACTTTTAAAAACACTTTTAAAGTGGCTCTTCTAAGAAAGAAAAATCCTACAAGGAAATTGTTATATTTGACCATAACTTTTTTCTTAGCACTTACATTGCTATAAAACTATCTAAGTAGAACTAAAAGAAGAATAGCGTTATAAGCTCTCAGTCCATAATTTCAGTGTTTTCAGTAGTTTCAAAATTACGAAATACGATGATTATAGTAGTAGTACTGGAGCCAAATCAAGATTCAAAATAGGTGAATAAGGAATTCTGTGGCTGCATTAATTTCATTGTTTTAATTTATCATTACAAGCTTTTATTTAACTTGCTTAGTATGTGCGTTACTTAGTTAGTTTGTTTGTATGTTAGTATGTTTAGTTCAAATCATGCAAGTCAATTTTGAACCACTTAACGACGTCCAACTGAGCTGAAATTTTGCATACAAATGACTGTGGATTTTTTATCAAACCGAAAACGTCCAACGAATTATGAAAATAGAAAAAAAAAAATAATGATCTACTTGCATTTGGGGCCGAGACATTTCAGTTTTTGCGTCTCAGTCGCTTATAAATAAGCAAATTGATATTTCGTCTTAAAATTTGGACTGGTCGTTCTTCCTTACTTATATTTTTTGTCTCAGCTTGTTGAAGAAAATCCAGAAGCACACATTAGTAAAAAAATAGCGTATAAAGGCTTGAAAGTCGGGAACGATTATGTTAGAGATCCGAAAATCGTCAATTAAGTCTAAATGTTATATTGTCAAAAAAGGCAGTTTTTGTTGGTTTATATTTTTTTACAAGGTAACAATTCATCAGAACGTTTTTTCGTAGACCTAATCTTATTCAAAATTTTATTGCAAACAATTTGGCATTTTTATGTTTGCGATGCGATTACTAGGACCGGAGATAATAAGGAAAATAGCAGAAAATTTCAGTGTTTAAAAAATAAATTATTAAAATTTTACAAGTAGCAATGGACCCATTTAATCCAAATCTCATAGCACTTGTTATTATGCATAAAACAAATTAAAACAATTTAATTGGTGCAGCCAAACAATTCCACTCAAAAGGCCATGGCAGGTTAAGATAAGTGTCCGTGCCTTTGCAATCTTTTTGCGTGTAGTTCCTTCCAGTGATGTATCTTTGTATAAGATACTATCACAAAAAGTTTTTCCATCAATCCATAATATCTGGGAAAAATTTTTTTTTCGAAAATCCGAAAAAAATTTTTTTTTCTTAATCAAGTGGACCAAATTGTTTGTATTTCACATATATTGTGAATATACTGAAGACAATTTATTATCGATATTTTCATGAAATCTTTTCGTGAAGAAAACAAAAATTGATGCTTTTGAATTTTTTGAAAAATTTATATACGTACTTACACGTTAGCGACCACCTCTATTTTTTTACTAATTATACGCCATACAATAAGCTATAACATACATTTTTTACAAAACTCTATCGTAGTCAAATTGGCAAAGATAATGTTACGTGCTTACACCCCTTTTAGTAAACACTCTGTATCGTGGGTTCGGAAATTATAACACCAGGGTAGCACTAAACAATAATGTAATTGCTTACGTACTAATTACAACAAATAAAGAAAAAGAGTATAAATTGGTTAGAAACTCGATATATTAAAAATATATAAATGAACAACAACTGCTTGGATTACAGGTATTGAAAATTTTTTGGAGCAGCCTACACGTATTTTTTTGAAACAACGAGATGTATTTTTCACAATATATACATTTTCTACAAAGCTCCATCGAGACGGCAATACATAAAAAAATTATGTGTTTAATAATAAGAATACATAATAAAAAAACATGTTATGCTAATGAAATATGATAATATTAGTCATCTTCATCACTGTCCTCATTATTCTGCGAATAATTCAGACAGTTTTACTGATGATTTCGGAATATCGTCGAAAAACCTTGCATATAATAAATGCATCTATAAGTAACAGAAAACTAATTTATTTTTTTTTTTTAACTTAAACATGAATGTATCATATCGACAATATTCCGAAACCATCAGTAAAACTGTTTGAATTATTCGCAGAAGATATCAGTGTTACAATAAATGAGGACAGTGATGAAGACGACTAATATTATCTTATATCATTAGCATAACATGTTTTTTTATTATGTATTTTTATTAATAAACACATAATTTTTTTATGTATTACCGTTTCGATGGAGCTTTGTAGAAAATATATGTATTGTGAAAAATACATCTCGTTATTTCAAAAAAATAAGTAGGCTGCTCCAAAAAATTTTCAATACGTATAATCCAAGCAGTTGTTGTTCATTTATATATTTATTAATATATCTAGTTTCTAACCAATTTATACTTTTTTCTTTATTTGTTGTAATTAGTACGTAAGTAAATACATTATTGTTTAGTGTTACCCTGGTGTTATAATTTCCGAACCCACGATACAGGATATTACTAAAGGGGGTGTAAGCACGTAACATTATCTTTGCCAATTTGACTACGTTACCCCTTCAATAGAGTTTTGTAAAAAATATATGTTATAGTTTATTGTATGGCGTATAATTAGTAAAAAAAAATAGAGGTGGTCGCTAACGTGTAAGTACGTATATACATTTTTCAAAAAATTCAAAAGCATCAATTTTTGTCTTCTTCATGAAAAGATTTCATGAAAATATCAATAATAAATTGTCTTGAGTATATTCACAATATATGTGAAATGCAAACAAATTGGTTCACTTGATTAAGAAAAAAAAAATTTTTTCAGATTTTCGAAAAAAATTTTTTAGCCAGATATTATGAAGTCTTTGAGGGAAAAACTTTTTGTGGTAGTATCTTACACAAAGATACATCACTGGAAGGAACCACACGCAAAAAGGTTGCAAAGGCACGGAGACTTATCTTAACCTGCCATGGCCTTTATTTTGACTCCAGCATAGGGAAGCTAAAATAAAATAACTCATCAAATAATGATTTTCATCGGACTGAGCTGTATTATAACGATAACAATCAAAAATCGCCTGACGCTATGCCTGAGAGGAAGATATAACTATTTAATATTAACCAAACTAACTAAGCCAAATTCAATTTTATCTTTAATTGTTAGCAAACCGAAAACGGATTTTCTTAAATCGTACCTAATTAAAAATAATTAATTGGAAAATGTCAAGGTTTGCTGAAACCTTAATTGGATGTAATATTATATTGTATTCCAAAGTTACCATCTACGTTTCTACGATCCAAGTGTATTAATTGACCCACATTTATGTACAAAAATTTTATATTGAGACAAAGATTGAGTTTCGGTGTAGATACAGGATGTTTCGAAAGAATGCGCTTTATATTCTATTGGATAATGGAGGGTCAGAAGTGAATATTTTTTCGACACCTTGTACTCGCGTGTACGTGGAAGCTGTGCATTATTAGGCGAGTGGATATACCCCTCCTCAGGAGGGGATGTAAAGCAGTCGGTTCCTTGTCTGAAATGTTAGACAAGTTAAAATATTACTCTTCTTACGAGAAGAATTCGACAAAATTTCCAGCTCGTTTCCTGGCACCGGTGATTGGCCTTTAGACGCGGAAATGATTTTTAAAAATACGAACAATTCAATTTGTGGATATAGATATTTCTACCACTGATTCTACTAAGAGTGCATTGCAATGCAACCCATATATTATTGATATTCTAGTCCTTACCACTAATAATCCAGGAAAAATCGACATCCAACATGAGAAAAAAACGGGCTGAATGTTTTCATACTTCTTAATATTAGGGTTCTTAATAATAAACGAGAGTCCCTTATCAATTTGACCGCTGCAGGGTCAATTACACGGGGTCAAAGTTTGCGAAAACAGTATTTTGCAAATATCTTAAGGTGACCTTTTAGATAAAGACATAATTTACTAATTTGTAATTGATATAATTTGCTACAAAAACGAGTTCAGAATTTTTTTTTTTTTTTGTAGCGGAAACCATTCACGAGTTATAGCGCTTGAAAAAATCAAGAGCGTAGTAGATGTTGAGTAAAAAATGTAAAAAAAAATACCTATTAATCAACGTTCTACTATGCTCTCGATTTTTTGAGGGTCTATAACTCGTGAACGGTATTTCCCACAAAAAAATTCTGGACTCGTTTTTGTAGCAAAGTATCTCAGCTACAAATTAGCAAATTATGTTTTTTTTTTTCGAAAAGGTCACCGTTTTCAAGATATTTGCAAAATATTGTTTTCGTGAAATTTGACCCCGTGTAATTAACCCCACGGCGCGGCGGTCAAATCGATAAGAACTTTCACACATTATTAAGAACCCTAATACTCAGGTGCATGCAAAAATTCAGCCCGTTACATTTTTTTTCCAACTTGCAATATTTTTATCTCGATTTTTCCTGGGCTAAAAACTGTAAGTATTGTACGCACATATCTGTTACAGCTACATAACTTTTCCATATAGCAAAATATGCATTCTTGTTTTTCTAAAATTCTTATCTAAACATGTGTTATCTGCAGCGGTTTAAGAGTAATAAGCAGGAACACGAAAATTAGTCACCATATACCAAGATGGTGACATATCAAGCTTTCTAATAAACATACTAAAAATCCCGGCTAACCTTCCGGGATTTTTAGTATGTTTATTAGAAAGCTTAGTACTACAACTGTATCAAGTCCCTGGCTTATACAAATTCTTTGTCTTTTACCTGACTTTTTGCAGTAAAGGGCTGTACTATATGTCAAATATAGAAATACAGAGATATGTCATTTTTACAATTAACACCGATAATAACTGAACTCTTACTCACGGTAAGTTCAACATGGAGTAAATTATTGTGCAGATAAGAAATCCCTTTAAGTACAAGAAATAAATCGAACGTTAAATGGACAAACAAGAATGATATGAATGTTTATAAGTACTATAAATAATTATATTCTTTCAATAGTAGTTAAAACGACTCCTTGTACTTGGGAATAAAAATGCGAAATTGTGAAATAGCAAGTAATAGTAATCAACCTGGTTACTACATATTACTTAGAATTAATTGTTACTTGATAATAGTGGTGACTTCTTAAGTTTATGATATTCGACATCTATATATCGTGCAAACAAGTTAGCAATATGCTATATGCACGATGTCACATCTGGCGAAATTGTTCTTGAATGTTTTTCAACTAAGTTGTTTTAAGTAAAAATAACCAAAAGGGATCTAGGTATATCCCAACTGTAAATATTTGGAAACATGTTTTCGTCGATTTCGGTCCAGTGAATACTACTTAAGGAAAACCTTCAATTAAAGCTAGAACTACTTTTTAGATAATAATTGGTACTGTATTAACTTTAACCGAAAAATTTAGGCACGGACCTCATATATACCTGCATAATAATAACAAATCATTCATGTTCACACTTTTATGAATACAATAGCATATATAAAAACACTACACCACTGTATACTACAAAACTAAGTAAATTTTCAATAATCTCTAAATGCCGCCGGAAAAAGTGCAGCAAATATAAATTATTTGTTTCGACATATTACGTGAAATCCAAGGGTAGGGACAAAAATTATTTTAAATATTGCACCTGCTCTCTCAAGAACACAATTTCGTCTATCGAAATCGTCCAGCTTAGATGAAATACCCTATGGCAAAATTTACTACCACAAATATAGATTTACTACAGAAGGGTAGTTTGGAAATGAACACTTTGTCAACTACTAGGAGAAGAACCAGAAAATGCTGACAAACATTTTCTTAATAAATTATCATTGATTTTTCATTTAAATTTGTTACAATTTATTATCACCAACAGAAATTGCAGTAGATTTTAATATATCTCCTGCACAAAACTAGAATTATATTCCAAAAACAGTGTTGGTTTAGAGAGAGCGAGAGAGAGAGAGAGAGAGAGAGAGAGAGAGAGCATGCCATGAATTTTGCCATGACAAAAATGCCTTGCTACTTTTCTTAATTTGACAAAGCTATTTAATACAATGTCTACGAAATATTATTAGAGAATATCAAATTGATAGGGGACAGTTTTGCAACTATTAGAAAACTATATTTATAATATTAGACAAATTGTCAGAATCAGTAAGTCTACAAGTGATTAAAAAACAATTAATATTGGTGTGCCTCAGGGCACGGCGCAGGATCCATTTCTATTCCTCACATAATATATCAATGATATTAATGAACTAAACATATCCTATAACATACTATCCTATTAAGATGATATGCTAATATTATTTCAAAACAATAACTGGGATGAAGTATAGCGTGTGGGAAAATTGAACTTCCACACACTTAAAAAATATTTGAACTGTAATATGTTAACCCTTAATGCTGAGAAAACTAAAGGACCCTGCACTTTTTATATGTAATTTGGGTTTCACTCCCGGGAGCTGAAATTTTGCACAGTTATAGTTTATGACATGTCAATCAAGTCTCCACGGGCACAAAAAAAAATTAATAAAAGGATTTCGAAATATTGACCAAAGAAGGTCATAATTTAACAATTTTTTACTAAAAATAATTTTCATCTGGAAAACGGATTTCTCAAATGAAAAAAATGTATTCTTCATTTTTTGTTCAGAATAATGTATTTTACTAGTATGAATTGATTTTACAACACAATTATTATTTAAGGCAAAAATTCTAATTCGTACATACCTACCATACCTACCATTTTTCTAACAAATAATCTTCAATGAAGACCTAAGTAAGCCATGAAAACAAAAGGTATTGCAAGTGTCAATTTGTTTAATTTAATTTATTTTTATTTTTTTAATTCATTTTATTTTTGCCTTATTAAATAAATAATTATTTTGTTGTAAAATCAGTGAAACTAATACAACACATTATTGTGAACAAACAATGAAGAATACATTTTTTTCATTTAAAAATCCGTTTTGCAGATAAAAATTATTTTTAGTTGAAGAAATCGGCAGCTACTGGAAGCGGCTGGAACCTCCCCACACAGTGGACCTTTATAAGCTGTGCTTGGATATTACATCGGAAATCAGAGCACTGAGCAAACAGATAAATTACACGTGACTTTGGAGCCATTTATTTCATGAACAAATATCGAACTGAAGTGGACTGAAGTGGACTACATCTGTTAAAACATAACCTCTCATGTTTGTCTTTGTTGCATGTTAGTCAACTGCCGGATATTATAAGGGTATTGATAGCGTTTCGAAGATTTTGTAGATAGCGAAAAAAAAAATAACAACACAGAATTTAGCCAAAATGACACTCTAACCTCATATTCTAGGAGCTAGTATCGAAAAGTGAAAAATTTATCAAACCACTAACCGAAGTGGCTTGATGAAAGTATTCTTCCAAACAAGCAATCTTGTCTCTTTTGAATATGGGCCTTAAGGGCCGGCAATTTATATTGCGGGCCTGTGAAAAATTTAACGTATTTCATCGTAATCAAACCACTAGGTTCTTTGGTTTGACTGTAGTTGTAGGTGAAAGGATTGCATTTATACAGTCGGTGAGAGTATTCTCATTGAGCGTTGCGGTGCGCGCACTCAGAAAAAAAAACCCGAATCGCATTGTAATCAAACCGGCCAAAGTTTGTGGCAAATGTTTTCAATTGTCCAAAAAATGAAAGAAATAGAATTGGCGGGAATTTTGAAAGAGGGGAGAAAAGTTAACTATATTGCCGTCTACGATTCACCCACAATGGGGTAGTATTGGGGGGGTTGATTTTAATAAAAATTCTCGCCGATGATAATATAATGTTTTATAGGGTGTTTGGAGTATGCAAAAATTTAGGCGATGGTTTTTTAGATTGAATTCCTTGTTTGACGACATTTACAGTGTAAACCTGGATTTTATGCTCATAATTGCCCCAACAACTCTTCCTCCCCTCTTTCAAAATTCCAGCCAATTGTATTTCTTTCGTTTTTTGGACAATTGAAAACATTTGAAACAAACTTTGGCCGGTTTGATTACAAAGCGATTCGGGTTGTTTTTTCTGAGTGCGCGCACCGCAGCGCTCAATGAGAAAACTCTCGCCGATTGTATCAATGCAATCCTTTCACCTACAACTACAGTCAAACCGAAGAACCTAGTGGTTTAATTACGATGAAATACGTTCAATTTTTCACAGGCCCGCAATATAAATTGCCGGCCCTTAAGGCCCATATTCACAAGAGACAAGTTTACTTGTTTGGACGAATACTATCATCAAACCACTTCGGTTAGAGGTTTGATAAATTTTTCACTTTTTGACACTAGCTCCTAGAATATCAACAAGTCAATAATATTATGGACAATTCAAGCAGACTACACATGCGTCAAATTAAAATCTTCCTGCTCGATCAAAAAGGTTCGAGCAGGTCGAGCTTCGTTCAAGGGCTTTATTTTGTAATATTCGAACGTTTCAGATTTAGCTCGGTTAGTTCGATTTGCATTAAACGAACGATTGTGACGCATCCCATCAATCAGACGTAATATCCGAACACGGCTATAAACAATTATTACCTTTAAAGAAAACCAACTAAATTAAGTTTTGACATCTGTCAAAAATATTTGGGTTGACTTGAATGTTGATTTTTAGGTTATGAAATAAATTTGGAGACAACCTATGGGGCATCTGCACGCGAGGTCACAGCTAACCTCAAAAATATATATATTTCTTAAAATTTACAAGTATTATGTAGCTATTATTAAAATTTCTGCCTGGTTCCCATATTTTCAACCAAAATCTAGTTCAATATAATGTTTATGAAGTTTTAAATAGTTTGTCTCAATAAAATAAAACGCATTTTGCAGGTTAGAAATCTAACCTATAATTAGCAATCTATTTTTATTAATTGACAATATTAAAAATATATTTACATGAATTTTTAAATATCCGCTTGGCCAGTACGACTCCAAGCTTAAAATGTGGATACAAACATTATACAAGACTATTAACTTAAAAATCTTAAACTTACACATGATAAATAATGTACCATAACCAATAAATCAACATCCACAAAGGTTACCAAGTGAAATACTTTTGACAGATGGCAAAATGCATTTTCCCCTAACAATAATAGCAATAATATTTTTTGGACGCTGTCATGTGTGCACATATAACGAATTCTTTTTAATTTTTTTCACGAAAACTAAATCGAAAGGGTGCAAGTATGATAATATCGTTGAAATCAGAATTTTTACTGCTTTTCAGTGGTTCGCTTACAAATTGTAAGTAATCATAAAATAAACAACTTGTGCCAAAACGGCACTAAACGTAATACGATCTCAACCAAAACCTTTTCAGATCATCTGGAGTACTAAAGAAACCTTCATGCAAAGTTTCATCCAAATCCGTTTAGCAGTTTCGATGCTATCGTGTTCACATACATACACACAGACATTTTTAAAAAATCACTTTTTTGGGTTCCTGGGACCTCAAAACGTAAAGATTTGATGTCTCAATTTTCGATTTTAGACCAATTTCAGTAACCTGCCACAATTTTATTGTGGGGAGGTTAAAATTGTTAAATTATGACAATCCTTATCCATCTCGAACCCCGCCATTAAAATGTTTTGTAACCATGGAAACTTTTATCGACATGTCATAAACTAACACTGTGCAAAGTTTCAGCACCCGGGAGTGAAACCCAAATTATATATAAAAAGTGCGGGGCCCTTTTTAATACTCTCAATTTCAATTTTTAATAAAAAAAAATATGATTGCTTTGCATATTGTAAAATGTGAGAACTGCTACTGCACTACAGTTATGAATAAATTATCAAAAATAAAATATGTAGGCATCATTATTCATCGGCACTTGAAATGAATTTAGTGAATTATTGAGTATCTGGTCCAAGAATTAGAAAGCTGTTCTAAAGATTCTATAATTTAAGGGCAATATTAAGAGTATATGGGCAGTTTTAAAAATTTTTAATATAAGTAAAACCAAAATTAATGAGATACCTGTTGGTTTGTCTACACCCCCTGAGATGAATGAGATGGATGACTTTTTTGCCCCGTTGTTTTTAATAAAAGTGGTGTATCAACAGTTATATAAATTTGTATGTGCTTTCAATACCATCGATCAATACCTGCCAGTACAGCAACTGCATTAACGAGAGTGACTGATGACATTACACAAAAAACATCTGCTCTCATACCTGATTTTTCGAAAGCATTTGACACTGTCGATCAGCTTGTAGTGTGCGAAACTCCAATACTATAGCCTTTCTGTGATATCAGTATCCTTTATTAAATTATACCTAAGAAATCGAACCCAAAAGATTGAATTTAATAATAACTGTTCGGATGGTATTTTAGTTCTATCAGAGATGCTTCAGGGATCAGTTCTTGGGCCTCTATTGTTTTCTATATGCACCACTAATATACTAAAGTCTGACATATAGATGACACACAGGTTTACCTACGTTTTCACACCAGAATTCTGCTGCTACTCAGCAACAACTTAACTATGACCTTGGCATTTAAAAAAACAGAAACCCTAGAGCATAAGATCGTGGGAGAGAAGCAGACGGTGGAAAAAAGTGGGGATCCACATCAGGATACCTGCAGGAATTGGCTAGTTCTTCCTCATCAAGAATAAGGGGAATCAAGGCAAATTTATTACTTAACTTTGTATTATTATTACACATTGTTGCTCAGAATTTATCACGTTGCTACATTCCACGAAACAGAAGCGTAAAATCATTTTTGCGGATATGACGGCGATGTTGACAAACAGATGGACAGAGTGGATCCACTCATGAATTGTCTTAGTTTTATCGCTTATGAGCCTTGCTTAAAAGTATTCACTGGACTACAAAAGTATAATTATAAAGTAATGTTGTATGCAAATCCACATTGGGCTTGACTGATATAATAGATTTATGCCAGATGCACTGAAAGTTGTTTCCTGAACCTTTCCTCAAAATATTTAATTTCAAATTCAAATAAATTTGAAAATTTGCACATCCTAAACTTTAGAAGCCACCACTGGAAATTATAAGCTACCTCAAATGTAATATTTTGGTAAAAATAAATTATAAATTTTCAAACTAACCCATCAAAATGCTTTAAATTTCTCATAAATTAACATAATAGCTGTATTGTCCGTTGAACAAAATTAGATTCGGTCTTTCATTTGATGGATTAGTTTTAATTGGCAGAAGTTTAGAAAAATATTGGCAAGAAACAAACATAAAATGAACACTCAACAAAGTGAAAATAAAATGTATGTGCATTAGAGAAATAAGTAAATGGTTAGAAAGACTGTGTTGCGTGCTACAAATTGTAAAATCAATTTCTATGTGTGCCAGAATATTAAACTCGACATTTATATGAACAAATTATATCGTATATGTCTAACGCTAGGTACAAATTACTTAGCTCATTTATAATGATGCACGGCTTTGCTATATCACTGAAAATATCAAATAAACAGAAAAATCAATTCAAAGTTAATTGATGTTGGTTATATTACAGAACACCTAATAAATCTCAAAAAATGTAAAACTGTAAATTATAGGTAATATAACCATAAATTCGAAGAAATAATTTTA
The DNA here is from genome assembly GCA_936432065.2 of Rutpela maculata. Lineage (NCBI taxonomy): Eukaryota > Metazoa > Arthropoda > Insecta > Coleoptera > Cerambycidae > Rutpela > Rutpela maculata. The sequence goes on from OW386285.2 coordinate 48,076,310, forward strand.
CAAATCAAATCAATTCACAAACAGATTTATAAGGTGTACATTGAAGCATTTACACAAATAGCAAGATGAATTCATTTGGTATGTAAAATTACCGGTTTTCTTTTTAACCGACTACAAAAAATTTAGGAAGGAGGGCGCGAAGGGAGTTAATTTTTTTCCAAAAATATATTTTTTTGACATAGCAGTTAAATAATTAATATTTTACTTTAACAATTCAGTGTTCGTTAATTGAATTTTACTAAGAAACTATGTACACAGATAATGCAATTGTAGTAATAAAAATGATTTAACATTGTTTCTAATGCCTCCGAAATGTAATTATGTAATCGAGTTAATATATCATATATGCTACGTAACTACACGTTATTTATACTGAATATTAATAATATGCTGCTTATTGTATCATATATTGTTGGTTACTCAACATTTTTGCATATCAATAAATAAATAAATGCTTTTTTCGATTTCTCACTAAAACTACTTTTGGCGTTTACAAAGTTGTTTCATCATACCATTCAATTATGGAACATATTCTCAATTTTTTTTATTCCTCCTAATATAATTGAGTGCACCCAATCTGACAGTAAAACGTCTGGATGATTCATTCACATAATGTTGATTATATTCACAAAGAATTATAAATGAAAATGTCTTAATTTTGCTCATGGTTGATCAACTTTGCTTTTGTCAAAACGTATTACTCACTTGAAATAGCGTCCTAACATTTATTTAATTGCTTATCTACGAAGGCATAGAACAGCCAGATTTTGTTTTTAATTCCGAGTTTAATCTCAGAATTCTGACTCTAATATAGGAATTCGGGCTTTAATCTCGAAATTCCGACTTTGATTTCGGAATTTCTGTATTAAGGTCGGAATTTCGAGATTAAACTCGAGATTTAAAAAATCAGTGACCTTTCTATACCTTCGTACTTGGACATAAACTAGTATGAAATAAAAATTTTGCATATTAATGAGTGGACGAAATATTTCTATGTAATTTGAGGGTAACTCGAAGCAATAAACATGCATTCTTCAATTAACTTCAACATAATATCAAATAAGGTTTGTAGAGCCCCTAATTGTATGCCAAATTGGAACACTGCAAGCCAATCAGTTTCGAGATTTGTCTCAGACTTTGGAGGCTCCTGAGGGTGCAACGTAATAAAGAGGTAAGTTACAAAAAAATGTCATATTTTGACCCGATATACAGTGTATCCCACTTTTCACTTTCGTAGCTCAGTTATTAATCATCCAATTTCAACCAAATTTGGATCGATATCAAAGACCTTTACTATATCTTTTTTGAGTAAATTAAAACTTATTTCAGCCATTGGCGTGCATTTTTAATAAGAAAAGTCACTTTTTTCTACAACCCACTGTCGTCATTACTTTCAAATCGGCAATCCTCAATGCAGGAATAATTTAGGGCTGCTGGTTCAAATTTTTGAAGAAAATTTTAAATTTGAACGTATCGATGAGAACTGGTTTTAGAAAAAGTGAATTTGAGTAGATTTTTTTTTTGAAATACAGTTCGTTTCCAAGATATTAATCATTTAATATTAGAAAGGGATTCCAAAGCACGTTGATCAGTATATGTGAGGCGGAAAGCAAAAAGGGACCTCTTGTCGGCAAATTCCAGTTTTTAGTTATTGATATTGATTCTGGACCCCTCACTACGTTTTCGTCAGCATACCCAAAAAAATGTGCAGAATGCTTACAATGCTCTTAGACTTCTTTATCCGCATAGGCGTCATCTGCAGGCACAGGTCAAAAAATCACTATGTGATGCTCTCGTGCTCTCCCAGTTCACTTATTGCTCTCCCATATATTCGATTTGTCTGGATCAAGATCATTTGAACCGCATTCAAAGAGTGCAAAACTCTTGTATTCGTTTTATTTATGGAATACGAAAATTTCAGCACATCTCTCATAAATTCTCGGAGCTCGGTTGGCTTAAAATGAAGGATAGATTTAAAGTACATACACTCTGCTTGTATCACAAGGTCTTTAAGGCACCTCCATATTTGTACAATAAGATTACCTTCAGAAGTGATGTCCACAACATTAATGTTAGATTTCGGGGTTTAATTACTCCTCCTATACATAAAACCAGTCTGTATGAACGAAGTTTTCGATACAATATTGCTTCTCTTTATAACGGTCTTCCTCTTGAACTGAAATCCCTCAAATTAACTAAATTTAAAAAAGAAATAAAAAAATATATCACACAAATATAGTAACTAGTAATCTTGGAGGATTAATTGTGTCAGTCAATTATCATTTCTTGTCTAATTTCTGTCTTATTTTGTTATATTTACATTTTTTATACTTTATTAGTTACTATTGTCCTTAGCTTTATTATAATATATTAGGTTAAGTGGTAGAGCACAGTTAATTGTGAACTTCGCCTTTTTTCGGTAATTTATTTGTTCTCAATGTATTTGATTGCTTGTTTGTTAATTACTTACTGTACATTGTTACCGAAAATAAAGACATTATTATTATTTTTATATTAAATGAATTAAGCTTTAATTCCGAACAATTTGGTGCAAAAATCATATCTCTATGTTTTTTTTTGTTTAAGTTACTAGTGCGTTTATGAAAAGAGACCTCTTGTCGGTCCCATGTTATTTCTCCATAAGCGACAAGAGGTACCTTTTCCAGGGCTGAACATCGACTGCTTTATCGATTATTTTAAGTGTCTCATCCAATTATATCGGTTTTGTAATCGATTACAACTTGTAAAGGTAATAAATCGCAAAAATCCGAAAATCGATTATTTTGACCCAAACCACTAATTCGACTGTACTGAAAAATTGACATCGCCGACAAGAGGTCCCTTTTTGCTTTCCGCCTCACATATTGCAATAGTTTTTCAATTAAAAACGCCTAATATGACAACAAACAATCTACCTATTTTTTCTTAATAAAACTGTCCGCCAATGACTGAAATAAGTTTTGTTTTACTACGAAAAGATTTAGTAAAGGTTTTTGATAACAACTTAAATTTGGTTGAAAATGAGCTACGAATGTATTACCGTAAAAAGTGGGACACACCGTATACGTAGTTCTCTATGTCCACTTATTTACAAGACACCTTGTATAAGTATTTTTTGTAATAAGTCCTATATGCTCAGATTCATAGAGTATTCTGCTTAAAAATAATATTTTTAGCTGCTAACTAGTGTATATGTAAACGGTACAATATAATTAAGAATAACTTGTAATTATTCAAATTTATTTAGTCTTTTCCAAAATATAAGCAGCATTTGTGGCACCCTTGTCACTAGCTTTGTACTAATTTTTCATGACAATAAATAGTAAACGGTAGACAGCAGTGAAATAAGCCGCAAATGCTCCTTCTATTTTTCAAAAGACTTTGAATAGAGATATAATCTCTAAGTACTGTTTTTAAATAGTCAAAAAGGTTATAATTTCTGAAATTTCCCTTTTATGTGAGATCTTATTATCCCGAAATTGTTTCTAAACCGAACGGAATGTTCAAGAAATAAATATAACGACTTGGTTTCCTTAAATTTTATAGATTTACCCAGATGTTTCCTCAATGAATAATTCAGATAATTCTGGATCTCCAATAAGCTTTCTTCCGCAAATATATGGATTTTTCGTTCGGTTCAATCATTGAATTTCAAATAAAATTTAAATCATAGGGAATTCCCTTTTTCTTTAAAAAAATCGTATTTACTGGAAGATATATGAACTTGCAAGAGATGCAATACTGACACACTGAATGACAATCCAGCGACAATAATAAATCAGAAAGTTATATGGACTGAACAGAGAAATTGTAATTATCCACACGTCAAATCGTTCCAATGTATAATTGACATTCATTATTGCAATTAATCACTAATAATTGGTGTTATTGATTGATCAGAATGTTCTATATACAAAATGAATGAAAAAATGGATTCATGCTTTTATCGCCCTAGAAAACACACAATCTAGACAGATTGGGTTCGCTGAAGTCAATATTCAATGTATAAATAAAAATATATTGCAGACGTTATAGCCCAGTGCTCAAAGTCGAAATGTGTAACTTTTCAATGAAACCATAGAAGCTGACATTTTACATACGAGTTAAACGAAATAAAAAAATGTTTGCATAAATGGAGGTCCCCTGCTTTACCGAACAAAGAGAGGTGAAGTTCTGAAACACAGTTTTTTTTGCAAATATCTCCAGAAATATGATATAGAAGAAAAATATTCATCGGGCTTTTGTCCGTTCTTTTTACAAACAAAAAGTCTTATATTTTGATAGCTGTAACAATTTTCGTGTCAAATGCGATTAAAAAGTTATATGTCTCTGTCAGTACGTGAACACATAGTGAGGTTTACGAGAAAATGTATGCACTTCACCTACAAAAATCTGCATAACTTTATAAAAATTAGTGAAAATGAAAAAGAAAAACCTTTTAAAGAGAAAGATTGTCTTTTAATTTCATATATTGTTTTGCAGTCTTCCTCATTTCGGAATAATGAAAATAATACTTAAAAATATGTGTCTTGATTTTCAAAACCCATCATGACGCACATCAATATCTTATCTACGAGTTAAAAAAATAAAATAAACGTGTATCATTATATATTTTACATTCCTCCATATCTAAATATATAATAGATTCTAAATAAATTTTTAGATTGTTGGTGATATGCAAATGAAGTGACTGTACAGGGTTATTCATTATATTTAGGCCACCCGTTATTATCATTATTGGGCATAGAAAAAAAATTCGGACGAAAGTAGTAGAGCTGCAACTGAACCCCTTTAATAAGTTAATGGAAGCACAGTGGCGTGCTGAAATTGAGGGTAAAGAAGCAATATTTTTTTTTAATGGAACGCCCTGTGTATTGTTGAATTTTTGAATTACTCTTTTGTTTCTTATTTCAAAAATATGACATGTGATAGTCCTATCTTTAACCGTTTTCGAAATATTGAACATTGAAAATCGTATTTAAGCTATTTATTATACGAAGAAAAATTACAATTATTAGTTAGAGCAATGGCACGTAGTGGGTTCATCGATTGTAGTTAGGTCTGAAATTTGGTATTCGGTTTACTGAGTTGATTTTGAAACTCTTTTTCTTTTACGAAAACTCTGGTAAATGGATCCGAGCGGAGATACGGAGGGGGGTAAAAGGCGAACAAAATTTTTTACAGTTACGAACGACACTGCGGTATTATGAAAGTACATCAACCCCACCAAAATTTCAGACGAAAACTACTTTACGTTTTTTGGCGGGAATTTATTAAAAATTTAAAAAAACATATTTTTTGTAGTTACGAACGAAACTTTGGGTACCTGTTCTAATCAACGTCAATAATGTCGAAAAAATAATTTCAGATGTTTTCCATGGGCCGATTTTGAGATATAAAGGTTAAAGTTGCAAATTTTTTTTTTTTAAATTTGTTTTTCAAATGTTGGTAAAATGGGGTTGAAATTGATGAAAACGTATGAAGAGCTCATTATAAGTTCTTAAGGGACTCAAAAATAATATGATTTCGCTTTCAGACGTTTTCATTGCTTTTCAGCCCATTTTTGCAACCCCTAAAGTGGTCATCAGTTTTTGACTCTATTACGTGTTTAAAAATGTTTCGAAACTGATACAAATGATTTATTTATGCCAAATCAATGAAAACGTCTGAAAGCGAAATATGTCATTTTTGAACCCCTCAAGAACTTATAATGAGCTACGTCTTCATCAATTTCAACCCCATTTTACCAACATTTGAAAAACAAAATTTTTCTTTTCAAAATTTTGCAAATTTCAACCCTTATATCTCAAAATCGGCCCATGGAAAACGTCTGAAATTATTTTTCCGACAATGTTGACGCTGAATAGAGTACCCAAAGTTTCGTCCACAACTATAAAACATTTTTTTTTAATTGTTAAAAAATTACCGCCAAAAAACGTCCCGTAGTCTGAAATTTTGGTGGAAGGGTGTGGAGTTGATGTGCAATCGACACTGGCACTACGTGTCATTGTTCTAGATAAATTATTAAAGTAGTCTATGAGAATGACAAGTATTCTGTTATCATATGAAACGTTGACAGATTTAATAACAGAATACCTCATTTTCATAGACTACTTTAATCATTGTAATTTCCGAGTAACGTCCGTTCGTATAATAAATAGCTTAAATACGATTTTCAATGTTCAATAACTCGAAAAGGGTTAAAGATAGGACTACCATATGTCATACTTTTGAAATCAGAAAAAAAGAGTAATTAAAAAATTCAATAATACACAAGGCGTTCCGTTTAAGAAAATATTATCGCTTCTTGTACCCTTCAATTTCTGCACGCCACTGTGCTTCCATTAACTTATTAAAGGGGTTCAGTTGCAGCCCTACAACTTGCGTTGGAAACTTTTTTTCTATCTCCAATAATAACGATAATAATGCGTGGCTTAAATATAATGAATCACCCTGTACATGATAGGTTTTGAAAATCATGAAAAATATTTTTAATCATTATTTTCTTTATTGAAATGAGAAACTGCAAATCAATACATACAGTTGAAAGCTGTATTCTACCTCTTTAATTTATTTTTTCTTTTTCTGTTCGATAATGTTCATATGGGTTATGAAACTTCTTTTGCATGAATGTGCATGAATCATCGAGTAAACCTGCTTCGCGCGCTGTTCACGTACTGTAAGAGATTTATTACTTTATAATCGTATTTTACATTAAAACTATCGTATCCACGAAAAATTAAGTGAAAACTTTTCTGTTGTAACATTTTCCGTTCTTTATATTTCGTCTGAAGAGTGTTTTGCGTATTTTTCGCGTTTGCGGAGTTATTTGAAAATAAAAATCGTTTTTATTTTGGGGTTTAAAGCCTTTTTGGGGAGTAAGCACGTACCTCACACACGCAAACTTTTTTAAATTCATTTATGGTACTTTCAGCTTTTTGGTTTTAATGAAAAGTCAAAACCTCTGATTTATAAATTTACATAGTAATTATATCTCTTATTCTTGTTTTAGCTATAGTCATTAGTCATACGATATAAATGTGAATGTTAGAATTAATCCTTTTAAAGAAAAACACATAATATAAATACTTCACGTTTGTAGCACACAACACGTATTAAGAGACCCTAAGATAATAGATTTCAGAGATTTCAAATGCCTACATGCCAGAGAAAGCAGTCCCACTGAAAGCGAATAAAAGTAATAGGGTACCTGTAAATAGCGAAGCTGCAAAGCTGCTGGAGAATCACCAATCACTTCCGAAGCTTCTCGTAGGGCTCTAGAAGCCTTCTGTTCACCCTCTGCCGCTATTACCTTAGCGCGAGCTTCTCTAGCTGCCTCAGCTTCTGCTGCCATGGCCCTTTGAAGTTGGATTGGCAGACGAACATCTTTACTGTAAGTCGAAAGATAGATGTTTCAGATAAATAGAATTACTCGGTTCATTGCATGTAAGTATATTAGACTATTTCGGAATTTTAATCAGCGTTGTGATTTCTTTATCAAATATATCACAGGTTTTTCTACCTATTTCATTTATTCACATATTTAACTTTATTTTTCATTTTATTTTAGAAATATACCATCCAACAATATAAGTACCAATTACAGGATGGGAAATAGCAAATAATATACTTACTACATATACAAACATACATAATAAGTAGCACATCACAGTAAAATGACATCATAAAATTTTAACATTACAAATAAGAAATTACAATTTAAGTTTTTTTATTGTTTTTAATATTGTATGAAAAACATCAAATCAGTCCTGCGGGTGGTTGTACGTATTACAAATAATATGTAGGGGAGAACATTTTTAGGAGATTTGTTGAAGGCGTGGCAGGATAGGAGGTATTGGTATGTCTAGAATTAATAGTGGGAAAGGAAATGTTTGTTTTACTAAAATCCCCGATAGGTTAACATATAATTATTTAATTTGAATAGAAATAGCAAAGCTTGTTTAGCTATACGCACTTCTATACCAAATCTAGTAAGACTGTTCTGGAAACCCTACTACATCAGTTACATGCGACATATATTTTAGAAAACGCTTCTGAATATGTTCTAGTGAATTTATTTAGATTATATATCCAAGATTCCAAATTAGAGATGCATATTCCAATTTCGACCTTACGAAGGTAGGTAGACATCTGTCAAACCTATATCGTTCCTAAAAACAAAACCTAAGTTTATATATGGACGCTGCATGACTTGCTCAATATGCTATTTAAATGTCAGTTTTATGTCGATAAAGACGCCGAGGTATCTGATAAATTGTCAGTGAATTTATTGCGGCAAACATTTTTACATCATCAGCATACAGTAAGATGTCAGCATCCAAATCATCCACTATATTGTTGATAAATAAAACCAACAGGAGGGTGCCCAGAATAAAACCCTGTGGAACCCCAGATATCACACATATAAATAACAAAATAATAACTTTGGATTACTTGTTTTTTGTTTAAATATACGCTTTTCAATGGCGTTTACCAGTATTTTTTAATTGGTTATATCTTCTTAACAAACGAGCTCAATTAAAATAAAGAGAAAGCATCAGTCTTGTAAAATGTCATTTTCAAAAAATAAATTCATAAAAATGAAAAGAAAGACACTAATTTTCCAAGGCCATTTTGAACTATAGGTTTCATAGCCTAGTTCCATTCCAAGTTCATTGAAATCGGTTATATACCAAGAAAATGGCATCCAAGAAATTAATATTTTGGATTTTTTCCACTCGGTATATAAACTGGATTTGAATTTTTTGCTGAAAATTCTCACATGGTGTTTTTATTGTTAGAAAATCAACATCAAAATCATGGCAAATTTTGGATGACGATAATTTGGTCCATGAGTATTTAAATCAATCTTACGTGTATACTCATTTTTACTTAGTAAATTTCCTTTGATAATCATCATTAAGCACATGTTTCCTTGATTTCATATATATTATTTCAGAACGCCCAAAGCGAATTCCGGATACAAATACAAACACCGATAACGATGTTTGTCAGTCAATTAATAAGCAAAATATAAACCACACATTTGAGATACACATCGTTTCGATGGTGTTTTCTTTGTCCTATAAAAACATTATTTGTTTACCATTTATGTTAACCCTTTCGTTTTTCTGTTATTTAAGGCTGAAGAAATAGGAGACACAAAAATATTACCAATTAGTGTATAAATTTTTCATTATTTATGGTTATTTCATAACTATACAAGGTGTTTCTAAATTTCTAATTCTACATGCAGAGATAGGAAAAAACTGGGAAAAAATGTTTATGTAAACATATGTATTGAAATGCTTCCTAAGGTAAGTTAACTCTCAAATAATTCTTTTTTGATAATTATTAAAATTACTAAAACCAGTTTAATATAAATTAAATTCGCAATAATCAAATTCATTACTCTTAAGTATGGTCATAATGGTCTTAAAAATTTTCAAGTGAGGTTTTTCATAATGATTTAAAGTATTCAAACGACTGCGTCAAAATTCTTACAGCACTTCAAGAAGTGCAAACTTATTTCAGAAAAATGGTATTTTCTAAGAAAACACACACATATGCCGATGATCTCCTAATCGCCGCAGGACACATCTGGACTGAAAACGAACTTCAAGAAAAGCCTAATAATGAAGCGAGATCCGTCAACAAAAGAGAGTTGGACCAGCGGAGAGGAACACAAAATAAATGAATACTCCTTAAGAACAACGAACAAATTGAAGTACCTAGGAACAGACATGACGAACCAACTGGAATGGAGAGAAACAATAAAGGAGAGAATCAAAACGGCATATAGAGTCACAAGGGCAACCATACCGTTCACTGAGAAAAATAAACTATCATGGAACCTTACCAAATGTATGTACATAGCCGTCAAATGGCCAACGATGGCATATGGAGTCAAAAAACGAGGCAACAACAAAAGCCAGCAGAAGAAGTTTTTGAGAAGATCAGAAAGCGACATCGTCCAACTACTCGCAAAAAAAAACAAGACGAAAATAGCGACATAAAACATCAATACTATTAGGAGGAAAGACAATTAAAAAAAGGATATAAATGTACGCAATAAAGTACTGGGGACATACCCAAGGAAGCGACCCAACACATCTACTGAAGAACGCTAGCACCGAACATCAACAAACTAAAAATAGGGTGACCATGCTACAGAGGAGAACAACAACTAAGATGATCAGGATAAAAAAATTAATACCACAAAGATTTTGCAACTGTATATCGCCACAATCGGAAACCGAGGAATCAGAAGACTCAGAAAAAGAAGATTCGAAGAAACAGAAACACAACAAGAGGAGCATAAACACTCCATGTTACGACACAACGCGGCAACATATTTCATAAGAAGAGTCAGAAGAGGCAGAAGTCCAAAAACACAAAAAAGGGAGCTTAAACGCTCCCTCACGCCACAATGCGGTAACGCATTTCACAAATACCTACACCTCTTATCCTACATTTTTTAACCATGCACCATGTGTCTCTTGCTGCTGGCAACAAGCATGACCTTAGTCCAACCCAGTATGGACATAGCAGGCCCAGCTGTATATCCCTGGGAGTCAATGCCTACCGTACACTGGTAAATCAATCAATCAATCAATGAATCATTGTTTAAGTTTTCTGAAAATTTCAAACGGGAATATGATCCCACGAAGCAAGCTATTTTTTCAAACACTTATTTAACGTTGACCTATTTCCATGACTAAGGCCAAACAGCCGAGCTACCGCCAACTTAGAAATGTTGTCGAGCTCCTTGTGTAGAGTAGAGTGGAGTAGATTTATTATATATTTGGATTCTCTTTTCAAGGTCCATTCAAACGATATATCATTTGATAGGTCTACAATGAAAAGGTACATGTCTACTTTGCTCCTTCTGGCGTAACAGAACAACATTTTGAGATCTGGTTTAGCATTTGCTCGAGAGCCACTGGCTCGACAGCCAAAAGTCTATGTCTGCTCGCCGAATGCCACCAAGCAAGAATACCATATGAGAGTTTAGAATTAAATTGTGCACAATACGCAGTTCTCAAGATAATCGTAGATACTTTATTTGATAGCTGACATAATGCATATGTTGGTCTTGCTAGACATTCTACTAGCAGGTTGCCATGGGCATTCCATGTAAGTTTAGGATCCAAGTTAATTCTCAAAAATTTTAAAAAGTTGACATTGTTATCCAGATTGTTTAGATCTTTGGTAGATGAAATAATTGTGACAGTTTTATTTCCATTTAATTTAAGATTATTGGCTGAAAACCACATCTCATCATTAGACTGCGTATTCCTACAATCCCTTCTTAGTTCATCTAGGTCAGGGTTTAAGTTCAATACAATTCTGCTATCTGCATACAATATACAGTTCCGTTAATCACATATTTTATACCGTTAACATAGATCAAGAACAGCATAGGGCCCAAAATACATCCCTGTAGAACTCCGTCCTCAATTTAAAATTTACCGGAAACATCCTGACCCATATGGACTAGCTAACTACTACCGTCGAGTTAGGATTCAAGTGCCATAGCTTCTGCGTATACGCTGATAAAATTCTAGAAAATGAGATAAAGCTCTGTATTTCTCTGGAGGTCACCAGTCTAAATACTAATCACAATCCCTGTTGCTTAACTTTTAGCATCGAATATATGTATATAATTAAGTGCCGCCCTGGTGTAAAATAGAATTTCGGGATCAAGATCACACAATCCCGGCAATGACGGGAATTTGGGATAGATGATTAGAAATTGAATGCAGAGACTCAATCATTATTTGACGTCTACCATTACACAAAAGAGAAACTAAATGACGTTATGCCTCGGAATGTCCATCCGTTGAAAAAATGAGAAATTACGTGGTGAATTAAGAAAAAAATTAGATGTAAAGATTATGCCATTTACCCTTTACTCTTACCTTTGTCGGTTTATTCATTTTATGTAATTTTTGAACACTCTATTAAGAGAATATTCGCAGTTTCTCGTATATTTGCTACATTGTTAATTTTAATCACCTCTTAATGATGATGAAAGGCTCATCAGCATGCTACGCAGTATTTTTGTTATTGTAGAACCTGATCAAAGGTTGCAACCCTTTTCATGTACATTTTTTAATTAAAATGTTCTGTGGGTGATTTAATAATTGGTGCCTGATGTAGGAAATCGGAATTCACACATTTCATTATCATGCAAAAAATAAACAAATATTTTGTCATAACGAATAATATCGACTAACTTTTGTTAGTCTCTTTTTTACATTAATAGTTTATTAAACATTAATTGGTTTGAGGGTTAACTGGAAAAGAAAGTGCGACGATGTGCGAAGTGGCTGAACTCCCAAAATGAGAAATACACATATTACGGCTGAGGAGCGACAAAAAACAATTCAGAATTGGAATTGTGTCATTATCGTAAGGACAGTAACAAATTTATAATACATTTAATTAGTGACAGTAGCAATGAAGGAGCATTTTCTGATCTATCTTTGTAATTACAATGAATAAAACAAGTATGGTTGCTATTTATTTACGGTAGATACTTGTTACAGCAATTTTGCAATAGTTATTTATGTACCAAGGGTCGTAAGTGCACTTTTTTTGTGCAGAATACAGTTTGCAAGCCGAGGCCCATAGGGCCGAGATTTACAAATATTCGAGACCAAAAAATCGCACTGTACGACCCGCGATGCATAATATATTTTTCGTCATACCCATGAATCACTAAACTAGAAAAAACTTTAGAAAACTATAATTATTTGAGTCAGGTTTCATATTTTCTAAGCAAATAGGAATATCCATAGCAATCGCCAATAAAATACATTTAGGACGCGGCTTCTATTCAAATGACAACTACTGTCAAGATAAATTAAATCATATTATTATAATAGCTCTCAACATTTCTGAAAATAATGTCAGATGTAGAAGATATACCTAGCAAGTAAGGCTTGTCTTACTTCCAAAAAAGTTAAGACATTTAATACTTGGTATAAAAGAGAAAATTTTTCCAAATTTACTTTATTTCCCTAGTGATGTTATGAAAAATAACGACCCGTTGCCAATGGCAACAAGTATTTGGTACATAAAGCGTCACTGTTGATCGACAAAACAATGGAATTAGAGTATACTTACGAGGGAGGTATGACGAAAAATATTTTTTGTAACGCAATATCCTAAAATGACATTTACTTGACAGTTTCAATTAATCAAAACAATGTGTAAAATAAAGAAAAAAGAGTGAAATAAAGAAATTTTATCCAACACTTTCATATAAAGTAATCTTTATTGATGAGATTTTAAAGTGGCCCATAATTCACTAGTGAGATAAAGTAGTGAGCTAAAGTATACTTTAGATCACTAGTGAGGTAAAGTGACTTAGTCACTAAAGAGTGATTTTAATATAAAAAAAGTCCAAGCAATTTAATTATTGTCTTTATTAACAAAACAAAGAATCCTGTATACTTTTATAGTCGCCTTTATCATAGAATGTTTAGTCCACATCGAAGAAGGTGTAATTTTTTTATTCAAATGCAGAAAGTAAGCGAGAAGCACTTGTTCGTTTACAGCTCTAACTCCTCTTTTTTTCATCCAATTTTCAAATTGTAGATATTCTTTAAAATAGGTTACTTTGGACTTTTCTGGAATTAAATTGGCTGTAGCGTCTTTGGCTTCTTGCAAAATATCGGTCGGAATTTCCATATTATATCTTTCATAATTTTCCATTTTGATGCTAATTACACAATGTTTATTAAACAAAGCCCTGGTTACAAACAAAATGGATAACAACCACAGCTTTCTCGGCACATCCATTCAGAATCTACTTAGCAATAAGCTACTTGTATTTTATATTTTTAGAGAAACACTGTTGACTTTGACATTGACAACTGACAAAAAATCGATGACATGACATTTTAATAATTTTATTGTTTGTCACTGAAAAAGCATTTACATGAAAGTGTTGGATAAAATGTTGTATTAGACACGTGAGTTAATACATATAAGTCACTTAAGAAAATGAGCCCACTCGCCCTTCGGGCTCGCGGGCTAAACTTTTCTTGCGTGACTTATATGTAACATAACACATTAGCCTAATAATTAGCTATTATTTCACAATGTGAAATAAAACTTATTGGTTTCTATGGAAACAGCAATAGAATTTAGTCTATTTTTACAAAATTATATTGTTTTCTAATTTCGAATGGCGATACAAAAAATTTTGTATATAACTCGAGACAAAAATGTGTGTTTTTTTTACTCATGTGGTTTATAGCACTCGCCTTCGGCTCGTACTATAAACGCCCCATTTGCAAAAAAAAAACACCATTTTAGCTACTTGTTATATAAAAATACTATTAAAGCACTTGCGATATTTTGTTTTATTTACGTGTTTTATTTTTCTTCGAAAAAATCCTTCCGTTTTTATGCATAACTCGCATATTTTTAATAGTAATAAAACAGACATACACACAAAAAGCGTTAAGCTAAAGACCAGATTACCATACCCTTATGTGTTTTGATGCACTAAATCTGAATTTGATGATAAATTGTTCCATCACGTCACAATTTTCTGACCTCAAATAGCTAAAAATCAATCCATAAAAAATCCGTTATTTTTGAAGTTGGAAAAGAACTTTGACATGTAAAGCAATTCTAACATTAGATTTGAACTCAATCAAAATACACAATAATATAGTGATCTGGTCCATAACACATGACACTTCTTTTGTGTGTAAGCGTAAGTCAATTTTTTTAAAGTATTCGGTGGTTCATTCTGAGTATTTCCCCAAGTTTCCAAGGCGGGGTCGGCGGTGGTTGGGGTTAGCCACCATTTTTGCGAAAATGGTAAGCACATTTTTTTATAGAGCACTAAATTCTCTGTAAATTCCTTAACAGGCTCACTTTTGCAAAACTAGCCGTTTACGCGTCAAAGTTTTCAAATCGTAGTTTTTGCGAATTATTTCGTAAACTATTGATCGTACAGTAAAATGTCAAATGGAAGTCTTAAAGAGCACTAATATCTGTACAATTTCTGTCACAGACACTATTTTGTAGAACTAATAGTTCACGAGCTACAGCCCGTTAAAAGTTAAAAAATAAAAGAATTTTCTCAAAATATTTCGTTAACTATTAGTTGGATATAAAAATGTGTAGCGGTAAATTTGTAGAGCATTAAGTTCTCTACAATTTATATTTAAAACTTTTTTGCAAAAGTTTTAGAAAATATATTAGTTCCACATCCAGTGAAAGTATAGTAACGACAAAGAAGTTTTTTAAAAGGACAAGGGCCTTTTTCCGCCCATCGGCCATGTTGTATGTCATTATATTTTCCGAATAGTATATGTCTTGACAAGTAATAAAAAACTGTTCTTTGAAATAGTAGATTATTCAGTGAGCGTATAATGATGGTTATTACTCGCGGGGGTGATGTTTACGGCACGAGACGAAGGCGTGTCGTAAATCATCCGTGTGTGTAATAGCCATTATACACGAACTGAATACTATAATTTATCCACGACTATCACATATTTTAACTATTTTAATCGTTTAAAACTGAAAAAATAAAGTTCATTCACAGTAAAACGCTGACGTGTTAAACGTCAAACACGAAAATATGCACGAAAACATGGAAAAATGGATTCGCCGTTTCCTTATGGAAATTGCTAGTTCCTGATTGGTCAAAGGTGCGTTAGAATGAAAACAACTAGTTCCTGGTTGGTTAAATATGTGTTAGAATCAGATTATGTTCATAATACGTTTGGTTGGAATAATGACTATCATTATTTGACAATTGTTAAATGTAGAATGCAATGATTATACGATGGTCGTGGATAAACATATTCTTATTCAATACATACCACAATATGTGGTTTTGAGCGCTGACACGTTTAAATTCGCACGCAACGTCGACACTACTACGACTCCCGCGGAAACGATTTTGTTTTTTATACATTAAAGCGCTTGATGAAACAATATAAATTAACCATTATTTAAAAGTTTGAATGCTTAACAATGAAATGAGATACAGTTTATCTTGTTTCATCGAGCGCATCTAACTGAAATATACATTAAAAGTTCGGATAAAGGTCAAAAATTACTAAAAAACTGCAATCATGCCCACTTTGAAATTATATTACTATGACCTACTGTTGTTTTTCAAATGTAAAACATATAGAAACATAAAGATCATATGTTCAACTATAAATAAATAATGCTTAATGACTTTAAGGAGAACTTTTCTTTTTTATGAAATTAGTAGGCGAAAATTATGTAGCTTATCTACCCTTGTCCTTTGTATTGTTCAAATAGGTTTAAGATATCATGAAACGTCGAGATTTTAAGTTTGAGGAAGAAAAAAATGTCTATCTGTCTGTCTGTTAGTAACTTTTTTGTGCGACGATTACTCTGGAATCGTTTAAGATATTGACTTGAAATTTGGTACACGTATGTATTTTAACGAGATCTGGAACTAGATTCTATTTTCATCTTATTCTGTTGAACGGTTGAGGGGTAGATTGGGGTAAATGAGGGTAAATAGATAAATCAAGAAGGTAAAAGACCATAAAATTGATATTTAGTATATACAAGAGAAGCTATTATCTCAAAAAAATGTTCGGCATTAGCCACATCCATTATTCCCACCACCCCATTATAAACGGGGGTGAAAAAAAAAATTGCGATTTATTGTATGTACAATAACCAAAGGCCTCAAAATATCTGTTGTGCTGCATCCCCTCTACCACCCCCTATCACTACCCTCACCCCACTAGTTCCACCCCACAAGTTCCATAAACAATTATTTCCACATGCAAAATATTTTCAGCTATAATATCCCAAGGACGTTGATAATACGAAATAATTTTATCACAGTTTCCGAAAGCACTTGCTTGGTAATATCCCGACGCCGTAGCACAGTGGGACGAAATCCGATGTCGGCGGCCAAAATTCTGAAACTCAGTATACTCACTTATTTGGCTTAGGTATTTACGGTAAAGATAATTAAAAAAATTTAACATCCCCCGGGGATGAGTTATAGGGGTTGAAAATATAAACGTTTGATTTTTGAAAACTCAGTATGCAAGCGATGATACACACACTAAAAATAATTTCAAGGTCGCGGCCAAAATGTAAAATTATGAAGTATCTTATTTACACTTGGGGATTTTTTTCCAGGTAGTATATGCCCCAACCCTTCTTAGAATGCATTTAGTAACAATCGTAGGTAATTTTACCCTCCGATATCGAGCACCGACGAAGCACTTATTCAGTACACAGCTTACGAGCCTAGAATGCAGTGAAAGATTGTTTGGGTTTCGCATGTGATATCCTAATTTAAAAGTTTGCTATAAGAGTGAAATGTTTTTTAAATGAAAGAATGGTCTTTATGATGCGAGAAAAACTGATATAGGTACTGTTGAATTTGTGTTGAACGTTATTTAGATTAAAAACATTGTTTATAGTAGTATATGTAAGATAAGTGTTAAAGAAATTGTGTCACTGTGCTAGACTTTAAAAGTCCCAGGTGCTTTCAGGTGCGACAAATTTATGGTGTAACAATTCCTTGGGGTATGTACTGTCTGCATATAAAAGTTGAGCTGCTACTTTTTGCTACTTTTTTTTATAATTGCAATTTATTTATTGCGCTGCGGGGAGGCTATAGTTGTCAGCGCGATATATCGCGCATGTTTTTAATCTAAATAACGTTCAACACAAATTCAACAGTATATCAGTTTTTCTCGCACCATAAAGTCCATTCTTTCATTAAAAAAACATTTCACTCTTATCGCAAACTTTTAAATAAAGATATCACACGCGAAACATAAACAATATTTCACTGCATTCTAGGCTCGTAAGCTGTGTACTGAATAAGTGCTTCGTCGGTGCTCGATATCGGAGGGTAAAATTACCTACGATTGTTACTAAATGCATTCTAAGAAGGGGCATATACTACCTGGAAAAAATCCCCAAGTGTAAATAAGATAGTTCATAATTTTACATTTTGGCCGCGACCTTGAAATTATTTTTAACTTAATTACTAGTGTGTGTATCATCGCTTGCATACTGAGTTTTCAAAAAATCAAACGTTTATATTTTCAACCCCTATAACTCATCCCCCGGGAATGTTAAATTTTTTTAATTATTTTTCCCGTAAATACCTAAACCATATAAGTGAGTATACTGAGTTTCAGAATTTTGGCCGCCGACATCGGATTTTGTCCCACTGTGCGTAGGCGGAGGGATATTACTTAAAAGCAACGTGCTTGAGGAAGTTATGATAAAATTTTTTGCAATTTATTTTATTTATTTGTTCAAAAGTATTTATTAAAAATGCAATTATTAAAAGAGCAATTTATAAAATTAAATGTAGATTATGTATTATGTATTATTTTATGTGTTTCCTCCATTATTATATTCATTAAATCGTTATTTGCAGTTCCAAATCGACATTGTGAAAAATAAATTTTAAATTATTAAACTGTCATTACTGTCAAACTGAATGACATAAGCGAAAAGATTTCTAAGGGAT
The DNA here is from genome assembly GCA_936432065.2 of Rutpela maculata. Classification (NCBI taxonomy): domain Eukaryota; kingdom Metazoa; phylum Arthropoda; class Insecta; order Coleoptera; family Cerambycidae; genus Rutpela; species Rutpela maculata. The sequence goes on from OW386285.2 coordinate 48,094,833, forward strand.
CTTATCAGTGTAATTCTGTTCTGATTGGTTGTTTCAGCACACGTGATTAGAAATGGACGAATTTAATAGGATTGATATTTGAGCCAAATATTTTCCGCTATAATATCCCAAGGACGTTGATAATACGAAATAATTTTACCAGTTTCCTTGCTAATTAAATCGTTATTTGCAGTTCCAAATCGACATTGTCAAAAAATAAATTCTGAATTATTGAACTGTCAAACTGGATGACAGAAGTTGAAAGATCCCTAAGGGATCTTATCAGTGTAATTCTGTTCTGATTGGTTGTTTCAGCACACGTGATTAGGAATGGACAATTTTAATAGGATTGCTATTTGAGCTAAAAATTTTCATTGTGAGAGACTTGGGTAGCAGATCTGGATGTGGAAATAGTGATTCCTTGGGCGACGGTCTTTTCAAACATCTCGTCAACTATTGATCGAGTATAAAAATATGTAATTGCAAACTTGTAGAGCACTAGATTGTATAGAATTTAGCGTTCTACAAAATTGATAACAACATTTGAGTGTAAAAAAACTATTTACGGGCTTAGCCCGTAAAATATTAGTCCTACAAAAAGTGTAGAAAATTTAATAGTCTACATGATTGCTATTTGACCTTTTAATGTACGATCAATAGTTTGCAAAATAATCCGAAAATACCAAGTTTTGAAAATTTTGAAGCGCTGCGAAAATGAGCCTGCTAAGGAGTTTATAGAGAATTTAGTGAGCAAAAAAGGTGCATACCATTTTTGTTGTAGCATCAATGGTTCGCAAGATGTTTGCGTTTGACTTCTCGCAAAGATGGCGGCTAACCCCCACCGCCGACCGCATCAACTTGGCAAAATACTCAGAATGAACCCCCGAACACTTTAAAAAATAAAAACTAACTTACGCTATTCTTGCAAGACAAAAGTAACTATTGATTGGACTACTATGAAATAACAAAAAATGTTATTGAATTTACTCCAAAAATTGGTTCTAAACTTTTTTGGAGGAAGCCTATGAATATGGACGTAGATCAACAAGCGTCTTTGTGAGACTATTCTTTTCGCCAGTCTAGTCGACTAGAACCCCAACGGAAGGCGTTTTGAAAATATAAGCTAGTCACTGATACCGGGGAATAAACACAAAGTTAGCTAAACCTCCAATTTGTCATAAATTAGGAGTAATTAACGTACTTTACATCGCATACAATAGAAATAAAGGATTTCGTATCCGTTCATAAAGATGATGAATGGGCAAGTCTCCTCATTCATTAACCTTATCGACTCAATTCAAGTCGGATAGAGTTTGATCCCGGGCAATTTGTATGAAAAGAGGCGACACAGTTTCTGAGTTGGCAATTGAAGTAAGTAAAAAATAATTGTTTAGTAACCCTCACGCCATAGCTTCATGCTTTCCTCTTGCATGATATGTATACTGCAGAAAAGTTTTATCAGATTGTTACAGGAATATTTTGTGATTTTGGTTTTTAATTTGCTATTGGTTCTCGGTTTATTATCGATCAACTCACGCTATATTGTAACAATATTGTCTAAATACTGTTTTAATAATTAATATACATTTTATGAGCGAACTTATTCCTTTTACCTCATGTGACTTAAGCTGACATCTGGCGATAAAAGTAATTGTTATAAAAGTTTTTAGGTTGCAGTAACTTTAAGCAATATTACACAAACAGAAATCAAAACTTCTACAAACGTATTGTATTTAAAAATGGGTATCTTAAAAATATTATTTGCTGCATTGTCTTTGTTGCATATCTATGCTTTAAGAATAAGACAAAAAGATGTGAGAAGATAATTGAACGGCAAAGTCCTGTTTGGGTTAATCATTTCTTGATGTCATTCTTCCTTTTACCATGTTTTTTTATAATCAACAACTTTTATATTTTATAAGCACAATTTTGCTTTATGCGTTAAAATGTAACGATGTTTCATTATTAAATATAGTTGCTGACGACATTTTAATTCCATTCCCTTTTTGACCATCAAAAGTATATGTCCTGCCTACGAATATTTGCCTACAAATTACTACTTGACTTTCATAGTAGTTGAGCTATTATAAAATTTAAGGGTTACACGTGGCAGTGCTGCTGCTCTTTCTTGCCTATCTTTCGGAAACCTCTTTAGCCATACTTTCTTGTACCACAACCTATCACTTCCCCATCTTTTGATCCTTCTTCTACTTTACAATCTTTCCAATTCTTTCTATCTCTTTTCTTTACGTTTAATTTTGTTCTCAGTTTTTATTCTTTTTATTATTTTTGTCCTCTTTTTGTCATTATAAATTCCCTTTTGGTCGATAACTTTTCTAAATAATTCAAACATTTTAAATCATATCTTTTATTCCACCACATTTTCCTGGCGTCGCACAGTGGGGCAAATAGCTCATTTTTTGGATAAGCGATAATTCCCAAGCCTGGAATTAATGAAATTTAAAAAAACTGTTCGTTATAGAATTGCCTTTCATTCTATCGAGCCCGAATTTTGAAATTTCAAAATTAAAGGACTTAAATTTTGAAAGTAAATTAAAATTTTATCAAAAAATTGTTTAAAATTATAAAAAATTGTTACTTGGGGTTTTTTTTTGGTTTCTAATCTCATTTCTGATCCCCGAATTTTGCGATTCAAAAAACCAAGATAGCGGATCCAATATGGCGGCCATAATATTTTTTTAAATGAAATGTACATGCACAAACTGTTAAAAATTGTTACTTAGGACTTTCAAGGGTTTCTGATCGAGAATCTGAAATCTAAATTATGTAACATCGTGATCCAAAATGGCGAATCCAATAAGGCGGCCATAATATTTTTTTAATTGACATGTAAATGCGCAAATTGTTAAAAATTGTTACTTGGGGGTTTTAGAGATTGCTGATCATGAATCTGAAGTCCAAATTACGTAATATCGAAATCCAAGATGGCGGATCCAATATGGTGTCCGTAAGTTAAAAAAAAAATGACAAATCAAGAAGGAAACTGTTAAAATTTGTTTTTCGTTTTGAAGTTACACTGAGAGTAACTTTACAAATGTGAGCAATGTGATATATTTTTAGTGCATATCCAGATTTAAATATCTCATAAGAAAAGAGGAAATATTAATTATTTCATTTTAGCACATACTGGAAATGCAACCCTAGAATTCAAAATTACGAAATTTTAACTGTGGAATCAGAAACCTCTAGGAACTAATTTTTAATGATTTTTGCATCTACGTCTTATTTTTTTTTTAAATTTATAACAGCTATATTGAATCCGATATTATGGTTTCCAAAGTGACGAAACTAAAATATCCGAAACAAGATTAGCGAATTAAGCCCCTGAGTAAAAAATTTTAGCAATTTCTTTCTTGATTTATCATTCTATTTTAACTTACGGACACTATATTGGATCCGCCATCTTGAATTTCGATATTACGTAATTTAGACTTCAGATTCATGTTCAGCAGACCCTAAAGCTCCTAAATAAAAATTTTTAATAATTTGCGTATGTATATTTCATTTAAAAAAATATTGTGGCCGTCATATTGGATCCGCCATATTGGATCGGCCATATTGAATCCGCCATCTTGGATTACGATATTACATAATTTAGACCTCATTAAAAACCCTGAGTAACATTTTTTATCAATTTGCGCATGTACATCTCATTTAAAAATATATTATGGCCGCCATATTGGATCCGACATCTTGGATTTCGATATTACGTAATTTGGACTTCAGATTCATGATCAGCAATCTCTAAAACCAAGTAACAATTTGCGCATTTACATGTCAATTAAAAAAATATTATGGCCTCCATATTGGATTCGCCATTTTGTGATATTACGTAATTTAGATTTCAGATTCTCGATTAGAAACCCTTAAAAGTCCTAAGTGACAATTTTTAACAGTTTGTGCATGTACATTTCAATTAAAAAAATATTATGGCCTCCATGTTGGATCCGCTATCTTGGTTTTTTGAATCATAAAATTCGGGGATCAGAAATGAGATTAGAAACCAAAAAACCCCCCCAAGTAACAATTTTTTATAATTTTAAACAATCTTTTGATTAAATTTTAATTTACTTTCAAAATTTAAGTCCTTTACTTTTGAAATTTCAAAATTCGGGCTCGATAGAATTAAAGGCAATTTTATAACGAAGAGTTTAAAAAAGAAAATTTTTAATTTCATTAATTCCAGGCTTGGGAATTATCGCTTGTCCAAAAAATGAGCTATTTGCCCCACTGTGTGTCGAGGAGACCACCAAGGCGATAGTTCTCGTACGGGTTTTTTTCGTTTAGCATTTTACCCCAGCCAACAGCCAAAATTTGTTCAGTGCTTAAACCATATTAGTTTAAGTTTTTATATTCATTAGTTTTAGGCCCTTGTAGGCAGCATTTTCAAAATGTTAAAAATAGTCTTAAGTCTGCCTGCGGCAGACAGGCGTTCTAATCTTATTTATAGTTCAATTCTCGTTAAGCCAAATCGGAGCCGACCTCTTCAGCCCCACATCCACTACGCGCTACGCACCGTGGTTGTCTGGTTGGTTCCGGACAAAATTCTGGTGAAGTGTATAAAATGTACATCTCTAATATTTACTAAACTTATTTTTATTTATTGATTAATTAATGACATTAAAGTTTGACCTTTTAGATGGCTGTGCGTTGCCATTAACAACGGAGGTAAAAGTACTTTTTGGTGAACAAAAACAGAAGAGAAAATAGCACCAGGAAAGTTGCTGAAATTGCAATGCCTTGCCTGTCTATGGACTACAGGAGCAATGCGCTCCTGTCCCACAGCAGCTATGGAGGCAATGCTGGACTTACTTCCTCTGCATTTTCATGTAAGGAAGGAGGCAGCACTTAGCGCACTAAGGCTGCATCAGCCACTTAACTTCAGATCAGGTGACCTGGTTGGTCACTTGAGGATGCTGGAGCTAATCCAATTCGAATCCATGACCAAACCCACTGACTCAATGCCAATCAAGCATGACTTTGACTGCGGTTGGAAAAAGAGTCACACATCTGGTACACAGATGGATCCAAGATGGGCGAAGGGGTCGGTGTGGACGTGGTAGGGCCTAAATGCAGGCTATCTAAAGCCCTTAGCCAACCATTTTCCAGGCAGAAGTCTATGCTATAGATCAATGCGCCGAGGAGTGACTAAATAGAGGCACTTTCAGATAGCCAGGTAGCATTAAAGGCTCTCAGGTCCTATACTGTAATATAATTTCCTAGAAATGCAGACAATCCCTGAAGCAATTGGCAAAAAACAACAAGGTTACCTTGATGTGGGTGCCAGGGTATGAAGGAATAGCAGGCAACGAATTGGCTGATAGATAGACTTGCAAGAAAAGGTGCTGAAGCCCCATTTTTTGGACCCGAACCGTTCTGTGGCTTATCTAAGGGACACATAACGGAGGAGATCCTAAAATGGGAAAAGGAACAAAAGAAGTCCTACTGGAGGAATACTCCAGGCCAAAGACAAGCGAAAAGGTTTATAACCTATTCAACAAAGAATGCCACAAGGCTTCTCGAATTTGAATAGTTCGACCTAAGGCTGATCACAGGCCTTCTAACTGGCCATTGTCCCTTCAGATATCATCTCAAGAATATGGGCATGGCAGAAGATGACAAATGCAGATACTGTGAAGCTGCAACTGAGACTGCGGAACATATACTTTGTGAATGCAAGGTACTAGTCAACATTAGGCTAAAGAATCTAGAACAGGCGGAATTAACGCCTGAAGACATAGGGAAATTAGCTCCTAGGAAAATCACAAGCTTTGGAATCTTGGAATCCTGGGCAACAACTAGTTGTAGGGTAACTCACAAAAGACTTTTAATGTCGAAGTGAAGAAAGGCCAACTCAGGGCTAAGCGACCTCTTAAACAATCTACAATCTATATTCTACAAAAGTACTTTTTTTAACGCTGTGAGTGGCAGAAAAAAGTAATGTCCATAACAACGCGTATTTTATTTAATACGCCGGACATGCGATATTAACACAATGCGTTTTTGGTGTAATTCGAGATTTTTTACCTTTATTTTTTTTATAGATAATCGACGTTTGAAGAAAAACTAGCATGTCTTATTTAGAGTAAAAGCCACTTGTTGTGATTCTGTCTGTAATTGCCGGACTCGCAAACTTACGGACTCGTCACAAAAATATCACTTTTACTCCTAATAAAACAATATAAGTACTATTATTCGCTTTTGCCAATGCGCTAGTGTTAATAATAGTATATTATATTACTAGGAGTAGAACGCACTCTTTTTTTGTGTTGAGCCTAGGATTTGCGGCTGAGGCGAAGCCGAAGCCGCAAACTGGGCGAAACACAAAAAAAGGCGTTCTACTCCGTGTAATATATACTATTTTTTCTTCAAGCGTATTAAAATGCAAACATTTATTTATTTATTTATTTATTTATTATAAATGTACAATTATTTAAAGTGCAGTTTTGTACGTTTAAACTACTGGTACATGTTTCGTTGTCTATATTCATAATTTTATTAGTTTGTTCCAAGTTGTTTGTTATAGTGTATTCTTCATTTAGAACAAGTTCATTAGGGGTGCTCCAATTTGTGTCTTTAGAAGTACTAGGCTTATTATAATCCACCGGTGCTAGAATTCTTTTGGCTGTCTGCTTTTTATTAGTTATGGATTCCTCTATATAACCTTTAGCTACGGAACTTGACTTCCATCCCCCATGCCTTTTTAAACAGGAAATATCTCCACCATTGTCTACAAGAATTGTTGCTGACGTTCGTCGTAGACAGTGACCTGTATATTCGGATGGATTTGACAAATTTAAATACAGAGCAACTTCTCTTGCCGTATTTGAAATTTATGTATGCCCATTACTACTTTGTGACATTTTCCTTTTTGATACTTGATAAAAAATCGGGAGGGCTGGAAACTTTTCGGGCGAAGTTTAGTATACTGGCGGCACAAATTCAAGTAAAAGTCACCGACAATAGTAAACGACCGTGGCTTTTTAGTTTTTGTATTTATAATTTTTACTAAAATTAATGTTCCACAATCCTCGACATCTTCTACATTCAATTTTAATAGTTCATCACAGCGACAGGCGCCTGTGACTCCGAATATCAACAAAACCTACAATCGATCGACAATTACCTATTTGTTTATTAAGAAAAGGATGCTAAATTTCTTACCTTTGTAGCTAAATAAGTGTCATTGGGTGCATTTTGCAGAAAGTCGTCGAACTCTTGTTTTGTTAACACTTTGGATTTTTTCGGGTTGTAACCTTCCCCTTGACGTTTTAAAAAAGCACTGAGTTTCGTATATTTTGCAATATTTATATTATTTTTTAGGTTTAATTCAGCTTTAAGCATTGAATACTGTGCCCAGAGAGTTGAACTTTTCAATTTATGTTTTTCGGACAAATTCGAGAAATACACCAACATAACGTTTTCGGAATAATTGCGAACATTTTGCTCTTGAGCCCATTTTATTAGTCGCTGGTATGCAAATTCATACATTTTGCGAGATTTCTCAGGAATTAAATTCTCTACAGCCGCATTAGCAATTCTTACTAATTCTGGTGGTGTACACTGTAATTCTTCACCCATCTTTTACGTTTTACATAACAACAACATATAATTCGAATGCAATCGCGGACCACGGACTAATGATATGAAATAATATGACAGATGGTTTGTAGATAGCGCGCCACCGGCCGCTGTGGTGGTTTTCGGTACTAACATTATGTTACTAGTAAAAAAATGTCCACCACGGTGGCGTTCGGTACTAACATTTTGTTACTAGTAAAATAATGTCCTACTTCTAATCCTGTTTTTGGTAGCACAATTTAAACATTTTAATACGCTTGAAGAAAAAAACAATTTATAATAATATTTTTTACAAATTAGTACCCTGCTCGACTGCTGGTCCCATTATAGTTTTCATCAAGCTGCAACTAATGCACAGACATAGTTAATTCAAATTTCGTCAAAGTTGCTCTAAAATTGGTAGTTAGATATTTTCGGAGTAACTGAAGCCTAAGATATCAAAAGTTAAAATCAAAATTGTAAATTCATTATGGCCATCATAATTGCAAAATATTAGCAAATTTACATGAAATTTGGCACATGGGGATTTCAGTAATCTTTGATAACGAATCTAATATTAAAGACTCAATATTCAAAACGACGGATATTTTGTTTTACCACGTAGAAGCTAATTAAAAGACTACTAGGAAATTTGAAAACAATATTTTTGAGAAACGTTGAAGCGCCTTCAAAAAAAGGTCACTAAAAATTAGGAAATAGATTTTTACCGCCCTTGCCGCTCAGTTAATTGAACCTTATTATACACAGTGTGTTCTGTTTTGCTTGGAACCATCCTCAATAAAAAGTTTATTTTAGGACCGATTTAGATCGGTTTTTTTTTTAGATAGTTCTCCAAGAAGTGTATTCTACATAAAAGTCTATATAACAAACTACACTTCACCTATGTCTACTATCGGCCCCTGAAATATTGCCGCGTAAATATGAGTCACCCTGTATAAATCATCCAATGAACAAATTCGACGTACGTTAGTGGAGGTTCTAACTATACAGTGTGTCCCAGGATAGATGTAACAAGAGGTGTAATGGACCAAAAATTTTGGAATTTTGGAATGGTATTTGGGGATTGAGTCCTGCCTGTTGTAAAACTGAAGTATACCAAAAATTACTTGATTTGGTGTTCTACAGGGTGTTTTATAAGCAAAGTTGTAAAAATCACCACTAATAAAGTACCTTTATTTTTTAAAATATGAAAAAATTCCACTAAGAAAAGTTTAGAATTTAGAATGAAATTTTATACCTCTATACCAAATTTCGGGAATATAAAATTATTTTTTTGAAACTTCTCATTTTTTGCGAATTAAGAGTTGAATTCATATTTAAAGTTGTGTAGGAGCAAATGTTAATCATCTCAAAAAGTAGGCTATTGGTAAATACAAAATTGAATATACGAAGTGTAAGAAGGTATAATGTTAATCGAACTAATTGTAAAACAAGAAACAATTACTAACAGAAGATTAATGAGGTTTAAAAATTATAACAAGTAATAAATGTCAAAAACACAACAGATTCACAAACAAATTAATTATTGACCAATACGATTTTCGGATTTTGTCCTTTAGAAGTTGTAATCGATTACAAAACCGATATAATTGGATGAAGCACTTAAAATAATCGATAAAGCAGTCAATGTTCAGCCCTGGAAAAGGTACCTCTTGTCGCTTATGGAGAAATAATATGGGACCGACAAAGAAAATCATAGAGACATGATTTTTGCACCAAATTGTTCATAATTAGAACTTAATTCATTTAATATCAATAACTAAAAACCGGAAATTGCCGACAAGAGGTCCCTTTTTGCCTCATATATATTAAAAACTCGGAAAAAATATGTGAAAGATTTCTACTACAACAATTTTTATCAATATGAAACATTATTCTCCTCAATTTGTGCAGCACCATTTACCTCCTACCACTAGAAAAATATGGGTATTATTATTCACACGTCATGTATTACGACGCTTAACAGCACATTCAGCTTTTCTCACGTGATATTGGCAATATCACGAAATCGAAAAATTCTCGGCTGACGTTGCAAGCATAGTTCTGCACTAAATTAAAGTGACCTACTATGGGATATGGCGACGTGCTAGCATTGATGGATTCGTGCGGCTATTGTACCAGTGGCGGCTTGTCCTATGAGGCAGGTCAGGCAGTGTCTCACCAGTAAATTTGCAGTAAATCTGTACCTAATTCGTAATTGTATAAACTGTATTAATTTTTCAACAATTCATGCAATTTATGAATTGGAATTAAAAAAAATTTTCGTTAGGTATTCCCATTTAGAAGAGCGCTCTGCAGTCTGTGCGGCGCGCTGTGCCAGCTTCACGTCCGCTAGGAACCTACCGCAGACAGAGGTACACTCAAATGTGCCTCTTGCGCTTCCTAAAATCAAGCTATTCCAATATCTGCAACTGTATGTAGGTAGGCTTTCTGCAATGCACATTTGAATTAATAATGTGTTGAAATAGGCCGATCTGAGGCATGCTTCATACAAGCATTTAATATCTAAGGAGCAACTGTGATAGACGTACCGTCAGTAATGCAGTATCTAATGTATAATATAACATGATAATCCGCCTGTGCCTTGTGCTTTTTTCGCACGTGTATTCATTATAACATAACCACAAGTTTCTTCAAAGTCAAGACTTTTTACTAAATAAACGTGCCTTTTCGAGTCTCACGTACGTACTTAAAGAATTGAAGCGTCCATTTCCAGATTCAAGTAATTCGCTAATTAACGTAGGTGAAGGTGGGAAATCAAATCGGGCTTTCAGTAAAACTTGGTACGAAAAATACGACTGGCATACTGGGAGCGGAGAGTTAAGTAAATTATTTTATCCACAATCATACATCAAATTGCCTTACATGTCAAAAGTTGGAAAGTATGACAATTTCTACTTCATTCGACAATTGAACTGAAATGTGACATTTCAGGTTGGAAAGTGACATTTGCAGGTTGGAAAGTAGCCACTTTCTTACCAGTTTTTAGGTTGAAAAGTGAGCATTTGCCAACCTGTGTTCTTTATTTTTTACTTTTTTCTGGCAATAAATTTTCTGTTGCTCGCTCGGCAACTTCCCTGAGTTTAGGAGGAGTACATCGCATTTCACTATCGGTATTATTATCCTGCATTTTCAATAAATTGAGGCAAGGGACAAACACAAACGACTTTGACATTTATCGTCTGATATAAGAATTTTTTATTCATTGCCTGCTTAGTAAAAACATAAAATGCTTTTTAAAAATTTCAATTTCAACGACTTTTTTGGCTTTTTGTTCTTTAAGGTACTTGTATACTAAAATGAACTTTAACAGTTTTAAATGTAATTTGGTATACTAATAAATAAAGTGATTTTACACTTGAAATTTCAATAAAAATAAAATCGTCCATTTAGTTTCAGAGTAATTGATTTGGAAAGTTTGACTTTTATAGGCAAAGATGCCTTATTTGACGTAGTTGAGATCGGCTCAAGTTAATTTTCGCTCTTATTACCACAATTACTTCCACATCCAGTGGCAGTATAGTAACGACAAAAAAAATTTTAAAAATTTTTATTGTTCAAATAGGCTTAGAATGTCATAAAACGTCGAGATTTTAATTTTGAGCGAGAAAAAAATTTCTGTCTGTCTGTCGGTCTGTCGGTCTGTAACTTTTTTTTGTGCGCACGTTTACTCTGAAACCGTTTAAGATATTGACTTAAAATTTAATACACATATGTATTTTAACGTGATCTGGAACTAGATTATATTTTCCTCTTGTTCCATCGAAGGGTTGGGGGTAAATTGGGGTAAATTTGGGGTAAATAGGTAAATTAAGCAGGTAAGAGTCCAGGAAATTGGTATTTAGTATATTAAAGAGAAGCTAGGGTCTCAAAAAAATTTTTGGCATTAGCCACTCCCATTACCACCCCCACCCCATTATCCATTATTAAAGGGGATGAAAAAAAATTGTGATTTAGTGTGTGTACAAGAACCAGAAACCTCAAAATATGTTTTTACTTCATCCACCCCCACTACTACCCCCTATCACCACCCCCACCCCACTACCGATGTGGGTTATCGTTTTATAGGTGTTTGGGATAGAGGATTTCAAATATTATATTATTAATGTTCCATAAGCAATTATTTCCACATACAAATTTTTTTCGTTGTGAGTGACTTGGATAGAAAATTTGGATGTGGAAGTAGTGATTCCTTGGGCAGCGGTTTTTTGAGAAATATGTTTCAAAAACTAACATAACATTAAGTAGTTTCTTATTAACACTCTGTTAAAATCCTGAAAAAATCGTCCGTCTAGTATAAAAGTTATTAGAACTTTAATCAATTTTAAGCCCGACATTTGTGTAAATAAAACAGCTGTTGAAATCCATTGGCAACGTTGCATATTTCGAAGATTGCGCGAATATTTAAATTCTTAAAAGTATAAAATTAATAAATAAATTATAAAATATGGATAATGGATAAAAATAAGTATTACAACACTTTATTAAATAAAGAAACATATTATTTATTAATAAATTAGAAAATTTTAAAACATTTTAAATACAATTTTCTTCTTATAGTCCCTTGAGATAAAGCTTTTACCCCAAAAGTTCTGTGACTGGACCACAAGACATCTACCCCCCATTTTCGAGGGCGGGGAACACGATGGTGACAATATTTTCCGACCTACCATTCACCTACTTCCCCTAAACATCAAAAACCACCCCCTTTTCCGATTTTCCCTTTCTAGGCTTGCGATGGCTTGTCGGATCGGTTTTTTTTTTTTAAGTAAATTCGAGTAAAATAAGTAAATATTGACCACAGGTGACCTAACCCACCCCCAGGGGGTTAAACTACCCCAATAACGAAATGCCACGTTAACGAAAATCAGCTTGAAGGCAGTATACCTCCGTTTTCGAGGGAGGGAACACGATGATGACAATATTTCCCGAGCTATCCTTACCCACAATCCCTAAACCCTTTTTGCGATTTTCCGGTGCTAGACTTGTGACGGCTTGTCGAATAGGATTTTTTCTCATTAATTCGAATAAAATAAGTCAATAAGTCATTTTTATTTTAATTATATTTTCACATAGTGGAGTGCAAATATATTACCAAAATTTTTTATGCTGTGAGAAACTTGGATAGAAAATATGGATGTGGAAGTAATGATTCCTTGGACGGCGGTTTTTAATAAAATATAAGAGCTTATTTTCGTTGTTTTCGTGGCTTTTCGTTATTGGAGGTAAGGGTAGTTTCAACCCCCGGGAGTGGGTTAGGTCACCTGTGGATAATCTTTAATATTTTATTCGAATTGATTAAAAATAACTATCCGATAAACTATGTGACGTCATTCTAAATTCAATATGGCGGAATTGGAAGTGGTGGGGAGAGGTGGGAATGGGGTGGGAAGAGGTGGGAAAGGGGTGGGAAGGGGTGGAAAGAGGTGGGGAAGAGGTGGGAAGAGATGGAGAAGGGATGGGAAGAGGTTGGAAGGAGGTGGGAAGAGGTTGGAAAGGGGAGGTAAGAGATGGGGAAGAGATGGGGAAGGGGTGGGAAGAGATGGGGAAGGGGTGGGAAGAGATGGGAAAGAGGTGGGGAGAGATGGGAAAGGGGAGGGGAAGGGGTGGGAAAGGGATGGGAAGAAGTGGGAAGTAGTGTTAGAGGGAGAGGGAAGGGGTGAATGACGAAGGCAACTGAAAGGGTTTTGTCTGTCTGTTTGTCTGTAAAATAAGTAGACTAAAAAGTAAAAAATAAAATTATATAAAAAAAAAATTTAAGAAAAAGCTTTTATTTGAAAAAACTACTAAAAGGTAAAAATAATAATAATCCTATAATTGCGCCATATCCATTTAAACTATCGTAGCTTTTACCGTTTCCTCTCTTATTCCAACCCATGTCATAAGATACTATAATATTGATAATATTTCCCAAATAATAATCATAATCTTCATTTCCATTACCATTTGCATGTATTTTATGAATTTCAGGATATATTTTTTTTACAATTTCTTCAGGTCTAAGGAAAAAAAGAAAAGAGAGGAAGATTTAAATAATTTGATGAAATAAATAAACTTATTTGTTATGAAAGTAAAATTAATTATTATTTAAAAAATTCATTTTGATTTTCAAATATTTACAAAGATGTATAAATTTAAAATTGTATAATTTTTCTATAGAAAATTGATTAATCCAATGATAAACAAATTAGTTTAAATCAAAATTGAATAAAAATTAGACTCATATAATATTGTATCTTCTAAAAAATATGTTATCAGAAGATATACAAAAATTATTTTTAAGATTGTCAAATTTAATTATAAATTGAATACAATTAGAAAATTGTTAAATTTATAATTATAATATTCTTACAATTGATCACATAATTCTTTGATTTTTTCAATCACCAGAACACGTTCTTCTTTCACACAACTATCTTTGCAGACTTGCTCAATTGCTGATCCAACTTCTCTTTCATACTTCTTGTACGTATTAGAACTAAGCCCTGGAATATTTAAACAAGCTAAGACTTTCTGTAATCCACTGAAGCCTATTCCGTTCTCGATAGCTCCTAAATAAAAAAGAATCTCTCACATCTAAATTAATTTATCATCATATAAGTACAGTAAATATATTATTTTATATAAAAAATATATTAATTTTATTTCAACAAGCTACAGTTTATATTATAACAAAAAGTAAGAAATTATATAAAAATTCACATTGCTATAGAATACAAACAACAAAACAATAAGTAAATATTGCATACACATTATATTTTATAATTATTTAAAATGTTACTTACCAAGTACCGCCATTGTAGTAATATCATTGTGTTGTAATTTCTTATTTGTTTTTGGAGTTACAGAATTTCGTTTATATTCGTTTACTTTATGCAGTTTTCCTTTACATACAACCGAAACGAATGAGCAATTTTTGCAAAAAACATTCCAAATTGAAAGCAAACCACAATGTTTTTCACTTTTTATATCTTCCAAAGAAAGAATTGATGAGCACTTTAAACACTTTAGATTTTTACCAAGCTCCTTTACGTTAATCATGCGATTTCCTTCACAAACATGATCTTGGCATTCGGATGAAAGGTTAGAGTCGGGTTTATTATTTCTAATACCGTTGTTAAGTTTTAAATGTTTTTTTAGGACACTTTTTTTAATAAACCTGTAGTGGAGCGCCTGGGGGTTTTGACCTCGGACTTCTGTTACAGTGAATGAATTTATATGGTCGAGGTGGGATTTTGTTTTTTATACTATAAATTTCAAAGTTTACCAAAAATTTTTTTGTACTTTTGATTTTATCATTATTTGAACAAAAAACTATAAAAAATTAATATTTTAGCATATGCTTTTATTTTAAATAATATTTTTTTTATGTATACGTTGAATTTCACCTAAATATACATAGAAGAATATCTTTCAAATATACCTGAGTGTAATAAGGGTCGTAGGGACCTTAAACAGGTAGTAAAACGTGGAGGGGAGAACGACAGCGACAGCTGCAATGTTCTACTTTACGGACGTAGTTCTAGATTTTTAATTGCAAAAATCAAGTTAGTTGTCCGTTATAGCCAAGATATTATTGAAGGCATAGAACATTTTTGTGATATATCATTCAGGAATAGTCATCAGCATAGTGATTCGACAGATGCTAGAATAGAAAGGGATGATGTCGATGTAAAAAGATTGGTGGACTTCTTCAAGTAACACAGCCCTTTTCCTGCTGTTGCGTCCATTGATACCGGAATTACTGGAGATAAAGATACAAATTGTTACGATGCTTTTGAAAAAGGTTTAAATGTAATGAAGAAAACAGAGGGAAAACATTTTCGCGAATTGAAATTATCAAGGAAAGATATAATAAATCCTTTATTGGTGAAAAATAACAAAATTAAAATTCATGACGATGTGATTCCTGTTGATTCATTGCTGCTGTTTCAACGTATTTGTATTTAAAAAAAAACGATGAAGAGCTTAAAAATTATATGAATTATGAACTCGCACCAAATCCGCTTGCTCTATTTGAAAATGACGAACTGTGAAAGACAAAAAAAATCAACTTTTTACGAGTTATTTCCGGAAATTTCCATTAATTTAAAAAGTCTAGACAATGTTCATTACGTCATTGATGGAGGCATGTTATTACATCGTTGCAAATGGCCAATAACAATTCAGCAAAAATTAAAGATTTGAATATGTTGAGGTTCAACTCTTTCATAAAAGCAACGGCCAAAAATACAAGTGTTCTTTTATCGTCATTACCTCCTACAACTGATGCAGCATTTGAACACCTAAAGAGAGTGTACCTGCAAAACCAGATATGGCTAGGAAATGACGTAGATATTGAAAATTGGGGATGGAAGTATTCCAATAACATGTTCATCCCAATAACAATGAATCAATTGCCGGTTCCGGATAATCTATTGCAAATGTTATTTTGTAATTGCAAATAGGGATGTGGAGCTGCTTGTGGATGTCGGGAGAGTGGCTTATATTGTAGTGTCGCATGTCTACAGTGCAGCGAAAATAGTTGTTTTAATACTCCATCTTTCATTCAAATAAATGAAGTCGAAGAAAATATTTGATATGGACAAAAATGTAAATTGTTTAAATAAACAGATATTTTATTAATAATTTTGTTTTTTATTTAATTTTCCTTAATTTACTTCTTTTCCACGATTACTGTCTTTATATAATAGATACGTTAAATTAATTTCGTTATACAAAAATACTCTACAGCCTAATATGTATTATACTATTTGAATTGTAGTACAGTAACTAGAGGTTTTAACTTCGGAATAATGTCATATTGTTCATTTTTGGCAGTATAATAGTAAATGTTTCACAGAAAGTTTCTATATTGTACGGGGGCTTGCTAATTTATAGGGGGTGGATGCCACCCCCTCTCATGGTGTGGCACTTAAAAAATATATATTTATTGGAGCTGAAACAGAATCAAATTTTAAGAAGAAAAGGTTCTATGCAATTTTTCACATAAATCGATAGTTTTTAATTTATAACGACTTCAAAATTATGATTTTAGCTTTAAAAAAAGGTATCTGAAAGCGCAATTAATTGTCTTTAATTTCATTTCGCCATGCGTCACAATTTCTGAGATATTTAACATTTAAACTGCATTTTTCGCCTTATGAACGTTCGGACGCCATTTGTAAACTTTCATATCTCCGAAACAATTAAATCTATGTCTCTTTTTCAATAAAACTAATATTTATTGAGATATTTGGAAAAGAAAAAAAAAAGAATTGCGTTTTATCGAAAATACCTTTACAGTTTAAACTGTATTTTTTTTCTAACGCAAGTGGTGTATACAAACCAGACAATTTGAGCATCTACGTCATGCTATATATTAATGAGAAACAGTGTTTGAAATTCCTTTTTCTTTTAATTACTGGCTAATTACAGTAACAAAATGGCGACGTTGTTATTAAGACAAATAAAAAAACAGTTGAAAGCATAATTAATAACCTATTATTCTACCTATTAGCATCCTTGACGTAGGTGTCACAGTTTCTGAGGTATTTAACTCTCACTATAAATAATTATCTTATCAACACTTGAATGCCAAATGTAAACTTAAATATCTCCAAAATTATTAATCCTACATCAATAAACAAAAGATATAATTAATTCCCAGTTTGTACTTTCTATAATTGGTCTGTAACATTTTCACACTTTCCACGTCGGTATGTAATATACTATTGTTGACTACAAATTTATTCTGCTGACGATGTAGAGAATTCCTTATCCTCCAGTCAAATAGGGAAAATTAGAGGGAAAAAACGTTTCAAAACTTGGCAGAGAGTGTTCATTAAGGCCCACTGTAAACATACTGAAAGTTTCCGACTCTATCTCTTGCGCTCGCGCCGCCATCTTGAAAAAATGATGCCCCAATAAAGCTTTTTGCTTATATCTCGCTAACTATTGGAGATAAATTCTCTACAGAAAATATAATATAAATTTTTTCCGTATCTATTTTATTATAATCTTCTGACCGTAAACATCACTCGTAGAGAAAATAAAATTCATATTATTATGTTTGTTCTAGAATTCGGAATAACTTTAAAATGTCCGTCTGTTTGTCAGTATGTTAATCTGTCTCTCTATATGGCACGTTTTTATGAGTAGGATAGCTTAAAAGAGAAAAATCCGATTTAATTGAAATTTGGACAGTAAGTTAGTGTTAGCTAGAGGAAGAACCCTGTTGATTTTGAAAAATCGTACAGTAAATATAAAGGTTATGAAACATTTTATGAAAAAAATGTGCGTGAAGAGTGAAGAGTGTTGTAACTCATTTAATACGATTCTATATACACAAAGATACTGCACAGTATACTGACCAACGTTTCGACACAAGATGGTATTTAAAATCAAATATGGCACTTAAACCTACAATTTTATCAAAGATTACAACACTTTACGTGTATTTTTTTCATAAAATGTTTCAAAACCTTTATATTTACAGATCGATTTTTTTAAAAGCTAGCTAACACTAATTTATTGTACAAATTTCAATAAAACCAGTCTTTTCTCTTTTAAGTTATTTAGCCTATAAGAAACAGGACGGATGGAGAGGCAGACGGACAGACGAACGAACTGATAGAAAAACAGACATTTTGAAAGTTGTTGCGAATTCTATGACACCACAATGATATATTTCTCTACGAGCAATATTTACAGTTTTTGAAATGAGTCGATGAAAGGGAGCATACTCTTTGTTTCGCATTTCTAAAGAGTATGATAATAGATACGGATAAAATACATATAACATTTTTTTATAGAGAATGTTGTAAGCTTTATTTTTTATGTAAATATAATTTTGATATCGCTAATGGTTAGAGAGATATAAGCAAAAAACTGAATCGAAGCGCAATTTTTCCAAGATGGCGGTTCGAGCGCATCAGTTTGAGCTGAAGACTTTTAGTATGTTTAACGGCAAACCTTAATGAATATCTTAATATCAAAACTATATCACTTTCTTCAATCAAACGTTGAAATTTCTTCTAATTTGACTGGGGTATAACAAACCTAACAAGGTACCTAGACCTGTATGACTATCTAGAGCCCTGCCTCATCAGCTTGTCATGTCACGAGCCGCCACTGTATTGTACGGAAGTTTTTGGACTGCGGAAAAGTGTACCGACCTTTTCTTACTGAGAATATCCTTATCATCAAATTTATACTTCATCATTTAGAGTGTAGGGTGACAAGTTACTGCACAAAGAGCAGATTTTGGTACAGGATGTCTCAGTTAATTTGTTACGCTCAAGTTTCTCGGTAGTTTTCGGGAGAAATTTATCGTTTAAATGCCATTCTGACGTAGCTTCTTCCGAAGAATCTGAAGCCTCCAAGAAACAAACAATTCATCAAAGCATCAAAGAACAAATTTATTTTCAATAAACGGATTTACTTAAAAAAAAATTTAATTTGCGGCAGTAATCAGAAGAGGCATTAGAAATAAGAACTAAAGAAGTACCTACACAAATATTGTCTAAATCACATGAGATAATCATGACGTCCAAATATAAACACGGATTAAAAAACAATGTTGTTACTTCAGATCCGTTAATATCGAGTAAGAGAAGCACAAGTGCAAAAAAAATCAGTTCAATCGACGAAGAAATACGAAAGTATATTTTGGATACCGAGGCGGTGATTTTTGGCACTATATTTCCAGAGAATTTAATTAAAACATTTCACGTGGAAGAAATTGTATTACAATCTGAATCCGACTAAGATAGTTTTCATTTTCAGGCAACATTTACATTTAGATAGTTAGATTTAGTTCTAAATGTTCACTAGTTATATTATGGGTGAAATATGAAATTTGTTAAAAGAACTCAGTTATATATTTATGTCCCTTTACCATATTGTTCAACGTATTGTGCTGCAGTCCAAATATTAACATAAATTAGAATTTCATTTCGATTTATCCGATCTACATTCTAATATTTCTATAATTATTTACTGAATATATTTGTAATTACCTATTATCTCCCACTTAGTAATTGAATTGCTCCGCTGGGTATTGTATTGTTAAATAAATAAATAGAGCGTGCCAACAACAGACAACGTAATACGTGAAATGGCGAACAAATTTCTTTGTTTTGGGTTTTATCGAATTGCGTGTCTATCAGAGGAAGACTACGAGTCTGGAAAACTTATGTGAATTCATAGGAATGCCGCAGATAATAGAACCCCGCAAATGCTCTAGAGTGTGTTTAGAAATGCTGTTAAAGTGGTAACACTTATTGAATAATTAATAGTAAGGTTCGACGTGACGCCCATCCGAATTCCAGTGTAGCTTCAGTCATTTTGCAGCCTTTCTAAACCATCTTGAACATTTGTGGGATTATATTAGCGACAGTTGTCCCCTGCTTGTATCTAGTCTGAAGATTTATAAATGCAATAGTTTAAGTTAGACACATAGAAAGATTTGTTATCCAAACTTATTACTCTTGATGGGAAAAAAGCAGCTACTGATCGTATTGCTTAAATAACGCAACACTTTTAATAATGACAACAAAATTATTTCTACTTCAGACAATTGTCTGAAGTGATCAGATTAAGACACCAATATACAAAAAGTAGGTAATCTCATATTAAATAAAAAAGTGTGTAAGTTGTGATTTACTTAATACCTAAATAATATTAAGTTACATATATTCATTTTTTTTAACTGGCGATCAATTTTCTATCTGCTAAGTTTATTATTACTAAGTATGAAATTAAACATTCTTAACACATCCACTGCCTATGATCATAACTGTTAATAGCTTCGTGATAACTGTCAGGAACATCCAGTTCAACTAAATTTATTTCATATCGCTTTGGCAGGCACTGTTCACTCCCTGAGTTCCGTAATTTCTCAACTCAATCTCAACTAAAACTAGTAAAATCGTTCATTTAATATTGCCGTGGATATTATAATAATTGCTTTCTTTCTCAAACTTTTCATCATTTACTTCTTGAAATAGTATATTGTGTATTTAGGTGCGAAAGCAATATATTCCCGGACGACGATGCAAATTGTACGGTTTTTTATGTATATTTTAGAGAGTAATTAAATACATGCAGACAAACCAACTCACATTAAAATTGCATTTATTAGTAAGCAGTTAGATTGAAACGAAGAAATGTTATGCATTAATACGAATTCCTTAATTTATAAGAATATTGATTGTGATTTCAGAAAAAATAGTATGTGTACTTCGGTGTAAAAGCACATTCCCGGACTTCGATGCTTGTTGATCTTGGTTAGCACCTCGGCCAACAATTTGCATCGTCGTCCGGGAATGTATTGCTTTCACACCTAAATACACAATATACTATTCTTGAAACTTTAATCTTTCTTGTAACTGGGTTGAAAACTGTAATTATCTGAATTATTTTCATATCCAAAAGCTTTTCACGTCGGCTTCTTGCTCGTCCAGATTTCATATGGAGTTATTTTACCAACCCGAGAGTTTTGAAGTTCTCTCTAATAAATAACCACCTGAGTTTACTGCTCCAACCCAAAGACATTTCAGTAGGTCTTTCGAATATAACATTGACCTAGCAATTTCTAAGGCAGTTTTATGATCACACTCACACCATTCATTTTGCTAGAGTGTAAATGGAGTTGTAGTTTCAAATTCAATATTCAATTTTGATATTAAATTTTTAAATTCTCCATTACAATAACATCAAGTTTTTATTTGGTGTCAAAACTTATTTTTCACTAATGTAGCAAATTCTTTAAAACATTCTAATGCATCACTTTTACGTTTAAGATAATATACAAAGCGATAGCTTGACCATTCGTCTTTGAATATGATACCCACTAACGGACAGTTCATCCACTGGACCGCATAGATCACTATCTTCTTACCAGAACGATGATTCTCTTAAACGGCAATTTATATTGTTTGCCACACAATAATCACAAAAGGACATCGATATCACTAATTTTTTTGAAACTAATTCACCAGTTGTTTTGATATTTAGGTCCCAATCTCTCATGCCTGTTTTAAACTATTATAAACTGTCACATTTATTTCAACAGTTACAGTTTGAAATATTACGCGACATAAATTACCATTCTCACATACCGCGCACTCAGCTAATTCGTCTTTATCATATATTATTGCATTATCGCCTAGTTTAACTAATTTCATTCCCTTTTTGGTTACGATTCCTTCAGAAAATATGTTTCTTTTCAACTTTGGAATAAATGATGTACTAGTATTATCCTACCAGAAACATTTAATCAGTTTATTTATGCTTACAGTTCCTTTACCTACAATATCTAAGACTTTTATAAGAGTTTCAATTGTTTGTCGAGCTTCATCTAACGAAAGCCATGCCTATCTGAATTAACGATACTTAGAATGCAATCTACTGAGAATCTTCGTCATAATTACTGCATTTCTAACGATTTCTTCAGCATTTCTAATATCTCCAGTTAAAGAACCTCTCACGAAATGATAGGAAAATGGCCCTCGGTTAAATTGCACCAAATTTTATGTATGTTATAGGTCTTACCTCCTGAACGACAGTTCTCATAGGCACAATGCTCAAAAGTCGATATAGCGCAAGCGACTTCTTGTCGATGACAGAACCAATCTACTAATCTACTGTTCTAGAGAACTAATCTATTGTTCCTACCATACACTAATTAATGTATGTTCATATTTATGTGTTTTAATGGTCCTGTATGCTTATGTATATGCGAATGCATGTGTCAATTCTCATTCAGTAAACGTTTACGTCGAAACTTTATTCGGAATGTATCAATATGTATGCATACCCACTAGCATATAAGTACACACTCTATGATTTAATTAGAAAAATATTTCATTTAAGAGAGTAGTCAAATATATATGTATTTTCACGAACCGTATTATTACCATTACCCAATGTGCACCCCGAGAATATTGCGGATCGGAATTTGCACATTACTTGGCCCTACTCGTACTTAGTTTCATCAATGGTTTTAGAATCAGGGTTTTTTGGAATATTTCAATGCTGTTATCAGGATTATTTCTATACATATGCCTGCTTAATGCCACACATACATTCGCATATACGTGAGTATACAGCCACTATTGGAATACATAAATATAAACATTCATTAATTCGTGTAGGGTAGGAACAGTATAATAGTTCTTTGATTCCGCGCTTAATGGTTCTGTCTTCAACAAGCAGTAGCTTGAGCTATATTGACTTTTGAGCATTGTGCCCATGAGAACTATCGTCCAGGAGGCCAAGACCTATAACATACTAAAATTTTGTGCAATTTAACAGAGGGCCATTTTCCTACCATTCCGTGCGAGTTTCTTTCCTGCTTTAACGACATGCACTATTGTATCATTCATTTTCATTTTGCATCGCTGAAGTTTTTCATGTGCGAGCATTTTATTAATCTCTAACTTTTGCTTATATATTGAATCTAGTTTGTTCAATCTTTGATTAGATGACGTACAATTTTCCAGCAACGTTATTGAAGATGTTAATAGAAACACCGCATAACAGAATCCAAACATTCAATTCATCCAAGTTATCCTCAGGTGGCCTTGTTGCATCACTTGCAGTATTATAAACTCCTGATGCTATCAAGGCACACTTCATCTGGAACTTCCATATAATTCTTTTCATCGAATTGATTGTTATTCCTTTCAATGGCGAATTTTTTAGCGATTTTTAAACTTGTTCACACAGAATTATATTTATTTTCCTCACACAGAACTATTGTCTCCTCACAGGTCTCTTAGGATTTTCACGTATCCAACTTCACAATAAAACACGCCGGTTGTAATTTTATCAAATCCACTATCAATAATTACTTTTCTCGCCATAGTGGCCTGGGCCAATAACCTGTTAGGATTATAGATATGAAAGACAACTTGGACGAGAAAGTAGTTGGTTTATTCAAATACAAATACAAAATTTGGATTAGTGGCGGTTAATTCTTGGAAGGGTGACCACCTCCAGGGAAATACAGCGGTCTCGCCCCACCTTATAGTGACTTGCATACAGCGTATACGTGGAAGCTATGCTGTATTAGACGATGGGATTAGCTCGTCTTCTGGTATCGATCATTGGCTTTAGTGGCGGAAATAGACCGACATTAAATAGACTATTTAAAATGTTGGCCATTTACATTAACACTCTCCTCTCACGTTTCTGATGAAATGTGTACAATGTTTATTCTAATTAATTACTGTCGATCCTGAATATCATTAGGATATATCGTAAAAATGTTACATTCTAGGTGACCCACATAAGAAAGTGCGGTGGCGTTAAGTCTAGTTATAGAACGTGTCTGTTAAACAGCATAAAAATAAGATTATCCTGGAAAAATATTTTAAAAAAATGCAGTAAAAAGTCACCTGTCCCTTAAAACAAATTCAGATAACATCACAGCTCGAACATGTATGAGGTCACAAATACTCAACTAAACACATACAATACTTTCCAGAAGAATATGAATCGCGTACCAACACACACATATAAAAATGTCCTCGTTTCGTTTCACCCAATCAGACCAATTTAGTATCCTTATTACAAAGTTAACCTAGTCGAAGTTAATTATTGGTTGTACAAACTTTGCAAATTAACAGCAGAAATATCAGATTTAACTTCTTGTAATTCTAAATTTTGCATACATTGTAGAATCAATCGTAATAAATTTGTACGCTTTGACATTTGTGAAAATCTCGCATGCTTGATGCGTCTTCCGGGCATGGTTATTTCCGGCATAATAATATAACTCTGCGAAATGTAAAACTGAAAAATGCATATCTGTTTTTACTAACATAAATTACAGAGAGCACACAGTAATTTAAATGAGATATGTAAATATATGTACATTTTGATTTTCCGCTAAACGGGGTATAAATTATGTTCCTTCTTTCTTCTAGTGGTTATATGTTACCATCACATTGTCGTTCATAGCAAGACAAATTATTCCCAACCCTGGTTAAGTTTTTCTACTTGAGATAAATAATGCTACTAAAAATGGATCAACACGTTTGAAAGAGGTTAATAATGCATACTGATAAATAAAAGTAAATAATATTATTAGCAGTATATGTTTTGGCTAGAAGTAATTGTAAACCCCACCATGATTCCGCACACAGCAGTAGATATCTTGAAAAAAATATGTATGTAGACAGTTTTGTTATTTATATTGTTGATAAATTGAAAATTTAAAATTCATATATATTTATATACAGTGTGTCCAACTAAGTCTGCACCATATGGGAAACTTTTTTATTATCGGTTTTATGAAAAAAAATTATTCTTGATAAAAAGTTTTGCATGGCCTAAAACCCAAAATGAAATAATCAGATATCAATTTTTTGCAGTCATATACGAGGTTTGTCGAAAAATGTAAATTTTGCTCAAGAGTAAAGTACCTTTATTTATTACAATATCGACAATCGTTATTAAGAAAAGTTGATCCTAATTGAAAACTACGGTCAGATATCCAATATTATCCATCTACCATGAAAAAACAATTTTTAATAATTTTTGAGTATTTTTTCATGGTAGATGGATAATACTGGATATCTGACCGTAGTTTTCAATTAGGATCAACTTTTCTTAATAATGATTGTCGATATTAAGGAAAACTACGGTCAGATATCCAATATTATCCATCTACCATGAAAAAATAGATATTATACCCAAAAATTATTAAAAATAGTTTTTTCATGGTAGATGGATAATATTGGATATCTGACCATAGTTTTCAATTAGGATCAACTTTTCTTAATAACGATTGTCGATATTGTAATAAATAAAGGTACTTTACTCTTGAGCAAAATTTACATTTTTCGACAAACCTCGTATATGACTGCAAAAAATTGATATCTGATTATTTCATTTTGGGTTTTAGGCCATGCAAAACTTTTTATCAAGAATAACTTTTTTTCATAAAATCAATAATAAAAAAGTTTCCCATATGGTGCCGACTTAGTTGGACACACTGTATATGAATTTTAAATTTTTACTTGCATAGAAGTTCATTTCTGACGTCCAGTACAATATTATTTTCGTTATTTAAATATTAAAAGGATGAACCTTTTATCTTAGGATATTGCTTTTATACCTTATATCCTCCTCTTATCGAGTATGTATATATGCAAGGCATATTTCCTCAATCCCTTTTGATTTTCAATAAAGTAGAAAATAAGCATATGTAAATTGGATTTCAGACGTTGATGTATCTACTCGATGTAACGCATATGATGACAATCTTCCTTAACATCCCGAAGACAAACTCAGTATCTAAAATTCCACACGTATATTTATGATGGTAACTTATACACAAAATTATTTAATAGTCCAATCAATAGGTCGAATAAAATGGGTTCGTAATCCAAAAATAGCGTATAGCTCAATTTATTTTTTATGGCATGGACTACTAGGGTCACTCATCACTTCTGTTCTGTCTATTGTGTTTCAGATGCGGACTTATATTTTATAGTAGAGATTTGTTATAATAGTCCATGCCAAAGTTGCGAAAACCCCAAAAGTGCAGGGGTAGCGACCAAACATGACTACCCCCCCCCCTTTTCGAGAACGGTCAACACGCGCGGTCCCTACCCCCCTAAATGCATAAAACCACCCCTCATTCCCATTTTTCGTTTTCAGTCATGCGAGGACTTGTTGGATTGGGTTTTTTTTTTTAAGAAACTCAATATGTCCTGTAAAATTTTGCCACCAGACATTCTAATGACCCCAGGGGGTTGAAACCACCTTCTCTCTGAATCCTGAAGTGTCCCTCAAGGAGAAGAAGGTATCCTCTATTTTCAAGGGTGGAGAACACGATAGTTGCATCAGTTTCTCTCTTAGTCCTCAAAAACTACCCTTGCATGTCCAAAACCATCGGTTTCTCTTATAGTGAGATCACAACCGCTCAATGGATCAGGTTTTCTAGGGAGAAAAATTTTTTTATTGCAGCTTAAAAGCTGTTTGATAGAACGAGCTATGCGCATGCATATATATATTCGTGTATGTGCATAGTCCACTTTTTTATTATAGGTATATTATGTACATGATTTTTTTCACATTATGTACAACATGATTTTTATTCTTATTCTAGACATGCGTTATATATTTCTATTATTCAATATTAATTTATTCTTCGGTGTTTGCAAATTAAATCATAGAGAGAGGGAGTCATCTTCCTGGTGGAATCATCTTCCATGGCGGAATCATGAAATAGGAAAAGAAATAAATGAAAGAGAGCTATTATTACTGGACAAGAGGAGGACTGGACAAATTTTAAACGACAAAGAAACGAAGCTGTTGCAATGATAAAACACCAAAAATAGAAATATTATGAAGAAAAAATAGATGAAGTTAAAGATGACCTTAATGAAATGTGGAAAACCCTAAAACAGATAGTGAGTACTAAAAAGAACAACAAAACAATCATTTGAAAACGAATTAGTGACTTGCGAAGAAGAAATAGCAGAAAGATTTAACACATTCTTCTTAGAGAGTATCGAACAAATCGCCGTTTCATTTCAACGAGATAATGAAAGATATAAACATATCATAAGTAATATTAAAGTACCAAACTGTAAATTAGAGAGATTCAAACCGATCGAATTTATGGAGCTCAAAGAAATATTGAGGGACATACCAAATAAAAACAGTAGTACTGATGGCATAACATTGAAAATTCTAAAGTTGTCATTTGAAGTTATAGGGGAGAGATTTTTGCAAGTAATAAACGCAAGTCTAGAATATGGTAAATTTCCAAACACCTGGAAAACTTCAACTATAATACCAATTGAAAAAAAACCTAACACAATCAGGAGTGAAGAACACAGACCAATAAATATGGTACCCTCGTATGAAAAACTGCTCGAAGTCACTGTAAACAAACAAATTATTAACTATATAGAATCAAACAATATACTGTCAGAATATCAAGCAGGATTTCCCAAGCAGCGCTCTTGCGAAAGTGCCCTGCAAACAATTTTAGCAAACTGGAAAAGTGCTCTCAATAAAAAACTTATTATAGGCGTTGTTTTTCTTGAGCTTTTGAAACAATAAACCGTGAGTTGCTTTTGATGAAATTAAAGACATATGGATGTGGACCTACGGTTTTGCAGTGGTTTGGTGAATATTTGGAAAACAGGCATCAGGTTACCAAATATAATAATAGTGTGTCGTCACAGAAATAATCTACCCATGGAGTACCACAGTGGACAGTCATGGGACCAAATTTATTTGTTATTTATATCAACAATATTGTACAATGTGTAAAAGAATGTAGTATTCAACTCTTTGCAGATGATACCTTAATTTATTTAGTTGGTGAAAACGTTGATGATATAATATCAGTGATAAATGAGGAATTAAATTTGATAATGTCGTGGTTAAATGAGAACAGTCTACTACAAGTTAATATTGAAAAAACAAAATGTATGGTCATCAAAAATAAATATAATTCAATCGACACCAACAGTCACAATGGAATAAGAATAAACAGGGAAAGAGTAGAACAAGTGAAAGAAATTAAATATCTGGGAGTAGTTATACATGATAATTTGACATTTTCAAGTCATGCTGAATACATAACCAATAAAATAGCCAAAAAAGTTAACCTATTAGGTCGCTGTGGAAGTGATCTCAGCTCATGGACAAAGCTAACAATTTACAAATCAATTATATTGCCTCATCTTACTTTCTGCTCCTCCATTCTTTTTTTATTACATAATACTGAATTAGATGTCATACAAAAAAAGCAAAACCAGGCACTTCGTATAATTCTTAAATGTAACAGATATGTTAGTATCCACTCTATGCTTTCCACTACTGAATTGCTTAGTGTTAAACAAACAATATTTTTAAATACCATGACGTTTGTGTTCAAACTGCTACGAGGTCTACTACCACATCACTTATCAACATTCTTAGTATTTATAGAAGACATACACGATTATAATACAAGATCGAGAGGAAATTTTTATGTTGAAACACTTGCAACATCTTACAGCCAGAATAATCTATTTCATAATGGTCTTCTCCAATACAACAACATACCTATTGACGTAAAAAACTGTGTATCAGATCGAACATTTAAAATTGCCTGTTCTAAATATATAAAAAACAATATAGTTCATTTTTAATGTCTTCCTTTTTTTTAAACGTCTTTATGTGTATTATATTATTGTAGTATTTATTTATTTATTTTTTTTAATGTCTTTTATATGCATTGTAATTATACCGTGCGTGTAATTGCCCATTGGGCATGTACATTCACGTAGCGCGAAATATTTGACAACACAGCCGTAAATTCGTCCGCCGGGCGGAGCATCCCAGCTTTCAGTTATTTCATTTCAGCCAGCTGGCACACGCGATGTTGTAATTCTTACTCCATATGCCTAGCGCACGGCTACACGCACGGTATGTGTATTATATTAGCGACTGCTATTAAATAAATAATTCAATTCAATTCAATTCTTACGCGGCCTCCATACAGCGATCCAGCGGGAACCGATGCTCAAAATATGTGACGTAGCTGTCGGATGTGTATTCTCAGCATATACCTTCCATTTGTTACGTCCTCAGTATTGAGGACCCTTGAGAAATATAATTAAATGCAATATATATGGGTTAAGGACTAACTGTACGCATACGTAGTTATTGGAAAACCCCGATCAAACAAGTCCTCGCATGCACCGGCACGGTAGCTCAATCGGTTAAGGCGTATTGAGTGGCGAATACGCTGATCGACTCGCTACCGCGCTCTGGGTTCGACCCCCAGCCCCGGTATTGACAACACCGGGGGGTGTGGATGTATGTCTGCGTTTTTCCGAATGTGTAACCCCCTTCCGGACAGCCTTGGCTTTGGATTTGGGGGTTGTCTACTATCTGTGGTGTGTTTATGTTTTTATGTTTTATGCCTGATAACGAAAAATGGGAAAAATGGGTGGGAGGCTAAATAATATCAGCATTGTATTCCCAGGCCTTGAAAACGTGTAGAAAACAATTTTCAGCATGTTTGGATGTTTCTTGCATGTTCCGGTATTGAGGGAGGGGGTGGTTTCAACCCCGGTTGGTCATTAGGACGTCTGGTTGCAAAGTTTTATAGGACATATTGAGTTTCCTTAAAAATAACCGATCCAATAAGTCCTCGCATGCCTGACAACGAAAAATCCGAGGAAAAATCGAAAAAAGTGGTGGTTTTTTGCATTTGGGGGTAGTTCGAGGGAGGTAGGGACCGCGCGACTATCACCATCATGTTAGCCGTCCTCGAAAACGGGAGGGTAGTCATGTTTGGGGTTTTACACTTTTTTTGCAAGTTTCGTATGTACTATAAGGCTTTCAGGTAAGTTATTAGTTTACCAGTGTCGTTAGGGTTTAAAATATGTTTTATTGTATTTTTTAGGTTCAAGCTATTTCTGTAGATGGAGCAACTGGGACACTCGGCCAGGAGATGTTTTATTGTTAAAAGAGCATTGCTGGGCACCTTAGTTATCGTTCTTTTCTTAATAGATGCGTTGTGACCGTCTGTCAAGGTTTTGTGGTTGTGTCCAGGAAATATTGTCTCTTTGCCACATTCATAAATTTCTCTTCTTCTCCACGTATTTGTGAGATCTTCCTAGAAAATTTTTATGTCTCGTGACCAGTCTCCATTGGTGGCCTGCCATGCTACTTGGTCTGCTTTTTCATTCCCCTGTATGCCAAAATGGGGTTAACAAAAACATAGTCGTTTCACCGGTTGTTTCTATTTCGCATAAAACATATAATATTAGGGAGACAAGTGGGTCCAAGGTGAATTTGCTTTTAATGTGTGATAAGACTCTCGGAGTCGAAGCAGTATTTTAATACTTAGTAGACAGCGTGCAGTTCAGGTGTGAAAATTGAGGCATCGGGGTGTAAAGACCAGGACAAGGTATCATTTAGTGTTAGTAGCGAGCTCCCACGTCAGAGACATGTTACGTTTATGTGTAATATGGTTTTAATCATGATATTACCAAGGCCCCTCTTATTGGTTATCTTCGGAAGTTTCCAGTTGGGCATGCGTAGGTCTTTCTTGGTATATCTCAAAATTTTCTTTAAAGAAGAGTTTGTAGTTTGGGTGATGTTGTGCCCACAGCTTAATTCCGTAAATTTTATTTTAAGCGCCCGGGGGTGCCACCCGAGTATTTTGCCAAGTTGGCAGAGCCGGGGGAAAAGTTAGTCACCATCTTTGCAAAAAGTTCGAAGGTAAATATCTCGTGAACCACTAACGCTACTGCAAAAATTGTAGGGACTTTTTGTATTCAGCACTAAATTTTCTACAAATTCTTTCAAAGGCTTATTTTCGTTGAACTAACCGTTTACGAATTGCAG
This sequence comes from Rutpela maculata, assembly GCA_936432065.2. Taxonomy (NCBI): domain Eukaryota; kingdom Metazoa; phylum Arthropoda; class Insecta; order Coleoptera; family Cerambycidae; genus Rutpela; species Rutpela maculata. The sequence goes on from OW386285.2 coordinate 48,125,766, forward strand.
TGCGTGAAAAGTAAAAAGTAATGTTAGCTAATTATTTCGTAAAAGTTGATGTTATATTAAAATGCCAAATGTCAATCTTGCAGAGCACTAAATTCTCTACAACTTCTGTCAGAGACGAGACTAATAGTTTACAAGTTATAGCCCGTTAAAAATGATAAAAAAATTGTTTTTTCTGAAATCGACCAAGAATGTCTACTTTTTCGACGCAATTTCGGATCCCAAAATACGCGATTCTAGCATTTTAGTCAGTTGCTAAGCAACTATCAGAAAACCGAAAGCAACTTTCCCGGACTGTTTTTTTCTATACTATATATGTATAATAGTCCCGGACTGTTTTTTATATCTATTTTAATATACATATATTTTTTATTTTTATGCGTTTATAATAATATTGATTGCGATTTCAAAAAAAATAGTATATGTAGTAAAAGCTCATTCGTAGTAAAAGCACATTCCCGGACTTCAATGCTTGTTGGTCTCGGCTAACGCCACGGCCAACAATTTACATCGTCGTCCGGGTTACTACTAGATACACAATGTACTATTTCTAAACTATTCATCGTACACTCAAAAATGTTATTAATTTAAAGCACAAAGAATTATTGAAAACACTTTTCAGTGCAAATACTCCGTTAAAAATAATATTATTCAATACGCTAAAATACATACAATTCTAGATAATTCTGAAACTACTACTACTATGATTTTCTCGCAGCCAGGTTTAATTGTGTCTAAAAAACAGGTATATCGATACATTAAATAAACATAGGTAATAATAGATTTAACTTGCTAGTATTAATAATTCAACATCAAAAGTGTTATTGTTTCTAATAAACAGGTATATCGGTAAATTAAATAAAACATAGATACTAATAGGTTTGACTTATCAGGATCAATAAATTCAATGCGGAATAGTGGAGTTGAGAAGTTCCTTAACTGCCGTTAATAAATCATATTTAATGAAGCGTCCCTGTTTTCTATGACCTCCTAACTGTGGAAATACTTCTTCCTATAGATTTCGTTATAAACCTACTAAATATTTTTGTAATCAACTTTTAAGTAACTCCTAACATCTGTTTCTTTTATTGTCCATCCATCGCAAAATAGGTGTAGGCATATAGCTTATAAATGATTTCTTTTGCTCAAATGATTTATTTAGGAGTACATGAAAACCCTGAGTTTGTGAACTCGAACTCGATCGCATTTTTATTAAAGCCACTAAAATAAAAAAATCATGAATTGTTAATTTCCATTGCATCCTAAGTTAAAAGAAACCATAACATAACCAATATGGTAAAGTTCTATCACTGAAGAAAGAATAATGTTCTAGACTCGGTAGTATCCTAAGTAAGCCCTAGAGAAAATTCCAATTCTTGAAATACCGTTGCCTTTATGATCATACGTAAGATTAGTCCAGAGATAAGTTAAAGAGCACTCATTTTTTTGAAAATTAATCAAATCAACAACTCAACAACCATAGTGCTTAAAACCTATTTCGCACAATTGCAGTTTATCTAAAAGGACCAATAATTAGATGAACAAAAAGATGAGTTAAATTAAGTGAAAAAGTTTAAATTCTGCGTAGAAAACTAAAAAAATATATCCTATCATAAGTAATTTTCGAAATATGATATCCCATGGTCTAACTGGAAAGATATCTATTTTGATTAGTGTTTACATAGAAATGTTTAGCAGAATTGGCTTGGATGTTTTCAAGTTAAGCATGCGAAAATTATTCTGCAATTCTGAGAAAAAATACTAAAGCTCCCAATTTTCGGGCCAAGAGAAGTAAAAACGCTATTCTGATCATTATAGAAACATTCTAGTGAGACTGATTAGACCTACAAAAAGTTTACCTTTATATCTGTGAACCTTTTGTTTTTGTAATTTTTTGAAATCGAGTAAGAAACCGGATCCAAAGAATTTGTCTTCTAATTTAAAGCAGCTGCTTGATCGAGGGATAAATTAGTTACAAAAAAAATAGTTCCTTTTGTTTTAAATATTCTTCTTTTGTTCACATTGTTCACAATGCAGAAAATCCGTGTAAACCCGTGCTCCGTGTATTAGTCTAGCTGTCGTTTCTTTATTGCACGACACATCTGACACCACAGGACAATATGTCGTGGTTACCTGTTAGGCGTACAGCATTCCAAAAACAATTTCCTATCAGTTGCTTGACAACATCAGACCAACATTTTACAGGGTGTCCTCTTCAGTGCATACCAGCTGACTTTACCTGAACCATTAACGGTTCTATATCGCCCTCGATGCTGAAATGTTAAAGTTACGATTGCAACAAACGCCAGCCGAAAGACTTAGTCCTATCAAAGGAGCCACTCCACACCACTTTCAGATTGCAGGTTCGAGCTGTTGGCTCTCGTAGTGCAAGGTAAGTCCGGGGTGACTAAAACGAGACCTTCGATCACTCTTGGTACATGACGAGATTTATAAAACCACGACATACAACTAACGTTAAATTGGGTTCCGATCTTATAGTTGTATATGCGGTTGTAAATTTAAAAATGAGTGAGGCTACGTTTGTTTTTTTTAAATGTTTTAGTTGATACCTGAGGAAAAGGGTATTTATATTTGCTTCTTTTCTTTTGTTGATAGCAAAGTGGATAGAGAAGGTAACTTGTTTGTGTATCGTTGGTTAAATAAAAATACTCTGGAAACCTTCTTGTTACCTATGGGTTTTATTTCATAGAATCATTATAATTTAGGTTCATGGATTTGTCATGTCTGGAGGGTTATAATAGTTTTTATTTTATGTATTTTTCCTTTGGTTGCTGGCAGGAGGTATTTTGGCTGCCTAACATAAAACGATAAACAAAACACAAGTTAGTAATAGCTACCAGGGAGAGTTTATATTGTATGACTTACTGTTGAATTGAGCTAATCCTATTATTTTTCCTTGCTATTTTCTCAGGAATTCGGTTCCAACAAAGTGTGTAAACATCTTTGGGAATGTCTGTAAGTGTAGGCAAATATACACATTTCAGGGCGTATAGTCTGGAAAAAGGATTTAGTTACACTTCTATTAGTTACAACAAAACCACACTCTCTTACCTGTAGTTAACAAGTTCTTATTTATTTATTTAAAAGAATAAGCCTGGTAGACCTTTTTATTATTCCTTTTTGTCAGCTGTCATATTTCAGTTTGAGGAAAAGTGTTACCAACATTGGTTATGGAGGAAAAATTATGGCATTTAAATTATTAATCCTAGTTTTATTTATTTTTATTGTAAATATGGTTCGATCATGGGCTTTATGCTTATTAGTCTCTATTTTAAGAATTGCTTTAATCATTCTATGGTTAGGACTATTTTCTGTGTATTTATAAATTAATACGCGAAAAGGAATTATGGGTAGGTTCCTAATGAAATGGCAAGCTGTGATTGGTGCTCGAGAACATGTGGTTGACTGGAAAAGAAAACGTGGGTTTCTGTTCACTGGTTAGCGCGTCGTTCCGCCATTCAGTCGAGATTTTTCCTGACTTGTTTTTTTAAAAAAAACATCCCGATATTCACTTTTGGGGATCATGCTGGAAAGTCTTAAAGTTTAGAAGGGCCTGATTGTTTGTTAAGCTGTTTGAAGCCGATTATGGTTATTGTGGAACTTCTAAATAGGTAGGAAACGAAGCTAATGGATCCTTGTTTTTTTGTGTGAGCCCATTCCGGTTTTGTTGGGTAAGAGCATTTTTGCGATTTTCTTAGAATATCAAATTCTAAACATTTTATCCTTTTAAATAGGCAAGACATTGTATATGGTTAATTAATCTATTGGAGAGTTAAGTCTTTACTTTCAAGTTTGGGAGATAGATTTTTCTTGTTATGGAAGTTTTGTTGGAGGCCACGTGCCGAATTTTGGATTTGAATTTGCTGTTATGGTTACGAATTTACGAGTTTGTGGTTGTGAGGACGCTACTAGGACAGACTTTAAGTACGTAGACTGCAGTCACGCATCAGGTTACAGTTACATGACGAGAATTCACCTGGAGAGCCTGGAGTTTCTGGTATCATTATTCATCACCTTTAAGAACTTTTGAGGTCGGTGACTTATTTTTAATTTGCATTACAGTGATGTCCAGAATAAAGGACCCCCTGTTACGTTTCAATTTTTTTGTTCATGTAATTTTTTGTTCATGTAATTTTTTATACCGATGGCCAGTTTGAGGGCCTAAATATTTGATATGTTACTCATGTAGTATACTTATTGTTTTTTACAATTAATGTGAGTAACTGCGCAGTTATATACGTATATTCAATTGTCTTGTACATGCACATATCTTAGGATACTAGAAAGATGTTGGATGATAGTAACGTCCGTACAGTATACTGAATTTATTTAAATTAGAAGCGATTTAACATCAGGTAAGAATTTTTTGTACGAATTTTTTAGAGTAAATCAGAGATAGTCACCTCATGACTGAACCTTTCACCATTTTGTAATAAGTTTTTTTCTATTTGGATATACTTGTCCTATTTTCTGTAATAAAAAATTTTATCTTAAAATTGACTCTACTGTTTATTGATTATGTTGTCAAAGGAGACTTCAAGTATTAGAATAAACACGGAGTTTGGTAATTTTAAATCGGTGTGTCGAACAGGAGCTTAAGGTTGGTGAAATTTTATTGGAAATTACCTGGCGCTCAAACTTTTTTGGCAAAATATAAAATCGTTAAAAATAAACGAATCTCACCACTGAAGTCTCTTGCTGGAGCTAGCTAACCTTGAGTTAAATGAGCATTTTAGTACTTTTAGTTTTTTTTAAGGCTTAATTTCATTTGAACACGTAACACAAACGCGGTAGGCTCCATCTAGCGGCCGACGTCCCGTGCAATAGAAGTACCAGTAGCCCTGACATGGGCATAGTTAGTAGGTATGCTTTTAGAGGGCAGAATTGTTACTAACGTAATATTTATATATTTATATATCATATTATATTTATGTATTTAAGGAAATGTATAGAAGAGTTCGACAAAATATTACGTTGCATGGGCGGCTCGCGCATCCCCCACTCCCAAGGTCAAAAACGTATATTTTTCATCAGGGCCTCGATTTAAACAACATATATATCAAAATCATTACTACTCCACCTTTTGTAAGGCAAAGGCCATTTCTTGTCCCTACTGACTGGATTAATATAGTGTGACTCACTTAAGATGAAGAGACCTTTATAATTTTTTTATTTTTTTTCCGAATTGAATAAAATGTATAAGTATAGTATAGAAAATATTAGGATCTACTTATGACCAGAAAAGCATTCGCCTCCTACAAATATAAAGCCACCTGCGGTACCAAAATATGCGGAAAAAATCATATTAGTCATTTTTTATCGGAAAACTTTGTTGATGAAACTTGTTCAGAATTCTCCAAAAACCTTGTGTCCAAAACTTAATCCAAATTAAAAAATTTAAATTTGAAAAATTAATGTATAAATATATAACGATAACAAACTAAGATCTCTGCCCTCATATTTTCATACTAAGAAAAACTTGCTAACAAATGTGTAATTCACAACAAACTTATGTTATGAAAAAATACCATTGGAAAGAAGTACAACATAGCACGAAGCAAGTTTTACAATATATAACATGTCACCTTCCGGCAAATGGAAAATATATGTTAAGCAAGCCTTCTATATAATGTACATACTGCAATTTAAAGTTTTTCCAGAAAAACTTTCATGAATATCAAATTTAATATTTGGCTTATAATAACTAAGCTCATATTTGCTTTTGCATATAGGCCAGTGGAATTAGCAAATATGCATACTGTAATTCGTTTCAGGATACCACGTGGATTAAACGATAGTTTTATTGATTACGAACATGACCCTGAATTTGGTCCACTTTTTGACCGCCGGAAGATTGTTTATTTAACGATTTATTGTTGAAAAATTCAAAAAAATCGACTTTTTTAAAGATAACTCAAAGACCTTTGACGATTTGTTTTTCAATTTGTAGATACTGTTAGAACTTTGAAAAATGATTAATTTGAGAGATGTTTCGTTTGAAACGCTTGAAAATTTGTTTAAATAATTGCAAAAAACCGCGAAAATTTTAGCAATTTGCAAATATTTTCCATTCTTTAACAAAAGCACTTTAGTGCTTGAAACTTTGAAGAAATATGTCTTTTATTACCCCAAAGTTATCCCTAAAATTTCATCAAAAAATTTTAATTAGTTTAAGATATATTCAATTTGTTTATTAAAAATATAAATAATATAAAATGCAAATTCACCCAGTTCCCGTTGTCGTAGAGGGTTGATCTGGACATCCTTTTTTTTTTTGTTGAGACTTAAACTTTATGTTTTCATTAATGGCAAATCAAATTTGCATTATTTTCAACTTCAAAATGGCGTTTGAAAAAGTGTCACATTTTGAGGTTAGGTTTTTTGCTAATAACTTTTAAACAAATGAAGATTTTGCAATATCGTTCTCATATCTTTGTTGTTCTTTTCACACATTTTCAAAAAAAAATGACTCTGTAGCCTTATTAGAAGCCGAGATGATTTTTTTTAATAAATTCGTAAATATTAAAAGAAAATAGTATATTATATTACTAGGAGTAGAACGCACTCTTTTTTTGCAAACTGGGCGAAACACAAAAAAAGGCGTTCTACTCCGTGTAATATATACTATTTTTTCTTCAAGCGTATTAAAATGCAAAAATTTATTTATTTATCATAAATGTACAAATATTCAAACTACAGTCTTACATGTTGACACAATATGACAAGTGGCTAGTGGATAGCGCGCCACCGGTGGCTTTCGGTATTAACATTATGTTACTAGTAAAACAATACCAACTACGGCGGCGCTTTCGGAACTAACATTATGTTACTAGTAAAACAATGTCCACTACGGTGGCGTTCGGTACTAACATTTTGTTACTAGTAAAACAATGTCCTACTTCTACTTCTGTTTTTGGTGACATAATTTAAACATTTTAATACGCTTGAAGAAAAAAATAATTGTTTATAACAAATTATTGTTTAATTAGGAAAAAATCGACATAATAGATATTATTTCATCACGTATTTCCTCAAATTAAAAAAAAAAGTCAAAATCGGAGAAACGGTAAATTTTTGGTTGACGGATTTGAACTTGTCTCGATAATTTTACGAACGTGTTGATATGACTCATGCTTCTCACTCCTGTTCTGACGCTGATTTAAAATTAATTATTGTTATCGTTGCAAATTGAATTTTTTTCCCCAAACTCAGCTCTATTACAAAGATAGACTATTAAACTAGTTGTTCGCCAAGTTTCAGCTGTTAATGTTTATTAATAAACAAATTACGAATTTATTAAAAAAAAATCATCTCGACTTCTAGTAAGGCTACAGTCATTTTTTTTTGAAAATTTGTGAAAAAACCCCAGCAACAAAGATATCAGAACGATATTGTTTAAAAGTTATTAGCAAAAAACCTAACCTCAAAATGTGACACTTTTTCAAACGCTATTTTGAAGTTGAAAATAATGCAAATTTGACTTACTATTAATGAAAACATAAAGTTTAAGTCTCAACAAAAAAGATGATGTCCAGATCAACCCTCTACGACAACGGGAACTGGGTGAATTTGCATTTTACTTTATTCATGTCTTTAATAAACAAATTGAATATCTCTTAAATTAATTAAAATTTTTTGATTAAATTTTAGAGATTACTTTGGGGTGATAAAAGACATATTATGTCAATGTTTCAAGCACTAATGTACTTTTGTTAAAGAATGAAAAATATTTGCAAATTGCGAAAATGTTCGCGGTTTTTTGCAATTATTTAAACAAATTTTCAAGCGTTTCAAACGAAACACCTCTCAAATTAATCGTTTTTCAAAGTTCTAACAGTATCTACAAATTGAAAAACCTATCGTCAAAGGTCTTTGAGTTATCTTTAAAAAAGTCGATTTTCTTGAATTTTTCAACAATAAATCGTTAAATAAACAATGTTCTGGCGGTCAAAAAGTGGACCAAATTCGTAATCAATAAAACTATCGTTTAATCCACGTGGCATCCTGAAACGAATTACAATAAATTTCAGTCTTTTTTTTACTAATTCTACTGGAATAATATGCATCATTCATTATAGTCGTAGTATTATGACGTAAATATATGCTTTACACCTCATCGAATACGGGTCTTCTGTATTCTACTGTAGATATATTAATCCTTTCGAATTATGATAGTTAAACTCAAGAAAATCAGAAAAAGGAAAACATTTATTAGGATTTTACTGACCAGTGAAAATCACATGAAATATGTCAGGCCAACATGAAAACTAGTATTCTTTTTACATTGTATGCAATTGCCGAGCGTTAAATGGGTACTTAGAGATTAAAAAAGGTCATTTATACTCTCTGGTGCAATTCACCAGTTATCTACAAAAAATAATGAATGTTCTAAAGCATTAACAATTTATTATGGTAAAGAAAGTATAAATGGGCTTTATACCAGGATGTAACAATATGCCTAATTAAGAGAACGAATTGTTATTGTGGTGTAAAAAAATGTGTTTAAATTATGAGGGCTTTTACCAAGATTACTACAATTATAAAATACATTTATAATAGAATACATTTAAATGATATACAATCCATTTCTGAACCATAACAGATACGAAAAAAATTGTTGTATACAATTTAGTCAGCTTTAATTTTGCATATAGCCACATTTTGATTATAGCTAACCGTTTTCGAGATTAAGCGAAAAACCAAAAACCGGAACTTTCTTCGCGCCCCCTGCATCCCCGCACCACCAATGTTCGGAGACTTTTGGTATGTCCTAAATAGTCCAAACTCAAGTAAAAAATTGTGGTCTCGGCATTTCCCTTTAGACTCCCTTATTGAACGTTCACTGACAGAGCTAATAATAACTCTCGTTTTATGGTCATTTACACTTAAATTGTACAAACGTTATTGTTCAAAGGTTGTCGAATAGGTTGTATGAGCTCGTCCTGGCTTGCTGCAACTAGGGTGGATAAGACAGTTTTTAGTTACCTTTTTTGATCATTTGGTGGCATGGAAGGTTTAATAAAAAAAAATATATGAACCATTTTAGCGGTTTTAGATTATTTGACTTCTGTATAGTGATGAAATAGTTGTTGCAAACAAGAGGACACCTGAATGTTATACTCGGTACAAGTTTCGCCAACCAATGATGATTAGTTTTCATGATCCCCAGATTATGCCAACATGGCTGGTGAAACACGCGTCGAGATTAGTCTTCAAGCATAATGTTCACTTATTTTGATATTTTCTGAAACTATGTCATCGCTAAAGGTTCCGACTGCTCCAGTTTTGCAAGGTGAAGAAAATTATTGCGAGAAAAGCTGTACAGTCTTCGTATTAAATGGAAAAAATTTAATTTTTTTTTATTGAAAATTTGGAAAATAATTATATTATAAATTTAAGTGCTCTAAATTATAACCAAAAATATTCTAAATGCTTAAGTCTGCAGATCTTACAGGAATTTTCAATTCTAATAGCTCTCCAGTTCCGAGGGAAAAAACAAACATACATGCAGGCCAAATTGAAAACTCTTTTTTGAGTTTCTCGATGTCAGCAAATGTGTAAAGCATTGTATTCTAAACCAAACAATATGAGGAACTAGGCTATTTTCATTTTGTATGGTATTTCGTCTTCTCCCAATATTTTCGCAATAATCTCGAAACGCATAGTTCAAACAGACTTTTATATTTACTCATCTATTTTCTTCAGAAACAGTCTCTCCAGCTAACTCTTATTTACTATCCAAATTCTAATACGATAGGACTTTTTGTCACAAAATGTGATGGAAAGCTAGAGAGGATGGATAGACGGACAGGTGAGCATTTTGGAAGTCATGCAGAATTCAATGAGTAACGGAGTAATATCGTTTTTCTCTATGGGAGACATTTACAAATTTAAAAAATGCCTAGCAAATGCAATCTATTCTTCGTTTGTGAACAGTGTAATAATTAGAGAGGAGCATTTATATAAATTTAAATTGCTCTGGTGACCAATGTAATCGATATTCTTTCATCTAAATCCACACGTTAAGTTGATGCAATCAAACTTTCACCTTTAGTGTCACTGAGGTTAATGTGGTAAATAATACAGATATAGAGAATTTCAACGTGCGGGAAATAATCTTTATGGGTATGGGTGTAGAAACAGTGAGGAAGCATTCTTTCACACAAGGGTGCTCACTGCTTACCCTATGAAATTTATAACGTTTTATATGAATATGAATATTTTCCCTTGTGGGTAATATTCCACATATTTTCATAAGGATTTCAATATAGTTGGCCACAACACAACACCAGTTGTTCTAGCTAAATACGCCTACGTAGGAGAGATTGCGGCTGTAAATAGTAGATGAAATTAACATTTAAAATCAGGTTTGTTAATATACAGTGTGTCCCACTTAAGAACTAGCCACCGTAAAATTTTTATTTATGAACCGATTTTCATGTTTTTTTTTTTATTATGTAGCACGGCCAACTACGACCATTGTTTAAGTGCGAAATATTGAGAAGTACTATTAGGGATTTTTTTAAATATTGGATCGGATTCGTATTCAAAACCACTTAAGTACCTAGTGTACCAATTTTTGTCGTGATAATAATACAGGGTGGCCTAAAACATTAAGAATAAGATTTTAAAATAACGAAACTGAAAGTAAAATAACACATTACTCTTTGTATTATTTTTATTGTTTACAAATGAAACAAAAATTCTATGCATCTCAATTAGACCACCACTTTCCATTATACACTTTTCAATTCACCGTCGATTATTACTAATTAGTTTCTTCAGGGCTTGTCTGGTGATATTGCGGCAAGCCACTCTAATGTGATCGCAAAGTTCGACCGTTGTTTGTGATCTTGATTTATAATCTTTATTTTTAATCGTCTCCCATAGAAATGAATCTAGCGGCGTGAAGTCTGGAGATCGCGGCGGTCATTGTATTAAAGGGCTATTTCGCCCTATTCAACAATTAGGAAAATTTAAATTTAACCAATTCCTTACGATAACGGCATTATGCATTGTTGCTCCACGAAACTGTGGATGTAAATTATACCGATAGTCCAGGTAGTTCATCAATATCATTGCTAAACTCATTTTAAAAAAATCTAAGAAACGCCGCCCTGTTCAAATTTTCATTAAAGAAGTAAGGTCCAATGATTTTTCATTGATGATTCCACACCAGACATTCATCTTAGCGGAATATTGTCTTTTGCATTCCACCACCCAATGTAGATTTTCGTCACACCACATCCTAATATTTTGTGAAGATACAACGCCGTTTGTGGTGAAGGTTGCGTTGCGTTCGTCAGTATATAATATTTTTTTCCGAAAATTAGGATTTTCTAAATACATGCCTTGCAACCACAAACAGAATTCCATTCTTCTTTCCATGTCATCAACTTCGAGGGTATGTAGAAACTTGGGTTTGAAGGGTTTCGTTCCATTTTTCTTCAAACATCTCCAAATGCGGTTTTTCCGGATATTTAAATTTAAACTGGCCTCCATAATACTAGAAGAGGATTCTGACTAAAATATTCAATAATTATTTGATTTCCTGGAACCCGTTGATCGGGGAGGTTATTTATAGTCCCATTTTGATAAAAAAAAAAACTATTAATACTGGCAACTGTATTATGGTGAATTTTACGATCAGGATGTCTCATATTGAACTCTGCAGCAGCTCCACGAAAACTTCGTGTTCCTTCGCCAACTAACCGCACAATTTCCACTTTTTCTTGTAAAGATTAATGAGCCATTCTTAATAATAATACGTAAGTAAGTTTTTTCAGTCGTTTATCAAAGAACTAAGATGCTAGTTAAACAGTGATAGTGACAGCCAGTTTTCAACTAACATTTTTTGTTTTCCACGCCTACTAAGTTTTAATAACACAAACCGCTCAGGTTCTTACAAATCTTTTACAGGTTTGTAGTAATTGTTTATAAAGTTTCGAAATAAATAAAAATTTAAATAATAATAATAATTGTATCAATTAATAATTTAAATAATACAAAAGTATCTTCTTTCACTTTAAATTTCGTTATTTTAAAAACTGATTTTTAATGTTTTGGGACATTCTGTATTACTATCACGACAAAAATTGGTACAATGGGTACATAAGTGGTCCTGAATAAGAATCAGCTCCAATATTCTAAAAAAAAATCCCTAATAGTACTTCTCAATATTTCGCACTTAAACAATGGTCGTAACTGGCCGTGGCTTTGAGTTCCGGAATTAATAGAACCTGTTTCTAATGCCTTTTTACGAGATCTACATAGTAATAAAAAAACAAAGATCGGTTCAAAAATAAAAATTTTACGGAGGTGGCTAGTCCTTAAGTGGGACACACCGTATTATCGTAAAAATGAAAACAATCTTAACCAAATCTATACCAATGTCTTCAATATTCAATAATAAAATATTATATTATTCCTATCAATCAATACTACTTGAATACATTATCATATGTTTAAACACACACTCTCAACAATGTAAACATTGACCCCGCTTTCAGTAATAAAACGCTGACGTACTATTCATCTCAGGTATTTAAACTAGGAAGTAAATGAGAATGGACAATGTCACCCTGACACCAAAAGGGAGTGTGGACACAAGAATGTCTTACCGGGGACCGAACCCAGGCTGCAGACGAAGTCTCGTTGGAAGCATCCCAAAGAGCAACGCTGTGCCGTGGGTTTGTATATTTAGAATATTATGCTTTCTTTATTTGTAATATTGACATTGTTGGAACTGATTGAATTTTTAATTTCCTTCGGGTACCTTAATTTTAGAATTTAGCGCGTTTTAGGCGCGACACGTGGTAGAGACGCCAGAGTTTATTTTCTCTTTTAAGTGCCCTAATGGAATAATTTTATATTTTTAGCACGGTTTAGGCGTGACAATACATCACCACAAGATAGTAGAAATTCAATTTATTGTTACGTGTATCATGGATCCGAAAATTATAACACTATACTGTTTTATTAACTTACGTACTAATTACAACAATTAATTACTTTCCTAATAAAACACTGAGTACTACAATTCAATTATTCAGTCACTTAATCACTTAGCTTACTTCTGTTTACTTGAATTGCTAATGGAATTGTACTAAACTGTCCATTCTGGGCTTCTCCATGCCTTTATATAACCAAAAATGAGGGAACCAGAATATTCCCAACTCCTTCTGGAATTCTCTAGTAGGCTCTCTACAACTTCCCGGCTCTGACACCGCACGCCATCTCTGGACCGATTGCCAAACTAACTAGTTTAGTTTCTATAACTTATAGAACTTGTAGGAAACTCACACAGATGTCTCTGGGCGTAGAACATGTAACATTATTATTGAATTATAGAAATTCTCAGGTAACTCCTTTACCGCAAATTTTTCTAAAGTATTTCATTAATTCGATAAAAAAATACACTTTTAAGTGAATAGTTATTATTAATAATGGAAATTTGTCCATCATAACATTTTATCAATTTCTGTGTTAATTGTGCAGTCATTAGTTTTAAGGGTGATATTATGCCAAAAGATATTTAAAAAAATCCCTATAAATATGGGTTCGGAAATCCCTATTAAGGGAGCAAGGGCCTTTAAGCTACATTGGCCAGTTTATCCAAGTGATCTGATAAATATAAAGGTAAATATATATTGTTATGTATCAAGAGTAAATTCAATCATGGGAGCGCAAAATGGAAAGTGAGCTTCCTTCTCTTCCTTCAAACATTTTCACGTGTATTCTTTATGATTGTCTTATCGGAATATGATTTCTTGATCAAAAATTTCCAATAGTTTTCAAGGATCACGAGCTTAAAAAAACAAATGCATTCTCTAAGTTTCAAAAACATGAAATAAAGATATCTCGCTCTCCTGAGTAATTTGGAAAAAACTTCTTACTTCAGCATTGATCAACCTAGGAAGATACTAACTCCATTAATAAAGGTTTCCGAACCCATGTTTATACAAGTAGGTATGCTTTTAGAAGGCAGAATACTTACTAACGTAATATTTTGTCGAACTCCTCTATACATTTCCTTAAATATATAAGGAATCAAAAAGATCAGATTCTAACCAACAACTATTCCTCGGACTAATGCCCGCCGAGTGCTAGATTACAAATTACAAACCTGGCCGCGTTAGGTGCAATAACTATGTATTGTCACAACATGCTAAAAGCTTCGATTGCAACAAACAGCCGAGAGACTTATTCCTACTCAAAGGAGCTGTCGTGCAAACCACTCCACACCACTTGCAGTTTCGAGCTATTGGCTCTCGTCAGTGCAAGGTAGCTCTGGGATGGCTTTAACGAGACCCTTGATTACTCTTGGTACATGACGAGATTTATAGAACCACGACATGCAACAAAAATGGTAGACTTTATCTAACGGCCGATGTCCATTGCAATCGAACTAGTAACAGCCCCAACATGGGCATAGTTAGTAGGTATGCTTTTAGAGGGCAGAATATTTACTAACGTAATATTTTGTTGAACTCTTCTATATATTTCCTTAAATATATAAGGAATAAAAAACAAGACTACAACCAACAGCTATTCTCCAGACTAATGCCCAAGCGGGCGTTGGATTACAAATTACAAACCTGGCCGTGTTAAGTGCAATGATTATGTGTTGCCACAAACGCTAGAAAGCTTCGATTGCAACAAATACCAGTCGAAAGACTTATTCCTACTCAAAACCCTCGTGCCTGCCACTCCACTTGTTACAATCGAAGCTTTTAGCATTTTGTGGCAATACATAGTTATTGTACTTAACGCGGCCAGGCCTGTAATTGATAATCCAGCGTTTGGTATGGCATTAGTCTGGAGAATAGCTGTTGGTTGCAGTGTGTTTTTTATTCCATATATTTTTACAATAAATTATTTTTTATTTATTTGCTTTCATCATGATTAGAGAATATTATTTAGGTATTAAGCAAATCACAACTTACACACTTTTTTATTTATCACGAAATTACCTACTTTCTGTATATTATTGCCCTAATCTGGGCACGCTAATATACTAATTAGGTAAATACTTTAAAACATTCATTATTGGAGAACCAATCAAAACAACTACTCTTATAGCTAATACTGACAAAGTATTGAATTACATGATATGATTCCCAGCATTAAAGAAAAATGTTGAAAATACTTAAATCATTTATTTAAATTCAGTCATTCACACTTTTTTTATTTAATATGAATTATCTACTTCTGTATATTGGTACCTTAATTTGCTCACGCTAATACGATACTTAGGAAAACACTTTAAAACACTCATTATTGGAGAACCAATCAAAACGACTACTCTTTTAGCTAATACTGACGAATTATTGAATTACATGATAGGATTCCTAGCAATTTAAGGCAAAAAAATATATTGAAAATACTTAAACCATTTATTGAAATTCAGTTAACAATTATTGAACCTTGCATTATATTTCAACTCTAGAAAAGTTGTACAAGTTTTTCCGAACTCGTTAGTTTTTATCAGTAGAGTATAGAAACATTAATTCATTATTTACAAGCCTATTCTTGATTTATTTTTACAATTAATTATTTTTTATTTATTTGCTTTTATCATGATTAGAGAATATTGTTTAGCTATTAAGCAAATCACAACTTACACACTTTTTTATTTATTACGAAATTACCTATTTTCTGTATATTGTTGCCCTAATCTGGGCACGCTAATATACTAGTTACGTAAATACTTTAAAACACTCATTATTGGAGAACCAATCAAAACAACTACTCTTCTAGCTAATACTGACGAAGTATTAAATTACATGTAACTCAATACATTCAATTCAATTCAATTCAATTCAATCACATGTAATTCAATACTTCGTCAGTATTAGCTAGAAGAGTAGTTGTTTTGATTGATTCTCCAGTAATGAGTGTTTTAAAATATTTTCCTAAGTAGTATATTAGCGTGACCAGATTAAGGTACCAATATACAGAAGCAGATAATTCATATTAAATAAAAAAAGTGTGAATGACTGAATTTAAATAAATAATTTAAGCATTTTCAACATATTTTTTTTTCTTTAAAGAGTAGAAGAGTAGTTGTTTTGATTGGTTCACCAATAATGAGTGTTTTAAAGTATTTACCTAACTAGTATATTAGCGTGCCCAGATTAGGGCAAAGATATACAGAAAATAGGTAATTTCGTAATATATATAAAAGTATGTAAGTTGTGATTTGCTTAATACCTAAATATTATTCTCTAATTCCATATATATTTAAGAAGTATAGAGGAGTTCGACAAAATATTATGTTAGTAAATAGTCTGCCTTCTGAAAGCATACCTACTAACTATACCCATGTCGTGGCTACTGCAATTCCGATTGCAATGGACTTCGGCCGGTAGATGGATCCTACCATTTTCGTTGCATGTCGTGGTTTTATAAATTTCGTCATGTACCAAGAGTGATCAAGGGTCTCGTTACAGCCATTCCGGACCTAACTTGCACTGAAGAGAGCCAACAGCTCGAAACTGCAGTCTGCAAATGGTGTAGAGTGGCTGGCACGAGTAGGAATAAGTCTTTCGGCTGGTGTTTGTTGCAATCAAAGCTTTTAGCGTTTTGTGGCAATACATAGTTATTGGACTTAATGCGGCCAGGCTTGTAATTTGTAATCCAGCGCTCGGTGGAGCATAAGTCAGAAGAATAGCTTTTAGTTGAAGTCTGGTTTCTTATTTCTTATATATTTAAGGAAATTTATAGAGGAGTTTGACATAATATTACCATGTTTATGCCATTTTTTTTGACATGAATAAAAACTAATTACTGCATGTCTGGAACACCTTGTATAATTAGGCAACCATGTTCTACATAATAATTTAGCGATAAGCACTAATGATATTACATACGAGAAATGCATCGTTTTCGAGACAAAAAAATAATTCAGTACTGCATTTTCGTCAAAGTGTCGCATTTTGTAGAATAGGACTTTTACTATGTTAAGATAAAGAATATGTTTTATAAGATTTTACAAACAGCAGAAAAGTATGGTATTCACATAGTGTATATCCAGCTATTTCCAGTTTATTATAAGTTAGTCAAAATTCCTCCTAAACTAATAGCTGAAATACCATGAGGGAAAAATCCATTTTAATTTAGAGTGCTGCATTTCCAAATTTAGTTTAAAATACTGGGTCACGTTAAAAGTGAAACGTTACTAAACGAAGGAAAACTATGGAATATAAGTGGAAGAAATAAATTTTAAATGGGAAAGTACACTACATAAATAATGTTGACTGGTACATTACTACTAATTATTCCTGTAATAGCAAATATTTTAAAAGTAGTAAAAAGTAAAAAGGAGTAAATTACCATTCTGAACAAATATACAGCTTTAATTGCAGTTAAACTAAAAAGTTGTTTGCAGTATTCTGAATGTGATAAATATCTTAGCAAGTCATAGTCTAGGTTACACCCACACAAAGTAGAGATTAAAATAAATAGACAAAACTTTACGAACGCAGAAGAGCTTTTCAAACTCATAATTACTGAATGTAATCTATGTTAATTTTAAAGTAAGAGCTTATTTCATTTCCAGTTAAACTAAATTTTACTGAAAATTAGCTTACCGTTGAAAAGCTTTTATTTAGTCAGTTAATTAAGGTGAGTACCTAATTGGAAGTAATTCTTCAGCTTAACATTTGCTCCTAGATGCTCAAGTTCTGTTACTGCTAAATTTCTAGATCGAGATATTGTTTTACATTAAGTGGAAACCGGGATATTATATCATACTAAAATTTATAAATTGATCGCTATTAGCAGAGGCATTTTAGAAGGAATTTTACCAAAACCCAGAAATAATATTGTACATCTGGAAATTGGTATAAATCTTGTATTTAGTATGTCATACAACAAATTAAAAGTCCTAGGATCTCCTCTATCTACTTCATGGTGTTTCACATGCAAAAAGTTTAAAATATTCAAAATTTCATGGAGACGATATTATTTGCATCAATTTATTGCAAAAACGTTTACTAGTAGTTGTCAAATTCTGATAATAATTAATTGATAATCGTTTTGCGAAGACGCATTTACAGACATACTTGAAGTTGTTAAACTTAGACCACTTTTGAAACCAGGATGTAAAAACAGTATTGAAAACTATAGAGATATTAGCTGTTCTTTTTGGTATTTCTAATCAAATTGGTTTTTGGAGAAGTTGTTCCATTACTACAGTTGTCACAAAATGTTGGGGGGGGGGGGGGGTGGTGAAGGGATCTCTGTTGTAAGAACCATGTACGCACTCTATGGCAAAGGACAACTGCTGCCACAGGACCTGGCCAGTCTGTCACCCATTAACGTTATCGGCTTTATTAAAAAGCTGAACTTACTGGGTGAAACATAATTAGGAATGAGCCACAATAGACCAAATGGTAGCAGTGGGGGGTTAAATATAAGCCTGCTCACATATCAAACTAACCTAAACCTAATATAAAGCCTTTGATCTTGTTAATCACAAGTTGCTATTACAAAAATTGGAAATATATGACAATCGAGATTATAAGTATGCTACAAAGATCTATCGTAGGACCGATTTTCTAAATAGTTTACGCTACCCCAGTGATTGATCGGAAACATCTACTGCATCGAATTTTCGCCGCGTTTAATGAAGTGAGGCAGATAAACATAAACATAAACACACCACAGAAAGTAGACAACCCCCAAATCCAAAGCCAAGGCTGTCCGGAAGGGGGTTACACATTCGGAAAAACACAGACATACATCCACACCCACCGGTGTTGTCAATACCGGGGCTGGGGGTCGAACCCAGAGCGCGGTAGCGAGTCGATCAGCGTATTCGCCACTCAATACGCCTTAACCGATTGAGCTACCGTGCCTAGAATCTTTGCCAGGGCACGCCAGTCAATGATAAAATGGTGTACAGTCGGTATTGACATGGATGGTAGACAATTTGAATACCTTTTATAATTGATTCAAAGTTTTTTTTCACTTCCGTTGTGATTTGTAATAATATGACAATAATTTTTAATTTTTCACTAAATTACGAAATTTTTATCTTTTTGCTTCTAGAGGCATTTACTGCAGTCGTTAAGAAATTGGAGCAAAATAATAATCTTAGATCCACTATCAACGATACTCATGACAATTCAACCATTTTTTAGTTTTTACTCGTGAATGAAACGATGTACGAAAACTGAAGAAATACAAAAGTCTTCGTTGAAGATGATGCATCCTTAACAAAACAAAAATTCACTCGGTTGCAAATCAAAACACAAGCGATTTTCCTTTCCGGCTTCATGAGCAGCACTCACTGGACCGATTTTTATTATACTTTTTTTTTAAATAAAGCTCATCACTAAATTAATTTTCTTAAATTGTTATTTTCCTACATAAAAATGAAAAGAAGTTGAAATAAATAAATGAACCTCAGCGCTCAAACTAAAACGTATCGATGCGCGATGGCCCCTAATACATCAAACTGCGCATGGCAGAGGCAGCAGTTGATTGAAGAGATTCGAGTAAATAATAATAATAATTTATTTACCAACAAAATATGGTACACACAAAAATATAAAAGTTATTTATATAAAAGTAATTAAAAAATAAACTTATAATACTTTAATGCAGAAAATTTAAATATCCTATTGTGGTAAATAAATGGTGAGTAGCAGAGATGGTACGACACAAAAGAAATCTTGTTTGTGTTTTCTTATACCATCTCTCCAGCATCTATTTATTACATTTTTTTTATATTAGTTTTAGGGACGGAGATATATGAGTTGTAAGGTAGGTATAGATTTATGACAATGTACATCTAAATATAAACATAAAATATTATACAAAATATAAATATATAAAACTTAAACTTAAACATATTAAAACAAGAAAATGAAAAAAAAGGACGATCTACATATTTATTTATTTGTTGTGTTTTTAGATATTATGTCTAAGCGTGGAGGGTAAATTTCCCTGTAGAAATTGAGTTGGTACATTACACATTGTTGAAATTCATGATTCCCAGTAGCTTCAATTTAGGAGTATTACGTAACCATCTTTTTAACTTATTTTTAAATAGTTTTGTGGAATTTAAAACGTTTAGATCTAAGGGTAGTTCATTATATAAGTGAGGTTCAATAAACAGAAATGATCTCTTCATTAAGGTTTTTGTGGTTTAGGAATTATTATTGAGCATTTTGCTTTGTGCCGCGTATCGTGTCTGTGTTGAACAGTATCTTTTTCTTTGTTAGTTTTTAAGTGGTTTATAACAGCAGCACTATATAATTGTCTTATATCTAACGCTTCAGCCAATTGAAAAAGTGATTCTGTGGGGTAAGTATACACTTTTTTAAATATTACTTTTAACATCCATTTTTGTATGGGTTCTAAATTTTTTATATGATTGTCATACGCCCCACCCCAAGCAATTATTCCATATCTAAGTTGGCTCTCCACTAAGGCATAATATGCTGTCATTAAACTTTTTGTATCCATAAACCTTGCAAGGTATTTAAATTTAGATAGTAAACAGCGAATTCTTTTTATGACATGGTTTATGTGCAGTTCCCATTTTAGATATGGATCCATATGTAGTCCTAGATAGTCCTAGATATCATTTGTAGGGGGTATTTCAAACATTGAGTTACCTAGTTCTATTTTAAGTGGTCTTAAAGTTGGTAGAGACACAGTACTCGTAGCAAATGATAGGAACTTGGTTTTTAATACATTCAGTGTTAGCAAACGCGTTTTGAAAAGTTCGGAAAATATTATTTGTAGCTTATTATAACCGTGAAAAAATCACTTTCCGAAATGTCTCCATATCATCATGTTTCAGATTATGCAGATACAAAAATTTTCCATTCCGTTAGTACTTAGTCCATAGTATGTCTGTCAGTTGGCGTCAGTGTCACATTTAAAAACCTATTTGATGGATAAAAATAATATTTGACAGTTCACGCTATTGTCAAGAAAAAGACCCGACAACTCTTAAAATATACATGCCTTAAAAAACAAAACGACAGAAAAATAATATCTGGAATGTGGTTGGCAAGGATAAAAATCTGATAATTTTGGCAAAAAAAATACAAAGTGACCACTGAAAGGAATAAGATAATTAATGAATAGAAGGTGGCAAATAATTGTACAAATTCTTTATATTCCTCGCTTACCCAGAAGTATTGTAATCGTGAAATAATCACTATTCCAGATTACTTATGATTCTCGTTTCACTTTCGTGAAAAATGCTAAAAATACAAGTTGTACGGTTTGAAAGGGCCCCCATTACAGGAACAACTTAAATTTTTGGCCCAAGTCCACAAATCGCTTTTCTAAAATGGAAACACCTATGTTTAACTACGTAGTCTTATACTTTGCAAAAAATAAATAACTTTTTTCTGAGGTATCTTTCAGTAAACCTGCTCCTTAAGGTTTTAAGTGCATTTCTTTGGTATTGATGTTGACGATCATCATTTCGAATATCTGTTGAAATATATATATTTTTTTGGTATCACCTTATATTTTTTGTTTTACCGAATACCTATTTCATTAATTTCCAGATAAGGTTAAAATTTATTAAAAAAAAAAATGTTTGACGTGAGAATTTCTCATTTCTTGTAAAAAGTACATTTAAGTTAAGGCCTTAAGAAACAGGTTTACTTTAAAATACTTAAGAAAGAAAATAATTTATTTTTTTGCAAGGAATAACATTATACAATAAAGAATAGTTGTTTCCACTGAAGAAAAGCGAATTGGGTCTTAAAAGTACCGACATAGAGCTTGGGCCTTGGAAAAATTTAAGTATCCATGTGTTAAGCCCCTTCGAACCGCACAATTTTTATTTCAGGCATTTTTCATGAAAATACGTTGTTCTCGAAATATTTTGTTGTGTCAACTTAAATAACGTAAGAGATATACCCAATAGCCAGGGACGTAGCGACAGATTTTTTGCGTTAATATCCATAAAGCTAGATTTTTTCCCATGATAGCTTAGATAGTATTAATGATGAAGGTGAAATTCTGCCAATCTATAAGCTCTACAAAAATTAATAAAAAAGTAAACAACATGTTACAAAAAGAGATATCGTTTTTCTGAAATGTCACAAAATGCCACTTTTGATTCGTTCGTGCCGAGTCGAATTTTCGAATTTCGCAGTGTAATTTACGATCAGGTTTATCTGGAAGACTTCCTCTTTACGTCGCGACATCGTACTACCGTCCCAATGGTGTTTTTCGAAAAATATGAACAAGATTGCGTGTTTTTGCAATTTTTTCGGCTCCGAAATGCGAGCTGTTTTTTTGCTATTTTTCGCAGATATCTTTGAAATGGTGGGAGTTAGCTCGAAATAGAAACTAAGGTCAAACGAGTATTTTTCACTAAATCTTTTGCTTTCATCAGAATTTTGATTTTTTTTCCGTTTCGGAGATAACAACTGAAATGTCGG
This sequence comes from Rutpela maculata, assembly GCA_936432065.2. Lineage (NCBI taxonomy): Eukaryota > Metazoa > Arthropoda > Insecta > Coleoptera > Cerambycidae > Rutpela > Rutpela maculata. The sequence goes on from OW386285.2 coordinate 48,148,205, forward strand.
CCATGTACGGTAAAAAATCACAAATTTTGAGCTTCTACAGTTGGCAACTTTTTAATCTTGGCTCCTATGCCAAAAAACTACTCTAGCTAATTTAGATAGAACTAAATTTACTAAAACCTTTTTTTCGATTTTTTCAATTCCGACGAAAATGCGAAAATGAAGGAATTAGAGGGGGCGGGATTTGGGACATTTTTTTTTTTCGGTAAAATTTCTCCATTTTGTCACCGTAATTAATCGGTAATTAACTGAAATCGATCTCATATACGATGTTCACTTTGTAGGAAAACGTGTAATTTCCCTACATTTCCTCGAATATCTCGATAACTATTGTTTTTTTCGAAAAATTTGTAGACAGCTTATGTAAAGAGAATTGATTGGGCTTTCCGACACTTTTTTTATTTTTTCTCTAACATAAAAAACAAAAGACTTATGACCGAATATACATATATTTGATCTCAACCTCTCGTACAATTTACTAACGTTTATACACCTTAATAAGGTGCCAACGCCAACTTCCATCCATACCTTCACTTCAGGATGAAGAAATTTCGTATTGTTTAACATTATTATCAATACAGGCGGGTGTCCCACGACGAACTGCGGTGATCGATATCTTGAAAAGTAGATATTGTAAAATTTTAAAAATTTGGTAGTAAACCAATGTCGATAAGGGCAACTCTGCTGAAATATTCTCAAGATGATGGCACTTCCGGTTATACCGGAAGCAGATGTCAACTTGCTTATTTTAAACGGGACACCCTATATATTATTACATTTTTGGATTCTACGCAAAATTCTAGGCCGATTTTGTGTATCATGTATTTTACCTGTCTCTCCGTTTTTGACATATTTCAATTTTTATGTCAAAAATGACGTTTGCAGGCCCTAAAAGAATGATCAATTTTTCCTATAAGGAAGCCTTTATTATCTAATTTGGGTTGGATTCTTTGTTGAGAAAGACCTACTTTAATAGTGTTTTTGTAATATTTTGATAGTATTAATACAGAGTGTTCAAAAAATAAGGATAAATATGAAATTGAGAAAAGTGTCAAAAATCAATTTTTTCAAATGGAAACCCCCAATTTTTATAATATTATCTTTTTTACCATTAAAAATAAGGGTAAGTTTGTGTGTGGATGTCTATTCCGAAAATGTTTAGTTTTCGAAATATTGCCAATTCAATATTTTTATATGGGGATTTTGCTATGGATTTTAAGTTCAAATACTCTTAGTTGGCTATGACGGCATTGGGTGCTAAACAAATGTATGTAGCTGTCACTTACCATTTGACAAGTATTAATTATCATGCCGGGGCCACGAACTTCATAAATTAAACTGGACTTCACATAAGGTCCAAACTCTGACATGTTTATTAAAATGAGAGTACTAATGAGTACTTCTGATGATAACTTACTCTAAGTATTGTAGTAGTCTCACATTATGAATAAATTTCTTGTTATTAGAGAAGATGAAGTAGCATTTTGGGAGAAAAGTATTCAAGTTTATTGAAAATATAAAACATGTGGCAATGCGCTACAAAATAACGATAACCAATATTACAGTAGTTGAGATTCCTACAGAGTATTGCCAACCTCAAATAAGTTGACAGCCTATCATGGCGACCATGGTAAGTGGTGTCACGAGCTTTTGTTTGGGATATGTGCGTTGTGAAGTCCAGTTTAATTTATGAAGTTCGTGGCCGGGGCGCTTAAATTATACGCACGAGATTATTTAAATTTAAATCTATGGAGAATGTAACAAAGTTTTATCGAAAACTTGTGAAATATTTCGTAACAGATATCCAGAGAAACGCAAACCGTCTTCCTAACAGTATTAAACGAATAATGGAGAATTAAAAAAAAAAATTTCGTAGCAAAATCCCGATATAAAAATATTGAATTGGCAATATTTCGAAAACTAAAAATTTTCGGAATAGACATCCATACACAAACTTACCCTTATTTTTGATGGTAAATAAGATAAGATTATAAAAATTGAGGGCTTCCATTTGAAAAAATTGATTTTTGACATTTTTCTCAATTTTATTTTTATTCTTATTTTTGAACACTTTGTAGTAATACTTATCAAAATATTATAAAAACACTATTAAAGTAGGTCTTTCTCAACAAAGAATCCAACCCAAATTAGATAATAAAGGCTTCCTTATAGGAAAAATTGATCATTCTTTTAGGGCCTGCAAACGTCATTTTTGACATAAAAATTGAAATATATCAAAAACGGAGAGACTTAGGTAAAATACATGATACACAAAATCGGCCTAGAATTTTGGGTAGAATCCAAAAATGTAATAATATATAGGGTGTCCCATTTAAAATAAGCAAGTTAACATCTACTTCCGGTATAACCGGGCGCCATCATCTTGAGAATATTTTAGCCGAGTTGCCCTCATCGACATTAGTTTACTACCAAATTTTCAAAATTTTACAATGTCTACTTTTCGAGATATCGATCGCCGCAGTTCGTCGTGGGACACCCTGTATATCTTGTCTGAGAATCGCACGAGAACGTTAAATGGTGGCTGAAGCTCTTCGAAATTGCAGATATGAAGTCGGAAGGGCGTGTCGATGGACCTTTAATTTCAATTTTTCGACTTCGATGGGTCCCTCCCAAATCGTGCTCGTGATTTTTGATCGAAGCAGAGGAATAAGTATCAAACATGGTTGATCACAAACTGTGCACCATTTCTCAAAAACATATGCAACAATTTTAACCTCCCCACAATAAAATTGTGGGAGGTTACTACAATTAGTCCAAAATCGAAAATTGAGATAACATCAAATCTTTACGTTTTGAGGTCCCAGGAAACCAAAAAAATTGTTTTTGAAAAATGTCTGTGTGTGTGTATGTGTGTGTGTGTGTGTGTATGTGTGTGTGTGTGTGTGTGTGTGTGTGTGTGTGTGTGTGTGTGTGTGTGTGTGTGTGTGTGTGTGTGTGTGTGTGTGTGTGTGTGTGTGTGTGTGTGTGTGTGTGTGTGTGTGTGTGTGTGTGTGTGTGTGTGTGTGTGTGTGTGTGTGTGTGTGTGTGTGTGTATGTTTCCCTATATTTATGGTATCTTGTGTATACTTAAACCACTGTTATGGCTGCTGCCGGAATTATGGCAACTTACCCTCGTTGCCATAATTTTCTGTTGGTGTGGTTCCTTAGTTTATAGCTACATATATTTCATAATTGCCACAGGTCTTCTGTTATTAATTTTATTAACCAATGGGAATTTAATTGGTGTTATTTTCTTATTCAATTTCTTCAAATTTAACAATTTGTAATAATCTGTGTAAGTTTCCACAATAATGGCTAAAGCAAGTTTTTTACCCTCACCCATTTGTGGAAACGGGGGCGTGGTAAGACAGTGGTGCCCTCTTTAAGGAATGTGCATTGTTGCCATTTCATTAAGCTCTTAATATAATTGATAGTTAAGATATTCCTTTGTTGTACATTGAGGTTGCCAGAAGTGATATTAGAGAGTGTAAGATGAGCCCCTGAACATAAAAATGTTAGAACAGAAAACATATCAGTACATAACTTATTAGTACATATTATCTTCGCTCTTTGTTATAGTATAGTATTATTTTTCAAATTTTACATGTTTTACCGTACATTTTTAAATGGCATTAACGAATTTTAGAAACGATTAAAATTTACAACAGGAAAACGCAAAAATATTGAAATTGTAAATGATCGTTGGTCCGATCAAGAAATAATGAATGTGGTACATTTGCTAGGTTTTCCTACAAATCATTGTTTTTATTCATTTCCTCTGTCATACTATATTATTTCTCGATATTCATTTCTAGCAATAAATGTGTGTTTTGTTTTATTTTCGATATTTGCGGCTTTCTTTAAAATTTTCCATATTTTGTTATTATCTTTATTTCAGTCTTTTACTTCCCTCCCTTACCCAAAAAAATTGTTGTAATAGTGAAAAAAACAACTTCCGAGATTTCCTCGGATATTCACATTTCATGAAAATTACGAAAATTAAAATCTTTTAATGCTTTTAATGCCGTCAGCCTGTCAGCCTGTCTGTCTGCCTGTCTGCCTATCGGTCTGGCGTGTTTGTCTGCTGGCTCTAGATTTACAAAACTACTTGAGGGGAAGAATATTTGGTAGGTAGTTGTCACTATTGCCGAGGAGGAAACATGATGCTTTTAGGGAAAAATATACAGGGTAGACACTGAAACATAATGGAAAAAAAGTGTAATAGTTTTTAAACAATATATTCAATATATTCAATTTAGGATAGGGAGATTTTTTCTACATATTAATAATTTAGCCTACTAGCCTACTTCTCGAGTTTGTGACAGATATTTTGCACTATGAGAGAAAATTATGTAGAAAAATTATCTTTACTAATAAGGTAATATATCTTAAGATAAAGCTCTACATGGCCAAATTATAATTAATTTATGGGTAGGAAAAATCGCGTGCAACCGTAAAATGGAAAATATATTACTTAAAACCCATTTTAAAAATCTTATCATTTTTAAAATTATACGTATACTTAGCATCAAATTTAAAGGAATTTTATAATAGTAAACTTCGACTGTGAAAAAAATCTTGAAAGAAGAAGGTTTTTTTTTTATTCAGAACACCCTCTGTTTTTAAAAAATTGAAAAATTATAAAACATTACTTAGAAAATTTCAAGAACTTTTAACTCGTTGAAATGTCATTGTCCCAAATTTACTGGTGTTTACGCAATACTTACCCCTCTATTTAGCATCTTTCATTTATTCATTATCTTTTCTGTAGAATGACGACCCTGCATATTTTTTTAACTAAAAGAATATCAGTATTTCTTCCTGGTAAGTGACAACTATACTCCAAATATCATTTCCTGCTGCCGTTTCTTAATTTATTTTTATAATAACCACCCTGTATACTTTTCACTAAAAGTATTTCAGGTTTAATTCTCGGTAATTGCGTCAATTACAGGCCAAATATTATTTCCACTATAATTATTTTTTATAGTGACAATCCTGTATATTTTTCATATTTTCCTTCCCTGACAGCTGTGTTAATTGCATGCGAAATATCGTTGTCCGTCACATTTTACTTCCACGTCCAGTGGAAGTATAGTAACGACAAAAAATTTTTAAAAATTTTTATTATTCAAATAGGCTTAGAAAGTCATGAAACGTCGAGATTTCAAGTTTGAGCGAAAAAAAAAATTTCTATCTGTCGGTCTGTAACTTTTTTTGTGCGCACGTTTACTCTGGAACCGTTTGAGATATTGACTTGAAATTTGGTACAAAGATGTACTTTAACGAGATCTAGAACTAGATTATATTTTCATCCTGTTCCGTCGAAGGGTTGGGGGGTAAATTGGGGTAAATTTGGAGTAAAAGGTAAATCAAGCAGATAAGAGTTCATAAAATTGATATTTAGTATAGACAAGAGAAGCTAAGGTCTCAAAAAAAATTTTGGCATTAGCCACCCCCATTATCACCCCCAAAGGGGATGAAAAAAATGTGATTTAGTGTGTGTACAAGAACCAGAAACCTCAAAATATTTTTTACTTTATTCACCCCCCACTCCCAACCCTGTCACTATCCCCACCCCACTACCGATGTGGGGTATCGTTTTATGGGTTTTTAGGGTAGAGGATTTCAAATATTATATTATTAAAGTTCCATAAACAATTATTTCCAGATACAAAATTTTTTCGTTGTGTGACTTGGATAGAAAATCCGGATGTGGAAGTAGTGATTCCTTGGGCAGCGGTTTTTTTTATTATTTTTTTTTTAGGTTGTATATTTTTTCATAATTTTCGTCTTTGACAGTTATGTTAACTACCTGCGGTATATTATTGCCCTTCGTCACATTTTTCATTCTTTTTTTGTAGTGACCACCTTGTATATTTTTTCATGTTTTTCTTTGACAGTTATGTTATCTACATGCGAAATATTATTATCATCTGTCACATTTTTTCATTATTTTTTTATGGTGACACCCTGTTCTTTTAGTTTTTTTCCTTGAGAGTTGTTGTGGTAACTATATGCAAAATGTTATCGTTCTTCGTCACATTTATTTTATTAAATTTTTCAGGGTGACCTCCCTGTTTAATTCCCTCATATTTTTCTTTGACAGTTGTGTTAACTACATGTAAAATACTATTGCTCCGTTAGATTTTTCATCTTTTTCTTTTAGAGTGACCGCCCTCTGTATATTTTTTAAGTAATTTTCTTTGACAGTTGTATTATCTATATTCGAAATATTGTCATCCTCCGTCACATTTTTTCTTTAGTTTTTTTGGGGTGACTACTCTATATATTTTTAAACATTTTCTTCCTTGCCAGTTAACTGCATGCGGCAATATCATTGCCCCGTCACATTTTTCAACTTTTTAGAGGGTAACCGCCCTGTATATTTTTTAAATGCTTTTGTTTAACAGTTGTGTTATCTATATTCGAAATAGTATCATCCTTCGTCACATTTTCCCTTTATTTTTTTAGGTGACCACCCTGTATATTTTTTAAAAAATCCTTTCTTTGCAGCTGTGTTAACTGCATGCTAAAGATTATCGTCTTCCATCGCATTTTTTTCATTACTTTTTTTAAAGTGTACATATTTTTCATATTTTTCTTCCTTGACAATTGTGTTAACTGCATGCCAAATATTAGTCTTCCGTCACATTTCTTTCCTTAATTATATTTTTGATCAACAGAAAATATATTGTTGTCATAATTTTCTGGTGTAAAATAAGTTTGCCCACTTGCCCAAGGAAAACTACACAAAGCATTAAAATTTCAAAGTAAAATTATAGTTTTACTGTAAATGAACAACGATATGTTAAATCTACACCTGAACATTACTTACACCGATATTATTCAGAAAAAAAATATATTTCTCTAGTCATATCATGGGAAATTTCCTGAGTGGAGTGCTCAATTACTCGGTAATTTTACAGGTATTTTTATCAGTGTATATTGTATATTGCTTAAAAAAATCTTTTAATGCAAAATTTTTAGTGAAAAAAAATCTTGAAAATGGAGAAGATTCTTCTTTACTTAGAATACCTTCTATTCTAAAAGATCAATAAATAAAGCAAATTACTTAGAAAAATGTTAAGAGCTTTCAACCTGTTGACATCGCATTGTTCATTTACGGTGCTAAGAGCAAACAAAAGAAATCAGTAAAGGCGTTTACCCAAAACTTCCCTTACTGGCTCACAGCCTCATTAAAAAATGCACAGTTTGCATCATTTAGTCATTAATTATTTTTTCTGTTGAATGACGACCCTGTTTATTATTTTTAACTGAAAACTATGGTATTTTTCCTAAGACTTGTATTATTTTCCTCCATCTCATTATTTTTTTTTTTAGAGTGACCACCCTGTATATTTTTCATAATTTTATCCTTGAGAGTTATGGTAGCTACATGCCAAATATCAGTGTTTTCCGTCTCATTTCTTTCATTAATTATATTTATCATGGGGTCTACCCTGTATATTTTTGAACATAACTGTATCACAGTTCTTCGTTGGCAGTAGCATCAACTACCTGCCAAATATTATCATTCTCCGTCAAATGATTTTATAGATATAGCGCCAACAGACAAACAGATACCAGACCGACAGACTGATGGAATTAAATGGATTTAATTTTCGGAATCTACATACTCTGAAACCTGAAAATCCGAAAAAATCTCGGAGGGTGATTATTTCACAATTACAATACTTTCAAAACCAAGAATATATCTCTGAGTTCACTTATTTTTAACAAATTCCGAACAATCAGACACTGAAATTGAAAATGGATCAAAATCAGCAGTTTTATTTTAATATTGACACACAATAAGACTGTACTAATAATTATGGTAACCCACTTCATTTGGCAACAGCGCAATTTACACACTCTTTGTTAAGCTATAATAATGGCATCCTGCTTACTCATATTCCCATATCTACATATTTAAGGCAACTTATTTACACTTGCCCAACAGTGGCGACCGTTGCCAAAAATAATTTACCGTTATAAATTGAGATGTATGGAGTGTAAAAAAGTAATTCCTAGATTTACACGCTCCTTACAAAAGCGGCCATAAATATGGCAAATATTTCATGAAGTGCCACAATTGAGGACTATGCACGGCTGCCATAAATGTTGGTGAACGTGTAATGGTGTGTGTGTGTGTGTGTGTGTGTGTGTGTGTGTATGTATGTTAGCACGATAGCGGCGAAGCTACTAAACGGATTTGGATGAAACTTTGCGTGAGGGTTTCTTTAGTGCTCCAGAAGATCTGAAAAGGTTTTGGTTGAGATCGGATTACGTTTAGTGCCGTTTTGGCACAACAAGTTGTTTATTTTATCATTACTTACAATTTGTAATTGAACCATTGAAAAGCAGTAAAAATTCCGATTTCACTTGCACTTTTTCGATTTGGTTTCCGTGAAAAAAATTAAAAAACAAAAATTTAACTTGTTTTGTCCTCAAAGCAGTGCAATGTACAGGGTGATATTCTAATAATGAAGAGGTGTTCAGTGATTTCGGCTGATAACTCGGGAACGGTTGAAGATATCGAACTGAAATTTGAAACGTAGGTATAAATATTGTAGACGGACGGATTACGAGTGAATTAATAATACACCTACGTCACATGACGTCACAAATAAGAAAAATTCTTAGAAACTGGTGCAGATATCGACTTAACTGGAAACATCCAATTAAAGTTTGAAACGTAGGTGGAAATATTGTAGATGGATGGAATACGAGTGAATTAAAAATACACCTACGTTCTGATGACGTCGTAAAAGCATAAAATTCTTATAACAGGCGAACTGATGATGATATCAAAAAAATATTTCTACAAGACGAGTCACGAATTTTTTTTTTTTTAATTTCCAAGAAATGTAAAATTTTCGGAGAAATGTCACTTTTCAGAAAAATGTCAGATTTTTAAGAAAATGTCAAATTTTCAGGAAAACGTCAAATTTTCGAAGAAATGTCACCTTTCAGAAAAATGTCAAATTTTCGAAAAAATGTTAAATTTTCAGGGAAATGTCACTTTTCAGAAATATGTCAAATTTTCAGAAAAATGTCACTTTTCAGAAAAATGTCAAATTTTCGAAAAAACGTCAAATTTTCGAAGAAATGTCATATTTTCAGAGAAATGTCACTTTTCAGAAAAATGTCAAAAATTCAGGAAAATGTCAAATTTTCGAAAAAACGTCAAATTTTTGAAGAAATGTCACCTTTCAGAAAAATGTCAAATTTTCGAAAAAATGTTAAATTTTCAGGGAAATGTCACTTTTCAGAAATATGTCAAATTTTCAAAAAAATGTCACTTTTCAGAAAAATTTCAAATTTTCGAAAAAACGTCAAATTTTCGAAGAAATGTCACCTTTCAGAAAAATGTCAAATGTTTGAAAATTGTCAAATTTTCGGAGTAACGTCACTTCAGAAAAATGTCAAATTTTCGAAAAAATGTCAAATTTTCCGAGAAATGTCACTTTTCAGAAAAATGTCAAAAATTCAGGAAAATGTCAAATTTTCGGGAAAATGTCAAATTTTCGGAAAAATGTCACTTTTCAAATAAATGTCAAATTTTCGAAAAAACGTCAAATTTTCGAAGAAATGTCACCTTTCAGAAAAATGTCAAATGTTTGAAAATTGTCAAATTTTCGCAGTAATGTCACTTCAGAAAAATGTCAAATTTTCGGAAAAATATCACTTTTCAGAAAAATGTCAAATTTTCAGAAAAATGTCAAATTTTATTAAATGGACTCCCAAATTCCCAAAAAATACTACGGGTCCATTTGTGGTATTAAGTTCTCTGCTAGTGTGTTAAAGCGTGCAGACTGTATGCTGAGTATTTTTGACGTGTCAAGTGCATCGAGAGATTACAAGTTTTTTCGACGTTTATAAAGCCCACGGATGGTGTGAGAGGCCATCCTGAACCGCTTACAAGCCCTACAAGTGTAAGCAACCCCACCGGAACGCTTTCGGTGAGTTTTTTCCAATAAAACTATAAAAGTGACAGTGACATTATATTTTAAAAACTATTTCCGCTACTTCCGGCATCCCACCGAAAATTCTTCCGGCAACATAACCTAAAAATAGTACTACATAACCTAAAAACAATTTAAGACATTGATACCAACCTAAACATTTTTTAAAAACCAAATTCCCCAGAGAAACATTGGAACCAAAAATTTGACAGCTATCACTTCCCCGGCCGATTTAGTGAAAAATTGATCGAGGCCGAAAGATAAAACAAAATATACCAACTCAAACTTAAACGAGCCACCATAAACACTACCCTGGCTACATCTGGCAGGGAAGCTGTCCACCAAGAGTTATATGTTTTTTCCAAAGATGGCCATCCCTGCCATCCATCCCATTACCAATGAACAGGTTTTTTCGTTTAGTTGTTTCCGAGGTTGTTTCTCGTATCAATAATCAAAATTATTAAGTGCTCTTGCCTACGAACGTTTTTATAGAATTGTGTTTATTTTTATATTAATTTTAGGTCCATGTGGACACATTATAATTTTAACCTAGTCTTTAAGCCTGCCTACAGAAGACAGGAGCTACTTTTTTATTTTTCTCCAAGCCAAACCGGACCTACCCCGTCCCGCCTCACACTCGCCACGGCGGTGTTCACCGTGGTTGTCTGGCTGGCCCTGGGTTAGGATCCGATGAAGCATATATTTGTATTAAAAACATTGAATAAAATATTAATGTTGTGCAAACTATAAATTTAACACTCAAGTTCTTAGGTCCAAATCCCACTGAACGCAAGACTTTTTTTCTGATTTAATACGAAAAAAATATTTCAACTTAATAAATATAATTAAATGAGATCGTTCATATTGTTTAGTGCTCTTTTCGGCTTCAAAGATTCACCGGGTGGGGAGGTTCCAGCCGCTTCCAGTAGCTGCCGATTCTTTTTTTATATGTCTGCATGCATTAGTCATTGGTGCTGCTACACAATCGTCTGCAACTCGACCACTAGCAATATTAAAAAGTAAATAAAAGTGATTATCAACACATCTGTAAGAAAACTGTATGTTCTTTAATATTTATGAAGAATATAATTGTCATGATTTGACTATGTATTGCCATTTTGGCAACGTCTACCAAAGATTTAGCGACCTTTCAGAGGAGGTAGAATGTGATTTTTAATCGAAATAGTGCTTGTAGAGAAAAAACCAGGTTTGTAGATTAATATTCCGTATCGGAAAATGCAAAACTTCTCCTTCCATTACGTCTACCGAGTCTTCAGCAATATGAGATGATCGGTAGACTATTTTTTGGATGTCTCATTAAATACACTATTCCAGAAAAAAAATTCAGCTTTAAATAGATAAAAGTAAAAAATGTTTGTTTTTACACACTTTGCGTGGGTGGTAGACTTGACATGGCAACGCTTCCGACGCGGTAGAATATTATTTTCTGGTATGCTTTTATATCCTTTGTGACTATGTAAAGTTTCAATCTTGTAGATAGAATACATTTATGCAACTTTTTATAACATGTTGTTTAATTCTTTACTCATTTTTCCAACACTAAAAGTTTCCTTAGACTTGCACTTTCATAACTGATACTTTTTATGTTAGAGAAAAAATAAAAAAGTGTCGGAAAGCTCAATGAATTCTCTTTACAGAAGCTGTCTACAAATTTTTCGAAAAAAAAAAATTACACGTTTTCCTATAGAGTGTATGTAAATCTTAAAAAAACAATTTTTTTCAGGGCCGAGATTAACGGAGCGTCAAAGTAGTACATGATATTAAGTGAACATCGTATTTGAGATCGATTTCAGTTAATTACCGATTAATTACGGAGACAAAATGGAAAAATTTTACCGAAAAAAAGTCCCAAATTCCGCCCCCTCTAATTCCTTCATTTTTGTCGGAATTCAAAAAATAGAAAAAAGGGTTTTAGCAAATTTAATTCTATTTAAATTAGCTGGAGTAGTCTTTTGGCGTAGGAGCCAAGATTAAAAAGTTGCCAACTGTAGAAGCTCAAAACTTGTGATCTTTTGCCGTACATGGGCGACATTTAAGTAGTTATCTCCGAAACGAAAAAAAAAATCAAAATTCTGATGAAAGCAAAAGATTCGTAGTGGAAAATACTCGTTTGACCTTAATTTTTATTTCGAACTAACTCCCACCGTTTCGGAAATATCTGCGAAAAATAGGAAAAACAGCTTGCATTTTGGAGCCAAAAAAATTGCAAAAACACGCAATCTTGACACGTTCATATTTTTCGTAAAACACCATTGGGACGGCCGTACGATGTCGCGATGTAAAGAGGAAGTCTTCCAGATAAACCTGATCGTAAATTACACGGCGAAATTCGAAAATTCGGCTCGGCACAAACGAATCAAAAGTGGCATTTTGTGACATTTCAGAAAATCGACATCTCTTTTTGCAACATGTTTAATTTTTTATTCATTTTTGCAGAATTTATAGATTGGCAGAAATGTACCTTCATCATTGATACTATCTAGCTTTATAGAAATGATTTCACGAAAACTATCGCTACCTCCCTGGCTATAAGTACTTAATTCATTGTTTAATTTAAAGAGACTCTACATGCATGTTTTAAAACCTGTAATAAAAAAATCGTTTGGTTCAAGGGTTTCTATAAAAAGAAATAAGTCAATTTCCTCTTCCTGTTTCATTCCATTTCAGGAATTACGTCACTCGCCTAAGTTAATAATAAGCCACTTACGAAGTAAGTAATTTATTATTTATTACATTTTATTTCGTCGAATGAATTAATCGATAAATACTTCCACCCTTAGAACTCTAGAGACAAGACCCTCAGCCACGTAACAAAGAGAAGGATTAGGAGGTATTTTTATGAAACTCGTAAAGAACAATTATTACTGGGCGTCAATAAAATTGGAAGAGAAGCCTCTAATCTACTTACATCTCAACTCTCTCAACGTTAATGCCCCAAGAGTCGGTCGCCTCATCCAGCAGCGCCTTCATGTGTTGCGAGATGCTTTCACGTTCGCTGAGTATCTCGTGAAGCGGTCTTTGGCCCATGATATTTCGTAAGGTCGTTTGAGCGAGAAGTCTTGTAGAGTGATGAGCATTTTCCACGTTGGCTATTGACACGGTGGCATTCGATACCCGATAGTAAACCACTGCGTCCACAGATACGGTAACGCTGTCTTTTGTCAACACCTGGAAAAAGAAAAGAGCCCTTGGGAATTTGATATATAAATCTATAAAGGAAATTTGATACTCTTCGTAATGAAATAAGACATTTCATTGGTTATCGGTTACTGTAAGACGAAGGAAACTGAATTTAAATATATTTACAAACAAATAATCGTATTTAATATGTTTAAAAGAGAGTAGTAGTAGTAGTGGTAGATATTCAAATACGGTGTTCACTGATAACGAGAAAATTCTTACAAATGTTAATTTTTTAAATCGCTTATCAATTATACTTGACAGATTACTTCTATTTTTTAGGCATGCCAATTTGTGACAGATAGCAATAAAAAATATACTGGGTACTTAAAAAATTTATTAATAATAATAATAATATCGATAATAATTACGAAGTATTCCAAACTTACGTGGACCCAACATCACTACATATTCTTAAGGCCAAAATAATCTATTTAGCCAAATTGACCAATATAATAACATACTCCTCAATAGGTTGAAAAAAATAAATATATTTTAATATATACAGGGTCATTCACGGAAAGCGGGTATTAGACGTTTCTTGGGATCTGTCGAGTTTAGAAATTTGAAAATTGGTATGAGGGGGTTTTTAGATATGGCGGATCCAACGAAAAAATTTTCATGCTTGTGCTACCTCCGCTTATACCGGATGTAGCACCTAACTTTGTTATTTTAAATGGAACACCCTGTATTTTATTGCATATTTCGATTCCTCATAAAATTTTAGCTTAGGTTTATGTACCATAATATACTCTTAAACATTCCGGTTTTCGAGATAATTAATATTTTTGGAGATTTTTGACGGTTCCCACCCTTCGGAAAAAAAATCAATATCTTCTATCATGTAGCCGATTAGGAAATTTTCTTTTCAAACTTTTACAAGTAGCCTATGACCTAACTAAAAGTTCTCTTATGTTTTCACAATATCATACAGAGTATTTTATTTTCACAGTCGAACATTGTTTTAGTTCAAATGTCAAAAAGTCATTTTTTTCAAATGGAACCCCCTGTATATTTTTACAGAATCTAATAGAGGATTGAATTCTGCATCGATTGATATTACCATTCCCTATACCTATCTCTCTTTGTTTTCTTATTATGGACGAATATTTGTAAAACGTACAAACAAAATCAGCACTATTTGTTAGTAGGCAATACAAGTCATAACTCTTCCTCTTTATCATAAACGAGAATAATCATGTAGATAATTGATAATCATTTGTTTTTGATAGCTTCAAAAACGAGAGATTAGATTTATAACAAATACTTTGGCACAAAAATTTGCAAAATTAATGAACACTGAATATAAATATTTAATGCAGCAACTGTTCAAAATGCTCTCCATTCTTCTCCAAACAAGTCAATATCCTGGAATTTACGGCACTTACAATGGCTCGGCGAATTTCGTGGGTATTTATTTACTGAAATGTAGTCCGTATTCTCTTCTTTAGATCTTCTTTGGTAGTAGCCGTGGTGGCATAAACAATATTTTTGATAGTATCATATCTACGAGGAGAATTTAAATAGCAATAAATATGCGAAGATTTTGCGAACAGTAACTTTTATTGATAATTTGCCCCTAAATATTTATAATTCTATGTATTTTCAAATGAATGGTTGCGGTCCATGGGAAGTTTATGACGAATTAGTAGCGACGTTCGAAGATAGGTGGTTTTGCTACCGAGGACCTTGGAGATGGCCAGCAAGGTCTCCTGATTTGACCCCCTTAGACTTTGGACCTTTGGGGTATTAAAAATATTGTTTATGCCACTCCTGCTACTAGCAAAGAAGATCCAAAGAACAGAGAACGGGCTACATTTTAACAAATCCCCATGAATTAGCCAAGCCACTGTAAGTGCAAGTGGAGAGCATTTTGAACAGTTGCTGCATTAAATATTTATATTCAAAGTGTTCATTAATTTTGTAAATTTTTGTCCCAAAGTATTTGTTATAAATCTAATCTCTCGTTTTTGAAGCTGTCATCTTGATAATGAACAAATGATTATCAATTATCTACATGATTATTCTCGTTTATGATAAAAAAGGAACCAACTTACGACTTGTATTGTCTACTAATAAACAGTGCTGATTTTGTTTGTACGTTTAACAAATATTCGTCCATAATAAGAAAACAAAGAGAGATAGGTATAGGGAATGGTAATATCAATCGATGCAGAATTCAATCCTCTATTAGGTTCTGTGAAAATATACAGGGAGTTCCATTTGAAAAAAATGACTTTTTGACGTTTAAACTAAAACAATGTTCGACTGTGAAAATAAAATACTCTGTATTATATTGTGAAAACATAAGAGAACTTTTAGTTAGGTCATAGGATACTTGTAAGAGTTTGAAAAGAAAATTTTCTAATCGGCTACATGATAGCAGATATTGATTTTTTTACCGAAGGGTGGGAACCGTCAAAAATCTCCAAAAATATTAATTATCTCCAAAGCCGGTATGTTTAAGAGTATGTTATGGTACATAAACCTAAGCTAAAATTTTATGAGGAATCGAAATATGCAATAAAATACAGGGTGTTCCATTTAAAATAACAAAGTTAGGTGCTACATCCGATATAAGCGGTAGTAGCACAAGCATGAAAATATTTTCGTTGGATCCGCCGCGCCGTATCCAAAAACCCACTCATACCAATTTTCAAATTTCTAAACTCGACAGATCCCAAGAAACGTCTAATACCCGCTTTCCGTGAATGACCCTGTATATTACTTAAAGTTTATGAAAAATTGCAAAAATCGCGATATTTTTGTAATTTTTTCTGTTAGTTAAAACTTTTAAAATAAACATGCTTTAATTTTTTATGCTTGTGTTATGGTTTAAATAACCTAAATAAATTAAATTCTGATAAGTAATCTAAGTTTTTCCATTCGCGCAACGTTTTAGAAAAAACAGGAATTTACCAGTTTTTCGCAATTTTCACCGTGCAACTCTTCGCTCGTGTTGCTAGAAAAAGACGACCCAGAACTCACCACGTGGTGGTGGTTGCACGCCGAATTCCAAACTTACCCTACCCAACCAACCATCCAATTGTTGGATGTGGTATTTACATTATATTTACAACTATTTACAAACATTTTCCATAGATAACACAGTAAGCCAATGATATGAGTGCTATAAGTAAGATTCTTTGGCTTACTGTGTTATTTATTTTTTCTTTTTTATATCTACTACACATTTAGTCTGATTTTTTTGGAGAAATGAAGCATAACCGATCTAGACTTCAGTGTTGCTCGGATATAGCCATCTCTAGCTTCATGTCCACATACTTTATTCGAGGTCTCTGTCACACGTTTGACGCACCCCTTCACAGCCTGGATGTGACAGGGAAACTTTTGTATTCCTCTGATGGGCTTAGTGTCAAAATTGATGAGTGATTTAATATCATCTTCACTTAGTTCTTGCAGCATTGGGGGAGCATACAACACACACGAATTCCAATTAATAATAATATTAGTTTAATCGGAAGCTTGAAAGTTTATCTTCGGTGGTACGAAATTTCTAAGTCTCCTTCTTTGGGATGATTTGCCTTGCTTTTAAGATCCATCTGTAACCAAGCTCCCGAATATGTTCTCTTTCATCGACAAGCATTACCAACAGAATATTCTCTGAGTGCGCAAAGAACGCATTTCGATCTATTACTGGATCAACAACTTTAAGTAATTCGTCGGATAAATACCGTGATGTTTGAATTGCTTCAAAGACATGTTTTGGCATGTATGACACACATGCCTGTGTGGTTTGCCATAAAAAAGAGCAAATATTTTACTGACGGACCTAACTTTCAAGCTTCCGATTACACTGAAATTATTAATTGGAATTCTTGTAAGTTGTATCCTCTTCCAATGCTGCGGGACCTAAGTGAAGATGATATTAAATCACTCATCAATTCTGACACTAAGCCCATCAGAGAAATACAAAAGTTTCCCTGTCACACCCAGGCTCTGGAGAGGTGCGTCAAACTTGTGACAGAATTAAGAATGTGGACATGAAGCTAGAGATGGCTGTATCCAAGCAACACTGAAGTCTAGATCGGTCATTTCTCCAAAAACTCAGACTTTAAATGTGTAGTAGATATACAAAATAAAAAATAAAAAAACAGTAAGCCAAAGAATCTTACTCATAGTACTTATATCTTTGGCTTACTGTGTTACTTATGGAAAATGTTTGTAAATAGTTGGGTAGGGTGTGGGTGAGATTCGATGTGCAACCACCTCCACGTGGTGAGTTGTGGGTCGTTTTAACACGAGCGAAGAGTTGCACAGTGAAAATTGCGAAAAATTGGTAAATTTCTGTTTTTTCTAGGACGTTGCGCGAACGGAAAAAATTAGATTAGATCAGAATTTAATTTATTTAGGTTATTTAAACCACAAAACAAGCATAAAAAAATAAAGCATATTTATTTTGAAAAACAGACAAAAATTACAAAAATATCGTGATTTTTGCAATTTTTCATAAACTTTAAGTACGATGCGCGAACGGAAGATGTTAACCGATTTTAATATTTTTATGCTGTATTTCTCTTCATTACAATAGGCAACTTTTCCGCTCTAAAGCGTTCCAAAAAAAAAATACATTTATTTTTACTCCTCAATCTTGGTGCCTCTGCATAAAAAGTAAATGAAATTGTCTGCGATAACTGCTGATGGTTGGCATTAATATTTTATATTTATTTTATTTTAATGCCTTATTTATATTAACGT
Source organism: Rutpela maculata (assembly GCA_936432065.2). Lineage (NCBI taxonomy): Eukaryota > Metazoa > Arthropoda > Insecta > Coleoptera > Cerambycidae > Rutpela > Rutpela maculata. The sequence goes on from OW386285.2 coordinate 48,166,090, forward strand.
CCTGGCGAAGTTTAGCTAATGCTTCTCTACCACTTAACTAGGCAGTAATTCAGACTAATTCAGATGACATCATCTATCTTTGCAAATAACCCCTGGCCAACCAGACGTCAAAAAAAGACGTGGTAATAGATAATAGTTACTGATATTATGACTTAAGGCAATAGAATACTACGTGAAGATGTAACTGTGTCTCATAGACTACTGTATAGTAACGACAAAAAATTTTTTTAAAATTTTTATTGTTCAAATAGGCTTAGAATGTCATGAAACGTCGAGATTTCAAGTTTGAGCGAAAAAAAAATTTCTGTCTGTCGGTCTGTCCGTCGGTCTGTCTGTCGGTCTGTAACTTTTTTTGTGCGCACGTTTACTCTGGAACCGTTTGAGATATTGACTTGAAATTTGGTGCACATATGTGCTTTAACGAGATCTAGAACTAGATTATATTTTCATCTTGTTCCGTCGAAGGGTTGGGGGGTAAATTGGGGTAAATTTGGAGTAAATAGGTAAATCAAGCAGGTATGAGTTCATAAAATTCATATTTAGTACAGACAAGAGAAGGTAAGGTCTCGAAAAAAATTTTGGCATTAGCCACCCCCATTACCACCCCCACCCCGTTATTAAAGGGGATGAAAAGAAAATGTGATTTGGTGTGTGTACAAGAACCAGAAACCTCAAAATATTTTTTTACTTTATCCACCCCCCACTCCCACCCTCTGTCACCACCCCCACCCCACTACCGATGTTGGGTATCGTTTTATGGGTTTTTGGGGTAGAGGATTTCAAATATTATATTATTAAAGTTCCATAAACAATTATTTCCAGATACAAAATTTTTTCGTTGTGTGACTTGGATAGAAAATCCGGATGTGGAAGTAGTGATTCCTTGGGCAGCGGTTTTTGACAATGTAGAATGGGATAAAATGTGGACAGTATTACTACAAGTAACAGCACCTAAATATATGACACTAAGCTAATAATGAGTATATAGTCTAGTCTAGTCTAGTCTAGTCTAGTCTAGGCCATAGAGTCCAGAAAATATGATAGTAATCTGAGAGTAATCCTAGGACAGTTTTGCAGCACTGAAGGCTTCAATAATTTTGATGATTTACGCTCACAATTTGGTAAGCCATACTAGACCACTAAAATTAGTACTGGGCCCGTAGATGAGTTTGTAAGATTTCTATTCACCTATGGAAAACTTTTTCATGCTCTAGCACAGACTGACCCTTAATTCCGTGGACGCGTTAACTCTTAATCTTGAAAAAATTTCGGGAATCGGACATTTAGATAGTGGTCTATATCTCACGACCATTTTGATCACTTTAACTGATTTTTTTAAATCGAAAGCTCATCAAGTGCTGAAAAGGAAGTTATTTATGATGACTTATCCGTTAAATACGTGCCAGTAATATAAAAAAGCTACATTTTCACAACAATATCAGTATTTCAGAATTATTTGCGACATCTGTTAGTAGGGAATGCTTTAAATATATAAAAATACCATTGGTGAATATTCCCTTAAAATTAAGTAGGTATACAGGGTGATTCTTTTAAGGCGGCCATTAGAATATTTCCCACTTGCAGATGAGATAGAGATTTGAGACTTGGTACCCTACCATAGTCGACCATTGCGGGTCCGAAGATAATAATTTCAATATGGCGGCACTTCCGGAAATACCGGAAGTCGATACCAACTTGCTTATTTTAAATAGGACACTCTATATATTTTCGACTTTTCGAAATGAGTCAAAACATGTAGCACACCCTATACCTAAACCGAGCAGTTTCGGAGATATATGACATTTTATAAAAAAAATTGACAGGTGCAACGGTCTGCAAGAACCGTTATAACTTTCTTCGTGTAAGAGATCCTTATTTGCTCTTTGGTAAGTAGAAAGAACATAAGATGAGCTACTCTTTACAAAAAAAAAATAGATTCCAAAATAGTATAGCAAGTGTTTTATTTTTCTCGTTACATTTTGTCAAATTCAAACCTTAAAAACTTTTTTATTTCAAATGGAATTTTTTTACATCAAATTATGTTAAATTAAATTCTCTTTTTTCTAGTATAAGCATTGTAAGGGTTAAAGTTACAACTTTTCGAAATATTGGCGATTTTCTTAAATGTTAAGTGTTTAGTAAAAATTGCCATCGACTTACCCATGATTAGAAACAATCATTAATGTCAGTCATTATCTTTTGTTAAAAAATGCCAGCATGTTTAAATTACACCCACGAAGACTTTTAGATTTGTTCATTATTTATGGAGAATGTGATAAAGTAATAATACTAAGAACATGTAACACATTTGCTAATCGATACCCACTTTATTGTTTCAATTGTTTCATAGGCTTCTACGTTTTTTTGGATAAATTACAATTTTCAACAAAAACTTGCGAAAAATTCAAAGTACATGTGTTAGATATAGGACATGCTGATATAAGTCCACCTCAAATTTAATTCTACATCGATTGCCATAAAAAAATTTAGCACGTGCCATTTGACAGAGCTAAATATTCTAAAATTTATCCAGTATGCGGTTTACAGTGGATGGTGGACGGTTTCTGTCCTTGTGGGTATCGAGTAGCAAATGTGTTACATGTTCTTGGTACTTATTACTTTATCACATTCTCCATGAATAATAAACGAACCTAAAAGTCTTCGTGGGTGTAATTTAAAAGTGTTGGTGTTTTTTAACATAAAATAATGACTGACATTAATGATTGATGGCAATTTTTATTAAAAATTTTTGGACATTTAAGAAAATCGCCAATATTTCGAAAAGTTGTAACTTTAACCACTACAATGCTTATACTAGAAAAAAGGGAATTTAATTTAACATAATTTGATGTAAAAAAAATACATCCATTTGAAATAAAAAAGTTTTTGAGGTTTGAATTTGACAAAATGTAACGAGAAAAATAAAACACTTGGTATAGTATTTTGGAATCTATTCTTTTTGTAAAGAGTAGCTCATCATGTGTTTTTTCTACGTACCAGAGAGCAAATAAGTCTCCTACATGATCATTTCAAAAAGTCGAAAATATATAGGGTGTTCCATTTAAAATAAGCAAGTTGGTATCGACTTCCGGTATTTCCGGAAGTGCCGCCATCTTGAAATTATTATTTTCGGACCCGCAATGGTCGACTATGGTAGGGTACCAAATCTCAAATCTCTATCTCATCTCCAAGTGGGAAATATTCTAATGGCCGCCTTAAAAGAATCACCCTGTATATTATGATCATGTCCTTTCAAATAGTGCGCCTTATTTGTCGTATTTTTTTCTTTTAATTTAATTATGGTTAATAAAAAAAAATTGACAAAATTAAAAATTAGGACTGATGATCTTTTTTAGGGAAGGAGAGAGACACACAAAAACTCAAATTAGAAACAGACATTATGCTTTCTATTTGAGATAAAACCTTGAATATTTTCCCGAGAAGAAAAGCGTGTATGGTAGTGCTCTAAAAACAATCATCATTGAGAAAGGTGTTGGTGATCCTCAATCAGCCCAATACAAGAATTGCTTGAAACAGGTTTCAATTTTTGTCTTTGTCTGCATGAGATGAAATTAGGAACAATAATTAATCGCCAAAGATATCAGATATCCAAGAAAACTTCAGCGAAACAAACATTCGAGAAAACTTCAATTCAGTTAGTTTACCACCAACCGAGAGCGACCTTAACCAACATATTTTGAAGTAAACAATACTTCCAAATATGTGCAGTGCAAATATACTAATTATTTTGTTTTACTTTCTACGACTTATCAAGTTCAACCCTATCTGGAAAACAATTTACCTGATACAGATTATGCTAAAAATATCAATACAAAGTGTCCCACTTAAAACTCCGATAACACAGGTCTACAAAAAAAGTCTTGTCCGAAGGTTCTCATCTAACTCATCTAATGTATTTTGACGTGCTGAAGCAAATTTTGGAAAAAAAATTTATATTGTGTCAGTTTTTCTCTACCACCCCTTTTATCCCTTAAATAAGGCAATGAAGAAAGATTTTATCCCCTAAAAAAATCAAAAAACAGATCTTGCTTTTCCTAAGGTTCTGATCTAACTTTTTTGAAGTATTCTGAAGCGCTGAAGCCAATTTTGGATAAAAAAAAATATTTTGATGATGTCAATTTCCCTCCAATAACACCCCTTTTATCCCCTAAAAACTGACACGACAAGAACATTTTTTTTTCCTAAAATTGACTTGAGCGCATTAAAATACTTTAAAAAGGTTAGATTACAACCTTAGGACAAGACCTATTTTTTGTAGGCCTGTGTAATTAAGAGGTATTTGAATTATGTAAAAAGTATATACTAGAATATACACTGACAGGCATAAAAAGTGGCGCACTCGAAATTTTACTCAAGTTTGATATATCATAATTTCTAAATTACTTGATTGATTGCCACAAACCTTTTTTTATTTTGAAGAATGATTGTGTAAGATCATCATACAGGCCCAAATATTTTTATTGAGTAATCTTTTATATACGATACAGGGAAAAATAAAAGTAACTGTTTTATTCAGGAATTTTAAAACACCCTGTAGATTTATTCGGCACTTGGAATAAGCTCAAAATACCTTTGGCGTTTTAAGCGGAATTCAGATTAAATTTTGTTTTTTGATTCACCTCTTTATCTTGCTTTGTTTATAAAATACACGATTGTAGGTGAAACAGGTACAATTAGAAACATTTTATTTGAATATTTACATTTTACAATTACCAACACGAAATCGAACTTACATAAAATAAAGGTGGAAGAAAAAAGATCAGTAGCGTGTGTTTCCTCCTCGTACCCTGACTAAAGTTTCTATTCTTCTTAGCATGCTTCTGATTAAATTTGAAATATTGGTCTGCGGGATATTATTTTACTCCTTTATAAGCGCTTCTCCTAAAGTACCCAGAGTGTCAGGAACCCTATTGTGAGACCTAATTCTTCGCCCCATTTCATCCCAAAGGCATTATATGGGGTTGATATTGGAACTTTTTGCTGGCAAAATCATACGGTCTATGCCAACTTCATCGAGATATTCATTTACGATGTGAGCAGTATGAGGGCGCGCATTTTCATGAACCAATATAAAATCGTTCCCTATGAAGGGTGAAAATGGAATTACATAGTCTTGTAAAATGTTCTCGATATACCTGTTGGCCGTGAGGGAATTCCTTGAAAGCACGTAAAGTTCTGTGCGAGCTTCCAATGAAATTCCTTCTCAGACCATAACAGAACCTCGGCCAAAGCTTTCTTTTGTCTTGAATAGGCTCTGCTCATATCTTTCGCCAACTCTTCTCCATACCCTTTGACGGCCATCGGATGAAAACAAACAGAATCGAGATTCATCAGCGAACAGGATCCGGGACCAGTTTTGTTCATTCCAATCTGAGTGTTCTCTGGCGAAGTTGCGGCGTGCTCTTCGATGTATTGCAAGTAATCTTGGTGCTGGTCTAGACTTTAAATTGACTTTCTTCAATCTCCGAATTACTGTACGATCATCACTTACAACTCTTCCTCTTACTTGCTTTAAATGAATATTTGTTTGCACTGCTGCATGAAAGCGATTTCGTAAAGTTTGAAGCCGAATAAACCTATCATCAATAACGATTGTACATCTATGACGACCTGATCCACCTGATCTACTAAATCCATAATTCGGGCTACTTGCTCCGATGTTATTTGCTGAGGCATTACTTAAAAATCACAAACACGACTTTCGATCCGACGCGCGACGTGGAAAAAACGTGTTCAATGTTTTCTACAGAAACGAATTAAAAACTATAATCTTTAGCGAGTAAGTGCCTCTGATTTTAAAAATATTTTGACACCTTTCATCTTTTAGAACAATGTTTAATCTGTTCAACAAAACATCAATTTTGTTAATACGCATTTGACATTACTTTGCTTAAACATATGTATTTTCTAAACAAAGCAAGATAAAGAGGTAAATCAAAAAACAAAATTTAATCTGAATTCCGCTTAAAACGCCAAAGGTATTTTGAACTTATTTCAAGAGCCGAATAAATCTACAGGGTGTTTTAAATTTCCTGAATAAAACAGTCACTTTTATTTTCCCTGTATCAATTATAAAAGTTTAATCAATAAAAATGTTTGGGCCTGTATGACGACCTTAAAGAACCATTCTTCAAAATAAAAAAAAGTTCGTGGCAATTAATCAAGTAGTTTAGAAATTATGACACATTAAACTTGAGTAAAATTTCGAGTGCGCCACTTTTTATGTCTGTCAGTGTATAATTGACATCAGTTATGTTACTCGTTACTAAACGGTAATTTTACAAATTGAGGTATAGATGGCGTTGTATGTAAAGAAATCACTCGATCCTAGGAACCTTTAAAGAGCGACAAGTACGTGTATGTGATGGGGAATTACAATCTAAGCAACTTTTATGTTACCAACAATTTTCAAAAAATTACTGGCTTTTGAGATATTTCAACTTCAATACAATTTTTTAAGTACAAAAATCGCATTTTTTATCATTAGCCCAGTCGATGAAGGTATTTACCCAAAAAAATTCGCAAACTGAATATATATTTTTTTTAATGAGTGCGTGAAAGTGTATAGAATATTATCCTGAAAAGTTTACATTTCGCTCAGAAGCAGAACATAAAAAAAAGTGAAAACAAAATTTTTTTCATCCATTTTTTCACAATTTTGAAATTAAATCAAGCTAGAAAAAAATAAAAAATACAGATGAATGGATAGATCACGTATCTATGAACAAAAAATGTTCTAACAAAATTTATCGTTGAAGCCACGGTTTTCCTGGAAAAAAATAGTAAATTGTAACGTTATAACTCAAAGCGAGATCCATGCGTACGCGCGCTTGAATACGCATGACTGTGACACCAACGCACTGAATTACATGTCACTAATCAGAATTTGTTCAATCTATATGAGTGATGGTTCAGTTAAAAGATGAAAATTGTAGCTTTCTGATGCTTTTTTGTTTTAAATAATACAAGCAAAGGATGGATGGGAAAAATATACTTATATATATTATCACGCCCGAACTCAATCGCAATAAAAATTATAGAAAAAAAAGCCCTTCAAAGAAATTATTTCTTCATTGAGAACTGTTAAAAAGTATATGCACTTCATGATTATTATGGTTCATAAGTTATAGTAACGTGGATTAAAAAAAAAGTACATCTCAAATCATTTTAATTTCCTTGTTTGATGATTTTCTTGATAAAGATATACATTGGAGGCTGTAGCTTGACGAGAAATTGACCCATTGGAAAAAATAAAATATCACTATTTGAAAAAAAAATTATACTTCTCGAATGTTCAAACACAAAATTGTTTACTTGTACGCATTTTTTTTTTTCGAAAATATGATCAATCAGATCATGATAAAAAATTGCGATTTTCACGATCTTATCCTTATAACTATGAGAATATCTTTGATTGTTTCGAATATATATTCTGGAACTTTTCCCATACATTAACAAGTGTATAAGAAATCCATTGGATATAGCTGAACTGTGGATAGGTATACCTGTAATAAATACAATACAGTAAAGGCACGTAAAAATTCATGCGAGCGATTCAGAGGCTATGTGTACGCGTTCATAATTATATATTTTCCCTCCATACTCACTATTTATCCTCCTATTCACTAAGAAAAATGTTAAAAATGTGCAATCGGAAAGAGAAAAAAGCTTTATTTTATAGAACAGCTAAGAATTTTTAGAGGTTCCATAGTATGCATTTAACCGTGCGCTAGCAGCGCAGAGTGCCAAAGTTACTTCATTATTTTCTTCCAGGAATACCGTGGCTTTATCAACAAATTTTATCAGGATATTTTTTGTTCAGAAACACGTGGTCTATACATTTGTATTTTTCCTACTCTGACTTATGGTTAAGTAGTTCGTGAGATACAGACCATTATCAGATGGCCAGATCATGGGAATAAGTGGGAACTTGAGGATGTGAGGGAGAATTAAAAAAATTTCCATTTACGCATAAAAGCATTAGTTAACACAAACTTTCCCATTTGCCTAGTCTATACTTATTAGCCTTCTTCGATTTGCTTATCTGCCTTATACATACTAGTGTAAACTTTTCAGGATATTATTCTATACACTTTCACGAACTCATTAAAACAAAATTATTCAGTTTGCAAATTTTTGTGGGTTTCACTACAAAATGTTCTCTGTCGTCTGGGCTACATATATGTCTATAAATTACAGTATAAAATTCAGTTGAACATTTACAACAAGTTTTGTGGAGGATTCAAATTTAGAATTATTATATTTACGGTGTTCAACTCATCAATCTTATTTCTTTAACCTTTAGACACTTCACACAAAATTTTCAAAATTTTCAAAAAAAAAACGAGAATTTTTACTTTGCGTAAAAGTCATACGGTTTTCTCCAGCATTTTATGATCTTTTGAATAGAACATAAATCAATTAAAATGGTTTAGTAATTCGTGAGATACAGACCATTATCAGATGGCCAGATCATGGGAGTAAGTGGGAACTTGAGGATGTGAGGGAGAATTAAAAATTTTCCATTCACGCATAAAAGCATTAGTTAACACAAACTTTCCCATTTGCCTAGTCTATACGTATTAGCCTTCTTCGATTTGCTTATCTGCCTTATACATACTAGTGCAGCATGTTCCCAGCGTTAACTAAGGATGCACTTGCAAGTGAGTGATCCCCACAAAAATAAATAATTTTGACGTATCGTCGACTACTTTATTCGTAATTTCCATTACAAGGTTTAGGGTTGATTGGAGAATTCAGTTTCCTATTCAATAGACTGCGATTGGCGTCATGTTGACAACACCTTCGCACGGGTAACCACAAATCTACTTCTAGCACCAGATTTCCTGTTCCTTAATTTCAATGTACGGCTTATTTGCCTCATTTTACAGCCAGCTTGTGCTGCTCATCATGTGTTTACACTGCAAGGGAAACTGCAGTTTTAATGGAGCACAGGTTGTAGTTAACGAATATTTAGATAATTCTTCGTCAATAAGTACTTAAACTTTGAAATTCATTAACGTAACTAATTTGAATGATTATAAAGTGAATATTGACTCAAACATATCCTATCCTGAAATAACGCCCTTCTTGTTCGGGAAAAATGATAACGCGAAAAGAGGATATAGGCCAGTCGTCAGGTAACTTAACATCGTTTTAAATCGTACAAAAGATTTTACTGTTGGAACCAGTTCATTATATGCCTCTTTTAGATATTCTAATTTTTCCCCCTCGCCCGCTCCCGGGAACACCACCAATTTTGGGGGAAAATCGCTTAAACATTATTTTTTGCCAATATCTCGGTTCTGAACGGTCCTACAAAAAAAAAAGATGGTTATGTAATTTAAAGATAAGTAAATTCTCTATCGAGCACTAATATTCTTGGAGTTATGGGCGGGTTAAGCATCCTATTGCATCCACGCTGCATATCTACAAAATAGTCCCTTGCTTCAATAAAACTGAGAGTATCGATTTCATTATCGTCTGCATCGTCTTTATCAGATTCAGCCTCCTCGTGTTTATCGTGTTCCAAAAAAGCTAATACCTTATCTTCGATTTCTTCTGCTTGATCAGAGTTTTCTACATATATTTCGATATTTCCACACGATTGTTCTTGACATCCAGAACAAATAACGAAACATAGTCCAGCTTTTCTGCAAGGACGTACACGGCTTTACAACCTTTTGTATACTTGCAGCTTATTGTTTTTAATAGTTCTTGTGGAGCAGCTTCATTTTTGGTAGTAATAGGAAACAAACCATTTTTTTTTTCATCCAACCCCAATCTTTAGGACTTTTGGCATTTCTATACCACTGCTGAATTTGACAGTACGTTTTAAAAGAGTGTTGGCGTGCAGCAGACTCAGTAGGAGGTAACGATGCAAGGTTGCATGTACTTTTTGCCGCTGACTTAATGAAACATCTTTTTTTTCCGACTTGCTAAAGTGCCAACCTTGATATCTGCTTTCCCCGTTGAATTTAGATTTAAATAGTTTCTTCACACCGACAAAGGTGAAATAAATTCAGGTATTTACAGTATTGGTGTCCAAAAATTCCTCCATATTTTCTTTGAAGCAACAGACTTTGTCATTCACTAGTTAAATATTTGACGCGTGGGTAATATTAGGAGAAAACCTTATATTTAAGTCAACGTTTCGTCTTTAATTCGAGACATCTTTATGACTATTTCATTTAAATTTTCCTTGTAGAACTAAATTTTAAAATTGACTGCATCCCAAGCATTTTGCTATAAGTCCATCAAACGATTTCAAGGAAGAAGAAGACTATTTTTAGGTTTATCTTCGACAGATCCTTACTTAAACAAATATGAATATAAACTACGAAGCAGGTTAGCGACTTTCTATAAAACATGATTTAATAATTTGATATAAAAATGAATTGTCATTTTAGCTGTTGAGCTATAAACAGTTTACTACTTATAATCCCATTTGAAAGGCATTTAAATTTAAGGATACAATGAAAATTTTATGATACACATAACAGTAAAATTTTTACTGTAAAAATCTCTAATTAAATGTTAATGACTTATAGTACAGTACCTAGAGCTAAAAAATATTTAAAATTTCGGAATAATTTCATATGTAATGATTATTTTTATTTATGGTTATAATTGCAGTAAAAGGTATCGTCTTCAGTTTCTGTATGATCCGAATACTTGCCCTTGCCTTCAAGGGGTATAAACCACCCCTAAATTTAAATATTCAATATTTGAAAAAGTGTGAAAAAGTTTTCTACATATATTTCGATATTTCCACACGATTGTTCTTGACTTCCAGAACAAATAACGAAACATAGTCCAGCTTTTCTGCAAGCACGCACACGGCTTTACAACCTTTTGTATACTTGCAGGTTATTGTTTTTAATAGTTCTTGTGGAGCAGCTTCATTTTTGGTAGTAATAGGAAACAAACCATTTTTTTTTCATCCAACCTCAATCTTGAGGACTTTTAGCATTTCTATACCACTGCTGAATTTGATAGTACATTTTAAAAGAGTGTTGGCGTGCAGCAGACTTTCATATATTTGAAATGTGAAGAAATTGTTTTCTAAAACAAATGTTAAACGGACAAAAAATTGAGCATCTAGGTGATGCTATATATTAACGAAAAACAGCATTTAAAAAAAATTACTGAGCAATTACAGTAATAAAATGGCAACATTTAGTTAAAAGAAAATGTGAAAACGCACATTGTATCGGCCTTAACTTCTTTATTTTTGTGATGTAGAAATAAACAAAAATCATTTAAACGTTGATTAATTATCTTTTTTTTGTTCCTTAGAATTTTTTATGGAAGTGTCACAGTTTCTGAGGTATTCAACATTTAAACCAAATATTTCATCCTAAAAATGGTCGGATGCTATCTATAAAATTAAGTATCCTCGAAACTACCAACCCTACACAAATGTATAACAAAAACAAATTCATTCTCAGATTTTCGCTAAAACTAATATTTATTAAGATATTTCCAAAGGAACAAAAATACCTCTACAGTTTAAAATGCAATTTTTTTTCTAAAGCAAGTGCTGTAAGCGGACGAAAAAATTTGAGCGTCTAGGTCATACTATATGAAGACCTCACGGGAAGAAGGCGGTTTGTCCAAAAATTTCGAAATTGAGATTTCCACGCCATCTGCTAGCAAATTTCGATTACTTTAACATACACATTTACTACCGCAAAGAACGCGACCCGTCCGAAGATATAGGTGTTTGAAATATTACTATACATACAAAAAAAGGGGGAATGTCCACACGCAACACGGAAAGAAAGTGGAGTGTTCCTAGACTAGTTTATCTTCGTCATATGCCTATTTTACATCCCTGAACCATTCGAGTGCAGGAAAGAAGGGTTCTCTCAAAAGGAAGAATTGTGCTGCCAATGGGGAACCATTTTCCGTGAGCAACTAGTCGAGAACAACCGAAGAATGACCGAGAGCAGATTACCAAAGCTAGTGACCGAATGAAGGCTCGTTACAATCGGAATGCCAGTACAGGAGGATTCAAGGCGGGGATTGTACAACCCACAGCGGAAGGAATGGAGATCCCCGAAGTTTCAACCACCTTGGAAAGGACCGCATTCAGGCATCACCAGGATCAATGACGTCGTCTATCGGATACAAAGAAGTAAAAAGTCGAAGATGAAAATCGTACACTTAGACAGACTGGCGAAGTATGTGAAAGAGACTGAGTTTCCTGATCGGGACGTTCAGGCTTAAGGAGGGGGCAGTGTTGTGTGTTTCAACCCTCTAGAGACATATAGAAAAATCTAGAACATTACAGGTACATTTTAGATTGTGCTGGAATGCAGTAGAAAGATACAGAACACATAACCTAGGGTATATAAAGGAATGAGCAGTTCAGTTTAGTAGACAGTTGAGTTAGTACAGTTCTAATGGTCAGAGAGTGAGCAGACAAAGGGACTGAAATAGTGAATTATAGTACATAGTGTAAAATTAGTAAAGTAATTAATTTGTTGTAATTAGTAAGTTAATAAATTAGTGTTTAGTGTTATCCTGGTGTTATGATTTCCGAACCCACGATACAGGGTGTATACAAAAGTAACAATATGGTTTACTTGTGTTTATTCCGCTAAGTCAGGTCATTATTGCAGCAAAAATTACATCAAGTTGTTTGACATTTCCCTTTCTTGTCAGTTTTAATCTCAACATTTTCCCTTCTTCCCCGGTTTGTTTGATACCTTACTTCTAAAAACATTATTGTCGGTAACAAAATTTGAATGATTACAACTTTGAAGGAAATAATAGATAGTAAAATCAGTATTAATGATAGGTAATGCATCGCAGTATTAATAACATGAAGATTGACCAAATTATGCGATCTTTAAAGCTTTAAAACGCTTTCCTGTAAAATTGTTGTTTTGACACATTTCACCTTCTTCCCGTGTATAATGTAATAGTATATGGAAATATATTTTTTTCTACTTACATTAACAAAATGGCGACATTTTTATTTAAAAATGTGAAAAGGGCATTGTTTCTGCCATAACTTTTTTGTTTTTATGCTTTAGAAATAACCAAAAAATCGTTTGAAAGCCTAATTAATGAACTTTCATGTTTTATTGTTAACGTAAGTGCCATAGTTTCTAAGATATTTAATATTTAAACTAAATACTTCTTATAGAGTTTCGGGTGCCACTTTTATACCTCCAGATCCAGACCCGAACTCTACAGAAATTCGAAAAAAACAAAATTCATCCTCAGTTTAGTAGCTTTCTTATTTGTCTCTAGCTCTATTTAGCTCAATGTAATAGCTTTCGAGTTATTTGACGAAAACCTATCTGAAATGCCTCTTTTTAAAGCTAAAATCCCAATTTTTTAGTCGTTATAACTTAAAGACTATCAATTTATATGAAAAGTTGCATAGAATCTTTTCTTCTCATTTGATGCTCTTTCAACTCCTAAGTCACTAAGAAGGAAATTCGAGGAAATCTCTGGAAATCCGGAAGAAATCTCAGGAAATCTTTCTTTTTCCGATTTCTCTCCCTCCCCAGCTCTTCAAATTTTTTTTATCGAAGAGGAGATCTCAGGAAATCTTTGAGAAAATCCGAGGAAATCTGGGTAATCTTCGTCAAAGAGGTGTACAAAATTTTGGGTGCGGTTGACCCTTCGAATCGTGGCATCTAACCTTATAAATTAACAAGCCCCCGCATAATATCGAAACTTTTCTTTGATGCATTTACTATTCAGTTGCCACAGATGAACGAAATCTAATTCATATGACATTATTCCGAAGTTAAAACCTCCAGTTGCTGTACTATTAAATTAGTCTTTGAGAATTTTACGTAATAATCATAAAACAAGCAATATGTTCTACCGGGTGTTAATGATGTTAAACATAAATACATATTTCATTATCTCTTGGTAAATTACTGGAAATATATCTCCAGCAGTAATTTCTCGTAAGATCATTTTATTTCCTCATAATACAAGGTATTTCATACAATTAAAGGCCATTTTCTTAGGCAAGGTGAAGAAAACGTCCTAGAAACATCTACTGAGAATTTTAATCTTTTTTTAATTTACTTTATTTCAATTTTTCATAACTGGTTTAGAAAAATTTGTAAGCTTTGCAGTGTATATTATTCGACAGTGGATAGGTATAAGGTTTTTGCAGATTATAATGGAAATAAACTGTGCATCATACGATTTTAGCGATTGTTTGGGGGGTCATTTGTTTTGTGAAAATGCAATTTATATACAAGGGCGGTTTTAATGGGGGGGGGGGGGCGCTAATGGTGGCAGGAACCATCCGAAGGTCGCTTCGGTGCAATTATCTGAGCTCCCGTATTCGCGCGCACTTCTCTGCATATTAGGATAAATTCAGTTTCCATGTTCGACCATGTTTTGGTTAAAATAATTTAAAATAAGTACACTTTAATATTACTAATATTTATTTAAATTAAAGAATGACTGTTTATAGATCTAAATTATGATACCAAATATAACCTTCAAGTAGTTTAGATGCTAGTGCATTTTGTCTACTACACTTAATAGCTCATCTGGAATTAGACCTGCACCAGTATGTATTCCTTTAGTTCTGTTTGTTTACTATAGAACCTATGGTCTTTATCCTATTGTAAATTTTCATGTTCAAAACATGGCTTAGAGCAACGATGAACCAAGACCGACTGGTTGGACTCAACAAGATATTAAATTAGTCTCACCACACACCAGTCTCTAATGTAAATAGTTGATAAACTCGCCAAAGTCAAAAAAAGAAGACAGTGTTTATAATATGACTAATCAGGGTGTTTCGAAAAGATTGGGACAACGCCTAGCCGTAGATACTTGACATCAAAACAAGTCGATTTAACTCAAAAAGTAGAGGTCTAACTCTTTTCGTTTTCAAGATACAGGGTGGCAAATTAAAAAAATTGTTTTCGTAATTTGTCTCTATCTTGGAGACTATTATACGTATCTACTTCAAATTTGGTAGCGACATGTTTTTCAGGTCGCTAATTACAATGGTGATATTGCCGATGTCATATTTTATAGATGGCGCTACTTACAGGACTTTTACGTGACACTTTAAGCCATAACTTTTTTGAGGTTAGGTTTTGGACATCGTCTTCCACTATAATCGAAACGCAATTCAGTTTCCTAAAGAAAACTTGTTTAAACGCGGTAAAATGCACCCTTTCAGAGAAATATGCGATTTACAACTTTGTCACACACCAGTTCGAAGAAATTCAACACCCCGGGTGTTTTGAAAAGATTGGGACAACGCATGGTGTAGATTCTTGACATCAAAACAAGTCGATTTAACCCAAAAAGTAGCGGTCTAACTCTTTTCATTTTCAAGATACAGAGTGGTATAGTAAAAAAATTGTATTCGTATTTTGTCTTGAATATTATACATATCTACTGTAATGAAGCGTATTTTAAACCCCAATAAACCATTTATATTTCCCAAAAATAGATATGTTTCTGTTGAATTATTTAATAAAAGTTACCAGGCTGTGAAAAACAATTATATCACCGCATAAACTAGTAGGCCTCACCAGGCCCAACCGTTCTGAAAATGCATACTAAACCGTGATCTCCGCAGAAAGCATTAAGTTGCTACCAGTGAACAACAGCGAGCAGAAGTGCCTTCTCCAGGGAACCCGCCAGCAGACGTAAGTTACAATATTTGAATTATATTTCCGCGACACTGTACTAAGTTGCGCCTACGTCAATCAATATCCACGCGCACTGTTCCCCCGTCATTACCGCGAATAGAGGGCATAGTGGACTAGATACCCGATGCGCTGAGAGCAGACAGTCAGTTCCTCACGAGCTCCAACAGCGACCAGACGTGCCCACTGCAGCCAGCTTCGGAAATAAGTAAGTAAAGTGAGTAAAGTAAGTAAGTGAAATTTTTCTAAGACCGGGAGACAGAAAATAATGGTAAAGTCCGCGATTTCTGACTTGTAAAATATTTTTCATTTAACCGTTTCACCTGAAAATAATACAAGTATTCATTTACCGCTACGCACCGTGTCTGCACATTTTCCCCCTCTACCGGCTTGTGGAAAGAGGAAAGTCTTTATTAAAACTCGTGATATCAAACAGTCGTGGTCGGCCGCTCTACGACTCTAGACGCGTCCAGCAGTAAGCAGGAGCCCCGCCAACTGTGCAAGTACCGATCCTTAAAGATTGCTCCTACCGCGACTACGTCATTACTGCACGCAGCAAATATAGAGTTCCCCACTCTAACCGTGAATCTTCTGTTATAGTCACCGCTCAGAAGACCGGAACGAGGAGTGCGACTCGAGACCGTTACCAGACCGGACGTGGGCCAGGACGAAAAGTGAGTAGGTTCATAAATAATAGGTACAAGTTTGACCCTTAAAATAATTAATTTTGCTGCTTTGTTTGGTAACTGCTTGTTTCTTCCTGATATTTAATGACAACCCGTAACCTGATTAACTCGGCAATTCACTCCTTTAACCTGTCATTGTCTGTCAAACTGTACGTCACCGCCATTTTTACCGTCATATCGCTGCTTCACTCCTGCTTACCTTAGTAACGTCACCGTATCGCATGGTAGCACTTACCGTAATCATCAGCACGTCACAGCCTGGGTTTGTTCTTTTGTGCGTTATGAATGTACTGTATATATTAAACTAGTTAAGCTGTAAATAGTTTCGTTATCACTTTAACTTATAGGAAATAAATCGATATTTTGTTTTACCGAATTCTGTGTTTTACTGCTGTTTGTCTAACAGTCCAATTTTCCCAAATTGACCCACTGGAAGTTACTGTTTTCTCCACTGTAGCTATCCCAGCCCTACTGTAACAGGCTGTGTTAAGAGGCTAGTGTGGGACCTTTGCCCCACGTAAAAAATTGTAAAGGTGGCGCCCGAGTAACCGAACCGTTGCTAAGGTGCCAAAAGTGACCACTTTCCGGCATCACCGGAAAGTATACGTCACAAACTTGGCGCCCGAGCAGGGACTGTATTAAATTAAATTAGATTGTGGGAAAATTTAATTGGACTTTCGCATTCGACAGTCACCGGACGCGACCGAAAAAGTACCGACCGGCCTAGAGAGACATCTGAGGTATCATTTTCGACTAAACCGACCAGGAGGAAGCGATTGCGACCATTACCGAACCGCTCCGACCACTCCCGAAGACGTTCTCGACCATTTTAAGAAGACTATTAGATTTTGGGAATTGAACATAGGTTCCGGCGGTGTTAGCATACGAAGAGGCTGCACTTTTAACCGAAAACCCGAACTCCGGCCGAACGTTTCCGAAGTGTACCGAAGGGATCCGAAAAGGAACGAAGTCGTGTGGGGTATCAAATTCAGAGTAATCGGACCCAAGGAATCGATTGCCACCAGTGTCCGGCCGATCAGACCAACCGTTCCGGAAAAAAGTGCGCTACGGCCAAAGTAAGGGTCGAAATTGAGTAACTCTGATACTAGGTTGTAGTCCGGACTCAGATACACCTTCTGCACCGAATTTTACCGACCAACCGGATTTTACCCGGAATACTTGGAGTCCCCGGAGTCCGGAGTTACTAGGCAAGTGACCCCTCGTGAAATAGTAACTTTGGGACGCTGAATCGATTGCCACTGGTTTCAGACCGCTCCGACCAACCGCTTCGGAAAACCGTGTACCATAGCAACCTGGGAGGTCGAAACTGAGTAAGACCGACAAGATTGGGTAACTGGCATCTCAAGACACCATCTAATTTGATTTCGCCGATTCTACCAATTTTCTGGATTATCCCCGGAGTCCTACCAGTTTCGGTGATAAGTTCTATCCGTTTGGTGCCTACCACTACCAGTGGCCTTCCAGTGCGTAAACCATTTGCGCATAACTGCAACCACTTATACCCGCTGCCAAGAAGTCAGAACAGGGGAGTTCTGCTTGAGAACTCGAACGGTAAGGACGTCTCCGAAGAGCACTAGCAGATACCACCTGTTACCTGCTTTCTTCACTGTCACCGTCACCGCCTCTGTCACCGTCCACCACTGTCACCGTCACCGCCATCGTTCACCGTTGTCCGTTACCGGAGAGAGTTCTGTTTGAGAACTCGATCAAGAAGGACCTTTCTGAAGTAGCACTACCAGACATCATCTGTTACCGACTGTCCCAACATAGACCGTCCACCGTCACCGTTCATCGTTGGTCGTTACCGTCCAGAATCGCAGTGTTTGAAGTCACCACAGAGAAGCAAACATGTCCGATACCGAGGAAGAACCAAAACATGAATCAGAAAACCCGGAGGATGTCCGCCCACCGGAAACAGCTGATGTCCGTCTGAGCTGGATTTATAAGCTCAGGAAGGAACAACTGGATACCGAACTAAACAAGTTCCGCCTGGACCTGTCTGGCACCGTAGAAGAAAAGAAACGGCGCCTGATTAAATTCATCAAGGATGGGAGTACGTCACCACTCCCAACTACTTCACGACTCACCTTCCCGCCATTCCTGCCACCGCCATTAGTGATTCCACCGCAAGCCCAGACCGTAACATCTGTCCCACCTCCGTCCACGGTTACTAGTAATACGATGCTAGACCCTCTCAAGATCCGTAAATGGGGTATCCACTTTAATGGGAAAGGAGACCCTGCCGCCTTCCTAGAGAGGCTAGAAGAAGTATGCTCCTATACTGGAATGCGACCGGAACAGCTGTTACCCGTACTACCAGAGCTGTTACAAGGAACGGCAGTCTTATGGTACCGCAATAACCGGGCTCGTTGGACCACTTGGAGCGAGTTTACGAAAGATTTCCGCATCTTCTACTTCCCGGTGAACTACCAGGAGGAGATAGAGGCGCAGATTAGCCGCCGCTTGCAGAAACCGGAAGAAGCTGCCAGCACCTATCTGATTGATATGCAGACTCTGATCCGGAGACATGGAGACTTCTCCGTACAGGAGGAACTTCGATGGGTATACAGAAACCTGCTTCCCGATTACAGACAGTACATCCCAAGGACCACGGTAACCGACATATCCACCCTGACCGCCAGAGTAATGGAATATGAAACTCTACGCCGGGAAATGCAGCAGGTGTACCGTACCACAGCCGCTACATCACACCCAGTTACACACACGACTGCCCAACTCACCAATCGACCAACACCAAACTACCACTCTGATCCACCGCCCCCAGTACCATCAGGAGCACGGATGCCCGGTACAACACCACAACCGCCTCCCGGGAACCGCAGAGCCATTGAACCGGCACCAACACCGTCAACAAGTGGCATGACACTCGCCGGAAACAGACCGCCGAGCCAAAGACCACCAGAAAGTAGGCCGCCCGCCAACAATGGATCCACGCAGGACCTCAACAGTATCTGCTGGAGATGTGGCAGATCTGGACATTTCCGCAATCAATGTCGGTTTCCGCCAAAACTGTTCTGCTCACGCTGTGGCCGACCAGGCATTATGACAAGGGATTGTCAGTGCCAAAGGACGGAAAACTAAACCGGAACCGCACCGTAACGAGGCCAGTACGGTTCCCTCCTACCTCCGCCTCGCAAGATACCGACTACAAGGATAACAGACCGCACATATCAGTAACCATGTATGGTAGAACGTTCTCCGCCCTAATAGACACCGGTGCCGTCCGTTCCTACATGGGAAACCAAGTAATGGAACTCTGCAAGCAACAAGGAATACCTTCGGTAGCAATATTTACCCCTTCCGCCCAGCTAGCCGATGGAAACCTTGTAAACGTCACCAGTGCCTATGATCTCGACTTCATGGTAGAGGAAAGTTCGTTTTCCGAAAGACTACTCTACCTCCCGAATCTGACATCCGACATGGTACTAGGCATGGACATCCTGAGTACAAGGGAATTTACACTGGATCTAACTACCGCCACCGTCTACCTGGATCACCGCCCTGTCTCACTGCCGCTGCCAACTGCTCCGCTGACTGGAATCGCCCTGACTCTGTCCCAGGATGAAGAAACCCGCCTTCAGGAATTTTTGGATATGGAACTGCCAAGTTTTCAAGACATAACTGGAACCACTAAACTAGCCCAAAACCACATCCGCCTGTCGCAACCGGAACCAATCAAACAGAGATACCGCCCACAAAACCCTAGGATGCAGGAAATTATTAACACCGAAGTCGACGAAATGTTAGCTAATGGAATTATCGAACCGTCCAACAGTCCATGGAGTTCACCTGTGGTCATAGTCCGCAAAAAGGATGGAAAACCCCGTTTCTGCATAGATTTTCGGAAAGTAAACGAGGTCACGGAAAAAGATGCCTATCCACTACCGTACATCAATGCAATACTGGACAAACTCCGAAAAGCTCGTTACATTTATAGTATAGATCTAAAACAAGGATACTGGCAAATACCACTCTCTGCCGAAAGCAAGCCTATCACAGCTTTCACCGTACCAGGACGAGGACTGTTCCATTTCCGAGTTATGCCGTTTGGACTTCATTCCGCACCTGCTACTTTTCAACGACTCTTGGACCGAATCATTGGACCTGATATGGAACCATATGCTTTCGCATATTTGGATGACATTATAGTCCTGGGTGAAACTTTTGAAGATCACCTGAAGAACCTACATGAAGTATTCCGCCGACTGAGAATGGCCAATCTACAGCTGAACCCCGAGAAATGTCAGTTCTGTAGAAAGTCGCTACGTTACCTAGGACATGTGGTTACCGCGGAAGGCATCAATACTGATCCAGAGAAAGTGGAGGCCATCGAGAAATTCCCCACGCCTCGAAACGTACGAGACGTCCGTCGATTTCTTGGTGTTGCCTCCTGGTACAGACGATTCGTACCAGCATTTTCCCAAATTGTGACTCCGTTAACCCGACTCTTGAAAAAGAACCATCGTTTCAAATGGGACACCGAACAGGAAGAAGCTTTTGGTCAACTGAAGAAGGCTCCAGTTTTGACCTGTCCCGACTTCAAGAAGCCGTTCACCCTACAAACCGACGCCTCAGACCAAGGATTAGGGTTAGCCTTGACACAGGAAATTGAGGGACATGACCGAGTTATTGCCTACGCCAGCCGAACCTTAACTCCCGCCGAGAAGAACTACTCCGTAACGGAAAGGGAATGTTTGGCCATCGTGTGGGGAATAGAGAAGATGAGACCGTACCTCGAAGGGTACCACTTCACCGTCTTGACCGATCACCAGTCCCTCCGCTGGTTACACTCTATCAAAAGTCCGACTGGCCGCCTAGCTCGCTGGAGCATATTTTTGCAACAGTATGACTTTGAGATTAAGTACCGTAAAGGAAGCTTAAACCGTGTAGCTGATGCACTGTCACGTCAACCATTGGAAGGACCTTCTCCCGCCACGGGTACCGAAGAATTATGTGCTGTGAATGAAGCACCAAACTGTTCTTGGTACAGACGGAAGAAGTCGGAAGTTGAAAAGAACCCAGAAGCTAATCCGGATTACTGTGTACGTAATGACCGGCTGTACCGCCACTTCTGGGATTCCAGTGACTTAACCGAACCCGACCAATACGACCCGTGGAAGTTATGCGTACCAACGCCACTCCGGACCATAGTTTTGCAAGAAAACCACGATGCTCCGTCCGCTGGACACATGGGAATTGCCAAGACTACAGCCCGGATCACACAAAAGTACTACTGGCCAGGGATGTTCCGCGACATCGCCAGATATGTACGTAGCTGTATGCAGTGCCAACGTTACAAGATCTCCCAGCAGCAAACACCAGGAGCCATGCAACCGTCCATCAGCCGCCAACCCTGGGAAACTGTTAGCACCGACCTAGTAGAACCGCTACCTAGATCTAGTAAAGGGAACAGCTACCTAGTAGTGTTTCAAGACCGTTTTACCAAATGGATCCAGTGCCGACCCCTACGAAGTGCCACCGCCCGCAATGTCGGCCAAGCTCTCTATGATGAAGTTATCCCCCGTTTCGGATGTCCGCGTACCGTGATCACGGATAATGGTACCCAGTACGACAGCCGTATGTTCCAGTCATTATTGGACGAATTTGGTATCCAGCACCGTTTCACGCCACCGTACACACCACAGGCAAATCCTGTTGAACGAGCCAATCGCACTATCAAAACTATGATAGCACAATACTGCGAACAGGATCACCGAAAATGGGACCAACACTTGAATAGCTTTCAGCTAGCTATCAACAGTTTCAAACATGAATCAACCGGATTTTCACCCGCCTTTCCAAATTTTGGAAGAGAATTGTCGCTGCCAGCCACCGTATACCAAGCCGAAACCAACGAAGATACCGAACCCAACGAAGATGAGGATAATCAGATCCCAACCGTACACACCGACCGCCTAAAGAAGCTACAAGAAGTGTTCGAACTGGTTAGGATAAAGCTTGCCCAAGCATATACCTCCCAGAGCAAATATTACAACCTACGACGCCGGGATATCCAGTATCACGTGGGTAACCGGGTTATGAAACGGGAACATCCCCTCTCCTCGGCTATTAAAGGTTTTGCGTCTAAATTAGCTCCGAAATATTCTGGACCGTACACCGTGACCCAAGTCGTATCCCCCGTGGTTTACAATTTGAAGTCGGATACTTGAAAGAAACTGACCCGTATCCATATTAAGGACTTGAAACCACATGTAGCTGTCAACGAGCCGCCAAGGACAGAACAGACCGCCAAGAAGAAACCTTCCAGGAGACCACCAACCTCGTTTCCTGGCCAAGAAAACCGGCCGCCCGTCCCGCCCGAGTACATTACCCGTCGATCTGCCAGACTGAGACAACGCCAAGAAGTTCGGCGTAACCTACTCCCATAGGGACCTGATCCCCGCCAGAATAGAAAAAGAAATTCAGCAGCAAGGACCAGAAGTAACCGTTTAATTTTTCATTATTTTAGGTATTTTTTTTTAGGAGGACCCTCCCTACCAGGATCTAGTATGGTATCCAGACGTAGCAAGAGGACCTCAGAAATGTTTTAGTTACTATTTTTTTTTATTATTAGCATTGTTATTTTTGAAAAATTTAGTTTTGATTTTCAGTTGTAAAAGGTGTATGTGCCCCCAAATAAAGTTTATGCAACCGGTGTGGGGTACGCGCCTTAAAATCAGTTAGGGAACTTGAGTAAATTTTCTTTTAATCTTTTTCCAGTACCAAAGCAAGAAAGAAAAAAATAATTACATTATTTTTTTTATGAAGTAAGAGGGGGGTGTAATGAAGCGTATTTTAAACCCCAATAAACCATTTATATTTCCCAAAAATAGATATGTTTCTGTTGAATTATTTAATAAAAGTTACCAGGCTGTGAAAAACAATTATATCACCGCATAAACTAGTAGGCCTCACCAGGCCCAACCGTTCTGAAAATGCATACTAAACCGTGATCTCCGCAGAAAGCATTAAGTTGCTACCAGTGAACAACAGCGAGCAGAAGTGCCTTCTCCAGGGAACCCGCCAGCAGACGTAAGTTACAATATTTGAATTATATTTCCGCGACACTGTACTAAGTTGCGCCTACGTCAATCAATATCCACGCGCACTGTTCCCCCGTCATTACCGCGAATAGAGGGCATAGTGGACTAGATACCCGATGCGCTGAGAGCAGACAGTCAGTTCCTCACGAGCTCCAACAGCGACCAGACGTGCCCACTGCAGCCAGCTTCGGAAATAAGTAAGTAAAGTGAGTAAAGTAAGTAAGTGAAATTTTTCTAAGACCGGGAGACAGAAAATAATGGTAAAGTCCGCGATTTCTGACTTGTAAAATATTTTTCATTTAACCGTTTCACCTGAAAATAATACAAGTATTCATTTACCGCTACGCACCGTGTCTGCACATTTTCCCCCTCTACCGGCTTGTGGAAAGAGGAAAGTCTTTATTAAAACTCGTGATATCAAACAGTCGTGGTCGGCCGCTCCACGACTCTAGACGCGTCCAGCAGTAAGCAGGAGCCCCGCCAACTGTGCAAGTACCGATCCTTAAAGATTGCTCCTACCGCGACTACGTCATTACTGCACGCAGCAAATATAGAGTTCCCCACTCTAACCGTGAATCTTCTGTTATAGTCACCGCTGAGAAGACCGGAACGAGGAGTGCGACTCGAGACCGTTACCAGACCGGACGTGGGCCAGAACGAAAAGTGAGTAGGTTCATAAATAATAGGTACAAGTTTGACCCTTAAAATAATTAATTTTGCTGCTTTGTTTGGTAACTGCTTGTTTCTTCCTGATATTTAATGACAACCCGTAACCTGATTAACTCGGCAATTCACTCCTTTAACCTGTCATTGTCTGTCAAACTGTACGTCACCGCCATTTTTACCGTCATATCGCTGCTTCACTCCTGCTTACCTTAGTAACGTCACCGTATCGCATGGTAGCACTTACCGTAATCATCAGCACGTCACAGCCTGGGTTTGCTCTTTTGTGCGTTATGAATGTACTGTATATATTAAACTAGTTAAGCTGTAAATAGTTTCGTTATCACTGTAACTTATAGGAAATAAATCGATATTTTGTTTTACCGAATTCTGTGTTTTACTGCTGTTTGTCTAACAGTCCAATTTTCCCAAATTGACCCACTGGAAGTTACTGTTTTCTCCACTGTAGCTATCCCAGCCCTACTGTAACAGGCTGTGTTAAGAGGCTAGTGTGGGACCTTTGCCCCACGTAAAAAATTGTAAAGGTGGCGCCCGAGTAACCGAACCGTTGCTAAGGTGCCAAAAGTGACACTTTCCGGCATCACCGGAAAGTATACGTCACACTACAACAAGCACTATTGACGATTTCAAGACATCATACTTGACGTACACCTACTAGATAAGAAACCGATTGAATTTGAATTTCCTCGAACTGGTGTATGATAAAGTTTTAAGTCGCGTATTTCTCTGAAAGCGTGCTTTTATCGCGTTTAAATAAGTACACCTTTTTTTTTTAGGAAACCGAATTGCGTTTCAATTATAATAGAAGACGATGTCTAAAACCTAACTTCAAAAAAGTTATGGCTTAAAGTGTCATGTAAAAGTCCAGTAACTAGCGACATCTATAAAATATGCCATAAAAAATATCACCATTGTAATTAGCGACCTGGAAAACCTGTCGTTACCAACTTTGAACTAGATACGTATGATAGTCTCCAAGATAGAGACAAATTACGAATACATCTGTTTCACTTTGTCACCCTGTAACTTGAAAACGAAAAGAGTTAGACCACTACTTTTTGAGTTAAATCGACTTGTTTTGATGTCAAGAATCTACGGCTAAGCGTTATCCCAATCTTTTCGAAACACCCTGTATAAATGTGGCATTTTCTTATTAGAATAAAATTTTATGTTCTTGTCTATTAATTGAATGAAAGATATTTTGGAATGTAGGTACTTATTACTACCCCCACACCCTAGAATATTAGCCTAGAACCGCCCTTGTTTATGTAAGTATCAGTATTAGGGTGGTTCACTGAAATAGGACAACAATTAAACTTTATATATTTTCTTACTCACACCCTCATTTGGTGACAATATACAATAAAGTGATTTGAGCGGGATCCGAACGATGCCGAATAATATTTAGAGGGTCGCGCACAGGTATTGAAATTAATGGTAAAATAGGATAAAAGACAGATGCATTCGACTTATAAACCATTTTATTAGCATAATCATTGATCAAATGGTTTCAAAATTACTTTTTATTACAGTCAATCAAACTATTATTAGCAAAATTCGCAGCCGATACTGTTTCTGTCATCGTTAGTGACTGTTGCCGAATAAGCCTCAATTAGTGCTACTCCGCGTTGTCGTAAACAACGCAAAAATTTTTGACAATTTCAAAGCCGTGTTGATAACGTATTTGCTCTGGCCATTCCTCAGGATTTTTATTCAAACATTCCATGTCAATTTTAAAATGGCGAAAGAAGTAGGCAATATCTATCACTACGAAGTTTGCTATTGTTAACCTATTTATCTTTATTGGTTTTTAGAATTTGTTCTCTTGAAAGGTTCGGGCCCTTTCTGATTCTCACCCAAGGCAATTACCATTCTCTTTTGTTTGTGACGACAAAAGACACTCATATCAAGAAAAGAAAGTGCCAGAAGGTGTTTGCTAAGACCATCGCTTCCATTTGACCAGAATGACGAGAGATATCCCTGTGTGTTTTTCTTTACACGCTTCAAGGAGTTGTAGAAGATGAAGATCATTTCTCAGTGCTTATATTGGTAATTTAACTGAGAGCCAAGTTCGTAGATATACTTTAATAACGAAAATACATGTGATACGAGGCTCCTTTTCTTGAAACTTGAAACTGTATAAGATCTTAGCCATTCATCTGGTGTGATGTGTGGCTCCTGGAACACGTAAACGTATACTACCGGATAGAATTCCTCCAAGTAAAATTATAGCAAGCTCCAGCATTTCACTGCAATAAATACAAATTAATTTCTTACACCAGACTCGTAGTCCTTATGATTGGTCTTTGGTCAAAATTTCTGAAACCTCTTACATAAGCGAATATCTGGTTCACTAGATACTCCACTGTTCAAGTTCGGGCAAGAAGCTCGAACTTGCCCCTGGAAAAACCGAGCTGGTAATCATAACCAGAAAGAGGAATCTCCCTATCACGAGAATAATGATAGGGGAGCTGGAAATTGGCCCGAGCCAGGCGATAAAGTACCTGGACATATAGCTCGATTCGAAACTGACATACGGGATGCATGTGACGAAATTGGAGGAAAAAACTGGGCGAGTGACAACAGCCATAGGCGGGCTAATGCATAACACCAGTGGACCGAAGGCCAGCAAGAGGAGAGTGCTGTGTAGCGTGGTGCACTCCATTCTCCTGTACGCGGCCCCGGTATGGGTAAGTGCGATGGCAGTGGAAAGAACGCGAAGAAGACTGGCCAGGGTACAGCGATGTGCAGCACTGAGAGTCTGCAGTGCCTACAGAACGGTCTCCAACGAGTTAGTGCTGATAGTGGCAAGGATCCCTCCCATTGACCTTCTGGCAAAAGAAAGGTGAGAGATATACGAGGGAAGTGGCAGGAAGGAGGCCAATGATAGACTCTATCAGAGGTGGCAGGAGAGATGGAATATCTCGAGTAAGGGAAGATGGACGAAGAGACTCATTCCAGATATTAAAAGATGAGTGGAGAGAGGACACGGGGAGGTTGGGTTCTACCTTACTCAGGCCCTAACAGGACACGGATGTTTTGCAGAGTACGTCTACGACATCGAGAAGATTGAAGACCGAGAATGCAGGTACTGCGGGGAGATAGACGACGCGGAGCATACTGTGTTCTGGTGTAGCAGGTGGAGAGAAGAAAGGCTACGAGTCATAAACAGGCTAGGCGGCCCAGTTACACCCGATGATGGTGTTGAGGATGCTAGAGTCAGAGGAAAACTGGCAACTCTTGGAGGACATGATAACATCAGTTATGAAAATCAAGGAAGTAGACGAAAGAAACTTGAACCTCTAATCGTTTCAAGGAAGTAGTAATAAGAGGACATCTCTGCAGAGGCAGATTATTTCGAACACCTAACACTAAGATTGACCTGATATTCTGACGGTAAGCGAGAGCGGTTCCAGGATATGAGGAAACACTGAAGACAGGGAGGGGGCTCCGGAGGGGTTTTAGCTGGTTAGAGTCCAGCACTACCCAGCGTGATAGATCCAAGGCGCTGGGTGTCCATGATGGATTTCCCCTTCTCCTCCCCCCCCCCCCCCCCGCAAAAAAAGATACTCCACTGTGTTCTGTTTTCCAAGCAAGCTTCGGATTTTGTGCCATGGTTGATTGCTGTCGCATCGAAACACATTTCCCGAACTTGGTTAGTAATCACCCGTTTGATTACACTGAAACTTTTTTCCTTATGCCAAAACCCCGCCGTACTGAAGCTTAAGTTTCCTGTACTCCATAATCTCGCTTTCCCATTAGTCCCGTTCCTTTACAAATAGCGAGTGTACGGTCGATGGGAGCCCTGGCTTTTTCTCCGAAGTCACGAATGGTTTCCCGAAGTCTGAAAGCCTTCCAACCACCAAGGCTGGACATTCACATAGTATATGGTGATGAGTTTTCTCATCCTCACCACACATCCTGCATTCTGGATTGTTCTTCACACCTATGATGGTTAGGTGTCTATTCAGTAGACCAACCCAAAAACAAAAAAATCTTGTCATATTTTATGTCTCACCCTGTAAAAATGTTCCTTTTTATGTAAAAGAAAAAATGCTCTTTTGATTAAAAGAAAAATGAATTCTAAAATGTGCTACCACGCTTTAAAGTTCGCTATTTCAATAATTTTGAGTTATCTACAAAAATTAGGCTGCGGGCTTCATCTAATATATGTTTTTTAGTGCCAAAGTGGTTTTTCACTTTAAATATTATATAAATAATTGAAAATTATCGAGTAAAATTTTTTTGTAAGAAACCCGATAAAAAAAATCTACTTTAAAATGCTAAAAAATGGACGAAAGGAAAATCTCAAATAAATCTGCTTTAGGCCTGCCGAAAATACTTTTTCAATATGTTCCAAAACATATCTAAACCAAAATTTACTATAATTACTTGCAAGCGAGCAGAAACTAGAGTGCGAAAATTAAAGTTTTCAGGATGTATTTCACAATTTTACTAATAAAAGCATCAAAAATATATCATTAAAATTGTAAAGAACTAATGAAGTTATTTAAATTTTTTTTTTTCTTGGAAAATTATATTAAATATAGAAAATATTGTTTTTTGAGGCCCGGGTTTTTAAGGATAGGTTCGAATTTGTTTAAGTAAAAATAATTATTATTATTAATAATTTTTTAATTTATTATATGTTTTTTTTTGTTTTTGTACATTTCTTTGTTTCTGCACTTCGTGTTAACAGTAAAGCTTGTTTTTGTTCTTGATCTATTGTAATAACATTATTAAATCGAGAAGTCAACGCAATTTGACATTCAGCAGAATCATTGACAACTTTAGAATTTATGCATACATTTTTTCCACACACATAATGATGGCCTGAATTCCATAGATAAACAAATACCCGAATCATTTTTTTTTTGGATCTACAAAACCTCTAACATTACGTTGCGGCTCCCGTAAATTTTTTTTTTTTGAATTTTGTATCATTTTTATTTTTATTTCATGAGTCACTTTATCATCAAAAAATGCAAGGCACACGAGTTCCTCCGAAAGATACCAGAAGTGATTGGTGAATTTATTTAATAATAATAATATTTCTTGTCCTCGTCATGAACTTAGAAGATTTATATGAATATGAAAAAATAAATAAAAAATTGTCTCCATTATTATTAAATAAATTCACCTCTGGTATCGGAGGAACTCGTAAGCCTTGCATTTTGTGATGATAAAGTGACTCATGAAATAAAAATTAAAATGATACAAAAGTTAAAAAAAAAAGAAAATTTATGGGAGCTGCAAAGTAATGTTAGAGGTTTTGTAGATCCAAAAAAAAAATGATTCGGGTATTTGTTTATCCGATTTTATATCAAAGAAAAGTTTAAATTTTTTTAAAATTACAAATATAAATGTTGACTCTTTAAAGAAAAATCCAGATCTATGGAATTCAGGCCATCATTATGTGTGTGGAAAAAATGTATGCATAAATCTTAAAGTTGTCAGTGATTCTGCTGAATGTCAAATTGCGTTGACTTCTCGATTTAATAATGTTATTACAATAGATGAAGAACAAAAACAAGCTTTACTGATAAGACAAAGTACATAAACAAAGAAATGTACAAAAACAAAAAAAATATATAATAAATTAAAAAATTATTATTAATAATAAATATTTACAATGGTGAATAAGTTAAACAAATTCAAGCCTATCCTTAAAAACCCGGGGTATCAAAAAAGAATATTTTCTATATTTAATATAATTTTCCAGGAAAAAAAAATATTATTTAAGTAATTTCATTAGTTATTTACAATTTTAATGATATATTTTTGGTGCTTTTATTAGTAAAATTGTGAAATAAACCCTGAAAAATTTAATTTTCGCACTAGTTTCTGCTCGCTTGCTAGTAATTATAGTAAATTTTGGTTTAGATATGTTTTGGAATATATTGAAAAAGTATTTTCGGCAGGCCTAAAGCAGATTTATATGAGATTTTCCTTTTGTCCATTTTTTAACATTTTAAAGTAGTTTTTTTTTGTCGGGTTTCTTACAAAAAAATTTTACTCGATAATTTTCAATTATTTATATAATATATAACGTGAAAAACCACTTTGGCACTAAAAAACATATATTAGATGAAGCCCGCAGCCTAATTTTTGTAGATAACGCAAAATGATTGAAATATCGTACTTTAGAGCGTGGTAGCACATTTTAAAATTCATTTTTTTTTTTTTTAATCAAAAGAGCATTTCTTCTTTTACATAAAAAGGAACATTTTTACAGGGTGAGACATAAAATATGACAAGATTTTTTTTTTTTGGGTTGGTCTACTATTCAGTGTACACTGAAGTTTACTATCTCGAATTTCACTCTGTTCAGACACAAGTCTTCTAGTTCCTGTTGCCATTTTTAAACGGTATCATAAATACCGTTGTCAAAATACTGCGTAATATGCCTGGTTTACATGCAGCAAGTAGTTTAGTTGAGTAATTTACTAGACCAATCGACTAAACTACTGGCTGCGTCTAAACCGGGAAATGGAACCACCGAAGAAGAAAGTAAACAAATGCAAACTGATCGTGAAGTGAAAATACAAAATTGTTCTACTCGCAAACTGAATGGCATTCAATTAAACTCTCGAAGGTACAGCTTTGGAGCAGCCTAATATCTTTCGCAATCTTGGCGTTTTTTTTTATAAAAAAAACTGTCATTTAGTAAGCATATCGAGACGATAGTGCGTGAGGCATTCAAATCCTATGGATTTATAGCACGAAACAGCAGGGACTTTGTGGACCTTAACACTATTAAAATGCTATATAACTATTTTGTGAGATCTAAACTTAAATATGCTGCGACTGTATGGTACCCTCACTATAATCTACATGTCAATAATCTCGAAAATGTTCAGCGTAAACTTCTTAAACAGCCGTCATCCGCATACATAAAAACTTTTGCATCTTCTATGCAATTTGGCAAATCATTTATATACAGCAGAAAAAGTAGATGCCCTAGAACACTGTCTTGAGAGGTACCTAGTTCCACTTCAATCTCTTCCGAATATATATTTTCAATATTTACTACTAGTTGTCCGTTTGTAGTGAATGAAATGATCAAGTGGTTTACATTTCCCCTAATGCTCAGTTTCTTTAACTTTTTAGATAGAAAGTTTGTTTTTCTGAGATGGTTTTTTATTCTGCGATTGCCATTTGATAATCGGTCAAAAATTCCCATAGTATCAAATGAATCACGAAAGTGTAAATCTGTGAATTTGTTTCGAATATACGGATGTTGGTAATGTTGAGCTTTCTGGTTCTTGTACATACACTAAATCACATTTTTTTTAATCCCCTTTAATAATGGGGTGGGGGTGGTAATGGGGGTGGCTAATACCAATTTTTTTTTTGAGACCTTGGCTTCTCTTGTCTATACTAAATATGAATTTTATGAACTCTTAAATGCTTGATTTACCTATTTACTCCAAATTTACCCCAATTTACCCCCCAACCCTTCGACGGAACAGGATGAAAATATAATCTACTTCTAGATCTCGTTAAAGTACATATGTGTACCAAATTTCAAGTCAATATCTCAAACGGTTCCAGAGTAAACGTGCGCACAAAAAAGTTACAGACCGACAGACAGACCGACAGACAGACAGAATTTTTTTTCTTTCGCTCAAACTTGAAATCTCGACGTTTCATGACATTCTAAGCCTATTTGAACAATAAAATTTTTTAAAAATTTTTTTGTCGTTACTATACTTTCACTGGATGTGGAAGTAAAAAAGTAAACAAAAAAAATTTTTATCCATTTTTCAAAATTTTGAAATTAAGTCAGGATAGGAAAAAATAAAAAATACAGGTGAATAGACCACGTGTTTCTGAACAAAAAATATCCTAAGAAATTTATCGCTAAAGCCACGGTATTCCTGGAAAAAAATAGTGAAGTAACTTTGTCACTCTGCACTGCCAGCGCACGGTTAAATGCAAACAATGGAACCTCTAAAAATTCTTAGCTGTTCTATCAAGTAAAATAAAGCTTTTTTTCTCTTTCTGATTACACGTTTTAAACTTTTTTATTAGTGAATAGGAGGAAAAATAGTGAGTATGGAGGGAAAATATATAATTATGGATTCATACACAGACACCACATATAGCCGCTGAATCGCTCGCATGAATTTTTACGTGCCTTTACTGCATTGTATTTATTACAGGTACACCATCCACATTTCAGCTATATCCAATGGATTCCTTCTACATTCGTTAATGTATTGGAAAAGTTCCAGAATTTATATTCAAAACAATCAAAGATATTTTCATAGTTATAAGGATAAGATCGTGAAAATCGCAATTTCTTATCATGATCTGATTAATCATATTTTCGAAAAAATGCATACAAATAAACGATTTTGTGTTTGAACATTCGAAAAGTATATATTTTTCCGAAATAGTGATATTTTATTTTTTCCAATGGGTCAATTTCTCGACAAGTTACAGCCTCCAATATATATATTTATCAAAAAAATCATCAAGCAAGGAAATTAAAATTATTTGAGATGTCCTTTTTTTAATCCTCGTTACTATAATTTAATAAACCATAATAATCATGAAGTGTACATACCTTTTAACAGTTCTCAAAGAAGAAAGAATTTTTTTGAAGGGCTTTTATTTTTTTCTATATTGTTTATTGCTACGATTGAGTTAGGGCGTGATAATATATATAAGTATTGTGATCTGTTGCAACCCCTAGAATGAATTCAATTAATTCAGATGTATTTACACCTACTCGAGAAAGAACGTACCAGTAGTTCTAAAGTGATGACATCTGGAGTGATCTAGAGAATGGTGGCGTCATCACAGAAAAATCGAGATCCGTCATTTTAGGTATAAAAGACCGCATTCTCGGCGGGTAGTTCAGAGAGTATCGAAGCAGAAGTCTTGGATTTGACAAGTGAGGTTAAGAGTGAAAACAAAGTGATAGACATTGTTATTTTTAGTCAGTAAAGTTCATTTAAGTTAGTAATCAGTATTGTGAAGTATACAGTAAATTATTTAATAAAGTGTGTTAGTGGTTATCTCTTGTTATAATTTTTGGAACCCACGGAATTTGCAAGGGTGGTTTCCTAGAGGTGGAAACACGTTACAAATTGGTGTCAGAAGGGGAATTTTATGACAAGAGGAGCTCTGAAGTTGTGTTGGAGTGTTCGAGAAGTATTCTCGAGGGTTAGTGCTAACATAGAGGATTAATTTACTGGACATTGTTCGAGGGTTATTTTCGAACAGGAAAATAGTGTTAAGTGCATTTTTGAAACATTGTAGACATTAGTGTGATAATTACATCCTTTAAACTGAGAAGTGATAGAGACACTGAAAAAGACTCATTTGTGTTAGTGCGTGAAAAATTTCTAGAACTTTTCTATTTGGACATTAGTGGAGACTATTAAATTCTCTGAACTGGATAGTGACAAGACTCTGGATGAGACTTTTTCGTGCTGTTTCGAGATTTTTCTGGAAAGTTCCATTACCGATATTGACGTGGCAGTTAAAACATATGCCCATTACAATAAGAAGCATGGCTACGGAGAAACAAATGAAGTACCTACTTGCAGAGTTTACGAGGATGATGGCGCAGCAACGCCAGGAAGATAGAGACAAAACAAGAAAAGAGACGTCAGAAAGAAAAAGAGGATGAAAAAAGAAGACGTCAAGAAGAAAAAGAAGAACCAGAAAAGCGACGTCAAGAAGAAAAAGAAGAGCAAGAGATAAGACGCCAAGAAAAAAAGCCGAACTGAGAAAAATGATGGAGGACATGGAAATAAAACGTCAACAAGAGCAAGAAAGACGCCAGGAAGAATTAAGGAAAATTCTAAATGAACAAATCAAAATACAACAGGACGCTATAATTTCTGCCAAGGAAGTACTAAAATGTGAAGTCGAAGAAGAGATAAACAAGGTCGAAGGTAAAGTAGGAATAGTCGAGACAGAAGTCAGTCAAGCAAAAGGAGAAGTAACTGAAGTTAAAGAGAAAGTAAACAAGTTCGAAGAACAAGTCAAAGGAGAAATAGACCGGCTTAAACGACAGTTGAGAGATAGAGGAAGCCAGCAGGTGATATCATCAGATCAGCGACTAAAACCTCCTTCTTTTGACGGCCAAAGTTCCTGGACGACGTACAAGAGACAGTTTGAGGCAGCAGCGTGTGCGAACAACTGGGAGCTGACGAGACACCAAAGTAGTGGCGAAGCTTTGGTACGTGCACTGGAAGTAGAAGCCGCTTATAGGGATACTCCAAGGTCGAGAGTGCGAGCTGTGAGCTCTCGAAGAATCGCAACCAGAAATGAACCAGAACCCTATGTTGACAGAGATGCAGAAAATGTTCACCAAATTATTTGATAAACTGGATGACCTCGGAAAGCAGGAAAAACAGCAAAACAAAGGAAAGCCGAGTGGTGGTATTAAATGTTACAACTGCGGCAAGGTGGGACATATGAAACGAGACTGTCGACAGCAGGACTCGGAGAGTCGAATAAATGCTGTGAATGTGGAAGAGAAGCAGGAAAACTACGCCAGGGGGGTTGTGCTGGCTAGGGAATGCAGTGCCCCCAGAAAAATAAAGATTTCCCAGCTTCGAGGAATTTCGAATAGTCTACTGTTACAAGGCTATGTGAATGGAAGAAAATGTTTGCTTACCATCGACACAGGTACTACGTCATCAATAGTACGGCCATGATTTATATTGGGTATAAAGATGTAGAAATCGGACCCATGTTGAGAGCAAAAGAAGGGGGAACACGTCCAGCATGGAAGGATGTTTCGAACAAAGAAGTGGGGCTGAAGGCTTTATGGTCACAATGGGATTCACTTACGGTCGTAGACGGGCTTTTGAGGAGAGCATGGGAAAGCCCAGATGGGAAGCAGGTTGCCATGCGTCTCATTCCCAGGTGTCGTGTACCAGAAGTACTCCAGGAAGCGCATAATGAAACTTCCAGCAGACACTTTGGCATAAACAAGACATTAAGTAGAGCGCGGGTTCTATTGGGTTAATAGTCGCCAGGATGTGGAGGCCTGGTGTCGCAAGTGTAAGAATTGTGCTGCCAATGAGGAACCATTTTTCACGAGCAACTACAGAAATGAAAGTCGAGAACAGCCAAAGAAGGACCGAGAACAGATGACCAAAGCTAGTAACCGATTGAAAGCTCGTTATGATCAGAATGTCAGTACAGGGGGATTCAAGGTGGGGGATCTGGTTGGCTATACAACCCACAGCGGAAGGAATGATGACCTCCAAAACTTCAACCTCCTTGGGATGGACCGTCTACTGCTATTACCCGAATTAATGATGTCGTTTATCGGATTCAACGAAACAAAAAGTCTAAGATGAAGATTGTGCACTTGGATAGACTGGCGAAGTATGTGAAAGAGGCTGAATTGCCTGACCGGGACGTTCAGGCTTAAGGAGGGGGCAGTGTGATGTGTTGCAACCCCTAGAATGAATTCAATTAATTCAGATATATTTGCACCTACTCGAGAAAGAACCTACCAGTAGTTCTAAAGTGATGACATCTGGAGTGATCTAGAGAATGGTGGCGTCATCGCAGAAAAATCGAGATCTGTCATTTTAGGTATAAAAGACCGCATTCTCGGCGGGTAGTTCAGAAAGTATAGAAAGCAGAAGTCTTGGATTTGACAAGTGAGGTTAAGAGTAAAAACAAAGTGATAAACATTGTTATTTTTAGTCAGTAAAGTTCATTTAAGTTAGTAATCAGTATTGTGAAGTATACAGTAAATTATTTAATAAAGTGTGTCAGTGGTTATCTCTTGTTATAATTTTTGGACCCACGGAATTTGCAAGGGTGGCTTCCTAGGAAACACGTTACAGTATATTTTTCCCATCCATCCTTTCCTTGTATTGTTTAAAACAAAAAAACATCAGAAAGCTACAATTTCCATCTTTTAAATGAGCCAACACTCATATGGATTGAACAAATTCTGATTTAGTGACATGTAATTCAGTGCGTTGGTGTCACAGTCATGCATATTCAAGCGCGTGCACGTATGGATCTCGCGCCAAGTTATAACGTTACACTTGACTATTTTTTTCCAGGAAAACCGTGGCTTTAAAGATAAATTTTGTTAGTACATTTTTTGTTCATAGATATGTGATCTATCCGTCTGTATTTTTAATTTTTTTCTAGCTTGATTTAATTTCAAAATTTTGAAAAATTGAATGAAAATAATTTTTTTTTTCACTTTTTTTTTAGGTTTCAGGATATTATTCTATACACTTTCACAAACTCATTAAAAAAAAAATTACTCAATTTGCAAAATTTTGTGACATTCATCGACTGGGCTAGGTAGAAACTAGCCTTGCATCGAGCCACGTTAAAATCAACGTAGCCAGCTTTTAGATAGTTAGGTGTAGATACACATAAATCCTATTACCGCCACCAAACTTTCAATGATAATATTTTTCTTACTGAAGAAAATCTATTATTTATAAGATACAATGGTAGATATATAATGCGAAATGCTAGAACCGGCGAGTATGAACCTCCACAGCCTCGTAATATTGTATAACCGCCGTAGATCTAACAAAATTGATGATGCATTGTTATCAAATAAAATCATATAAAATACCCTACCGTTAGAAAACAACGTATACTGTTACACGCTGAAACGGCTTCACCTAAAATTTAAAATTATAATTTTGATTTTTTAGATGCTAAAAATACATGGAAAGTTGAAAAATTAAATTATATACCAATCGTCGGCAGCTGAACATGTTCAGTTTACATAATACAGGAATCACAAAAACTGTTTGACGATCAAAATAAACTTATAAGTTATATTTGCATTATTAACTTTTTTAATATTGATAAACTATTTTTATTCTTGTCTAGTTCAGCAAAAATACAAGAAAATAGATATATTTTAGTGGAACAAATAAAAATAGTTCAATACACTACAGAAAAAATTTATGTTCGTTTTCTGAAAGCAACTTTATGCTATATTAGTTTCTCAGTTCGGTATTAAATGAAATAATAGTATATTATATTACTAGGAGTAGAACGCACTCTTTTTTTGTGTTGAGCCCAGGATTTGCGGCTGAGGCGAAGCCGAAGCCGCAAACTGGGCGAAACACAAAAAAAGGCGTTCTACTCCGTGTAATATATACTATTTTTTCTTCAAGCGTATTAAAATGCAAAAATTCATTTATTTATCATAAATGTACAAATATTCAAACTACAGTCTTACATGTTGACACAATATGACAAGTGGCTAGTGGATAGCGCGCCACCGGTGGATTTCGATATTAACATTATGTTACTAGTAAAACAATACCCACTGCGGTGGCGCTTTCGGAACTAACATTATGTTACTAGTAAAACAATGTCCACTACGGTGGCGTTCGGTACTAACATTTTGTTACTAGTAAAACAATGTCCTACTTCTACTTCTGTTTTTGGTGACATAATTTAAACATTTTAATACGCTTGAAGATAAAAGTAATTATTCAAAGTTTCCATCATTCTTCTGATGCAATAATGAAACCTTTGACGAAAATTGTGTACTACTGTTTCAGTGATTTGATTTACATTTTGTGGAAAGCACCCCGTCAGCTCCTACCTATATAGGATTCGGTTGTTTTTTCATGAAGTATATGTAAACAGCTATTTCCACACCAAAGATGGTTAATACACAAACGATATTAAAAAAATATAAATCAGTATTTCATTATTTGTTGTTGTTACTCTGTCCTAACTACCTCCTTTTTTTTAATTTCTTGAAGCAGATGTGATTGATAAAAACTTTTTTCTTACTGCCCTTGTTTCCCTATTTATGTATTATGTTTCTTTGTTGTAACTTAAAATATGTCATTACCTAACTATTTTACACCTAAAATAACACAGGCCCACAAAAACAAAAAAAGTATCCTGGGCTAGTGACCAGACCCACATATTCCCATGTATTTTCACTCACTGAACACGAATCTGGCATCAATACCTTCCTGGACGAATGTATAAGTTGTGATGAAAAAAAGCTGGAAATTCATTAATTCGTCGTATTAACCTTACATATTTCAAGATTATTGAAAGTAGCGTTGGCGTACATTGAACACAGCTCCAATTCATACTTTCGAGGTGGTAATGACATAACAGATAGCAATAAGACCCATAACCCAACAATAACCCAACAGCCTAATAACCCAATGACAATAAATCAGCAATTCCTATTATATATAAGTTCGTAAATTTAAAAGAAAAATTCCTCGTTCAGTGATGCATTGTACTCTATGTTATTTGACCCACAAAACCGAATCTGGCGTCGAAATTGGGATTAGACGTCACGATTTTTTTTATAGTCTATTTATAGTCGAGAAATGGATCAGATGTGGAACAGAATGACAGCTTAATAAAATTTAGGTAGGAGGAAAACTACGCCAAACAGTAGTACTAATGACTTTTAGTTGCTACTTGTTTTTGACACCAAACGACGGATAAAATTACTCACTTACCTCCTCAAAAGAGGTAAGTGAGTCAAATCCCTAGTATACATATGAAAATATAAAATGAAATCGCTTTTTTTTTTCAATGTACTTGGTCTATAGTTTATTCTGGTATTTATAGTTTTACTATTAATAACGTGATCCAGATCCGAAACATAGTACGGAAATTGGGGATGTAATTCGACGGTTAAAGGATAGAAAGAGGTATCAAGGATGGGATTAGATCATTGTCTCAAAAATGAAATATGTGCGGAAGGAGATATATTAGAACGCGTACAGGTATTTAAAAATTTTTCAATTCCTATTACAAAAATTTCTTAAAACTTAACTTAAAACAAGAATTCCTTCGGTTCAGTGATTCTTTCGTACTCCTTTATCTTCAAATTATGGGTTTCTTCCCCTCTTTTTTTTCTTTGACAACGATTTCCTCTTCTCTGTCCATTAAAAGTCAGCCATTATATAGATGTTCCTTCTACCATGATTCTGTCGTTCGATTTCATTAATATCTTGTCGTTCGCCTTATGTACTTCACTGAAGTCTCCTAAGTTTTCAGGGAAGTAGTCAATGTGTGAATGAAAGAAATGCAATTTCAAATTCATTAGACAGCCCTTTTTGTGGTAATCCTGTATCATGTTGGCTACTATATTTTTGTAGTTTTCACTTTTTTTGTTACCTAAAAATTGTTCTGCAACTTCTTTGAAACTAACCTGTGCAGCTTTTTCGCACATGGCCCGTGCCACGGCGTATTACGACAAGTGGAAGATTCGGATCAACGCCGAAAAGTCGGAGTCCATACTCCTCACGCGCCGGTTTACTGAAAACCGCATCGTATCACCAATTTCGATAGGGGGTCGCCAAATTCCAATTAAAAGGTGCGTGAAGTATCTGGGGGTGAACTTAGACAGAAGACTGACGTTTAACATCCACGTTAACGAGACTGTACGAAAGATCTACTCCATGTCCACGAGTCTGTATCCGCTCCTGGCGCGGGGTAGCGGACTAAACAGGACAAATAAAAAATTGT
Organism: Rutpela maculata; assembly: GCA_936432065.2. Classification (NCBI taxonomy): domain Eukaryota; kingdom Metazoa; phylum Arthropoda; class Insecta; order Coleoptera; family Cerambycidae; genus Rutpela; species Rutpela maculata. The sequence goes on from OW386285.2 coordinate 48,205,699, forward strand.
TGTATACGATGGTGATCAGGCCGGCCATCACATACGCGGTGCCGGTGTGGTGCAGCATCCCGGCCACGACAATGCGGAAACGTAGAGTTTTAGAACATAAATTTATGTGCCTCATTTCAGACTCCGGTAGGTACACCTCCCTCAGAGACCTCTACGCACGTTGCCACGACATAACCACATTAGCGGACTTCGTCCGGAAAACATCCCAAAAATTTTACCAATTCAAATTGGGCGACAGTCCGCTAACTCGAGACATAACACGAATCAGACAGCACAATGCCATACTTTTCGATATAAGACACCCATTACCATACCAGGCGTTGCCTATCTTTCGGCAACCTCCCTAGCCAAATCTTTTCTATACCAAAATTTCCATTTCACCACCTTTTACCTTTCACCATCTTTTACTCTCAAACCCCTTCTCTACTCTCTCTATTAGTCTTATTTTTGTTCTTTTGTTTCTTTTTGTTCTTTTTAAAATCCCCTCTCGACCAATAACTTTTTACAAATCAAAACCTTTTAAATCATAACTTCCCCTTCACCCTACCTTTCCGAAGGCAGGTAGACCATCGGATGAAGGTTGTCATTTGTTCTAACGGGTTTTTTCATTGAGTTTTTTCCGTACTAGTAACCCGTAGTAGTAACCCCTAGTAAAACAGTGCGCATGTGCGCGCTTAAACAAAAATTCGCCATTTTCTATTTATTTCTAAGTAGTTCTAAATATTTTAAAATCGTTCATGATTATTTTTCAATAAATTATTAGGTTTAAGTTTTATTTCTTATTAAAACAGGAGCCCCCTAACCTCCACCCATTTTACTTACCGTTTTAGCCGAGGCTGGACCTGCCCCACCCAGCCACCCATCTACCACGGCGTTGCGCGCCGTGGTGGTGTGGCCGGCTCTGAACCGGGTTCCAACTCAGGCGCATTTTTTGTAACTAAAATGTTAATAAATCTTTTTGAATTGAAATTGAATTGAATTGTGCAGCTTTTTCGATGTCAATCATTTGATTAGTGAAATGTTCAACTTTCAACAAAGTATGAATTTGTGGTCCATCAAATATTCCTTTCTTTAATTTAACTTCTGATATACGACTGAACTTATGAGTTAAATACTCAAAACATTGTCATTCTTTGTTAATAAACCGATTCAAATGAAATTATCTATGAAACCACCGAAATCGCGTTTATCATAATATTATTTCAGAAAATATTGAGAGTAAAATAGATCATGACAATGAAAAAACTTGGATTATAAAAACCACTCTTAAAACATTCACATTTTTGCAAAAATACCAAGTCAAAATTGATATGCAATCTGGGAACGTAAAATCAATGACAGAGTCGAATCACATACCTAGTAGTGATGATGAAGATGATGATGATAAAACCATATCGAACGATGATGATGAAGGGTATGTTCATTCACACAATGACTACTTCCCTGAAAACTTTCGGTTTCAGTGAGGACCAAGGCGTACGATTTCATCAAGATATTAATGAAATGGAAAGACGAATGATGATGATGATGATGATGAATGATGCTGGACAATGAAGAGAGAATCGTTGTCAAAGAAAAAAAGAGGAAAAGAAACCCATTACGCAGGTCATTTGAAGATAAAAGAGTACGAAAGCATCGTCAAATGTAAGAAATTCTTGCTTTAAGTTTACGAAATTGGTAATATGAATTGCTGATTTATTAGGTCATTGATTTGTTGGGCCGTTGGGTTATTGTTGGTTTATGGGTCATTACGTATATCTTTTGAAGATACAAGAAAGCATCACTAAACGAGGAATTTTTCTTTTAAATTAACTTATGAATTGCTGATTTATTGGGCCATTGGTTATTGGGCTGTTGGGTCATTGTTGGATTATGAGTCTTACTGTTATCTGATATATCATTATCATCTCCAAGTATGTATTAGAGCTGTCTTCAATTCACGCCAACGCTACTGCCAATGATCTTGAAATATGTAAGGTTAATACGACGAATGAAGGAATTTCGAGCTTTTTTTCCATCATAATTCATAAATTTGTCCAGGAAGGTCCAATTCTGATGCCAGATTCGTGTTCAGCGAGTGGAAATACATGGGAATATGTGGCTCTGGTCACTAGCCCAGGATACTTTTTTATTTTTGTGGGCCTGTGTAATTTATAGAACATTAAAGAAAGAAAAATATATTGAATTGACAAAAGGATTGCCATCTTCACTCCGCGGTGATATTGACGGCCTCCAGCTGCTTTGCCAATTTTAACTTTTCGTATCACTCTAATTTTGGTATTAAAGGTTCACGTTTTACACCTACTAGCTCTAAACGATAATAGAGTGAATGCAGTTATTATACGCTTTTTGAAAACGTCTGGTCTGAAAGTATAACTGTGTAACTAATAGATTCGTTCCCTATATGTCTCACCTTTGTTTTAATTTTACCTAATTCCCATTTACCGTAGTCTATTATAGTGTGTCTAACAAAATGCCCTGAAAGACTCCTGGGCGAGAAGAATGTGCATCCGTACCTTCCCTTGGATCTTCTTTATAATTTCCTGTTTTTTTTGGATTAGGATAGGTTTAGGGTAATATATATATAGATGTGTGCTGCGTGTACATATGTGCAAATGTGTTTATCCCATTAGTTTTATATATAACAACTTGTGCCTGGCTGCATGGATAACTCCTAATGCCATAAAAAAAAAAGTTCGCGTTTGTAATCCTGCTGCAAGTCATTTTTGCAATTAGAATCACTTTGGTCACTTTCGAAAAGCTTTTCGCAATATTGGCAACAAACCAGTTGTATTTTACTTTAATAGAGATATACTTTTTTGCAATTTCCAAACTAATTATAATATATTTTTATTTAAATATCGTGTGAGAGAGAATAAGGTACAAAATTTAATATCACGTCATATATCGAATTCATTATGTTTCCCTTGGGTGAGAGCAAATTCTTCGACAATTTATTAAATTCAAAGGTATCTAAAAAACCATACTAAATACATATCTTTGCAACTATTTGTCATGCAATTAAAAACCGCAGGAGAATTATCTTCATATGTTTAATTGAACAACCTAATTAAATGAGAAATTAAATTTAAGCGCCCAATATTTTCCTTTAATAATGTCACAACAACAAACACGCTCTATCATTTCAGTAAATCAGTCATTCGACTAAGTACCAACGACAACAAATATTGTTTCAATGCGTCTTGTGCGTGGCATAGCTATAGGTAGGGAAGAAGATTGATCTTATGGCAGATCTAAATTGAAAATAAGACTAACTTACCTCTTGTGGAGGAATATCGTAGGTCCTTGTTCGTAAATCCACTCTTGCGTAAGCATCGATGCACGGCAGTATAAAGAATATTCCTGAAAAAATAAACGTGGTATACTTTTATATCACTCGATGAAATGAAGTGGAGAAATATAATAAAAGGAGAATGTTATATTCGCACGTGTACACAATATTTAGGATCGTTTACCGATAAAAGTAAAATCACAGCAAAAAGGGTGAAACGCGAAATGAGATATTAGTATTTTCGGTATTTATTCAATCATTAAAATCGAATGGAAAACGAAATAATAGCCGTTTTTTTCCTTTCTATGTATAAGTTAGTCAGAAATTACAATTGCTTTTACATTTTAAACATATTTTTTGTGCATATGTTTGAAACTAGTTGTTCGGTCCGGCTTCTTGGAGCAGCGAGCTACGAGTTAGCATCCTTTCCGAAATCTCAGATTAATGTGCAGATTTCATTAAAGTCAGATAAGCAGTTTCCAGATTACCTCCTATATACCGAGAGATCGAAAAATACTGAACGTGACGTCACACGGAAAAGTCACTAAAATTATCAAAATTGATTTCTATTCTACATATATTATTAAAACTAATTTCCTATGTTTCTAGGCGTAACGAGTGGTTCTCTAGTCACTGTTACCAATCTGATGTCTGTCATTTTCGTGAATGTTATTATTATTGGCTTGTGTTTGATTTATCGTTTATATTTTTGTCCCTAAATCAGAATAAAACAATAAATATGATTTTTACTCATAGACCTATAGTGGACTATGAAAATCCAGAAAAAATCAAGTTTCTTGGACTTTATCTTGACCCAAAGTTAAATTGGTGTCACCATGTGGATTTCCTTGCAAATAAAAATACTTTCATCCTAAGAAACTTGAGAAATGTTGTGCCAATGAATATTTTAACTATTGCCTATCACTCATTAATTGCATCTCATATAGCACATGGACTGTTAAACTGGGGGCATGCACCTCAAGCTAGTAGAATATTTTCTGTACAAAGAAAAGCTATTAGAATCATTTCAAATCTGGGATATAGAGATGATGTTAAACAAAAGTTCATCGATTTAAATATATTAACATACCCTTCACTATATATTTATACATGTTTATTATTCATTTATAAGAATGTTCACTTGTTTGAAAGAAAAGGCTCTAATCATAATTATAATACTAGACATGAGTCTAACATAAAACTCGACTATAACAGACTGAAATCAAGTGATTATGGATATAATTACTTCGGCCCTATTTTTTTATAATAAGCTTCCTTTACATGTTAGAGGTCTCCCAGAGGTGAGATATAAACATGTGATAAAGGATTTCCTTAACAAAAGGGCATTTTATGATGTCCATGAATTTTTAAACTGTGATGTATCTACATTGTGATAAGCTGAAATAGGTATTTCAAGTCTTCTGTAAAATGTATTATTTCATTTTATTTTATTTTATTTCATTTTAGTGTAACAAAGACTGTGATAATGTGTAATGTTTTTTTATTACTTATCACCATTTTTTTGCTATCTTATAGCATTCATTACAAATTTTAAATTTTATGTATGTATGATGCTTTGTGTATATTGACGTGTGTAAAACACATTCTGTGTTGTGAACATCAATAAATGATTTGATTTGATGTGATTTGACTAATTAATCAGTATTTTTCAACGCAATCAGTTCACTGTCACTTGTTAAGTTAAGCATTTTGTGTAAATATTGTAATTGACTATATTTAAGGTTACTGTGGCCAACGTGAAAATGTTGAAAGTACCAGAAAATAGTACATATGTATGCAGTATGTAGGCGGCACAAAAACAATCTTTAGGGAGCGGCACGGCACGTTCAGTCTTTCTCGATCTCCCTGTATAAACAAACTTTTTGGGCTTCAAATGAGATAGTGCATGCGCACCACATGATATGGCTTCCAGATAATGCAACATAGCTACTCCTATTCAATTCCTATCTTCACTTCTACGAGGGGATCCCTAGAAACCTGATCAATCCCATAGAAAATTGGTTAGCCAACCCCGCTGGAAAACAAGATCAGTGCAAACGAAAAAGGAATTGTAGATTGTTAAAAGGTCGATTGGCCTTGAGTTGACCTTTTTTCACCTCGACCTTTGTGGATTACCCTACTAGTTGTTGCCCAGGATTCCAAGACTTTTTGCAAAGCTTGTGATTTTCCTGGGAGCTAATTTCCCTATGTCTTCAGGCGTTAATTCCGCATATTCTAGGTACTTTAGCCTAATGCAGATTAGTGCCTTACATTCACAAAGTTTATGTTCCACAGTATCAGTTGTAGCTTCATAATATCTGCATCTGCCATCTTCTACCATGCCCATGTTCTTGAGATGATATATCAAGGGACAATCGCCAGTTAGAAGGCGTATGATCAGCCTTAGGTCGGACTTTTCGCGTTCGAGAAACCTTGTGGCATTCTTTGTCATTCTTTGTCAAATAAGTTCTAAGTCTTTTCGCTTGTCTTTGACCTGGAGTATTCCTCCAGTAGGACTTCTTTTGTTCCATCTATTTTTGGATATCCTCCGTTATGTGTCTCTTAGATAAGCCACAGAACGTTTCGGATCGGAAAAATTGGACTTCAGCCCCTTTTCTTGCAAGGCTGTCAGCTAATTCATTGCCTTCTATTCCCTCATACCCTGGCACCCACATCAAGGTAAACTTGTTGCTTTTTTCAATTGTTTCAGGGATTGTCTGCATTCCCAGGCAATTTTAGACTCGAAGGCTGGCTATCTGAAAGTATATAGGTCTTTGCTCTTCGAATGCCTCTGTTGAGGCATTCGTGAGCACACAGATCTATAGCATAGATTTCTGCCTGGAAGGTGTTACCAAGGAGTTTAGATAGCCTGCATTTAGGTCCCGTCATGGATTAAAATTGGATTAGCTCCAAAATCCTTAAATGACTAACCAGGTCGCCTGATTCAGCCTAAGTCTCCTTCCTAACATGCAAATGCAGAGGAAGTAAGTTTAGCATTGTCTTCATAGCTGCTGTGGAACAGGAGCGCATTGCTCCTGTAGTCCTTAAACAGGTAAGGCGTTGCAGTTTCTGCAGCTTTCCTTGTACTAGTTCCTGTTCTGTTTTTGACCACCATACACGTGATGAGTCGGTCACCAACGAAGAAGGGAAAGAACGGTCCTTCATTCGTTAGAAGGTTATCAATCCGTACTTGATAAGAAAATCACGCTACGAAACCTTCAGAGAAGCCTTGGAATGTAGGACAGATAAACCGAAAACGGTACAATAGTTACGCTGTACGGAAATGATTAATGGAATATTAGAACTCTTCAAAGGAACCCGTTAGAGGAACCTGATAGATATAACACAAGAAACAAGGTGGATGGGTGAAGGAAGCAGTAACATAAAAACACATACAATATGATATAGCGGTAAAGCATAGAAAAACTAGAGAGTTTGATATTGCTTTCATAGTTGACAATATAATAGATTATCAATATACAAATGAAGGAATATATAGATTGAGGTAGCACCGATAAGACAAAAAGTACAAACCAAAGAAACATTTTATTAACAACTAGAAGACGTCAATATGATGCAACACCAAAAAATACATTAAAATATTAATATCTGACATTGGATGCCAAGGTCGAAAAAGAGTAGGAATATTGGGGAACAATAGCATGCATGATGAAACAAATGAAAATGGGACAATGCTAAATAGATTTCGCAACCAGCAAGAACATGGTAGTGAAATCAACATGCTTCCCTTATCGCAATATACTAAAGGCAACATGGATGTTATCTAACGGCAATACACAAAACCATATCGATCGCACACTTATAGACAAAACAGCAGAAATAATCATTTTAGATGTGATAGCCCGAATAGGCGCATCGTGCGGCTCTCTGCTAAAAACAATCTTTAGATGCAGAATCATCAAACAATACAGAGCATATACATAATAGAGATAAATCCAAAAAAACTAAAAGATCCGCAAACACAGAAGTTATTTATGGACGAGATATCAAAAACTCTACAGAATGGCAGTAACAAGCAATCTATAGAGCATCAGTGAAATAAAATTAAAACCATAATCAAGGAAGCAGGTACTTGAACACCAGAAACCCACTCGTAAAGGAATATGTTTCGATAATCAGTGCAATTAGGCCATAGACAGGAAATATGAAGTACTCAAAATTCATATTCATAGGTCAATAAGAGAGACAAAAGAACGTTTTGAAGAAGACATCTAACACATAAAATATATAGAATAAAATGAATAAAGTGCCAAAACGATCAACTGCTGAACATGGAACAAACTCCAGGCAGGAAATCCAAGGAAAGCATATAATTTCATAAAGCAGCTGAGAGAAAGATATCAACGCAGAATAACGTGATGTAGGAAAAGCAACAGTGATTTGACCATTGATATAAGATGCATCAAAGAAACAAAGAAATCCAGCTGAGAACGGTACTGAAAACCCAGAACACATACATACAAGTGGGGCATCAAAGTGCAATGATTCAACTTCCATCATTAAGAAAGAAACACACAGTTATAATACAAATGAAAAGAAGAAAAGCACCTGAACTATATAAAGTAGGAGGTGCTTATTCTGGCAATATATACAGAAGAGGAAATACTCAGTGATTGAGAAGGAATTCTAATTTGACCAATATACAAAATAGTCCGGTGATATTAGGAAAATGTCTCGGAAAGTTTTGGGACAAGCCAAAAATTAGTCTACCCCCTACAGGAATCCGAAAAAAATAATGTTGACCACTCAAAATGGCGGCTTTAATGGTTATTTAACTTTTTGTAAACAAAATGAATTTAGCAACTTACTTGTTTGCTTATATCTTCGCTTCTAAAGGACGTAGAAAAACGTTCATCCGTCAATTTCTTCATCATGGGTTCCCTAAAAGGTAGGTATATGCAAAGAACGAATTTTTGATTGTTAATAACCTTTTATGACAAGAAACTGAAAAAATTCAATTTGTCGATCGTCGAACTTTGAAGTACTGTAGAAACAAATATAAAATCTGCATTTTAACGATATTATGAGAAATAGTACACATTTTTACCGTTAATGAAATGCACTTTGTCCCGTTGCAAAATATTAATTATTTTTTTTGCAAATAATTTAAAAAAAAAAATTCAAATTGTTATACTAAAAGATCATATTAATATTTTACAGTTCTGTTTCAGTAAAAACATTGTATTTGACGTACGTTTATATAATCAAAAAGAATATTGCAAACAAATTTTAATTTGCGACTTTTTTACGCAAAAAATCAATTTTGCAACTTAAATGTAAATATCTCAGTGGATTCTGCATAAAATTTATTGCAACTAACCGCATTTTAATTGTCATAGAAAAACACGAATTTGAAAAAAAAAAAAATTTGCTCCGATGCTTTGGAGCCGAGATATGAAGAATTCACGTTTTTTGCGATTACAGCGAAATTTGAAAATATTTTTACTTGAAAATTTAACTGAATATACCTCAGGGTGTGTGTTATCACTTACAAAAAGTTCCATGTATATATATCTAGATGGGCCATGGAAAAAAAATCGAGCAAATTACATCCTTGGCGCTCGCGCTCACGCTAGACGCCAGATCCCCCTCCCCCTTTACTGCTATTGCCACTCCTGAAGCCGAGAAAAAGAGAAATAAAGCTGTCGCCGCGGTAAAACTGTCCAAGTACGCCACTAGCAGTGAAGGGGGAGGGGAATCTGGCGTCTAGCGTGAGCGCAAGCACCAAGGATGCAATTTTCTCATTTTTTTTTCATGGCCCATCTGAACATATAGACATGGCACTTTTTGTAAGTGATAACACATACTCTAAGGTATATTCAATTAAATTTTCAAGTAAAAATATTTTCAAATTTCGCCGTAATCGCAAAAAACGTGAATTCTTCATATCTCGGCTCCAAAGCATCGGAGCAATTTTTCTTTTTTTAATTCTTGTTTTTTTATGACAATTAAAATGCCGTTAGTTGCAATAAATTTTTGCAAAATCCACTGAGATATTTACATTTGTTTAAGTTGCAAATTTAATTTTTTGCGTAAAAAAGTCGAAAATTAAAATTTTTTTGCAATATTCTTTTTGATTATGTAAATGTACGTCAAATACAATATTTTTACCGAAACAGAACTGTAAAATATGATCTTTTAGTCTAACAGTTTGAATTTTTTTTTATAAATTAATTGCAAAAAAATAATTAATATTTTGCAACGGAACAAAATGCATGTCATTAAAGGTAGAAATATGTACTATTTCTCATAATATCGTTAACATGCAGATTTTATATTTGTTTCTACAGTACTTCAAAGTTCGACGATCGAGAAATTCAATTTTTTCAGTTTCTTGTCATAAAATGTTATTATTAACAATCAAAAATTCGTTCTTTGCATATACCTACCTTATAGGGGAACCCATGACGAAAAAATTGATGGGTCGAACGTTTTTCTACAACCTTTAGAAGCGAAGATATAAGCAAACAAGTAAGTTGCAAAATTCATTTTGTTTACAAAAGGTTAGATAACCATTAAATCCGCCATTTTGAGTGGTCAACACTATTTTTTTCGAATTCCTGTGGAAATTCTGTAGGGGGTCAACTAATTTTTGGCTTGTCCCAAAACTTTCCGAGAAATCGTTATTTTTTAATCTAAAATCACCGGACTAAAAGAGTGACTGCATGATTTAAAAATTGAGTATTAGATTTGAATATCAGTGGCATCAGATTTTTTCATTAAAATGGGGCTTATAACTCCTTTGTGACGCCACTGGTCACGGAATAGTAAATAACAGGAGGGTTATAGTACAAAAAAAATGAATACAAGCTGAATTTTATTTAAATATTTCAAACCGTTTTCGTAATATATTTAAAGAATGGAATAAATATTTTTTGTTATCGCCCTTATCTTAGTAGCAGTGCATGTCCGAATCCATATTCATAACAACTTTTTGTCTTACTTCGATGAGGGGAATTAATCCTAAGAGTGATGTCTATAAATTAATTAACACTCTATAGATAAGTTTAGGCTTACCAATTGTTAATCAGCTCTCTTCGATATTAAATTTTAGATAAAATAATATTAATTAAAATATATCCATTATATTGAAAAGTGTGAAAATAAGTATATAATTCTGTACTATGCATATAACCCATTCTATAAGATTTACAAACGTAATATTGGCCATCTTGTACATTACTTTTTCACTCGTAAAATGTAATGTAAGCCCTTTGTATTATATTATCGCTACTTGATATAAATTATACATCCTATCAGCAGAAAGGTACAAAAGAGATAAATTAGATAAAAGAGGGGTTCCAACGGGCTGTATTTTCTAATGAATGGTAAATTATATTAGGAAAGGTTTATCCCATTAGAATTAAGCACCCACCTTTAAACTGTACCTTTCCATTTATAAACCTTACAAGGAAAATTAGAACCATTTTAATTTAATTTCCATTTAATGGTATTTTTTATTAAATACATTGTATTTTAACGTCGTTTTACTAAATGTAAATGCAGTTATGCAGAATCTGATGCTATTCGTTCAATCATATATCAAGAAATAGATTGATAGAAATTTCTAGAAATCGTTTTTACACTTTTTATAGAAAGTAGATCATCAATACAGCTCTATGAAACTCTACCTGGTGTTGATTGTGGTTCAGATTACTAGTACACAATATGAAAAAAACCGTACAATTTCATATAGGTAAATTGCTATGTTTGGTCATATAGATACCAAATGACCCCGTCTACCTCCCTGTTCAGGGTCGACATCGCCTTACCAAACACCCTGTTAGGTGAAGTCGACCCACACTATATAAGGAAAATCCGTGTCCCTTGTGGGAATATCTAAAAGAGAACATTACTCGAGCAATAACGGAAACACAAAGCGAGACACGTAAAAATGTGAAACAACCTTACTTACTGCTCAAACTAACTGAGTCAGGAAAACTGAAACTAAATCAGGAAAATCTGAAGACTTAAAGTGTCAACACAGATTTGGAATCGGAAGAATATAATAGAATGACTCGGAGTTTTTGTCGAGAAGGTAAAAATTCTTATCTACACGACGTTTGTAATGAACTTGAGTTACATGCTGATCATAATAATAATAGCAAGAACTTTTTCCGAACTTAAGGGCGAACGTAAATTTAAACCCAGACGTGGTAAATTAAAGACTCCATCGCTACATTAAGAATTGACAGATGTCAGGTTATTGAGATTTCGCGTCAACAATTTGAAAGCTTTTTGAAAGTGATCGTTAGTACAAAGAGAAGGTAGACATTATGCATATATTTTTTTTCGTAATTTAGAGATCTACTTAAATAACAGGTTGTCCCGTAGGAGTTCCATTTAAAAAAGACAGTTTTCGTTGAAATACCAATATCGTTGAACTTAATGAAGAATAAATCATGTTTAATGTTGGTATCTGAATAGATAATATTTTAAATGTGCGTGCAGACCGATTTTTTGCAAGTCTGGCAAAATCACAGCCTTCTATGATTGAAACTAAAAATTAAAAAACCCATATTTTTTGAGAATCAAGATAATATTTGAGGGTCAGACCATATGCATTTTGGCCAGCAGGATCCAAATATGCAAAAATATACAGGTTGTTCCATTTAAAAATTTGATTTTCACGTCAATTGAATCGAAATAGGAAGTCGGCCATTTTGGATCTTTACATCATATAATTGGAAATTTAATCCCATATCACAACACCAAATTTGAAAAAAATTCGTTCTCCCATTCAAAAGTTACAAGAGTGTCCCTTTCAGCTGACCCACCCGAAATATTTTATGTTTGAAATTTCGACGAAATCGAAAAGAAAGATTTTTACGCGAAAAATTGATGAAAATGGTACTTTTGTTCAATTATGGATGTTTTGCTACAAAATTATAGCTTTTAAAACAAACTGGAGAGATCAAATTTTCTTAATAGAATAGATTCATATTGCGCACTAATCTTTTTCTTGCGATAAATAGTCTACGAAATATTTTAATTGTAATCTGACAAAATTGAGAAGAAATAAAAACAGTATTATTATTTAATTATGAATTTTTGGCTTTGAAACTATATCAAATCGTCTGTTATTAAAATATCTTCGTTTTGTGCACCAGACTTCTTACAATAAATAGTTCTCAAAATATTTTAATTGGAATTCTGTTGAAATCCCATCGACACTGAGAAGAAAAATGTTTCACTTGAAGAATTGACAAAACTAGTCCTATTGTTTAATTACTATTTTTTTGCTATGATATAGCTTTTAAAACAAATTCAAGACATCAAATTATCTGTTATTAAAAAAGATTTTGCAGACTAATCCTTTTCTTACGATAAATAGCCTACGAAATATTTTAATTGTAATTCTGTTGAAATTAGTACGAAATTGAGAAATGTTTTCCTTTACTTACTTGGAGCTACCGAAATAAGAATTTATAGTCTAAAATTATTTTGTCGTTAAAGAACATCTTCTACAGTGTATAGAAAGTTCATACATTTCTTAGACACAATTCAGTAGCTCTAAAATTTAAATAATGACTTAAACAATTTAGAACGACAACTCGGCTTTATTATAAAAAATAAATATATTCCATCGCGGATTCATTTTCAGGGGATTTTATCCTCTACAACTTTGGTTCTCATAGCGTTTTGGATCAAGCGTCGTTTTTTAATTCCTGGACTATAAGATGTGTTCATGTTTTAATTCCTTTCCTATAATATTTAATTAACTAAATCCATACGCTACACTTACACTGAAAAAAAGCTGACACTGAAAGTAAAGCTGAGAAGGGTTAAGACACGACATTTCGAAACGAGATCCTTTTAAAAACCTAAATAGATTTCCTTAAAGGATGCATCCTTACGACCTCAATTATTCATTGAAAAAATAGATGGTTTTACCGAACTAACTTCCACCTGAATTATTGACTATGTGAAATAGTTGACAAGACCTGAGAAACACGCAATAAAAACATATATGCTGGTTTGAAAGAAAATGTACTATACAAAGATAATGCTACTTGTACTTATATGGACTATTTTTTAACGCCAGATACATTTGTGGTGGATTACAAGAAAAATATTGTGTGTAACATGAACATGGTATACTCCAAATTTTTTATTTACTTTTGCAGATAACTTATTGAAAATTGGTACATTGTCTATACTTAATAAATGACATTTTTTGACATATAATTTTTTTTCTAGTTCCGGTTTCAGCGGAAGTGGTAATAACTTTTGCTTTTCTAACAGAACAGTCTCAATGTTACATTTTTTAATTATGTTTGATTTTTTGAATATGATGATATCACACAAGTGACATTTCAAATGTCAAACTTTTTATAAATCAATTTTTATTTTTTTATTTTTAGCGTGCCATGCCTGTTCCGACTTATTTCAATCAACCTATGGGATGCTAGTGAAATCGAAATCACGTGGAATATACTGAATTATCTGACTTATGAGTAAACAAAAAGCTTCGAAATGGTCTTTTAGATGAAACTCATTTTTTTTCAAATGGAACCATGTTGGTACCATGGCACCATTCAATACTACTAGTACAGGTAAAATAGCCCCAAAAAATTGGTCCCTTCTTGAAACTTTAAGAACAAGTTATTTTTAGCATACGTCAGGGTCCCTAAAAATTGAAAGGGTGGAAATGTGTTTTTCGGGTGGGAAGGTGTAGGGAAATTATCGAAAATAAAAAAACCTAATAAAACAGGCAAGTAAGGTGTCGTTTTCTAGGTTTTATTGACTGTTGATAAAATAACAACAAAACCAAGTCGATAAGATCAACCTGTGTCTACAAAAATGACATTGTATTGGTACGCAACTTGAAAAATCCTATTCAAAAATTGAAATTACAGCAATAAAGTTGAAAGAATTTTTTTCCCTCTTCCTTTTTTGCTTGCTTCATGAAATGAAACCAATGTAATCTAAGTGTAGTGGTACGAAAAGGGTACGTGTTGTCACTACCTTGGATATAAGTAAGATTAGTTGATGGGTATGACGACCCTAACAACATAAAAAAATGTGACCAGCTGCGTAGATCTAAACATCTCATGCCTCAGTTCAACATAACAGAAGATACTTCAGTTTTCCTAATCAAGAAAAATTTAGGTCTAATGTGGAGAACAAAAAGCATATTATAACTACGTTGAAGAATCAATTTTCTTGCAACAACATTGAAGTGACACAGTCTTTTGGGGATGCTAACAAACTTATAGTGGAAACGGCTATCTAAAAAGGTTCCGCTGCCATTGTTGCTCAAGATACATATGTTATGGTTCTTATGACTGCTCTCGTCCCTGAGGACCAGAATGTATATATGTTGAAACCCAAAATCAGTCTAATTAAACAAAAAGTTCTTTCCTCTGCTTCATTATAGCGACAACATGTAGATGTTAAAAACTACATTCTTTTAACCTATGCATTCAGTGGTTGTGACACTGTAAGTGCAATCTATGGAAAAGAAAAAGATAAGTACTGAAGCTGTTTGAAACAGAAATATGTTTGAAGGAAAGCATAATAACATTCAATAACGTGAATGCTACTCATGACGAAGTCCAGAAAGCTGGAGAAACAATATCTCTGTATTTATACGGATCAAAGGATGGAACCCACTCTTTCAATGAAATTCGGTTTATAATAATTCAGAAATCATTGATCAAACAGTCATCAAAATTGGAATCACTTCCACCTACTGAGGCAAGTGCTGTGCAGTACTCCTTCCGTGCATATTGCTAACTCCAAACCTGGCATGGAAATAAGTAAATCCACATTATTCGGGTTGGGGAAGGCTTCACAGAGAGTTGAGGCCAAAGTAAACAACGATTTCTCATGTTTTATACCAATAAAATGTTGGTTGATTTTATCGACTTGCTATTGCTTTTATTAGATTCAACTGTCGAAAAAACCTAGAATACGACACCCCACCGGCCCATTTTGTTTTTGGTTTTCGACAATTCGCATCCCTCCCACACCCGATAAACATCTTTCCACTCTTCCAATTTTTAGGAACTCTTCAGATTTTTTCAAACTTCGCTAAAAATTACTTACTCCCGCAGTTTCATGAAAGTACCAGTTCATTGTTCAACCTGTATTTTACCTGTATTATACCATTAATAAGAAATCTTCTATACCCACTTTGCATCTGGAACAAATACAACTGAAATTGCAGACCATCAAAAATTAGAATATTTCATTCTAATTAAATAATAAATAAAAAGTAAGATGGTTTTGAAAAAAATGAAATATTGAAGAAGTATATTGACGTCAATTGACAACATTTTAAACAACTATTATAATTTCTTCTTCTTTTTTGTAATTTACAGCTACATTCCTGTGTAATTATAAGGAAATTTTGACATTTGAAATATCACTTATATGATATCATTGTATTCAGAAAATCATGTAGAATAGAAAAATATAATAATATACCATTTGAAAATCAAAATGTGCTACCTCTTCCGTTGAAACCGGTAGTAGAAAAAAATGTATGTATGTGTCAAAAAAAATTCAATAAATTATATGCAAAAATAAAGAATAAACTGGAGGTATAGCATGTTCGTGTTACACCCAGTATATGGGAAATATGGAAACTACTTAAAATCAAAGTACTTCACTTAACGGACTATAATCTTCAAAAAACTTGTATTAAGGTCATTTTTTAGTCATATTTTTGTTTTAACTAAAAACCAGGTGACATATTTATCCAACCCTGTACGTTTAACAAATTATTAGGTCAGTGTAATTAATTCTTAATAGGAACACAGATATATCAAAAAAAAAAAAATCGATGTCAAGCTGAACAAACAAGAAAAAGTCAAAGACCAACTGTCGCATGTTTCGGGTAGAAATTCAGGAAGAGCAATGAAAGTGTATCATTCATTGTAAAAAAAATGCTTTACTGTGAAGCTCTTTATAGCGACAGTTCAGATAAAATATCTTTCTAAATGGAAACAGAGAAGATAAAAACTGGTTTCGATTCATGTGAAAGGGCATTAAGCTGAAACGTGATCTTTCAGCTTATTAATTTCTGACGATTGTTTCATCAGAGAAATACATCTATATCTTTCAACTAAAATTATCTGTGGAACAAACTGAATAAACACAGTGAGTTTTAAATGTGCAAAAGTTACGTTTGGATGTTACCGAAATACTGTCTGTTTCACTACCATTTTACTCGGATATAGTATAATTCACTTAAAATTGGTGTTTCTGTGATTAAGTATACCATGCACCTACTTTTTGATTTTTAAATTCTTTTACGAAGATAAATTACTTCCTAAAGGTATGACGACGACTTTGATGGCTCCGGATCAAGGTGAAACAGAATCACTCGCAACACTGAGACAAATATAAAGTTAGCAAGGGTGTCAGAGCGGCAGCCATGAAAGCAGTACTTTGTCTGACTCCACTACACTTAGCCGTAGAGAGTGAGGAACTGCTAGCATCATAGGATACCACACCGAGATATTTCAACAATTAGAAAAGGATCGAGTAGTAAACCTACAGTCAAAATCAGCCTCAAGCCACAACTTTATACAAATCTTCAGGGTATACATACCTGATTGGGAAGAGGAAGGAATAAAGCAACTGCGAAGACGTTCAAATTCGGTATACTGACGGATCAAGAACGTCAGTCAAGAAGTCCTGCAGCAGTAGTTACGGGGGATCAACAAGAGACAGACATCAGCCTGAACCTCGGTTGTATCGCAATAGTGTTTTAAGCAGAAGTCACAGCTATAAAAAATCTGTACACGAGAAATGATGCGGAGATCATACACTGACACGGGACAACAAGCACGAGGACTGTGCGATGCTCCGCAGCGGCCAGATGTCTCGGCGAAATACCCTAGGCCACAATGAACGAAAGCTTCAGGCAAACTTCTGAAAGATCGTTTGCTTCAATTATATATAAAATACTCAAATGAAATCGTTCCTTGACTTAACTTATTATTGTCATATACGAAGAAGGTTGCAGGGAAAATAAAAATGAAAACCCTGCTTGAGAACGTCATCTGATAAAAAACATGTTGTTGTACGGAGTGCTTAATTTATAGGTATTTTGTTTTCAGCGAGGGGGGTTGAGGGGACGTGAATAAGGAAGCTTGGTGTCGTGGGTGGTATATTTATGGTGGGGCGGGTTTTATGGAAACCTGGCAAAACTGAAAGAATACAACAGCGTGCAACTGGAGTGGACGCGATGGGACACCAGGGCAATGAAGGTAATGAAAAAGCAAATAAACTGGTCAGAAACAGCCTTGATGGGACCCGAGTCAACCTGCACGGTGTCATATAATACTGCAAGAGGATTGGTAAAGGAACTATTAAGTCAGAAACACAACTTGTCTTGCCTAGGCCGCCTGGAATGGGACAGTCACGTATGTTCGTCTCTGGCGAACGATCCAAAACTAAGACCAACCATTACTAAATCTGAGCAGAAAACAGCTGAGATGTGCAGCGGGAATCCTAACAGGACATTACACACTAAGAAAGCACCTACCTAACTAATATAAGGGTGGGGGGGAATCCAGAGTGCGGGATGTATGGTGAGGATGAGGAAACACCTCACACATATTATGTGAATGCTCAGCTTTGATGCCTAGAAGGGGTTTATACTTCAGAGGATCATTCGTGGCCCCGGAAGAGATAGCCAGAGCTCCCACTAACCGTGCACTAGCCTTTTTGGGAGAAACGGGACTAACGGGATAACGCTATGGGGTATAATAAAATTAAGTTTCAGTACAGCGGGGTTCTGACAGCGCAACGCGTAAGGTAAAGAAAGAAACTCAGAGAGGGCTGTGTTATGTCACCAATCCTAACATCTATGGTGAACACACAGTAGTTGAAAAGATGATTTAAAAATATACTAATTAATTTGCTATATATAGGGCCATAACGGCTCCTATGCGACATGGGTTCGTAAAAAAAATTGCTTGTTTTGGTGTCCTCTATAACTCCTTCATTTTTGTCAGTATCTTTTGGGAACACCCTGTACAAAATTTCCCAATGAAGCCTGACAGTTTTTAAATTTTAATAGAATTCGAATAAATGTTCCAAACCTATTTCTTTTTTAGTATAATACAATCTGTAGATTTTGGAGTTACTAATACAATATTCTGTTAGCTAAATATGGCAAAAGTCCGTATAATACATACAAATGTAGTACTTTCTGCCTAAAACATAGTTATTTTATTTTAAACCACATGAACACATTTGTCATGTCCTCGCGTACATTTTCAACGACATAAAATTTGTTATTTACGACTTAACATACATCTTCTGTGCGTTACATTCTTGACTATTTTATGAACCGCAATGGGGAAATATTTCTTCGCATATTGTTTTATTTTTAAAAATTGTGACATTCCATTTGTCTAGTTATTCATATTCAACGAGAACTTTAATGACATTATCGTATGTTTTTAATCAACTTTTTTAGTCAACTCTGATCTTGTGAAATAACACCATCAAAGTAACCTATATTACCAATTCTACTTACATCAGAAAAAGAAAGATATGTTATATTTTCTTAACTATTTATACCAAATTAGAATTTTTTAAATCTAATACAGATTCATAAATGTGAATGAATAAATATTCAAAAATACGTTCGGTTATGTTATTCGTTTTTTTTTTTAATATTTACACTTCAACATAGTACTCAGACTAAGTATTAACGGAATGGAAAACCTTAATTTTTGTATCTGCATAATCTGAAACATGATGATACGAAGACATTTCGAAAAATAGTTTTTTTCACGATTATAATTAGCTGCAAATTATATTTTCCGAACCCTAGTCAAAATTTTCTTCTCTTGTTACCGTCTCCACATACCCTAAATAAATAATTAGATAATAATTGACTAATGCAATGCAATGCAATGCAATTCAACATTTATTTTATTTTTATTTTTTTTATTTATTTATTACTGCAACAAAATTAATAAAACAAAGTGTTTTAATCTAGTTTAGAATGAAAAAAAAATGACACCTGAGGAGACCTCGTATTGTGTCGAGCAGTATACATGACCAACATATACACTATTTAACGATAACAAATTTTCATATTCAGTTAAATTATAAATTATTAAAAGAAGCCATAGTCAACACCCTGTATAACAAAAGAGTGCCGCACTATCTAATAAACAAGATAATAAAGGCCTGCCTTCATTAAACAACTGCCATACAATGGTTCGGACAAATGACGGAAACCAGACAAAAAAACAGAGGAGTCAAACAAGGATACCCCCTATCCCCCCCCGACTATTCACCACGGTCCTAGACCAAGTGATACAAAACACAATAAGAGAAACACCAAATTTTAATGAAGACACGGAAACACTGAGAACCCCAATCGTACTAGCTTACGCCGATGACCCCCTAATCGCCGCAGAAAAAGAGCAACAAATTTTCAATTTCCTAGAAAACATGAAACCGCATCTGGACACATCTGGGCTGAAAATAAATTTCAAGAAAAGTCTAATAATGGAGCGAGACCTATCAAAAAAAGAGAGTCGGATCAGTGGAGAAGAATACCTAAGAACAACGAACAAACTGAAATACCTAGGAACATACATGACGAACCAACTGAAAAGGAGAGAAACAGTAAAGGAGAGAATAAAAACAGCATACAGAGTCACAAGAGCAATTATACCGTTCACTGAGAAAAACAAACTATCATGGGGCCTGACCAAACGGCTATACATAGCCATCATACTGCCAACGATGACATATGGAGTTAAAAACGCGGCAACAACAAAAACCAACAGAAGAAGTTTGAGAAGAGCTGAAAGAGACACCATCCAATTACTCAGAAAAACAACAGGACAAAAACAGCGACATAAAACATCAACACTACTAGAAAGGAAGACAATCACACAAAGGATAGAAATGTACGCAATGAAGTACTGGGGACACGTCCAAAGAAAGGAACCAACACACCTACTGAAGAAAGCACTAACACTGAACAGCAGCAAACTAAAAATAGGGAGACCATGTTACACGTGGAAAACAACAATCGAGAGGATCATGAACAAACTGGGAAAGGACCAAACATACTGGGAAAGAAAAGCGAGGGGAAAAAATGAATTCCACAAAGAAATCGGAGCGATATATACTCTACCAGAATCAGAAACGGAGGAATCAGAAGTCTCAGAAGAAGAAGAAGAAGATTTGTAGAAACAGAAGTACAAAAATAGCAGCGACACAACGCGGCAACATATCTCACAAGAAGACCCAGAATAGGCAGAAGTCCAGAAACAAAAATACAAAAAAAAGGGAGCTTAAACACTCCCTCACGACACAATGCGGTAACGCATCTCACAAATACCTACACCTCCCTTTCCACATTCCCTTACCATGCGCCATTTGGCTCTCGCTGCTGGCAACAAGCAAGACCTTAGTCCAACCCAGCGTGGACGTAGCAGGCCCAGCTTAACCTGGGAGTGGCAGCAATGCCTACCGCACGCTGGTAAATCAATCAATCATTCAATAAATGTGTACCTGCTCTATTAAATCATATTTGTTAGCATATGCTATCAATAAATTTATTATTATTATATTATATTAAAATATAAAAAAAATTACAAAATTACAAAAAAATACTTTATCTTAGAAACTAATAAAACAAAAGTGAAAAAGCTGAATGAAGTGAATATCTTTCTTCTTGCTTTGAACGGCCTGAATATGCGCAGTTTGATGTAGGAGGGGCATCGTTATAGTTCGAGAGCTGTGATTAATTTATTTATTTGAACTTGTATTTCGTTTTACATTTGAAAATAACAATTTGAGAAAATAACAACATTTAGCAATCTAAGAAAATAATAAATAGATACAATCAGTATTTTAGCTTAATTAGTCATCTTAAAAAAATTATCATTTTCTCTTATCCACTTATTAACCATTCTTTTAAAAATAATTACAGTTCTACTATTTCTATTGTTTACGGATAAATTACTATACAACCTTTGACCTAAATAAATGAAGTGTCTTGTACCTATGCCATTTTTTTTGCTATACATATTTCGATAAGCTCATTTTCTTATTGCCAAGCACACTATGTATTAATTGCAAGTGAGTTTCGTTTTTATAAAGATATATAAATATTATTTTAGCGTATACTTGTCTTTGGTCCAATATTTATTACTCATGGTATAAATTAGATGTACAATATCTGATATTGTTTTTGAACATTATTTTTATATATTTAAAGTAGTAAGACTTTCTCTACAAATATGCCAAGTAATATAGCATGAAACAAAGGAATAAGTTCATGAAATTTTTATAGAAATAATAAAGATTTGAGCTTGGGAAGCCATCTGCCACGACACCTGGCCGCTGCGCGGTCTCGCGTGGCTCTCGCACTGTAATCTCGTAGCTTCTAACATATCATTGTAAAATGAGTTAATGACTTGTACAGAATATAATGAATATAATAAAAATATAATAAAAGATTTTAAATTTGAAAAAAGTGGCATTGGAACGTTCAAATCAAATCTATCCAAACCAACTTTGATCGTATTTTGAATAAACTATTTTTTTTCGATACTTGCTCCCGTATCTGACCAGACATCCGCCGGACCAGACTCTGCGGCAGTTGATGAACCGAGTAAGGACGAGAAATAAATAAATAAATATTAATAGCAGAAATAAATAAATAAATATTAATAGTAACTCTACTTCTACCTGCCTACTCAGTAGATTTATTAGGGAAGCAAGGTAGTGCTGAAATAGTCTATAAACTTTTCTGGTTTATATCTCCTTAAGTAATGCTGAGAGCAGTTACACTTTCCGGAAACAGTTCGCCTTATTTTTTTTAATAAAGCCCACTTTAAAAGAAAATTTGGTTACTTTGCCCTAAACAGGCTTGTAGTTTTATCTTAAACTTTACTCACAGTGAATGAAAGACACAAGACAAAATTTCTACGCAGTAAATTTCGGTATCAGTCACCGCTGTGAATAAACTGGAAACTATATACGTATAAAGAACAATATTCTAAACGAAACTCAAGCTAAAGACTTTTAAAAAAATTGGAATATGCTACAAATCTTTAAATCCGCGAGTGCAAACGAGCGAACAATAAATTTTGTTTTCGTAATAAAATCCATTCACAAGAGATATTCTAAGGATATTAAACCGATTCTTACATAAAAGCAGGTTATACGTTAAATCAAGTTATCTCTGGGGAATATTCCTGGGAATCCCTGCATTTGGAGTTATGGTGAGATACACGTCGCAATAAAATTAAAGCATAATTGTAGAGCTTTGTGAATTTATTCGTGACCAATACAAAGTTTTCTCACAGCGTTGATATCAAATACTCGGTTTTTAAGAGTAGCATTAAAGGGGCCATTTAACAAATACGTTAACTTTTAGGGGGAGGAGGTTACTAAAAACGTGACAAAATGTAAACATAAATACATAACATAAATGTAAACGTTCCGACAAAGATAATTTTAATTGGACAATAGCTACCTAACATTTTAAGTTACTTTTTTCTTAACAAACTAATCAACAATCTTTTTCTTAAAATAATAGAAAGGGGACAATTTGCAATTAAACGTTCACCTAAAGGGGGTTTCACAAATGTTACATGGTGGTACAAAGGGAAAAGAGGTTTAAAATATCCCATTTTTGCGATCATATTTGTTCAGTGGCTCCTAAATTGATTCTCTCAATTTACGATTTTGAAAACAAATCTGACGGTTAACAGGATAATTTTTTCTTCATTAATATTTATTATATCTTAAGTGTTAGGCATTCACAAATCTATGATCGATAACTTAAAGGTATACTTACCCAATGGGCAAACGTACGTTTAATAAACGTTTTTAAAACATCGTAGTCGTTGATTAAACGTTTTACGTTGAAATTTTCAACGTTGCATTTGGTTGAAAGTTTCAACGGTTAAATAAGGTGTTTAAAATATGTTACTACTACACGCATTTTTAACCATTAATAGAAGAAAATACTGGAATAAAACGTTTTAGTAAGCACGTTTTTTCATAAATACGTAATAACGTATAAAACACGTTTACAATCTAAGGAGTTTTAATGACTCGCTAAAGGTAACGTTTATGAAACGAAAAAGTTTAACGTTTTTTATAACGTATATTTAATACGGCGATTTGAACGTTTTATTTAAAGAGAAAAACCTATTTTTACGACGGTAAGATAACTGTGGTTTTCAACTTACTAAATGCAAGGGAATTTTAAATCAACAAGTGAAATAGATGGTAGATGAATACGTTATTTAAACGTTTTTATATAAATCTATATCAACGTATAAAATTAGGTTGTAAAACCTATAAAATACATTACTCCTACATACATTTCTAACCTGTAGTGGAAGGGAATACTGAAATAAAATGTTTTAATCACAACGTTTCTTTTACTCTGATATGTTAACGTATATTGTACGTATATAGTACATTACGTTCATAATATGAGACCCCGCGTTTGTGAGGCGAGAAAATTAAACGTTTTTTATTGCATTAATTAAATATAGCAATTGAAATATGTTTTATTTAAAGGAAAAAAAACATTTGTGTATAACGTTAAAATATTTACTAGTGAAATATTTTGTCGAACTCCTCTATACATTTCCTTAAATATATAAGGAATAAAAACCAGACTGCAACCAACAGTTATTCCCCGGACTAATGTACCGCCCAGCGCTGAATTACGTATTACAAGCCCGGCCGCGTTAGTGCAATAACTATGTATTGCCACAAAACGCTAAAGTTTCGATTTTAATAGACACCAGCCGAAAGACTTATTCCTACTTAAAGGAGCTCTCGTGCCAGCCATCTCATACCACTTGCAGACTGCAGTTTCGAGCTATTGGCTCTCGTCAGTGCAAGGTAGGTCTAAGACGACAGGAACGAGGCATTTGTTCGCTCTTGGTACATGACGAGATTTATAAAACCACGACATGCAACAAAAATGGCAGGCTCCATCTAGCAGCTGATGTCCATTACAATCGAAACAGTAGTAGCCCTGACATGGGCACAGTTAGAAGGTATGCTTTTAGAGGGCAGAATATTTACTAGTGAAATATTTTGTCGAACTCCTCTATACATTTCCTTAAATATATAAGGAATAAAAACCAGACTGCAACCAACAGATATTCCCCGGATTAATGCCCTGCCCCCAATTCATGTCGAGGTAGTGGCTGAATTACGTATTACAAGCCTGGCCGCGTTAGTGCAATAACTATGTATTGCCACAAAACGCTATTCGCTTTATTCCTTATATATTTAAGGAAATGTATAGAGGAGTTCGACAAAATATTTCACTAGTAAATATTCTGCCCTCTAAAAGCATTCCTTCTAACGTTAAAATAACTTATGCTTTCAGCTTATTAAAATGCACTGACATTCTAAATCTACAGGTGAAATAAATTGTAGATGATGTTTTTTAACGTTTTTCTACTCAGCTATATTAATGCATAAACTTTGCTTACTTACCAAGTAGTTTGTAGCAGAAACTATTTGTAGATGACGCTATATACAAACCACTGACGACAATCAGTCATGCTTTATCTTATACTCTTATGGATTTATATAAAATAAATAACACAAACTGCAATGTTCAGATTCTTTCGATTTATTTGGATGGATCTTAAAACGATCAGGTTAAGATCATTATTCTGTGTGGCTGAGCCGAGCTAGCATAAAAGTTTTTATGCTATCTGTTTAATAGGATAAGCACCCACTGGTTTTATGGTAAAACTCAGTGGCTGTTTAACCTATTAATTGTTCATTCATCCACATGACTGCTCATCCTGTAAAATATCATATATGTATATTGGATAATGGAAACCTAGAGCCTGTTTAACTTCGTTTAATTAACGTACATAATTAATGAATATTTAACGTTATTTAAACCTTTAATAAAACGTGTATATTCTACATTTACTTTCGTTTCATAAATGTTGAAAATTAACGAATATTTATCGTTTTTTAAATGTTATTATGTTATATTCAATCGTTAACTGTGATGTTTAAAGGGCGTTTATATTAGGTTAATAAGGACGTTTTTCCGCGCGACATTTTTTCGTTGAATCAACCGTTGCTAAAAACCCTAGAACAACGTGTGGTTTTCAATCCTTTCTTAACGTTTTTTAAACGTATGTGTGCCCATTGGGTAACAACCTAACCTAACTGTTTCTAATGACAACAACAATCAGGACCATTCCAATGCATGTCGAAGTGGAACTGGAAACCAGGAAAGTAACAGATAGACTGTTTACGAATGGAATGCGGAAGTCGACGGGACAAGAGATGGGGCATACAAAGGCCCTGACTTTATCTGTAAGAAACCAGATCGCTGCTGCGTCACAAGACGACCAATGAGAACGATTGAGACGGATGGTAGGCCTGATAATAGGACACTGTCCCCAGAACTAGAGGTGGGTAGTACTCGTACGATTTGTATCATTGGTACGAATCCTTGCAGTGATACGAATGGTACGAATCCCACAAAAAAAAGATTCGTACATTTCGTATCACCGATACGATTGAAATGAATATGGAATTTCGGTACCGGTATTGCGATGCGATACTCTTAGGGCCCGTTATAAGGTTAAACTTCAAACGGTGGATGGGGACTGTTTAAACTGGAAATTTCAGATTTTAAAATACTCATAACCTTATAATTGAAAAAATTTCTTGTTTTTATATCTAATATCTGTAAATCTGTGATATATTACTTTTTTTTTCTTTTTTGTTATTGTTTTTTGTTCTGTTGACTTGCTACAAATATACAAACATGTATATAATGTGTGGTACGAAAGGTACGAATCGTACGAATAGTACGAATGATACGAATTAGTACATGATACTGGTTAGTATCATGGAATCAATGATACTAATAGTAAGGAACCTAGCATCCAAAAAGACGCGTCTAAAATGCCGAACCCTGAACTCGCGGGTATAAAATTTAAAAAATGTGGATATTCTCCAGAATTTTATGCCGAATCTGATTCCAGAGGGCGCGATGTCGGACAAGATTGCGAAATTGCAAATAAAATAATGATTTCGAAGAGAATTTGGAACTTAAATATTTCGTTATCTTTCGTTTACATTGCATTTACGAGCTTATTTATAAAGATTTTTTAATAATTCTTATATCAATCGAAAGCTTAATGTTCGTAGTTTCATGCAAGTGTAATAGAGATACATTATTTTCATTATAAAC
Source organism: Rutpela maculata (assembly GCA_936432065.2). Classification (NCBI taxonomy): domain Eukaryota; kingdom Metazoa; phylum Arthropoda; class Insecta; order Coleoptera; family Cerambycidae; genus Rutpela; species Rutpela maculata. The sequence continues at coordinate 48,232,212 of OW386285.2, forward strand.
AACACTATAAATTGTTTAAACAATGTGTGCTCGGAAAGTGTAATGTAATTTTCGGCATCGAGGTACTTTTGTTATTATCGCAGATAGATTTGTAGTTATTCGAGACGAAATACGTAGAATAGACCAATGAATAGTACGAATGATACGAATCAGTACATGATACTGGTTAGTATCATGGAATCAATGATACTAATAGTAAGGAACCTAGCATCCAAAAAGACGCGTCTAAAATGCCGAACCCTGAACTCGCGGGTATAAAATTTAAAAAATGTGGATATTCTCCAGAATTTTATGCCGAATCTGATTCCAGAGGGCGCGATGTCGGACAAGATTGCGAAATTGCAAATAAAATAATGATTTCGAAGAGAATTTGGAACTTAAATATTTCGTTATCTTTCGTTTACATTGCATTTACGAGCTTATTTATAAAGATTTTTTAATAATTCTTATATCAATCGAAAGCTTAATGTTTGTAGTTTCATGCAAGTGTAATAGAGATACATTATTTTCATTATAAACAACACTATAAATTGTTTAAACAATGTGTGCTCGGAAAGTGTAATGTAATTTTCGGCATCGAGGTACTTTTGTTATTATCGCAGATAGATTTGTAGTTATTCGAGACGAAATACGTAGAATAGACCAATGAATATTTTTTATTAAAACAATTTTTTAATTCGCTGAATAATTTAGGAGATATGATTTTTTTTAAATGAAGCGCATTGTTTTGGTCTACCGCGCGCGCGGTCTTGTCTCTGTAGGCTATTTACACATGGTTTCGAGGCACTGCTGTTATAATAAAAGTATTTATTATTACGTACAGTGGACGTCACAATAATTTTGGCAAGTTTTATTTCATTTATCAGTTATATAAATCCGCCATCCTTTACCACAACAGAACTGACATATTATTCTTATACATCAGAGGACAATTAACAAAATAAACAAAAAAAATCTAATAATATACAGCAGGAGGAAATGTAGAGAATTTCGAAAAATGTAGGTTGGCAAGATTATTGTGACGGGAACTGTATATTATTTTATTAATTTTTTTGTAAGGTATAAGCAACATTTTTGTAACGTCTTTCATATGAAAGTTCTTACAGATCATAAATAATGCTTACTATACAAACAGAACAAATTATCTGTATTTAATTTAAGAACAACTACAATGAAATTAAAATATTTTTCGTCTTGACAAAATAATGGTTGTATTATAAATTCTGTGTACATAATACATATGATATAACTAAAATTGGAGTATTATAGGTAAGTCGTTATACATACGATTGATGTTATAATGCTATAATTAAGTGTATTGATGTAATAATATTAAAGTATAAGTAAGGTTAAACTAACACCTTTGATATTGGCCTTCACGCCAAACCGGCCTTAGCATAACTGCAGTTTCCAATGCAATTTTGGAATTGTTTGCATTTACAAAATATGTTTCCAGGCGTTACATTTGGACGGACACTTTTTGTCATAAGTCTTGGTAGTGATCGAATTCGGATCTTTAGATTCTCGACTATAAGTGGTTCGAAACATACGAATCTCTCGATACGAATCTTTTCTTGATACGGATTCTTTTGGCACGTATTCTTAAAAAGAGTCGAATCGCCCATATCTACCCAGAACAAGCATAGGCAGTTTCTACAGCCGAAAGAACTAAGTACAAGATCTATCCTGTAAAGGACTGCTCTCCTTCTTGGAGAGCGCTGGTCTTCTCTAAGGAATCCTAAATGTCGCGAATGTACTGCGGATCTTCGGATCTGCTTGCCTTTGTAATAATAGTAATTAATAACTATATATAACAATCTTAGTGAAGAAGTTTTCAAACTTACAAAACTGCGTCAAAGAAAATTCCTTCACTTTCATGTTTTACGGCCAGTTTCTATAAAAGAAACTTCGGCGGAAAGTATTATGAAGAATTCGGTTTATGAAAAAATTAAAGTGAAGATATATTTAGCATGGCCGGAGACTAATCCATATGCAAGGTTATGGAGCTCCGAATTGATGAGCGGAGGACAGAAAATGGGAAAAAAATGTATTTCTCGAAAACGATAATTGCAGAGGGCGCAAAGAGTTCGCGGCGCCCTTCATGCATTGGCGCCTCTAGGCTATAGCTTAGTTAGCCTTAAGGATAATCCGGCCCTGACATTTAGTTTGAAATATAGGCATAAATAGAAACGATAATAGCACTCATATAACCGCAATGAAAATCATCATAAATGGCGAGCACCAATTGCGTAATTTACCGTCTATTTTTTCTTACAATGAGATTTTATTTAAGAAATAAAACAGATTTGAGTTTCTTTGATAAAATAATTAGAAAACGTAGATTTAATTTCGAAATTCGAAAATCGTTCAAATCGAACGCAAATGGATGAATTCGACATTCGGTTCCATTCCAAACGAACTCTTCTTTACCCATAATCTAAGTTAGATTCTAAAGTATTAGATATGAGAATTATTCCGGCCATTGGAAAATAAACTAGAACGAATTTTGGGCAATCCAAGGGTCACAACTGAATTAAGCGGGAGGTTCGGGTATACCAACAAAAGCGGTAAAAAACGAGAAAAAATAGCAGTAGAAACGGCAATATCTCAGTCAATTTTCATCATGGCTCATTTTAACGGTTGGAATCTCGACTTTCTTTTCTCTGAAGAATTTTTCTACTCAGAAAAAAGTTATAAGCGAGAATGTAAAAAAAAAAATCGCGATTTTTCGGATTTTTTGCAAATTTGTTGATGTTTACATTTAGGCCCGGTACTTTCATCTCCAGTTAAGTTAATTCTATAGATAGATCCCATGAAAACAATTATTAACACAATTGTATCCAAGAAAATTATCTGGAGAATAGACTTAACTGTAGATGAAAGTACAGGGCCTTAGTATAAAAAATAGTTTTTTCGAGTTTGCAAAAAGATATTTTTATGGAAAATTCAATTTTCTTCAAAAAAGTATGGTAGACATTTTTTTGAATTTCGCTTAGTTTTTGAGTTACATTAACCAAACCAAAGAACGTTCTCAAAAATGCGCACCTAAATTTAATAGAATTTTATGATTTTATCATATTTAGGTGACCAACAAACGGATGAAACAATAAAAACCTTTTAACGCAATTGTTCCTTCCTTATTCTTTTTTTTTTGTACATAGTCCATACCCTAATAGAGCATGCTGGCAAAACATAGTAAATTTATGTAAAAATCATATGCGATAAAGTCCATTTATGGTAACATGCACTAACTCACAAAGTAAACAAGAGTTATGTTACGTGAAAGCTAAGTGTTGTCATTGTTAAACTTTGCACACTCTCCATGTGGACATAAAGTAACTTTTGTGTTTCAACACAAAATACAACAAATTCAAAATGCATGCTTGCGTCTAATCTAGGATATTCGAGGTATACAATAATAACTTATAAACTAACTGATACGGAATGGTCAAACATGAACGTTGTAGAATTTTACACTCGGCATGTCTATACTATTATCTGCTCTAAGACTGCATCAAGACAAATATACAGGGTGTCTCACGAGGAAAGGGACATGGTTTAATGGCAGATAAAGGACACCGAGGGTAATCAGAATTACACACATAAAAAGCTAGTTGGGCCCTCGTTACTGAAATACAGGGTGTTTTATGTATTTTGCGAAAATTTCTTTTGGCTGTTACTTGACTTGACTTAGTTGACTAAATCGGCGTAAAGAACATAAATATTCATTGCTCCAAATAAATAAATTTTTAGGACAAATACACTTTCTACAAGCCTATCTTATATTTATATATACTAGTATTATTTGTAATATAAATCATTAAAATGTTGCCCATTAAAATTACAAATTGTTAATGTTAACTACTATAATCATTTTTTGCATTATCTCATAGTCTATTACTAAAGAATATCTGAAAAATATTCACTTAATTAATACACTTGCTCTTAAAACAGACCATGTTTGTTTAAATATCTACCTATGTTTACTGTAGTTATTGAAGGAGGAAATCGTGGAATATAATTAGAAAATTAATCGACTTACCTGAATATTAATTAAAATTATATGAACAATTTCCTCCATTACAAATCCCTTTCCAAAGTTATATTTTAGCATAACACAACAGAAGTGATATCCGATGGCTCAACTGGTAATGGTCTGAGGGAGGATAAGAGGGAAATATTAAACATTGTGATTCAATCGCTCAAGAGAAAGAAACTGCCTCTGTTTACTTACGTAATTATTTCGGAGGAGATTGTTCATATAATTTAAATTAATCTTCAGGTAAGTCGTTTATGTTTCAATTAGAGAACACTGATAAAACCTAAATAAAACTAAAAGGCATTTAAATTGTTACTTGGAAGCGGTATATGTCATTGAGCGACGTTGATTTGATAAGCCTTTTTAAAAATTATTTTGAACTACATCCCCTTCAAATTCAAATGCTAATAGAATATGCTGCACGCACTGATCACATGTATTTATTACTATCCTCCTTTCCTATCTAAGGTATAGTTTAAGTAGTACAAGAAATCTATAATTACTTCCACATCCAGTGGATGTATAGTAACGACAAAAAAATTTTTAAAAATTTTTATCGTTCAAATAGGCTTAAAATGTCATGGAACGTCGAGATTTTAAGTTTGAGCGAAAAAAAAAATTCTGTCTGTCTGTCGGTCTGTCTGTAACTTTTTTTTTGTGCGCACGTTTACTCTTTAACCGTTTAAGATATTGACTTGAAATTTGGTACACATATGTACTTTAACGAGATCTGGAACTAGATTATATTTTCATCTTGTTCCGTCAAATTGGGGAAAATTTGGGGTAAATGGGTAAATCAAGCAGGTAAGAGTCCATAAAATTGGTATTTAGTATATACAAGAGAAGCTAATGTCTCAAAAAAAAAATTTGGCATTAGCCACCCCCATTACCACCCCCACCCTTATTAAAGGGGATTAAAAAAAATGTGATTTAGTGTATGTACAAGAATCAGAAACCTCAAAATATTTTTTTACTTCATCCACCCCCACTATCACCTTCTTATTACCATCCCCCACCCCCACTACCGATGTGGCATATTGTTTTATAAGTTTTTGTGGTAGACGATTTCAAATATTATGTTGTTAAAGTTACCTCGAGTAGTATGGATGCGTAGTGGCTTTCCTCGACTACTATGGATGCGCAGTAGGTTTCCCCGAGTATTATGGATGCGCAGTGGCTTTTCTCGAGTATTTTGGATGCGCAGTGACTTTTCTTGAGTATTATAGATCGCAGTAGGTTACCTCAAGTAGTCTCGAGTGGCTTTCCTCGAGTACAATGGGTGCGCAGTAGGTTACCACAAGTAGTATGGATGCGCAGTGGCTTTTCTCTAGTGCTATAGATGCGCAGTAGGTTACCTCAAGTGATATCGATGCGCAGTGGGTTTCTTCGAGTAAAATGGATGCGCAGTGGGTTGCTTCAAGAAGTATGAATGCGCAGTGGCTTTTCTCGAGTAAATTGGATGCACCTTGAGTAGTATGGATGCGTAATAGGTTTCCTCGAACAAAATGCGTGAAGTAGAGACTTTACTTCTGTCGTCTAGTTTACGGCACACAACGATTTTTTATATCTTTGTAATGCCATTTTCTGCGTATTAGTTCGACATTCAGTTGAATTATATTCGCAAAAAAAAATTTTGGAAATTTTCATTGTTTAAATAGGCTTAGAATATCAGGAAACGTCAATATTTTAAGTCTGAGCAAAATAAATTTGTCTGTTGCGTCAGTCTGTCTGTTAGTCTTGTATCGTTTTGGTGCTCACGATTACCTTGGAACTGTTTAAGATATTCACTTAAAATATGGCACACGTATGTTTTTTAACGAGATCTGGAACTAGATTATATTTTGATCTTATTCCGTTGCAGAGTTGAAGGGTAAATTGGGGTAAGTGTGGAAGTAGTGATTCCTTGGGCAGTGGTTTTTTATTATAGACTTGAACCTCACATTTTATGCCAAATGCATTAAATTGTAAATTTATTATAAAATGAAAGCTGGCAAATAAAGAGGTTACCTAATTATTATTATTACATACGGGGGTTAGAATGGACTACGCCACTGGATGAGAAGCATCCAAATATTCAAGAAGATTGGCTAAGGTTTTACCTCTGCGTAGAGTTGCTCTAACTGTTTTATAATTAAGATGTATTAATCTTACTTTATTGTAATTTATTTTCATTCCATCCTGAGAACAGGAACAAATCTCCCTACTATCGGAATAATTCAACAAAGCCAGATACATCAACTAGGGAACGTATTAATTTCCTGTTGTAGATATTTACAAGTTTAATTTGCATGCAAGAAGCATTGAATTTCACTCCCTCTGTTTTAGGCTGATACGATACGGGCTTGAGAACTGATGAAGCACACCCTTGTAATTAATCGGTTTGCAGAGGTCGAAATAAATAGAATACATTCTAGGGCAAGTGTACAATAGTAGTAACTTCGACTTGTGGTGTAATTGTAATTGGTGATGTTTGTAACAGAAGACTTATTCGGTATATTCTTATATTAAGCTTTCTAAGAAGACAATAAACAGGGCCGGCATTTGGGGGGGGGGGGCGACCGTGCCCCATACGAGGGCGTCGTACCCCAGGGGGCGCCACGAGCTTAATATATCTTTTCTTTGAGTAAAATTTATGAAGGCGTTTGGGTTTTAGCGCCCCCCCACCCCATTCTTAAATTTGGAGATAAGGACGAAATAAATTTGTTTCTGACTTGACCAGAAAAAGAGGAGATTTTTAATATTTCGCGCGAGGGCGCTTGAGGAACTAAGGCGGGTCCCGACAATAAATTAGGGAATCCATTCCCCAATTTGCGCGGTGTACGTCGTTGATTATAGAAAAGTAAAATCAAAACACAAACAAATATCATTGATACAAAAGTGAGGAGATTATTACTTAAATGAGTGAAACTTTAAAATCCAAATGATATTTATTTCATATTAGATATACAGTGTCAGAAAATGTTTCATTTGGGTCGGCAATGAGAGCAAGCGAGAGCGAAGCAACTAGGCTATTCTTTTTTTATCGTATAACAAACACATCCTACCCGTGCCACCTGCTTTCCCCACCACATGTACGTGGGCAGCTCTGTCTGCGGGAAATGTAAAGAATTATTTGATTCGTTTTGAAAGTATAACGAGTTAAATAATTTTAGTTATTAAAGCACGTAATAATATTACCTATACTGAACAGAGCCAACTACAATCCTTCCTTTGAATAAATGGTACTGAAATTTTTAATAGCAATGATGTACGTGTTTTCTTAATAGCGCGTCATTATGTGCTCCCTCTACTAGAGCACTGGTACACGCCTTCATTGTAGGCGGTCTGTCAAGCCGTTGAAACTATGCTTGCCACCCAAATCCAAAATCTTCCGATACTGTATACTTCTCACGACTACCGTATCCAGTTGTAAATCCGGTGGCTAAGGCGTCGCGACAATAGAAAAGCTGCTCGGGGACCAGGTTGACGGGGAATTTTAATAATTATGAATAATGACTAGTAGGTTTATTACGGATGTAACGTAATGAATTTCCTGAAGCACAACATATTGGGTAATGTCAGGTAAAAAAAAACGATAAGTTTATGAATGGCAATCAGGAATTTGGTAAGTATGAATCTACTGAGTGTGAAAATACATTCACCTACTCTTAAAAGTGGTACGACAGCCTTTCCAGTCACGATAACTGATAGCGTACCAGAATTTCCTACAGCATATAATTCGATGAATATAATATTTACGGCTGGCAATCAGAAACTTGATATGAACCTTCTGAGTGCGAAAATGTATTCGCCAACTTTGAAAAGTGAGGCGAAGATCTTGGTTTTCACGATAATTGATGGCGTATCGGAGATACAAGCATCGAACATGCTGCTGAAGACGCACATGGCCCGTGCCACGGCGTATTACGACAAGTGGAAGATTCGAATCAACGCCGAGAAGTCGAAGTCAATTCTCTTCACACGCCGCTTCACCGAAAATCGTATTCTTACACCACTTTCGATAGGGGGGCGCCAAATTCCAATAAAGTGGTGCGTGAAGTAATTGGGGATGAACTTGGAGAGGAGACTGACGTTCAATACGCACGTAAACGAGACGATACGAAAGGTCTACTCCATGTCCAGAAGTCTGTACCCGCTCCTGGCGCGGGGTAGCGGACTAAACAGGACCAATAAGAAATTGCTGCATACGATGGTGATCAGGCCGGCTATCACATACGCGGCGCCGGTGTGGTGCAGCATCTCGGCCACGACAATGCGAAAATTAAAAGTAATAGAACACAAATTTATGCGCCTCATTTCAGCCTCTGATAGGTATACCTCCCTCAGAGACCTCTATGCACTTTGCCACGACATAACCCCACTAGCGGACTTCGTCCAAAATACATCGCAAAACTTCTATCAAATTGGGCGACAGTCCGCTAACCCGAGACATTACACGAATCAGACAGCATAATGCCATACTTTTCAACATAAAACACCCATTACCATACCAGGCGTTGCCTATCTTTCGGCAACCTCTCTAGCCAAATCTTTCCTATACCCAAATTTCCATTTCACCATCTTTTTACCTTCACCACCTATTACTCTCAAATCCCTTCTCTATTCTCTCTATTAGTCTCAATTTTGTTAATTTTGTTAATATTCATTCTTTTGTCCTTTTTTTTTGTCTCTTTTCAAAATCTGGCTGCTGGTTTCCGGGTCTTCTTCCGCGAAAGCCTTAGCACTCTTTTCAAAATCCCCTCTCGACCAATAGCTTCTTGTAAATCAAAACTTTTTCAACCGTAACTCCCCCTTCACCCTAACTTTCCGAAGGCAGGCAGACCATCGGAAGAGCGTTGCCATTGGCTCGAACGGGTTTTTTCGTTGAGCTTTTCTCGTATCAGCAATCAGATCTCCTAAAAGAGTGCGCGTGTGCGACAGTGCGCGCGTGCTAACAAAAATTCATTTCCTTAGTCTTTAAGTGTTTTTAAGACTGTTCTAGTTATAGTAATAAAATTGTTAGGTTTGAGTCCCTTCCCCTGGACAGGAGCCCTAACTCCACATTCCACCTGTTGTTCCAACCTGAATCGAACCCGCTTCATCCGACCGTACATTCATCACGACCCTGCGCGACGTGGTTGTGTGGTCGGCTCTGAACCGGGATCCGACTCGGGTGCATATTTGCATGTTAAACTTTTAATAAATCTGTTTTGAATTGAATTGAATTGGAGATTGTTACCACATATACTGATTACTCGTATAATTCGATGAATATCCTAATTTACGGCTGGCAATCAGAACTATACCAGTAACCAGTATGCAGTAGAAAGCTTCGATACGCCATCAATTATTGTGAAAGGCAAAACCTTCGCCTTACTTTTTAAAGATAGCGAAAGTATTTTCGCACTCAGGAGGTTCATACTTACCATGTTTCCGATACCAATTTATGAATGATGTTCATCGAATTACACAGTAACCAGTATACGCGGTAGGAAGTTCCGATATGCCATCAATTATCGTGAAAGACAAAACCATCGCCCCAAATTTTTAAATATGGCAAATGTATTTTCGCAATCAGGAGGTTTATACTTACCATGTTTCTGATGGCCATTCGTAAATTAGTGATATTCATCGAATTACACGGGTAACCAGTATACGCGGTAGGAAGCTCCGATACGCCATCAATTATTGCAAAAGGCAAAACCTTCGCCCCACTTTTCAGGAGGTTCATACTTGCCAAGTTTCTGATTGGCAGTCGTTTTATGATATTCATCGAATTGCACAGATAAACAGTATATGCGTTATTCTGGTACGCCATCAATTATCGTGAATGGCAAGGCTGTCGTACCACTTTTTTCAGAGAAGGCGAATATATTTTCATACTCAGTAGATTCATATTCCAAGTTGCTGATTGCCATTCATAAACTAATCATTTTTTTTTACCTGACTTTTCAAAATTGGGCGAACGTAGCGCCTCCTTGTACCACCCAAAATGAATGGGAGTCTAGATTCATGAATTTGGGGGCAAATTAAGAAATCCCTTCAACCCATGCGTAAACATATGCGCAAACCTATGACTTATTTGCGGGTATTTTTTTACTTTTACAAGTCATATTTCTTACACATTTGGGGGCCTGTCCTACGCTCTTGTACTAAAGAGGAAACGGGCAGGCACGAGCATTTCTGTGCTCTACTACTCCAAATTAACAACAATTCACACATTTTGGGCGTGAACTTATGACACACAATTAGTGGTCGGCGGGCTCCTAGTCTATTATTACTGTTTTAGAGTTTCCAACATATGTATATTTTTTGAAAGTCTCATGACACTGAGATAGATTGCATCAACTTTTCTTTCAATAAAAGATTGTTTTGTCTGAGTTTAGTACTTGGGTATTTCAGTTTTTAGGCCATTTTTTATAGTCTTGCCTTCAGTTTCTTTCCAGGTTTCTCATTATTTGTCAAATATTGTCCCAATTTTGCTTCTAAGAGGTTACTATTTGCTAAATTCTCACTTATGGTTCTCTGGTTTATGGCTACCATATTTTATATAAGCAATTAATACATTCAGTAAATGTATCAAGTCCATGCTAATTAGTAATTTAACGTGTGACATATCCATAAATTGAGAGTTCATTTAAAACGTCTTTTGAATCAAAATTTTCTACCTGTATTGAAAATTTAGTAGAAAATTTTTAGCTCAAATATCAATCCTATTAAATTCGTCCATTTCTAATCAGGTATGCTGAAACAATCTATCAGAACAGAATTACACTGATAAGATCCCTTAGGGATCTTTTCACTTATGTCTTCCAGTTTGACAGTAATGACAGTTCAATAATTTAAAATTTATTTTTTGACAATGTCGATTTGGAACTGCAAATAACGATTTAATGAATATAATAATGGAGGAAAACACACCAAATAATACATAATACATAATCTACATTTAATTTTACAAATTACTTTTTTAATAATTATGTTTTTAATAAATAGTTTTTGAACAAATAAATAAAATAGATTGCAAAAAATTTTCTATGCGAATACCCCTCGAACGTTGATAAATAGCTCATAACTTCCTCAAGCACGTTGCTTTTAGGTAATATCCCTCCACCTACGGCGTCGGGATATTACCAAGGCCTTCAAAAAGGAATCTAGGAAAAAAGAGCCGTGAAAAAAAAATCCTCGGAAAAAAAATCCTGGAAAGAAAAGCCGAAGGAAAAAAAAGTCGGGGAAAAAAATCCGCGGATAGAAAAGCCACTTTATACAAAACACATTGACACAAAAAACCATCAAATATGTAAACAGATGCGACCCTGGGAACGGAAAAAAAAGCCGCGGAAATAAAATCCGAGGAAAAAAAAGCCGCAGAAAAAAAAGCCGCGGAAAAAAGCCGCGTAGAAAACTGATGATAGCAAAGCTACGTTAAAAACTTATGAACGATGAGACAAGATATGCAAAAATAGAATTATGGCAAAGACTCGTACAAGGAGCTTCTTTAAGAGAGTGATTTTTAACTCCCATTCCAAATGCTTAATTCGCTCGTGAGAGATTGTGGGAGCTCAGATTCGATTCCACCCTAGTTTTCGGTTAATGACACCCAAATGCCTCTATATATACTATACCTAACATTTGAAATACATATTAACGCGTATTTTTCAAATTTTGTGAAAAAAATCGAAAGAAAATATTGAGAAAATTGCAAATATTAGTATTTTGTAATTATCGATATATTTCGCCTAGGTTTAGTTTCTGCATTCCATATGCCAATTTTCTTGACTACTTAATACCATATCAATAGTCGATATAGTGAAGGACGTAGGAATTATTTTTTGGCAAGCAACAAGGACATAAATATTTTTTTCATCGTACAAGAACAGGTATATAAAATTAATGTATATGTAAGGAAATTTTTAAATAAAAAAATATATATTAGTGGATTTTCTAACTTCATTTTTTGGTGGTCCGTGCACAAGTTCGTGAGAGAGTATTGTGATTGGTGTCATTTTATTCCATATGCTGTACAGAATGTGTAAAGTCATAGGTTAGAGGTTAATATTTATAATTGTTAATTATGTGAAAAAAAATCGTCGTTTTCAGAAAGTTTAGTTAGTTTCCACACTTGCTATAACAAATAACATTTCACAGTGATCATTCAATAAAATCAGGTGAAATGAGTGCCATATTGAATCCAAAATGGCGAAAAACTGTATTATACGTTACAAATTAAACATGGGCAACAAATAAAAGCTAATTATGTATGAGGAATAACTAACACATTTGTTTTATTTTAGAATAAATATCTTTGATGGAAACACTTTCAGACTTAAAGATTCAGTTCAAATTATTAGCTAATATTCATTTTCATAATCAATATCATATTCTACATCACTATAAGAATCTCTAATATTTTCAGACTTCTCATTGTCTGCTAAAAACATTTGCCTGGTGGTAAAAATTTCGATGTACTGTTATGAACACTTCACTCTGGTGAGCACCTCCCCAGGATGTCAAGGAATATCGCCAGGCCGATAACATCCAATTTCAGTAACTTTCCAACCAAAATCGGTCACTGCTGCTGTAAGATATGTACTTGTTTTCATATCTTTTCTTAATGGTGCGTTCTTCTAAAACCTTGCCGGAGCGCAGCTCGAGTCAGTCATTACTTGTATTTTTTTTTAAATAATTAACAATTCGAAATGTTAACCCACTCCCCACCAGTCGCGGATCTCATCACTTTTCACATTCTGTACAGTATACCGAACATACGCCAATCACAATGCTCTATCACAAACTTGCAGACGAGATGTAGTTAGAAAACTCGCTACTTCGTTTTGTCGCAGAGTATAGGTTTTTTTTCCTAGGCTTTTTTTTCCTAGGCTTTTTTTCCGCGGCTTTTTTTCCCTAGATTCGTCGAAGTGAAAGAAACCTTGTTTTCTGTAAAGCAGCCTTTACTTCCATGGCTTTATTTTCCTCGCCTTTTTTTTCCGCGGCTTTTATTTCCTTCGGCTTTTTTCTCCAGGATTTTATTTCCGCGGATTTTTTTTTCGGCGGCTTTTTTTTCCGTTTACCTTCAAAAAGAGACCCCCTCCCGAACGTGTGAACAGGGAGAGGGATGTTTTTAAGCATGAAAGACACTACCCACCCATGTGCTCTATTGTCGATTAAAATAATTATTTTTTTCGATGGGAAGACGGCTTTCTTAAATGCAATGAATATGCAATGGGTTAGTATCTCAATGTTCTTAATTCCACGCAGACGAAGTTCCACCCGAACGAAGTTCCATGCGAGCAAAGTCGCGGGCATCAGCTAGAGGGTGAAAAAGGGGGTTGAAAGTTTAGGCTTTTTCGTTAGATCTAGATGCATGAAATTTGGCAAAAATATTTTTTGTTGAAATCTATTGGATACGTATAAGTGTAAGAAAAAATTTCGATTTTCACTTTTTGAAGGGGTGAAAACGGGGGTGGTAGATGGTTTAAAGCGCACCCGTATTTTTGAAATCGCTTAAGTCAGAAACGTGATCATTCGAGCGATGGAGTCTTCTGAAAAAATAAGAAGATACGTACTCGACGGTTTTCAAAAAGAAACCCCCGAAAGGGTGAACGGGGAGGGGCAGGTTTCCTCGGGTACTATGGATGCGCAGTAGGTTTCCCCAAGTACTAAGGATACGCAGTGGGCTTCCTCGAGTACTACGGATGTACAGTGGGTTTCCTCTAGTACTATGGATGCGCAGTGGGTTTCCTCGAGTACTATGGATGCGCGGTGGATTTTCCCGAGCACTATGGATACGCAGTGGGTTTCCTTAAATGCAATGAATGTGCAGTGGGTTAGTATGTCAATGTTCCAATGTTCCACGTGGATGAAGTTCCACGCGGACGAAGTCACGGGCATCAGCTAGTGAGAACATAAAATTATAAAGTGGAACAGCCGATAGAGACACTCAGGTAACTTTTGAATTTGCGAATGGATTTTCTTCAAATTTTGTAGTAATATGGTATGAAATTTGCAATTATACGGTGTAAAAAACCAAAATGAACGACTTCCAGTTTCGATGCAATTTACATAAAAATCATATTTTTAAATGGGACAAGCTGAACATTTTTACATATTTCTGGCCAAAATACATATGATCTGTCCGTCAAATATTATACTGATTTTCAAAAAATATAAGTTTTTTTTTAATTTCTAGATATTTATTATTGCAAAAAATCGATTATCAAAGCATTTCTGTTTTAAATTATAAATTTAGTACAAAGAGAAAATAGACATTATGCATATCACTTTTTTCGTAATTTAAAGATCTAATTAAATAACAGGTGGTCCCATAGGAGTTACATTAAAAAAAAATTGTTTTCGTTGAAAAACCAATATCGTTGAACTTAATGAAGAATAAATCGTGTTTAATGTTAGTATCTGAAGAGATGATATTTTAAAGGTACTTGTAGAACGATTTTAAACAATTCTGGTAAAATCGCGGCCTTCTATAATTAAAATTAAAAAAACCTATACTTCTTGAAAATCAAAATAATATTTGAGGATCAGATCATATGTATTTTGGCCAGCCGGATCAAAATATGCAAAAATATACAGGTTGTCTCATTTAAAAATTTAATTTTCATGTCAATTGCATCGAAACCGGGAGTCGGCCATTTTGGATCTTTACATCATATAATTGGAAATTTCATCCTATATCAGCACACCATTTGAAAAATCCATTAGCCTATTCAAAAGTTACGAGAGTGATCCTATCGGCTGAGTCACCCGGTATAAACTTATTATTATTATTATACTAAAATCATTTTTAAACTACTGGAACATATATTTCATGCATTTTATACGCTCTGATGTTTATTGGACTATAATAGTTAATGAACGATGTATTTTATACCAAAGATTAAAACTTGTAAAATTTAGGTTAATGATATTACCAAAATAAAACTAAAAGAAATATGTTTTTCTACGATTGTGCTGAAAGTCAAATTTTCTAACTTCAAAATGAGTGCAGAAAATATCACTTTGCCGCACGCCGTGCGGCAAAGAATTTGTCACACGCCTTGATTACATCTTCACGCACCAGAATAAAATAGTGTGTTTACCTTAAAGAATTTTATATTTCTTACTGGTAATAACAATTAAATTCTATAAATGTACATTAATTACACATGAATTGCAATTACAAAGTTAAATTTTCTTACTTCAGAATGACAGTGGAAAATGTCACTTTAAATAAAATTTGACAAGCAGCAAATTTAAAATTTTGGAAAGACTTTGAAAAGGGAAATAACTTCACAACCGTAGAAAAAATAGAATGTAACACACGTGTGGCAAGCTTCATTGCAAAACTCGTATGATAGGAACACTCGCTGTGCTCGTGTTCCTACTTTCATACATCGTTTTGCAATGAAGCCCTTGCCACACTTGTATTACAATCTACTATTTTCTATGATTGTGCTGAAAGTCAAATTTTCTAACTTCAAAATGACTGCAGAAAACATCACTTTGCCGCACGCCGTGCGGCAAAGAATTTGCCACACGCCTTGATTACATCTTCACACACCGGAATAAAATAGTGTGTTTACCTTAAAGAATTCTATATTACTTACTGGTAATAACAATTAAATTCTATAAATGTATATTAATTACACATGAATTGCAATTACAAAGTAAAATTTTCTAACTTCAGAATGACTGCGGAAAATGTCACTTTAAATAAAATCTGACAGGTAGCAAATTTAAAATTTTGGAAAGATTTTAAAAAAGGAAAATAACTTCACAACCGTAGAAAAATAGTATGTAACACACGTGTGGCAAACTTCATTGCAAAACTCGTATGATAGGAACACTCGCTGCGCTCGTGTTCCTACTTTCATACATCGTTTTGCAATGAAGCCATTGCCACACTTGTATTACATTCTACTATTGTTAGTGGTTTATGACCAACATATTTTATACAAATAATTAATACATACCGCAAATATGAAGTCTTTGCTAATTGTTGACGTATATGACGTACCTTTATTGACAATTTATTTAAAATGTCTTTTAAATCAAGATTGTCTACCCTTAGTACCCATATTTTATACGAGCTAGTGTATACTGGGTACAGTCGATGAATAATAAAGACAAAATATTTGGGTGTTCCCATATCCAATAAAGTCCAGAGTTTCTCTTATCCACACTATCAAAAAACTTAAGTAGTTTACGAAACAAACGTACATAAGCATGTACTACATTAAAAATGTCAAATTAACATTACAAATTTAATAACGTAAATGAAATTTTCATTGTGCGACCATTTAATTTATATAGACTGTTTTAAGACTTTTTAAGCATAAAAAGAGCTTTTGCCAGACCGCAGGTGCTCTGATATCATCTTTAAAAGATAAATCCTCATTTCTAACTCGATAAGTACTGTTATTTACAGTTCGGAAGTAGTATTTTAGTATTACAGAAGTATCCCAAATTGGTTGCTCTATGTCAAACAGTTCGAGTTGGCCGAGGGAGGGATTTTACGATCGTATTAACACAGCAGAACCATATAAAGACCTAGAATCGATACACTACGCCGTAGTTAGTGCTTTTTTTACAGACTTTTCGCGGAAATTAAATGTTTATTAAAAGTATATTTTGTTCAGGTTTGATTCTTAAAGTGCTGTGGAATCTGTAAGTGAGATAATTTACTGATTTGTCTGGATTTTATGACTGAAAATGAAAATTTTAGAGTTGGAAATTTCTGATGTCGTTTACGATGACTTTATTAGTCCATATATCATAAAAGCTAAAATGAAAAAAGAATAAACCGTCAACTAAAAGGACGGAGAAAATATTAATATTCCGTTCAGTCAGTCAGTTTCAGCTACATTTACTTTTAATTTTAAAATTCCATTACTCTTTATATCCACCTGAATTTTACGTTTTATCAACAAGTACATAATTCCTTTCAGAAAATTTTATAGGCTCCGTTCGCTGGATTTAATGAACATTGAGTATTTCATTAAGCCCGTAAATTATTTTACTGGGTGTCCCACTTAAAACTCCCGGCGCCATTTTCTCGATAACCAAAAGCGATGTTTGAATTCTGTAAAAGGTATCTACTAGAATCTAGAATACATAAATTACTTCAGTTTTGAGTAAAAGTGGTTATTTTAAACAGTGAGGTATAGATGGCGTTGCGATGCAAATAAATTTTTCGATCGCAGGAACGCTGAAATGAGTTGCATAAGATGGAGAATTATATTCTAAGCAACTTTCTTAATATGAACAATTTTCGAAAAATCACTGGTTTTCGAGATAATTGAACTTCAATGTAATTTTTCAAGTAACAAAAATTCCATTTTTTATGTGCATGTCTACAATTTATAGTGTAAAATTTAGTAAAACATGCATCATAAACATGACGCAAAAATTAGACAATACACAATAAACAAAAATGTCAAAATCTTTAATTTCCAAATAGCAGTTACAGACCCAATGTTTTATTTGAAAAAAAAAATTATTTTGTGTTTTGGAATAAATGTTTCATTACCATCTAAATGAGCCTGATTCACTATGAAAAATGTCCCTAAGGACTTATTGTCTAAAATGTATTTTAAAAAAGTTACGACGAATTTTGTATTCTAAAAAATTATAATGAAGTTCAAATATCTCGAGAACCAGAGATTTTTCGAAAATTGTTCGTATCATAAAAGTTGCTCATCTCATGAACTCATTTCATCGTTCCTGCGATCGAAAAATTTCTTTGCATCGCAACGCCATCTATACCTCAATGTGTAAAATAACTATTTTTACTCAAAACTGAAGTCATTTATATATTCTAGTAGATACCTTTTACAGAATTCAAATATCGCTCTTGGTTATCGAAAAAATGGTGTCGGGAGTTTTAAGTGGGACACCCTGTATAAAGGCTGTCCATTTTATCATGGCCCTCGAGAATATTTCGCTTAATATCAATCGTGCAACAAAAACGTTTTTACAAAAATTGTGTCGATTTATAAGCTACAAAATAGTTTAAAGAAATGAAACTAATTAGCGAATAATTACAAAAATATTTTGTAAATCAGTAGAAAAAATTTAACTTGTCATGGAGACGAATGATAAAACAAAACAATTAAAAAATTCGATAAGTTGCTCCAATATTTATTATAATAAAGAAAACACAAAAAAGACGGGGTGTCCCGAATTGCATAGGCCAAACTTCACTATACAACTTTTCAAAATAAGAAAAAGTTCCTATAAACATGGGTCGGGAAGTGCTTAGTTTCCGAGATACAGGGTGTTCAAGTAATTCTCCTGAAAATGTTTCTTTATGAATATTTTCGAAACGTCTAAAGATAAACAAATGATAATTTACACAGGAATTTATCTTTTTATGCTTTTTAAGACAAAATGACAAAACTATGTACGAAAATCATTCAGGAGCGGGTGAAACTGGGGGGGCCTGGGTATAATTTAGCCCCAACTTTATTGTGTGACACTTTTACATTAATTTATAAGCAGAACTTAAAAATTTGAAGTTTTCTACACAAAAAAGTCTGTTGTGTTTTTTCTCTAAAATTGTCAATTTTTGAGTAAATCTTATCTGAACTTTATTCGGGAATAGATTTTTATGAAGAACAGAAAAAACAATGACAGTAAAACAAAATTTGATTACATTATTTTTTATTAGACAACAGTGAATTAGATTAAAGTAAGGTAGATTACAAATTACTAGAGTTGTTCAAAGTGCATTCCGCCAGCATCAACACATTTCTGACATCTGTGCCGTACAGAGTATGTAGCCATACGAATGAAATCAGGATTAGTCCGCAAACTTTCACATTCTTCGAGAATTCTTTCTATTAACTCTTCTTTTGTGTTTACAGGGTTTGCGTAGACTTTGTCCTTTAAATAGCCCCAGACAAAAAAATCAACTGGAGTTAAATCCGGTGAACGGAGTGGCCAGGCTCTTGCACCTAATCGACCGATCCACCATTCAGGATAATTATTGTTTACCCAAGGATAATTATTGTTTACCCACAAACGGTTCTCAACAGCAAAATGTGCAGGAGCTCCGTCCATTTGAAACCAGCATTCATTTCTTAAATTAAGAGGAATATCCTCGGGATATTGAAAAAAATGGTTATTTAAAAAATAATTAAATAATGGTCCATTTAAACGGGGAGGAAGGATGTGGGGCCCACAAAAAGTCCCGTTTATAACACCACACCATACATTAACGCTAAACTCCTGTTGAAATGTCCTAGGGCGAATTATATGAGGATTCCGATGAGCCCAGATTCTTAAATTATTAAAATTAACCGATCCATTACGGTTAAAGGTAGTTTCATCAGTCCAAATAATTTTACTTCCGAAATCGGGATCTTGTTCCATGGCATTTATAAACCAATTTCGGGATAACCTGGTTGAAGGCTTTGGACTGGCTGCATTCGAAAAGCTTTTCTGTGGTCTTTTTTCAGAATCCGAAAAACTTTGTTTTTGGAAACATGCACAGCTTGCGCACGCAGCTGTTGGACCGCTCTTTTGATACTTAATTTATTATTACCGTTAAATTTGGCCAAAATTATGTTTTTAAATCGCCCATTTCGCTGTTCTTTATTTCTTGGACCTCTTTTAAGTCCAACATTTCTAAATTCTAGGTGGGTTCGAATAAAAACATCTTTAGATAGTTTCCCTCTATTAGGAAATCTTCTGCGATATTCATGTACCGCGGCATTCGCGTTTCCATTACAATATCCATAAATAAAATGAATATCCGCGTACTCCACATTACTAAACATGACCATTTTTTACTTTTCAATAGAACACTTTTTCCAAAAGGAAATAATAAAACTACAGAACAATGAACTACAGAAAACACAAAAAACAACAACGTCATTATTGTCATTCTGGCATTGCATGCTAGATTATTTTTCATTTGTTACAAACATTACAATCATGGCACACTCCTGCATACCAGGAATGCTGGTAATAATGGTTGCTAATTAATAAAGTTCAGATAAGATTTACTCAAAAACTGATAATTTTAGAGAAAAAACACAAGAGACTTTTTTTGTGTAGAAAACTTCAAATTTTTAAGTTCCGCTCAAAAATTAATGTAAAAGTGTCACACAATAAAGTTGAGGCTAAATTATACCTAGCCCCCCCCCCCCCCAGTTTCACCCGCTCCTGAATGATTTTCGTACATAGTTGTCATTTTGTCGTAAAGAGCATAAAAAGTTAAATTCCTGTGTAAATTATCATTTGTTTATCTTTAGACGTTTCGAAAATATTCATAAAAAAACATTTTCAGGAGAATTACTTGAACACCCTGTATCTCGGAAACTAAGCACTTCCCGACCCATGTTTATAGGAACTTTTTTTCTTATTTTGAAAAGTTGTATGGCTTGGTGAAGTTTGGCCTGTGCAATTCGGGACACCCTGTATATACATCATTGGTTGCTCAGAAAGTTAAAATATCTTTTTTTTTTTTCGGCTGACCAGAAAGTACACCCTTTCTGGAGATATTATCCACCAGAAATTAACGTTTTCCCGGGCTAGGTCGGAAAGTGACATTAGAGATCGGCGATAGCATATTGTAATACAAGCGTGGCAAGGGCTTCATTGCAAAACGATGTATGGAAGTAGGAACACGAGCGCAACGAGTGTTCCTATCATACGAGTTTTTCACTGAAGCTTGCCACATGTGTGTTAGATTCTATTTTTTCTACGGTTGTGAAGTTATTTCCCTTAAAGTCTTTCCAAAATTTTAAATTTGTGAAGATGTAATCGAGGTGTGTGACAAATTCTTGACGTGACATTTTCCAGTCATTTTGAAGTTAGAAAATAATAATAATAATAATAATAATAATAATAATAATATTTATTTACATTAATTTACATAGCACATACGCATATATTAATTAGATAACAGTGTAAATAAATATTGAGAATAGTGGCAAACTATAATAGTTACTAAAAGTAGGTGTCCGAGACTTCCTTAAGTTTTCGAAAAAACTTGACTGTAGGCCTCGAATTCCTAGGGAGTAATATATTTTTTCAACACTATTGCTATATTAAATATAATAAAATACTGAAATAACAATAAGAAAATCAAATAATAATAGGTGACTAAAGTGATATTTAAGTATTATACAATACGTAAACATGTGTATACATTATACGTACACATATCTTATGAAAAGGGAAGAAACAAAATATATAAACATATACATAAGGAATGCAAATATATATAAATAAATAACAACGATTCAGTCAAATGTGTATTTACCCCACAAAAGAAAAAGGTAAAAAGCAGAAAAGCGGATATAATAATGAGCTTTCATAAAATCGTAGGTTTAGTTTCAATTAACCACTGGCGAAGTTTTATTTTTGAGGACTTTTTATATATTATTTCCTTTAATTCGGGTGGTAGAAGATTGTACACTTTTATACCAATGTAGTGGTACACTCTCTGTCCAATGGTCTTACTTTTTTTGGGTAATAATAGATATTTTTGTGTTTTGTGTCTTGTATTATGTATATGTGAGATAGAATCCGTTATTAATTTGTGTTTTGACATATTTGTTAACGCAGTTAAATAAAAAAGGTTTCTTACGTCACATATTTTGGTATGTTTAAAAAGCTCCTCAGTTGAAAACCTTGCCGGAAAATTAAAAATGATTTTGAGTATTCGTTTTTGTATGACTTCCAGAGGTTTTATTACATTTGAGTATGCTCCACCCCAGCCAATAATACCGTAAGTGAGCAGTGATTGTACTAACGCATAGTAAACGGATTTAAGTTCGTGGATACTCAAAATATACTTTAATTTTTGAAACATGTAGGATAGCGATCTCAACTTCCTGACTAAGTTTTCAATGTGGTGATTCCATCTCAAATGATTATCTACAATTATTCCAAGATATTTAACATATTCCGAGTTTTCCAAATTCCATATAGTATTCCTATGTTTGAGTTCAACATCGATAGTTGTATAGGATGGTAAACCCCTTTTGTAACTCGAAAATGGTATATACATTGTTTTATTTAAGTTAATCGTTAGCAAGTTATTATCAAACCATTTTGTTATTTTGTTTAAATCTTCCTTTATTTTTTTATTTATTTCAGCCCAAGTCTCTCCTTCTACGAATAGTACAGTGTCATCAGCATATGACACTATGTCTCCGTAACAGTCTAGGTTAAGAAGATCATTTAGATATATTATGAATAAAATAGGTCCCAGAACAGTTCCTTGTGGGATACCAAATGTTATTTTTTGTTTATCACTGATATTGGTGCCTATTTTTACCGATTGATATCTGTTTTCCAAGTAGCTGCTAAGTAACTTGAAAGTCTGTCCCCGTATTCCTATATTTTGGATTTTGCGTAGAAGTAATTCATGGCTTACCGTGTCGAAAGCTTTTGCCAAGTCAATGAAAACTCCTGCACATGGTTTGGCTAAGTCTAAACAATTATAAATTTTTTTCGTTAAATTGGCTATTGCATCATTGGTTGACATGTTCTTACGGAAACCATATTGCTTCTTAGACAATAAGTTGTAACGTTCCATGAAACTAACTAGCCTAGTTTTTAATGCTTTTTCAAATATTTTAGCAACATTGGATAACAAACTAATGGACCTGTAATTATCAACTATTTGACTGTCACCTGATTTATAAATTGGTGTTATCAGGGCTTCTTTAAATTGGGATGGACAATCCCCTGTCTCAAAAATAAGGTTTATTAGGTATGTTAGGGGTTTACTTATGATTCGAGATAACTCTTTTAGAATTTTAGTTGTTATACCATCAGCACCGGGCGCTGAGTCATTCTTAAGTGACATTATTATCTCAATCAGTTCATTTTCATTAACCGGGTTTAAAAATATTGTGTAGGGGTTATTAGGTTGTGTTTGTTCATTTTGATCGGATTGCCAATCTTTTTTTATTTTCTGTGCCATTTTTTCACCAACAGTAGCATAGTGATTATTAAATATTTGCGCAATTTCTTTTCCATCCGTAACATTTATGTTATATTTATTTTTTATTTCAATTATGTCGTTATTGTTTGTTTGTGGACTGTTTGTATATTCTCTCATTAGGTGCCAAATTTTCTTGCTATTGTTTTTATTTTGGATAATGACATCTTTGTAATAATTTTGTTTCGATTTTGTAATTAATTTATTTAGTTTGTTTCTATAATCTTTGTATTCTTTAAGCGAATCTACATTTGGGTTTTTTCTGTACACATTATACAATTTATCTCTGACATGTATTGACTTTATTAAGCCCTCTGTGATCCAAGGTTTTTTTTTTACCGTTTGTTTTATTGTAATTGTTCGTGTTGACATTTCTACAGCCTCTTTGATTGTATTTATGAATATTTGGGTGGCTCCCTCCACTGTATCTTGCATGTAAATATTTTCAAATGTGTTCTGGTTTATGATTCTACATATTTTTTTATAATCTAAGAATGTTTTTGTCAACTGTGTTTGTCTTGATTTGAAGTTATTATCGTTAATTTTTAATATTGTTGGGAAATGATCTGTTATTTTAGAGTGTAAAATTATTGGCAGCAATTCATCTACCGTGATGTAATTACTTTTAAAAAAAATATGATCAATACAGGATTGGGAGTTATTTTCTATTCTAGTATGCTTGTTGATTAGTGATTTATAACCCTTTTTGTAAAGAATATTTAAATATTCATGGCTAGCCTCCGTATTCTCTAATATATTTATATTCATATCTCCTACTATAATTTCCGTATTATTCTTGTTTTTGTTAGTAACAAAAGTTTCTAGTTCTTGAATGAATGAGAGTGTATTAATTGTGTGTGGTTTATATATAGCTGTGATTGACGTTTTCTTGTTATTATCAGTTGCTATTGTTATTCTGATACAATTTATATTTGAAATATTAACTATTTTTGCCTCAAATTTATGTTTGTTTTTTACATATACTATAACACCGTCGTTTTTGTTTACGTTTCCTTTATTATAAATTTTTTTATAGTTTTGTAAATTAAATAAATCGTCATTACCCACAGACCATGTTTCTGTTAAAACAATTATATCATATAATTCATTAAATTCATTGAATATTACTTCAAGCTCATTGAAATTTTTTGATATACTTCTTATATTTGTATGAAATATTGTGAGACAATTTTTTGTTTCTGTAAGGCACGCTTTTAATTCTGGTATGGTATTTGCTTCAATCGTTGTTATTTCTTCAATATGAAAATCTCGTATATAATTGTCCATTATTTTCTAATCGTAAATCTAATACAACTTAACAATAAACAAGAGGAACAAATCAGTTGATAATAATAATAAAAAAAGAGGAAAAAAAAAAGAAATATGGAAAAAGAAAAGTAAAAATTAAAAATTAAAAGTGAATAAAAATTGATACACTAAAAACTTATATTGTATATTTTTTTTTTATACCTTATTATTCACAGGTATTCAGTTATTCTTACTTCCTTGTTGGCCTTAATTGTCTTTCACCTTTGTCACTTTTTGCACTGCCTGTCGAACTAGTCCTTTGATTTCTATTCTTCCCTTCTTCTTTTGCTTTATATACAAGTGACGTTTCTCCTTTTTCTGTCTTCTTATTATTGTCCTGGTTAACTGTTATTAGTTTAGGTGGGATATTTTCTTTTTTTATGGATGTTGGAGAGCTAGTACTTCTTCGGCTCGTTACTGATGACAGGTTTTCTTCATACGTTTTCTGTGTTGAATTCTCTATTTCTAGTTGCTGGAGTTGTTCTGTCGTGTAAACCTCGCCGTTTATTTCTAGCGCCTTTTATCTTGGCTGAGTAGTTTTTGGATCTTGCAATTTTGAGATGGTCAGATAGTACTTTCTGTGACTTTCAACACAATCGTAGAAAAAAGCTTTTCCGATCCCCGTTATTCTCGTTGCTATGGAAACGTATTTGTGATAATTGTTGAGATAAATGTCAAATAGATAAATACAATTAACTTTTACGAGTTTTCAAGAGTCAATTCACAAATGGAAAATATTGGTTCAGACTTTGAAGCGTTACAAGCAGAAATTGAAGTTGTATAGTAGTGTTGGTAGTAAAAATATTTTATTTAATTAATTATTATTGTTTGTCGTTGTATTTATTAGAAAAATAATACAAAATTGATTTTGTATGACAGTGTCGGCTGAAAAAAAAAATATTTTACGTTAGACAACCGAAAAACAGTGTTTTGCATGTCTCCCCAAGCTTGGGTCGATCTGCAAAACACCTCTTTCCGGTCTTGTAACATAAATTACTATTTCCATACAATTTTAGAATCATGATAAAATGAAACATAAAATATTCTAACATTTATTACGAAGACATGCATTTATTGAGAAATACTTCTGAAAACCAATTTCTATTTGCCAGCGTGATTTTTCGGTAATCCATTTTTAATAAAAATTATGTTAAAGAAATCCATTTCTTTGTATTTTATGTCATTATCTACTAAACTGGTTGCACTAATATTATTATTGTTTATTAAAAACAGTTGGCTGTAGACGAACTTGAAATCATTTAATTTTTGTGACAGTTAATAGTTATAGCCTTACTCATGTATTATTATAACTCTTATCACTGTGAGTGAAACGCATTTTTGTAAATTTTAAATTCTTAAATGAGTGAGTGAGAGAGTAACTATTAACTGAGATGAGCTGCCTGAGAAACAAATTATGTCAGGTTCTTTCATAGCCAACTGTTTTAAAAAAATAATAACAATAATAGTGCAACCAGTTTAGTACATCACATGAAATACAGACAAATGGATTTTTTAGCGTTATTTTCATTAAAAATGAATTATCGAAATATCACGTTGGGTATAATTAGTTTTCAGGAGCATTTCTAGTAAAGATTGGGACAAATTATTGGACTTTTTAATTGTTTTGTTTTATCATGCTTCTCTATGGCAAGTACGATGTTGGTTAAAATTGTTTATTTACTGATGTAAAAAATATTTATGTAAATATTTGTTTAGTTTTAATGAATAAATATGGCATATGACATATCGTTGAAAAGAGAGAAAAATACTCTATTTAATGCCACCATTTGCTGTCCATTCCAATTTTTTTTAACACTGAAGAGTAAATCTTGAAATCGAACGGTTTTGAAAAAATTTAAGTGATACCTCATTAAAAGACTCTATTTTGCAAAAAAAAATCGTATTAGAAAGTGTTTCGTATCCCTTCAAATAACGAGAGATATTGACTTAAACACATTCCGCATTTTCGAGATTTTCCATCATAACTCTTAAGGTAGGCCATTGGTGGATTTCAAATTTCTTTAAATAATTTTATAGCTTACAAAAATCGGCACAATGTTTGTAAAAAACATGTTTCTGCCCGATTGATATTAAGCGAGCTATCCTCGAGGACTCTGATAGAATGGACAGCCTGTATGTCTTATTATACATACATAGAACTGTAAATTACAAATAGACAAATAGTAGAAATGTAAATAGCCTTTCAGGGCTTATACTCAATTATGACTATTTAACTAGGGTAAACAAATACAAGCTGCACAGAATGCAGTTTGTGGGAATAAGGTTTGTCCATTGCATTATGCAATACACAAGAAAACTTTATTCCAGGTCTTTTCCATGTTATGGACTGCATACCATTTAGACCTAATGTGAGCCGAATTTTCAAAATGAGTTTAACATAATACGAGGTCGACTGCGACTGTCTATTAGATTAACATTTTGCTCGAAAACTGCAAAATCACTACGTCGCATAGTTGACCAGATTACTTATTTAGGAGCTCATAAATAGATTTTTGATTAATTACCAAACGCAAGCCAATATTGTTAATGGGTTTACAGATAATATTTTTTTCAAAAAAGTACCGTATTCGTTGCTAAACCCTTCTAAACAGTAGGCTTCAACAGCGTGCGCAAGAGTGGTTAAAATTAGTCTAAAGTTGGTGTTCACTGTGAGGAGATATGTCGACTTAGAGAGGTACAGTGAAGTCTTACCATGACAGCTGTTGCATGTACCTTCATGGTTTATATCATCATACATGCATAAGATGGCAGGTTTATATAAACTAAATTAATATATTTAATTGAAATTAAGTTAATAAAAATACAAATATTATGAAGTTTACTAGACTTATACCAAAAGGTAACAGTTAGGAACAGTAATTATTTACTACGTTGGAAAGCATATTCAGCGTACTTTAAGAAAATATACATCTTAAGTAGTATCTGGTGGTAAAATATTTTACTATCACTATACCCCTCGGGGTTTCTGCAACTTTGGCATGGACTAAAACCCAGGGCTCATATATCGGCACCATTTAGCAAGTACATGCAGATGACTGCGGGTTTTTGTATCAAACAAATTGGACTCTAAGCTGGTGCAGAAGTATCAAAATATTTTAACTGAGCTGTGTGAACACACTTCAGTCAAACTTATGTGGGTTCCGGGACTTAGTGGGGTGGAGCTTAATGAAGGAGCAGACCTTTTGGTGGGAGAAGGAACTTGGAGACTGGTGCAGGCCAAAGAAAAGTCCCTAACCCTGAGCTAGCCTTCAGATTGCCCACAAGTTTGATTCAATCAGAACTAGAAGACTAGCTGTGGCACAGTTTAGCAACTATTGGGTTCAAGCTACCGGAATCAGACAGGTTTCCTATAGAGGGGCTCTTAGCTGACAGTAAAAGGGCTCGATAGATAAAGAATGAGACTCTGAACAAGACTTAGGTTGAGGAACCATCATATTTGTGAAGTGGAGAATGAAATTATCACTCTTACATCATGCAATTGCGCACCACTAGAAGCATCACAGTATTCGTATCTCGAGGGGCAATTTTTACACGCAGATGAATTAGGTAATTTACCGTGCAACAGAGTGCTATCTCTCATGAAGAGTTGTGGTCTTTTCTAATAGGTTCAACATGTTGCGAATGTCCAATGGATCGACAGGCCTGAGTATTTAAGATCTCCGGATATGCTCGTGCACCTAATAAAAAGGTTCACTGGAAATACATCATGATTATTGTAGTGCGTCGCAGCGTATATCCAATGACGGTCTTATATAAGTTTTTAGGTCAAAACATTACATTAACCCGATCAACAAACAAAACAAACATATTTTGATATCTTATCATTTATGTAATGTAGCTTTAGTTTCTATGTTCGTATATAATTTTCGTTAGATAACAAGCAAATAGTTCAGACGGCTAACCAGCAATATACAACGTTGTTCTTGTTTCCATAAATTGGTTATGAGGAAGGAGCGCTGTTAAACGATGTTGATTTTCAGCAAATTGCCGCTGGTTGGCAATCCAATTAAAAGTTAGCATACAATTCATAGAGTGGTCTTTATATCTTTGGGTGGATAATAAGGAACCAGTTCACGAAATTCTACTGGGATAACCAATATGTAAGGAAATGGCAATTTAACATTAATAACTGAGGTACTGGTGTATGCTTTCATTTAAAATTACACTAAAATATACGTAATTAGAAAGCTTAGTTAATTATTCCTTACTCCAAGGAGATTCGTCGCGTCAAGATGATGGCCGTTTAAGAAAAAAAATTACAATCACTCATATTGGCGAAAAACATACGTTTGGAGTATGATCTGTGGTTAAATTATATCTGGCAAATATGAATACGGTGTTTTCCACTAGAAAGCAATATGGTCACTATATTTTGACTAAATTAATATTTTCATCTGCTACAATAGAATCTTCCGGAATTTTACGAGGAGAAGATGTACGTAATGAATTTGGCTCCTTTTCATACTGAGCAGGTATTTTTAAGATTAATTGGGAAGTTTATGGAAGGCTCTGACTGGATAGGTGCAGTAGATAGCTCAAGTAAGTTTAAGTTCCTATAATATGAATATAAAAATCATTTTGTGTTATTTACATTGCACTTTTATTTCCATAGTTCGATTATTAATATTAGCTGCTTAAATAGTGTATATATTAGGCAAAACCTATTACCTTGACCTAACAGGAAAAAAGAACTCCAAATTAGTGATCAGGGAGCAACAAACAGTCAGAAATCATACCGAACTGTTTTAAGTGCTAAATATTTGATTCTTTTATATTTCTAGTATCTTAATATAAAATATGTCGTCCATATTGATTTCTAAACATTATTGGTTCCACATCCAGTGGAAGTATGTTAACGACAAAAAAAATTTAAAAAACTTTTATTGTTCAAATAGGCTTAGAATGTCACGAAACGTCGAGATTTTAAATTTGAGCGGAAAAAAATTTCTGCCTGTCGGTCTGTCTGTAACTTTTTTGTGCGCACGTTTACTCTGGAACCGTTTGAGATATGGACTTGAAATTTGGTACACATATGTAGTTTAACGAGATCTAGAACTAGATTATATTTTCATCTTGTTCCGTCGAAGTGTTGGGAGGTAAATTGGGGTAAATTTGGGGTAAATAGGTAAATCAAGCAGGTAAGAGTCCATAAAATTGGTATTTAGTATATACAAGAGAAGCTAAGGCCTCAAAAAAAATTTTGGCATTAGCCACCCCCATTACCACCCCCACCCCATTATTAAAGGGGATGAAAAAAAATTGTGATTTAGTGTGTGTACAAGAACCAGAAACCTCAAAATATTTTTTTTACTTCATCCACCCCCCACTACCACCCCCTATCACCACCCCCACCCCACTACCGATGTGAGATATCGTTTTATGGGTTTTTGGGGTAGACGATTTCAAATATTATATTATTAAAGTTCCTTAAACAATTATTTCCACATACAAAATTTTTTCGTTGTGAGAGACTTGGATAGAAAATCTGGATGTGGAAGTAGTGATTCCTTGGGCAGCGGTTTTTTGTGTTCAAGAGGTCAAAATTAACTAGAAATCAAACCCTACATGAAAAACTTAGGTAAGGTAATTTTTATTCAAAAAATGGCACCATCTTGTTTCCTAAGGGAAAATGTTGACCTATCCTAATCGAAAATGGATCTCCTTGGAGTAAGAAATAACCATGCCAAATGGTATCCAATCAATCAATCAATCAAATAAAAATTATTTTAAATTAGTGGTTACAGTTATGCGCCTGAATCAGATCCCGGTCCAGAGCCGACCACACAACCACGGCGCGCAGCGTCATGGTAAGTATGCGGTCGGGTGAAGCGTGTCTGGATCTAGCTAAAACGACAGATATTGGAAGGGGGTTAGAACTCCTGCTTAACGTGAAAATCTAATAATTTGTGAACATAACTAAAGGGGAAGTTTTAAGATACTTAAAGCTACACTTGGAGGTTTTGTTTAATGCGCGCACATCGCGAGAAGTCTGGTTGTTGATACGGGAAAAAGTTCGAAAAAACCCGTTCGAACTAGTGACGTCCTTCGTCCGGTGGTCAGCCTGCCCCCGGAAAGGTAGGGTGGGAAGGAAGTTGTGGTTTAAAAGGTTTTGATTTTCAAGAGGTTATTGGTCTAGAGGGGATTTTGAAAAGGAACAAAAAAGGACAAAAGAACAAAAATTAACAAAAAGGAGACCAATAGAGGGAATTGAAGGTAAAAGGTGGTGAAAAGTAAAAGGAGGTGAAAAGTAAAAGGAGATGAAAGGGAAGTTGTGGTCCAAATGGTATCCCGTGAAGTTGAGATGCCGAGAGCTTCTGCTAGTATACCGGGTGCCACAGGCTATTGGCTCCCCCCTATATTTCCTTTATTTTTTAACTTATCCATTTAAAATTTGGGATGCATAAACTACCTTTAAAAATGGATTTTTGGACATAAAAACGGTATGAGGCCATTTCTGGTTTACCCGAAAATGACCGCAACTTTTGATTTTTAAATGGAACACCCTGTATATTTTTACATATTTGGATTCAAGACAACATTCTGAGTATACCATGAGATTTTCGCGAATTTTTGAGTCGATGTTCAGTTTTTTAAGCATTTTAAGACATTCGTCTAGAATGCTTTGGAATACCATTTTTTCTACGCCAGGTAAAGGCCATAATTTATTGAACACTAGGAGCCATCAATTTGAAAAAAAAATCGATAAAGGTGGTTTGTTCAATTTTGGAGGCTTCATAAATAGTTATTAATGAAATTAAGCGAAAAATTATATTTTTACCTTGAACTTTACTTGCCTTAGAACAAATTTTGTTGTTCCAAAGCACTCTAGACGAATGTCATAAAATGCTTAAAAAAAACTGAATATCGACTCAAGAATTCGCGAAAATCTCTTGGTATACTCAGAATGTTGTCTTGAATACAAAAATGTAAAAATATACAGGGTATTCCATTTAAAATTCGAAAGTTGCCGTCATTTCCGGGTAAACCGGAAATGGTCTCATACCGTTTCTTACGTCCAAAAATCCACTTTTACAGGTAGCTATGCACTCCAAATTTCAAATGAATAAGTTAAAAAATAAAGGAAACATAGGGGGGAGCCACTAACCTGTGGCACCCGGTATATAATTGAAGTACGGAAAAACGAAAAAAAATTAACTTTTTCAAATAAGGCAATTGGTAGATTTTGTAACTTCCTATGGGAAAAAGGAATTTTTATTTCCAAAAAACAGCCGAACACTACACACAACATGTTTAACTTGAAAATATATATTTTTTCTTCAAGCGTATTAAAATGTTTAAATTATGTCACCAAAAACAGAAGTAGAAGTAGGACATTGTTTTACTAGTAACATAATGTTAGTTCCGAAAGCGCCGCCGTAGTGGGTATTGTTTTACTAGTAACATAATGTTAATACCGAAAGCCACCGGTGGCGCGCTATCCACTAGCCACTTGTCATATTGTGTCAACATGTAAGACTGTAGTTTGAATATTTGTACATTTATGATAAATAAATGAATTTTTGCATTTTAATACGCTTGAAGAAAAAATAGTATATATTACACGGAGTAGAACGCCTTTTTTTGTGTTTCGCTCAGTTTGCGGCTTCGGCTTCGCCTCAGCCGCAAATCCTGGGCTCAACACAAAAAAAGATTGCGTTCTACTCCTAGTAATATAATATACTATTTTTAAATTGTACAGTGTATTTGATCAAAATATAGCGGCCGTATTGCTTTCTAGTGGAAAATAGACACCGTATTCGTATTCGCCAGATATAATTTAACCAGAGATTAAACTCCAAACGTATGTTTTGTGTCAATATGAGGGATTGTAATTAAAATTTTGTTATTTCCAAAAATGGCCGCCAATCGTTTTCACGACTGCTTTTCGGGCAATCAGTCATTCTCACGACTACTGCTGTTTTGAATTTTGTTTGGACACTCCAAGTCAGTCGTTTTCACAAGATCTTTGGACTAATGTATCTAGTTAAAAATCATATTTTGATGGTTGGACATTATGTTATTTTGAAATGTATATTAATATGATATTAACGCTTATGAAAGTAAGAAATGGTGGTCTAGTGGTTATGCTTTATATGTTACTAGAAAATACAAAAAAAATGTTGTAGTTACTTTCTTTTCCTTATAGACCGGGCGCTAGAAGGAAGTGAGTATGCAAAATGTGAGGACCGCATTTTATCAATGAATATTAGCTGAGAATAGTTCAAAGATTAATAATCCGGATCTTGCCGTTCCATTTTTTGGTCCATTTTTTTATCCCTCCTCCTCTTATCTACACAGGGTGGACCATTAATAATAAGCCATAGTTCAAGGGTAGATTCTTTGGATCAAAATATGAGGATATAACCAAAGATGCTTTTGTAAATTGTTGCTGTGGAAAAAGATGCAGGGTGTCAAAGTTGTAATTTTGTTTTTTTTTTGCAATATCTCAACTAGCTCTTGATCGATCTTCTCCCAATTTGGTAAGAAAATATTTTTAAGCTAAGAAACAATAATATATGTATCACATCACGCTAGCCCATGGAGGACGCTTCATAAGCTATACCTGATGATTCATGTTTTTTCTCTTTTTTTTTACGAATCGTAGTGGCATTTTTGACTAGAAAATCTCACGCAGAAGTCATTCAAATTTTTTTTGTCGTTACTATGGGGCTCGTGCACCGTTTGACAGCTTGGAGGTTACACAACCTCGTTAACCTCAATCATTCTTCTTCTACTAGTGCTGTTTGACAGCCGACATTTTTAGAGGGAGGAGAACGAGACACAACGTCACAATCACAAGAAAACTACGAACTGCACATGGAGAAATCGGAAAATTTGAGGTTGTGTCTCCTTCTCCTCCCTCCAAAAATGTCGGCTGTCAAACGATCCACGAGCTCTTTAAGGGGACAGCACTAGAAGAAGAAGAATAATTGAGGTTAACGAGATTGTGTGACCTCCAAGAATGTCGGCTGTCAAACGGTGCACGAGCCCCATACTTTACTAATTGATAGCACGCAAAAGTTAAAAAAAATTCAGCTGGGAATTTTGCATTTATTAATGATCGCTAACCTCTGTTAAGGGGACAGCACTAGAAGAAGAAGAATGAGTAAGGTTAAGTCTTGTGTGACCTCCAAGCTGTCAAACTGTGCACGAGCCCCATACTTCCACTGGATGTGGAAGTAAAAAAATATGTAACAAATAGAAATATATGAAAGCAAGACAAATAATTAGTCATTTTTATTTAGACAATCATTATTTATGCATTTACACAATGAAATACAAGATGATTCTGACTTTTTACAACTGCAAGACATTGTTAGACAATTGGACGTACCAAGGCTGAATCAATGACTCTGGAAAAGGCGGCTTTGTCAACACCATTCTGTTCTTCATATCCAAATAAAGAGTAATCAGTGGGCTCCAAATGTGTTTGATGAGCATTTTTCCAAATAAATGTTTGTACTGTAGCTCTTAACAAATGCAAATGCAAAGCATCAGCTGACGTGCATATCACTTTCATTAAATTAAAGCCGAAACTTATGTTTTGGGAAATCAGTTTATATCGGAGTTCAGTATTTAGGTCAAGGTTTCCCAAAGATACAAGGGCTGTTTGAACAAAATCCTTCGTTGCAGCTTTCAAACATTCTATTTTAATGCCTAATCTACTGGTAGTATCGCACTTACGGAATGTAATGCTGGTGAAATATTACATATGCTTTCACCAAGGGATTCAGGAGCTAACTGGCATCCTAGAAGATGTTTCTTTTTATAAGAATCGTCGAACCATAGACCTAGACAACCAATATTGCTAGTACATTTCCATTAATAAACCGCCAAGACGAATATGTCTGTATCAGCACTGAGGATAATAACATGGGCAGACTGAATTCTTACTGCGTGAAATATGTGTAAGTGGTTCGATTTTAATTCAAGTACACAAAATGAAGATCCTTGTAGCTTGAAACATTTTGTTGGATCATCGAATCCTCCACAAATTTACATCTCGCAGTCTTCTTTTACTTGCGCATATTTTGGAGCAGTAGTGCAAAGATATCGAACAAGTTCTAATTGATTTTGAGTGCTTGAAAAGAAAGCTTTACAATCAGTGGGAATGTTTGTTGAATGACTTGAAATATATTATGTATTCATGACAAACGCGAGCCTTCAACGCAACGTTTTTGTGTCGATTGACGCAGAAACATACTGAACCGCTAGACGCGCTATGCTTACCATAGGGCTTGGGGTCGTAGGTATAAGAATATCAACATACTTGCCAGTCCTCACCCCAAGACCCTGCGGGTACCGGACAAACAACCGTCCAGTACCTGTAGTCCCCCTAGCTCCGGGCAGACCGAAAATGCTACCAAAGCAGTTAGGTCCGCTCTACCTCGAGCTACACAGCTCATCCTTACCCTACCGATGATCCGGATGACAGGATGCCAATTGGTATTCTATGTACCGGCAGTCACTCCTGCCAAAAACGCAAAACACCCAACTGACCGATGACTACCCCCCGGGGGGCACAAGCTAGCGAAGAAAAGAAGATCAAGACAGAAGAACGCCATAAGAGGCCTTAGCCAGAATGGTCCAACGAGCCAGGACCCAGGGAGGTGGGCCGAAATCGTCTGCACCGCTCACATTTGTGAGTGGGGCCGACGTAAAGTAAGTTCGCCCGCCCTGCACGAGGCTGGTCCCCGGTCTACAGCGATGTATTGGGGTAAAGGGCAATAGTCCTGCCCGGCCCCAATCATCCGAAACACACATCTTTAGCCAAGAATATTGGCAGTCCTCACATTTTGCATACTCAACTACTTCCAGCGTCTGCACTATTACTTTATACTGACAAGAGTTTCACAAACTAAGTTGAGACCATAAACTTAAAAAAGCCTAAAACTGATATTATTTACAAAATAACTGCGAAGAGTGTCCTACAGAATGGACAACAATTATATAAACAGTTCAATAAATCGACAAAGAGTATATTATTTACTTTAGTTTATTTTCACCTACCAGTTTTTGTTAATGTGAAATGGATACTAAACGTTTAATCAATGTGTATACACGCAACATTTTTATTTTTAGTTTTAGATTTGAATTTCCTCTATCCAATTATTTTAATTTCAAATTCGTATCATAGAGAGTAATTGGATTTAAGCACACACTTCATTTTAATCCTGAAAAATGCATGAAACACTCGTGCAGAATGGAAAAGCGGCTGACTTGTTAAATTTTAAAATTGTAAATGGAATGAAGTTTAGTGCACTACAGGCTTACTTAATTAAGTCATCAGTTGAAGAGTGGATTCACTATGTCGCCCCTGTGATAAATCTACATAGAGAAAATTATTTAATTTCAATGATTTAATTGTGTTGTATTGGTATAGAACAATGAATTAATCAAATACAATTAATTATGTAATAATAATAACAACGACTTTATGTTCCACAAATTGCTTACAAAATTAATTTACAAAATAAATAAATGGCGAAGTTAAACACTGCAATAAGATTATTGTAAGTTTTTCGCCCGAAATTTGCACCACTTAAATAAGAATTTACATGGAGCTCAAGAAGGTTGTACATGTTTGTTTTTAAACACTTAGAGAAAAACTGAAGAGATGAGAAAAGAAAAAGGGAGAGAGAAGAAGAGGGGGATAAAATTAAAGGAGAATTGAAATTGACTAAATTGTTTGATTTTTGTTGAAGAAGCAAAAATTTTTTTGTAATGAATTTTCAATCTATTTAAACTAATGCCCTTTTAATTGGTCGAAAGACAATTATATATTTGGCAAATCTGGTAACTAAATCATCATTTAGAAAGTTCTGTTCTATGGATCGGTGGAGTTAAAAGAT
Organism: Rutpela maculata; assembly: GCA_936432065.2. NCBI lineage: Eukaryota > Metazoa > Arthropoda > Insecta > Coleoptera > Cerambycidae > Rutpela > Rutpela maculata. Next base: position 48,268,366 of record OW386285.2, read on the forward strand.
TTTGAAACCTAATATTCAACATATGAACGTTTGTCCGAAATTTAATTTTATTAAATAGGCAATTTATTGACAATGATCCTATAATAAAAACATGCTGCGTGTAGGAGCTTACGTGTTCCATATTTAACCAATCGTTTTCGCGCAGTTTATAAGAAATTTGCTTGAACCTATGGATTCCATGAATAAGTCGTAGGCATGAATTTCGAAATTTTTGCACGTTTTTTTATACATGTATGTTAAACTGGGTCATAAATCCGCAAAAAAAATTAAATTAAATAATAACAGGCTTTGTCATAACATAATTTTGGTTTCTTGGATAAAGTAGTGCCTGTTTCCATTTTCAACTTGACTGTCGCATACGTTTTTTTCATGCATTTGACTATATGTGTCTAAAATCGAAGATCAGTGTCAATAATTACGCCAAGACTTAGATTGTGCAACCGCCTGAATATTATTATCATCAATTTTAATAATTTCAAAATTTTTATTTCTGGCCTAGCTTTTTTAGAGTAAAAAATCATAACATTGAACTTGTTAAGATTTATTACTAAGGCTGACTTTACAAAATTATCTACATCTTGATTTTTTTCTAAACAAAAATTCTGTACATCAGGTTTAAAGAATTTGTAAAGTTGTGAGTCGTCAGCATAGAGGTGTATGTAGTAATGTCAGAGGCATTTGACTATTTGACTTGTATAAATGATAAATAGAAGTGTGCCCAAAATAGATCCTTGTGGTACTTCTGACTTCAAAATAGATAACTAGAACTTACATTGTAAATACAAACTTTTTGTTTCCTGTTCTTAAGGTAATGTTCAATTTTTTTTTAATTTAATTTAAGTCCTATGTAGTGAAGAATGAATAAAAGTAGTTCAATATTAATAGTGTCAAAACCTCTGCTAAAATCAAGTGAATTGTACATAGACTTTAATCCGTTGCTCCAATCTTATAGTCGATAACATGTAATAGTTCTGTAGTTCATCTGTACCCTAGTCTAAAATCAGACTGATTTATAGGCAATATTATTCTCTCTGGCAAATACGTCCTAAGTTTTATTTCCATGATTTTCTTAAGCAATTATGGTAGTATACTAATTGCACGAAGGCCTTTGAACTCTTCTGGATTTGCTTCTTTTGGTAAAACGGTTAAGACAGCATAATTTTCCCAACCATGAGAAATACGATCATCAATAATTAACAATATGCATCAAATATGGAACAATGTGAGTAGAACAGAGATTTATCGTTTTTAAATTACACCCATCACATCCTGTAGCATTAGAAGTGATTTCACTTAGATCAATTTGATAAACATTTTTAACAAATTCTTATTTGATAAGGATTAGCCTGTAGACAGTTACAGAATTTGAATAGCCCTGGTTAAAGAAATTTAAAGAGAAGTAAATCAATTATTTTAATTAATTACTCTGTATCTATTTTACAAAATACTAATGCGTTTTCATGTTTGATACAATTAATAAAATTAATTCAGCTAATAAGTAAACATGAATACGAGAAATTTCAGTGGAACTCAATCAATCTTACATTGTTGCAAAGCGTATTGTAGTAGTATTACAAATTCCCATGTAAGTAATGCTTTTAAATGTTAAACCGCTTGAAAACTTAGGAAAGTTAGAAGCTATAGTGTTTACTTTTTGTTAACTAGTTTCCAACTCTGAAGGATAAATCCCTCTTCTTGTGCATCTTATGCCAAAACGCTTAACGTAAACAAAAAAAGTATAATAGGATAAAAGGCTAAATATTTATCGAAGTCTGACAATTTCATAACGGAGCCAACTAGTACTCAATAACTCACCAATATTGGGTACAGAATAAACGAATTTGGCAAAACAGAAATAAATATGCAGAAGTGCTTAGACACTGTTTAAATTTAGCATATGCTTGCAAGCAAATTAAAAAGGACGAGGGAAAAAAACAAAGACTTTGTACAAAAGATTTGACTGATCAGAGAATTGCGTGAGACATTGAATGTTGAAAATTATGGCAATGACTTTGCAACGGTTCATTGGTAAATCTCATGCTAACGAATTGCAGAGGGACTTTTGTTACTCTTCACACTGAATTTTCTTAATATCTGAAGCAATTCTTCCAGTAGAGAATAACTAATAGAGCTAGACGACCGCCTGCGCCTCACAGGCGTGTTTGTTATGTATGTTATTTATTTTAGTTATTTTTTGTTATTTTCATTTTAGTTCACAATAGATTTGTATTAACGTAGAGCCGTTAACAAGTAATTTAGTTTTTTTATATATAAAATGTTAGGCATTTTGTCATTTATGTACTTTATCTGCAATCAAATAATTAATTATGAATTTCTTCTATTACTATTACACCCATGCTAGGAGAAAGTGACTGATGTTTTGCATACTAACTTTTAAAATCTATCGATACCGTGTCGCCAAAAGATGATATTTTGACTACGCGCAATAAAATTTTTGTCGGTCGGCCAGCTACGTAACTTATGCAAACACCAAAGCAAGATTTAATCGATTGCCACAGATTTCCGATTGAGAAACTTTTAAACTACATGGTCAAAATATCATGTGGCTTTTTACTGGACTACATTATGAGGATTAATATATGTCTTTGTTAACTAAACTACTATAAGTATGACAGCAATTTAGGTATATAGCTGTCTTTGAGGTATATGTGTTAATTAACGTAGAGTAAATGGCAATAGAGAGATATGGCAGTCAGTGATACAGCACGACGTTCGCTAATTACGTTACGTTATTGATACAAATAACGAGACTTTGTTTTAGACTTATTGCACTGCACTTCCATTCTAGCGTATACGTTATCTTCTTCGATCGATTTATTAATAATAGACTTAATTAAAACTGAATAAATAAACTAATTTCCTATCTTTTCTCTAAAATTGAAAAAAAAGTAGCAAATAAACCTCAAATATATTAAAATTATCAACGTAACCTCAAAAATTTATAAACAAAATAACGAATGAACCCGGAACGAACTGACAAATGACATAAATACAGATCGGCTGATTTCGAGATTTATACTTTACAAATCTTGGGCTTCCCGATATTCACCGAGATGAGGATAACGTCGTTTACTCGACGTTCGCTAAACGTACCGATATTACGTCAGGCGCTAAGTTATTACCGCATGTCTTAACGCAGATTAAAGGTGCGCATGCTTAGATGTCAAATAACGCGATCCTGTAATAGCGAATGCCGTTATGTGACTATGCCATATCTCTCTAATAAGTTAGTCACATAGCGTTATTAATTTAATATTTGCATTTAGTATTAAATAACACGACAAAAATTGTTAAGAAACGGGTTCCTCATCATAGTCGTTTTTTTCAATTATTAAAGTTAACATACAGTATCGGAAGATTTTGGATTTGGGTGGCAGGCATAGTTTCAACGGCTTGACAGACCGCCTACAATAAAGTCGTGTACCAGCTCTAGTAAAGGGGCAAATAATGACGCGCTATCAGGAAAACACGTACATCATTGCTATTAAAAATTTCAGTACCATTTATTCAAAGGAATGATGTAGTTGGCTCTGTTCAGTATAGGTAATATTATTACGTGCTTTAATAACTAAAATTATTTAACTCATTATACTTGCAAAACGAGTCAAATAATTCTTTACATTTCCCGCAGACAGAGCTGCCCACGTACATGTGGTGGGGAAAGCAGGTGGCACGAGTAGGATGTGTTATACGATAAAAAAAGAATAGCCTAGTTGCTTCGCTCTCGCTTGCTCTCATTGCCGACCCAAATGAAACATTTTCTGACACTGTATATTGAAAACAAATAACAAATATGAACAGTTAAAAATATTAAGGCCACAGGATATCAATAACGGATGCGGAACATATACGAAAGACTAAAAGCAGAACTGAAAGAAAAAGAGAGACGGACAGATGTCATGAAGATAGCAATGCGGGATATTCTTCGGAAATATGAAAATCTGCGGGAGAATTAGTAAACCAAACTTTCAGTATCTATAGAAGAGAGAATAATACACACACAAGATGATTCATCTACAACATTGGATCATGAAACTAGAGAAAGAAAGGAACATAAAAACTAAATTAATACAAGAAATGGATCACTAGCTATTGGATAAACCAACACCAGCACTTTTGAGCTTGAAATAGGCAGAATCAACAACGAATTAATTGAGTATGTAGGGGAAAGGCTAAAACCCTACACTACCAGACGATATTCATCAAAGGCAGATCAACGGACAACCATATTTCATCACCAGAAGTATCCTGGAAGAAAAATGGAGAAAAGGGACAAAACTTCACGTAGTCGTGATATATCTACCAGTCATGATGCCATAGTCAACACTCTACGCAGCAAAAGAGTAACACACTACCTAATTTACAAGATAATAAAAGGCTGCCTTTACAAAATCACTGTAATTCAACGGCTCGCACAGATGACGTAAACTAAACACAATAATATCAGAGTCATATAAAGATACACTGTATTTCCCGACTATTCGTTATTATCCTTCAACAAGTTATTCAAATCACAATAAAGGAAACGTCAAATTTTAAAGAAGGCGTAGGATCATTGAGGACCCCGATCGTCCCGTCAACACAGAAGAATGCAAAATAGGTGACTACATCCTACGAATGAAGAATAAACTAAATACCTAGGAACATATCTAACGAACCAACTGAAAAGGATAAAAGCTATAAAGGAAAGACTTCAAATGGTTACAGGGGAAATTTTACTCTTACATCGAGAAAATAAACCACCATAACAGACGTATAAGGCATATGAAAAGAATATACACAGTTATCGATCATCACTGCCACCTATGACACACGGGTGTTAATAACACAGCAATGACAAAAGTCAGGAGAAGAAATCTGAGGAGAGACATCGTTCAACTACTCGCAAAAACAATTGGATCAGAGTATCCTCTAGGTAGAGCTAAAGATACTAGAAAGAGCACCTCGTAAGGGAAGTTTCTTAAAATATATTAGCATGATCAGACTTGGATCATCAGTATATAGAAAGAATGGTTATTTTCTTGTCTTTTCATATTGAATGTTAAATGTTAGATATAGTAAGTGTATGAAAGAAATTGACAAGTCGGCTCGTAAAGAAACTTCTTGTTGATATTCTAGCTTGATCAGATTTAAATCAACGGTATATCAAAGGAACGAATGGTTTCTTTGAAAGTTATCTGCTGAATACCCAAAATAATATTTTAAAACAATGATGTAAGCAGAAATGCAAAATATTTATTAAAAAAAAAATAATTTCCCATGTTTTTCCTTCTTAATTTGGTTTTCATTTAAAGTGAAAAAAATAAAGCACGAAGAAAATGCCTTTTTAGGATATTTCGTAATCGACAGTTATATTCTGTGAGTTAGATTTAACATTTGAGAATAGCTTCATTTCACACAGATATCAATCATAGGAATTTATCTAGTACTTAGGTTAAATATCTGATCTATCTTCTACATTTTTTTCTTTTCATATTTGTGTGCCTTTAGAATGTTTTACCACGAATACACATACACAAGCAGAAATGCTATAAAAGCAGGAATTATGCAAAATATTTTTTTGTGCCAAAAATAATTTAAAAAATTATATTTTTAAAGTATATAAGCATTTTAACTTTCATCACAGATTAATAAATATATAAAAAAGCTAAAAAGTCACAATAACTTACAATATTACATTTCAATAAAAAAAAGGATTGCTGAAGAGTTATCTTAAAATATTTGTCTCTTGACAATAGACTACTACGTCGTGACCTTAACCATACATTTATAAATGGATCGTATATAGCATTCTTGGAACGCTTAAATCTTTGTATTAACACTTGCAAAGACAGTGTTGCTTGGTAGCGATGTACGTAGGTTTTTGCTTTATAGAAAAGAAGATCATATACTGTCCAGTGAAATTCCAACGGATTTACCGAAATCCAAATTTACTAGTTCAAATATAATATAGTAAAGGACGTGACCGGCTTGTATTGTTTACTGTAAGAAGGGGGAAATATAAAATAGTGCTTACCTGGCCCTTTAGCTCCTCCGGACAGTAATCTGCCCAAGCGAAATATTACAGCACGCTCGTACTCCTGAACAACCTGAAACAATAGTCAATGTGTTAATTTATGAATTTACAGTTTACTGTATTGTTGGTATTAAAATTTATCTAATTCTTTATAATTGTCAGTCTGTCTTCTGACCCGTTAATAGTTCCTACAATAATTTTTTCTATAAGGTAAAGGGGGTTGTCACAATTGTTAATTCAAGTTTTAAACAAAAATATTATTAACATTATTATAGAAAATGAAAAAACTAGAACTTTGATTCAAACAATTTTTTCTATTGTTAATACTTCTACAATTTACAATCACCAGAAAGGTGAAAAGGGCATAGCATGATAAGCATGTAAAATCTACCCCCAAACAAAATTTTGTTTGTTATCAACTATTTGAAGGGACTTACCCTAAATATGATTTTCCCAAAATTTCAAGCCTGCAACCGCCATATTGGAGGAGTGGTGGGAAGGTTTTTTGATTTTCGTTTTTTAAAATTTTCTCGGATAACATTAAACAAAAATATCCGAAAAAATTCAGTTATTACTTACATGTTGGACTATTTGTCATTTTTTTTTTCATAATTTTTAAATGCAAATTTCGTATGCAAAAAAAATTGTCAATTTTTGCACACAATTTTTTTGGCACTTGAAGAAAGAAGGCCGCTCTGGATTTTTCATCGTAAATTACTCATTTATCAAGGCCCATTCTCAAATTTTTTTCATATATTTAAAAAATGTGGAAGATAGTTAAAAAACGAAAAACTGCATTACCGACCATTCTCTTAAACGCGCCTCACTATCATTTGGACGCATGTCTTGTTAACAAATATACAGGGTGTTTCATTAATAATAGGACATACGCTAACTGGAGAATCCTTAGTCCAAAATATGAAGATTTAACCTGAAACACTTAGATAAAATGTGCCTCCTTACTGAGATACAGGGTGTCAAAGTTGTAGTCTTTTTTCTTTTTTTTTGCAATATCTCAACTACCTTTTGACCGATCTTCTCCCAATTCGGTAAGGAAAATATTTTTTAAGCTAAGAAACAATAATTTATGTATCACATCACGCTAGCCCGTGGAGGGCGCCTCATGAGCTATACCTGATGATGAATATATTTTCTCTTTTTTTTTTACGAAACGTAGTGGCACTTTTGACTAGAAAATCTCACGCAGGAGTCATTTCTACGTAAAAAAGGTACACTTGATAGAACTTGATAATTCCAACCGTTTACGAGAAAACTGCAGCATAGATCTCAAAAATTCTTTCAAAACAAACCGAATGTGAAAAGGAAAAATTGTATTTATTGAAAGGTGTGCTTTGGTGACGTCTTAGTTCTGTCATTTACGTAGAATTTCATTAGTTTGACATTTTGACAGAATACTTTTCACCATTTTTTTCCCTATTCTGTAGATTATTTACAAATCTTTGAAACTTGTCGACTTTTTTTCATGGGTGTTTTGAATTTATCATTCAACTCTCTTATTTCATCCTCTTCGCGAGGAAAGCGATTGTTTCAAAAATTCGAAATGGGAGTAGGTTTTAAAGGTCTTTATATTACCGGCACGGTAGTTCAGTTGGCTAAAGCGTATCCTGTGGGGCATACACGCTAATCACACTGTCTATTGTGTAATGGATTGGAGTCCCAGTCCCGCCACTGGGTCAGTGGGTTGTTCCAAATCCGTAATTCCGTTCCGGACAGCCGTGGCTTTGAGTTTTTGGGTTATCTGCTATACGTGGCGTGATTATGTTAGGTTAATTCTCTTTACAACCGGTAATTTTTTTTAAACTTAAGTGAATATTTTGCGAGATGAGATGGCATATGGGATTAATATGATCTAAGAAATTAAAAATCACGAATGTAAAAATGATTTGAATGGAAAATGCTTCAAATCATGACTTTGATAAAATTTTTACCAAGAATTCTTGAATTTCTAAGAAAGTCTAAAATAATTCCACATAGGAAAAAGGGAAATTTAATGTTACATAATTTAATGCAAAAAAATACAGGGTTTCACATTTGACTAAAACGTTTTCGCGGTTTGAAGTTGACAAAATGTAACGTAAAAAAACAACATTTAGTATATTATTATTGAATTTCTTTAAACCCTATGCTCTTCCTGCATACCAAGAAGCAAATGAGGATCGTTTACGCGAAATAAGTTAAAAAGATTATTGCAAACCCTTACACCTGTCAAAATTTTTATAAAATGTCAAATATGACAGAACTAAGACGTCACCACAGCACACTTTTCAATAAATACAATTTTTCCTTTACAAACTGCGTTTGTTTTCAAAGAACTTTTGAGATCTATGTGGCAGTTTTCTTGAAAATGGTTGGAATTATCAAGTTCTATCAAGTGTACCTTTTTTTACGTAGAAATGACTCCTGCATGAGATTTTCTAGACAAAAGTGCCACTACGTTTCGCAAAAAAAAAAGAGAAAAAATATTCATCATCAGGTATAGCTCATGAGGTGCCCTAGCGTGATGTAATACGTAAATTGTTGTTTCTTAGCTTAAAAAATGTTTCCTCACCAAATTGGGAGAAGATCGGCCAAGATATTGCAAAAAAAAAAGAAAAAAACTACAACTTTGACACCATGTATCTCAGTAAGGAGGCACATTTGATCTAAGTGTTTCAGGTTAAATCTTCATATTTTGAACTAAGGATTCTCCAGTTAGCGTATGTTCTATTATTAATGAAACATCCTGTATATTTGTTAACAAGACATGCGTCCAAATGATAGTGAGGCGCGTATAACAGAATGGTCGGTAATGCAGTTTCTCGTTTTTTAACTATCTTCCACATTTTTTAAAAATATGAAAAAAATTTGAGAATAGGCCTTGATAAATGAAAAATCCAAAGCGGTCTTCTTTCTTAAAGTGCCAAAAAATTGTGTGCAAAAATTTTCAATTTGGGTAAATAGTCCAACATGTAAGTAACTGTGGATTTTTTCGAATTTTTTCGTATAACAGTATCCGAGAAAATTTAAAAAAACGAAAATCAAAAAAAACCCCACCACTCCTCCAATATGGCGGATGCAGGCTTGAAATTTTGTGAAAATCATATTTAGGGTAAGCCCCTTCAAACAGTTGATAACAAACAAAATTTTGTTTGGGGGCAGATTTTACATGCTTATCCTGCTAGGCCCTTTGTGATTAACTGTAGTTCTTGCGATTATCTTATCTCTGTTCCCGTTACTCTTACGAAGTAATTAGGTTATCATCAATATTGCAGATTATGCAATTTTCTATAACTTTCATTAGGGAAAATTTCTTTCACGGTCAATTGTTTAAAAGTTACATCAGTTGAAAGTTTTCTCGAGTTTCGGAAATATGTCAACATTCATACAGAACGGAACATTTTAACCCAATTTTTCTACAGGTACAAGCTGCACCACACTTTCACAAATTTACATGATATGAGCTGCAGTAAAGTTGTTGAAGAAGCAGGATATTCCTAACTGGTTAAATGTCGCCTATTCGTTCTTTCCAGCCCCGTATCCGATCTGATTCAACACCACAGCTAGACCTGGCCATACATCTCGTATGAATATTGGCCTGCAGCTTTCTGGGTTTAAGGGCCTTTGTTGTTGCTGCTATAGTATATCAATGTGGTAATAACCTCACACTGCTTAATCAAGAACATAATGCTATTGATACTTCTATCTTTCATGTCGATTTTGTTGTTTGATAGACATCGATTTACGAAAGCGTAGGAAAGCCATGCTACTCATATATTTTTTCTAACTCGGAATTCACAACTATGTCTCGGAATTTATAATTATAAGCCGGAATTCACAATTGTAAGTCAGAATTCACAATCGTAAGTAGATATTCACAATTGTATGTCAGAATTCACAATTGTTAAGTCGGAATTTATGGGGATGAAATAGTTCTACAAATACTCGAATACTATACTCTGTGCACGTTCCGCCAATCTTGTTGGCACTATCATGACATGATTAAAACAGAAGTAAATTTAACAGTTCATTTTATCTATACCAAACTAATGGCATTGTTCAACAAATTCAACCAATCCTCTCAACCCTATCCACACTCTGTTCGACTCGGCAAACCATCACCTACTAACCAATAATAAAGCGGGATATTTGGAATAAGGCCTTTATTACTACTCATACTCTTTTTGCATTTTGCAATTTCTATGCTTTCTAAAGCATCCTGCTGTCTTTTATTTATTACATTCCTAATTAACCTTAGGCTATTTATCATAGAGCATAAAATCGAATCAAATGAAAAGTCCGAAATTTACGAAATCAGTTGTAAGAATTATAATTTGAAGAATGTTGAACTAGTATAACTAGATTCAAGGAGCATAATATTACCTGTCTTAAAAATGGAAAAACTGAAAAAATTAGTGTTGCCCAGCCCAACATAACAATCATTGAAAAGAAACAATAGGCAACTCGATGCATTTGAAAGCTTAAAAATTGCAAAATGTAACAGCACTATGAATAGTGATAAAGGCCATCTTAATCCAAATAGTCCACTTTATTGGTTAGTGGGTTATATACTGACTAGTGGGTTGCGTTGAAACATGACATGAATTTAGTTCAAATACAGCATATACTGTTTAATTTCCATTAGTTCTAATCATCTACAGATGATGCAAATATGATTGACGAAACGCGTATCGAATATAGCATTCGAGTATTTGTGGAACTAATTCCTTTGGAGGGACCCAGTCACATTATCCACAAGCCACTGACTTTGCATTGCTCTTTCATTAAGATCAAAAGGAGCCTGCAGCGTCAAAGGTGACCGAGTCTGCTTTGCGCTGACTAGAGCCAAAAGCTCGAAACCAGTACACAAATGGCTCTGGACACTTGCCGAAACCGCGGGATTCTTTTATTCTAAACAGAGTTCCCTTCATCAGCATTTGTTGCAATTACACTGTTTCTAGTAATGATGTTTATCATTCAGAACGCACCTTAATCGTAGAATTAGGAAACCAAGAGGAGGAAAACGACAAAATTGCATATTTCGTCTACCATTCCTCTAATTATTACTTCTTTAGTAATTCCGACTTAGCAATTGTGAATTCCAACTTAACAATTATGAATTCTGACTTACAATTGTGAATTCCGAGATACAATTATGAATTTAGACTCAATAATTATGAATTCTGAATTAAAAAAATAATATTAATAGCATGGCCTTTCTATGCTTTCGTATCGATTAGAGTAAGGACATTTTATAGAACTGACGCATCTTAGTAAAATATTTAAAGATTATCCTGGCACCATGAAATTCTGTATCGGCAATAATGCTTTCAGGAGCCATACTGAAAGGCATAATGGAAAATGATAAATAGAATGTTTAACGGCATGATGAATTTGTTATGCTCATAAATGCCGGTAAATCCGTAAATTGAAAGGTCTAAAAAAGAGGATATTATATTATTTATATTAGCAGATGGTACTGCTTGATTTATAATTCTGTTTTAAACTGTCTTGTTATTTTCCGAAAACTTAACATATTAAATATATATAAAGAAAATATAATATTAAAAACGTAATTTCAGTTTAAAATATATATCATACAGGATATTTAAAAGAAACGCACCAGCATATCTAGGGCAGGTATAATAGCAAAAATAAGTGGTGTTTACTTAATAAATATATATCCCAATATGAACGGTTTTCCACGTATTGAGTGCTAGTTAAATATTATGGTCAAAACTACAACAAATATCAGTTTGGAATTAGAATAGAATAGAATAATGTTTATTGTGTAAAAAAATTATAAAATTATTTACACAAAAGGTAAGAGTTCGGCATCGCCGTTCTTCCACTCTCCCTAAAAATACACAAAACATATACTACTTACTGAAAATACACATTTGTAAAATATACACTAATAAAATACACACTAATAAAATACACACTAATGAGATAAACTAAAATATAACTAAATTTAGACAAATTTAACTCTCCAATAACACGATTTTTACATTTTCTTTGAATGTTTCTTTTGTCAAGGAAATAATATCTATAATCTTATTTAAAATCATAGGTGCCACGTAAGAGAAGCATCCCTCAAATTTTGACGTATTGTGTTGTGGCACTCTATAATTGTCTTTACGTACGTTCACATTATGTACATCCGATCGTTTTACTAACTCATTATACAAATATGATGGTTTTTCTGTGTCAATCAGTTTTTTCAAGAAAATACAGTACAAATAGTATGCTAGCATTCTGAATTCTCTGCAGTTTCAATGTATTATATTGAGTCAAATAATGTATATATGTATTGCAACATCTACATGTGGATATATCAAACTTTTTATTAAATTTAATTTTGTGTTAGATTCAAGACAGTACTTAAATTTCTTCAAATTATTTAATCGCATGAACGAGGTGGATATTACTTTATTGACGTGAGTTTCAAATGTCAAATTATTATCTATATATAACCCTAAAACCTTTGCTGTATCAGTCCAACTGATAACTTCATTATTTAATTTTATTGTAACATTATTATCCTCCACCTTTTTTCTTAGCTTTTCGTTTCCAATACACATTACAACCAATTTACTGGGGTTTATCTTTAATGCATTGTCATTACACCTTTGACTGAAATTACTTAGATCTAAGTTTATTTGATTGACACATTCTATAGCTTTTTCTGGTTTAGCAGACATGTAAAATTGAACGTCATCAGCGTACATATGGTAATGCGAATAAGTTATTGATTGTGGTAGATCGAATGTAAATATAGTAAAAGGAATAGGTCCCAAAATACTACCCTGCGGCACACCACTCTTTGTTTGCAATAAATCGGATGTATTATCACCGACTCTTACACATTGCCTTCTCGAATGCACGTACGAATTAAACCATTCAATACATGTGTTACTTAAACCAATGTAATGCAGTTTGGCTATCAGCAAGTCAAAATGTACCACACCTTTAATTTGATCAAGCAGTATCAGAAACGTAATCATTCTGTTATCCATTGCCACTGAAATATCGTTCAATACTTTTAAAAGAGCCGTTTGCGTTCCATGGGCTTCTCGGAAACCCGATTGTAGAGAAGGAATTATATTGTAAGTAAGCCTGATGTCTGACATATTTACTGGAACCGATATTTTTGGGCAACATATAACCAATGCATTCCTCCACTTTTCAGGGAATATTCCTGTGCGAAAACTTGAATTAATTATGCTCGTTATAATATCTACACAGAACGGCATGACAATTTTTAACATTTTCAGATGTATGCCATCAGTACCATAGCATTTGATTTTATCGTTGTTAATGTATCATACACATCTTTATTATTTATTTCTGTAAATGTCAAAAAATTTTCATTATCCATTTTATTGTTTTTGTAAAATTCGACCATATTCGGATTAACACTGTTATCACCAGCTACATTAATAAAATAATTATTTAATTCATTAACATCAAATTCTGTTTGTTCTAAAATTGTATTTACTTTTTTGTTATATAGACCCCATGAGTATAAATTATTCCAAGTAGCTTTACTGTTATTTTTATTTCTTTTTAATTCATAGTTTATGAATGCATTTTTTTCATATCTGATAGCTGTGCTTAAATAATTTTTCAAATCAACATAATAATGTCGATCATTTTCTAATTTGGTTTTTGCCTTTTCTTTTAGTTTTATCATTTGCTTGATTGTATACGTTATATATGGTTTATATGGCCTTTTTGGTTGTATAAGTGCAAGAGGTGCATGATTTAGAAGTAGATAAATATGATAAAGGTAGTCCTAGTATGATTTTATATCGCTCAGAGGGAGCCACTAATATAACTATCAGTATTAGTGACTCTTAATTTTTGGTGGGATTAGATTTCTTGGCGCTGCTATTGAGAAATATGAATTACAAAATTTGGTAGCAAATAAAAAAAATTAATGGAAAAAAGGAAGAAAACCAGTCATTGCTTGTTGCCCTTCGACAGTTTTAGCCTAGTTTTATACTAAAGAATTTGGACGAAATGATAAGCGAAGACGGGAGAAAAGGCAAAAAGAAGTGTAACTCGAGATAACATTCATTTGCGGCACTTCAAGCAAATTTTAAAATTTTGATGTATCTTTAAATTCAGCTTCTCAACTTCAATAATCAATGCCTGTATTATTTTAAGAAAATGAATGCTTACAAATATAATAAATAACACAGGCACACACAAAAAAAAAATTCAAACCCAAGGTCAGACTCCCATATACATGTATCTTGATCCGCTGAATTCGAATTTTATGTCAAAATTTATGTTTGACGGTGGAATTTCGATTAAATTACGATATTAGTGTTAAAATATGAATTTTCTAAGACTAGAAGGGACACGAAATAAAAAAATTGTCTTTTTGGTGTAAAATGCATAAAATTACGACAATATTGCAGTTATTGAACTTTTCTCAAGCCCTTTTATATCCTCTGACACTAAGATCAACCCTCAAGCGGGGGCGATAAGGGCTATTATGGGCAAAACTCGCACGAAATATGTTCATGGAGTCAAGACAAGATTTTTTTTTACAAAATTGGTAAGATTAGGATATACTGCACTTCTGTTGCCTATTTCGATCCCCATTATATTTTACGCTCTGGAACCACCCCTCGCCCTGGAACCACCCCTAATGTAGGCGTTTTAATGCAATTTGGGACAAAAGCGATGAAAAATGGTTACAGAATATCAATAACTGGCGGAATTTGCGGAACCTATACGTTTTCTCTCTTTTGTGTCTTTCTTTCCCGACACTTCTTGAACTAAGCAAGATAATATTTTCTTCGAAATAATAACGCGACAATACTGAAGTTCTGTCGCTCATGTTATGCTGCCTCAAAGCCATCCGGAAATTGAGGATTTTTTTGTTATTTGAGACCAAACATATGCAAAAAAAAAGTCAGACCCAAGACTGGAAGTGGTGATTTTACTTGAAATTTTTTTCAATTCAAAAAGGTTTCATTATAATTAATAATACAAAAGTGGGCCTGAGTCAAGTCCCGATTCAGAGCCGACCACACCACCACGGCGCGCAACGTCGCGTCGTGGTAGATGGGTGGTCTGATGAAACGGGTTTAACTCCGGCTTAAACGATAAATGGAGAAGTATAAGGTTAGAACTCCTGTTCGTTGGAACAAAAAACTTAAATTTAACAATTTGGCGAACTATAACTAAAATGAGTTTTAAAAACACTTAAAAATTACACTAGTTTGCACAGCACACGCGCACAGTTTTAAAAATTGGATTATTGATACGGGAAAAGACTTAATGAAAAAACCCGTTCGAACCAATGACAGTATTCTTCCGATGGTCTACCTGCCTTCGGAAAGATAGGGTGGATTTACAAGAAGTTATTGGTCGAGAGGGGATTTTGAAAGAGAACAAAAAAGGACAAAAGAACAGAAATTAACAAAATTAACAAAAAGGTGACTAATAGAGGGAATAGAGAAGGGGTTTGAGAGTAAAAGGTGGTGAAAGGTAAAAGATGGTGAAATGGAAATTTTGGTATAGGAAAGATTTGGCTAGGGAGGTTGCCGAAAGATAGGCAACGCCTGATATGGTAATGGGTGTTTCAGGTTGAAAAGTATGGCATTATGCTGTCTGATTCGTGTAATGTCTCGGGTTAGCGGACTGTCGCCCAGTTTGAATTGACAGAATTTTTGCGATGTTTCTTGGACAAAGTCCGCTAGTGGAGTGATGTCGTGGCAACGTGCATCTCTGAGGGAGGTGTACCTATCAGAGGCTGAAATGAGGCGCATAAATTTGTGTTCTAGTACTTTTAGTTTTCGCATTGTCGTGGCCGGGATGCTGCACCACACCGGCGCCGCGTATGTGATAGCCGGCCTGATCACCATCGTATACAGCAATTTTTTATTGGTCCTGTTTAGTCCGCTACCCCGCGCCAGGAGCGGATACAGACTCCTGGACAGGTGATTTTACTACCACATCCAGTGGAAGTACAGTAACGCAAAAAAATATTGTTCAAATAGGCTTAAAATTTCATGAAACGTCGAGATTTTAAATATGAGAGAAAAAAGGTTTCTCTGTTTGTAACTTTTTTTTGTGGGCACGATTACTCTGGAACCGTTTAAGGTATTGACTTGAAATTTGGAGCACGTACGTATTTTAATGAGATCTGGAACTAGATTATTTTGATCTTATTCCGTTGAAAGGTTGGGGGCAAATTGGGGTAAATGGAGGTAAATAGGTAAATAGGAGTCCATAACATTGGTATTTAGTATATATAAGAGAAGCTAAGGTCTCAATAATTTTTTTGGCATTAGCCACCCACATTACCAGCCCCACCCCATTATTAAAAGGGGTGAATAAAACAAAATTGCGCTTTAGTGTGTGTGCAAAGGCGTCAACGATTTTTTCTTGCTTCATCCACCCCCCCCCCCCCCCCCTACAACCACTCCCACCACCGATGTGGCATATCGTTTCATGGGTTTTTGGGGTCGACGATTTCAAATATTATATTATAATAAACAATTTTTTGCGCATAGTGGAAGTTTTTTTCGTTGTGAGAGGCTTGGATAGAGAATCTGGATGTGGTAGTAGTGATTCCTTGGGCAGCGGTTTTTTATGTATTACGATGTGCTTTGAATGATTAAAAAAGTTTAGATAAGGACCAAGTAGTTGGAAGTAATGTTTTGTAGTCAATTTTTATTTTTTTTTTTTTTTTTTATTAGGCTTATTTATATTAATGTCCTGGCGGAGTTCAGCCGTAGGCTGATCTTCCACTCTACCAGGACAGACACTCACACATAGATAACATCACAACACCCATTCCCTGCGACATTGCCATCTGCCGCAGCTGAGACTCGAACTCAGGAGAGGAGAGCGACTAGACCGTGTTGTCTCTCGCACCACCGCAGTCACTGCTACCATCTCGGTAACACGTGAAAAACGCCACTACACATCCATACCCTAGCCAGGATTCGAACCCGGGACTCCGTGGTCACTAGCCTAGCATCCTAAGCACTGCGCCACCGAGCCGGTGCCTACATGCCTACATTAGGGGTGGCTTCAGGGCATAAAATGTAATAGGGAGTGAAATAGGCAACAGAAGTGCATTATTTCCTAATTTTATCAATTTTACACAAGAAAATCTTCTCTAGACTCCATGAACATATTTCGTGCGAGTTTTGCCCTTCGTAAGGGCTATTAACGCCCCCCGATTTAGGGGTGATTTCAGTGTCAGAGGATATAAAAAGGCTTGAAATAAGTTCAATTATTGTAGTCTTGTTGTGACTCTATGCATTTTATGCAAAAAAGACAACTTTTTAATTTCATATCCCTACTAGCCTTAAAAAACCCCGATATTAACTAATATCGTAATTTAACCGAAATTCCTTTGTCAAACGTAAATTCTGATATGAAATTCGGATTCAGTGCATCAGATTACATAAAATAAATCTGACTTTTGGAATTGATTTTTTTGTGTGCCTGTGTTCGCCAAAAAGTCTGCACCATATGGGAAACTCTGTTGTTATTGACTTTCCGAAAAATTTTATTTTTGATTAAAATTAGTGCATATTCTCACACAAATGTATGTTAGTCCTGGTGCTTTGGTCGGAAAATTAATTTTGTAAAAATTGTCTCGAGAGTAAGCTATCTTTATTTTTGAAGATATCGAAAAATGTTATCTAAAGAAGTTGCCTATAATTCGAAGTTTTATTCAAGTATCAAATTTGTTTGCTCTATTTTAAAAACAGAAAATTTCCACTTTTTTATTCATAATTCCTGAACATTTTTAAGTATTCTTTCTGTTATTAATAGTTTTAGCTTAAGTAATGGATTAAAATCCACTTTGAAGAACTTTTAGCAGTACTTTTTTAACCAAATAAATATTTTGCAAAAAAATGTTGAATTTTTTGGTGCATAGTTGTTCTCTTTTTTCTGATGTTAACTTTTTCAAACATTTTTAATATAAATCGCTAAATGAAACTCTTTTTAAGCGATTTGTATTAAAACATTTCGTACAAGTTAACACTGGAAAAAAAAAGAGAACAACTATGCACCAAGAAAGTCAGCATTTTTTCAAAAATACTTATTTGATCCAAAAAGTACTGCTAAAAGATCTTCAAAGCATATTTTAACACGTATTAAATTTCATTTATAAATAATCTCAAAAAACTGTAAATATCAAATGAATTAATTATCACTTCTAGCCTTAATACATGATACTATGCAAGAAGCAAGGTATTAAGATGTTACTACAATTAGTCAAATGTATTACCACAACCATAAATATGAAAGCAGACAAAGAACAGATAGCCGGACCTACGCACGACGGGCATCATAGAGAAACTGACTAGAATGGGTTTAGAAAAAGTCATATTGGATTATTCAATTCTCGATTAAGCAAAATCAAGAATAGCCTTAAATAATGAATGAATCTATATTCTACTAAAGAGAACTAACGAATTCGAAAAAACTTGTATAACTTTTCTAGACTTGAAATAGAATGTAAGGTTCAACAATTGTTGTGAATGACTGGATTTCAATAAATGATTTAAATATTTTCAATTTTTTTTGTTTTAAACTGCTAGTAATCCTATCATGTAATTCAATACTTCGTCAGTATTAGCTACAAGAGTAGTTATTTTGATTGGTTCTCCAATGATGAGTGTTTTCCTAAGTAGTATATTAGCGTGACCAGATTAAGGCACCAATATACAGAAAGTAGATAATTTCATATTAAATAAAAAAGTGTGAATGACTGAATTTAAATAAATGATTAAAGTATTTTTAATATATTTATTTGCTTCAAAATGCTAAGAATCCTATCATGTAATTCAATACTTCGTCAGTATTAGCTAGAAGAGTAGTTGTTTTGATTGGTTCTGCAATAATGAGTGTTTTAAAGTATTTACCTAACTAATATATTAGCGTGCCCAGATTAGGGCAATAATATACTTAAACACCCTAGTCGTTTGAGACAGAAAAATACACAAATTTGGCAGTTTACGTGATCGTCTAGATTTTTTAATCACATCTTTCAGCCGAAATACGCCAATGTTCAACTAGCGCTTGAGACCGAACGGTTCGTCGGAGAAAAAAATCTAAATAGTGAAATTTGTGGGAAATTTTATGTACTTTCATTTTGAATAGAGAGGTTATTTACAAAAAGATGATAGCTTTCGAGTTATAAGCAAAAGACCGCCAAAAAATAAGGCTTTTTTCTTTTTTTTTGAATTTTTTTCAGTGTTGCGTCACGAAATTTTGTTAGAAAACCTCAGATTCGGATTCAGCACTCCAAAAAACGTACAGAATGGAAGAAATCGAAACTACCCCACAACTTTCCCGCTAGGGAAATACAAATTGACTGCATTATTACTGATTAAAATATAATTATCTTAATTTTGTTTAATGATCATCTTTACTTTTGTACTCTTTTATTTGTTCTACACTTTCTTTAATACTGACTTCACTGTAATTACAAATTTTATTTGTACCTGATTTATTTGTTTAAAGAGTTATAGTCTTATTTAATCTCACTTATTCCTGAAAAAGTAAAATATGGAAGGAAATCACAGAAAACGTTTTAATACTTTTATTTTATACTATTTCAACATAAGTTGGGGCAGCAGCCTCGATTATAGTAAAATGTCTACGTATATGTATATATAGATGTATAATCACTGTTAGGACAAATCGTCCTAATGAAAGTAAAGATAAAGAGGGCGTAGGGAGTACTGCCACTTACGACTCTGAAATGATCAGCACAAATCTGTAAACAAACAGTAATGTTTGTTTTTGCAAACGGCATCTCATGCCATCTCTGAAAACTTGTAACTTTGTGTCCGGTCAACATAAAGTTTCACAGTAGGCTCTGGGAAATTTCCCGCCACATTGACCAAACAAAACGCATACAAAAATCTATGTGATGGTATTTACAATTTTCGATGATTCGTCGCACACACCACAACAGGGTGGTGTGTAGGTAGATAGGCTAACTGGGGCCCTAGCGTATACGCTGGCGGGGTAGGCAAAACAGGTTGCCCATGACCCGATGATACGCTTCGTAGTTATTTATTTTATATAAATTGACAACACCATCAATAAAATTTTGTGTTAGGCGTTCGGATAATAACCGAATACAACACTTTGATAAAAGGACTACTGTCAAACCTCATTGTTAAGTAGCATACTTATTTACAATACCTCCTGCGTAGAACACTTAAAAGCCAACAAAGGGTGTTAACCACCGATGGCTCTTAAAATTCAATACAGAAGTGTCTAGAGGGATGGACATTATCGGAAGGATAATGTGTAACACAGCTGACCGCGGTCCGAAAGGTTAGTGACCGAAGAAGTTTGTTTACATGTGTTGACCATTTCACAGCTTGATTGTTAAATTACAAATAAGTTCTCCCTACACAAGCCTTATCAGTAAAGGTCTTTCAAAAGTGATTAAAGAGTTACCCTTAATTAAACGTATCTTACTTGAATAGTTTGAACTAATTAATAAGAACAAATTACTATAACCCTAACTAACTAATTACCCTCAATTAATATTACCATCATGGTATCACAGTAGGCGATAGTATTAGGTTGGGGTGGTTTAATATAAAGTCGTGAATTGTATGAATGTAATTCGCGTAACCAAGAATTTGTGGAAATTTAGAGATAAATAAACAAATTAAAGTTAACTGGCCATTTTGAGATTATTTAAGTTACATTACCTCTACCGTGTACACGAAAAGATTAGCAGGATTCTCCGCCAGGGTCGAGTTGTCTACTGTTGACCGCAGGTAAAATTGTAGTGCAACCGAATTGTCTCCCGCTACCGACCGAATTGTCTCCGGTGAATCCAGGTAGATATATAGGCGCTGGAGAAGGAATGATTCAACTAATTATTAACAATAATATACCTGATACGCGGTATAAAAGAAGTGGCTGAATGTGAGATATCAATTTCTCGATTATTTACCCGAAGAGCTGTTTCATTATTGCAAGATGAGTCAAAGGATGTCGATTCCACCTAGGTCAATCATGGTACAGAAAAATTCAAGAGCTTGGCTTGTCTACTGAATATCGGAAGAAAGGCAACACAAATAACTAAATACCTTACTCGTATTTTTGGCTTGCCGTTTCTGAAACCTGAAGATGTAGGAGATTGTTTTATAGATTACTTTTTTGAGAACATGCCTGAAAATTAAAATGTTATGAAGTTTTCAGATTATTTGGTAGAAAATTACATTGCTGAAGAATCAAGGTTCCCTCCTCGCATGTGGGCTGAAGATTCATCGTCGCTACAGAGGACTACAAACGCATGTGAGGCTTTTCACTCGAAGTACAAAGCATCATTTTATTCTCCACATCCAAACATACACCAATTTTGTAATGTACTACTAGATTTTCAAATAGACTCTTATATAAAAATGAGAAGTGTAGACAGTGTTTTGAGAGTGTTTGATAGTAAAGTTTTAAAAAGAAGAGATTTTGTTGAATCAAAAATAAATGAACTACAAAATAATCCTAATTTTTCAATAATTGATATTATTAAAGCAGTCTCATATAATTTTAATGTGTGTAGTTTTAAGTAATATACATTTTGAGTGACTTATTATTAAACTTTTAACTATTATATTCTGCTTATTAAATTTTAGTAAAATGAAGTATATAATTGAGAATATTGTTTTATTTTCACCCGTTCTCTCCCCCTGTACCTTGCATGCCCTCACGATTGTCTTCTATGCTCTGCCCATCCATTGTCCGAGTACCGACGGACAATTAAATTTGTATGAAACAAATAAACTTCTAGTTTCTTTGCAAAGACTAATTTAAATCCCTTTTTTTAACAGTTTCGACTTGAATACAAAAACGAGCGTTGTCTTTTCAGACAACTCGTCTCGTGGCTATATAAAAAAATTAATCCTTATTAAGAGTTAAGCAAAAGAATCGAGCGTTGCCTATTCAGACAACTCGTCTTGGGACTAATTATTTCTCAAAGCTTAAGATTAAATAACAGAAACAAGCGTTGCTCTTATTAGACAACTTCTCGTCTCTGGGTTCTTGACCAGTGGGTTACCAAAGTTGATACTGCCGACTGATCCCCGTACGTCTACTAGTATTTCGCGCTTTGGCTGCGGCATCCGCCCTTAGGCGCTTTCCGCGGTTTGTGTTGCTGTTTTCTTGTGGCTATGTCAGAGTTGGGTTGGGATTGGGGGGGTTTACAATTTATTTGTGGTTAGTAAATTACAGAGCTATTCTAATATGTGCGACATTGTTTGTTGTGTTAGTAGTACTATGGTTTTTTGTTGAGTATGTGTTGTTGGGCATCTTTTGTTGGTTTTGCTTTTCTGTTTGGTTTTGTGTTTTTTGACTTGTATGACCTCTTTAGGTATTGATTGTTTATTTTGTGTGGTGGGCATCTTTTGTGTTTTTGGTTTGATATTTTTTTTTGTGTTGTGTTATATGTGTTATGGCAAAAAGGGAGGAAAGAGGAAAGGGGAGGGGTGACAAAACTTTTATGGGTTAGGATTATAGATATAGTTTAGTGATGGGAATTTCGGGGCTATGGCAAATTTGGTGGTGAGAGGTTCAAGGAGGGTGGGGTTGGGGTGGACCACTAATTTCTGTGCCAGGGCCGGAATTAGTCTGAGATAGATAAAATCGTCGAGTAGGGGGGTGCCGGTCACGTTATGTAGGAATGGAATATTTATTGAGCGAGGGAGGTTGGCTGCTATACGTAGGTTCTTATTTTGTGCTGTTTGTAATTTTTTCCGGTTTGTTGGCGTAAGTAATGGGTACCAGATCTGAGAGGCGTAAGTCAATATAGGTCGGATATAGGACTTGTACACAAGGGAGGCGATATGGGTGGGAGCGGATTTTAGGACGGAAAAGTTGTGCAGTGCGAGCCTGGGCTTTGGTGATAATGGTTTGAACTTGCCTATTGAAATTGAGTTTCCTATCTATAATTACGCCAAGGTACTCGATCGCGGTGGACCACTCAAGTTCGTGATTTTTTATTTTTATTTTTGTATCGGGATAGGGAAGTGATCTGCTTTTAGTAATTGTGATGGCCTCTGTTTTACTGGGATTGACAAGCAATTCCCAGTTTTCGAAAAAAGTTATGGTTTTGTCCGCTTGTCTTTGGAGCAGGTGAGCGAGAAGGTCTGGATTTTTGGATGTGGCCATAATGGCTGTGTCGTCAGCATATACAGCTAAGGTGACTCTATGGTCCCTTGGTTTTGGCATGTCGTTGACGTAGAGCAAGAACAATACTGGGCCTAGGGCGGACCCTTGGGGGACGCCGGAAAGGATAGGATTTAAGGAGGAGCACTCCTGATTGATTGCTACTCGGAATTGGCGATTTAAGAGGTATGACTGTATCAATTTAATGATACGAGTCGGAATACCCGCGATATTGAGTTTGTATAGCAACCCAGGGTGCCAGACTTTATCGAACGCCTTCTCGAGGTCCAGGGAGAGTATCCCTGAAAGGAGACCTCGATTAGCGCTCGTGGTCAGTGATTCAACGACACGGAAAAGCTGCTGGGTAGTGGAATGGGCGGTTCGGAATCCGTACTGGTAGTCACTGAGGACTTTGTTGTCCCCAATGACCTCCTGCATATGGGATAGGATGATTGCGTCAAGTATTTTCGCTAGGACTGACAGGAGGCTTATAGGTCGATAGCTAGAGGGGAGTTTTTTAGGTTTTTTAGGTTTGGGGATGGGGATTATCTTCGCCACCTTCCAGGCGGTGGAGTAGTAGGAAAGGCGAAAGGTGGAATTATATAACCTGGTTAAGTAAAGAATCGCATTAGGCGGAAGGTATTTTAATGAGTACGGTGGTATATTGTCAACACCTGGGGCTTTTTTAGGATTGGTGTTCCTTATGTGTGTGAGGACTTGACGGGGAGAGGTGTGGATTGGATCAGTTGTGGTAGGCAGGATAAGATGGCTGAGTGTATCATTGAATTGGATCGACTTGGTTTGATATCTGCTTAGGATAGGATTGGGAGAGGACTGGTCCTTGAATTGTGAGGTAATGTGTGTGGTAATGTTTACGTATTTTATTCTTATATTTTATTAGGGCTAAAATTTCGTTGGGCCGTTTATTCGCATAGGCTATTACCGTGTTTGAGCTCTGTTTTTTACTTAATGTTAGGGCCTCTGTTATTTGCTTTGTGACATGGTCCACAGCTGTGTCTATTTCATTAGGTGAGTCGCATTTAGGATTACAGGTCAAGTTGTGAGCTAGTGCTTTGGTGAACACCGGCCAGTTATAATCGGGCATCGCGGCCGTTTTATAAAATTCCCGGTGCCCGCGAGTTCTTTATATTACCCTGCATTAAGGAACTGCGTCGTGCTTACGCCATCCCCTTACGACGTATCCTGCTAGCTAGTGCTCGCTATTAAAATTCCTTCAGGTCCGATTTACCTTTATATAGAATTATTTTAATTGCTCAAAATTAATAAATCAGAAAATTCTTGAAAAATAATGTACCTAGGTATGGCATATTTTAATACGTATACAGAAAATAGGTAATTTTATAATAAATAAAAAAGTGTGTATGTTGTAATTTTCTTAATACCTAAATAATATTCTCTAATCCTGATTACTATTAACACTTTCTTATTTAGTTGTATAATGGAAAACATATATTTGCTCTAGTTCTAATATTAGATATTAGTTAAAGATTTCATAAAAACCCATTTATTCACACGCAAATCAAATTACCAGGTTTTATAAGCTCGACAATTCCTTCTCTATTCTTGACTTTTCCAATATACCTAACCATTTATAAAGAGTTGTTCAGGTGAGCCTAAAATACATTAACGATGTTTACTGCGAGTAAATAGAAAATTTATTAGGTTCATTACAAAAACCTCTTTCCTTAATGTATTTGATTAAGAAATAAACAGAAACTTTAATATACTTTCACGTCCAAATTTGTCCAAATATAAAGTAAATGAATGTATTAGAACTATAATCCAATAGTACTAGTCAAAGCGGATTCTAATTAGTCCCATCAGCTTACAACTACCAGGACAAACTAATAAACAAGGATAATTAGCCTACAGGATTTTTCATCATTAATAAGTTATTAATTTTATCAAAAAAAAAAAACAAAACGGGATTTTTATTATTTTTTCTCAAATATTTTCAAAGATAAACAAGGCACGGTAAAAAACTATACGTACCTTTTTCATAGGGTATAAAATTATCTAAAAGATAAGAATAGTTGTAACAAGTAGCGTCCCGTCAGATGAGTACGTTAAGTGTGTCTAAATACGACCGACATTGGAGTCCATGAAACAGGAGATTTTGACGTATTTTTTTGTTTCTGATGTGTTGTGTATTAACTAATAGTAATAAGTTAAATTAAATTAATTTTTTTACGAGTTGCCCGTCCTCCACGACAGTAATAATAATAATAATAATAATAATGTTTATTAACCACTAATGATACAAAGTTGTATATATGGTAAGTCAGCTACAAAATTGGAAAAAATATAAAACATAGAAGATACATTTTTTTTAAAGAATTTAGATACCACACTTTATTGTATAAAAATTGGTGAGAATGACAAAAAGAGTAAGATATTTAAAAAGATAAATACATAGACAATAATAAATATACAATTACATATTAAAAAACTGGTTTACGCTATAAAACAATTTTCAATTAAAAATAATTTAACTTTATCCTTAAATACTTTATAAGAATTGACTTCCCTAATATCCTCCGGTAATCTATTGTAGAGAGCTACTGCATTATAATATGGTGATTTCATGTACACAGCTGTTGAGTGATGAGGAGGCCTTAGCATTTTTCGACATCTTGTATTATGAGAGTGTTGGTCTCCATTTAGTACGAACTTAGTTAAATTTAATTTGACAAATATCAATACAGACAAAATGTAAATGGATGGTACAGTTAGTAATTTGTTATTAATAAAGTATTGCTTACAGCTATCTCTTGGTTTGATTTTAAAAATAGTTCTGAGTATTCTTTTTTGTAAAACAGTGACAGATAAATTCAAAGTACGGCACAGTTTGTCTGTTACTCTAGGTTTAACACTGATAATAGAGCTCGCGCCGTTATATTTAGGGGTGGTTCGCATAACTATATTACAAGAGTTAGAAATTTTAATTAAAAGAGGTGTGTTTTATTTCTTATTTTAATCATGCCAGAACATGTTTTACAAAGGAGTAATGATGTTTTGTCTATTAAGTAATACATTATATTTATTATTTAATATCCTGTAGAAAAATAAAGCATGCCCCGCTCTCCCGTCAATTCGTAAGCGGCAAAACTTTAAGGTTTCTTATTTGCACTAAACAAATAAAGGGTACAGGCTAAAAAGGGTGAGGGTCGCAAAATGTTAGTTTCGATAAAAATGAATTTTAAAACTTAAAACCCCATATTTTTTAAACCATATATATTATCGACTTTGGTCAGATTTTCAGTGAAGACTATGGTTGTTTATTTCTACTCAAACCACTAATTATTCATATTGTTTTGACATAGGCGTGCGGAATAAAATTAAAAAGAGGTTATGCACGTTTAGTCAGGAGAAAATGATATGGGTCCAAATAGTAATTTTATGAAATAGTAGGCACTGACTTCTAATTTATTCACAACATAATAATATATTATATTTTAATGGCTTTTAAGTTAAAGTACCATCATAGTATAATAATAACGTAAATTAAAAAAAAAAAGCTATTGTAAAATAAAACACAAACCGAAAATGGAATATTACTTTAATGTTTGTTATAAAGCAAAGTCGTAAGTAACAAAATAATTACGCAAAACAAATATAAAATTAAATAGGATTTCATTTTCTTAACATTAAGCTTTCTTCGAGGCTTTCTTACTCGTTTTTTTTTTTCTTCGATATATTAGCTGCAAAAGGAGAGTTCTCCAAATACGCTTCGGCAGGAGTATTACAAACACGTTTGAGTTCTTGCAGGTTTTGGTATGTTTTAATATCTATGGGAATTCTGTTATTGTATTTTAAATCTGGTAATATAAATTGACCAGCAGGTAGTGTCTTCCTTGATATCTGCTGTGTTTCTTTGACTGAGTTATCCTTTTTAGCCTGTATTCTTCAAATGGGGTCAACTATATGTAGTTATACGCGAATAAATTACAATAGTATAGATGTATAGAATTTTTATGATTAGGTAGGTTTACTAGGTTTACATAAACCTTTCTTGGAACAGGGAATAAAGTAGTAAATCTCAATATTTGTCTTAATATCAAATAACATACTGAGCAAATATTAATATTAATATATGATATACCAATGGAAATTAAAATTGCCTGTCTAGATTATACACACAAATTAAGCTGAACAGCCATAGAACCGACCCAACCCCAGGGCATTTATTGCTAATATAAGCGAAGTATAGTCATTTATTTTATACTAAGGGATCAAGTGAGACGCACAAGAGTCCTCAACAAACCCTTGAATAACAATGCCAGTGTGAAGTAGATTGAAGAGTTACGTGCAGAAAATTAAGTGAGCATAATAATGGTATTAATTAGCTTCAGTGTTCTAACTTTACATACAAAAAAGTACTGTTTCTGTTTTGTTTTCATATAATTTATCGTGACTGAATTCGCCGAAATGTACATTAAAATTATCTAGAAGTAGATGTATCGTCAGTACTGCTTGGGTATTCACTTCGGTCTACAGGGTGTCTGCTGTATACGTACAAATATTCTGAATGATTCTAAAAATACGAAATTTTCAGGCCAGTTAGTATATATACAATATACAGTGTGTGCTATTTAATAATGCAACACCCCATTATTTTGGAACGCGTTGGCCGATTTATTATTATTTTTTTTTGAGATATGGTGCTCAATGAGCTTTATTTGACTGTTTTTAAAAATTCGTAATTTTCGTATTTTCGAAGCCTACTAAGAGCTCCTCTAAAGATGGGAGGAAATTTCGAGATCGACTATTAAGCAATTTTTTATCGACAAATTGGATAGCGAATTTGATTCGCAGTAGTCTCAAATACCTCTATACAAAATTTTAGCTCGATACCTCATATAGGGTGTTTGTTATTCAATAGCCAAATTTAAAATTTCTCACTTTTCGACTGACCCTGTATAAAAGTCGGTTATGTTTACTAAAAAGGTAAAGTAGTCATTTGACTTAAAGAACATCAGACGCTAAATGAGAAAGAAAAAGGAGCATCATTATTTAAATAAATAGTGCTTCTTTTTATACATTATTCGGTTGATGTACGTAGGTGCCTTATTGAAAAATTTTCAAACAAATGATTGGACGGAATAGCTTTCCTGTTTTCTTCTTTATTTAGTGACATCAACATCAGATACTAAATGAGGACGAAAAAAGAAAAGCTAGTCCATATAATCCAATTGTTTTAAACAATTTTATTAAGGCACCTACGTACAGAAACCGAATAATGTATAGAGCACTATTTATTTAAAGAATAACTTTTCTTTTTTATTCCTCATTTAGTATTTGATGTCCCTTAAGTCGAATTACTACTCTTTACTTTTTTAGTAAGCCTGACCGACTTTTACATAGGGCCAGAAAAGTGAGAAATTTTAAATTTGGCTATTGAATAACAAACACCCTGGTATCGAGCTAAAATTTTGTATAGAGGTATTTGAGACTACTGCGAATCGAATTCGCTATCCAATTTGTCGATAAAAAATTGCCTAACAGTCGATCTCGAAATTTCGACCCATTTAGAGGAGTTTAGTAGGCCTTGAAGTATGAAAATTACAATTTTTTCAAAACAGTCAAATAAAGTTCATCGAGCACTATACCTCAAAAAAAAAAATTAAGATCGTCCAACGCGTTCCAAAATAACGGGATGTTGCGCTATTAAATACCACACACTGTTATATAATATATAATATTGTGTGGGCCAGTTTTGCCGTAGAAATTAAAATCATGTTCAATGTCTTTTGTCCCCTATATCTTCCTTTTTATTATGTTTATTGTATTGGTAATGAGACAAAGAAATTAGAAAAGAAACGCCGGTGTCTCTATCATAAAAGGAATCCTCTTCTGTCGGCGCCGAAGCGCGACGGTTCAAAGAAAATGTTTTTCGTATATTTCGTTGTTTAGCCATAGCTAGGCCGCCGCTTACCAATCATACACGATTGACAATGTATATGATTTATCCAGTTTTAAAGTAAATTTATAGCAAAAATAATAAAACGATGAATTAAGAGTTTATTGAAATTAAATTAACCGCTATTAATTTAAGTAGGTACTGCAGTGGTTAAAGAAATTTTCTATAATAAATTTTAAAAAATTCTCTCACCGTTAAAATACATTTTTTGCAGACAGTAAATTAGTGAGATTGTTGTAGAACTCTCCAAAATCGTCCTAAGTTGAAGACAGAATCAAAATTCGACTTAGGCAAAAATTTCATTTAAAGACATTTTTAAGAGTCTGCAGAGGCACAGATCAGTCCATAAGGACCGTTTTGGGTTCTATAAGGCGTTGGAAATGACCAAGTGAAAATTCGGTGAAACACCGAATTTTCACTTAGGAAAAATGTTTTTGGTTCGGGATATGAGAGCAAAAGTATATAATGACAAAGATTTATGAATAATACACTTTTTCAAAGGTACCACAAATTGGACTTTCAAAAATAATATTTTTGAAAGGGCGTCGAAATTTGGCTCAAGAATCGATTTATCGAAAGTACGCCAAAATTTCACTTGCAGACTAATTTTTCAAAACTGCGTCGAAATTTGGCTCGAGAATCGATTTATCAAAAGTACGCCAAAATTTCACTCGCAAATTAATTTTTCAAAACTGCGTTGAAATTTGGCTTAAAAATCGATTTTTCAAAAGTACGCCAGAATTTCACCCGCAGATTAATTTTTCAAAACTACCTTGAAATTTGGCTTGAAAATTGATTTTTCAAAAGTACGCCGAAATTGGTCTTAAAATAGATTTTTCAAAAGTACCACAAAGTCAGTTTAAAAAGTAGGTACCACGAAAATATACTTTGAAATATTTTTTATTTTTTATTCCTCCACCAAAGATCTTTGAGGTACGGTCATTGAAAGTCTAATTCTAAAGTATGAGCATAAAATTTTAGCGATGCACTGCATCCAAAAGGCAAAATAGAAGATTTTGACAAAGCCGGCGTAGTGCCGATAAGCAAAAATTGATAAAAATCAATGCACATGCACAAGGCCGGTTTCTCGCATAGAAAGAGTTTGGATTGACTCAGCGGCTCGCAATTTGGTCAAGCGCGTTGAGTGGTCCAGACAAAGCAATGGTAGGAAAGCCAATAGCAGGGCTTTCCAAATGACAAAGTTACAGAGGAAAACGCCTTGTGCATAAAAAACCAAAAATTCAATTTTGCCTAAAAGTCGCTCGAAGGTGGGTTGCTGCCATATCGATAATATTGAACAACTGGATAGAAGCAAGTAAATCGTGGACTGATCGAACGCTGTTAAACTTATGCAGTTATAAGTCCTCACGAATGTGTTTGAGTACGTGAATCTCCACGATACAAGAACTTTAAAGCTAAGTAGTCTCTAGCGAAACTAAATTCATTTAGTAAAACTTTTTTAAGTTAATATCAGTCAGCCGTAATTATGAAATTACAAATAGTCTCAGACTTCTCTAAAAAGCTCGCATTTTGATTCTGAGAAGGTATGCATGAATATTTTCTACCTAATCGATCGTTAGGGTAAGCGCTCTCGCTTGTATGGTCTGAAAGCCATTACCTTGATTGGGGAAGGCACGATTCTTATTTTGAGAATTTTGTATAACCATTTCTGTTAAATAAACGGATTCTTTGTTTCTTAATTGATCTTGAGGCCTGTTGACGGTCTATAATCCCTGGAACATTCGTATCGAAAACCGGATGTGTCGAGTTAATTCACATTAACACTCGACCTTCTGGTTGCTTTACGGAGGTTCGATAGGGATTTTTTTATGCGTTTTTTGAGAAATCTCTGAGGGGTAGAATCCGTTATTAGCAGATCAAAACGTGGATACCGCGTACAAAAATTGATCCCTCCGCAGAGAAATTCTTCGGTTGGGATTTTTTTATGCAAAAATTCAGGAAATTAAGAGGTACTTAAACCCCTAACGAGGGAATTCAGGTCCAGAGAGAGCGCCATTATCGATCTGTGGTAGTGCAGCCTTGGTCCATTATCCGGCTATCGAAGTGCATCTTATCTCGAACCCGCCTGGGAGGTAGAAGAACGAGGTAATACGCGACTGGCGCCCCCTGAGAAATAAATTGGTGTCGCGTCATTTTGACGCCCGGTAGTGCGTTCTTCTACAAGATCAGTGACATTCTTTCAATAAAGACACAAAGAGTTTCAAGAAACCGACCTAGACGTTCTATATTTTCTAATAAATCCAGTGGAATAATTGTGATTTGTGAAACATTTCTAAGATGGCAATGAGTAAATTAATATTAAACGTCAGTTACTGTTTTCATTTCAAAACTGAATAAACAAGGTAAAAGTAACACTGTTTTATTATTCTTAAATGACAGTGTTGCAACGCTGTAAATCCCATGTTATTGACAAGACAAGTGAGCGCGATATCCTTGTCTTTTCTGTCTTCTGTTTATAATAGGTACTGTTTAAACTAAAAATATTGCCTATTTCTAATTAGTGTTAAATAAAAAAATGGGTTTGAGATAGAAAAAAAAATTATAAGGGTTTTTACTTGTTTTGGGGTAACATGTCATGATGGACTTTATTATTGCAGATGGGAAGACCCAAACGTCTGGTGGTCTTCATTATTCGTCGAGTGTATGAAGAAAATTCTGCTTTGGTGAAAGTAGACAATTAAATCCAACAAATGTAAAGTTAGCAAAGGCATTGAACAGTGCTGTGTCTATAGTGAACACGCATCTATAGTGAACACGTGATTCGACGTTTGCTAGAGGACTCGTAGGGTGGAGTGGTTATATGTGGAAGTTCTTCCATTGGCGTAGGTACTTTATGTAATGGAAAACTAAGGAATTTTAACACATCAGTCCACAAACTAGTTTGTGATTAGTTAGATACATAAATCAAAACACGTAGGAAGAATATGAATATTATGACGTTATTGAATAAAATGAAATGAATTGATTATTCTTTTTTTTTTTTATCTGTTTATTTAACGTCGGCCTATTTCCGCTACCAGGGCCTATCACCGACGCCAGGAGACGAGCTACCCCCAACCTGGAAATTTTGCCGAACCTCTTCCCTTAAGAAGAGTAGGGATCTTTTACTTGCCTAACATCCGAAGGATGGTATATCCACTACGTAATCCTCGTCTGAAATTACGTAGCTTCCGCGTATACACTGATATACAAGCCGCTAGAAGGTGGGACGAGAACGCTATATTTCCCAAACTAGAAATTACATAAATTAGTAAATTACCATAAAATTATTTGAAATTTAAAAATCACAAGCTGCTCTTAGTTTGTCATATAATATTTTAAATTATAAGTGAATTAGATGAATTTATCCATAGTAAAATTAAATTTCTTCTTTAATGAGTATTCCTTTAAGTTTTCTTACACACATGCAATTAGCACTCGAAAGGTCTCTGTATTAATACATCAATATTAATATTGATTAAGATATATTTTGGCTGTACGTCAAAATCTAGGTATCCATTATTAAAATAAGTGCAACAAGTTAGATCCATTCTCTTAACTGTTAGCATCTTGATGTGATGAAGATGATTAGTCAGATGTGCACATGTTAATTAAGAGAAGTAGTACCCATGTAAGTACAACTCTTTTATTGTTTTTATCATGCATTTTTTATCGAAATTCTTACACTTCTATTTTTTAAAGTCATGTAAGTTTTCCATTATTTATTCTAATGTTTGTTATATCTTGCCAGTGTAGCCTGAAGATGTAGTAATATATCGTATAAAATGCCACAAAACTGGTTGCGAATAAATAGAATTTATGAGATAAGACGTGTATTTTCCCTTAAGCTAATATGAAATCATCCTTATCTAAAATAACCAATTTATTTTGTCTGTGCTTCTACGAATGCACATTTTAAGAATCAGGCAGAGTATTATTATTAAACTCAATTTTACACTTTTTCAGTAACAGTTGCAACAATGAAAGCAAAAAAAGCTGATTTAACAAGGATATGGATATGGAACAATATCCCGTTGGATATTGTTCCTTTAAATGTCTAAATAGTACCATAATTTTTAGAAAATTTTAAATTAATAACATGAAAATATTTTTACTTATTACAGCCGGTTTCAGAGCATCGTAACGGCTTAGTGTTCGCCGCGTGGAGCTCTATTTTCAACATTAAATAAAAATTATTAGTAATACAGATAGAGTTTCGGGACTTTTTTATTGGAAATTTCTTCCGCTTTATGAATCCTTATTTAAAATTTTTTAAATAGCGTTTGTCTGTATCAATTTTTTACCCAAGGCCATGTTCCATATTTGAAAACCATGCGTGAGTATTAGCTCTATTACATTATGTAACCCCCTCCCCCCTTCACTTTCAGATTCCTTTATATTGAGCATAGTTCTCGTCAGCGACGTAACGTTTGCATCTACTTTTTTATATCGTATATCTAATGCGTTCACCAAATGTCCTTTTGTCGATTTATTATTCTGAATTACTTTTGAGAATAACCGCCTCCGTTTTTCTGAGGCGATATCTTTGTAATGACCTCTATGATCTCTAGTGCGTCATCGCCTGTCTTTCAATTTTCAACGCTCTTTCTTCGAAGTGGCTGCTTATAATGATTACGAGGTGTTGTGGCACCTAGTTATAGTTGTTAATGCTCCCCACTCCTTCGTTGCATTGTCTTTGATGAGCTGTCTCACTTTTTCTACTGTATGCACTGTTGATTTGTCTTTTCTGGAAACATACTGGTAATACTCTTCTCGAGTACTATTCCCTGTACTGAGATGCCTTTGTCACCACCGTCCAATATAGAGCAGGAGGTTGGGAATCTGTGCTACAATATTCATGAATAAACCCAGATTCTAACATTTTTACAAGCATCACTTACTTACCAAAAACAAAATAGTGTGTTTTTATTATTATTGAGATTATCGCAGACATCAATATTAGTGTATATACCTTCCACACCTTCTGTTGCACTCTGTATATTTTCATTCCTTCAGTTTTCATAAGATTACTTCAAATATTTTATTTACGTTCAAGTTCAAATCACTTACCTCCTAACAAATCAATACCTGACACCCGCTTTTTATGAAAATGGGAAAACTTTATAAATCAATTATTCCCTAGAGATACCTCTAATTGGGTTAATGAAATGCTAATAAAATTCGAAACTCTTATCAATAGTATGCAGCCACCGCTTTTTAACATACAATCAATTAATGTCGATATCAAGTAAGCTTTGAGAAAACATTATAGAATAACGTTATCGGTTTTCGGGCAGTTTTAAAAGCATATTTTAAGTTCTTCTTTTTATGTTGTATTTTGAAATTAAACCAATATTACTCTAATCCTGCTTCAAATTTACCAACTCGGAGGACTCGCTCTTATTCTAGTCAATATATACGTTGAAGCTACATGAAACTATTGAATTTTATAACATTAAAATAACAAATAAATGTTCTCATATTTTTTGGTATGTCAAGAAGAAATTTGAATAATGAAATTATTATTTGCAAATGCTTTTGGAAATTAGTTCTCTACTTGTATATAGAATAAGTTGCACTTTAAAAAAACCGCTGCCCAAGGAATCACTACTTCCACATCCAGATTTTCTATCCAAGTTTCTCACAATGAAAAAATTTTGTATGTGGAAATAATTGTTTATGGAACTTTAATAATGTAATATTTAAAATCCTCCACCCCAAAAACCCATAAAACGATACCCAACATCGGTAGTGGGGTGGGGGTGGTGATATGGGGGTGGATGAAGTAAAAAAATATTTTGAGGTTTTTGGTTCTTGTATACACACTAAATCACATTTTTTTTCATCCCCTTTAAAAATGAGGTTGGGGTGGTAATAGGCTATTGCCAAAATTTTTTTTGAGACCTTAGATTCTCTTGTATATACTAAATACCAATTTTATGGACTATTACCTGCTTGATTTACCTATTTGTGCCCAATTTACCCCAATTTACTCCCCAACCCTTCGAAGGAACAAGATGAAAATATAATCTAGTTCCAGATTTTGTTAAAGTACATATGTGTACCCAATTTCAAGTCAATATCTTAAACGGTTCCAGAGTAAACGTGCGCACAAAAAAAGTTACAGACAGACAGATCGACAGACAGACAGAAATGTTTTTTTCGCTTAAACTTAAAATCTCGACGTTTAATGACATTCTTGGAAGTGAAACTGTGTTAGTGTTGACGAAATACTTATATAATCCAGATTTTGGAGACGTTTATCTTTCAGTCCTAAGTACCTGTCAAACATACGGCTGAAAAGTGTCGTATTCGATGTAAAATTGTCTGCTCAATCCGAATCCGGAGGACGCATAAAAATCGGGGATTGCCTTCAACCCTTAATTCGCAAATTTACCCTCATTTAGGAAATTATGAAAAATTGAATTTTTAAAATATAACGCATTTTCTCTCACAAAACATAAGCTAATAATCTATTCGTTTTTTCAAGCCCCTCATGGACTCCAATCCATCCAATCCAATTGGAAGCGTCAGACTCTTACTGACCCGTGCTCGCCTGTATACTACTCTGAGAGCACTGCAGCCTCCTGGGCTTATTGTGCTCACCCTGTATAGCCCTAGCAACTGCTTCGCTGTTTCGCTGCGCGGTGCCCCTTAGATGGTCCGTCCGATCGGGAGCCATCACCCATCCAAGTCCTCACCGCGCGCGACGTTGCTGTACTCGGTGATCTCGTATAGGTCCAATTCAATTCAATTCGAAAAGTATTTATTTATAATTAATTAGGTTCACAAATATGCGCCAGAGTCGGTTCCCCCCGGTTCAGAGCCGACCGCACAACCACGCCGTGCAGCGTCGTGGTGAATGTGCAGTCGGATGAAGCGGGTTCGACTCGGGCTTGAACGACAATTAATGGGTGGGTTAAGGCTCCTGTCTAGGAAAAAAAAAGACTTAAACCTAACAATTTGGATATTTATAACTAAAGGAAGTTTAAAAACACTTATAACTAATTAAAGCTAAATTAAAAAGTGTGGTTAGGGGCGCGCGCACAAACACACGCGCACGGTTTTTAAAGGTTTGGTTGGTGATACGGGAAAAACTCAACGAAAAAACCCGTTTGAACAAGTCGCAATCTTCATCCGATGGTCTGCCTGCCTTCGGGAAGGTAGGGTGAATGGGAAATTATGATTTAAAAGTTTGGGTTTGCGAGAAGTTATTGGAAGAAGAACAAAAAGGGACAAAAGAACAAAAATTGACAAAAATAACAAAAACGAGATTAATAGAGGGAATAGCAAAGGGGTTTTAGAGCAAAAGGTGGTGAAAGTAAAAGATGGTGAAAGGGAAATTGTGGTGTAGGAAAGATTTGGCTAGGGCAACGCCTGGTATGGTAGGGGGTGTTTTATATTGAAAAATATGGTATTATGCTGTCTGATTCGTGTAATGTTTCGGGTTAGCGGACTGTCGCCCAATTTGAATTGGTAGAATTTCTGCGATGTATTTTGGACGAAGTCCGCTAGTGGGGTTATGCCGTGGCAACGTGCATAGAGATCTCTGAGGGAGGTGTATCTATCAGAGGATGAAATGAGGCGCCTAAATTTGTGTTCTAGTACTTTTAATTTTCGCATTGTTGAGGCCGGGATGCTGCACCACACCGGCGTCGAGTATGTGATAGCCGGCCTGATCACCATCGTATACAACAACTTTTTATTGGTCCTGTTGAGTCCGCCATCCCGCGCCAGGTGCGGATACAGACTCCTGGACATGGAGGAGACCTTTCGTATCGTCTCGTTTACGTGTGTATTAAACGTCAGTCTTCTGTCCAAGTTCACCCCCAGATACTTCACGCACCGCTTTATCGAAAGTGGTGTAAGAATACGATTTTCGGTAAGCGGCGCGTGAAGATAATTGATTCCGACTTTTCGGCGTTGATTCGAATCTTCCACTTGTCGTAATACGCCGTGGCACGAGCCATGTGAGCCTTCAGCAGCATATTCGCTGCTTGTGCGTTGTGTGAATGCGCGTACATGGCCGTGTCGTCGGCGTACTTGGCAAGGTTCGTATTCGGGAACTCCGAGAAGTCGGAGACGTACAAGTTGTATAACTTTGGCGACAGGCACGACCCCTGGGGGACGCGAATGTCCCGTCGAGTTGAGAGTTTGTTATTCACCATGACCTCCAGCGATCTGTCTATCAGGAAAGAGTGAATTAGTTTGGTAATATTCGTAGGAAAGTTAAGCGTGTTTAGTTTGTAGAGTAACCCCGGGATCCATACTGTATCGAAGGCTTTCTCAATATCGAGCAGCACCATCACTGTGCTTTTTCCGCGGTTGCACTGGACATTGACGTCATTCACGATCCTAACGACCTGGCGTACAGTTCCCCTGCCTTTTCTTAAACTGAACTGATATTCGTCGTCGATGTGAAGTTCATCCTAGGCAGCGTCTAGTCTGACCAGGATGACCCTCCCCATCACCGCGCGAGACGTTGCTGCACTCGGTGATCTCGTATAGGTCCGGTCCCACACCCACCTAACGTCTCACCTGATTGTAGCTTACAATGCACTTAATGTAACAGTTAATCAAAACACATCTAGTATTTATAAAAATTTTAGAAAAAAATATCACGTGAACCTCTACGCAGTCGGCGCATTGAAAAATGTAGCCTGAGAGATTTTTTTTTGAGAAATTGACAAATACTAGATCGTACGAAATTACAAGAAAAGACCAAAATTATTTTTAGTGGCTGATTCAAATTAATATCTTGAGTGAAACGGAAGATATGATTTTTTTTAATTTGGCCGTCCTGTGATTGAGCGCGCTACGGATCGAAAACGACGGATACAGGCACTCACTTGCGTTATATTTAGTTATTTTTTTGAGTGTAACTTTTCACTCAACGGTTATTTGGTACTGTTTTAGTAGGTAGAATATTCCTGTGTTAGGTTTTACCGGCTTTTTTTTGTTTAAAATATCTTATTAATATAGTTGTTCAAAATGCCTTAGGTTTAATTTTCATCAACTTTAGAAACACTTAAATTATTATGTATACAGGTATCTAACCTGAATAAATGAAATTGTCTCTAAATATAATAGATATGAATGTATTTATATCAGCTTAGCAAAATACATTACAATTAATAATTATAGAAATTACTATAATTAGAATCAGCTTACATCTTGAAAATGCGAAGATTCATAACCGTGAGGAAGCCGATGTGGTTATATTCTCCATACTAAAATTTTGTGTTTTGGAAGAGCAGCAATAGTGGCAAGTAATAGATATTTTTTTGTTGTCATTATTTTTGTGCTGCAAAATGAAAGTAAAGTTGTGGCTTCAAAAGTTCGATTCGTATTTGTTCTGCAATAAAATAATCGAAGACGCAGCAACAGGCACTCATACCTCTCCTCCTTACAGCGACCCTTTTTATGTCTACCTATGTACTTAGTGGGTGGGATAACACAAGCCACACATTTAGGAAGGGAAAAAAGACAGAATTTAAGACGGCAATTGAAAATTGAGAAACACTCAATCCTCTGGCAAAATATATAATAAATGACGTGGACGATTGCAACGTCATGGAATTTATAAACACTGGTTCCATATTCTAAATGCCTGTATGGCCACTCACATTTCCACGTAAGCCTTAAAGAACTAAGGGCACATTTATTTTTAAACTGCAAAAGCGTTATAGAATTTTACCACCTGCTGAAGACGCATTTTATGAACATGCCAAGATACGT
The DNA here is from genome assembly GCA_936432065.2 of Rutpela maculata. NCBI lineage: Eukaryota > Metazoa > Arthropoda > Insecta > Coleoptera > Cerambycidae > Rutpela > Rutpela maculata. The sequence goes on from OW386285.2 coordinate 48,307,254, forward strand.
GCCTATACACTTCATATTTGGAAAAAAACAAGTAACATGTCTCCAAAACTTCCAGATGTTCTTCAATATGATTAGACATTGACAAAAGGTGCACTCATACCTACCAGTCACTTCTAAGTAGTCGTTTGCAAGTGTAAGAATAATATTTGCAAGAAGAGGTGTTTCTGCAAGAGAACTGGAGAACTGATCTTGCATTATTATTATGTTTAGGTGAATGTACTGATGAAAACTTATAATTATAATAATTTATAATTATTAATTGTAATGTATTTCGCTTAGCTGATATAAAACCACTGCCTAAGGAATCACTACTTCCACATTTTTTATCCAAGACTGTACTAAATTTCAAGTCAATATCATAAACAGTTCCAGAGTAATCGCGCGCCCAAAGAAAGTTCCAGACAAACTTTGTCAGTCCGTCTTACTGACAAAATTTCTTAAATTTTGATCCAACTTAATTTCGACGCTTCATGACATCCTAATCCTATTTGAACAAAATAAATTCCATTTTTTTAATTGTTACTCTACTTCCATGAAGTAGAAGTAATTAAACCTAAGGAATTTTAAATAACTATATTAATAACTATATTTTTTAAACAAAATTAAGCCGGTAAAATCTGACACATATTGTACCTATTAATACAGTACCAAATAACTAAATATAATGCAAAGGAGTGCCCACATACGTCGGTTTCGACTCGTAGCGCGCTCGACCGCAGGACGGTCAAATTTAAAAAAATCATATCTTCCGTTTCACTCAAAATATCGGTATGAATCAATCACTAAAAATAATTTTGGTCTTTTCTTATAATTTCGTACGATCTAGTTTTTGTCAATTTCCCAAAATAAAAAAATCCTCGCAGGCTACATTTTTCAATGCGCCGGCTACGTAGAGGTTCACGACATGTTTTTTTCTAAAATTTCTATAGTATTGAATGTGTTTTGACTACATTGTTACGTTAAATGCACTGTGAGCTACAATTTGAAAAAATAATAGATTTTTAGCTTATTTTTTTGTGGGATAAAACGCAAGTTATATTTTAAAAATTCAATTTTTCACAATTTCCGCAATCCATATTTTGACTTAAATTCTCTCAGTTTCATAAATATAGAAATATTAAGTTCATTATTTGGGAAACTATATTTCGTACAGTATACGATTATGGTTACGTCGACGTTCTAAGTTTCGAGTTCCACACACAAGAGACCACGACAAAAATGTGTAATATGAATATACAAAGTCGTAAGCGTAACCGATAGAGATCTGATATTGTAATATAGTGGGATTTCCTTGCTAATAGGTAATTTAGATAAAATCAAAATGAAGGGCCTGAAAAAAAATCTGATACTTCATGTACGACGACAGCCTTCGCGCTTACTATTTCATTTCATTTCACATATCATGTTTTCTCCATGAATTAGCCGCGAAGGTTCATGTAGATTGTAGGTTGTTTGAGGGGTCGCTTGCCCCTGAATTGGCCTTTCTTCACCTTGACTTACCCCACAACTAGTTGTTGCTCAGAATTCCAAGACTTTTTGCAAAGCTTGTGATTTTCCTGAGAGCTAATTTCCTTATGTCTTCAGGCGTTAATTCCGCCTGTTCTAAGTACTTTAGCCCAATGCGGATTAGTACCTTGCATTCACAAAGCAGTCTCAGTTGCAGCTTCGCAATATGTGCATTTGTCATGTTCTGCCATGCCCATGTTCTTGAGATGATATCTCAAGGGGCAATGGCCAGTTAGAAGGCCTATGATCAGCCTTAGGTCGGACTTCTTGAGTTCGAGAAGTCTTGTGGCATTCTTTGTCAAATATGGTATAAACCTTTTCGCTTGTCTTTGGCCTGGAGTATTCATCCAGTAAGATTTATTTTGTTCCTTTTCCCATTTTTGGGCCTCCTCCGTTATGTGTCCCTTAGATTAGCCACAGAACGGTTCGGGTCCGAAAAATGGGGCTTCAGTCCCTTTTCTTGCAAGACTGTCAGCTAATTCGTTGTCTTCTATTCCCTCATGCCCTGGCACCCATATCAAAGTAACCTTGTTTTTTGCCAGTTGTTTCAGAGATAAGGTTGAATGACCCTTTTGCCAGAATTCTCTCGCGTTTTATATGAATATGAATATAAGGTTCATATATCTTCATATTCATATAAAACTCGGGAGAATTCTGGCAAAGGGTAATTCAAGCTTGGCCATTCTAAAGAACACTGCGATTTAGGACTAACGGTGCACTCAGGTCCTCTGATATTAAACTGGCACTTGATTGTCCACTATTGGCCATTATTAAAAACACCGTGATCTAGGAACGCTCGGTGCGTTAAGGTTCTGTAATATTAATTTGGCCCACTCGTGCACGTTTTAAACCATAATACGCCTTGTCGCTTTCTAATTATGGATAGGAATCAGGGAGGGGGGAGCTATAACATTGCCGTATATACAAGTATTAATAATTCTCGGATCATTGCAATTGGCAATTTATTATTCAATTTCATATTTGTTTTCTTTCCTTTCTCTAAATTTATTCATATCACAATGCAAGCATTATCAAAAGTAAACGACTTTATCTCTTCGGTTGAAAACGTGATTGCGACAGTTACTGACGTGTATTAATTAGCTAATTTATTTGAAATTGTACTATATTGGCTTATTTCATTATTTCAGTTATTCATATTCAAAATTAACTGACTATTTAATTTCTCAACTATTTCATTATGTTTAATTTTAATATGTTTTCAATAAGTTTTATTTGAATTTTAAATTTTATTACAACGATCACTGTTATAATCTGAGTACTGTTCAACTTAGTTTATTTTATGACAGCCGAGACTGTTTGATTTCAGATATTGCAGTTCCTTACTTTTTGCAGCAATCGGAATTAAAGAGTTCTTAATTGCGATATCTGTGATTGCAACCGACGGATGTTTATTGCTTACATACGATAAGATTTGCACACAGCTCTTTTTGCTATCAGTTATATTATTAAATATTTTCGAAAGGCAGGATTTTGTTGCTTGTTACTTCATATATAAAAACAAGATATATCAGATGTTTAATCAAGATCAATTGATTTATTTTATCAATTTGCAATTGTAAATGTAAATCATTGAAACACCGAAACAAAATTTTCGACAGTTATCGTGACAATCATATAAACTTTTGTGATTGCCTTTGTAATCATATGACTACTTGGGAAATTTTTGTCAGATTATATGTATGTCATCCTCAACTATAAATATTTCTGGATAAATTACTATTGTCATTGTAAACAATTAATTTCGTTGTTTGCATACCTGATTATACTACAGAAGTCAGTGTGATGATTTGTCCCAACGAATATTTTCCATTATTTTCCTAGGTGACAACTGTCTCAACGAATATTTAATTTATGCTTATAGTACATTATTGTGGCAGTAGTCCCAACGAATATTTAATTTGTGCAAATGATAATGACAAAATAAACGTACTAAAATGTTTCCTGTGTTTTCTTCAATATTTTGCTTTTTCAGGAATAAGTGAGATCAAATGGAGATACAATTCTTTAGACAAAATAAATCAAATACCAGTCAAATTTATAATCAGTGAAATCATCATCAAACTAGTGGAAGCATTATACTCTACGCTGATTTACTGAGCTTTTTATATAATTGTTACACATTCTATAGGATACTTTTCGTATTTTTCTTGTAAATAATGTTAGTTTTTGAACATTCTAAATTTTGTGATACCAACTTTGTTGTGAAAATAAAAATATATATGAAAAAAAATCACCATATGCGGGATCGAACACAAGACCTTTGGATTGCAAAAGCAAGAGCAAAAACATATATTATTCTTCATTTAAGTACAACTATGTGCCTTACCGGATCCTGCCAAACCAACCAAACAACCATGGCACGTAGTAACATGGTGAATGTAAGGTTGGACGGGGCAGGTCCGGCTCGGCTTAACGGTTAACGGGGGATTAGCTCTCCTGTTTGTTATAAACAAACTTAAAAACTAATAATAATATTAAAAATTGCTGTCTACGCAGAGACCTAAACCTAATTAAAATTAACACAACACTTGGCAAAGCACTTACAAAATTTGGGTTGTTAACTAGGGTAAAAAGCTAAACGAAAAAACCCGTACGAGAACTGTCGCCCTGTTGGTCTCCCTGCCTCCAGGAAGATATGATAAAGCAAAAAGTATCGTTTAAAATGTTATAATTTTCAAGAAATTTCTAGGCCTAAAAAGAATTTACGAACAAAGTGACAAAAAGAACAAAACGAAAAACAACAGAAGCATAAAAATGAACAAATAGAAAAGGAAAGAGGGAATTGGATTGCAAGACAAATGCTTTAGCCATTGAACCTTGCCAGAAAATTTAAATGAATATTGTTCAAGAATTATATTTCAACGGATTAGATACATTATTATGAAATATATATATATATATATTGATAAAATGTAAAAACAAAAAAAAATTATAGAGAATAAAAAATTTTTTTTTATTTAAATGATTAATAACTTTTTTATTTACTGATTAATTTTTCAAAAACAATAGGGTTCTTCCTCTAGCTAACGCTAACTTACTTTCCAAATTTCAATACAATCGGACTTTTCTTTCTCAAGTTATCGTGCTTACAAGAAACGTGACGGACGGACAGACGGACAAACGGACGGACGGACAGACCGACATTTTGAAAGTTGTTCAGAATTCGTTCACTAACATAATGATATGAAATTTTTTTCTCTACGAGCGATATTTACCGATTTAGAAATGTGCTGATCAAATACAATATACTCTTCGTTCTTGTGAAGAGTATAATAAGTGCAGGCAAATAAAAGGGGTACCAAAAGTAGAAATAATTATTAAGTGATTGTTTTTCGAAATTGATAGTCCAATCAATGAATGCTCAAAAGGGGATTGTAGAAGACATCCTGGGGGGGGGGAGAATTTTCCTCTTCAGGAATGTGTTGGAGGTAATTCGGAGGTAAATATACTAAAAGTCCCCGCATATTTTGGTACCGCAGGTGGCTTTGCCTTTGTAGCAGGCGAATATTTTTCTGGTCATAAGTAGATTCTAATTTGTTCTATACTTGAGTAAAATTTGATTCAAATCGGAAACAAAAAAAATGTATAAGGGTGTCTTCATTTTAAGTGAGTCACATTGTATATTTAAGGAAATGTATAGATTTCGACAAAATATTACGTTAGTAAATACGTCGAGTGTTGTAAAATAAAGATTGTTTTGTGACTGTGATTTATTAGCAGACCACAGTAAACCGCTTCGATAGAAATATTCAAGGTACTTAATTAATCTATTTATTAATTATCTATTTTGGCTGGCGAATATCTCGCAAACTATAACATATATGAAGAAAGTGAATATAGACATTCTTGTCGAAAATTTAATTATGTTTAATTTTGCATAGATCACCTATTTCCTATGGAAAAAAAGAGCCTTCCCCCCCCTGAAGCGGCGGGGCTAGGGGCGGGGACTTTTAGTATGTTTACCTACTAACTACCCCCAATACATTCCTGAACAGGAAAATTCTCCCCTCCTCCATGTCCTCTACAACTCTTTCGTTGACTATAAGGTAAATAAATGAAATCAGTAAACAGAAACAGGTAATGTCAAATTTTAATTAAAAAAAGATCTGTTCAATAAAATTACTATCACAACGTAAATTTATAGATAACACGTACACTGCCAACTTTGTATATTTTCCTGTCTCAATTAAAAAAGAGAAATAAAAAATACGAGGGAGTATGTGATGTTTCAGTATCCAATATATTTAAAAAAGTAACTACATCCAAAACCTATTTGTGTTTAGAGTACAAGGAATTGTCATAGACAACTTAGATTTTAATGGTCGGCTTCAAATGCCATTTCACCAAAATGAAAATTCATGAAACTCAAAGCATCATGTCTACGGCATATACGTTCATGCTAATCTCATGTGAAGTGAATTACATGAAGATTCGGTAACTGACGTGATTTATGTCAGCCCCTTAATGAGCTCTGTAATTAATTCAGTAATAAAACAGAGAGAACTGTGAATTTTCTTGGTATATGGTATTACTACGTAGATTTATTCCCTTTGATTAAATATTCATTTTATTAGCAATGAGCACTGTGTGCATTTCAAATTCGAATTAAAATCAATTGCCAACAAAGCATAAACATGAATATTTTAATAGGTCAGCAAAATTAAGAGCAGTAATAGAGAAAATGAATATTCATGTTTTTAAAATTATACGTATTGCATCGTGTTGAGATTTAGTTAACATTCATCAAATTTTGATCATAATTAGAATAATTGGTATTCGGTGTATTTCGTGCGTAGCTGTACTCAAGGGGGCATCTAGCTGATTTAAAAGTACCCCAATGTATACCTCAGGGGACTAATATACAGGGTGGACCATTAATAATAGGCCATAGTTCAAGGGTAGATTCTTTGGACCAAAATATGAGGATATAACTAAACTTGTTTGCTGTGGAAAAAGATTCAGGGTGTCAAAATTGTAACTTTTTTTTGCAATATCTCAACTACCTCTTGACCGATCTTCTCCCAATTTGGTAAGGAAACATTTTTTAAGCTAAGAAACAATAATTTATGTATTACATCACGCTAGTCCGTGGAGGGCGCTGATGATGAACATTTTTGCACTTTTCTTTACGAAACATAGAGGCACTTTTGGCTAGAAAATCTCATGCAGGTGTCATTTCTACGTAAAAAATTGATAATTCCAACAGTTTTCGAGAAAACTACCGCATTAGATCTCAAGAATTCTTTGAAAATAAACTCAATTTGAAAAGGACAAATTGTATTTATTGAAAAGTGTGCTTTGGTGGCGTCTTAGTTCTGTCATTTACGTACAATTTCATTAGTTTGACATTTTGACAGAACTAAGACAACGTACTAAAGCATGTTTAGTTATATCCGCATATTTTGATCCAAATAATCTACCCTTGAACTATGGCCTATTATTAATGGTCCACCCTGTATAATTTTCTATTCTTTGCCAAATTTTTGAATGCTTTTTATCTAATCAGGTAAAATTTAGCACACACACCTAAAATAATACATATTATTAACCACTATGGGCCTGTACTCTAAAAAAATTACGTAATTATAAAAAAAGCTCTTAAAGGACCCCGCACTTTTTTTTATGGAAATTGGGTTTCTGTAAAATTGGCTGAATTTTTAATATGGTGTAGATTTCGACTTTCTGATCAAAAGTTCTCATGGGTCCAACTCAAACCTACATCTAGTTTCAGAGATACAGCTGAAGAAATGTACCGAATTCAAGATTTCTTTTCATATATTTTATATTGTGATACGTAATAAGAGCCCTTTATAATATAGTGCACTAAAAATAGTTGTTCTTTTGGTAAAAAATAGTGCAGAAAAAAAATAAAGTTTGAAAAATGTTGGCGAAGGCGCGGGGCCATCTATACAGGGTGTTTCACGAGGAAACGGACATGCTTTAATGGCAGATAGCGGACACCTAGGGTAATCATAATCACCCATAGGAAAAGCTTGTCGGGCCCTCGTTGCTAAAATACAGGGTGTTTTATGTATTTTTGCCAAGATTTCTTTTGGTTGTTACTTTGTAAAGGAATGGAATAATAAGTTCATATTTGGCACATATTATACACTAGTGATCCTGCATAATTACTTGTAAAACACATATAAAAAATCCAGGTCCGGACTCGAAAAAAATATATTTCTCTTGTTCTTCAAGAAAAAAATACCCTATATGTTTTTTTTTTAATTTCAATATTAAATTCGAAAAATACATAAAAAACTGAACAAAACGGCTTCATTAATTTTTTTGCCACACTTTTTCCGCATTCGAAATAAATTCCCCTAAATAATGCAATATGAGACTTTAGAAAATAGTGATGAATGTTATGCGCAGAAAATGCTTCAACTATTAAATTAGGCGTTTACTTTTATTTCTCAGCAATAATTATTATATTTTTATTGCAATTTTTTACGGAGAGGGTAAAATAGATAGAATAATAAATCAAGAATCGATTTCATTCCTCGCATTTAATAAGAACTAAAACAGCAACATAACATACCTATTAACAATAAGAATAACGGTAGCAACAAAGTTGCATATCAGTAATGCACATTGTAACAAACTGTCAACAGAATAATTGTACGAAAAATAAAAAATGCAGATATTGTCATAAAACGCATTCATCAATAGGGACAACTAACTGATAACGTTTAAAGTCATTGTTTAAAGTTGTCACTATTGATCAGAGTAATGTCATATCACTTGTTTATAAGTTATTTAATAGTTTTCGTTATTTAATACAATTATTTATTTAATATTCCAAAAATGCGGTACCAATTTTCAAACGAAGAATATGCTGACGTTGTAACAAATATGGCGGGGCAGCAGAGAGGGAATATCAAAGACGTTTTCCTAACAGACGACGACCTGACCATAAAACTTTTGTGTCCGTATATCAGTATTTCAGAGAACATTGCAAGTTTCCTACAGCTGCAGTTGCGGAGCGCAACCTAAGGCAAGAAGCAAATTTAGAAAATAATATTTTACTGTGGTTAATCGAAATTCAAGACCCGAAACATTAGTTCTGTGATTGGTGTTCTTTATACTAGGATATGGAGGATATTGAAAAAAGAACATTTTTATCCGTACCATATTAAATTAGTACAACGTCCTTGCATCAGGCAATAAAATCAATCGCCTGACTTCTTGTCGTTGGATATCTGAAAATCGACGAGTAATTTACAGAACTTTATTCACAGACGAAGCGCAGTTTACACTAACTGGTAACGTTTAGCTTAATCTAATATATAAAAATCTCGGGTCACAGGGTCTGTTATCGAACTCCTCCGAAACGGCTTGACCGATTTTTATGAAATTTTTGGTAGGTCTGAGAATAGGTCGTAGGCTATATTTTATACCCCTAGATGATAAGGGTGGCCCTATCCAGAAATTTTCTTTTTATTTTATCTCGTGTCACAGTGTTTGTTATCGAACTCTCCGAAACGGCTTGACCGATTTTTATGAAATTTTTGGTGTATATTTGGTAGGTCTGAGAATAGGTCGTAGGCTATCTTTTATACCCCTAGGTGATAAGGGTGGCCCTATCCAGAAATTTTCTTTTTATTTTTTGGACAAAAATTTATAATTTTTATAGCAAAACAACGCTTGCTGGGTCAGCTAGTTTTTTTATAACATAGCTACCGAATCTTTCAGAAAAAGTAAATATTCGAGTTATGTTCTTTCAACATGATGGAGCCCCACCGCATTTCGCCAACCAAATTACAAATCATTTAAATGATACATATCCAAACAGATGGATTGGTCGAGGAGGTCCACAAGTGCCGGCAAGGTCTCCGGATTTCAACCCTGTAGATTAATTTTTATGGGTTCACTTAAAAAGTGAGGTCTACAATGTAGACATTAATGACAGGGATTAGTCAATTCAAAGGATGTTGATTACTGCAACGAAATTAGAAACAGTCCAGATAAGGAGATTAATGGGACACCTCGTGAACCACATCAGAAAATTTACTGAAGCTGAGAGCATTTTGGACATAAAATTTAATTATGATTGTAATTTGTAAATACGTTTTATAACAATATCTGAATATCTGAATTTTTTGTTTTTCGTGTAATTATTCTGTTGATGGCTTATTGGTATTTTGCTATTTACATTATTTGTTTACATTATTTTTGTGCAATTTGGTAGTTACCATTATTGTTGTTGTTTATAAATAGCGTGTGTTGTTGTTTTACTAGTTTTTAATAAATAAAAGGAATGAAATAGATTCTTGATTCGGTGGCCTCTAACATTATTTTTTTTTATTTATTTTGCCTCATTCATAAAAATTGGTGATTAAAACATAATAATTATTGTTGAAAAAAAAAGTAAATGATTTAATAGTGGAAGCATTTTTTGCGCATAACATTCATCGATATTTTCTAAAGTCTCATATTGCATTATTTAGTGGAATTTATTTCGAATGCGGCTAGAGTGTGGCAAAAAAATTAATAAAGACGTTTTGTTCAGTTTTTTGTGTACTTTTCGAATTTAATATTGAAATTAAAAAAAAAAAACATATACAGGGTATTGTTTTCTTGAAGAACAAAAAAAAATTTTTTTTTCGAGTCCGGACCTGGATTTATTGTGCGTGTGATACAAGTACATATTCAGGATCACTAGTATATTATATGTGCCAAATATGAACTTATTATTCCATTCCTTTACAAAGTAACAACCAAAAGAAGTATTGGCAAAAATATATAAAACACCCTGTATTTCAGCAACGAGGGCCCAACAAGCTTTTTCTATGGGTGACTATGACTACCCTAAGTGTCCGCTATCTGCCATTAAAGCATGTCCGTTTCCTCGTGAAACACCCTGTATAAAAATAACAAGTGAAAAAAATAATCGGTCAAATTGGCTAAAACATACATTTTACATAAAGTATGTGGCTTGCTGATCAAAAAACTTTAATTGAAAAACTTTCGGAAATGGCTCCTTTCACCTCTAAAACCCCATTCATAAATAAAAAGATCGAGAAGATAAAAAATTTTACAAAAACTTATCTCGAAAACTAGATGTAGGATCGAGTTGGACCCATGAGAGCTTTTGATCAGAAAGTCGAAATCTTCAACATATAAAAAATTCAACCAATTTTATCGAAACCCAATTTCCATAAGAAATGTGCGGGGTCCTTTCCTTAAAAAAACATACATCCGATTGTATTGAAATTTGGATAGTAAGTTAATGCTATCTACTAAAAAGTACACTACTGTTTTGAAAAAAAAATCGGTTAGTAAATATAAAAGTTATGAAAAAATATACATTGTGTTTTAGTTAAAATTCTTTTCATTATCCCGAAAAATGATAAAGATTTTGAAATTTGTAAATGGCGTATGATTGATACCAAAAAGTACAATAAATAACTAGTTAGAGTTTTTACTTCGCAGTGCACAGAGATAGGTTGCGGTGCTAAATTATTTATCGATGGCTGGAACCTGGAATTAATTATGAATCATTTTGATCATGTAGAAAATTTTGTAAAAATCAGCCGGATGAAGTAAAAAAAAATTAAAGCATTTGGTTCTTGTATTCACACTAAATCACAATTTTATTTTTCCTCCCTTTAATAATGGGGTGGGAGTGGTAATGGTGGTGACTCATGCCAAAAATTTTTTTAGCTTCTCTTTTATATACTAAATACCAATTTTATGGACTATTACTTGCTTGATGTACCTATTTACCCCCAATTTATCCCAATTTACGCCCCAACCTTTCAACGGCATAAGATCAAAATATAATACAGTTCCAGATCTCGTTAAAATACATATGTGTACCAATTTTCAAGTCAATATCTAAAACGGTTCCAGAGTAATCGTGCGTATAAAAAAAGTTACAGATAGAACGATATAGAGAAATTTCTTTTGTTCACACTTAAAATCTCAACGTTTCATGAGATTCTAAGCTTATTTGAGCAATAAAAATATTCATTTTTTTTGCGTTATTATACAATTATACATCCACTAGATGTGGAAGTAAAATTAACTTATTTTCAAAAAACTGCGAAATTAATACAGATTTATACAACTTAGCAAATAGTATCACGTTTACATCTAAGTAGTTTTATTATATTTAATGCCGAGTTAACACTGTTAAATTTTTCCATGTGTCAAAAAGTAACTTATCTTTACTGAAAATTTTTGCCATTATACACCACGAAATATCATCTGCAAAATTTGGTAATATTGGTCTCATTTAATTGCCTAGATTCGGTAAAAGTTACTTTTGTAATTAAAGAATAGCAATGTACATAATGAAGAGAAGAAAATAAAAATAAAAAATGGTGTGCCACAGGGATCTGCTTCATATCCAATACCTACTATCTCTAGTGTACATTTATGACATGTATATAAAAACGGTGACCTCATTCTACTAAAAGTATGATGCACTGTAAATATAATGTGTATAATTTTGAAAAAACAGAATATATTAACGTTCCTATTCGAGGCACTTTTATATTTGATGAACATCTCAAATATCACAAACCTAATTGTCAACAGCATGATTGTAATTCTTCTTATTATTTACAACGTCTTGGTAGATGTTTTGTGATCCATGCATTATTTTAATTCACCTCCCTTTGCTTCATGATACCCTTGACAACATCACGCCGTCCGTTGCGGATACGTGTTAGACGCACAGCCTCACTAAATCTATTTCCAATTCAGTTCCCTTGGTGATCTGACGTATTTGATGGGAATCAGGGCCTGCCTTAGTTCCTCAAGCGCCCTCATGTGAAATTTTTTTGAAAGACCTTTTTCTGGACGTCAGAAAAATATTTAACACTGGTTTCAAAATTTGGCGCGTTGTACAATCTAAATTATCACTGGTGTTAACAAACTGAGGAATAACAAAGAATAACTACAGAATATGGAACTATCAGAGCGACATTCTCCGCGCACCGCCTTTGATGTTTCTTTATCAATTTTTGCGACCTTCACCATCTTTTTGTAGGTATTTCCGTCAGTTCATTTATTGTTTCAACCTAACATTCTGTGACATAATATCCAACAATTCAACTACATTTTTACCACGTATAAAGACTATTGTGCTTGTATAGATAATAGAGCATAGTGTTAAAGGTTTGATAAATTCGTAATTACTTGCAATTTTTTATAATTTACAGCAATAACAAAATATCCTCAGGTGATCTAAATGAACTAATGTACTTTTCCGTTGTTCCTCGTCGATCCCCGAACAGGGTTCCACCTCGTTTATTCGACATATAGGTAATACCTACAAAAAGATGGCATCAACGGAATTTGGGCGGGAAACTTAAGTGTCGCTTCTGGCAGTTCTCTTTTCTGTGGTATAAGTGCAATTTGCTAGCGATGCGAGGGTCTTGACAGTCGAGTTACATAAAATGCAAAAAACTTGTCAAGTTGTGTCAAATGCATTATAAATATTAATGTCCTACAAGTCTGTTATTTTACAATAACCACCCTATTTTGAGATACATTAAATGAAAAATAACGCCCTAGGGCGTTATGAATATCTATAACGCCCCAGGGCATTATAAAATTATAATACAACCCAGAACAAGCAAATTATGATAGCGTTATTGACAAACAAAATGCGTTGCTATGCAACGGCGGCGTTTACAAACAATTTTGATTTTTACTCTCTTTTAAATCAAATCGTTCTGAACATAATAGATGTCAAATTAATAAATCATAAATGTCAAAAAAAAAATCGAATTAAATAACAGACTTGCAAGACATTAAACGTTGAAGGCACCACGGGTGTTATAGGATAATGACGCCCTCGGTCGACGTACACTCCCTCGGGCCAGAGGCCCTCGGGATTGTACACTGCCGACCTCGGTGCGTTATTATCCTTATAACACCCTTGGTACCTTAATAACTATAATATCATGCAGGTCGTAGGTTATACCTATAATGAAAATGGACAATTTTGAGTAGGAGGTAGAAACAGGACTGATATAACTATTATTAAGTAATTACAATGTACACGTACACTGTATACTCAAAGCAGAAATGTCAAAATTTGAAATGACATTTCTATTAACCACGCCTTAAACCACTCCACGACTTAGCTTAAGGTACTTGTATACTGATAAAAAAGGTATTAGAAATAGGAAAGCCGATTCTAATTTTCAACCGAATGCCAAGATCATGTGTGTGAAGAAAATCGCATGATTAACATAAAGGAGCTTGGTAAAAGTCTAAAATATTTAGAATGCTCATTAATGATTTCTTTGGAAGGCACAAACAGTGAAAAACATTGTGGTTTACTTTCAATTTCGAATATTTTTTTTGCAAAAAATGCTCATTCGTTTCATTTGTACGTACAGGAAAAGTGCATGAAGTAATATAAACAAAATTCTGCAACTCCAAAAACAAATAAAAAATACAACACAATGATATTATTACAATTAATTAATTTTATACTCTCAAAAAATTTAAATATTCGCGCCACCTTCAAAATATCAAATCAAATCAATTTAAGACGGACCATATTTATACGACGGACGATATTTTTGGGGTTTTAACACTCTGATTTTAATTTTATTGAAAATTCAAATGTAAAATCATTTTATTTAGTAGTATACCAAAATATATTTAAAACTGTAAAAGTTAATTTTAGTATACAAGTACCTTAAGTTTTACGGGGTTAAGTGCGTCCGATATCCTTAAAATTTAAGTTAGCGTATTGGATTGGTACAACTCGTCATTGCTCTTAACCTTCTTTTAACGAAGGGTAGGACTAACCGCATGTTGGTACAACTTGCCCTAAATGAAATAAAAAAATGTTTAAATATTGTATTCTTTGAAGATTGACCAATAAAAAATGCAAGAACTGTATACTATACCACGGCCGACTCTAGTAGCAGAGTCGGCCGTGACTATATGATGATGCATTCCATCGAATTGAATTGAATGCGTATTAAAGGAGATATTCGCGAAACAAACTTAATATTTGTTAAAGTAACACAGTACCAATAAAGCCCTTCTCATTCAATTCAACATTCGACCTTTGACTGAAGCATATTGCTGTTTAATATGTAAAGCGATGCTTAGGTTTACTGACGCACTATAAATAAATAGAAACGTTCACAATATCGAAGTAAATGAGTAGTACAGAATCCCTTGCACTAACGGAACTTTAACTAAAAAAATATGTATATATTTGTATCAAAAATATCCAATAAAATTTCAATCCAGTACTTAAACATACTTTTGAGCAAGGAACTTTGTATCTGAATGTGGCAGTTTAGGATAAAAATGCACATAATAAAAGACGATTACGTTGGAGCGGCACGCCAAGCCACGACAAAAACCACGCGCCTAGCTGCACGCCAAGCGCCTAGACAAGAGCTTTAAGGAGTACGCTAGGTATTTTTTTTTAACTACTTATTTAACGTCGGCCTATTTCCGCTACCAGGGCCTCTAACGCCAGGAGACGAGCTACCCCAACCTGGAAATTTTGCCGAACCTCTTTCCTTAAGAAGAGTAGGGATCTTTTACTTGCCTAACATCTAATAGATAAGGGACCGCCTGCTTTACATCCCCTCCAAAGGATGGTATATCGACTACGTAATCCTCGTCTGAAATTACATAGCTTCCGCGTATACACTGATATACAAGCCGCTAGAAGGTGGAACGAGATCGCTGTGTTTCCCTAGACGGGTCATCCATCTAAGTACTAACCGCGCTGCACGTTGCTTCACTTGGAATATCGAGATACTTACATAGTGAAGACGTATCTACGCTCGCCCCCGCTAGGTATTTCTCCAGTCTATAAAATTCAATTTGTATTTTCATATATCAGTTAATCGCTGAGATCCATATTAACATGTATACTAGGGTGGATAAAAAAATCCACTTTAGTATTTTTTCAAGCCCTCCAGATTTGTTCGAAATTCCAACAAAATTATGTCAAAATTAGAGCAAAATCGATTAACAATATTATATTAATTTATTATTAACACATGCCTCTAAGACTACAAAGTTTACCATGTAGGTATGTAGATGAGAAAATTTTTTTTTTTTTTGAAAATTTGGGATAAATTAGTGAAAATATGCACACGAGTCCCCTCTTCAGAATAGTCCAGAGAATACGAATTAATATATTTTTTCAAATTGAAGTCTCATAAGACCCTTTTGTAGGGTTCCAAGAAAGATCCCTCAAATGACGCCATGAGGGCAAAAAATAGAGTATGGTATATGTTTGTTTTTTACTTGCGTTTATTTTTGGTTCAAATTATTATTAAATAGTCAGATTCTAGTTTGTGTTAATAATTTTTTTTTCCATTGCTTAACAATAATTTATTTAAACAATTATGTTTTGCTATAAATTTGTACAATTTTCATAATTTGAGAGTATACTGTATTTGATCGGCATATTTCTAAATCAGTAAATATCGCTCGTAGAGAAAAAATTTTCATATCATTATGTTAGTGAACGAATTCTGAACAACTTTCAAAATGTCCGTCTGTCCGTCCATCCGTCACGTTTCTTGTAAGCACGATAACTTAAAAAAGAAAAGTCCGATTGTATTGAAATTTGGAAAGTAAGTTAGCGTTAGCCAGGGAAAGAATCCTATTTTTTTTTTTTTAAAATTAGTCAGTAAATAAAAAAGTTATTAATCATTTAAATTAAAAAAATAGTTTCTTAACTTTTGTTATTTGTAATTAAATAGAAATCTTGCGAAATTTTATTCTCTATAATTTTTTTTTTGTTTATACATTTTACTAATATATATTTCATATTCGTTGAACATTGAATTATTCTATTGATGTGTGATGGCCCAATGGCTAAAGCTTTGTCTGGCAATCCAAATCTCATTTTCACAGTTGTCCACAAGAAGAAATATTTGTTTTAAAACAGAGTTTTATAACTTGTTACAAATTCAAAGAGAAAATATTTTAAAACAGACACGTTTTAAAACAATTTTCGTGTTTTGTAACAAGTTGCACTGTTCCCGTCCTGTGTCGGTAAACATCAATGAAATTCGGTAACTCGTTTTAAAAACATGTTGTAATTCTGTTTAGAAACTGTAACATATTATAAAACACTGACGGTGCTGCCACCCGTCATTTTCGTCGTCTGCGTTCAGTCACTGTAATCTGTTCAGTGCAAAATTAACTATGGAGTGGAGACCGGCTGATGTGTATAGACTTATCGGAAGGTACAAAGACCGTAAATTGTCGTGGGACCCGAAGGAAGAAGATTACAAAAATAGGAATAAAAACCGTGAGTTAGACGAACAGTTTGGAATCGAGGTAGGCGAGGCCGAAAAAAAAAGGAAATTAACAGGACAATTATTACCCTTATAAAGTCTTGTAGTGTATCAATCAAAGCATCACATACTTCTGGTACAATGCTACTGATTGTTGACGATGCCACTGCAAAAAGATAACTTAGACTCCTACATGAGTCGCCAGTAGCTAGAAACCTTAATGTTATGGCTAGTCTTTCTTTTACCGGAATGGCATCTCTAAAAGTTATGTCTTTTCTTTCAACATGCCTACCAATGAAAGTAAGCAGATACTCAACATCCTGACTTGCCATTCTAAGAAATTTTTTAAATCTACCATCAATTTTAAGTTCTCCAGCTATCAGATCTCTGTCGTCACATTGAAGATCACTCAAGAAATCACTGCCGCTATACTTCTTCCTGACCTGTAATGACGGACAAACCCAAAATCGACTCTTTTTAGACATTTTTTTTATTGTTGGAACTAAACACCACACAAATTTCAGCTGCAATAACACCATTTTCGCTTGGAGACGCCATGATGACTAAACGTTTTCAAACATAGTTTCCTACTCCCTTTAGAATATTTTGAAACCAAATGTTATTAAACATGTTTTGAAACCCTGGAGTTTCAAAACAGTTGTTTAAAAAAAATGTTTTATAAACATGTTGCATAGTGAGAACGCAGCTTAAAGTTAGGTTAATAATGAATCTAAGATATCAAAGATCAGCAACTAACTCACCGAAATATTCGTAAATATTAGACAATTTATGAATAAAGAAAAGCGTTGAAAGTATTAATGCATTCAGAACTTGAATATTTGGAATAATGAAAGACAGTAAAAAATATTAAATATTCAGATTCATGATACAAACAGGAGACCAAGGCGATTATTACGTGGTATATTAAGTACAATGTCATGCTAGTGGTTTTTAACTGCTAATTGTTGTATCGTTTCACTGCCATGAATTTTCCAGCGTATGGAAAAGAGAATATTTAGCCACTGTTATTCTCTTAGAAAATGTTCGTAATTCATCCCTGTTACATAATATTTTCCAACATTTAAAGTAATACGAATCGTTGTCATGAAAAGCAGATGATTCTAGAGGATTGAGATAATCAGGATGATTTTTTATCATGAAGTTATAATTATTTATTGTACAAATATCGATTTCGTATTTCAAGCACAAAAAGTTGTAAATTTTGGATAGAATTGTTGTGTACTCGAGACCAACAAACAGAAATTGAGGCACAATGTCAACAATGGATGCCATTGAACGTATAAAGCATCGCTTTAATTTTAGATAGGAGGAATTAGTTTCCGATAAAGCTAAATACCCTACAGTCAATACATATTCGGCGTCCACACAAATGGATGTGTGATATAACTTCGGAAGTTGATGATATTGTAACGCCATATTAGCAACTAAGAGTGAGGAAAAAAATATTCTGCATGCTTTATGAAATTTACAATACTTTTAAGGATTGAAATTTTTTTTTTTTAACTATTTAACGTCGGCCTATTTCCGCTACCAGGGCCTATCACCGACGCCAGGAGACGAGCTACCCCCAACCTGGAAATTTTGCCGAACCTCTTCCCTTAAAAAGAGTAGGGATCTTTTACTTGCCTAACATTTAATAGACAAGGGACGGCCTGCTTTACATCCCCTCCGAAGGATGGTATATCCACTACGTAATCCTCGTCTGAAATTACGTAACTTCCGAGTATACACTGATATACAAGCCTCTAGAAGGTGGGGCGAGAACGCTGTATTTCCCAAGATAGGTGGGTCGCCCATCCAAGTACTAACCGCGCTCCAACGGAATATCGACTGATATTCACATTGAAGTCGCCTCTACGCTCGCCCCCAAAAAGATTTAAATTGAAAATGTTTATTGTTCAGCAAATAAAATGTAATTACACAGTGAAACTAGAAAAATCATTATACTCTTAGTCGATTTACTGGACTTTTTATATACTTGTTACTCATTCTATAGAATGTCTTCGCAGTTTTTGTAAATGTTAGTTTTAGACATTTTTAATTTTATCATGTGAACTTAGTGGGTGAAACACTCAGTATGAAATACCGTAAAAAAATGACATCCAAAGCCTACGTGGGTTTCTGAAAAAAATCCACGAGGGTTTCGAACCCGGGAACTTTGGGTTCTGAGTCCAATTTTCCAATTTAGATATCTTTTATTTTGTTTAAATATTTTGTACATGTCAAAGGTATTGCATTTATTTCATTGGTGTTTACAATATATAAAAAAAGCTACGTGACAACAAAACGCGAAAAAAAAACGCGCGATGTCACGCGGCGGCCATCAATCAATCAATCAATCAATCAAAACAAATTTATTAGTATTAGGGATTACAATAATGCGCCTAGGTCAGATCTCGGTTCAGAGCCGACCGCACAACCACGTCGCGTAGCGTCGTGGTGAATATGCGGTCGGATGAAGCGGGTCTGGTCTCGGCTATGTCAACAGATCCAATGGAAGTTAGGGCTCCTGTTTAAGATATAAAAACAAACCTAACAATTTGCAAATATAACCATGAAAAAGTTTTAAAATACTTGAGACTACTTAAAGTTAAGACTGAGTTCTGCGCACTGTTTTTCAATCAAGAGATTGGGTTGCTGGTACGGGGAAAAACTCAACAAAAAAACCCGTTCGAACCAATTACGACATTAATCCGATGGTCTGTCTGCCTTCGGAAAGGTAGGGTGGAAGGGAAGTTATGATTTAAACGGTTTTTATTTGCAAAAAGTTATTGGTCGAGAGGGATTTACAAAAGGGACAAAAAGGACAAAAGAACACAAATTAACAAAATTAACAAAAATGTGACGAACAGAGAGAATAGAAAGGGGTTTGAGGGTAAAAGGTGGTGAAAATTAAAAGGTAGTGAAAGGGAAATTGTGGTATAGTAAAGTGGGGCTAAGGAAGTTGCCGAAAGATAGGCAACACCTGGTATGGTAATGGGTGTTTCAAGTTGAAAAGTATGGCATTATGCTGTCTGATTCGTGTACTGTCGCCCAGTTTGAATTGATAGGATTTTTGCGATATATTCTGGACGAAGTCCGCTAGTGGGGTTATGTCGTGGCAACGTGCGTAGAGATTTCTGAGGCAGTCTGAAATGAGGCGCATACATTTATGTTCTAAAACTCTAAGTTTCCGCATTGTCGTGGCCGGGATGTTGCACCATACCGGCGCCGCGTATGTGATGGCCGGCCTGATCACCATCGTATACAACAATTTTTTATTTGTCCTGTATAGTCCGCTACCCCGCGCTAGGAGCGGATACAGACTCCTGGACATGGAGTAGACCTTTCGTACAGTCTCGTTAACGTGAGTGTTGTACGTCAGTCTTCTGTTCAAGTTCACCCCCAAATACTTCACGCACCTTTTGATTGAAATTTGGCGACCCCCGATCGAAATTGGTGTTAAAATGCGCTTCTCTGTGAACCGGCGCGTAAAGAGTATGGCCTCCGACTTTTCGGCATTGATCCGAATCTTCCACTTGTCGTAATACGCCGTGGCACTGGCCATGTGTGCCTTTAGCAGCATGTTCGCCGCTTGTGCATTGTGCGACGCGGCGGCCAGGTGTGACATGATAATGTAAAGTATTGACTTCAATAAAATCCTATTCAAGAAAGTAGGGTTTTGAGTCAAAAACGTAGGAACTACACCACCACTAATTTTTGCATTATGAGCGATGACTTGAAATCATATTTCCATGTTGGACAATATATTATGAAATTTATATTAGTAAAATATATAAATAGATATGAAAATCATTCAAAATATCATTTTACCAGATTTCTATTCAATTACAACAAAAAACGTAAAATTAATTAAAAGAAAATTCAAATTTAGATAATCAATAACTTTTTTATTTACTAATCGATTTTGTTAAAAAATAATAGACTTCTTCCTCTAGCTAACACTAACTTACTGTCCAATTTTCAATGCAATCGAACTTTTTTTTCTTAAGTTATCGTGCTTACAAGAAACGTGGGAGACAGGCAGACGGACATTCTAAAAGTTGTTCAGAATTCGTTCACTAACACAGTGATATAAAAAAATTTTGACTACGAGTGATATTTCCCATTTCCCATGAACAAAAAGAAACTGTCTTGGGTCTTGGGTATATAGGGTGGGTCAATAGTGTGTCGGACTTCGATATTTCCAATTCTACGATAACTAGAAACTAAAAAACATACCAGTAAATTAGATGAAAAAGTCTATAACCGAAAATTATTTTCGAATATACAACGCGAGCCAAGACGAAATTACAGGATCAAGTGCCTTTTTTTTATGGAATACTATGTATATCAGTATATTTTTTGAAGCCCCTTTCTAGACTCCATTCATTCTTATATTATTATTGACTATCTCCCAACAACTTGGATGTAATTAATTTTCTTGTTGAAATAATGCCATCTGCAGCTGCATATTGAAAAAATCACCAAAGTCACAATTACGGGTCTTAAGAAAAACTTATGTGAATGCTAGTTACGAGACAAATTAATGTTTTTAAATCATGTTTACTTCCCAAAAATGTACAGAGTGATCAAAACTTACTTTTAAATTAAGTACTGTTTAAATTGAATTTTCTCAATTTTTTCAAATGGAACACCCTATATATTTTTCAACAATGTGATAAAGATGAAAAACGAACATTTTTTGTAAATATTTCTCTATGGCTAATTGCAACCATTTTCGTTTTATTGAGCAATAAGTACTAAATTCGAGAATAAACTTAAAAAATAGAGGTTCCTTCAAATCACACCTACAAATTTTAACTTTTATTTTGTATCGTTAACCAAAACCACTTATTTGCATTGTTTTGGACCCAGCTACGTTTAACAGTCATAAAAAAAATTGTTGGCTCTAAAAATTATAATAACTGACCTAACTCACATATTATGGTATAATTTTAATAAAAAGAGCAATTAATTACATCATGCGAAAAAATATTTGCCATTTTGATATTTATTTCAAATACATGTTATATACTATATATTTAGTTAGAATATAAGCCCTTTAATCAGAAAATTAATTATTCTTCTTGCGCTTCTTAGCCGTCTCTTATAAGTTACTTTTGGAGCATCTCATATACATGACCAACAGTACTCTGATATCTTTTTTCCATATTTTGAATATCCTGGTGGAATCTCTCTCCATGCTCATCACTTACTGCACCACAGTTTTCTGGGAAGTAATCTAGGTGTGAACGTAGAAAGTGGACTTTTAATGACATATTGCATTCTAATTTCTGGTAGCAAGAAAGAAGATTCCCAACAAGGTCTCTATAGTTTTCTGCTCTTTTGTTACCGAGAAAGTGTGTTGTTACCATTTTAAAGGAATTCCAAGCGGCTTTTTCGTTACCTTCTAGAATGTTGTCAAATTCAGCATCTTTGAAAAGGTTCTTGATTTGAGGACCCACAAAAATTCCCTCTTTAATTTTCGCATTACTAAGTCTGGGAAATTTTTGTTTTAAATAACTGAAAGCACGTCCTTCTTTGTCCATAGCTTTTACCAAGTTTTTCATAAGCCCCAGTTTTATGTGGAGTGGTGGCAGTATTACCTTTTGTGAATCAACTAATGGAATGTTAGCAACATTTTTTTCTCCTGGTTCAAAACCCAGTCTTGGCGGCCAAATTTTTCTTTTGTAATGTTCTAATCGCGCTCGACTGTCCCACTCACAAAGAAAACAGCAATATTTGATATACCCTTGCTGCATACCAAGTAAGATAGCTATCACTTTTAAGTCTGCACAAATTTACCACTTATAATTGTTATATTCTATAGTTTGTAGCAATACATTCATGTTACTGTAATTTTCCTTCATGTGGACAGCATGGGCGATTGGAATTGATGGCAATTTATTTCCATTGTGTAGTAACACAGCTTTTAGACTAAGTTTCGAGACGTCAATAAAAAGTCTCCAGTCACTAGGATCATGAAGAATGTGTAAAGCACTCATTAAACCGTCAATGTCCTTCCAGGCAACCAAGTCATTTTCCATTTTGAAAAAAAGGTATAAGATCTTTTTGACGACTTCGACACATGGAAACTTTAACATTTTCTTGTAGTAAATTCCATTGTTGTAATCAGATGCCAAAAGCTCCGCTTTTGCCTTGGACAGATCAAGATCTCTTATAAGATCACTTAATTCGCGTTGACTAATTTTGTGTGGTTCACCACCGGACACTTCGACAGAGAAATCGGGATCTTGTGATGTTGATGGCTGGACTAAGTCGTCATCTACATTATCATCCGATTCTTCGTCAAAATCAAGGCTGTATTCTTGAAGTGAATTAGGAATAGGAATAGGAATCACTATGGAGAATCGGGCGAATGGCAGATGGTAAATTGAGGTATTGTATTACCATCCTTTTTTTCTTGTTAATACCCTGTCTAATAGGAGGTATCACGCAAAAATAACAATCGGTAACTTGATCTGTAGGTTCTCGCCAGATCATGGGCACAGCAAAAACCATTGAACGTCCTTTTCCACTTAGCCAACTGCAAAGATTGTTCGCACAATTGCTGCAACATATATGAGGTGACAATTTTTTGTATTCATCTCCAATTATACAACTAAAATACAACTGGTACGCCTTCTTAATTTTGGGAGTAAAATTACGTTTTTGATGCGCAAAAGTCACTTCACCACAAATATAACAAAAGTTGTTAGGTGTATTTACACAATCTCGTGGCATATTTTCAAAATAGCACTATTTACTTTCGAAAATGAACGCTTATCATGCACAAGGTACAAATACGACTACCTAAAAATGAATATTAGTTTTAGTGACAAATAAAGAGGTAGGTAGTTAGTATGTCTATTTTTCGTAGAATTCTAATTCTACCTGTTATTTGTGATAGGACCGCCCATAAACTAGGGTTTATAAGAGATCTACACACGATCCAGCGGCAGGGAACTAGCCTTGTCGGCATGCTTTGAACTCATTCGTAAAAGTGAACTGGTCCGCTGGAATTCCAATTATCTTCAAAACGTACCGACAATGTTGGGTCCCAGCAGCTGGATCGTCTGTAGGCCCCTATACCTGCGTTACACTTTATTACCTGTATTGGGAAAACCAGAGCGAACTTGAACTTTTGCTTTTTATATTGTTATTTAGCATGACGAAGTTACTAAGAATTTGCTATTTTTACTTCCAATACATGTAGGCTGTAGAATAGTGTAATTTATTAGAAAATATTATAATAAGTGCTCCACATGTTGCCCATTTTGATCGACGCACATCTCTATGCGCTTTTGAAATGAGGTTTCTACTGTTCCTAAAATTGCCGGTGTGATAGATCTAAAAGCAGTTATTATTTTTATTCTTTCCTTCATATTTTGTACTGTTGTTGATGTGTCTTTATAAACAATTTCCTTCACGTATCCCCATATAAAGAAATCCAATTTTGTAAGATCTGGGGATCTAGTAGGCCATTTAGTGGGTCCATTTCTTCCAATCCATTGAAGTGGATATTTATTATTTAAGTGGTCTCTAACTGCATTTAAATAATGTAGTGGAGCACCATCTTGCTAAAACCACATCCTATTTTGAATCCTTTCAGGAAGATTCACCAATAATTAGATAGTTTTCCAGAAAATGAAGTTAAATAGCTCCAATCAATGTACCGTCAAAAAAATGTTGCCCTATTACATATTCTCCAATAATTCCTCCCTAAACGTTTATAGACCATCTGCGCTGGTTAACAACTTGTTTAAAAAAGTGAGGATTCTCCAAAACATAATAATGGAAATTGTGTCTATTAACAAATCCATTTTTATGAAAAGTTGCCTCATCAGTGAATAAAACATTATGAAAGAAGGTGACATATTGCATTTTATCTCTGGCCCAATTACAAAACTGTAAGACACCTTTGAAAATCGTCGTCAGATAATTCCTGATGCATTTGAATATGATATGCAAGAAACTTATTTGTTTTTAATTTTCGACCAACAGGCCAGACCGTCTACTTATTCCTACTAACGAGCTCACTTCTCTCTGACTAATATGGGGATTCTCAACTGTTGCCCTCACCACAGAAAACTCATTTTCTTCATTCACAGCACGTTCCATTCTTTCACTTTTTTCATATTCGACATTTCCAGTTTCCACAAATCTAGGTTTTGGAAGCTGCTAACATCAGGAATCCTTCTTTCAAGATACCATTGCTTATAAATTCTAGTGGCAAGCAAATAATTTCTGTCCGACTCACCCAAAACAAAAGTCATGTCTACAAGTTCCGCTTTATTAAAATTCATTTTGTGAAACTCGAAATATTTTAAATTTAAGACAAATGATAACTGACGATCGATAAGTGCGATAAACGTTCATTTGTACAAGACAATTTATACCAAACTGAGGTTTTATTGCTTGTCGAATAACGAAAACAGCAAAAAAAAAATTACAAAAAACTATTACAGTAAGGAACCAGTGAAATACCATTTACCCACTTCAATGGATTGAAAGAAATGGTCCCACTAAATGGCCTCATTTCAAAATTGCATAAGGGCGTATCTCAATCAAAATAAGGAACATGTGGACCAGTGTTGCCAGGTCAAAATTTTAAGTTATCAGACGAGGTTTTAAAAGGTTACTAGATCTGACTAAAATTTCCCTATTTGAAATTAGAGGGGAGAGAGTTTTAAAATCTTGGAGATAGATTTTTATTGTGAAAGAATTTTTTTTTTTTTACAAAACTCAGACTTGTATTCTGTAGGACTAAATTTTTTGAGACTGCGTTGTATTAACAATTAACAGCATAGCATCTGCAAATAAATGCAGAGTTTAATTATTGTTTTTTTCATTTCCTCTTCTATGCAGTGAACTCTAGAATAAAGTGACCATATTTGAATCTTGCTAACGAGGGACATATGGAAAAAAATCTCCAGGTTTAATAATTGATGAGCGGGGGGATAGAATGGGAAACATTTTTTTGTCCAGGTCTCATAATTGATGAGTGGGAGGGAGGTGAAACCACGGCAATGGGGGACATTTTTAGTGAAACCATGCGAATGGGGGACATTTTGGGGTACACTCACTTTTGCAATTTGAATTTGTTTGTCTGTCTACTGCTAGAGGGTAACAAATTTGACGAAATAAAAATCATTAGAAATAGGCATTTTCATAAAAGTTTTTACTAAATCACTAGATTGGAAAAAATCACCAGATCTAGTAAAATTTCACTAGACCTGGCAACACTGATGTGGAGCACTTATCATATTTTTTTATAATGAATTATTAGAAGAAAACCGCTATTTTTAAAGTTTTCTTGAATTTTGTACTCAATAAAACAAAAATGGTTGCAGTTAGCCATAGGGAAGTACTTACAATACAATACAGCACTTATATCTCATCGTCGAAAAATATATAGGGTGTTCCATTTGAAAAAAAAATGAGATAATTCAATTTAAAAATTTCTTAATTTAAAAATAATTTTTTGCTACCATGTACATTTTTAGGGAGTAAAAATGATTCAAGAACAATAATTAGATGTCTCGTAATTAGTAAGATTTTCTTGTTTCCATAATTGTCACTGGTGATTTTTTTAATATGCATCTGCAGATGGCATTATTTCAACAAAAAAATTCATTACATCCAAGTGGTTGGGAGATAGTCAATAATAATATAGGAATGAATAGAGTCTAGAAAGAGGATGCAGAAAATGTACCGATATACATACCATTCCCTTTTAAAAAAGGCACTTGATCCTGTAATTTCGTCTTGGCTCGCCCTGTATATTCGAAAATAATTTCCGGTTATAGACTTTTTTATGTAGTTTACTTGCATTTTCTTTTTAATTTCTAGCTATCGTAGAACTCGAACTATCGAAGTCCGAAGTACTATTACCCCACCCTGTAGAGGGTTTTTTATATATACAGTATCTGTATACTTTATCAAATATTACTTTTAAGAGTATTTTTTCAACTTTGTTTGCAAGCACTGCGTTTCTAATAATGGTCACATTATTCAGAACGCACATCTTAATCATAGGATTAGAAAACCAAGAGGAATACGACAAAACCTTGCGTTGTGTGTAATAACTTCATCTATCGTTTCTCTATATTCTTACTTCTTTAGTTATATTTTCTTTTTAGTAGATTAAGAACAAACAAAAGTTACTCACCTTAAAGCACACCATTAATGAGAATGGCATTGTAAGGATAACAACAATCCATGACAGGACCGTCAATATCTTCCCACAGGTTTTGTTCTCCTCAACCACGTGCTCTGCTAAAACGAAAGAAAACAATTACTTTTTGTTAAAACGATCACAGTTTGCTGATATTTATTTTTCATCAACAGATCATATATTCAGTCTGTGTATTATATTATAATAGTCCCTAGCTGTACGTGCACCCCCCGCCCGATCCTTGAGGACAATGTTTTTCATAAAGATTGAAGCCTAAGGAACAATTTAAGACATGTTCTAAAAAAAAAAAACTGGCTGTACTTTCAAAATGGAGGCCATATGTTAAAAAAAACTGTTGCCAATGTTGTTTTTGTCATTTAGCACAGAAACTAAAAAAGATAAACAAAAACTTTCTTCACAAAAAACAACGTGGATAAAATTTTCTACAATTTTGTACCTATAGAATATTTTGATAGGAGTTACAATTTTCCAGATAAATGAGTCCAAAATTAAGAAACCATGGAAATTTATATATCGGTAATCATTTAGAGGAAATAACTGTGACAATTATTGTAAGGCATATAATATAACTTTATATTATTAACATAAAAATTAAATAAAACAAACTGAAAACAATTAGTAACAACCTAAAAACGTACTCTTCGCTTTACTAAATTTTTTATATAATTGTTACATTCTATAGGATACTCTTCGCAGTTTTTTGTAAATAATATTAGTTTTAGACATTCTTAATTTTATAGTACGAACTTAGTTGGTGAAAGACTCAGTGTAAAATAAAGAAAAAATTTTAAAAAAAACTATACCATACCCCATGTGGGGTTTCGAACCTGGGACCCTTGGATTCCGAGTCAAAAGCGTAAGAACTACCTAACACGTAAAAAAATGTAAAAAATGTGAATTTTTACAAAAACATAAAAATCAAAAAAAAAATTCTTAAATTTAAATCATTATTAACATTTTTATTTCCCGATCGATTTTGATCAAAAACAATAGGGTTCTCGAGCTAACACTAACTTACTGTCCAAATTTCAGTACAATCGGATTTTTTTTTCTCGAGTTATCGTGCTTACAAGAAACGTGACGGACGGACGGACAGACGGACGGACAGACGGACGGACAGACGGACATTTTGAAAGTTGTTCAGAATTCGTTCACTAACACAATTATATGAACATTTTTTGTCTGCGAGCTATATTTACGGTTTTAGAAATGTGCCGATCAAATACAATATACTCTTCGTTTTCGTATTTGCGAAGAGTATAATAATATAATATTATAATTTGCAGACATTTATCTCGAAAACGGTAACAGTGGTATCTGGAAAACGGTTAACTCCTATCCAAATATTGTATAGGAACAAAATTGTAGAAAATTTTATGCACTTTGTTTTTTGTGCAGAAAGTTTTTCTCCATCTTTTTTAGTTTTTGTGTTAAATGACAAAAACCATATTTGCATTTTTTTTTAAACGGACGCCATTTTTGAAAGTACAGCCAGCTTTTTTTGGGACATGTCTTAAATTATTCCTTAGGCTTTAATCTTTATGAAAAACATTGTCCCCAAGGATCGGGGGTGTGCACGGACAGTTAGGGTGGGCTTCCGTAGTGTTACGTTTTATATTGAATTTTATATTTTATTTTAATTTTATTTATCTGGAAAACGGTAACTCCAATGCAAATATTGTATTGGAACAAAATTGTAGAAAATTTTATGCACTTTATTTTTTGTACAGAAAGTTTTTCTCCATCTTTTTTAGTTTTTGTGTTAAATGACAAAAACCATATTTGCAAATTTTTTTTTATGACATGTCTTAAATTGTTCCTTAGGCTTTAATCTTTATGAAAAATAATGTCCTAAAGGATCGGGGGGGGGGAGGCGGGGGTGTGCACGGACACTTAGGGTGGGCTCGTTGGCTCCCGTAGTATAATTAACAATGAAATTACTAATACTATTGAAACGAGTAGTGGTAAATATTTTTATAATTTTTTAAAGTACTTTCATTTTTTTCTGAATGATATTCTTGTTTCGGCATAATATAATTAAAGACATTTTTACATTGACTCAAATAAATAAATAATAGACACTGGACGATTTTGTCCATAAATTATTGTATTTGTATACATTTATCCTTAGGCTAATCAATAGGTACATTTTTCCTGCAAAAATAACATAAATCAGTTTTTCTTTTTTAATGTGTTCGGAGGTTTATTTTGAGTATTTTGTCAAGTTGGCGGGATCGGCGGTGGTTGGAGTTAGCCGTCATCTTTGTGAAAAGTCAAACGCAAATATCTCGCAAACCATTGATGCTATGACAAAAATGGTAAGGTATCTTTTTTGTGCAGCACTAAATTCTCTCATTTTCGTAGAACTAACCGTTTGCGAGTTACAGCACGTCAAAGTTTTCAAAACGTATTTTTTGCGGATAATTTTGTAAACTGCTGATCATTAGGGCTCGGGAATTTTATCTCGCCGCCAGAGACGGCTCTCATATAGATAGATATAATATTATATTGCAAACATCTACTGAAACATTCAGAAAAACAACGAAATGGTGACATATGCATCATTGCCAGCTACAATGTTTTTTGGTAATAAATATAACCTAAAAACGGCAATGGTTCTTACAAAAACATGTAAATAAAAAAACAATTTTGAATCAAACACACACTTTCCTGTTTTGTTTTATGTGTGGCGTGTTTATTATGTTTATTTTCATAATGATTAAATATAAAAAACCAATAAGCTGCTCGCAACATAAAACATTTTTTTCCCAATAACATTTTAATAAAATAAAATATCATTTATTTTTTTCTTTTTATATAATGTTAAATCATACATAACAAACAAAGTTAAGGATTAATGGCATAAAACTGCCATATATCGTGTCCATCACAAATGTACACAACGTGAAAAAGTTAATTTTATTTAATTATAAAATGTTAATACGTAACCTACTTTTATTGGAAATCTACTACACTTGTGAAACGTACTGACAGTTACCTGAAGACGTAGTTGATTCTTTTACAATAGGCTCATTTAGTGATATGTAATTTACAATTTATTTTTGCATTTTCTGTAATTATTTAACCCTTTAAGTATATAGTGAAAAAATTAGGCCGCTAGCGTTAATATTAACTGTAATATTTGATTTTCAATTCGTAACATATTTGAAACGCCCGATAGCGCGCAGATGATGTCACGGCACCCGCTCGACTGGCCTTATGAGCAGCGTTGCCAGTGTCAGTACATTTGTACTGAAATCAATACTTTTAGAGCGCAATCAGTACGTCAGTGCTGCTTTCACTGTATCGCTACATTTTTTTTATATGACGTCCTATTTACTTATTTTGCAACTTTCACGACAAATTTTAAAATAATTTATAATGATCCGTGAAATGAAATATGGCAGAATCAAAAGAACACCATGTTTTTGTTCGCAAGTTAGTTCCGGATTTTCCATCATTTTCGAAAATTCTGTTTCTCTGTATCTCGCTTGAATAAGCTGTTTGTTACCTTTGCATTTAAAAAATGTCTAATGGATGTAAGGCAATAGGGACCGACCTGGGTTATTCGCAAGAAAGTTAAGTATTTACAGTCTATAGGAATTGTAAAAATGTTTGTGGTCCTTGAGAAGTTATATTGCACTGAGAGACATTTAAAAATCCAATACTTATTGCATACGCTAAGAAAAATTTAACATGTGATTACAGGTCACTGAAAGTATTTCGCATAGAATATGCACTGATGCTCTTTTTGTAGTAACACAGTTCAAGTGAATATTGCGAACATATTTTTTATACACAAAACAAATAAAAACTATCTGAGTGGCGAAGTATATTTATATATTCATTAAAATTCCTAGATGTGATATAAAAAAGATTTAATTAACATCAGTACTTTTTTATAAGATCGTTAATTTTTTTATTTCGATACCAGTACGTTAATTTTTTATCCACTGGCAACGCTGTTTATGAGTTATTCAGTCTGTTCTGCTTGCCGTATGGAACTATGTGGGTGCAGGCTAGCCTCAGATAGTCGACCGCTGGCTGGAGTGCGGGTGTCTTGACGTCACACTGCGTTTTCGCGCGCTCTGTTTTCATTATTTATTTTGAGGGAGAAGGAGTTGAAAAGAAAATCTAATATTTTGCACATTTACTAACTACAAGGTGTACTTTCGATATATGGGTTAAAAAAAAAAATGCTAAATGAGCCCATTGCAGTGTTGAAGGTATTCGATCCTGACCGAGTGTTAACATTAGATTCCAGTGTTTTTTACTGAAGCGGTTTTATTATCCCCTTTAATTAGGCCGCGCCGCCGAAATTGTAAAACTTTGAATATTACGGAATTCCCTAAAAAAGTACAAGGTAAGATATATTGTGTCATACTTGTATAAAAATCTTTTCACGTTGACCTAAAGCTAACTCCGATTTTGACGTCACATAGATAAAATTCCCGAGCTCTGCTAATCATACATTAAAATATCAAATAGCAGTCGTGTGAGCATTAAATTCTCTACGCTTTATGTGACAGACGTCATTTTGTAGGACCAATATTTTACGGGCTATAGTCCGTAAATAGCTATAGCAAATAGTTTTTTCAAAATATCTCCCAAACTATCCACTCACTCTAATATGTTATTATCAATTTTGTATACCACTAAATTAACTGCAATACAGTGTCCTACAAATTTGCAATTACATATTTTTATACTCGATAAAATTTTTTATAACTTTTGTAAAAAAGTTTTAAATAAAAGTTGTAGGGAACGTAATGACCTACAAGTTAGCAACTACATAGTTTTATATCCGACCGAGTTAACGAAATATTTTGAGAAAACTCTTTTTTTTTTAATTTTCACAACTTTTCTTGAACTATTATTAGTTCTACAAGGTGGTGTCTGAAAAAAAAATGTATAGAAATTAGTGCTCTTTAAGAGTTTAATTTGACATTTTAATATGTACGAAATAATCCGTAAAAACTACGTTTTGAACATTTTGACGCGCTGTAACTCATAAATGTCCTACGAAAATAAGCCTGTTAAGGATTTCATAGCGAATTTAGTGCTGAACAAAAAAGGTGCTTACCATTTTTGTCGTAGCAGATATTTCGCAAAGATGGCGGCTAACCCCAACCACCGACGACCCCGACAACTTGACAAAAAACTCAGACCGAACACTTTAAGAGAGAAAACCTGACTTACACTATTTTTGCATTACGAACACATGTTTTTTTATCTATTGATTGGACTATATCGTATATTTACATTTTGTGTAGTCGGCCATAGCAATCTGGGTTGCAGTGGCGCAGGGCCAGCCATTTTTGTGATATAGCTCAAATAATTTCTAAATGTGACGCTTTCCCATGACGTCCAATTAAAAAAATTGAGACAAATATTTTTCAACATAATGGGTTTTTACTTTCAATGGGGCTTAATGTGGTTTTTACGGGGCAACATGTTTTTCTATATAATCAACCACTCTTTTTATAATGGATAGTTCGATTCTACACCAAAAATATCAATCTTTTATTCTTTGAAATTTGTTATTGAGTCCAATTTTCGTCACAAATTGGCCTCAAAAAGTCTAATTTTTCTACTTTCAATATTTTTTCACGGCGAAAGAATGCGCTTTAGAGACAAACACTAAAGAGAAAAGTTGTTTGTTTTTTTATGTAGAATACACCTCAATTTTTTCAGATTTCTCTCGCAAAACAAAAATCTGAAAAAATACATGTATATTCTACATGAAAAACCGCTGCCCAAGGAATCACTACTTCCACATCCATATTTTGTATCTAAGTCACTCACAACGGAAAAATTTTGTATGTGGAAATAATTGTTTATGGAACTTTAATAATATAATATTTGAAATCCTCTACCCCAAAAACCCATAAAACGATACCCCACATCGGTAGCAGGATGGGGGTGGTGATAGGGGGTGGTAGTGGCCCAGACAGCACTCGATAGTCTTAGGACAACCACTGGCCATACTTGGAGGATAAGCGGGACGTCCTGGGGACGTCCTAAACTGGGTTAATCCCGATTTCGGACCTCCTGTGGATATCCTTTTGGTGCAAATCGGGTTTGCCCATGGATATCTTCAATGGGATACCCCATGGTCGTCCATAGGAAGAAAAAGGAACCAATTTGGGTTAAAATCGGGATAACCTACAGACGTCCACAATAGGATAGCCCATGGTTGTCCATAGGAAGAAAAAGGGACCAATTTAGGTTAAAATCTGGACAACCACAGACATCCACACATAGTTGCATCTGGTTACCCATAGTATCTACACATGATCAAAATTGATCTTGTGTAAACTCGTGATCACTGTAGACAATTTAAAATTTGGGGTATACTCACCCTCCTTGTGTAATAAATAAATCTCATATTGCAAAAAAATTAACTCTCGTAAAAGAGGCATTTGCAAGATATGTGCATTTTCTGCGTAGTAGATAGCTTAGACAACCTGTAGTTTCAGATTTGCTAGGTGAGTATCGCAACAGAAGTAATTTGCACCTTGTAAGAAGAGCCATCTAACATGAATTATTGAAACTAGCGCTAAGAACGAACTAACCAATATCCCCATTTTGGCTGTTATTAGGACAATATTTTATAAGTAATGTCTTCCGTCAATAAAATGCATTCGTCACAATGAAAGTATAATGCAAATATAAACTAAATAAAAAAATTCTCATTTGTACCTTACATAAATTTATCAATTATCATGAATTTGGGACCTACATTGGTCCAATAAGTTGACCTATGGATGGCCTTTGGTTATCCCTATATAGGTTTTAAATAGAACATCAATAACCCCAAAGGCTATCCTATAGATAGTCATGTAGGTTATCCAATGGATATCCCCATTTTGGCTGTTATTAGGACCAAAGGATAACCAGTGGACTTCCCTATCGACATCCCAAATGAACAATCCATTTATCGGATATACGGGATCATTTTAGGATATCCCGTGGCCATCCTGTGCTGTGTGGGGGGGGTGGATGAAGTAAAGAACATTTTGAAGTTTCTGGTTCTTATACACACCCTAAATCACAATTTTTTTCATTCCCTTTAATAATGGGGTGGGGGTGGCTAATGCCAAAAATTTTTTTGAGACCTCAGCTTCTCTTGTATATACTAAATGCCAATTTTATGGACTCTTACCAGCTTGATTTACCTATTTTCCCCAAATTTACCCCAATTTACCCCCCAACCCTTCGACGGAATAAGTTCTAGTTCTAGATCTTGTAAAAGTACATATGTGTACCAAATTTCAAGTCAATATCTCAAACGGTTCCAGAGTAAACGTGCGCACAAAAAAAAGTTACAGACAGACAGACAGACAGACCGACAGACAGACCGACAGACAGACCGACAGACAGACCGACAGACAGACCGACAGACAGACCGACAGACAGACCGACAGACAGACCGACAGACAGACCGACAGACAGACCTACAGACAGACCGACAGACAGAAATTTTTTTTTCGCTCAAACTTAAAATCTCGACGTTTCGTGACATTCTAAGCCTATTTGAACAATAAAAATTTTTAAAAATTTTTTTGTCGTTACTATACTTCCACTGGATGTGGAAGTAAAAAGAAACAACTTTTTTCTTTTACAATTTTCTCTAGAGCGCATACTTTCGCCATAAGAAATTATAGAAAGTTGAAGAATTCGAGTTTTTGAACCCGATTTCTGCCAAAAATTGACCTCGGGGTAAAAAATTGCAAAGGACAAAAAATTCTTATTTTTTATGGAGAATCGAAATTCGTTGCCAGAAATGTGGAATTCGTCGCCAAATGGTGACCTTGTCAGGTGAGCTTTTTAGTTGAGCTTTTCTCCTCCTTCACATTAAGCTCCGTAGGTTTGGTCTGGCAACCCTAACCGTTCTTACGTTATGTATATTTGACCTTGACACTCAAGCTTGTTTACCCTCCTCGTTACTGACAATTCAATGGGTTCCAATGCTTTTCTAATCTACCTTTTACACATTTTAAGTAGCAAAAATATGAACGTGGAGGGGGTTATATTTTCAATAATACAATATCTATAATTATAAAAACAAACTGAGCTTACACTACACTTATATGCTGGTTAATCATTCACATTTGCCTTTGATAGATTACTTTATAATCGCATTCTTACTCGGACCTCATCAAACTTATGTAACCAGTCTAACAGTAATGTTCATGTTTACATTTTTTACAATAACAAATAAGACGGAAGGGCAGTTACTATTGATCAAAGAGGACCGGCAGTTTGTCTTATGTACATCTTCATCTTTGTCAGTGTCCCAATCAGTCTCGGAGTAAAAAATTTCAAAGAGCAAAAGATTTATACTTTTAGCGTGGGCTTTTTAGCGTGGGTTCTCGTACTATTAGTTAAAAAAAGATTTGTACAGAAATCAATTTCGTAACACTAAACTTAAATATCGAATAGATAATGTCCATGTATGTATATATGTGAAATAGCATGATAGAATACTTCTTATTGAAATTGAGTTTGTCTTACAGGCTGATTGCCAAAGGCGCGTAAACCATCGTGTATTACATAAACCATGTTTTATCATAATTATAGAGCAGAACGTTACTCCGACATATCGAATACAGTGTGCAATGTTTACTCGTTTAATAAGTATACTAGCACATCTTATAATAACCAGAGCTCTTTGTACGACGCCATTCGCGAGGTTAATAAAAAATATGGAAAGGATGCGTAAATCAGTGCTGTATAATACGTTTCTCTTTCTAAACATTGAATCAGTAAATAAAATTTCCCGATTTTTAGGCAAAAAAGCTGAATATCTCTGTCTGCCTGCTGGAGCTGTATCTAAAAATTTATTTGACGGAGAAAATTAATATTTGGCAGGAAATTGGCGCTATTGCCAAGGAAGAGACCTGATACATTTGTAGTAAAAAACAAACATATGTGGTTCTGGTGGTCACCCAAAAGAAAAAATAGTAAATAACTAAAGGGTGCCAAATAGAGAAAGTTTTATGTAAATATTTCCACATTTCTTTATATATTTCTTTTTATATTTCTTTTTATATTTCTTTTTATATATAGCCTTAAAAAATTAAACTGAAATAAAATTAATATATTTCAAATAAGGAAGGAAATTATTGCATTAGCAGCTCTCAACTGTAAAAGTTAAAATACTGTTAGAACCAAATTGTAATGGCAAACTTTGTTCAATATTGGATATCGTAATGTTAAGTTTCATATAAATGAGTTTGGTAAAATTAATAATCAATTCCATTATCCCAACATTTGTCGGATTAAATAAATTCAATTTCGTCAGGCCTTAGAGGATCGACATGAGCTTGTCGTAAAGCCACTAATAAATTTTCAATTAACCTTTTTCTCTATCTCTCTCTATGAAATTGTATTGAGGTTCACTTGGATATTTAAAAAAAACTACAAGATGGATAATTTACGCAGAAACCACTGTTAGGGTTTGGATCAAGGGCGGAAGGGGGTAATTACCCCCTCATGAATTACAGAGATATAAAAAAAAATATTGGCGAAATAATAATTTGAAACGAAAATTAAGAAATGTTATCTTTCATCTAATAATATTTATATAACAATAAAGGCAGTGGGTCGTTTTGCTAATAACAAAAGACGAATAACGGATTTTGTTATTTATTTAATGTATTTTAGTAAGTATAAATTAAAATTTTTATTGTTTTTTATGTATGTTTCATTTAATAAACTGTATTTACTTGTCATAATAAATTTGTAGTTTCTCTCATTTTAAATAATGTATTGAAAACTATTTTCCCAAAATCCCGCAACTTAGAAATGCCTGAAAACCTACATTTACGGAAAACAAATATATATCTACTATTCTACTACTTTAAAAAATAATAAAATAAATGCTTGATAAAAGGAAAATGTTTTAAATTTTATTTATTGCTTAATTTTAATGCTGCATTTATTAAAAAATCGTAAATCCGCCCTTGGTTTGGATTTCTACTTCATTTATCTAAGAGCCGGCATTAATTTGGTAAGGTAGTGAGCTCCCGTCTTCCACTCGGAAGCCTGAAAGTATGGGCAAAATAAACACTTTTTTGATTAGGTCCTTAGCCAGAAGGGCAGAGTGTCATGGGGTAGAGCAGAGGCTGCAGAAATCAATATTTTTTAAGGAACTCCCGATCGAAGTGCTCGGTAGCACTTACTATAAGTATTTGACATAGAGAAAAACTAAATGGAAGACACCGCAGACCTGTGATGCTAAGTTCAGAAAAAGGGCCTAAAAAATTAGCGAGCTCCTTAACCAAACTTGGCGGAAATTGTTCATTTGGATTCCCTTTCTTTCAAAAAAACACAGCAGACAATTCCATGCAGTTATTTTAAAGTTATTCGCATGAAATTTTCCAAATTTGAGTACTAAAATTCAAAATGGCCGAAAATAGGTATAGATTTATCATTTCTGTCATCCAATTTATTGAATGGGTTCATTAGTATGTCTAAAAACATTATATATTGATGGAAGACAATTTCTTTTGATTTAACAAAATTAAATAAAAATTGTTGCATTTCAAGCATTGGGACTTTATTTCTCTAATAGATTGGAGGACAGAAATTATGGATTTAGACCTACTTTTGACCATTTTGAATTTGGGCACTCAAATTTGGAAATGTTGGTGAATGTTTCATGCGAATTGGCTACGTCAAATACGTATAGTAAGTGCTACCGAGCATTTTGATCGGGAGTTCGCTAAAAAAAATTTCCCTCTGCTGCCTCTGCCCTGCTCCATGACCTTTTGCCCATCGGACTAAGAGCCTAATAAAAAAAAGCGTTTCCTTTACCTATACTTTCAGACCTACCTTCCCAAATTAATGCCAACTCTTAGACTATATAATTTTTTAATTTTATGTAACATACTTTGATATTGCATTTTTCGTTCCATGTACTATTTTAACTGAGTTTATTAACTACGACCCTATTGAAAGTGGCGTTTACAAATAAAACATATTCCTCCTGTTTATTAATGCAGACAGTTTTAAACTATGTTCCGATTTTCTCATTCTACGTATAAACGACCTGGGTATTAAAACACAAAACATTATGGGATTTTCATTTAGGAATGCCTGGAATTTAATACCAGCGTTCCATCAATAATATCGAGCTCTTCCAATCTATTTTTGTGGCGGAGGCCAAGCGAAGTTATTCATCATAAACTACATAAATGCTTTTATAGAATCTTATCAAAGGTTTCAAACTTCTTCATGTACATTTTCTTCATTAAAATATTTGGTAACTTACACAACCCGCTCTGGGTGTGGCTCTATTCTCGCTAAGCGTACCAGCACTCAGTTTCGCCGGTAAATCATTTGTTAATGGGTTTAATATAATTTTCTTGATATAAGTCATATACATAATACATTTATATTAACCGAATTTAATAGATATGTTGTACCTATTTTGTCCTTTTATAACAAAAAATATAACTATTACACTCCGTTTTGCTTTGTCCAAAACACATTCTATCTATAAGTAGCAGGATTTAGTTATCGGTCAAGAAAATAAACATATTATTAATCTTTTTAGTTTTAATTTTATACTTAAAATTCAAATATTTTTTCTATTTTAAAGGCATTTATTACTAAACTAGTAGGTTTAAAACAATATTTTTTGTGCTACTTAATCATCTGAATTATTATCCTCGGATTTATTTTAATTTTAATACAATAATAAAATAAAACTTGCCAGGAGTTCGAATTGTGCTTTCCGAGCGAACGGACGCGTCCGAAAAACGCTGCCATTAAAACGTGAAAACGCCCGCTAAAAGTCCGCTGAATTTGATAAAAATTAGGTGAATCTGTAGATTATAAAGAATTCCGTGCAAATCGATATATCATAACAAAAGAACAAAATTGAAATAGAATTAATATTTGAAAATAACTAATACAGAGTATTTACTGGCAGAACCGATAGTGCAGTGCTATGCATAAAGAAACAAGCTTAAAGGACCAGGCAATACACGAGAGGAATAGATAAGCTAAGTATCTTCTCATTTTAAAAGTACCACCCAAGTTTATTTATCTAAGTTTATTTATGTCTTAATGATTAACAAGTGTCTGCCGGATAAAACCATTGCAATGCTTTTTAGGTCCAAGCCCTAGCTAAATACAAAGTGTAAAAAATATAACCTTTGAGGTGTCAAGTGAATAAATATATAATTTCGTACATAATTTATATTTGTATCAAAAAGAATGTGTTTTGTGGTGTTGTATGTTTTTTATGCAAATTTTTAAGATGTCAAAAGTGAGTGATAGGTTTGGGGAATAATACATACCTGGGACGTGTGATTAGTGATTAATTTGGTACATAATTTGTGTTTGTATTAAAAAGAGTGTGATTTTGTGGTGTTGTATATTTTTTTGTCAAGTAAGCGACAGGTTTGAGGAATAATACATATCTTGGAAGGTGCAATTAGTGATTAATTACGTACATAATTTGTATTTGTATTAAAAAGGGTGTGTTTTTGTGATGTTGCATTCTGCATCATAAATGCTGTAATAAACTGGTGAGGGGCTGATTCAAACGACTTTCTTCGAAAGTATGAGAAGTGATTATGA
Organism: Rutpela maculata; assembly: GCA_936432065.2. Classification (NCBI taxonomy): domain Eukaryota; kingdom Metazoa; phylum Arthropoda; class Insecta; order Coleoptera; family Cerambycidae; genus Rutpela; species Rutpela maculata. The sequence continues at coordinate 48,346,824 of OW386285.2, forward strand.
AACCATCGACCACTGTCACCGTAAATTTATAGCAAGGCAATAATGGTATTGTTCCTTAAGAAAAACAGAGTTTCTTAAATAAACAAGCATTGACTTGGGTAATAAATGGACAATCTGATCAGTGGCGTACTATTGACTTAATACGCCGGGGGCTGAATTTCTTGCAGTTCAATGGAAATGCATAGTTTTTCTCAGGAAATGGTATCTATACACAAGAATAATGAATCGAATATAGAATATAGGACCACAAAATCAAAGAAACGGGGAACGAGTTAGGGGCAGTAAAGCGGCGGCAGGGGGGCATACAGAAAAAATGATAACACATACACGAGAAGAGGTATACCATGGCAACAGTGGAAATAAACTGGAGGAAAAAGGGAAAGCAAAAAATGAATGAATCAAATTAATACAAGAAGACCCTTCAATAAGCCACCATCCAAGGAATAAATGCTAGAAATTACGGTAGTGATAATAATTAAAATTAAACTCAAAATAATCAATGAGGTATTGTTGATATACTGCGTCAGGGCTGAATTCGCACATCACTTCAGCGGAGGTATGCATAGTGAAGGTTTCTTTCAGAAAAATGGTGTTCTCTAAGAAAACACACACATACGTCAATAATCTCCTAATCGATGCAGAAGAAGAAGAAGAGTTGGACCAGCGGAGAGGAAATAGATGAATATTCCCTAAGAATACCGAACAAATTGAAGTACCTAGGAACAGACTGGACGAATCAGCTGGAGCGGAGAGAAACAGTAAAGGAGAGACTCAAAACGGCACAAGGGTAACATACCGTTAATTGAGAAAAATAAACTATCATGGGACCTTACCGAATGTATGTACATAGCAGTCATATGGACAACGATGACATATGGAGTCAAAAACGCGGCAACAACAAAAGCCTATAGAAGAAGTTTTTGAGAAGAGCAGAAAGGGCATCGTCCAACTAAAACAACAAGACGAAAACAGCGACACAAAACATCAACATAATATAAATATACGCAATGAAGTATTGGGGACATACCCAAGGAAGGGACCCAACACATTTACTGAAGAAAGCGCTAGCACCGCACAGCAACAAACTAAAAATAGGGAGTCCATGCCACAGTGGAGAACGACAATTGAAAGGATCAGGATCAACAAACGAGCACCACTAACAAATCGCAAGGATATATACTCTACCACAATCGGAAACCGAGGAATAAGAAGACTCAGAAAAAAGAAGATTCGAAGAAGCAAAAACGCAAAAAGAGGAGCAAAAACACTCCATATTACGATACAAGACGGCAACATATTTCACAAGAAGAGTCAGAATAGGCAGAAGTCCAGAACCAAACACACAAAAAAGGGAGCTTAAACGCTCCCTCACGACACAATGCGGTAACGCATCTCACAAATACCTACACCTCTCATCCCACATCCCGTTACCATGCGCCATGTGGCTCTCGCTGCTGGCAACAAGAATGACCTTAGTCCAACCCAGCGTGGATGTAACAGGCCCAGCTGTATACCTGGGAGTGGCAGCAGTGCCTACCGCACGCAGGTAAATCAATCAATCAATCAATCAATCAATCAATAATAAAATAAAACTTGCTAGCTTTAACGCCGCAAACTTCACCAAGAGCAAAACGTCCCGTTTTTTTTTTTATAAAAAATGCCACCGTAAACATATCCAGAGTGAGTAAATTGTCCGATGTGTTTGTCCTTTTGAAAAAACCTTCAACAGTCATTTTGAAACAATATTTTCACTTCTAAAGGTCTACAAAGAAAAGGTTTTGTTCTAAGGTTCTCATTGAAATTTTCTGAAGTATTTTGACGCGCTGAAGCCGATTTTGGACACAAAAAAATTTCTATCATGTCAGTTTCTTTCATCTCCTAAAAAAGGGCAAAAAAAGGTCCTAAAGAGCTTGCTGACGTAACTTTTCTGAAGTACTTTATCGAGCTGAAACTAATTTTGAGAGAAGTCCACAAAAATATAAAATGTTATACATTGTACTATTATAAGTGTGAAACTTATACAAGAGATGTGATTTTCATAAATAGTTTACCTCAAACTTTTACTGTTAATCGCCCTGGGGGGCGAGCGTAGAGGCGACTTCAATGTGAATGTCAGTCGATATTCCGTTGAAGCAACGTCGAGCGCGGTTAGTACTTGGATGGGTGACCCATCTTGGGAAATACAGCGTTCTCGTCCCACCTTCTAGCGGCTTGTATATCAGTGTATACGCGGAAGTTACGTAATTTCAGACGAGGATTACGTAGTGGATATACCAATTTCGGAGGGGATGTAAAGCAGGCGGTCCCTTGTCTATTAAATGTTAGGCAAGTAAAAGATCCCTACTAGCTCGTCTTCTGGCGTCGGTGATAGGCCCTGGTAGCGGAAATAGGCCGACGTTAAATAGTTAAAAAAAAAACTTGAACCTTCATCTTCAACATTTCAAAGATGTAATGTAAGAAGTAATTCTTTCAATTTTCCTGAGTGTCTTCACCAAAATTGCACATTAGCCTTTGAATTGACAGCTGATGAAAAAAAAAACACTCTACAAGCTTATTCAGGTGTGCTCTGTTCTGTAACTTATTTTGTCTTGATGTGTTAAAGTTAAATTTGTGAAAGAAGACAATTTTGTGCAATAAAAATACGGTAATTTTAATTTTAATTTTAGAATATGTACTTTTCGTTTTATCGATAAAAATGTACTAAAAATAATAGACTCAAAACAAAGTTATACACAAATTTAACTACAACACATTATTTGTAGCAATGCATCTAATAAACTTTCTCATGCGCTATTTCAAATTTACATTTTAATTAAAACTTTAAGTCTCAGCAACAACCATTTCTATTTAAAATTGAAAATCTGTGTCGATCCTGCATGGCTCCATGATATAGTGGACACGCCATTAACATTAAAAAGGTTTTATCGCATTACATTTAGATTCGAATTTCCAAGCGGTGTCAGAAACATGTTTTTAGAAGAAAATACTGATACTTATTGAAAGCAGACAGATTATTTTAGGACGAGTTGAAATTAAAGTCTATCTAAACTTTAGTAAAAACTTATTACCAATATGAGCTAACAATCAATTACAGCTTAATTGGAATTAGATGATAATTAAAGGAATTTTATTAATATCGAGTCGGTCCGTTTGTGCTTCTAATGCGTCGAGGAATTTGTTCAATAAGGCGTCTAATGACGTCTTGGAGAATCTGCACTCAAACGTCACTTTATTTTTCATTTTCATGAATCGCTTTACTCAGCATATTCCATTGATATTCTATGGGCGTATAATCTGGTAATCTGTACGGCCAGTTTTGATTTAAGTACCTCATTGTTATTCTTGCCTTATGAGTAGCATTATTCCAGTGCATTAGTGTACATATTTCCTCGAAGTCCAATATATTAGTACAGTTCACTCCATTTTTATACTGCACATAAAAAACTGAAAGCTGCCGACCGGGGCATGCTTTATTTTCCTACACTATATTAAATAATAAATATAATGTATTACTTAACAGATAAAACATTACTCTTATTAGTCTAGGAAATAGCGTGCAAATTCGACGACGAATGGTTACCGTCTGCCAGTCGGTAATCGAAGAGACCAAATAAGTACAATTTTTTTTCCCCTCTGGAACTTTTTGGTATGGTGGGGGGATAGGGAGGGGGGCATTTATTTTTTAATCCAATGATTATCGATATCTCTCCGCATAGGTAGTTAGTATATGTTGAGAACAACTAGAACGGTGCGAAGTATATTGTCGGCGTTAATATCAGGGTAACAGATAAAGAGAGCCGTACTTTGAATGTATCTATCAATGTCATGAAGGACGGACAATGCGTCCACCAATGCATAAGACATTCCTATCTTGACGCAAAACAGAGTAAGATTTTTCAATTTACCAGAAACGCAATTAAGTTTCTACCGAAAACAAGATTTCTAAATCTTCTAGTATTATTTTGTTCATTCTAATTCGCAAAAATTTGATGTACGGCTCTGTCAGCATGTAATATCGCCGACTTTGATATTTTATGGCCAGTTTTATGGTCTTTTTATTCGCACTAAAAATTTGTAGACAACTATACTGGGTTGTAGTATTGCTACTTCTTAATAAATAAAACATAACAATCACCAGGAGTTACGACTGAATGAGCAATATTGGAAATCCTTTCTTGTTCCACGAACGTGATAGACGCTGAATTAGATTTTCCGCTTAATATAGTTTACCTCCATTCAGTATTCCAATGCCATCATTCTGTGCACGGTCATAGTATGTTATGTCCGTGGACGTCAATGTTAAAATATTCGTTGAGCCAATAGTCACAATAATTTTAAATAATGGTAAGCATTTGTTGGAACAAATTGGCATATTTACTTCTGAGGAATAATCAAGTCAATCATGCACACAATAAAACAAAAATAATCTGTCTAAAACGGAAATCTCCGTTTAATCTGCAATATCAATAGTAGACATCGCCATACGTAGAATATGATGGGATGGGATATTTCCCAGTAGTGATGTTATTAAAAATGCAATAATGAAAGTTCACACGATTTTCACAACTGTCGTAAATTTTCGTAAATTTCGTTTGTTTTTATTTTAACCCAACCGGAATCCCAATTGGGAGGTCAATGGTGCTCAGTATTTCGATGATTTGTTGGCTATATAGGTAAGAAGAAATCAAAGGTGAGAAGTTAGGGAGGTACTAAACCAGACCTAGACTAGATCACCGAAGTGCAGCAACGTCACGCGCGGTCAGGACTTGGATGGATGACAGAGACCATCTAAGGGGCACCGCGCAGCGAAACAGTTGCTAGAAATGCTAGTAAAGACACCTTACAAGCAATACGGGGTGAACACAAATAAGCCCAGAAGACTGCAGTGCCCTCGTAGTAGTATACAGACGAGCCCAGGAGGGCTCGTCTGCATACTACTACGGCTTTAGTCAGTAAGAGTCTGACACTTCCAATATACCATTGATTGATTGGAGCCCATGAGGGGGTTACCCCTCCTCTTTTCAAAATAAAAGAAGAGATCAATCGATCTGGAGTCAGCCAATATCAAGGTACCGCAGTAATTGTTGAAATCATGGCTTCAATCGAAAATATAAAGGCGTTTACTTTTGGTAATGTAATTATGGTTCGTATTGCATGGTTGTTTGAATAAATTTAGAAAAGATGTAATTTGGTTAAATAAATTTATTTTAGTTAGAAAAAAATGCAATGGCAAACACTTGTTAACGTCTAAGGAACTTTACCTAAAGCTTGATAGACGATGAGATTACCCATTCTCACTCGTCCAGTTACCTGAAGTGCCTCGTGATTTGTGTCCATAATTAGACTGCGAGGTTCTGGACAGAGGAACCAGGTGGTGGTGTTCAGAGGGTAAAGTTTAAAAATGCAGTCCTAGTATGTCAGACAGATTTGTTCAGACACAACATTTAACATTTCAAGTGGTCAACAAATGATCAGTTGGCCGTTGAACCAGCAACTGATAACATTACTACAGCACTTAAATATCAAAGGTGGTGAAACGAAACAAATTCTTAGGCCCAAATAAGTACTCTGTTTTTACATATAAATGTTTAATTGAATTTTGTATTACATATTTAAACCCAGCCAGCTACGAAAACAATTTATTTCCGCGTAAATGCACATCCATGTTAGACCCCCATCATAGCACACCGTCAAGAAACCATAGTAGCCCTTGCTCTCTAAGGAATATAGTCAGTCGATCCGAGGCAGTTGCAGCGAGTGGAGGTGATCGCCCATCAAAAGTGAACATTTCCGTAAAATTATTATTCCAATTATTCTGACTTGTAAATATTTTTTAAAATGTAAATCATTTTACGAAAGTCCACAAAACTATTGTGACCGCCTACGTCACTCATTACCTACGCCACTTTTCGCCGAGAGAAGGGCTACCTACCTATTGAGATAGGAACCGGCAGTTCAGCCACACGAGCTCCGCTAGCAGCCAGACGTGCCAAGACAGGATTCCAAACCGAGTAAGTGTAACAAGACCGAAACCAACATCATCCGTGTACCAATAATACCGTAAAGTACCAGCCTATGTCATCAACCGAGCGCAGAAGGAAAAGAGTTCCCCCTACTCTAGCTTTGATATTTCTGTTCTACAGCACGTCCAAACCGCCAGACAAGAAGTTAGTCTGTTTGCAGCACCGAAACCAACCAAACGTGCCAGGAGCAACCGAAAGTTAAAATAAGGATAATAGTAATAATAATAATAGGTAATGGCTTGGCTGATATTAAGAACTTGTATTTTTCATTGTGTTTATTTACCAATTTTACTATTTTGTGTTCTCAGTACGTGTTAATACGGGTACGTTGTGAGCATAAAGTAAAGGTCTCTGGGATCTCCGGGGTTCATGTTGATTCGGAAGAATCAGGGCTACCATTTAATTCCTATCCCGCGATTTGTGTTCACTTTGCCACTAATTGTTTTCTGGTGACTCTTGTGTGCTCAGGGTATGTATAGTATGTGTTAATGCACGTACGCTGTGTCCACAGAGAAAGCGTTTCCGGGGTTCATGTTGATTCGGAGAAATCAGGACGTAAGCCGTGTTATTTTCTTAACTATTTTCAGGTCAGGAGCTGCAGAACGCCGTTTAACTAATCACACTTCTTTTTCAGCTTTAGGGTTTCTGATATTAGCCAAGTCTGACGCCTAGAGTAATGATTTAATTGTTGCATCATTTGTTGTTTGCTTGCTCCTTCCTGGTATCCAACGACTGTACATAAGTTAACCGTTTCTGCCACCTGCACTTTAATCTGTCATCTTGTCATTTCGCACCATTAGCCGTCCATCGCCACCATTACCCGGAATTCACGTCATGCCGCTACTTTGCTTCTGCCTGCTATAAGTAACATCACCATAACCATATCGTAGCATGGGTTTTATCTTGTATATATAGGTAGATTTAGTGTAAATAACTTAGAGTTGGTATTGTAGAATATAGGAAATAAATAGATATTGTTTACCGAATTGTGCGTTTTACTGCTGTGTGTGTGTGTGTGTGTGAAAGTCTGATTTTCCCTATTGCGACCCACCGGAATTTACCGTTTCTCCACTGTAGTTACTCCAGCCCTACTATACAGGATGTTTGAGGGACGTGGCGTTTCCCCACTTAATATAGGAAACTGGCGCCCGAGCAACCGTACCGCAGATACCGCCGTTGCTAAGGTGCCAAAAGTGACGCTCAGCCTCACCGAAAAGCGCGTGTCAGTGGATAACGAGGCTCCAGGTGAACGCCGCTCCAGGATCAAAGGAGGATCATGTTATAAACCGCTCACGCACTCACGTACAGACCGCAAACGTCCAGTTGACGGTCGCACCAAGCTACTGATTACAAAAGAGGTTTATGTTACCAAAGCACTCCAATTAAGTATGTCCAACGACTCACAATCAATCTTAAAATTCTTCGTTTATTTATAGAGCGTACAAAATATGTTGCTTTGTATTAAGAAACAACATTACGTTCCTGAAGGTACTATTATAGACTCTCCATTATTATCAAGGTATTTTAAACGTAGGGTTAATTTACCATAAAGTTATTTCTTGCTTGCGATCACGTTTTCGTTTAGAACGAGTTGTACCAACTAAGTTCAAGCCAAGTTCAGCTTGATCCAAGATCAAAATACATGGTTACGATTGTTGTAACAATTTCTCATTCTGTAACTTTAAATTGAACTTACTTGGTATAACTCGCCCTTAGTCATGTTGAAAAGTTAGCTCTCAGATTTGTGTGTGAAACTGAGTGTTTAGGGCGGTGGTTTTAAAAATATTCATATACTCATGTAATATTGCTCCCCAAATAGGAATTAGATATTTATTTGCGAATACTTGAGATTTTAAATTAAAGACAGCATGGAATATTTTCATTGTTACTTTCTGATATTTAATTTCCAGAATAGGTAAATTTTGATTAATAAATTAAAAAAATATTTACAAAATACACTACCGAGGTACGGAGTGCCTAAAAGTCCAGCGACATATAACCCTACAGCCAAATTTATGTCATGTCACGTCTGTAAAAATAGTTATTAGTTATTAAAAAAGTGAAAAATATCATCACTGCCTTTGATATGACCAGACAATATTAAACCATAAATCAGAATAATCTTTTATAGAGCAACTTGCTCCATTCATAACATTTAATAGGTCATAAATTTCAACACGACACATATGTATTTGTTCTTTTATGCGTTTATCAAAACATCTGTCAAAAGTTACTTATAACGTTACATTATAAAGCACTTGAGCAGAAATTATAAATCTAAGGTAAACCCTTAAGATATATTACATGTCAAAGAAGAATCCTATTTATGTGTTCTGTTCAGCTCCACGTACGGTTAGAAAAAAACTTCATTTGAAATAACTGGTGTGATTAGCACATTACTTTTTTAAACAAGATTGTAGTATGCAAAATTCAAACAAACTTTACTAAATCTGTTTCTTAATGAATGAAAAATGCATACATAAGTATGCATGAATTATTTCAAATTTTTTTAAAAGTCGCAAACTGATCCAACGCTAATGGGAATATCCAACTACATTCAAATTTAGATATTTTTTGACATGATTTACTTTATATGTATACATAATATATCTGTAATTGGTTGACTTTAGAAAAATTTCAAATAATTTAGTAAGTGTATTGTAAAGACACATCATTGAAAATGGAATTAAGAGCACTATTGAATAAAATCCAATATGGCGCCAATAAAAAAAAACAAAGTTAGTGGCATTAACTCGAAAACAAATGACGATAGAAATTTTCTGGTAACGTCAACGAACGCATTTTAAAAGTATCCTAACAATGTACTTATTAAAATATCAAGTCGTCAAATTAGGCAGATACGAAGTTTTTTAAAATGCATCTTTTCAGTTTCTTGAAAATATCCCGAAAACGAAGATAGCAAATTTAGAAAAGCCATCAAAACAGTTGTAAAATATTTCAAAAATACCACCATTTAATCGTTTCTCTATCTCTAATAATAACCAAGATAGCAATGCATATATTCCCAATTTGGGACACAGTGTGTATACGTATGAAAAACCCAGTGACGGCTGGTGAAATTTTAACATTTTTTTTCTCGTCTGTGGCGCATGGGATCCATACGAAATAAGGGAAATAACCAGCGGCGGCTGGTGAAATTTCAATATTTTTTTTCTCGTCTGTGGCGCATGGGACCCATACGAAATTTGGGAAATAACATCTAGAGAAGCACTTCTCTAATGACTCCTAAAAAATTTTGAAAAAGCAGTTTGCGAAAAAATTTTTGAAAATTTGCTAGCCTCCCCTGGGTCTAGGGACCCCTGTTTACTTTTATTTTTTTTTGTCATATGCATTTGACTTTTCATAAAAATGCATCGACAGATTTTAGAGTTTGTGAAAATATTTTCATTACTAACTGAAATACAATGAACTGAAATTTTGTAATTTACAATTTAACAAATTACAATATTTCAATTCGCTGTATCTCAGTTAGTAATGAAAATATTTTCACAAACTCCAAAATCTGTCGATGCATTTTTATGAAAAGTCAAATGCATATGACAAAAAAAAAAAAAGTAAACAGGGGTCCCTAGACCCAGGGGAGGCTAGCGAATTTTCAAAAATTTTTTCGCAAACTGCTTTTTCAAAATTTTTTAGGGGTCATTAGAGAAGTGCTTCTCTAGATGTTATTTCCCAAGTTTCGTATGGGTCCCATGCGCCACAGACGAGAAAAAAAATATTGAAATTTCACCAGCCGCCACTGGAAATAACATCTAGAGAAGCACTTCTCTGACACCCCTAAATAATTTTGAAAAAGCAGTTTGCGAAAAATTTTTTTAAAATTCGGTAGCCTCCCCTGTTTATTTTTTTTTTGTCATATGCATTTGACTTTTCATAAAAATACAACAATACGTTTTGGAGTTCATGAAAATATTTTCATTACTAACTGAGATACAAGGAATTGAAATATTGTAATTTGTTAAATTGTAAATTACAAAAATTCAGTTAATGTTTTTCAAAATTTTTTAGGGGTCATTAGAGAAGTGCTTCTCTAGATGTTATTTCGTATGTGTCCCGTGCGCCACAGACGAGAAAGAAAATATTGAAATTCCACCAGCCGCCACTGGAAAAATCTATCAGTATATTCAATACAAGAGTATGAAATTCTCTATTGGCGTTTTTTAAAGAGAATTGCAGGATTCTGTTTGATTTTCCTTAATGGCCAATCAACACCAATGAACCCTCAACTGAACAACTTTTGTTTGTTGGCATTGTTTTCAATGAATGCTGGTTCAAGTTAATTTCATTTATTGAACACCTAACAATGAGTTTGAACTTTGAATGGAATTCAGTTATGGGAGCTATGTTACCGATGTAGGTGCTAATTAAGAGCGTTTTTGTTACTTTGTTGATCATTTCTTTTTAATTGGATCACCAATCTCTTTTGTTTAGATGAATATTCTAAAAATTAATATTATGTAGTGTTCGCCATAAATTTTAAATCCGATGAGAAAACTGTAATTAACGTCAAACATACGAGAGGTGATCAAAACATAACATTTTAAAAATTTACTGGGTATATTATAGATCAAGTTCTCAGTTAAGAGATAAGAAACGTACGGATATTATATGACTTCCGGATTAGTTAGAAAGGACACAAGCTTATCAATTTGTTTTAAACTTTCTGCTGCATATATTTTTTTGCAAATTCTAATACCACTCGTTGTCTTTTTAGTGATGTATAACATTATGTAATTCTTTTCTTTCTATTAATATTGTCCTTAGACGCTATAAACTATTAAATCTATTGCAATAAATAATATCAATAAATAAAGTAAAACATAGAACATGAAAATATTTAACTATACATTGTGGCTTGTAAAACATAACACTATCCCCTTTATTCAACATATACATGATAAACTTCTGTAAATCTATACCTAGCCAAACATTTTAGAGGCCATTTTCTCCGCCATTTGGCTTTTTCTGAACTATCAACCGTTCTAGTTGTCCTCTCTCCGATTAATGTGGCTAAAAAATGGGAAGATTCGGGAAAATACGATGTTGGAGAGTCGCTTTAGGGGACGTATATCTTGAAAAAATCGAGCTGTTTATGCGATGGGCTATCCAAGGAGTTACTAGCAGATAACTCCATACCTCCTCAAGAGTATCAATAAACCGTCTGCCTGCCCCTCTAACGGTTCATGTCTTAGAGACGTATAGTTCGACGAATGTCTATTCGCATTTGTCTGTTTCTCCAAAAGGGCCCCAAAGTACACCATCTTGTTTACTGCCTCGCATTCACCGATCATTAACGTGTGTGGGCAGTATTCATTTGCTCAGTCTACAATCATAATTCTTATTTTTTTGTGATTTACGCCTAAACCACAATCAGAGCTTATTATTTGAAGATTGTCCAACAGGTGAATGAGCTCATCCTCGCTTGCTACAACCAAGGTGGCATCATCTGCAAATCTAAAATTAGACATAGTGTTTCCGCCTATAGCTTCTTCACTCTACCAGAGCTCCAAACACGTTGCATTACGCAATCGCTATAAATGTTAAAAAGTATTTGATAGAACACAACCCTTCCTGAAGCTTCGCCAATTTTACATTTATAGAATTGACGTTGTCGACTTTCACCAAAACAAAGGTTGCTTCACACAGTTAACGACGAAATGACCAGATATTTGGGTGATCCCATCTTTAATAATAAAAACACAAAAAAAAATCTGAACTGATCACCAGATATATCACTTTATACGTATTTTGGTGCGCTGAATCCAAATCTGATGATAAAAAGTCATCAAGATTTTTCCTACGTTCAATTTAATCCTCAAATAATGGGATATTTGAAGAATAAATTAACAGTAGGAAAAATCTTGATGACTTAGAGCTTCATTATCATCATATTAGGATTCAGCGCACCAAAATACATATGAAATGATATTTTTCGTCATCAGTTTTTTGTGTGCGATGGTGCACCGGCAAACATACAAAAAAAAATCGAAGTGATTACCCAACATATCATTTGATATGTATTTTGGTGCGTTGAATCCAAATCTGATGATAAAAAAGCTCTAAGTCATCAATGTTTCTTTAGTACTGTCAATTTATTCATCAAATAATGGGATATTTGGAATTTGCCTCCAAAGCATTTCGTGTCCACATGAAAGATTTCGCAACGCATTCAAACGTTGGTAACATAATATGACCTAGCTCCCTAGTGTGACAAGAATAGTAGTGGTCGCGGTACGTGAAACGATACTTCATTTAATGAACACGCGATGCCACTTGGCATGGTGTTAGATTAGATGTTGGAAAATAAATTCCGAAGGGAAGCCACCCAAAATTTCCCTTAGGATTCAAAATGGCGGCCGATTTAAAAAATAAAATATAATAAATTTTATGGTACCATATATTTCGAGTTTGGTATCGTTTTTGACTATTTTTGAGTTGAGGATCAAGATACCTAAGTTTGATTTGCCATATTATAAAAAAACAGGGACGGTTTCAGTTAGTTTATCTAAATTTTATATAATTTATTCACATGAATATTACGTTGTTTTCTCCTATCAGATTTTCTTATTTTAATTGAGTAAACTTAACACGTATATGAAACATAACCTTAATGCTTGTCATTCAGCAACAGTTACAATTTTTTGTGAAGATTACAGGTACGGTACATGTATTTCGCGACGTTTCTTATTTAGTTCATTTGTCGTGTAAAAAAATACTACAAAGTGTTTTTTGTAGACATTTGATGGAAATGCTTAATTAACTATGTCGAAAGGACACCCTGTATGTTATCCCAACGCCATGCACGCACCGTCGTCATGACAACCGCGCACGCATATATCCCACAGAGTTGTTCAGTTGTTCGAGAATATGTAGGAATGTAAGAACCGCTAGCACCTGTTGCAGGCAAATTCATGTGTAAAAGTTTATTGTTCTATAAATATATCGTTTAAATACAAAAATAGGATCCAAAATTATACAATCTGTTTGTTGCGGATATTTAATTCAAAATACCTCCGAAAGTACAAAAAAAATTGAAAGTGGCGGCTCTTTAGGCTCTAAGACCTTTACAGTTTAAAATCATAGACTGGATGAAATGCTGTTCGTCAATGCGAAACAGGAGAACCTTTTATAAATCCTCACAACAAAAACATCGTACAGCGAAATAAGGGTTATGGTACTCTAGCAAACAATTTGGAGGAATTTCATCGTTTGGGAGAATTGTTCCCGAGTGTAAATTTAACGGTTTTAAACGAAGGAAGTGGAGTTTTTTCAACATTTGTCTCACGAGAAGCAAAGTGGCATAAATCATGTGCTCTACTATATAACAGTACCAAGCTTGAGAGAGCTCGAGAAAGGGCTGAAAAAAAATTTAGCGAACCAGATTCATTGCCCATAGCGTCAACTTCAGCTTCTAGTGGAGAAAACAAAAGTTATTTCACGCGATCAGTGATACCACCACTCAATACTTTTGAAAATATATGTTGCTTGTGTCGGCGAGGAAATCTGTGGAATCAACCATTACATCAGGTGATGACATTTGACATGGAGACTCAACTCAAGGCGGTAGTTTCTCCCGTTATTTTAGTTTCACTTGGTACCAGAGATTTTATTTCGCAAGAGGTAAAATACCATAAACAATGTTTGAACAAGGATTTAAATCCTTTAAGAAGCCGACATGATACGGACGAGAGTAAAAGAATATGTGAGGGCATTGCGGTCAGCTTGGAATACATGGAAAACTTTTCCCGAGGTCACTTCTGCCTTTACCGCAATTTCTAACCAGCATTAGAAGAAAATGTGAGAATACTTTTGAAAAAATTTACTATGATTATGTACGATGCAGATATTCAGCTAGGCACTATAAATGAGGCAAAAAAAGTATTATTTGCAACCAAGAGTAGACCATTGCCTTCCCTGCCGCCTACTGCAGATGCACTAAAGCTGCATACACTTCGTGCGGCTTACCAAGCCGGCCATATATGGGTCAAGCAGCCAATGTTATTGAAGAATTACCATCTTCAGTGGGGCTGGACACAGGAAGACAAAGTGTGGGTCAAGCAGCCAATGTTATTGAAGAATTACCATCTTCAGTGGGGCTGGACACAGGAAGACAAAGTGTGGGTCAAGCAGCCAATGTTATTGAAGAATTACCATCTTCAGTGGGGCTGGACACAGGAAGACAAAGTGTGGACCCCACAATGGACTAGTCAACCTGCCATATGGGAAGCCTGTAGGGAACTATTAAAGTGCGGGTGTAAGCAGGGCTGCACTCATAGATGCAGTTGCGCTTCGGTAGGCATTCCTTGCACATTAATGTGCACTACATGCCGCGGACAGAGCATTAATTAATTCTAAGTAAGATAATTAAATACTGTGTCGGGACATGGTATTACAGTTGCAATTTAACTTAACGTAAATGATGAAAAAGTTCTGAGTTTATTTTCAATATTAAAAATGAATAAATCATTTATTTATTATTCCTACATTTTATGTCTATCATTTATTTTGACTTCATGTCATGTTCCGCAAGCCGAAAATATTCGAAAATGATACCAAACGCGAAAAAATGTGGTAATGTATAAGATTTATGTGTTTCGGGGTACTATTATTTAAAAGGGCGCCATTTTGAATTCTAAGGGAATTTTTTTGTGGCTATCCATCGGAAATCATTCTCGTATGTTATAACTATGACTGTGCCAAGCGGCATCGCGTGTTCACAATATGCAGTATATACCTAATTTTCGTCGTGTACCGCACCCACTATAGGACAATTCAGGCTGAAAGACTTCGCTCGCTGGCCTTTTGGAATATTTTATCCAATAAATATTATTCTCTCCAGGACAATTCACATTTCTCATCTTTAACGGCATTTTTGCACAATATTATTAAACCAGACACAAGGCAAAAAACAATAATGATAAAAACTTGCACAAACGAAGATTAAATAGCAATACAAAAAAATGCTCTGTATAGGAAGCAGACCATCATTTTCATATGTATTTTGACGGTACTACGAATCTGATGTTCCAATTGCTTAATTTCATCTCAATTTGAAGCTTCAAGGTTTTAGTACCGACGAAAAAATGTAATTTTTCACGATTAAAAAAAATTATTGACACGAAATCAAGCAATTTGGATATAAGATACGTTTTTAGTAGGTCAAAATATATAAGAAAATGATGGTCTGACTTCTGATACATAACATTTTTTCATGGTATTTTATATTTCAACTGTGGATAAATGAGAAATTTAATGAATATTTCTTGAACAAAAGTAAGCTTATGGCTTTTTTTTTTGAAAACACAAAATGCTTTACTGGTGAACACTTAGTACAGATAGAGACAAAGTTTTTATTCTACAGAAAAAAATCGGTTAGGGTTCGTTCCCACCTCCAAGCGCCATTATTAACTTTATAAATTTTGTAAATATTTCGGCTTGGGGTGGAGGGGGGCTGTGGAAAATAATACTTTATCAATTTTTTTAAGAATAGTAAAAATAATAGCAACTGTTTGACACACAGGCATTTCGATTTTCCAAAATCCAAAATATTGCACCACCATAAGAAAAAAAATATGATTAATTTTTAGATGAAAATGTGTAAGCTTCTTGTTTTTTGTAAGATAACAAGCTATTGTACTTGCAACTTATCAGTATCTCTTACAAAATGAAACAATATGGCAAATTTTATAAAGGAATTTATCGTTATAAACAATCATTTGTGTCTTATCTAACACGGTAGCTCAGTCGGTTAAGGTGTATTGTGTGGCGAATAATTTGGTAATTTGGAATATGCTGGCCGACTGCCCATCTGGGTTCGAGCCTCAGCCCCGGTACTGACAATACCGGTGGGTATGAATGTATGTCTACGTTCTTCCAAATGTGTAACCCCCCCCTTCCGGATAGCCTTGTCTTTGGATTTGGGGACTACTATATATGGTGTGTTTATGTTTAATAAACACTATATTTTTAACTAATATTTACCGCTAGGTAAAGATGCTCATTTGTTGATTGTCTTTCTGTCTGTCAGTTCATATTTATAAAATGTATCTTTTTGCTAATAGCTTTTGACGCCTGAAACTTAAAAAGGATGTAAGTCGCATTTCTTGCCGAGCTTTTAGAACAGTGTCCGTTGTCAGCCGGAGCGCGAGTCCTGTCCAAAGCCACAATACTGTACATTTGATGATTTTGGGATTATTCAAGTGCGCTAGTTTTCATTTATTTTCTGAACTTCTGGTGACAGCCGTCGACTTTAGGTTTGACGCTACTAGTAGGTCGCGGGTCACTAAAGTTGCGCTCTTAGGTATTTGGCATTTAGTCTTTAAAGAAGACTTCAAATGGACCAGAAATAAATAAATAATAAATTTGTGTGTGCAGTGGAAAGTTCTTTAAGTGTACTAAGCCCAAAAAGAAGAAGGAATAAAAAACAGCAATTACAACGCCAGAAGCCATAGAAAGCTAAGCTATAAACTAATTTATTTTATTTTATTGAATTGAATTACTTTAATAACTTTATCAACTTAATCTCTATTAACCTAATTTATTAACCCAAAACCTAATAATTTAAATAGTATTGAGTAAATCAGAGGCATACTATTAGGTCAGTAATACAAATAATAATTAATAGCCAAAACCGAATTTCTTTCAGCCAATCAAGAGAATTACGCACGATAAAAATGGTGATAATAATAAACCGAAATAATCAGTAATGCATTGCTATTAAAGTGTGATTATACAGATTTCCTGTGTGAACTTTCAAGTGTATGTTTCATAATTACTAAAAATATTCAAACAAATTTAATCAAAATTGAACACGTAATGATCAGTGGCGCACTACTCTTAAAGGTTCTTTCACCTTTCAGGTGAGGTTCTCATAATTGCTAAAAATATTCAAACGAGTTTAATGTGGATTAATCAATGGAGCACTGTCGGTGTGTAGCGTCCAGACTGAATCCTTATGGTACCTCAATGTAGGTATGAGTGATACATGTTTCTCTCAGGAAAATGGTTTTTAAGAAAATACACACAGAAAAGAGCAATCTTGATACCTAGAGCAGCGGAAACTCAACTCAAGAAATAGATCATATCGTGGCAGGCAGGGAGAGATGACTTATAGTGTTCTGTCACCATGGATACCCATAAAAGCTTGTAAAAGTTAAATACAAAGTGACAACGTATAGAAGTTATATTTAATTTTGTATAAGTGAAAGTGTATGTAAAATAATTTATACCTCGGAATATTTTCAGCTTGATAAGAAATATTAGTTAGTGTTTAATTAGGTACACAAACCAAAACTTTCCACAGTGCTTCCCTCTAACGTAGTAAATCATAGTTTATATATATAGTGCAGTGAAATCGTGTACCTGAAGACTTCAATGCACATATACTCCACATATGGCCTAACGAAAATGGAAACTCGCTGAAAAACCTAGCACACATATTTGACTTAACAATAAGAAATACATGGAGCAAAAGTCAAACATGCATTGACACCTGAAGTAATGGAAGCTCAATCACACAAATAGACCATATCCTGGTAAGCAAAGAGATAGGTTAAAGCAAAAAGGACAGCAGAAACCCTTCTGAAGAAAACGCTAACACTGAACAGCAGCAAACTAAAAATAGGGAGACCATGTTACACGTGGAAACAACAAACTAAAGGATCATAGACAAAGTGGGAAAGAAAAGCGAGGGGGAAAATGAAAAAAAAACATGCGTCATATGGCTCTCGCTGCTGGCAACAAGCATGACTCAAACCCAACCTAGCATCGGAAATCGAGGAATCAGAAGACTCAGAAAAAGGAGATTCGAAGAAACAGAAACACAAAAAGAGAAGCATAAACAGTAATAAACGCTCCATATCAAGACACAACACATATTTCACATGAAGATTCAGAAGAGACAGATACCCAGAACCAGAAACACAAAAAAAGGGAGCTTAAACGCTCCCTCACGACACAATGCGGTAACGCATCTCACAAATACCTACACCTCCCATCCCACATTCCTTTACCACGCGCCATGTAGCACTCGCTGCTGGCAACAAGCATGACCTTAGTCCAACCCAGCGTGAACGTAGCAGGCCCAGCGGTATAACCCTATACCGCTGTCTATAATGCCTACCGCACGCTGGTAAATCAATCAATCAAAGAAGACGTTCTTTAAATGGACCTGATCCAGTAATAGTAGTGGCTCTAACGGTTCCTTTTTGACCTCTAGAAATTATTAGTTAAATTTATTACCTTTTATTTATTTTCCGTCATAAACCGTCCAACTTTATAACACTAGAACGTTCGACGAAAGAATTTTACCCTCGCTCATAGCAACCGATATAGCGTTCGCAAGGGAAGTAAAGAATTCAGGAATCTGGAGCAAACCGTCTTTGATGATCTCTGCTTAAAAAGATTTAGTGTTGTTTATAAAATGTAGAGTGAATTTAACTCTCTAAAATTAATATTCGAGTAACTACCTGCAGAATTTGTTGGTAGAGTTATTTAGTTCTCTGAGTAATGATATTTCAGACAAGCTTTCGACGTTAGATACGTTATTTTGGTCACTGCATTTAGTTGCCAAATAATAGTGTATATTGTACGATTTAATTGTTGCAGACCTGATACTGAGCTATTAAATTTGATTTTGTAGCTATCGTAGTGAATACGTCGATACTGTAAGTAGATTCACTTTTATTTTTTTTTTTTCCATTGTGTCTAATGGGAATTGCAGTTTATGAGGGCTATATTCCCTTGATTTTCTTCATACAACCTAGCTGTGGACTTCGTTTCCAGCGTCAGTCTTCGTATGTGCAGTGTGGTTTTGAGTAATTCCACTTGTTTATGGACATTTTTCCTACATAACTTTTAAACTTGTCTGAGGTTTACCCAGAAAACTAGAACTGCGTTCGCGAGTGGTTCGTACTTAAAAAAAACATATGCAAAGTGTTATACCGTGCCTAAGCACATAATCTTTGTGTTCGTATATTTTAGTTAAACATGCCATCATGCAGTTAATTTCGTTTGTAAATGCTCGTACTTTCTTATACAGATTTGTTTCTTGAAATCTAATCTTTTGTATCTAAATATGCATATCAGTACTGTTTTGTTTAATGTTTTCTTGGAATAATATTACAGTTGGTAGTGCAGTTTTTAATGTAGTATGGCCTTTTTCCAAATATTAGCATATTACATTTTCTAAATTACTGTGTTTTTTGAATGTCTGTCCGTCTCTTTCATTGTCCTAGACCATTGTGATTATTTGTTTTGCTAGAAATATTATATCGTAAGCACATTTTATCTTCGCTCTTACCATTACAGCAATTTATTATAATAAATTTGGTTATTTTTAGATAACGATTTTTATTTGTATTATTATTTTTTTGGCCCTCCTTTAAGAAAAACGCTTGATTCATGACACTGCCGCCCACTACCATTTACCGTGACCGTATTAAAGGAACTCTTACGGATTACTAGCCCGGGGTCATGGGATTGTAGAAACAGTTGTCCAAAAAAATATACAACACATGCAAGAAGCGTATTTTTAGTTTATAATGTTGATCAATTTTAACGCCTTCTGGTAAAAAACGTTACTCTTTGCATTTGTTCATAAAAAGTCATTGTCTGCTACTATCATAAAATGCTTATTTATTAGATTTCCATTTCTGTCTTGAAATGTAACTATTTTCCTCACTCAGTGCCAAAAAGTACGTCAATTATAATTTAATCTAATAAAACCACAAATAGTCAATCCAGTCTTATTAATTATACAGGTATGTGACATACCACTTGCACTATTCTTGAACACTGAAAATATCGTAGTATCAATAATAATTTACAAAAACTTTTCAAAGAAATTAGCTTCATTAATTCAGTCCGACACAGTTCTCTATGCTAAACGAAAACTTGTATTCAAATGAGTTATGAACACTTCACCAAAAATATAATTCTGAGTTAGCTAAAACGTAAAATCAACACCGCCATCTTAAACAACTGACGCGATTAAATTTCTAAGCTAAGATTCACAGTTGTCTTCAGTTTCACATCCCGCCATTATCAATCATTCCATTTAATGAGGGAGACCGTCTGGAATACTTTTGTTATTATCTTGAGCTAATTTAACGCCTAACTTTTTTTAAAAATTCCATTCTACCCTTTTATGTCACTTTCAGAATGTCTCGCAGTAAATTAAACAGCAGTGTTTCGATGGAAATATATTTAAAAACCATTCTCATTTGACGTGTAGAATTATAAAAGTGAAATAAAAGCAAATTAATTAGGCATTCTGTTGAGGTGAAATCAAATCTAACACAATGAAAAATGAACTAATTGCTTTTTTGTTAGTTTCACTCTAAACAAGGATATTGATTCAGAGTCTATTTAAAAATTACCTGTAGTGGAGTGCAATGCACTTAGACAAAAAATAAGTTATTAGGAAATCAATTGGTAGTACAGTAACTTGAGGTTTTAACTTCGGAATAATGTCATATTGAACGAATTTAGTTCATTTTTGGCAGTATTATAGTAAATGATTCACAGAAAAGTGTCTATATTGTACGGGGGCTTGCTAATTTATAGGGGGAGGATGCCACCCACTCTCGGGGGTGGAACTTAAAAAATATATATATTTATTGGAGCTGAAAAAGAATCAAATTTTAAGAAGAAAAGGTTCTATGCAATTTTTTACATAAATTGATGTTTTTAAGTTATAACGACTTCAAAATTGCGATTTTAGCTTTAAAAAAAAAGGTATTTCCAAATGGCTTTCGTCAAGTATCTCGAAAAATACTACTTTATCGAAAAAATGTTACAGACCAATTACAGAAAGTACAAACTGGGAATTAATTATATTTTTTTTTTATTGATGTAGGATTAATAATTTCGGAGATATTTAAGTTTATATTTTGCATCCAAGTGTTTCGAATTCACCTCTAAAGGTTAAAATGCATTTTTTTTTTTAAAGCAAGTACTTTAAATGAGCAAAAAAAACGAAAAACTGCATTTGAGATTTTTTTTTTAAATTACTAGCTAATTAGAGTAACAAAATGGCGACCTTTTTATATAAAAAAATATAAATACGCACATTTTACCGTCATAACTTCTTTATTTTTTATGCTACAGGAACGAGTAAAACATAATTTGAAAGCGCAATTAATTGTCTTTAATTTCACTTCTTAGCATGCGTGACGTAGGTGTCACAATTTCTAAGATATTTAACATTTAAACTGCATTTTTCGTTTCATAAATGTTCGGACTCCATTTGTAAACCTTCATATCTCCGAGACTCTTAAATCTATGTAAATAAGTAAAAAATCGAAATTCATTACCAGTTTATGAGCTTTATTTTTGGTCTCTATTCATTTTTCAATAAAACTAATATTTAGAGAGACATTTGGAAAAGGAAAAAAAAAAGTTTTATCGAAAATCCCTTTTTACCTAGTTTAAACTGTAATTTTTTCTAAAGCAAATGCTGTCTACAGACTAAAAAATTTGAGCACCTACGTCATGCTATATATTATTGAGAAACAGTATTTTTTTTATTTACTGGCTAATTACAGTAACAAAATGGCGACTTTGTTATTAAAAAATGTGAAGACTCACATTGCTTCGGTCACAACTTCTATGTTTTTTATGCTACAGAAACAAATTAAAAAACAGTTGAAAGCTTAATTAATAACCTATTATTCTACTTATTAGCATTCTTGACGTAGGTGTCACAGTTTCTGAGATATTTAACTCTCACTCTAAATAATTATCTTATGAACACTTGGATGCCAAATATAAACTTAAATATCTCCGAGATTATTAATCTTGATGTAGGATTAATAAACAAAAAATATAATTAATTCCCAGTTTGTACTTTCTGTAATTGGTCTGTAATATTTTTTCGATAAAGCAATGCTTTTCGAGATACTGGACGAGAGCCGTTTGGAAATACCTTTTTTTTTTAAGCTAAAATCGCAATTTCGAAGTCATTATAATTTAAAAACTATCAATTTATGTGAAAAATTGCAGAGAACCTTTTCTTCTTAAAATCCGATTTTTTTTCAGCTCCGATAAATATACATATTTATTAAGTGCCACCCTGAAAGGCATCCACCCCCTATAGATTAGCAAGCCTCCGCACAATATAGAAACTTTTCTGTGAAGCATTTACTATTATACCGCCAAAAATGAACGAAATCCGTTCAATACGACATTATTCCGAAGTTTTGCATTTTTTACCTCTAGGTATTGTACTATGGGTCCGATTACGAATCTGTTGTTTAAAGGATTAATAAATAAAATGGCGACTCAAAATAGCCGTATTTAAGACCAAGATCATACAAAATTCTATAAGCATTAATAAATATTGTATATCAAAGGTCATATATTGTATTGTGCCTAACACCTCCAGTGATTATTTTTTCCAAAAATATATATTAATAATAGCTAAAAATGGTCTTTGTGGCAACAAAATAACGTCTTTTGTCCAACTTCAAATAGCTGTAATTTTGTCTAGAGATATTCGATGAAGCCATACCAAGAAGCAACTTGGGTTGATTTAATAACAAATATTCCTAAAATACGCATTTTTAAGTTATTTGCAATAAATTAAAAATTTTGCAAAATCATCTAAACCATGGATTTTCAAATACATGTATTGTATTGTATTAGTATTGCTATTTTACTAGACAATCAGGCCGGGATGGCCCATTTTGCCCTAGAGATCTACAGTTTAGCGTGGACTTCAAACCACGGTCCTCGACCACCAACTTTGACCCTCCCTGGTCCACCCACGACCTTTCATGGCGGCGCAATAGCCCGAGGTTCCCGGGTCTCTTGGACCATCAAATATATGTAGCAACAAAACTAAATTGTAAAAAGAAAATTCCTTCGTGATTATTTAGCTGTAATAGTGTACTTTAAGAAACTACAACTATTTTTTATACGCCTAAAAAAATTTCTTTTGACAATAATTCGAAAATTGCTTTTTTTTACAATTTTTACCAGGTCGAAGTTCATAGAAAACCCCTGTAACTAAGATAATTGCACGCGGTTGGTCTCATTTGAAGAGCATTTGAATAAATTTTATTTCACAACAGAAACTTGTAACGTGTTATTCGTTTAAGATGATTGTTTATAACAAATTAGGACACCTTTGTCCCAAACAATTTAGATTTCTTTAGACTATGAATTATTTTTAAGGTAAATAATATGACATTTGGCTTATTGATTTATAAGCCAAAAAAAAACTTAAATTATTAATTATTATTATTAAATTATTATAATAATAAAAATAATTAACTCCTTTAATCTATTAACTCATTTAACAATAAATAGCCATAACTTGGCCAATTTTTATCCTAGAGTGTTAAGTGCTAACAACCGAATTGTAGCGAATTAATAAAATACCTTACATCTTTTTTGGAAAGTCTTAGTTTTTGAGTTAGAGTCGAATAAAATCAAAAATACGATTTCTACGATTGTTTGAGGGGATAGGGTCATTATTTTGTGGAAATGCAGTCTGTATGTTATCGAGAAATAACAGTAGTTTTCTCCAATCTGGGAGTTGAACGGCTTTTGCTAAGTTTTAATTTTGAAAAACGTATTTTTCTCTCGTTTTTCTTTAAGGTATTTCTATCGGAGCGAGAGAGAGAAAGTGATACACGATGGGAGTGAGATAGCGCGTGGCGACGAAACGTAAAAAAAATGAAAAAAAAACGAAAAAAAAAAAACCGCTGCCCAAGGAATCACTACTTCCACATCCAGATTCTCTATCCAAGTCACTCACAATGAAAAAACTTTGTATATGAAAATAATTGTTTGTGGAACTTTAATAATATAATATTTGAAATCCTCTACCACAAAAACCCATAAAACGATACCCCACATCGGTAGTGGGGTGGGGGGGTGATAGGGGGTGATAGGGGGGTGATAGTGGGGGGTGGATGAAGTAAAAAAATATTTTGAGGTTTCAGGTTCCTGTACATACACAAAATCACTTTTTTTCATTCCCTTTAATAAGGGGGTGGGGGTGGTAATGGGGGTGGCTAATGCCAAAAATTTTTTTGAGACCTTAGCTTCTCTTGTATATACTAAATACCAATTTTATGGACTCTTACCTGCTTGATTGACCTATTTACCCCAAATGTACCCCAATTTACCCCCCAACCAGGACAAGATGAAAATATAATACAGTTCTAGATCTCGTTAAAGTACATATGTGTACCAAATTTCAAGTCAATATCTTAAACGGTTCCATAGTAAACGTGTGCACAAAAAAAAGTTACAGACAGACCGACAGACAGACCGACAGACAGACAGAAATTTTTTTTTCGCTCAAAGTTAAAATCTCGACGTTTCATGACATTTTAAGCCTATTTGGACAATAAAAATTTTTAAAAATTTTTTTGTCGTTACTATACTTCCACTGGACGTGGAAGTAATTAGAAATTAATGAAAATTTGTTTCAAATGAACGTACTGACGATTATCGCTCAAAAAATCATGCATTATTCTAATAAAACATTGTTGATTCATATTATATTTTTTGGGTTTGATATTTATTTTATATATATTAATTTATATATTTACGTATTTATCGTCGTAAATAGTAGTAGCATAATTATATTAATATTAATAAAAAGTTATTGCTGATATTGTATTGATATTTGTGATTTATAGCACTGTATGAGCGCACGCTTACTTTGAAATGATGGCTGTTAACTTGCATAGGTTATCTAACGTGTGATGAAAAATTGGTTTTTGTCTCTAGCGCAAGATACGAACGATTCTAAAGATATCGTTATTTAGCGAAGGATAAAAAATTGAACCCCTGTTCGTCTGTTTGAAGATCGGGTGAGACTGGCTAATGCGGTGTTGCCAGTTTTCATGTATGCGTGAAATTCTCATCGTTTTCAGACATTGTATCACGAATTACTTAAAAACCAGACACAACAAGTTTCTCAAACTGGGGGTACACTTTTGTAATAACCATTAAAACTCACAGCCAAAAATTTAAAAGAATCTGACGTCTGAGATAAATATTATGGCGATAAATTCACGGGAAATTACCCTTCCGTATCGTTTCCTTGCTAATAACGTGAATTTTGATGTATCATAACTGGAAAAGTAGACACAAGATCGTTCTCAAAATTTGCCAAACCATTATCTACATCCTACCGAAATTTGAAAACAATCTGACGTTAACGACTTTCTCGGTAGAAATACCTTAATATCTCGGATTATGCTCACTGGATCAGGACAAACAGAAAATCAAAATATTTGTAAATAAATTATGAATAAAAACTCCAAATCTAATCCGCCATTTTGTTTTTTTGCAAAAAAAATAAAAACTTGGTGAAATTATAGGTCTGTATGTGTAAACTATTATGGTGGGTAAATTACAAATAAAAATATTAACTATTTTCCATAAAAAATGCTCACAGATTGGCCAAAACTTTACTATAA
Source organism: Rutpela maculata (assembly GCA_936432065.2). Classification (NCBI taxonomy): domain Eukaryota; kingdom Metazoa; phylum Arthropoda; class Insecta; order Coleoptera; family Cerambycidae; genus Rutpela; species Rutpela maculata. The sequence goes on from OW386285.2 coordinate 48,372,307, forward strand.
CTTCCTGATAGCATTTGCATACAAAAATTGACTCCCCCCAAAGCAATCGTTTAAAGAAGCACAGTTTTATTTGACTATTAGTCACGAATAACGCAAATTGAAATTTGACTTTTAGAAAGGAGTGAAAAACACTAAACTCCAAAAAAATCATATTTCGGTCAAGTTTTAACGAAATTGAATGAGACTAGCCTCAAATTCAAGATGATTTCATAAACCTCAAGTTGTGTGGTTTTGACATTTTTTGATAAAAGTCGTAGGTTTAAAAATATTTGCAGAAACCGTTTTTCACTTCTCTCCCCAAAAGTTTAGCTTGCAGCCAATTTGATCGATTATTTTCATATGTTTATGAGACACTATTTTACTTCCACATCCAGTGGAAGTATAGTAACGACAAAAAAAAATTTAAAATTTTTTATTGATATTGACTTGAAATTTGGTACACATATGTACTTTAACGAAATCTAGAACTAGATTATATTTTCATCTTGTTCCGGCGAAGGGTTGGGGTAAATTTGGGGTAAATAGGTAAATCAAGCAGGTAAAAGTCCATAAAATTGGTATTTAGTATATACAAGAGAAGCTAAGGTCTCAAAAAAATTTTTGGCATTAGCCACCCCCCATTACCACCCCCCATTATTAAAGGGGATGAAAAAAAAATTGATTTAGTGTGTGTACAAAAACCAGAAACCTCAAAATATTTTTTTACTTCATCCACCCCCACTACCATCCCCCTATCACCACCCCCACCCCACTACCGATGTGGGGTATCGTTTTATGGGTTTTTGGGGTAGAGGATTTCAAATATTATATTATTAAAGTTCCATAAACAATTATTTCCACATACAAATTTTTTTCGTTGTGAATGACTTGGTAGAAAATCTGGATGTGGAAGTAGTGATTAATTGGGCAGCGGTTTTTCTATAACAATACGCATGGTACTTCCAAATATACTTACAGGCAACGACGAGGAAAGTGGAATTGTTCAATATAAATTGTTATTATTTACATAAAGAAATAGTCGGCTTTGTTCTAAAAAAATTTCCCATATTTCTTTAAACTCTAAGAATAAGTTTTAAGAATAAATGTAATTTAAAACATGTTTATAAGTAACTTGGGCATATAATTTGACTCTACTAGTGAATAAGATAGGTTTTATGAGGCTCTTTATTTCTCGTGCTTAATAATCTGGATATTTCCGACTTCTATAGGTTTCGTTCTAACTTTCTTATTCATATGCTCAAATAAGGAAAACAAATTCTTTTAAATGTAAATATAATAAACGAAACATTGTCTTCTTGGAACATCAAGATGCTGTAAATTATTTCTGTTTCTTCATATAATTTTGACGGTAAGAGAACAACGAATAAAGTGGAAAATTATTAAATGTAGATACAGTTTAAGGAATTAGAATTCATAACATATATTTTCTTGTTTGATGTAACAGTCTATAGTATATGCCCACTATTTCAATAATCAGATAAGAATTTAAATAGTCAATTAGTTTGGACAATTTTTTAACAAGTACGCACTTGTAAATATAGCAGTAAAACAACGCATAACGTTTATTAGTTGATAAGATTGTTTTTATTATGTTTCGACGATCATTTTACATAACTTAAAGAAATATTCTAACGCAACACAAAATCTGACGACCTTCTGTCATGAAAGAAATGACTATACTTACAATTCATTATTTTTTATTTATTTGATTTCATCATGATTAGAAAATATTATTTAGGTATTGAGCAAATCACAACTTACACACTTTTTATTTAATATGAAATTAACTACTTTCTGTATATTGGTCACGCTAATATACTAGTACACTTTAAAACACTCATTATTGGAGAGCCAATCAAGATGACTACTCTTCTAGCTAATACTGACAAAGTATTGAATTACATGATAGGATTAAATAAGTGATTTAAGTATTTTCAATATATTTTTTTTTGCTTTATAATCCTAGGAATCCTATCCTGTAATTCAATATTTCGTCAGTATTAGCTGTTTTGATTGTTTCTCCAATAATGAGTGATTTAAAGTGTTTACCTAACTAGTATATTAGCGTGACCAGATTGAGACACCAATATACAAAAAATAGACAATTGCTTATCAAATAAAAAAGTGTGATTTGCTTAATACCTAAATAATATTTTCTAATAATAAAGACTATACTTTTAGAGACAAAATCGTTGTTTAGGGAGATGATGTTAATAATAATGCAAACTAGTCAAATAAATCATTACGCGTTGCCTCGAGACCACGGTTGTATGTTTTTTGCGGCGCTCGGCGTCAGTCACGTAAATGGCTCAGCCTACTGTTGTATGTTCTTCGAAATATATTCCTTGCCGTAAAGGCTAATTTACATTAGTCAAGTAAACGGTAAAGTAAAGAGGTAAGTAAAGGAAAGCATACAAACTCGACCGGTGTAAACAGTTGGTCGACTAAAAAGTGAAGTAAACGAGTGAGTATTAGGCTAGTCGAGTGGTAAAGCGAACAGCATAGTAGCTCGCCCACTCCCCCTCTTTCTCACCACTCTCAACTGAACTTGACTACTTACTCGCCCATAGTAAACATCCACAACGTAAAATTGGGTTAGTGGTCAGCGGCTAGTCGAGTAGCAAGCATTAACACGATTGAAAATAGTATTTTGTATGTTGTGTCGTATTATTGTTTGGAAATACACCTATGTGAAAATGAGAATCTTTTAAATTAAATTAAAACAAAAGGGACAGTCCACTGCTAGCCCGAGTTACTCGATCCGGTTTACTAGGCCGAGTTTCTCTACCAATGTAAAACACTAACAAAAAGGGGAGGTCGAGTATTGGTCCGAGTTACTGAACCCAGTTTACTAGGCCGAGTTACTCTACCGATGTAAACTAGCCTTAAAGATTGGAAGCAACATGGGTCCAGCATCCTACACTGTATTGCATTGACAATACCAAGATATTGTCCCTGTAGTCAGGCCCGGACAGGACAGGCGGGCAAATGCCTGGTAGGCCGGTAGCTTACGAGACCGCCGAGGACCCGCAAAAAAATAAAGATCTTTGTTAAGCAATTAAATGAATATAAAATGTAAATGTAATAGTGAGGCAAAAATAAAAATGAGTTATGTAAAAAGTGTTTATAGTGCTGATACAGTTTGCTGCTTAAATATAATATCTGTATTGCTCGGCATATTCAAATCTGCTAGCAGCGTGTAGTTCTAACTTTTTGTGAGGTTTCGCCTGATACAGAATTTTCAAAATTGAAAATAAAAGTTCAATGATCCAAGAAAAGCTAAAAGCATTTATGTTAATTTCTGTAGAACATACACCTTTAGACAAATTGAAAAATTCCGATATTATTAAGAATGTAGCGGCAATATCTCCTGTTTTAAGAAAAATGTTTACTTATATTTGACTTAGATATGTAATGATTTTCCAAAATGATTTGTTACTTTATATTATCATTATTATTTATTATTTGCTTTGTTGGCTAATGAATAAATTCATTTTTATTTTATACTTTTGCCATTTATTCCACAAAATATATAAATAGGTATAAAAATATAAAAATTATGTTCTCTTTGTTGCTAATTATAGTTGCAAAAACCACTGCCCAAGGAATCACTACTTCCACATCCAGATTTTCCATCCAAGTCTCTCACAACGAAAAAATTTTGAGTGTGGAAATAATTGTTTATGGAACTTTAATAGTATAATATTTGAAATCGTCTACCCCAAAAACTCATAAAACTATATCCTACATCGGTAGTGGGGGTAGGTGAAATAAAAATATATTTTGAGGTTTTTAGTTCTTGTACACACACTAAATCAGAATTTTTCTTCACCCCCTTTAATAATGAGGTGGGGGTGGTAATGGGAGTGGCTAATGCAAAAAATTTTTTGAGACCTTATAGCTTCTCTTGTATATACTAAATACCAATTTTGTGCTGGATTTATCTATTTTCCCCCATTTACCCCAACTCCAAACCCTTCAACGGAATAAGATCAAAATATAATCTAGTTTCAGATTATGTTGTAATACATAAGTGTACCAAGTTTCAAGTCAATATCTCAAACGGTTCCAGAGTAATCGTGCGAACAAAAAAGCTACAGACAGACCGACAGAAATTTGTTTTTCGCTCAAACTTAAAACTTCGACGTTTCATGACATTCTAAGTCTATTTGAACAATAAAAATTTTCAACATTTTTTTTCTTGTTACTATATTTCCACTGGATGTGGAAGTAAAATGAGCTGGGGGTGGGGCTGGTCAAAGAAGTTGCCCGGTAGCAGAATGGTTTCCAGTCCCAGCCTGGCTGTAGTATGGTACTCTAACCGTTAGTTATATTGTTTACCCGAGGTGTGCCTCCATTGACTGTTAATCCTGATTAAGTTACTGTTAAGCAGGAATAAATATAAATCGACTGCAAGGAATATCATCACAACTACTGCATAAAAACATCGACGAAAACAAAACTTTCGATTGCTCTATGAGCGCAAGCGAGCAATTTTTTGATATAATATAGTTGAACGTACTACAATAATTACATGTAATAATAAAAAAAACTTGCTACTCCTTTACGCTGTTAAGTGCAATTGTAATTAATAAGTCGCAAAAATGGAATTTTTCTATTGAAATTATTTTTGATGTGATGGTGTGTAGGCAAATTTTTATTTATATATATATATTTTTTAAACATATTATAAAAAAGACATAAGAAAGTGAAAATTTAAAAACGTTGATTATTTGTGCTTTGTAGCTTATCGACACTCCTCCTTTTTTCTCATCTTTCTTGAAATACTAAGAACTCATTTTAAGAATAAATGCTATTCAAAACGCTTTGTTTATATGTAACTTGGGGATGAAACTCATTCTACTAGCGAATAAAATGAAATTTATAAGGCTCTTTGTACCCCCTTGCTTAATAATCTGGATATTTCCGACTTTTGTAAGTTTTACTCTTATTCATATGCCCAAACAAGGAAAACAAATTATTTTCAATTTATTGGTTTATAAACGAAACAATGTCTTCTTGGAACATCAAAACGTGATGTAAATTCTGTCTTTGTTATTCATATAATTTTGGTGATAAAAGAATAATGAATAAGGTGGAAGATGAATAAATGCAGATACAATTTAATAAATAAGAACTCACGACATATCTCTCCTTGTTCTATATAAACAGTCCATGGTATACGCCCACTATTTTAATAATCAGATAAGAATTTGAAGATTTTTTTAAACAAGTACGCACTTGTAAATATAGAAGCAAAACAACGCATAACCACCCTGTTACATGATTATTACTTTATAAAATCATGTTTTTTATTATGTCTCAACGATCATTTTACGTAACTTAAAGAAATATTCTCATGCAACACAAAATGAGACTGACCTTCTGTCATGATTACTATGCAATACTCTATTATCAAAAATTTTCAACCGAGTACATGTCATTCGGGGGAGGCTGCAGCAACACTGTTTGAAAGCTCATCGCGAAAATCTGCCCTTCCTGCGAAAGCTGCCCTCGCCTTCGTTCGCGTTCGGATTAGTACGGTACGCAACGAAAAGAAAATTTGTGATAAATCTCGAACTGCATTGTGCCATAAAGGCAAACGTATCGCGGTATACTTTTTATTTTTCCGTTTTGTCATTCCCGATTCATTCACTTTACATTTCCCAAATGTAAATATCAATTATCCCGGAAATAATGGTCGGGTATGGGTGTATTAATTTTGAACAGGAATGTTTGCTGCTGGTAAATACACCTCACCACAAAATTAATGCATAATTGTAGAAATTCAATTCATTACTGAATCATAAAATTTTTTAACCAATGTTGTCCGGTTATTATTAATAATCAAGAATATATTTAATGTTGACAATTATGCTTTAATTGTTGTGGTGAAGTTTATTATGGCAAATTCATCGACTGTAGCAATCGGTCAGTCGATAAAAACAAAGAAGCGCCTGAGCAGGAAAAAAATAAGTACTAATATTTTATTTCACAGAATTATTTATTTACGTATAAAATGAAAAAATCAAATATTTGAACAATTAATATTTTCTTTCTGAACATAGGATTAGTTGAAAGTGTTCAACAATGACAATATTTTAGTATAAATATATGAATATGTTTAGTTGTATTTTAGTTTCAATCACCTCCAGATAATATCAACATGACTGGCAAAATGCGTCTCGAGTGATAGTGTTTGAGTGTAGTACTTAAATGTTTTAGTGTTTGTAGAAACTACTTCAGAGACAACTAAGTAGGTGCGGTTAAAAATCTTCAACAATGAACAGAAATGGGTCGAGGAAACTTTCCATATTTGATAAAAGTCTATAAATAATGCACTGCATTTCGGATTTTTCTTCAGACCAATTTATACAAAAGCAAATGTTGTATTTCCAGGTAGGTTCTGGTGTCCTTAACAAGGTCTCAAAAGTCCCCGAAGTGGGAGTGTAAGGATAAAATTTGGCAACGCTGTAAAGGGCTAAAATCGTGCTCGGAAACGAATTTTTCGAGATATCTCGGTTTTCATTGCCTCCATGACAAAAATACATTAGACCAGAAAGAAAGCTATGGAAATTCTCTATAAAAAAAGGTAGAGGGTCTTTTTTTTGCATACGCAATAGTTTTCTTGAAAATCTTGCATTGAATTTGAACTTATGGGATATTATGGATAATTTAAGTACCCTATTCCACACCACCCTCGAAGTTGAGTACTTGGCCCCTTTTTTACGTGGTTTCCCCGGTAGGCCTAATCCACGACTGGCATACTTATTAAAATGTTGTCAAATTAATAATTTCCTTCTTGTCCGTTCTTCTCCTTCTATAAATTCATCGATTCGTTCGAGGAAATCCGAGTCAATCTGAGAACTTTCAGTCACGGCTTCTATTTCTGACGAGTTTTCAATCGGTTCAGCATTCAAGCAAGATTTTCCATGGCAGTTGCCGCAAACTGGTGAGCAATTAAGTCCTAACCTCCGACAGCCGCACAATGGTCCACAACCTTTCATACAGTTGCAGAAAATCATCTTCAGAAGGCAATCAGGCGCAGGAAGTTGGGATGGTGTTTTTGGCCACAATATGGTATCTTTCAACATCCATCCCCACTCTTTAGGATTCAATACATTACCCAACCATTTCTGTACTTGAAAATAAACACGAAATAGATGCTGTTGAACTGCGTCATGAGTGGGTGGTAATGAATTCAATTTCACTGGTTTGCTTTTGCTCACAGCTTTAATAAAGCAAGAATACCGATAGTTATCGATTGAAACTTCTTTAACTGGAGTGTTATAGATTGCGAGGAAAAATTTTATCCCATTCGAAGTAACTATGTCAGGAGAAGTACCAGTCTTGCTGAAAACTTCAGCTACAAGTTTCAAGTCCTGCCGTTTTTTCATCACTATAAAAGCTGTAGTCTTGCCTTTATTAAACAGAGCAGATGTAGTGTCACACCCAGAAAACGCGTACAGGAACAATATGTAATCTCGAATACCTTCATGGTGATCAAAGCTTCGTGAAGAATAAATTTTTCGTCTGCCTCTGCCTGGTTTGAGGAGAAAAATTTCTTTATTAATAGGTGTACGAGCAGTTAAAATTATAAGAAGATCCACATCTTCCCCAACCACAACCGTAGTATTTTGACATGATTCCTCAAGCGCTGTTTCGACTATCAAAATGTCAGCATCATCTTCAGCATGTCTAACAATATAATTATTTGCCTCAAACTTTTCTGTCAACATCGAAATCAATCTGGTTTTATTTTTATTATTGGAAAGGAGCTTCTCTTGGCTTACAGTTGCAACCATTTGCTCATCATAGTAAATGTCAACAGATGAAGCTTTTGAGGACCGGCGAAGCTGCTCCATAGCCTTCACACTGTTGCTAATATTTTCATAACCACCAAAAACAATAATAGAGTTCGAGCCAAAATGATTGCCCGAATATCCTCTTATGCATAGACGTATCCACGTAAAACTTACGGCTGTATCAAGGATACAGCCAACCAGGATTTTTTTTATGTTTTAACCCTCCGTGCAATAAAAACTGACACAAACAAATTTTTTGATTTTAGGTATGACTTTCTGGAATTTTTCAAGAAAACTATTGCGTATACGAAAAAAAGACCTTCTATCTTTTTTATAGAGAATTTCCATAGCTTTCTTTTTTGCCTGATGTATTTTTGTCATAGAGGCAATGAAAACCGACATATCTCGAAAAATTCGTTTCCGAGCACGATTTTAGCCCTTTACGGCGTTGCCAAATTTTATCCTTACACTCCCACTTCGGGGACTTTTGAGACCTTATTAAGGACACCAGAACCTACCTGGAAAACCAACATTTGCTTTTGTATGAATTGATCTGAAGATGCGGCTCATTTTTTACTAAATGCAGTGGATTAAAAAGTCATGTAAATAATATAAATTGTATGCACTTATTTGGTATCATAATGAAGCTTACATTATCACGAATCAGATTGTGCTATAAAATAGCCTATCAATATACCCAGTGGAAAGTTAGAAGGAAAATTTCCCGGAAACTTACCAACTTTCCGTTGGAAAGAGTGCAAAAAAAAGGAAAATCAAAGAGATTAATTATATAACAATACTAAATACAACAATTAGATAATTATTCATATTTTAAGATGTTATAAAACAATATACTCATATTTTGAATACTCCTATAATATGTTAGAAATTTTTAGGCTTTTATCGAGAGCATTGCAAGATGAGCACTAAAGTTATAAGGCGGTTATTCTAATATTTATACCAAAAGTTTAAGACTTCCCTAATTCCTGGAATCTCCAGGCTATAGGGTCTAACCGGATTATGTAATTTGAGGGAGAATTCTTAATACTTTATCTATTACGATATATTTTTTAAAAAAATTGTTGGACATTGGCGGTACAAGAATTGCTTTTCAGAGATTTCTTTTTTAATTGTTCAAGGTTACATGTTTACCTTTATTACCGCCGCGGTATCTCAATTGGTTAAGACGTATTGAGTGGCGAATATGCTGATCGACTGTCTATGCGTGAATTGAATTTACGTTATGTCTATAAATAGCCCTGTCAATGAACGTTCAATAAGGTGGTCTAGAGGGAAATGCCGAGATCACAATTTTTGACTTGAGGGCTGTTTGGATTATTTAGGAGGTAAACATACCAAAAGTCCCCGAACGTAGGAGGTGGGGGGGATGCAGAGGGGCACGGAGAAGCTCCTGGTTTTTGTTGATTCGCTCATATCTCGAAAACGGTTAGCCCTAATCAAAAAGTGGCTATATGCAAAATTAAAGCTGACTAAATTTTCTACAATAATGTTTCTATTAATTTTTTTTTTTTTTTTTCGTATCTGCTATGGTTCAGTAATGAATTGTATATCTTTTGACTGTATTCTAACTTTATTATAAATATATTATAAATTGAAAGTAAATTTTAATAATCATCGTAGAAAAAAATTTCTTGTACAGATATCCGTTTCACAACATACTGAACTGAAATATCAAATAAAAAATGCCATTGCGTCTGTAAGTGTGTGTGTGTGTGTGCGCGTGTATATCTATGTGTGCGTGTATACTGCTTCTTGTAAACACGATAACTTCTGTTAGACTTAAAATATTTTATTACAATTTGGAACATATGTAAAACAGCATATTACAATAATCCCTATTGAAATTGGGTCATTTCGGTAATGCAGGGTGATAACCAGAGGCCTACAATTCTCACTTCATAATAATGTTATTAAAAATACCATGTTCCATATTTTAGGATAACACTGATATATCATCTAATTTAAATAAAGTTGGTTTGCCTAACATACACCCGGTGTATTGCGGTTTAGAAATCTTATACATCTTCTTATTTTTGTATGCTTAGTAATATTTTGCTCTGAAATTAAAATAAAACGTATTTTACGTATGAGAGTTTGTAAGCTTCTGGTTATCACCATGTATTACAGATATGGCCCAATTTCAATAGGGATTATGGTAATATGCTGTTTTACATATGCTCCAAATTGAAATCAAATATTTTAAGTCTAACAGAGGTTATCGTTTTTACAAGAAACGGTATACACGCACACATAGATATAAACGCACACACACACACACACACACACACACACTTACAGACGCAAAGACATTTTTTATTCGATAGTTCAGTTCAGTTTGCTGTGAAACGGATATTTGTACAAGAAATTTTTTTCTACGATAATTATTAAAATTTCTTTTCAATTTATAATAAATTTATAATAAAGTTAGAATACAGTCAAAAGATATACAATTTATTACTAAACCATAACAGATACGAAAAAAATTAATAGCAACATTATTGTGGAAAATTTAGTCAGCTTTAATTTTGCATATAGCCACTTTTTGATCAGGGCTAACCGTTTTCGAGATATGAGCGAAAAACCAAAAACCGGGACCTTCTTTGTGCCCCCCTGCATCCCCCCCACTTCCTACGTTCGGTATGTTTACCTCCTAAATAGTCCAAAAGGCCCTCAAGTCAAAAATTGTGATCTCGGCATTTCCCTCTAGACCCCCTTATTGAACGTTCATTGACAGGGCTAATATGGCAGATCAGTTATGATACAGTTATACCATAGTCACATATATAGTAAAGGACAAAAAATTAATCAAAACATTAATCAAAGCATTAACATATAAACACAAATATATTAATATCCAAATTGCCATAATTAAACAAGGAGTTAAAATAAATGTTCAATCAAATGTACAAAAATCTTACGCGCAATATCTACTAGAAAAATTACAATCGTAAAGCTAAAAACTGATCGATGTTATAGAACGCATTCTCTATAAGTAATTTATTATTTGAATCTTATATTCAAACATGTTAAAAACGTACTCTTCGCCAATTTGCTGAGCTTTTTCTATAATTGTTACACATTCTATAGGAGATGAGGTACGATCACCGGTTTAAGTTCCGTCGCTCGATCAGCGAGGTGCAGCAACGCTGTGCGCGTCCGGCACTTGGATGGGTGACCCACGATCTCATCTAATAGTCGGTAGGCTGCCAACAGAGGCAATCCTAGGGCTAGTGAACCACCTTGAAAGGGGGTGGCTGGTCCAGGAGACCCGGGAACCTCGGGCTAATGCGCCGCCTTGAAGGGTGGTGTAACGAGACCAGGGTGGGTCAAAGTTGGTGGTCGAGGACCGTGGTTTGGAGTCCACGCTAAACTGTAGATCCCTAGAGCAAAATGGGCCATCCCGGCCTGATTGCCTAGTAAAACAACAGTACTACTACTACACATTCTATAGGATACTCTTCGCAGTTTTGTTGTAAATAATGTTAGTTTTTGGACATCCTAAATTTTGTGATACCATCTTTGTTGTGAAAAAAATTATATGAAAAAAAATGAAAATGAAAAAATATCCAACCTGTGTGGGATTCGAACACACGATCTTTGGATTGAAAGGCAAAAGTTTATGGAGATAACATTTCGCAAGATTTCTATTTAAGTATAAGCGACAAAAATTAAGAGAATATATTTTTTTAAATTAAATAATTAATAACTTTTTTATTTACTGATCGATTTTCTTCAAAAACAACAAGGTTCTTCCTCTAGCTAACACTAACTTACTTTCCAAATTTCAATACAATCGGACTTTTCTTTCTTAAGTTATCGTGCTTACAAGAAACGTGATGGACGGACGGACGGACAGACGGGCGAACAGACGGACATTTTGAAAGTTGTTCAGAATTCGTTCACTAACACAATGATATGAACATTTTTTCTCTACGAGCGATATTTACGATTTTAGAAATGTGCCTATCAAATACAATATACTCTTCGTTTTTGCGAAGAGTATAATAACTGAAGATTTTTGAGGTTTAAATTTAGGTTATTATATAGTATTTATATTATTATAGTGAAGTGATTTTTTTAAATTTGGCTGTTTGTTTTGTGCCGTGGAATCGCAAACAGCTTCCCATGTCTCGTATTGTGAGTATGGCTGTTATATAGAGTTATAAATTCTTGGAAGTTTGATTTTGCGTATATTAAGCATTTACATATGTAATAGTCTAAGAGCCAGCGACAGATTTTCATGACCAAGTCCCTCTCAAGCGGTAATTAGTGGAATGCATCAGGGAGTTGTATTATAAAGCCTCGTGAACGTCAGCTGCGGTTCCGTGGGTGGGATAAGCGGCGGTAGCCTCCCACGCACGGAGAAAAAAAAATTTTTAGTCATTTCCTCCTGACTAAAAATTTGTCAAACTATAGCTAATCCAATATCTTGAAGAAAAAAAAAAGTCAGCTGACTATAACATGGTGTATTATACGTCAGCTGGTCGCTTGAACATGAAAAAAAAATTATATATTCAATGATTTCCTCTCAACTAAAAATTTACCTGATGATAGCTTATATGCTACTGTAAATGAATATAAATGTCAGCTGGCTGTACCTCGGTGGAAAGAGCGTCAGCTGATACCTTGAAAGTTATAACGCAGAAGTTAGGCGGGAGTATAATTAAGTAGGGAGTTCGTTTCTAAAGAATTGATGAACTTTTCTCCTGATTGCATATCGATCGAAGTCATCCACCATATCAACAATTTTTTTATGGTTTTGATTGGTTTTTGGCACCGAAAATTTATGGTTAGTGGTATACTCTCTGACAATTTTGTAAACACGGCGGCCACACACTCCTGTCATATTTGCCACTTTGTTTACAATTTCATCTTTGAGTAATATAGGATTTTCTTGAATCTCATGCTTATACACGCTTAAAATCATTTCCTTGGTCTTTACGTCGAAATGAGACTTTTTCGACCTTTTTTTAAGAGGAGACAAACAAATATCTGTGGGCTCATCAGCTGTATCCATGCTACTAGACATTTTTAGGTGTCCTTGATATATTTGATACACCGAAAAAGTATTTAAACAAAACACAAAGTCAAAGTCTTGGTATATGCCCGAGAGGCAAACACACTTATTTAATATACTCTGAAAGCATATAAATAAAACACAATAATCATATCACAAGGTACGTTATTTACAAAGATGCAATTCAAACAATGACATGAAAAGTAAACAGATACAACAACGATGTACTTACAACTGAGTCTGAGTACGCACCTGTACCGAAACCGAGATGAGTGTTATCAGCAGTTTATGGCCATTTGACCAACAGCATTACAGAATCCAGCACGCGAGTAGGCGATCACAATAGAATACGTAGTCAGTCGTAGAGAGTGTTCAAGAAGAATTAGTATAGTGACCGTTAAACACAAGTTGCCCAAAAAGGGTATTGATGGCTCTTCTCTACCACCATGCAAATCGGAGCTATATCAGCAATTTTTAAGAGCATGTTACATAGCTCAAATTTGGTCGCACGCTCTAATTCTAACTAATGATGAACCTTCAGACTATGGCTGGGTAGAAATCGACAACAGATTTGAATTCATCTGATTTTCTGGAACTCAGTTACCAGAGTCGATTGAAGAAATAACTATTCAGCCCGAAAAAGGTAACATTTTTTTGATCATTTTGATTATGTTACACTAAATATGCATCTTAATATATTTTTTAAATTTTTGTACAGATGATGATGAAGACATGATGGCAGGCAGCTCTGACAGTGAATCAGAGAGAGATGAGAGTGACACAAGCCAAAGCGAGAACGAAAATGATTAAATTACATTATTATTTTTAATCACTTCTTTAGAATGAATGTTATTTATCGAACAGCTAAGTTACAATAAACTATAAATTGATTAATTTACTTATCTAAATATTTCTTCAGTTATTCAATTATATACTTATTAGTTTTAAAGTATTTATACAAAATATTGATTTAATCGGAACACTCATATCGGAGCGTAATGCCGAATAATTTAAGATACGTCATTTCCTCCCGGATAAAAATTTGTAACCTGATTGTTAATATACTTCTGTAATTAACAAAAAAAAATCAGGTAGCAGTAAGTCGAGGAAAAACACGTCAGCTGATGCATTTAAATAGGCGATAGATGCTCCCGCCTAACTTCTGCGTTACAACTTTCAAGGTAATCAGCTGACGATCTTTCCACCGAGGTACAGCCAGCTGACATTTATATTCATTCACAGTAGCATATAAGCTATCATTAGGTACATTTTTAGTTGAGAGGGAATCATTGACTGTATAATTTTTTTTTTCATGTTCAAGCGACCAGCTGACGTATAATACACCATGTTATAGTCAGCTGACTTTTTTTTTCTTCAAGATATTGGATTAGCTATAGTTTGACAAATTTTTAGTCAGGAGGAAATGACTAAAAATATTTTTTTTTCTCCGTGCGTGGGAGGCTACCGCCGCTCATCCCACCCACGGAACCGCAGCTGACGTTCACGAGGCATTATGATACAACTCCCTGATGCGTCTCACTAATTATAGTTCGAGAAGAAATAATTGACCAAATTTTCACCTGGCTCCCGGTCTATAAATACAAGGCGCGGTTAGAATTTTCTTTGTAATAATCGTATTTTTGCAACTTTTTCTATAATTTAAATTAAACATCAGCCTTATAATTCTTTTTTGAAGTACAAAGATTCTATATAATTGGCTAGACCTTCCCCAGACACAAATACTGAGAGATAGATGAGAGTAAGCTAGCATATAGTAAACACCCTAGAGTCCCTCTTCACTTATTCTTTAGTTGCAATATGGCAAAATATGCTTTGTTTAGTTTGCTGCATACATGGTTACCCTGTGATTCCCACAAGAGTGAACTGTCACTTAAGTATTTCGAAGTGGTGTTTATCGGTACAGACTTTAATGAGACAATTTTCCTTGAGCAAAAATTTAGAAATACCGTTTTTTCTTTCAGTTAGTATTAGTTCATTTCCGTTACACAATCATTCATGGCATCCACAACATTAGTGATAGCTTCATGAAAATCATCATTACTTGTAGCTGGTACAGAAATAGTTGTGTCGTTCGCGTACATAACTGTAAGATCTTCTTTCATATGATAAGGAAGATCATTAATATACAGAGTGTCCCAGGATAGATGTAACAAGAGGTGTAATGGACCAAAAATTTTGGAATTTTGGAATGGTATTTGGGGATTGGGTCCTGCTTGTTGTAAAACTAAAGTATACCAAAAATGACTTGATTTGGTGTTCTACAGGGTGTTTTATAAGCAAAGTTGGAAAAATCACCACTAATAGAGTACCTGCTCCTTACCGTACAAAATGGTTCAGACAAAGCCGAGGTCTTAAAAAGAGAAATAAAAGAGAAACTTCCAGAAGCGACAACTTCAAAGCTGACAGACAAGAAAGTCCTTCACATTAAGGGTCTAGACGAAGTGGCAACAGTTCAAGAAATAACAGACGCAATTTGCAAAGAACTATCCGTCCAACCTGAGACTTTCAAAGTCACAGCTTTAAGACCGGCATATGGATATAAGCAAAATGTCACCGTCATTATACCTACAACAAATGCGGAGAAACTTATCCAGATGGAAAAGATTAAGATCGGCTGGATGAAATGCAGAATCGTGGAGAGGGAAGTGGACAAAAAATATTATAGGTGCTGGCAATATGGACATGAGAAAGCCCAATGTAAAGGCACAGACAGAGGTAGACTATGCATTAAGTGCGGAAAAGAAGGGCACAAAGCAGCCGTGTGCCAAAACAACCCATACTACGTTCACTGTAACCAAGAGGGACACCAGTCCAGAAGTACAAGGTGTCCGAAGAACAGGAGCAGAAGAAAGAGAACATCCGCTGAAAATTATGAAGAAAGTGAAGTTTTTGCAAATTAACACAAACAGGAGCCGCCCTGCTCACGACCTGGCTCTAGCTACTGCCAACAAGATAGACGCAGGGTTAATCGCGATAAGCGAACCCAATAAAAATGCAATTAAAGGTAGAAAAAACTGGGTATCTGATGAACAGCTAGATACCGCTATAAAAGTTCTGGATAGACGCCTAGTAATCAAGGGACAGGGCTACGGACACGGTTTCACTTACGTCGAGACCGCCTCTTTCACAGTGTACAGCTGCTACGCCTCCCCAAATAGAGATTTGGATGATCTTGAAGAAATTCTTTTCGAAATTGGAAGGAAAATAAGGACCAACAAAGAGAAGGCCATAGTTGTGGGAGACTTCAATGTAAAATCCGTACAATGGGGTATGAACGTCACCGATGAGAGAGGCCGCGTCCTAACTGAATGGATGGCAGAAAATGACTTAATATGTGTAAACGAGGGAAGTGCACCAAACATTTCAGAGAAACGAATACTCGTCCATACTAGACCTAACTCTGACTACCGACGACATTAAAACCAAAGTAGCTAAATGGGAAGTGAGCGAAAAGAAAACCCTCAGCGACCATAACTATATAATATTCGAAGTAAAAGACGAAGGGAAGAAAAGAGCTATGATAACGCAAAGCAAAGAGTGGCAGATGAAAAGTTTGAACAAACAAAAGTTGCAAGAGACACTGAACGACGTCAGCATTATCCAGGAGGAGGGCGTATCTCCTGCAAAAGACTTTTCCCAAACCCTCACGCAGATCTGTGACAGAACTATGTCGAAAAGAAAGTACAATTCAAGTAGGCCACCTTTATATTGGTGGTCAGACGAAATTGCCGAACTTCGCAGGGAATGCTTGAGGAAAAAAAGGATATGTACAAGAAATGCAAGAAGAATTCTTCCGGAAGTAAATCAACAACTGAGGGAAGAGTACAAAAGCAGCAAGAAAAGGCTGCGAAATTGCATCAAGGCTTCAAAAAGAGCATGCTGGAAAAGCATACGTGACAAACTGGACTCCGATATCTGGGGAGATGGCTATAAGATTGTGAT
Source organism: Rutpela maculata (assembly GCA_936432065.2). Classification (NCBI taxonomy): domain Eukaryota; kingdom Metazoa; phylum Arthropoda; class Insecta; order Coleoptera; family Cerambycidae; genus Rutpela; species Rutpela maculata. The sequence continues at coordinate 48,389,113 of OW386285.2, forward strand.
GAAACAAATGCTTGGCTTCCCTCCAAGACCCCAAATGTCCATGCAAATGACGGAGGAAGTGGTGAACCACCTCTTTCCCGTGCACGACCCTGTAAACTTTGATTGTGACAGAACAGTGATATTCTTAGATTTTACGGTAGAAGAATTGAATATAGCTTGCAATAAGCTAAAACCAAACAAAGCACCGGGACCAGCCTAAATCCCAGTAGAAGTCCTGAAGGAAGTAGTACAAAATAAACCCGAATACGCACTCAGAGTCTACAACGAACTAGCGCGTAGAGGAGTATTTCCAGAAGACTGGAAGCAGGCTAAGCTTGTACTACTTAGGAAAGGAAATAAACCGCTAGACCACCCGGCATCGTATAGACCCATATGCCTCTTAGACGTAGAAGGGAAACTGTACGAACAGCTCATCTTAATAAGGCTCAAAGAAGAACTAGTACGCACAGGTGGACTGGCAGAGAGACAGTACGGCTTCGGAAGGTCGATAAACAGCGTGACCCAAATCGCCAGAGAAGCTGCTTCTTACGCGCACCAGCACCGAAGACTGTGTGCCGTAATAACTTTAGACGTACAAAATGCTTTCAACAGCGCATCATGGCAAATCATTCTGGAAGACCTGCGAAAAAGAGGAATAGAAGAGAGCCTAGTCAGGGTAATAGCATCCTATCTATCTCAGAGGAAAATAATTCTGGAAGCAGAAGACGAGACAAAGACCGTAGTAGTCAGCAGTGGCGTGCCTCAGGGATCAGTACTCGGTCCAACCCTGTGGAACATCCTGTATGATGATCTTCTTAAAATGGAACAGCCAGCGGGTGTAAGATTAATCGGCCTAATGCCCAACATAGGAGGGCCAAGAGCATCGAAGAGGAGAGTAATGGCAAGTGTGGTTCACTCCCAAATACTGTACGCCACACCAGTCTGGCATACGGTAACCTGAAACAAAAAACTAATAGCAAAGCTGGCAAGACTCCAAAGGCTGATGTCAATCAGAATCGGCAGTGCATACCGCACCATTTCAACCGAGGCAGTGGGGGTCATAGTGGGAGTCCCACCTATAGAATTTCTAATACAAGAAAGGACAGAGAAATATAATGGAGTTGAAGTCAGAGTAGCAAAAGAGACCGTTCTCACAAGATGGCAACAAAAATGGGAAACCGGAACGTATGGACGATGGACTTATACACTGATACCTATCATTCAGACATGGATAAATCGTCCCTACGGAGAAGTGGATTACTACTTAACCCAAGCTCTCTCAGGACACGGGTGTTCTAAGAAGTACCTCTATGACCGTAGAAGATCAGAAACAGACAGATGCAGCTGCGACGAGGTGGATGACGTATACCCAACAAACTGGGTCAACCTTCAACTACATAAGCATGATGGCAAGCTTATGCGCATCCGAGGAATCATGGCGACAAGCGTATGGAACAGTCCGTGCAATAATAGAGACGAAGGAAGTAGAAAGCCGATAAAGTTAAGGGCCGGCTCCCCACTGAAGTAATGCGAAAGCGGTTTCCGGTGAGAGAAGCGAGATGAAGGGGGAGGGGTTTTAGTCGGTAAGAATCTGGCACACCGTCTTATGCAAGAAAAAATTACACCAAGAAAAGTTATTTAGAATGCAATTTTATACCCCTATACCAAATTTCAGGAATATGAAATTATTTTTTTGAAACTTCCCATTTTTTCAACAAATTAGTATTTTATTTTGAACCATTCAATTAAAACTGCATAGAAATTATTTTTTGTGAATTAATATTTTGAGATGATTAACATTTGCTCCTACACAACTTTAAATATGAATTCAACTTTTAATTCGCAAAAAATAGGAAGTTTCAAAAAAATTATTTTATATTTCTAAAATTTGGTATACAGGTATAAAGTTGCATTCTAAATAACTTTTCTTAGTGGAATTTTTTCATATTTTGAAAAATAAAGGTACTTTATTAGTGGTGATTTTTACAACTTTGCTTATAAAACACCCTGTAGAACACCAAATCAAGTCATTTTTGGTATACTTTAGTTTTACAACAAGTAAGACTCAATCCCCCAAATACCATTCCAAAATTCCAAAATTTTTGGTCCATTACATCTATCCTGGGACACACTGTATATGGCAAATAACAAAGGCCCCAGGACTGATCCTTAGGGGGCACCCAACATAACATCATGTGTATCGGGTTCAGCTCCATTATATTTCACTTTAAATTTTCTATTTTCCATGTAAGAAATTAACCATTTTAACAAATTTCCTCTTATTCCAATAATTTCTAACTATTTCTAAGTATATTTTTGTTCACGACTAGTCGACTTTAATATTCTCAAGTACACGTATTATCTGCTAATAATGCCACGAAGTACAAAAAGGGCCTATTACATATTTTGAATTTTCTAGATTTAATTCAAAGTAAGATTGAAAAATATTAAAAGTTGATTACTTGTATTATTTAATAAAATATGTTACACTGGAAATGCTTTTGATACTTTGGTTTCTGAATAGTTTTCGTTTTGTAACATTCTGAATCAACTTCATGAAAGCTATACAGTCTATATAAGCTCGAAAGTGCAGCAGTAAACTCTGAACATCAATACAGATATACAAATCGTGTGATAAACGTTACTACGCTAAATTGCTGTTCTCAAAGAATAAAATGTTCGGTTTTGATATCACTGCTGCAAATTACCTTAGTTATTGACATTGTGACACCTAAAATGAAGAGCCACTGATATCCAAACTGCCTCAAAGCCATGCGAGCTTGACTTGTGCATCTACATTATATCATCATCCCCGCATGTGGCATATTCTAACTTTAATGTATTTGTAATCAACTATATAGTTGATGAGTTTTATCTGTATATGATCTATTTGAACTAACTGAACTATAGTTTTATAGGAGCGCTCGGAATTCGAGGTTTATTATAGCCTAAATGATTTTAAAATAGCAGGTAAATGAAATATAAAACAAATTTTAAGTACATATTCAGTTTATTTTCTTGAGGAAAGTTGACATTCTTGCTCATATATTTTATCAATATTTGTTTCAATATTCTTAAATTCTTAATCCTGCAACGCCAGTTATTTATTTATTTGTTCGTTCGTTCTTTCGTTAATGTCATGTAACCAACAAAGTTATAAAAACGGTACTGCTTTATACTCGCGCCCAATGTGGGTGACTACGCAGCTCAGTGGAGATGGTCGGGGTCCAGATTTTGGCACTGACGCTATCCTGTAGGTAGAGTTGAGCACCACATTATAAGGGAGAAACAAAGTAAGCCGGAAACTTTTCACTAACTACTTTATTATAGATATTGACTGGAATGACACATAACATATGACTCAACAGTTTCAACTACAATATGCACTTTTCAATAGAATAAAAACAATCTCCCAATATAAATCATACCAATAATTCCGCAGACTGAAGTAATACAAAATGCATATATTTGTATGAATTTTTTACAAATTAATTTATGTAATAGCTTTAATTTTTACAACTAATTATATTTGTAATTTTTTTTAATTGCCCTATTTATTTTAACGTCCTGGCGAAGTTTAGCTAATGCTACTCCACCACTTAACCAGGACGTTAAGATGAGATACGGTCACCCATCTAAGTGTCGGACTTGCCCGGCGTGCCTTAACTTCGCCGATCGAAATCTTGCCACTGAAACCGGTACCGTACCTCACCTCACTATTTATTTATTTGATTTCATCATGATCATATTAATTTGCAAATCACAACTTAGACACTATTTTATTTAATATGAAAAGTACCTACTTTCTGTATATTGGTGCCTAAATCTGATCACGCTAATATACTAGTTAGGTAAACACTCATTATTGGAGAACCAATCAAAACAACTACTCTTCTAGCTGACGAAGTATTGAATTACGTGATAAGATTTATAGTATTTTAAAGTAAGTATATTGAAAATACTTAAATCATTTATTTAAATTCAACCATTCACACTTTTTTATTTAATATGAAATTACACAGCCCCACAAAAAAAAATAAAAGTTCAAAGCATCGAATCAGACCCATGTATCCTTATGTATTTTTGGTCGCTGAATCCGAATCCGGGGTCAAAAAAAATCGTACACCTCCAAAATCATTAGCTAGAGCCAAAAAAACTCCCCTGAAATGGGATAAAAAGAAGATTAAGCTACCAGAATAGTAGTTACTTCTTAATAAATCGAATTATACAAATTAAGGTTAAACAGCAGCGTACATATAATAGATATGAAACACACCCCCAGGGAGGGGCGAAAACTAGCCCCCATATATAAAAAAATCGATCCAAAACAGCAATGACTGCTGAAAAAGCTCGAAATGTCTAAGTTTTGTTAAAGTGTTAAGAAACTACATCAGGTGCGACGTAATCTTCATAAACTGCCCCTATAGGGTTGAGAACAACCACCTTTAAGTTCAAAGGACACGAGAAGAACAAGATAAAACGTAAAATCCAACAGAATTTCTATTTTCATGGATGCTATGATTGGCTGAAATTGCATAGTACTCTAAAATAGAACCAGAAACTTACGTACCATCAACATCCTACACTGTCAACCCTCAGAGGGTGTGGAAACTACCCCCTATGGAAGATTTAACTATAAAAAGTTATAGTGACTTCTATAAAAATTCGAAACACCTGCGCTCTGTGAAAGAGAGAAGAAACTAGACTATAGGCATATTTTTGCCATCTCGCGTCTTACCCCTATGCTTTAAGCGCCTTGAAGCGCGACGTCATCATATATTTCTCCGCAAAAATGAATGTCTGTTTAGCTTTTGTTTTAACAGTTTAGTTCTAACCATCTCTAAAGTTCTTATGTCATATCCCCACTATTTTCCGCTTACACATTTTCTAGCGCCCTAGTGAGACGGTGCGATACCGCTTTAAGCGTCTTTAAGCGTGACGTCACAGTTTATTCGCTCGAATGGCTCCGCTTATCGCGGTTTGTAGCGTCTTATGCGCAAAAATATGCCTTATGTTCGACGATGTGCTTGAAAACCACCCCCACGGGGTTGCGAGATACTACCCCCATATCTGTAGGATGCTGGAAAACAGAGAAAAACTAACCGGATTTACATTTTTATGGATGCCATGATTGGCAAAAATCGCCTTGCACACTTAGAGTTTGAAACTCATGTCCTATAAATGTTATTAAGTAACACCCCCAGAAAGGATGTAAACTACCGTGTCTTGTGTTTCTCATGTCCTTTAAACTTAAGGGTGGTTGTTCTCAACTCTATAGGGGTAGTTTATGAAGATTACGTCGGACTTGATGTAGTTTCTTATCACTTTAACAAAACTTAGACATTTTGAGCTTTTTCAGCAGTCATTGCTGTTTTGGATCGATTTTTTTATATATGGGGGCTAGTTTTCGCCCCTCCCTGGGGGGTGTGTTTCATATCTATTGTATGTACGCTGCCGTTTAACCTTAATTTGTATAATTCGATTGATTAAGATGTAACAACTATTCTCGTAGCTTAACATTCTTTTTACCCCATTTCAGGGGTGTTTTTTTTGGCTCTAGCTGATTCGGATTCAGCGACCGAAAATACATAGGAATACATGGGTTTGGTTCGCTGCTTGGAACTTTTTTTTTGTGGGGCTGTGTTATCTACTTTCTGTATACTGATAACCTTAATCTGACCACGTTAATATACTACTTAGGTAAACATTTTAAAACACTCATTATTGGAGAACCAATCAAAACAACTACTCTTCTAGCTAATACTGACGAAATATTGAATTACGTGATAGGATTCCTATTTTCAATATATTTTTTGCTTTGAAATACTAGGAGTCCTATCATGTAATTCAAAACGTCGTCAGTATAAACTAGAAGAGTAGTTGATTGGTTCTCCAATAATGAGTGTTTTAAAGTATTTACCTAACTGGTAACCACTGACCAGATTGAGGCACCATTACATATAGTGCGGGAGCCAAGCGGCTTTTTCGGCACGTCATCGTTTTATGAGCTTTGTGATATTTTTATCGTTTTATGGATGATAACGATTCACAATATCGACTTCTGGCGGGGCGCCTCCCGTCAGGTACGTCACAAACACTTTTTAAAAATCAGTGAAATTATGTCATCATTACAAGGCTTATTATTTATGTACGTGTCCTTTCTATGCCTAAAATGAATAATATAAGATCGCCAGAAAATGTGCGACGTCAGGGCGCGTAGCCAGAAAGTTCAAAGTTGTAAAAAAACGAAGGTATACCACCAAGCTTTTTTTAAGTTGAGAATATTTATTTAAATGTTTCAGACAGAGCAAAACGTTTTCAGAGACTCCTGTCAGTAGAGCTAGCCAGAAAGAAAATATTTAGAAATTTTGAAGAAAATATTATTTTTTTGGCATATCAGAACTGTAAACGCATCGTTACAAGTTCTGGCTCCTTTTTAAAACGTAAATAAAAGCTCCTTTAATAATAAGCTACATAATTTCTTAGTCAGGAGACTTATAATAAATTTTTAAATATAAAAATGACCTTTTAATACATCTGAGATACAGTAGTAACTCAAGTTAACCGAAAGTGTTAAATTCCTGTGAATTTTGGAGTGTATGGTACTTTTGTTGACTGTAATAACTTTCTGGAAAGGCTGTTTTGTTTGTTTTTAAAGCAGCTTATATTTACGTTTTAAAAAGGAGCCAGAAATTGTAATGATGAGTGTACAGTTCTGAGATGGAATATGCGAAAAAAATCAAAATTTCTTTCTCTGTGTTTGAAACATTTAAACATTCTCAATCTAAAAAAAAGCTTTTAACGATCACGTGCTATACCTCCTTTTTTTTTACAACTTTGACCTTTCTGGCTGCGCCCCCTGATGTCGCACACTTTCTGGTGATCCTATTTTATTCATTTTAGGCGTAAAAGTTGTACGTACTCAAAAAATTAGCCTTGTAACGATGACGTAATTTTTTTGTTTTTATATCTCGAACCATGGCCAAATCGACGAGTTGATATGTGCCAGGAGTCTATTTCGTTGTTATTAAGTTCGGTAGAATTAATCAATACATAGAAAATACTTGTAACGATGAGTTACCTAAAAAGCCGCCTAGCTCCTAGTCCGGGGTCCAAGCACTCCAAAACCAAGATGACCTGTTCCGACATGACATACAAATGTTGATATAAGTAATGAAGAGAGCATTACCTGGGGCACTAGAAAACACTTGTCGGATTAATTTTTGCTCTTGCGCAACATCATAAATCGCAAAAAAGATGGCGGATTGATAATTACAAAATTATGTTTTACAATGGTTATTCTCCGTTAAAACAAAAACTATGTAACCTACCGATCTGATTTTTGGTATGTATACTCAAAAGATATACGTTATTCTAACTAAGCTATTGGTATTTTTGAAAAGAATATTTTTTTTGGAAAAAAATAATTAAAATCAAAGGGTTGATATTTACGTTCTAAAAATTTCGATATGCGGACAACTATGTTAAATTTATGAAATTCTTATATACAATTGCTTACCAAATATAGTCCATATATTGAAAAAGTTTTTTTAAAAAAGTTCCTGTCGATAACGTATACAGTTTTTTGTTTATGATTTTTTTATGAGGCGCGTAATTATGCAGCATTAAAATAAAAATAGTCTACACGATAATTTGTACGGTGTAACAGTAAAAAGCACTATATTGTTGAATATAATTGCAAATTTGAATTACTTTATGTTAATAATACAACAAAACGAATGAAAGTAGTAGTCGGGCGTTGCCGATTGCGGCCACTCATTTAAAAAAATAATAATCGATACAAAGTGAATTGTGTGTTCGAGCAAATAGGTATTCGCAATTGGCCATGCTCGAGTACAACTTCTACTCGTTTTTATATTGTTTAAGAAATAAAACATTAGTGAGAAATATTATTTTAGGTATTTAGCATATTTAATAGAAAACAGAAAAGGGAGATATTTTAAATAAAACATTAATGTTGTATATTATGTAATTTGTGTGTATAACTATTCTAACATTTTAGTCAGAATCACTATCATTATACAATGATGCATATTGCTTTTTCCCTTAAAACAATTTTCAGGAAAAGCAGCACACGAGCACGCAACTGAATACTACTCACAAGAACATTTTGTGTCGCATTTTATTTTACAGTTGCACTTTTTAATAGATAAACTTTTTTTTGTCGACATCGGTACCAGCTCCTGATTTCCAATTCTGCATCCAAAATTTTGTGCAAGAGGTAATTTGAATGACGGTTCACAACACTGTTCTAAAAATAGTAATATTTGCAACATGTTGTTGAAAAGCGTCTTCCGTCTGTGGGAGGGAGCGTAAATCACTTTTATTAAATTATTTTACCTTTTAATAATTTTTAAACGTATACATATAAAACATTTGTAAAGTTGATGTGTATGTACATTGAAAATATTTGCAAAAAACTGATATGATGTAAGATGAGTAATGGAATACATTAAGACAGATTTTGGAATTTTTCTCTGTTTGTCTGCTTGTCTGTTTGAACGCGCATCACGCAGAAACTACTGAACCAATGAGGTTCATCTAAGCTTGGAGTAACATTTAGTTCTTATTTCATCGAAATCGGCCTAGACTAAGCCAAGTTTTATGAAAATCGGTCTAGTAGAACGGGAGATACAGCTTGATCTCTACAATAGGCGTATTTGCACGGCATAAACTTTTAAGATTAAACTTCTGTAATATTCCAGAAAATTCAAGAGTACTCTCGAATATTCCAGAAAATTTGTGAGTTTTCTGAAATATTCCAGAATGGTGATTCTACCTCAAACGTCGTTTATAAAGAAGCTTTTTAGTCAATTTCAAAATTCCACGCAAACGTAACCGCGGGCATAGCTAGTAAATAATAAATATGAACCGCAAACAATAATCAATCGATTTAAACAGTCAAACACAAATAGTTTTTATAATGTTAAAATGTTAAGACAAATAACTTCACACTATATACATAAGTACATACGCCTAGTAAACATAAACATACCAGCTAATTCCACTGTAAACTGTTTTCATGGGCTTTATGAATTTTAGGAGAGCTGTCGCCTTTATTACATGCGCCGCATCATGCACCAATTTTAAAAATTCACAACTCGAATACTATATGCAATATCAACTTAGTTCTTGTCTTAAAAACATTTTCAATATATTGGGTATGTTTGTTAGCATAGTTTATACACAAAAATTTAAAATTGAAGTACTTGCTCGTATGTAGAAATTCTTACTACAATATTTTATAGTTACAGATTTCATATTTTTTTGCCAAAAAACTAAACATATTTAAACAGTGCCATCGAGCCTCATCCAAGCGCTTATGTCTTTAGTGTATACTATAAAAAAATTAGATGGATAGCACTCATAGTTTCTTTTACAGGACGTGTTATGTATTAAGAAACATTTTTTTAGGAATTATCATTTCGTCTCTTTTCTTATCATTTAAGAAGTTATGCAAGAGCTGATAAGAATCCGACAAGTCATTTCTGGTGTCCTATATAACCCGTTTTGCAAATCTGAAGTTGAAAAATGTACGTCATGTCGGAACAGGTTACTTGGAATTTAGAGCGATTTCGTACTGTTGGACCCCAGACTATCCCGTGCTAACAAAAAGTAGGTAATTAAATAGAAAAGTGAGTGAGTTGTGATTTGCATAATACCTAAATAATATTTTCTACTTATGTAATAGCCCTTTCGGCAAAGAGAGCTGCATTCAGTCACTAGCTCAAAATGTCCCAGGTGTAATTCGGGGTGGGCAAGGGTAGGCAACTGCCCACCCAATATTTTGAAAGAGCATTAAATTGCTTAAGGCAAATCTGGCGAATTCCGAAATTCTTCCGGAGAAAATATGACAATTACGACAATCAAGTCAAATTCCTGCCTACCCAATAAAAATGCTGAAATTACGCCAATGCCCAACGTCACAGTACTTTCGTTCATTCGTTTGATTGTTCAATTGTTCAATCGTTCATGCATTCATTCGTTAAATAAATCAATCGTTCGTTTATTCATATAGTCATTCATTCACTTATTCATTCATTCGTTTATTCATTTATTTATGTATTTATTTATTACAGAGAATAACTATGATACACAGTGATTTAAATCTCATCCAACAAACTTTAAGGAGATATGTGCCCTTAAAATTGGAGTGGATGCCACCAGAAATGTTGTCATAAAAGTCTAATAAAACATTATTAATGTAGTGGTATTATTGAGCGGTACTTAGTTGTGGACTGCAGTTTAATCCAGATCTCAAAATTCATCTCTACTTTATATCTTGTCATTAATTAGTCACGTTGCATTTCGTCAATAGGTTGTAATAGCTGCGTGCAGCGTAGTAGACTTGTAAAGTAAATCGCAGATTTAACAGGCACTCAAAAAATGTCGGCATCTTTGGCTTCGCGGTGCGGCGTGTTTGATGGCGCCGACATTTTTTGAGTTCCTGTTATATCTGCGGTCAACTTTATAGTATTGTTCGATCAGTACTGTTCGATGCTGTAATTTTAGTGGAAACCTCAAACTTTCAGATTAATTTGAACATGGCACATGTGTAGAGAAATGCGAAGTTGACACACTTTTAAATTAGGATGAAGCAATGCAAAGTGCGTCAACAGTTTCTCGTTTGTATGCAAAACAATATCCCGACAGACACGTGCCTAACCACACAACCTTTACTGTAAAGATTCAACCTGGACACGATGGTGGAAATTTATAATCAAATCGTGGACTATACGTAGACGGTCCTCCAGGAGGAGCCACAGTAGCGATTGAGGAACAAATATTAGATATTGTGGAAGAAAATTCGTACAAGGATGGCTATTCTGTACTTTCAGTGAAAGTGAGCAATTGTCGTGAGAGGAGAGAACTGACATCACGTTCCCGTTCCAGAATATATAAAAACACTATTCTCTAAAGACAGTGATCATGCGCTGATGTGATGTGATCCCTCCAGAGTTGCCAGAATTTGCTCCCACATTTCAACCAACAAGAGAGCCAAACGTCACGGTCGAAGATCACGTGCGGTACAGTGGGAAATGAAATAAATTTATCCTGCCAAGATGACGCACATTTTCTATGATGTGCATGCAATACTATACAATTAGTATGTCATATGTTATTTTGAAAAAATGAAATAAAATAATTCTTGTAGGGCAAGGCATAAAGACATCAAGAATCTGCTCCAATCAGTTGAATGGGACTCACAAAAAATTATTTGACTGAATGGATGAAAAAACAACCTCAGCTTATAAATGGGGAATTTACAGGTTAATTCACCGAAGGGATTGGTCTTGAGAAGAAATTGACGTTCTCTTAGTACCTAGTCTCTTAGTACCTCATTAATAATAATAATGTTGTGAAACACTGCTTTGACCAAATCCGTTTTACATTGTGGCAATGTAGAAGAACGCACTACCGGGCGTCAAAATGACGCGACACCAATTTATTTCTCAGGAGGCGCCAGTCGCGTATTACCCCGTTCTTCTACCTCCCAGGCGGGTTCGAGATAAGATGCACTTCGATAGCCGGATAATGGACCAAGGCTGCACTACCACAGATCGATAATGGCGCTCTCTCTGGACCTGAATTCCCTCGTTAGAGGTTTAGGTACCTTTTAATTTCCTGAAATTTTGCATAAAAAAATCCCAACCGAAGAATTTCTCTGCGGAGGGATTAATTTTTGTATGCGGTATCCACGTTTTTATGTGTCAATAACGAACTCTACCCCTTAGGGATTTCTCAAAAAACGCATAAAAAAATCCATATCGAACCTCCGTAAGGCAACCAGAAGGTCGAGTGTTAATGTGAGTTAACTCGACACATCCGGTTTTCGATACGAAAGTTCCAGGTATTATAGACTGTCAACAGGCCTCAAGATCAATTAAGAAACAATAGTTCAAAGAATCCGTTTATTTTACAGAAATGGTTATACAAAATCCTCAAGATAAGAATCGTGCCTTCCCCAATCAAGGTAATGGCTTTCAGACCATACAAGCGAGAGCGCTTACGCTAACGATCGATTAGGTAGAAAAGATTCATGCATACCTTCTCAGAATCAAAATGCGAGCTTTTTAGAGAAGTCTGAGACTATTTGTAATTCATAATTACGGCTGACTGATGTTAACTTAAAAAAGTTTTACTAAATGAATTTAGTTTCGCTAGAGACTACTTAGCTTTAAAGTTCTTGTATCGTGACGGTTCACGTACTCAAACACATTCGTGAGGACTGCATAAGTTTAACAGCGTTCGATCAGTCCACGAATTACTTGCTCCTATGCAGTTGTTCAATATTATCGATATGGCAGCAACCCACCTTCGAGCGAGTTTTAGGCAAAATTGAATTTTTGGTTTTTTATGCACAAGGCGTTTTCCTCTGTAACTTTGTCATTTGGAAAGCCCTGCTATTGGCTTTCCTACCATTGCTTTGTCTGGACCACTCAACGCGCTCGACCAAATTGCGAGCCGCTGAGTCAATCCAAACTCTTTCTATACGAGAAACCGGCCTTGTGCATGTGCATTGATTTTTATCAATTTTTGCTTATCGGCACTACGCCGGCTTTGTCAAAATCTTCTATTTGGCCTTTTGGATGCAGTGCATCGCTAAAAATTTATGCAATTGGGCTTTCAATGACCGTACCTCAAAGGTCAATGTCTTTGGTGGAGGAATAAAAATGAAAAATATTTTCATGATACTTTTTAAACTGACTTTGTGGTACTTTTGAAAAATCTATTTTCAAGCCAAATTTCAACGTAGTTTTGAAAAATTAATCTGCGGGTGAAATTTTGGGGTACTTTTGATAAATCGGTTTTCAAGCCAAATTTCAACGCAGTTTTGAAAAATTAATGTGCGGGTGAAATTTTGGCGTACTTTTGATAAAGTTATTCTCAAGCCAAATTTCGACGCAGTTTTGAAAAATTACTCTGCAAGTGAAATCTTTGGCGTACTTTCGATAAATAGATTCTTGAGCCACGACGCCCTTTCAAAAATATATATTTTTTTTGAAGTCCCATTTGTGGTACCTTTGAAAAAGTATATTATTCATAAATATTTGTCATTATATACTTTTGCTCTCATATCCTGAACCAAAAACATATTTTCCTAAGTGAAAATTCGGTGTTTCTTCGAATTTTCACCTGGTCATTTCCAACGCCTTATAGGACCCCAAACGGTCTTTATGGACTGATTTGTGCCTCTGCAGCTCTTAAAAATGTCTTTAAATGAAATTTTTGCCTAAGTCGAATTTTGATTCTGTCTTAAACTTAGGACGATTTTGGAGAGTTCTACAACAGCAACTCTGCGCATTTACGTCAATATTTAATAAAGGGAGAGGATAAACCATCCGAGATCGCAGTTTCGCAATCCATAGTATAAATCTAGCCATATTGTATGTATGTATCGACAAACTAATCATGAAATTATAGAGAGTCGACGGCATACAAAAATGTGTGTCTATTACTTTAAGGTAGTGAAAAATACGCGTGTGTGTGTGTGTGTGTTAGTTCAACGTTACGTCCAGTACCGCCTCTTCGAGTGAGTGTTTATAATAAACTGACCATATTAACTTTAGATATTACGGAATTCCCTAAAAAAAGTACAAGGTAAGATATATTGTGTTATACTTGCATAAAAATCTTTCCGCGCTGACCTAGAGCCCACCCTGATTTTGACGTCACAGAGATGAAGTTCTCGAGCTTTGATCATTAACTCTTCTATTCTTCTTCTTCTACCTAACCTAACGTCGCCGCACTCAGGCTTTGTGGCCCATTGTGCTACCGCTACGAAATTATGGAATTCCCCCGTTTAGGCCGGATTCTAATCCAAAGGCCACAATCCTTCCAATGGGGGCATTTCTTATTTCCTCCAGCACTGGAAAACCGATACCGAAGTGTTTGTGTCTCAAGTTCATAAGACTAGGACAGGAAGTTAGGACGTGGATAGAAGTTTCTTCCCCGTCCCCGCAAAAGCTGCAGTCGGGGTTGTCCACCCCTAAACTCTTCTATTGGTTTTTATTTCAATACAATGGATCAGATATCAATGCCGCCCAAATAAATATTGTTAAATATATTTTTTTTAATTTGCGCTATCATATCTGTACATTACCTAAACATTTTTCGAATAAGAATCATCATATGTGTATAAATTTTATGCCCAAGAAAAGTATTTAAATAATTAAATAACATTTTATTTCGTACAATAACTACATATTACTAGAGGAAAGTTATAAATAAATACGAATATACATGATTCACTATCAGGTTAAATGTTACAAACATGCTATAATAGAGTTTTATGATAATGAAGAATTTTAAATAGCAAATTATTCACGCGCATGTTCAGTACTATTTTGGAATACATACGCTCAATAAAATAGTATTAATAAACCTGTCATGCCATATCCTTTATTTATGAAAACAGGAAAAGCACAGATAATTACGAATATTGCTTTTAACGGTGAATACCTGTCAATAAATAATTTCCTTTCGTAAAAGCTTTATTCAGTCATGCATCAGTGTACAATACTGTAACTTTTTGTTACAACAATACTGTCTTTATGTTCTACTAAAACATTGTAAACACTGTAATTGTTTCTTATTTTTGTTATTTAATCAATGATTCTATTAATTTCATTAGTTTGTGTTAAAAAAATATTAAAATTCCTAAAAAAAAAATTTAAATATAGTGCACAAATTAATGTGTGCTAGTGACGAAACTTTAGCGTTTTGTGACCATACATAATTATTACACTTAAGGCCATGCTTGTAATTCATAATCCAGTACTCAGTGGGGCATTAGTACGGAGAATAGCTGTTAGTTGCAGTCTGGTTTCTCTTCCTTATATATTTAAGGAAATGTATAAAGGATTTCAAGAAAATATTACGTTATCAAATATTTTGCCCTCTGAAAGCATACCATACTAAGACTATGTCAGGGCTACTGCTACTTCGGTTGAATCCATCAGCCGCTAGATGGAGCCTACCACTTTTGATGCATATCGTGGTTCTATAAATCTGGTCTTGTACCAAGAGTTATGTAGAAGGTCTCGTTCCAGTCATTCCGAACCAACAGATCGAAACTGCAGTCTGGAAGTGGTGCGGAATGGCTGGCATGAAAGCTCCTTTGATTAGGAATAAGTCTTTCGGCCGGTGTTTGTTGCAATCGAGACTTTAGCGTTTTGTTGCAATACACAGTTATTGCACTTAACGAGGCCAGGCTTGTATCGTAATCTAGCGCTCGGCGGGGCAGTAATTCGG
This sequence comes from Rutpela maculata, assembly GCA_936432065.2. NCBI lineage: Eukaryota > Metazoa > Arthropoda > Insecta > Coleoptera > Cerambycidae > Rutpela > Rutpela maculata. Next base: position 48,404,368 of record OW386285.2, read on the forward strand.
AGAATAGCTGCTGGTTGCAGATATATAAAGGAGTTCGACAAAATATTATGTTAGTAAAAATTCTATCCTCTAAAAGCATACCTACTAACAATACATAATTTTATAAAGGAAAAATATGATATATATTTTTCTTCTATTTTCCAGATCTGATATGTTAAGTTTATCCAACATAATATTTTGCGAATACAAAGTTATCGAACAAATAACATCTTCGATAAAACCTAACAGCCCTGGGGGTCATATCGGCGAACACTGTTCCAATTTTGATCGTACAACTTCATAATATCAGTATCGTTAAACCATTTGCAGTTTCTTATTGCAAAACCTAGTTTTTTAACGCTAATGCTCTTTAAAACTCTGACATTTATCAAAGATACCTCCAGAATCCTTGGCTATATCAGTCCGCTACAATTCGACCTTTTATCTGATAATTGTACTCGAATTTAAAAAAAACTTAGGGCAGGTACTTTCATTCCCCATTACATCTATTCGACAGATAAATCCCATGGAAACAATTATTAACACAATTGTATCCAAGGAAATTATCTGGAGAATACATTTAACTGGTGATGAAAGTACCAGGCCTAAATGTGTTATATTTAGATATATTGAGAGGCAAGAAATTAGATATGCACCAGTCATTAACTTTGTTTACGTTATTCTGAAGTTTCTCGCAATCTTTGTTTTTCAATTTTCAAGTCATCGACAAATCAGGGGTTCATTAAAATCAATTACAGTATCATTGATAAAAACAACAAACTAAGCGGCCCCAGTATGGATCTCTAGGGGACGCCGGAAGTTATCAGGACATCAAACAAGTCGAAACCACAGTATTCCACATACTGACGCCTATTCTCTAGACATGAAGAGAAAAAAATCTAATCTAATAGAGAAGAAACGTAGAGAATTTTTAGTAAGCAATCTCTGCGCTGAGTCAATATCAACAAGCATTGACTTAAATCACTTATAATGACGCAGATTTGTGAGTAATAAAAAGAAATTATAAAAATTGTCATAGACCTCAGGTGACTCAGTTCCAATATTCAGCATTCATTATTAGAGAAAATTTCATTTCTTTTTTTATTTAGACAAAATACGAATACATTTTTTTTTTACTATACTACTCTATATCTTGAAAACGAAGAGTTAGACCACTACTTTTTGGATTAAATTGACTTATTTTGATGTCAAGAATCTACGACTAAGCGTTGTCCCAATCTTTTCGAAACACTCTGTATGTTTATGGCATGTTTATGGTAATAGTTAATCTTTTTTTCAAGAAGTGGTATTTAGCCGAGGCCTATAGGATCGAAGCAAATAAATCTCATAAGTGATAAAAAGATATTATAGTACCAAGGTGCAAATTAAGTTTTTTTTTTTGAAATCCAGAAATTGTGAGATTAAGACCCTATTTTTTAAATAATTTTAAGTGACATAAGAAATGTCATAATTATTTAAATGCCAAATCTGAATAATTTTTTATAATGTAATTGTGTCACAACCAATGAAAGATTTAGGTTGACGTTTATCTGTCATCTCCGTACAAGTAATCGCACAATAATGGATTATTTTATTGATTATTTTTAACACTTTAATGACGATTATGAAGTTCTTTAGTGCCGATTTAAAAAAAAGTAACATTATTTCACACTTGTGTACAGCCAAATCATAAGAGTGCGTTGAAAACAATTGAAGTTCGATCACAGAAAAGGAACTATACAGAAGCAAAAGCTTGCCGCGGCACCTTTCATGTCGGAGGACTCATATCCGTGACCTCGTAGGTGACAGTAGGAGCTGTTATTATCACACTGAGAGAAGTAAATTTGTACAGATGGTCAACTTTATTAGGCATCGAATACATTATACACTGAGAAAACTAGTTTTGTATTTAGCTAGCAAAATACCGGTGTTCCTCTGCGGATTCATTAAGATAACTAAAAATAATGAATAATAATATTTATTTATGAATATGTTCGCATGGTAGGCCAAGAAACCCTATTGCTTCTATAAAAATGTTCTTTTTAAATCACACTTCGAGATTACCCAGAATTCGTAGTAGCAATTTATAGATACATGTTTCATTTAATATTGCCTCTTTTCAAGTACTAACCTATATACATATAAAGAAAAGTGTAGCGATGTTTGTTTTTTAGTTAGCTTAGCGAAACACGAACATTTTCCTTGTTAATTAGTAAAGCTAGGGCTCAGGATCTTTTGGAAATACAAAAAAGTTTGTTGTTTCACCTGTCATGGAAGGACATGGACGATAAGCACACCCCTTTCCTTTAGGACCCATTGAAAACACCAAATATAAAACACAATAGCCCAGAGATAGATAAGTTGATATACACGAAACGTTCGCAAAAATGCACAATAACTATATTAACACGTTAGATTGATAATATCAATGCGTAAAGAAACAATAACAGAATAGTAAATTATCGAAAATTAAACGAAAAGATCACAAAAATCACAAAATACCGTACAAGCGTTGTAAGACCATGAATTAACGTAAACAATAGTCACATGACTTGTGTTGTGACAGCTGACAGAAGGGACGGTTATAACATGGCGAATATTGGACATCCGCTCTCAAATTCGGTCCTGCCGTGAAGCCTAGTTTTCGCTTCTGTATAGTTTACCTTTTCTGTGGTTGGATCACAATCTTAGGAACGTCAAATTATGGATTTGTGTTTTGACGTTTAAGTTATGAAAATTAAGGACAGTAGTAGAAAATAGTAATTTACGTTACAAGACCGGAAAGATCGACTCAGCAGATTCAGGGCGAGCCACAGGTGAGTTCTGGAAGCTTAGGGAGATCTGCAAAACACTGTTTTTCGGTCGTGTATACATTTTTTTTTTTTTTCGGCGACACTGTCATACAAAATCAATTGCGTATTATTTTTTTAATAGATTTTTTACCAAATACAACGACAAACAATAATAACCAATAAAATAAAATATTTTTACGACCGACGCTATTATACAACTTCAATTTCTGCTTGTAACGCTTCAAAATCTGAATCCATATTTTCCATAACTTCTGAATTGGCTTTTGAAAACTCGTAAAAGTTAAGTGTATTTATCTATTTGACACTTATCTCAACAATGAACACAAATTTGTTTCCATAGCAACGAGAATAAGCTTTTGCCGATCCCTAATGTCAATTTCTCCACGGCCGAAAAAAAAAAATTGTATGAAACCCATGCATAAAGGAGATATTTTTCACTCCTGGGATTGCCGCACTCGCCTGTTAAACTTCCCATTCCTGAAAAAATACCACCTTATGCATTGGTTGCATAAATAACTATTTTAATACTTCTCTCAGTTTTGGCAATATCCATATATGAAACAGTAGGCACAAATACCACATCCTATGTAGTTTTAAATATTACTATGTTTAGCCATAATAGCATATAGATCTGCTTTAATTATCCTTTATTAAGCGTACAAACCATTTGACTATAATTAGAAGCCATAAAACTGGATTACCATGATCATACATTGCAGTTGACAAGTCTGAAGTTTGCAGGGAATTATCACACAAACCGATCCTTTCACTTCGAATCCTCCTTCTAAGACAATGAATTGATAACAAAAGTTCGCAAAGTCCTCTAAGACAACTATTCACTTCACTTAGTTCCGATAACCGTATGTAAACAGGACAGATCAACTTAATTACGCTTGTTAATCCTTTCTAACTATTATGATTATTAATTATCAAGGATGGTCGCCGAGGCACAGGCGGATCACGTGGAAATTTCTTTTGACGAGTAGTTAGTAAGTCGTTAAGGGTACACAGGCCAATAATGAGATATTTATAATACAATATTGTCAATAGTCATTTGTTTTGTGGTATATTAATGTTTCCTTAATTTTCTTTATATCGAGCCACTGGGTGACATTGAAGATATTTTAATCAATTAAAAACAATAAATCATTATTGAAACACACCCTGCAACCCACCTAATGGACAATGTCCGTGATTTTCACAAAAAATCATTTAAATTTTAGTTTAATAGAGAAAATTATCATAAAAAGGATAAATAATAAAATAATTGTTTTTATTTTCCATTATCTACTTTCTATTTGAACAACTTTAATCTTGAAAAAACACATTTAAAAAAATATTTATAACATTTAACTATTATAAAGAAATGCATTAACAATAGGCCTCTATTATTATGTTATGTTTTATGATCATTCTATTATAATAACAGATCGACAGTTTGAAAAATATTTACAGGAAAACTAGTTTAACACACGTACCTCAGTATTAGGGAAACGCGTGCCAGTTTTGTTAAATAATGTAGAATAATAATTAAACTACAAGTCTGATAATAATGAATTTCAATAGGTTTTTATTATGATGGTACACGAAGATAATAAATAAGAAATCGGGTTAATTCGGCAAGAATTACTACCTGTTGAGTGTTTACATATAAACAACACACAGAACAACGAACAATAGCGTATGGTAAACTTCGAGCTTGATTTGGAAAAGTTTCCACCAGTCTGAAAACGGCTTGACACGATGGAACTCTTTAGACTATCGAACCAAGCGGACATGCTTTGTCAACAATATGGGACGCTGACAACAGAAATATTAGCTGGTGGTTAATTAAGTACATAAATCAAAACTCTTGAGTATTTTTACAACCCCAGGAAACGAGCTACCTCCCCAAGGGACCCACTGCTTTACATTCCCTCTGAAGGGTGGTATATCCACTACGTAATCCCCGTCTGAAATGGCATAGCTTCTACGTATACACTGATTACAAGCCGCTAGATGGTGGGACGAGATCGCTGTGTTTCCCCAGATGGGTTTGATCCATCTAAGTACTAACCGCGCTGAACATTGCTTCACTATAAGTATTGAAATACGAAGAAGAAAAAGAAGTTTATTCACAGTTAGAATATAATTTGGTTAGATGACATGGGATGTGTCTAAACGAAAAAACCCGTTCGAGACAACTGCTGCCAGGAAAATATGATATTTAAAAAAGTTTTTATTTAAAAAAATTTTAATTTTAGAAAATGTCGGCCAGAAATAAATTTAGAATGACAAAAAGGACAAAGGGAGTAAAAACAAAAGATAACAAATAAAAAGAAGAAAGGAGGGGATTAAAGATGTAAAGTTAAGAAAACATAAAATGTAGAGTAGAAATAAGTTATGGTAGAGGAAAGTGTGAACGCCTGGTTTGGTTGGGGGTGTTTTATCAGAAATGGGGCATTACATTGTCTGATTTGTGTTATGTTGCGAGTTAGCGGACTATAACCCAGTTTGAAAGAATACAATTTTTGTGATATTTCTTTAACGTAGTCCGCTAGTGGAGTTATGTCGTGGCAACGTACGTATGCATCTCTGAGGAGGTGTACCTGCCGGAATCAGAAATGAGGCGCATAAATTTGTATTCTAAAACACTGAGATTTTTCATTATCGTGGTCGGTATGCTGCACCATACTGACGCCGCGTATGTGATAGCCCACTTGATCATCATCGTGTACAACATTTTTTTGTTAGTTCCATTAACTCCGCTACCTTTGGCCAGGAGCGGGTACAGACTCCTGGACATTAAGTAGACCTTTCGTACCGTCTCGTTCATGGGTGTATTAAACGTCGATCGTTTGTTCAAATTAACCCCCAAATACTTCACGTACTGTTTAATTGGAATTTCTCTACCCCCGATCGAAATTGGAGTTCATATCTTATTTTCGGTGAATCGGCTCGTGAAGAGAATTGCTTCAGACTTCTCATCGTTGATCCGAACCTTCCACTTGTCGTAATACCCCATAGCATGGGCCAAATGTGCCTTCAGCAGTATGTTGGCCGCTTGCGTCGACATAATTGGCAAGTTTCGCATTCGGAAACTTCGGGAAGTCGGAGACGTATAAGTTGTACAGCTCTGGTGACAGACACGATCCCTGGGGGACTCCCGCGTGAATATCCCGCCGCGTTGATAGTTTATTATTCACCCTGATCTGCAGTGATCTACGCTCCCCGTCCACAGTTCAGTGTCTTCACTTACACCATCCAATCTTCCCCTCATCATATGAAAGATTGTACACTTGCTTAAATCCAAGGTCATCATTGCAAAGTATAAACAGTGAATCTAGTTATATCAAGGCACCTCGTGTCTAAAGCGCAGGTCGTGAAAAAATAGACATTCTTAAGCCCCCTTTGTGACTTCCGTGCCACCCGGTAGTGATGTTGCAAAATATAACTTGCCATAGTGCAGTCTATCACCACAAATCGTCTCTCTTGGTTAAATAAAAGTATATCCTCGTAGATTAAGTTTCACCGCTGAGTGAATTTTGCCGCTGACTAAAACATCCAATAGTTGTTAGCACATTTTCAGAGTTGTGTTTAGGGAAGCGCTGCTTGTAAACGTTACCAACTGTTGCATTTTCTAAACGCGCCCTATGTGCATAAGGTGTGGGTTTTATTATTTTAAATATAACGAAAATACTTCCTTCTTATTACCTGATCTGATTGTTTTTAAGTATCTTGACTATCACCGTGAGATTCCAGGTACGATTTCTGGCCGGGGCACTGGGATTTTTTCAGAAAAAGAAATTAATTCTAGTATACTCTAATACGAATGTATTTCCCTTGTCTCGAAAAATACAATTCCCTCCCGCTTAGTCCATTCAGGCTTCAAGGATTAAGTTGGTTACATTACCCGTGATGTTAAATTTAATTTTTGGTTATTTAATTGTACCCAGCCATTTAACCTTTTGTGCTTTGAAAATACTTTTTTATCTGATCAGCGAGAGTAATAATTGATAATTGTCAATTAATCATATGGTAGTCGTAGATATGGACCGCCCTGTGGTAAGATATATTTTACAAAATCACCACCCGGTATATCCTTCGCGCTTTCCTTAAAAAAAAAGGATTGTTTTTCTGCTAAATGACCCTGTGGTATTCTCGAACTGATCGATAATAACATCTGTCATTTTCAGGTTCAATATAATAATAAATGTAAAAAGAGAAGCATATTAATCTACATAATTTAATATTTATAGTTTAAATAATCGCGTTCTTTCTTTGCAAGCAATATATTGACTACTGATAATACACATATTAATAATTAATAATTAATATGGATCTTTTTATACAATGTGAAAGTTCAACTGATCAGAGAACTAATCAATCTTGTCGACATTTAATATAGACACTTAGGTCGATTCCTGGCACCTTCACCAGAAATAACTATAGACAACTTCAAAGTAATTAATTTAAATATGATCATTTTATATTAATATCTTAATATTAATATCTCATATGCAAAAGTTTAATATAGTTATTTTGTAACAAGTACCTAAAACCAGTACCTCATCGGCTATTCCGGACTCGGCTTCGCCTCGTCCAGAAACAGCTACGATTCGTCCCAAAAAACTGATTTTAGCTACGTGTTACAAACAACATTTATTTGTTAAAGGTCCCTAAAACATATTTAAATTTTTGTTTCTCGAAAATAGTGAGCTTCGAAATTTTATTAACATGCGACCATGGCAACCAGATTGTTTAATGTAAACAAAGAAATTTTGACGCGTCCTTTTTATACGATATAAAATGCATAATCCACAAATTATATCCGAAAAACCGCTGCCCAAGGAATCACTACTTCCACATCAAGATTTTCTATCCAAGTCTCTCACAACGAAAACATTTTTATGTGGAAATAATTGTTTATGGAATTTTAATAATAAAATATTTGAAATCGTCTACCCCAAAAACTCATAAAACGATATCCCACATCGGTAGTGAGGTGGGAGTGGTAATAATGCCAAAAAAAATTTTGAGACCTTAGCTTCTCTTGTATATACTAAATGTCAATTTTATGGACCTTTATTTGCTTGATTTACCTCTTTACCCCCAATTTACCCCCCAACTCTTTGACGCAATAAGATGAAAGTACAATCTAGGTCCAGATCCCATTAAAGTACGTGTAACAAATTTCAAGTCAATATCTTAAAGGGATCCAGAGTAATCGTGCGCACAAAAAAGTTACAGACAGACCGAGACACACAGACATTTTTTTTTCACTCAAACTTAAAATGTCGAGGTTTCATGACATTCTAAGCCTATTTGAACGACAAAAATTTTCAAAAATTTTTTTGTCGTTACTATACTTCCACTGGATGTGGAAGTAAAAGCGAAGGAAATTGTGTTAGATTTACTTTCAGTGAAATCTCGTCAAATTTATGAAAAGGAATATGAAGCGTTCATTCGATGGAAAGAAATGAACAACATTGTAATTGTAGACGAAGATGCAATGTTGAACTATTTACATGAAAAGGTAAGTGTCGCTATTCTTTGCATTCAATATTAATAACATATGTAACTTATTATTCTGGCTATTTTCGTATTTTCCTATTACAGTCGCAAGAAGTAAAACCATCTACTCTCTGGTAAAATATTCGATGATAAAAGCTGTTTTGTCTGTCAAAGAAAATATAGAAATAAACAAATTCGTCAGTCATAGCTTTTTTGAACCGAAATTCAGTAGGCTACGAGTTCACAAAGTAAAAAATTTTGATGCTCCAAGAAATCAATATATTTTTGATAAATGCAGACGATGAGAAGTATTTATTAATCAAAGTACGTTTAAAATCATACTTTAATGACATGCATCAGTTTCATATTTAATTTCGCAGATTGCTCTTCTCATTGGCGTGAGTGGTGCATGCAGGCGCGAAGAGCTACATTCACTAAAAATACGAGATATTGTCCAAAAAGACACACGATGATACGAAGACCAACATTAAGAGAGTGTTTCCCGTGGTAGCTGTTAATCCCATGGAAGTGTACGGTACAACCTGTAGGAATCCATTCTTTTGTGAAAATGCCCTCTATCGTTGCTGAATTTCTTAAACTACCGAACCCGACAGAGTATACAGGCGAAGTTCTTCGACTCTTGCGGCAGATGCTGACGTCGATTTAATCTCGTTGAAACGGCTGGGAGGATGGAAGTTTTTTCACAATATTATTATCTTATTATTCTAAATAATAACTAATTCCAGATCGTCTTCAGTGGCAGAGCCATATATAAAAGAATCAATTGAAAAGAAGACAAAAGTGTGCAGAATGTTAATGGGGGGAAGAAAATCGAACCGTCAAGTAACATAATATCGGTTACTACCGAAGCTACTACCACAACATCAAAAGGTTCGGGCATTTCGTTTGGGGGTAATAGTTTTGAAGGTGCTCAAAATTGTTCATTTAATGTTCATTATGAGCCACAATCATTTCATTATTATTAATTTTACTTACAAACCTAATAGTTAGGTCATATTGTTGTATCTATCAGATTAAATAATAGTATATTATTCAACGAGCGGTAATGTAGGTAATAACTCACGCAGATTAAAGTTTACACCACGAGCCGTAGGCGAGTGCTGTAATTCATCAAGTGAGTTATTACCATTACCGCAAATTGAATACTATACTTTATCAACGATTATAACAATAAATATTAAACTGAGAAAATTTTGTTTAAATTACTCAGTTTGTTTTTTAATAAAATTAACTGTAAAATTTAATTTTTGTTCACCCTTTTATATTTGTTGTCTTCAAAGATTTAGCCACCTTTAAACGGAGGTAGAATGTGATTTTTTATCGAAATAGTGCATAAACTGCTTGTAGACAAAAAATCAGCTTTGTAGATTAATATTCACGGCGAAAAATGCAAAGCTTTTCCGCGAACTGCAATAGCCTGGGGCGCATATTCGGTCAAAAGTCTTGTTTTTTATGTTAGAGAAAAAATTTAAAAAAGCGTCGGAAAGCTCAATCAATTCTCTTTGCATAAGCTGTCTACAAACTTTTCAAAAAAAAAACGATAGTTATCGAAATATTCGAGGAAATGTAAGAAATTACACGTTTTCCTATAGAGTGTATGTAAATCTTAAAAAAATATTTTTTCTCAGAAACCTTTGTTTCGAAGGGCCAAGATTAACGAAGCGTCAAAGTAGTACATGATATTAAGTGAACATCGTATATGAGATCGATTTCAGTTAATTACCGATTAATTACGGTGACAAAATGGAGAAATTTTACCGAAAAAAAAAGTCCCAAATCCCGCCCCCTCTAATTCCTTCATGTTTGTCGGAATTCAAAATATAAAAAAAGAGTTTTAGCAAATTTAATGCCATTTATGTTAACTAGAGTAGTCTTTTGACGTAGGAGCCAAGATTAAAAAGTTGCCAACTGTAGACGCTCAAAATTTGCGATTTTTTGGCCAACATTTCAGTAGTCAAAATCAAAATTCTGATAGTAGCAAAAGATTCGTAATGGAAAATATTCGTTTGACTTTGTTTTTTATTTCGAGCTAACTCCCACCGTTTCGGAGATATCTGCGAAAAATAACAAAAAACAGCTTACATTTTGGAGTTGAAAAAATTGCAAAAACATGCAAATTGACACGTTCATATTTTTCGAAAAACACCATTGGAACGGCCGTACGATGTCGCGACGTAAAGAGGAAGTCTTCCAGATAAACCTGATCGTAAATTGCATGGCGAAATTCGAAAATTCGGCTCGACACGAACGAATCAAAAGTAGCATTTTGTGACATTTCAGAAAATCTTTATAGCTATTAACGCGAATAATCTGTCACTACCTCCCTGGCTCCACCTTCGTGTGTCGCGCTTTACGCTGATTGGACAGGCTAGGCATGAAGATAAAGGTGATTGGCTCTGTACCTAGCGTGAGTTATAATAACTCACGCATTATAACTCACGCTGTTTGTTTATGGGTACTATTAATTGATCAAAAGCAGTTCATTAATTAGTATATAACCTAATAAGAGTAGATAAAGATTGTTTACTGTTGTATGAACCATTTGGCATTATTTACCTAAATGATCCTCAAAAGTTGCCATGGCAACTTTTTAGGATTGAGTCCGGAAAAGACTCATTTTACGGACTCAAATGAGTCCGTAAAATAGCTATTTTAGGGACCAAATACAAAAAAAATGTATTCAATTAACCTTTCAGGCGACATTTAGTAGAGTACCTGAAGGTAAAAAATATGCAAAGCTTAGAAATATTGTAATACATAATAATAATTTTCGTTTATGGATTATTTATTTTTGAACCATGTGTACTAATGTTATTGGGATTCCGAATCTGAGGACAAAATAAAAAAATTCAAAATGAGGACTCCAATATGACAGATGGCAAATTTTTCTAAGGCAAGTGCTTCAAGCAGGCAAATAACATTTACCTTAAATGAGCTCCTTAGGGAACTAAAACCCCTTAAAGGGACAGCAAAAGCGGGTGAATAAATTCGAAGCATCTTAAGCTAAACAAATTAATTTAGTAGTTAATTGCTTTATTTCCCTTCTTGCAGAGGTTGTAGCTTCATATTAGCTGATTGAAAGTAAATATTTACAGGCATTATTGGTTAAAATCTTATAGTATGAAAAACCATTACTACGATATTTTTTATTTAATTATAACAAAATAACAAAGTATTTTACAAGCGCTAAAAATTCCACCACAGGTTTCAAATTGCCGCTGGTAGTTGTTAAATTTACATTATATTGACTTTTAGAAGCCATTTTCTATGCCTACCCTATAATCAAGGTGTGAATAAAAGTACACGTACTCTTTTTAACAGCACTATCGACCTTTACTAATTGCCTTTGGAATGGTCATTTTTATATACCAATGGTCTTTTAATGATTCAGTAACGTTCCTGGTATGTTATTTTAAAAATTGCGCCTATTACCTGCTGTGGCACAATTAGTATTATTTTACATGACATATGCACATGTTGTATGCAATATATGACATTTACTGTTTACAAGCGAATTGCCACGAATCTCGTTTTTTTTTTGTTGAAGTTAAATTTCTCGTATTAACCATTTTTCATTTTAGAATATGTTTAAGAACATTTAGTCCAGTAGAATTAGTAAAAAAAAGACTGAAATTTATTGTAATTCGTTTCAGGATGCCACGTGGATTAAACGATAGTTTTATTGATTACGAACATGACCCTGAATTTGGTCCACTTTTTGACCGCCGGAACATTGTTTATTTAACGATTTATTGTTGAGAAATTAAAAAAAAATCGACTTTTTTAAAGATAACTCAAAGACCTTTGACGGTAGGTTTTTCAATTTGTAGATACTGTTAGAACTTTGAAAAACGGTTAATTTGAGAGATGTTTCGTTTGAAACGCTTGAAAATTTGTTTAAATAATCGCGAAAATTTTAGCAATGTGCAAATATTTTTCATTCTTTAACAAAAGCACTCTAATGCTTGAAACTTTGAAGAAATGTGTCTTTTATTACCCCAAAGTTATCCGTAAAATTTCATCAAAGAATTTTAATTAGTTTAAGAGATATTCAATTTGTTTATTAAAAACATGAATAATGTAAAATGCAAATTCACCCAGTTCCCGTTGTCGTAGACGGTTGATCTCGACATCCCTTTTTTTTGTTGAGACTTATACTTTAAGTTTTCATTAATGGCAAATCAAATTTGCATTATTTTCAACTTCATAATGGCGTTTGAAAAAGTGTCACATTTTGAGGTTAGGTTTTTTGCTAATAACTTTTAAACAAATGAAGATTTTGCAATATCGTTCTCATATCTTTGTTGCTGAGGTCAGCTAATAATGTTTATTAATAAACAAATTACGAATTTATAAAAAAAAAATCATCTCAGCTTCTAGTAAGGCTACAGTCATTTTTTTTTAAATATGTGAAAAAAATCCAGCAAAAAAGATATCATTAGCAAGAAACCTAACCTCAAAATGTGACACTTTTTCAAACGCCATTTTGAAGTTGAAAATAATGCAAATTTGATTAACCATTAACGAAAACATAAAGTTTAAGTCTCAACAAAAAAAATGATGTCTAGGTGAACCCTCTACGACAACGGGAACTGGGTGAATTTGCATTTTACATTATTCATGTTTTTAATAAACAAATTGAATATCTCTTAAACTAATTAAAATTTTTTGATGAAATTTTAGAGGTAACTTTGTGGTGATAAAAGACATATTTTGTCAAAGTTTCAAGCAGTAAAGTGCTTTTGTTAAAGAATGAAAAATATTTGCAAATTGCGAAAATTTTCGCGGTTTTTTGCAATTATTTAAAAACATTTTCAAGCGTTTTAAACGAAACACCTCTCAAATTAACCGTTTTTCAAAGTTCTAACAGTATCTACATATTGAAAAACCTATCGTCTAAGGTCCTTGAGGTATCTTTAAAAAAGTCGATTTTTTTGAATTTTTCAACAATAAATCGTTAAATAAACAATGTTCCGGCGGTCAAAAAGTGGACCAAATTCAGGGTCGTGTTCGTAATCAATAAAACTATCGTTTAATCCACGTGGCATCCTGAAACGAATTACAATATGCATATTTGCTAATTCCACTGGCCTAATTATAAGCTGAATGAAGCTGCACGATGACAAGTTGTCATCTTTGGGATCTCATTTTATAATAGTAATAATAAAAGTAATATTAATATTACTTATTAAAAAAATATAATAAATGGTAACAGTTATAATTTTTCAATGTGGACACAACTTTTTTCGACAGTACCACTATAGTGCAACAGTAGTACTATTACTATACCAATAAGTACTGCCAAGCGTACTGCTGTCTCGTAAGTGCTACTTTACCAGAATCACCCAGGAAAGTTCCACTTGCCAGAATATGAAAATCAAAAAAAAACAAAACAGTGCTACCGTCTTTGTTAAGAATAAAAATACTGTTTACATTTAAAGTAAAAGTACGATGGTAGTACCATAGTAAAGTAGTGTCATGGTACTGCTACTGCATCACTAGACACAGTGCGGAAAATGAAACTTGTTGATTTAGCACAATCATTACTTGTTCTAGCAATGTAAACAAGTAATGTTATAAACGTGTTAGGTCTTTGTTCAATGGCAATCGCCTAATTTATTGCACTTATTTACCAAATATTATATGCCTGATAGAGAAGAAATTGATAATAATTTAAAGGAAACATCCAAATCCATTTTAATGGAGTCGCCAAATCAATGGGGCACGTTTAGGGAATGCAACTGCTGAGAATAATCACTCAACCTGATTACTTTTTGATTCTAGTCAATGGGGTATTTTCCATTTTCTTTAAGTTTTGATGATATATATCAAGTAATGTTATTATTTTAACAATTACTGCATAATCATTAAAATCAAAACAATAATTTCTTAAATAAAAATAAAAAATAAGAATACGCCCGTCTAGACACATATTTCAAATGATTTTATTTGGAAGGAAATAGTTTAACCAATAATAGACAACTTTCGCTACTTACGCTACAACCATAACTATCTTATATAAATGCCAAATTGTGTATTTACTTTATTTTACCTATGACACTTCTATTTTGCACAATATCTTGAAAATCAATAAATATTATGTATTTAGAAGGAATTAAAAGGTATTTATGTTTGTTATTATTTAGAAGTTACCTTAAAAATGTAAACAAAACTCACCGCGAGGATTATGTAGCAATATTGTATAAAAACGGCTTTCCCTTTCTTCCAACTTTGTTGCGTGCTGTCAGTTGTCAGTTCTTGTGACAATACAAATAAAAGGGACATATTGGTCAAATTTGTTTGTGGTTTGTTTATGTGGTGTTTGATTTTGTTATTTTATATCTTATCAATAAACTATTAAAACAGAGTTGCATTTTATCAAAGTAGATTCATCCAATTTGCCCAAAGTTGATTAAGACATGATATATTCTTTCCATAACCAAAATTTCAAAATTTAGATTTTTTTGTCATCAAACGTGAAAAATCAACACGAAACTGTGACACGACGTTAAAACACATCTGTCATTTGACTAGGCGTTGACATCGTTGCCATATTATTGCCAAATATGTTTTTAAAAATTTAATCGGCATTAAAAATTATTTAAAATATTTAATAATTCACGCCTATTATTGTTTTTTACCACACAAAATTAAATTTCGTGGATAAATATATTAACATTGATTTAATAAATAAGCTTTATACTCCTGCTTTCTTCAATTATCCTTGCTAGAACTAGAGAAGAAATTTCAACTTGGCAATACCACACTGTTCTATCATGTTCTATCATCAAATCAACACACCTACGTCATCGGCAGATTACTTACGTCACCAACTTAAAATGCTTTTCGCGCAACTTATTTTAACTCTTGTTTTCTCAAAAAATTGATAGTTTTCGCGGAAATCTGTATTGGAAGGCCTATTTATACATATTCTATGATATTATTCAATTAAAAAAAAATAGGAAAATACCTCATTGTTGTGAGTTCGCTAAATGATGTAAAGAATGTTGCTAAATGTACACTTAAGATTATGTCAAAGAAAGTCTTTATGCTATCTACTGTATATCGTAATGTTTAAATGCTTAAATAAATTTGTGTTTGATGTATGCGATTTTGATTAATTCATTTATTTTGAAATACTTTTTAGAAGACAACATTAATTTGCTTGATGAAAGTGAGGTTAAATTTCACCGCTGACTAAAACATCCAACAGTTGACAATTGGGTTGTTGGACGAATTTTCAAAAATGGCGAAATATGGTAGTGGAGGCGTTAATTTAGTTATATGTTTAATTTGAAAGAAAAATTCTAAGCGCAACATATTAAAAAAATATATTAAAGTTCGACTATTTGAATGTGCCACGAAAACGGAACTGACATCATAACGGCAGTTAGATGTGAAGTTATATGCAGGACAGAAGAAGAGGAACAAGTTGGCATTGTTGTCAATAAAGAAAATAACTTCAAATGTCCAAATTGAATTTCACATTTAATTAGAAGTTTTTAGCGTTTGGTATTTATTTTCTTTCAAAATGACTGAGGCAGGATTTATAAAAACCAATTCTGATATTTTTACCTTCTATAGATACCGTGCGTGTAATGGCAAGTTGGACATGGGAAGTAAGAATTGCAACATCGCGTGTGCCAGTTGACTAAAATGAAATAACAGGAGCTGGGATACTTCAGTAGTCGAGTGCCGACAGGTGGGCTTTGCTGTTGCTGGGTTGTCATATCCCTCGCGCTACGTGGATGTACATGCCTAATCCGCAATTACACGCACTGTATATTTATGGTCAAAGAATTTTTAAAATGAGATGATCATTTTAGCATTGCAGAGGTTAGAGGTGCAAAAGCCGAGAGGTATATTACAGCTATAGTTTTGATTATAAATATTAGAAAAACAGTTAACCATTCATTTTTACGTTCACCATTCATTACTGGAACACTGAAGAAACGTTTTTTCGGTAAATTGGTGGTATTATTTACACAGTACGGCACAAAACACCACTTAAACTTAGTTTTATCCATAACTTTATGCCGCTAAAATAATCCGAAATATAACCTAGAAATGTCAATTGAATTTGACATTAGGTTTGTTCACACAGTCTGAAGTACTGCACCAGTGTAGATAATAGAAGGAAATAGAAGGTCCTTGCCTTTGCATAAGAAGTGTGACACTAATTTTGAGTGACAAAGATGGCATCAATGCGGATATCATAAGTTAAAGAGAGACAATCTTACACCAAGGCAGCTTAGTGCTACACTTTTAGTGCAAAGGAATAGACCTAGAGTGAGACTATACATAAGTTGAAGAGCACTGATGCATATAGTGTGGGGTTTTTGAACAAACTTATTAAATATAGTGTCAAATTCAATTGACGTTATTCTTTTTTTTTCCGTCGCTATCAACAGTTTAACTTCGTATCCTTTCTCCGTCGTTTAATAACCAACTTCTCTGCAGACTGCCGTCATGTTGTCACCTCCGTTTTAAATGCATCTATTTTTAAAACATTGTAATATTATAAGACTTTATTTTCAACTTTTACATGTTTCCAATGATTTTTTATGAAGAAATGTTATTATTAAACACAGATTCTATTAAAATTTTAATTTAGTGCAACAACCCAAATTGGGTTGTTAAATTTTCAGCGTTATTCTTTGGTAACCGTTGCTCGCAACTGTTGCCAACCGTTGCATTCCCTAAACGCTAAACCTAAACATGGTCAAAACAATTTAATTTACGGAACTAGTATAATTTTACTATTGAATGATATGCTACGTAGCTTATCGTTTTCTACGTACTGTCGTAAGCAAAAAAAAATAGGACTATTTTTTTCTAATGTAAATCTGTCTCTATTTGCAAACTTGCAATGAATTTTGACAAATAACTGACATACAGTGCTATTACCAGTCTCCATAGCTAAAAATATCGACCATCGATAACTTTAATGTAGATAATTTCTTTTATCGAGTTTGTCCTAAAAGTCAATTACAGAACCAACATCGATAAATTCCACCGAGAGCGATTAATTTATATCTGCTCGACAATAATGGAGTGAACTTAGCTCAAAATAATATGTAAACAGTTATTTTTACCAATGCCATAAACTCGTAATGGAGTTGCTACATACGAGTAGATAAAATGGGGTCGATAATTTTATCGACTGAACTGGTAATAGCACCGAATGTCACAAAAATTAAAGTTAGATGTACATAACTATATTTTAGCAAAAACACGTTATAAGACTTGTCCCATTTTTTTTTGCACACGACAGTACATGATAAGGTGTAGATAGGTTTTCTTGAGACATACTTGCTCTCAATTATTTTTTTTATTATCTTTACTACTGAAATGACATTTCTTCAGCACAATTTGTTACTATCAAACAGTCATAATATTGCTTTGACATTAAGGAAACTTAAATGAAACTTTAATACACATAGACCTACGGCCAAGAGGCAAATAAGTTACCACATCGGGTACAAAAGGTTTGAGTTTTTGTAGTAAAAGTACCATACATATGTAGCAAAAAACCGACCGTCTGCCGGGGCTCAATGGTCAACTTCTCATTAGGACAGCTTGTCAAAGAGGTGAAAAAAGTCGCTAAAGTTACCTCATTGGGTACATGCTTAAAAACGTGACAATTCACTGGGAAAACCATTACAATTTTTATTTTCTTGCCTCATGAGGTACATGTACAAACCTGGGTTCAAATCAAAGGTCTTTTTATGTAGATCATAAATATTTTTCAAAAAGATCGGCAGACGGTCAACTATAAAGAGCAGACGCTCTAGAAAATGTAACCTGAAAGAATAATGCCAAACCTGGCTGCTGGTTTCCGGGTCTCCTTCCGCGTAGACTTGGTTGAGTGCTTGACGTTTCGACCATCTTGTCGTGGTCGAAACGTCAAGCACTCAACCAAGTCTACGCGGAAGAAGACCTGGAAACCAGCAGCCAGATCACCAGCTCCGCGAAAGCCTTAGCACCAAAATAATGCCAAAGTCGGTACAGGGTTTTATTGAGTACATGTTCGGAAATTTGACAATGCGCTAGAAAAACTATTACAATTATTATTTTGTTTGTCAGACTTTCGTGAATATGTAGGCAAAACAACTTCGTATACAAGAAACAACAGGAATACAAAACAATAGTAGTAAATAAAAATAGCAATAGCAAAATAGTTTTATTGAGTACTTGTTCGGAAATTTGACAATGCACTAGGAAAACTATTACAATTATTATTTTGTTTGTCAGACTTCCGTGAATATGTAGGCAAAACAACTCCGTGTACAAGAAACAACAGCAATACAAAACAATAGTAGTAAATAAAAATAGTTTTTTGTTTTGTTTGATAATAAATCTAAAGAAAAATAACTATTCGGCATCGTCATCATCACATGAATCATTAAAACCCTCTTCGCGTACAACTATTTCATCTAAGGCACTAGGTAATTGAGGTCCATCAAACCAAATCGGCGAAAACTTACTATCATTTAAATTCCAACCATTTTCTGAGGGGTTATAAAATTTTGGTTATTTTTCGGTGGCACTATTCCATATGGCACATGTTTGATTCGTTCTTCGTACTTTTAAAAGCAAAATGTTCTTGCATGAAGGTAACATAGTACTATCAAACTTTTCCAGGTTATCGAATGGACTCTGATTTGGTTTTAGTTTACAGTGAGAGTAGAAAATGTCGAATCGAGCTTCATTGACATCACATAATGTGGATTTCCCATACATAGCACAAATTAATTTTTCTACATACGTAATCTGACCTTTGGAAATGCTTTCATTGTTGCCAAATGTACCAAATACTTCCTGTATTTTTTTGTCATTTTTAAGGAGTTCAAAGAGTTTTAGTTTCCCTTTTCTGGAGAAAGCTGACGTGTAGTTAAATAATGGAATGCTGATAGAGATTTGCAAATATTAAATCCTAGTGCATTAAAAATTGCATTGACATCTACAAATCACAAGTATTTTTGGATACAATTCCAACTTCCATCCATACATTTACAGACTGATCAATATGAGTATCAATGTGTGTATATTTCCTAAAATAATTATTAGAATGTCTGTGTCTGTGTCAGAGGCTCTAATTACAACATTACTGTTTTTTTATTTTTTTTTATTTTGGATAAATAGTAAATAATTCGGCCTCTTGGTAGCAATTTAGTATGTCAATGGTTTCTCTTTCGATATGCCCGTTTACTACCGCAAATTTATAACACTCATTACAATTTGCGTATAAAGTTTTATTTTGAAGTATTTCCACAAACATATCATTTTGCCAAAACTCACAAAAAAACTTGACCAAAGCTTGTTTAAAATTCTCATTACGAAGTGTTTTCTTGAAGTCTGATGACCGTCGTTGTTCACAATCTTGAATTAAAAATTCGGCACTTCTTTCATATAAATTAGCCCTTTTATCGCACTCAATATCTTTTATAGATGGGCTAACGAACTTATCGAACAATATGTGAACTTCATTGCCTTTATGTTGACAATTTTTTTTAACACAATGTCCAGCTAATTTTCCAAACGTTTGTGGCGTGTCCCCCAATAAATGTAATAATAAATGTGGAAAATCGGCCACTGGGAGAACCTGAAAATATTTACTAGATATAACATATATCAGTGACACAAGGAGAAATACTTTCATTCATCCATACATTATGGATGGAAGTTGGAATTGTATCCAAATATACTTCTCGATTTGTAGATGCCAATGCAATTCTCAATGCACTAGGATTTAATGTCTGTAAATCTCTACCAGCATTCCACTCTTTAACAGGGTGCGACTACATGTCAGCTTTCTCCAGAAAAGGAAAACTAGAACCCTTTGAACTCCTTAAAAATTACAAAAAAATGCAGGAAGTATTTGGTACATTTGGCAATAATGAAAGCATTTCCAAAGATCAGATTACGTATGTAGAAAAATTAATTTGTGCTATGTATGGGAAATCCACATTATGTGATGTCAATGAAGCTCGATTCGACATTTTCTACTCTCACTGTGAACTAAAACCAAATCAGAGTTTATTCGATAACCGGAAAAAGTTTGATAGTACTATGTTACCTCCATGCAAGAACGTTTTGCTTTTAAAAGTACGAAGAACGAATCAAACATGTGCCATATGGAATAGTGCCACCGAAAAACAACCAACCTCAGAAAATGGTTGGAATATAAATGATAATAAGTTTTCACCGATTTAGTTTGATGGACCTCAATTACCTAGTGCCCTAGACGAAATAGTTGTATGCAAAACCAGTATGGAACAAAGGGATATTGATGATGAAAATGAAGAGGTTTTTAATGATTCATGTGATGATGAAGATGACGAATAGTTATTTTTCTTTAGATTTATTATCAAACAAAACAAAAAACCTTGCTATTTTTATTTACTATTATTGTTTTGTATCGCTGTTGTTTCTTGTGCACGAAGTTGTTTTGCCTACATATTCACGGAAGTCTGACAAACAAAATAATAATTGTAATAGTTTTCCTAGTGCATTGTCAAATTTCCGAACATGTACTCAATAAAACCCTGTACCGATATTAGCATTATTCTTTCAGGTTACATTTTCTAGATCGTCTGCTCTTTATAGTTGACCGTCTGCCGATCTTTTTGAAAAATATTTATGATCTACATAAAAAAAACCTTTGATTTAAACCCAGGTTTGTACATGTACCTCATGAGGTAAGAAACGTCGGAATTTTGGGCGTCGCGACGGGCGTCTGCTCTACGTATGCGTTCAAATACTGACGTCTGCCACACAAAATAAAAATTATAATGGTTTTCCCAGTGAATTGTCACGTTTTTAAGCATGTACCCAATGAGGTAATAACTTTTTTCGCCTCTTTGACAAGCTGTCCTAATGAGAAGTTGACTATTGAGCCCCGGCAGATGGTCGGTTTTTTGCTACATATATGTGGTACTTTTACTACAAAAACTCAAACCTTTTGCACCCGATTAGGTAACTTATTTGCCTCTTGGTCGTAGGTCTAACAGGTTTTTGTGGCAAATTGTTCTCTTCTTTGATAATTATTTTGTTTGATATAAGCATGGAAGTGTTTGAGACCCTGCGGATTGCAAAGAAGTAAGCCGTATCTTATTTATCTTATGTCTGAATCCGGCACTGAACATGGGGTAAAATAATTAAGTGATATCAATTGATCTGCGTATTTAGGTCAGTCGTGCTGTTACAGTTGAACTGATAAAATATAATGAAACTGTTAAGAAAGACGTTTAGCAGGGATATGGTGGAGCTCATAAACCTCAGTCAGGAAATAAACGCATTTGATTGAAAAATCATCATGAGCGACAAAGCAGATTTTCATTTTAGTGGCCATATAAACGTTTAGCCGTTATTAGAGCACGTAAAATCCTTGGATTATCAGGGGTAATATTAGAAGAGCTAATTTCTTGAGAAATGTTATTCATTTCTATGGCAACATCCAATAATTTTGTGAAGCAATGTATCGTCTGAAAAGTACCACGGCGTATATGAACCATGGTATAAAGAAATAAATCCTTTAATTGCAAGATTAAATCTGGCAATTAATGGATTTATTTTTCAATAAAAAATCGTATTAGGAATTTTTTTATAAGAAAATGCTATTAATAGGCCTTTTCATCCTAGAAGCGCGCATGTGCTGCCGCTATGTTTGTTTGCGGGAACTACGAAATATTCCGACACTTGATTGTCAAAATGGCTGGACCAGTATCATTTTTTTACATTAATTTAGACGAAAAGTGTGATTGACGGTGCAAAACTAGTGCACAACATTGTGGAAGAACACACTTGCGCTCAATTAAGGCGCTGGCACAAGTATCCTAGCCGTAAAATGACTGGAAGCAAGAACAAAGAACTGGTTGCAAGGTTAGAATTCAACTATCAACTTATCAATTTATATGCAAGTGCATTAAAAGAAAACAAATATGTTTAGTCTACAATATGCTTAATAACATTCTTCGTGCAGTAATTGATAATGCAGTAAAAATATTTTCTGTTTTTTTACGAAAATGTAGGGTCAAAAATGCAATTGGAAATGAGGTTTTTTGTCGATCCTTCTGTGAATAAAACTGGCTCCTTTTTTTTTCTAATTTTTTCAAATAGGTAAACTATACGATATGGCACTACCTATTTTCAGGAAATTGGTAACAGATTCACCATCGGCCGCGGCGTGTTTTTTGGGAGTGACAGCAATGCCTATCATACGCTGGCAAATCAAATCAAGGTACTGATATGAAAATCAAGTCATCAATATAAGAGACTCGCCTGTAGAAATTTGTTTAGGATTGCTTTTTGTCGTAAAGTTGTGATTATAAGAAGTGAAATAGTACATGAAACAGTATGACTACGAGTCCCAGAAGGGTAATTAAAGACTGGGTCAAGAGTAAACACAACCACTACTGGAGGGATATTCCAGAAAATCGACATGAGAAAACACCTATCAATGGACCAAAACAAACTGAAGAACTGCTCACAAAGAACAGGATCCAGTTGGGATCCATAACAAGTCTTCTGACAGGACACTTTTCCATTAAGAAGTACCTGCATTTAATCGGAAAGTTTGCTGTAAACCTTAACTGCAGACTGTGCTGTAAGATACCAGAAACTGTGGAATATATTATACATGACTGCGACGCGTTGGACCGCAGAAGATGTAATATCTACGAGCAAACACAAACAGGCTCGGAAACCATCAAAACTCGCCCAAAAATATATATATTTCATGAAAATCGCAAAACTCTTGTTTCTACTAATACGTTTTTAATTTAATTATCAAAGGGTTATTGAGTGAATATCTTCTTATTTTGTTTGCTTTTGCAAATTTCACCAATATTTCAAATATTTTTAAATTAAAGCAAACTTTGTATCCATGTCATTTAAATGATTCCTAATAACTTTTGTTAATAGCACAAGATCCGGCATAAGAAGTTAATACCCTCATCTGTTATTTTTTTTTTTTAACTATTTAACGTCGGCCTATTTCCGCTACCAAGGCCTATCACCGACGCCAGGAGACGAGCTACCCCCAACCTGGAAATTTTGCCGAACCTCTTCCCTCAAGAAGAGTAGGGATCTTTTACTTGCCTAACATTTAATAGACAAGGGACCGCCTGCTTTACATCCCCTCCGAAGGATGGTATATCCATTACGTAATCCTCGTCTGAAATTACGTAACTTCTGAGTATACACTGATATACAAGCCTCTAGAAGATGGGGCGAG
This sequence comes from Rutpela maculata, assembly GCA_936432065.2. NCBI lineage: Eukaryota > Metazoa > Arthropoda > Insecta > Coleoptera > Cerambycidae > Rutpela > Rutpela maculata. The sequence continues at coordinate 48,427,912 of OW386285.2, forward strand.
AACGCTGTATTTCCCAAGATAAGTGCGTCGCCCATCCAAGTACTAACCGCGCTCGACGTTGCTTCAACGGAATATCGACTGATATTCACATTGAAGTCGCCTCTACGCTCGCCCCCTCATCTGTTATTCGTATAAGAAATAGTTTTTATGAAAGGTAACATGTAAGCTAATAGATCGTGACTAGGTTGCCTAGCAATATCTTGACCCCATGACATTTAATTTGAAAAAAAATATATATATATATTTTTTTTTTGTTGTCAGGCGAAATCGAAATTTTGTCTTTAAACGTATGTAGCAGCGAAACCATTAATCCTACAGGAATTTTTCAAGGAAGCAAATTCATCATCATTTTATAGTCTTTCTAATAGATCCTTACCAGTTTTTCCTAGAACCAACGTTTATCTAGATATTCACAAGAGATGAGAAAAATACACGTTTCCTTGGAAAATGTAAATTTCCAGTTGTATCGCTCTTAGCGTCCTTATTTTTTTGTCGTAGGGCAAAAAATAAAAAAGAGACTTGTGGCTCATTAAATTCTCTACAAATTCGTTAGGTTATAGTTTTTTGCCGTAGGAGCCACCGTTTAGGAGTTATGGGCGTTTCAAGCAAAAAAGTGCAAGACACCGCCGCAGGGCCCAAACCAAGAATCACAGTAAAATATAGAACGCGGCAAAACGTTCCTCACATTATGTAGTTTTCCTTTCGGAGTTTTTATTTTCGAGCTATCTCACGGATTCCGAGTTACGGGCGAAAAACCGTTTTCAGAGATGCGCCATCCGAAGGGAAATTTTCGTCGAAAACCCGACATCATATTTTCACAAATACGATACCACGATGCCCATACCATGTCGATACGGAAAGAGGAAGACTTTTAGTTGATCCGCATCGTAAATCACATGCCGAAATTCGGCCCGACACAAACGAATCGAAATTGATATTTTTGGCATTTTTCGTTTGACGTTTCTCGATCGCGATTTTGTATTAGAAGATTGTCTTTCGCCCATCTCTTTCCATCGCAAAAAAAGAGATAGTCGACCTTCCCCTGTTAATAACTAATCAACCATAAACAATACAACAACGAAAGATAACCTAACAGATGTAGAATTTAATTCTACTGCCACTGTCCCGATCCCGTCAGATATGTTTTAAAAAAGCCTTTGTTAATGCAAATTCGCAAGTAAGTGGTACGACGTGTAGAATTTTACTTCAAAAATCCGTTACAACAGTCGAGTTATCTTTTATTTTTTGCCCTATGACAAAAAATAATGACGCTAGGAGCGATACAACTGGAAATTTAGATTTTCCCATCTCTTGCGAATATCTAGATTCTAGATAAACGTTGGTTCTAGGAAAAAACTGGTAGGGATCTATTAGATGAATTTGCTTCGTTGAAAAATTCCTGTAGAATTCATGATTTCGCTGCTATATACGATTTCGCCTGACAACAAAAAATTTATTTATTTATTTTTTTTTTTTTAATTAAATGTCATGGGGTCAAGATATGGCTAGGCAACCTAGTCGCGATCTATTAGCCTACATGTTACCTTTTGTATAAACTATTTCTTATCTGAATAATAGATGAGGGTATTAATTTCTTATGCCGGATCTTAGACCATAACATAACATAACATAAAAACTTTTTTCACAAAAAATGCCTAATAATGATATTTCTATTTTTTTGATTCAACTTTGCATCGTAGATGGATTTGCATATGAAGCGGGTACATTATTTTTTTAGTAATGCGTAGAACGTAACAATGACCATCTTTTGAGACTAATTTGGTTAAAATCGGATAAAACCTAAAAAGTTATATAGTGAGTAGCGTAAATTTCAAATTCAAGATGTAGTGCAATTAACCAAAGCACAGCTATACATTATTGGTATAGGAAGTAGGATTTTAATCAGAGAAACAAGAGAAGTATTAATATGCCAGTGAAGTACAGTGTCCTTGTATGGAATAAAAAGATAAATCGTATGTGCGAAATGTCAGTAAATGTTGTAAGTTTGTTAATGTTTTTAGCGTTAAGAATTTGAGTATAGTACTGATGCGAAAATTGAGAAAATATGCGTTGCCGGAATCAAAAACGGAAGAAGAAGAAGAGCTCTAAAAGTAAAAATACAAACATGGGAGCATAAACACTGCAAATCACGACGCAAAGCGGCAAAGCATCTCACAAACGTCTAAACTTTCTATCTTATATTCCTGTACCATGCACCATGTGGCTATCACTACTGACAGCTAGCATGACTTCACCAACCCAACGTCAACATACTGGCCCGGCCGCGGCCGCGTGTTTGTTGGGAGTGGCAGCAATGCCTACCATACACTGGTAAATCAAATCAAGATCAAATCAAGGTACTGATATGAGAATCAAGTCATCGATGTACGAGACCCGACTGTAGAAATTTTTTTAGGTTTGCCTTTCTACTTTTTGTCGTAAAGTTGTAATTATAAGAAGTTAAATAATATTTGGAACAGTCCGAAAAGGATAATTAAAGACTGTAAACACAAGAGTAAACACAACTACTACTGGAGGGATATTCTAGGAAATCGACATGGGAAAACACTTATCAACGAACCATGTTCAAAACAAACTAAAGAACTGCTTACAAAGAACAGGATCCAGTTGAGAACCAAACCAGGTCTTCTGACACTCTCCCGTTAGGAAGTACCTGAATTTAATCGGAAAGTTTGCTAGCGATCTTAACTGCAGTCTATGCTGTAAAGCACCAGAAACTGTAGAACATATTATACATGACTGCGAGGCGTTGTACCGCAGAAGATATAATATCTACGGGCAAACACAAACAGACCCGGAAACCATCAAAGCTCGCCCATTTTCAGACCTATATTACCTTATCAGTGATAAAGGAATATTAAAATGGACAGTATAAACTAATGGACCAAGAGCCCGCTGACCACTAATTCGGTGTCATAGGCTTACTCCCAAAATGTGTGAATTGCTGTTAATTTGGAGCAGTAGAGTACATAAATGAGCCTGCCAGCCCTCTTTTTGGGATAGGAGCGTACGGCATTCCCCCAAAGGTGTAAGAAATATGACTCGTAAAAGTTAAAAAAAAGTCACAAATAAGTCATAGGTTTACGCATGGGGGTTGGAGGGATTTCTTAATTTACCCCCAAAACTCATAAATCCAGACTCCCATTCATTTTGGGCGGTACAAGGAAGCGCTACGCTCGCCCAAATTTGAAAAAAAAGTCAGATAAAAAAATTATAAGTTTATGAATGGCAATTAGGAACCTGGTAAATACGAACCTCCTGAGTGCGAAAAGACATTCACCATCGTTGAAAAGAGGTGCGAAGGTCTTGCCTTTCACGATAATTGACGGCGTATCGGCTCTTTCTACAGTATGTACTAGTTACCCTTGTAATTCGATGAGTATCATAAATTTACGACTGGCAATCAGAAACTTGGTAATTATGATTGTGAAAATATGTGCGCCATCTTTGACAAGTGGTGCAAAGGTCTTGTCTTTCACGATAATTGATGACGTATCGGAGCTTCCTACCGCATGTAATAGTTACCCGTGTAATTCGATGAGTGTCATAAATTTACGAGTGGCAATCAGAAACTTGGTAATTAAGAAGCTCCTGAGGGCGAAAATATATTCGCCATCTTTGAAAAGTGGTGCGAAGGTCTTGCCTTTCACGATAATTGACGCAGTATCGTAGCTTCCTACCGCATGTACTGGTTATACGTGTAATTCAATCAGAAACTTGTATGCATGCGTGCGTGTTTGTGTGTGTATGTCACATGTACGAGAGGGTAATTAAAGAGAGAATAATTAAAACTAGAAGAGAAACTAATCAGAAAAAAACAAACTTTATTAGAATGAAAATAAATAATTATAGTGGAACCAGGCGCTCAGACGTTTCAACCCCCTCTAGCTGGCCCTTGTACCACTTGTCCAAGATGGCGCACATATTTTCACAATGAGGAGGTTCAAACTTACCAAGTATCAGATTGCCAGTCGTAAATTTATAATATTCATCGAATTACACGGGTAACCAATATATGCGGTAGGAAGCTCCGATAATACTCCATCAATTATCGTGAAAAACAAGACCTTCGCGCCACTTTTTAAAGATGGCGAATGTATTTTTCGCTCTCAGGAGGTTCATAATTACCAAGTTTCTGATTGCCAGTCGTAAACTTATGATACTCATCGAAGTACATATGGTAGAAAGAGCCGATACGCCGTCCATTATCGTGAAAGGCAAGACCTTCGCATCACTTTTCAAAGATGGCGAATATATTTTCGCACTCAGAGGGTTCATATTTACCAAGTCTATGATTGCCAGTCGTAAATTTGTGATACTCATCGAATCACAAGGGAAACTATTACATGTGGTAGGAACAGCCGATACGCCGTCAATTATCGTGAAAGGCAAGACATTCGCTCTACTTTTCAAAAATGGCGAATGTCTTTTCGCACTCAGGAGGTTTATTACGTACCAGGTTCCTGATTACCATTCAAAAATTTATCATTTTTTTTATCTGACTTTTTTCAAATTTGGGTGAGCGTAGCTTGTATCGCCCAAAATGAATGGGAGTTTGGATTCATGATTTTTGGGGGTAAATTGAGAAATCCATCCCATATTTCTTACACCTTTGGGGGCCTGCCGTACGCCCCTGTCCCAAAAAAAAGGGGCTGGCATGGTCATTTCTGTGCTCTACTGTCCCAAATTAACAACAATTCACACATTTTGGGAGTAAACTTATGACCCCATTTAGTGGTCGGCGGGCTCCTGGTCTATAAGACAAGGACAGCACAATAAGCCCAGGAGGTGGAGTATTTTTTACAGACGAGCCCCAGGAGGGAGGGGGGGGTTAGTCAGTTAGAGTCTGATACTCAGACCCACTCCAGTGATGGGCAGCCCGTATGGGTTTCCTCTCCTCGAAAAAAAAAATGACTAGGAGTCATTTTGCTGTTGTGTCGCGTTTTGACAAAAATTAAAGTGGACAGTTGGAGTAGCGGTCATTTCTTTACTTTAGCAGATGTTATCCTGCTTTTTACGAAAAAGCAAATTATTCACGAGTTACAATAATTCAATCGAAAATAACTGTAGAAATATCGCAAACCATTAAATACTAATAAATTTATTACTACTTACGACTCCTTAAGGCCTAATAGTCCATAGAAAAAGTAAAAACTTACCGGAGACCGCACCTGGAACAAGAAAGGACATTAATTTTTAATTTATTAGTTATTAATTTATTAGTGACAAGTAATTTTCCGGAATATTTATTTTAACATGAGAATTTCATCAACTTAATACTAAATTTTTTTCTCAAAAAAAAACTATCCAAACAGTCATTATTCACCTAAATAGCGAAATTATTAACATCTGTTACAAGTTCAGTTACAAAAACGAATAATGTCACCAGAACTAATAATCTCATCAATGAATCATTGTAGTGAGCAGTTTATGATCAGGAATAAGCAATATTAGTAGTAGTTCAAGAAGTTTTATCTCCAAAATATTTTATTGCGTAGAATGCATCTTTTAGGTATAAAAACTTGAAAAATTATTGTCCGTACGCACAGAATGACGGGGAAAGTACCTAAAAATGCATAATTATGCAAAAAAAGTGCATTTTTCAAGGGTTTTTCAAAGATATTCATTTAAGATTCATAAAAAATTGAGAAAAATGGTTTGTTTTAGTATTATACGAGCCTTAAGTAACATATTGGGTCATTTAAGACCCTTTATTAGCCGATTGTAGCCATTAAACGCATCCTAAAGTGCATAATTTGCATCCGTTTAAAAAAATTTTTAATAATTGCTCTAAAATTAATAAAACATCGTCCAAATTTTATACTCGGGGGTTTTCGTAGTCATTAATTACGAATTTGAAGAGAAAATCGGAAAATTCAAAATGGCAGACTGATAATGGCGCGAAATTCAATTTTAAAAGTACATTTTTTCCTTTTTTTTCACATAAAATGTATACAAAGCAAATAGAAAAATTAATTTTTTTTTAACTAAATTTTCAATTTTTATTTTTTTTGCATCCCCCCCCCCCCCCCCTCCTATATCTTATTTTTTAACGCGTTGGCATTGAATATGAAAATTGAAAAAAAGAAAAGTGCATAAAAAATAATAATATAATAATAATAAATAATACTAATAATAATTTTTTATGCACTTTTCTTTTTATCAATTTTCATATTCAATGCCAACGCGTTAAAAAATAAGATATAGGAGCGGGGGAGGGGAAGATGCAAAAAAAAAATAAAAATTGAAAGTTTAGTTAAAAAAAGACGCAAATTAATTTTTTTATTTGCTTTGTATACATTTTATGTGAAAAAAGGTTAAAAACGTACTTTTAAAATTGAATTTCGCGCCATTATAAGTCAGCCATTTTGAATTTTCCGATTTTCTCTTCAAATTCGTAATTAGTGACCTCGAAAACTTCCGAGTATAATTTTTTTTAAACGGATGCAAATTATGCACTTTGGGATGCGTTTAATGGCTACAATCGGCCCATAAAGGGTCTTAAATGACCCAATATGTTACTTAAGGCTTGTATAATACTAAAAAAAACCATTTCTCTCAAATTTTTATGAATCTTAAATGAATATCTTTGAAAAACCCTTGAAAAATGCACAAAAACAGCAAAAAATGCACTTTTTTGCATGATTATGCATTTTTAGGTACTTTCCCCGTCATTCTGTGCGTACGGACTATGGTTTTTCAAGTTTTTATACCTAAGATGCATTCTATGCAATAAAATCTTTTGGAGATAAAACTTCTTGAAAACCACCTTTTTTTTATTAATTCCAACGGCCTATAGCGTTCTAATGGGTTGATAGAGATTGTTATTTCAATTTACATCTATTAATACATTGAATTCTTATTGTGTCATTTGACGTCCTTTTGACCTTGGCGGCAATGTACACAGTAATGGGGTTATTTCATGTTAAAGAAAAACTTAAAAATATCTATCAATTTGAATAGTAGAACATACAAGAATAATGTATTGGTAAATACTATTTCTTTATTATTTGTTAATTAACCATAAATCAATAAGAAGTATCGTCAATAATTTCAAATTTTATTAACTTCTAACGGTTTACAACTAAATCTTGGAATATTTATTTTTGTTAAGATTCTTGACTCTTATATAATCAAGGTGTATTAAATACTCCCTGATTTGAATGTATGTTTATAGGTGGATGCATGATGGGTGGATGTAAGCATGCAATTGCATTTCGGAACCGAAAATAGCGCAAAAACATGCAATCTTAAAACGTTAATATTTTTCGAAAAGCACCTGCGGGGGGGCCGAACGATGCCGCGACGCAAAGAGGAAGAGTTCTAGTTGATCCGCATCCGCACTTGGTATATTTTATAGTATGTATTCCATTAGGTAATTTTTCGGGTTAAGCGGAAGAGCAACAAGTTAGCGTTTTCTTTTTTCACTAATTGAACTTCGCCCTTTACTTCCAATAATATGTGTGTATAATATATAGTTGTATTTTCTTTTCTGTCTTAATTGGAAATAATAAAGACGTTTATTGTTATTATTATGCTCCAGTGAAGCAACGTGCAGCGCGGTTAGTACTTGGATGGGTGAAATCCATCTTGGGAAACACGGCGATCTCGTCCCACCTTCTAGCGGCTTGTATATCAGTGTATACGCGGAAGCTATGTAATTTCAAAACGAGGATTACGTAGTGGATATACCATCTTTCGGAGGTGATGTAATGCAGGCGGTCCCTTGTCTATTAAATGTTGGGCAAGTAAAAGATTCCTACCCTTCTTACGAGAAGGCAAAAATTCAGGTTGGGGGTAGCTCGTCTCCTGGCGTCGATGATAGGCCCTGGTAGCGGAAGTAGGCCGACGTTAAATAAATAGATAAAAAAAAAATCAAATATTAATGTTGTGGATGCAAGTACGAAATTTTATTTTTCTGTGTAGATAGGACGGTTTTTTGTTAATAATAATTTTATGATAAAGTGTAGCAGCATGCATAATTCTTTTAACTTATGTGATATTCTTTGTTGTCTTCTTATTCCGTAGTTCGTAAACATGAATTTTGAATAGTTTGAATTTTACGTTATAAACACTATCTGCATAATTAAATTTTGATAATACCAAGGTTTCACAAAGCATTGCTTTTATTTTCGGTGTCAAATAATAATAATTAAATTTTAAAATGTTATCTTAGGTTACCTTTACGTGATTTGTATGTCAGTGTACCCAGAAAAGAGCAATGATATACGTGAAAACCAAGTTATTTTATGATTTCATAATATGCAGTAGAATAAAATAGCAGTGCTCAAATATATAAATTTTAATACGGTATTACTTATCCTTCCTAATTTGTTTCAACCCTGCAGTTGACAATGTTTTTTCGGTCCGACCCTACTCCATTTTGCAGTTGTTGGTGTAATATATATTCTTTACGATGTGGGTAATTAAAAAGTACAGACATTAATTAAAATAAAAATAAAGTCATAAATTAATTATGCTTTAATTTTGGACAAAGTAAATTCTCAAACCGTCTGGGTCGGTTTCCTCTAATCAGTACCAAACACACAAAAAATAACATAACGAGATTAATTCGCTACTGAAAAATAGGTAGATATTTAAAAATAAATATCTTTTTTTTCATTATTTCTAATGCGTAAAACATTATGTTTACGGTAATAATGAAAAAAGTAAAAAACGTTTAAGAAATAGTACATGTGTCCCTAGTACAGTCACTTGGTATCAAAAAGTACCCAAACTTCAGCCTAATTCTATAGCGGCTTGGATGAAAACTACCAACTACCTAAAGTCAAAAAATCAATAATTATCGCAGTATTGAAAATAAATTAATGAAACTTATACTATTTATGTTTTTGGGGTCGCTGATCACGAACGTGAAGTCAGAAATTAAAAATGTTATGTTGTACCCTCAATATGGCCGATATAAAAGGGGTAAAATGGATTAATTAATTATTTTTTGTTTATTTTGAGAAACTAGGACTTTCTTTGCGGAATTACATTTGACACATAAAACTCATCCCCAAATAAGAAAAATAATTGTTCTTACCCCCAAGAGGGTGAAAACCACCTCTAAAGTTAAAAAATAAGTATAAAGTATTTAAGAAATGTGCTTGCATATCAATAGAGTATAAAAATTACACAGGCCCACAAAAAAAAAGTTATCTGCGCCGCGGTATTGACCATACCTATCCCTTGTATTTTGACCCGCTGAACAAGAATCTGACCTTAGTTTTTCCCCTATACGTCAGGTTTTTGTTTTAAGCAAAAAAGTCTAATATTTATATATTTATTTGCTATTAAAAGAAAAACCTGACGTGCTGGAGAAAAACTAAGATCAGATTCGTATTCAGCGGCTTAAAATACAAAGGATAGATGTGGTCAGTACCCCCGCGCAGATGACTTTTTTTTGTGGGATTTAGCCACACTGAGTGTGGCACAGTGGCAACCAAAAAAAGTGGTCTGCGCGGGGGTACTGACCACACCTATCCCTTGTATTCTGAGCCGCTGAACACGAATCTGACCTTAGTTTTTCCCCTACACCTCCGTTTTTCTTTTAAAGGCAAAAAAAATCTGTTGAATCGTGATATTTATATATTTATTTGCTGTTAAAAAAAACCTGACGTATAGGGGAAAAACTAAGGTCAGATTCATGTTCAGCGGCTCAAAATACAAGGGATAGGTATGGTCAGTACCCCGGCGCAGACAACTTTTTTTTTTTGTGGGCTTGTGTTATGATTATTTCTTTATTATTGAAAATATTGTGAGATTTTTACCGCCAATCGAGCAAAATCGTAATTTACTAAAACGAAGCGCACTCCTTATTTCGGTCCTTTGTAATTAACGCTAAAAATCATAAAAAAAAACACTTTGAAGGTGTTTTAATCCCCATTAAGGTCAGGTAGGTAAAAATAGTACAGAAGTTGTCAGATTTTGAATATTCATCTTAAATGCGTCAATTTAAAAAAAAAAAGTTAAGAATAAACTTTAAACACTTCTATCCGCTAAGCTATTATCTTTATCAAAATATATATATATATACAGGGTGCGCCACTTAAATCTCCCCAGACCTTTTTTTATTTTTGAAACGATGACCATGTTGGGCACATCAAATTGTAGACATTTTAATGCCTTTAAATATGCATACAGAGTGATTTTAAAAAATTGAAAAAGTTGTTAAGGGAAACTTAATTTCTTTGAATATGTTTTTACGTCACCCTGTACATGAACTGTGTTAATGTTTTCTTATAAAGGTTTTAATTAGCTCCAATTTATGTTATTAAAATAAAAAAATTTTAAAAATAAAAATTTTGCAATTTCTTATTTAGTATATTTTTATAAGTTTGTTTTTAAAAATATTTATTTATTTTGTTTCTTGTTGCTGTTGTGTTACATTGGATATTGTTTGTAATATGTATTTTACAAATAAAGCATAAAATTATTATTTTCATTCTTTTCAAAGTTATTTTAAAAATAATCAGTTTGGAATCGGAAAGTGTTTTTAATTTATTTCTCTAAAACCAAAAAGAATTTAGAATATGACGTAATAACATAAATTGAAGCTAATTAAAACCTTTATAAGAAAACATTAACGCAGTTCATGTACAGTGTGAGGTAAAAAAATATTCAAGGATATTATGTTTTCTTTCTTAACAATTAAAAAAAAAATTAAATCACTCTGTACACATGTTTAAATGCCTTAAAACTATCTACAATTTAATATGCCCGACATGGTCGTCGGTTAAAAAATAAGAAAGTTACAAGCCTGGGGAGTTTAAGTGGCGCACCCTGTATATAAAGCAACGTTTTCTTTAGTGTCTTGCCATAATTTTTTGTCTCCAGTAAGATTCAGCTAAGAGGCTTCCCTGTTAAGTTATTTAACATTAAAGACAAAAAAAATCATTTTTTCAAAAATTTTCAAAATACATTAAGTATAAAACCTTTTAGATAATGCATCCATCCATAATAGTTAGGTCTAACAAAAAACACGATTTGGAATTTTTTTCTTTTTCAATTTGAAATTTACTGGAACCAAAAAACGGACACTTTTTTGTGTAACAATTAAAAATTTATTTTCCTTGTATCATTTTTGATTTTGCAGATATCAAAATTTGACAAAAAAAATTTTTAGACTACTGTAATAAGCTTTGATTCAATTCGAGGTATATGTCAAAAGGTTTTCGGAGTTGTGACTGTTTGAAGAGTATGACCTTCTCAGAGCTACTTTCAAATGCACCTAACATTAACTGTATCTCGACAACGATGAGCCTAAACAAATTTTTATTTCATGGATTATTTTTGTTATTTTATAAGCTAACTTTTTTGGTATGACCAATGATCGGAATTTGGGTTTAATTTCAGTAACGCACATAGGTATATAAAATTTTACATCAAGAAATTAAATGTATCTTTGTTCTTTCTTACAAAATAAATCAAAATTAATGTAATACGAACATACCTTATGAGTTTTTCATTTATTTTGGCATAATAGAATACATGTATACATATGTACAACTAAAAATGTATGCATATTTTAATAAATCCTTGTAACGACGCACCTGAAAATTAAACCAAAGTTCCGATCACTGGTTATGACAAACTTTTTCGAAAATGTGATCCTCTTTGAGTAATATGCTTAAAATATTTGAAAAATCAGTGGTTTTTTTGCTTAAAAATCAACGTTTTCAACCCCCCGTAACTCAGCGGGTATTAAGGCAAAAATAATGTTATAGGGATTTTTCTGGGGTAGAATTCGACGATCTGCACGTTCCACCTTTACCGTCCACCTTCACCTTCCACGTTCACTCCTGAGTTGGGATGAAACTTACCCCCACAATGAAAAGGCACCCTTATTTCTTTTCAATATTTCATATTTGACCTATTTTGAATCAAACTATCCAAAAACATTTGAATTTAAATCTTCCCCAGGCCCCAGTCATCTCACATTTTAGTTGAAATAACTAAATCTTCAAGACTTCCACCTATACCACGTAAAATATAAGCTTGCATCATAATAGAAAGATTTAAATACGCGTTAATGTGTTTACGTGAAAATTTATAATATCTATAGACTATTACTATGGGATCATTTTTCTCTATTTTCAAATAAGCTTTATACATTTTAGGGCCGTTAAAATAACCTAAGAATATCCGAATATTCTGAGCTATTTCTGTCATCTGCAAGTCTACACTAACCACACCTGATAAAAAGGAAATGTAGCTTGTGCAGTTCTGGTGCAACACTGGACGAAAAGAACATTATAAAAGCAGTTGCGCCCGTTGAAAGAACATAATTTTCAGCTATACCATTTACACTTTTAAAACAGGTGCACATGGTGTAGATGAAAAGCATTGACCCACTATTAATAGGTAATAAAGAGTTTAAAGTACTTTATGAACTAAAAATGTCTTACATATTATACCTTTTGTTATCAAACTTCTAATTTTATACTTTAAATTGCTGATATAAATATCCCACAAGAGAAGTAAATAAATAATCTATAGTGATTCCGAGATATTTCATTTTAGTACGTCGGATGGCTGGCTCTATCGTTCACTAACCCAATACCGAAGTATAACCAAATAAAACCTATTTCATTTTATTCAGCAGGTTTTTTTACATAGGAAATCACTTTTGACGACACTCTCCATTGGTCGAGACTGAAGTTACAAGAAAAAAACAAAAAAAAATGAAAATAACAAAATTCAAATTCAACCACGAATAACTTTCAAACGAAAAAAGATAAAATTATATATATTTTTTAGTTTTATAGTACAAACGATTCTCTTTAATTTGATGTATAATTTATTACAAAAATAATAACTTTAACATTAAAAAATTGACGTTGATTTAGATGGTACACAAATTGTCAATTTTTTTGAAAGGTCTAACTCATTGTAACTCGCTTATGTATTGAGCTATTCGAATGTTTTATTCACCAAAAACTGCCAAATTTCATAGACTTCATTTTGTCTCAATTAATGCTGGGTCTAGCTCTGTAAATAAAAGCGGTACAGCCTTTTAAACACAACGAAGCGCTACGGCGACTGAGTCGCGAGGCTTCCCCACTCGTTCCCGGTACATCCCGCGTTCACCATAAATTGCGCAAGGCTACAATCAGCGGCCGTAACAAAAGCTTTAGAATTATCTTCCTTTATTGTAAGATGATAAAATTAACAAACCAAATTGAATAATATGATATTAGTTATAATCTGCTATATATGGTGTCGTACTACGCGGGTGGTGCATTAATAAAGTGAAAATAATAGGTAGGTATCAGACAGATATAAATGATTTTCAGATATATCATTGTAAAAACCGCTGCCCAAGGAATCACTACTTCCATATCCGGATTTTCTATCCAAGTCACACAACGAAAAAATTTTGTATCTGGAAATAATTGTTTATGGAACTTTAATAATATAATATTTGAAATCCTCTACCAGTAAAAAAATATTTTGAGGTTTCTGGTTCTTGTACACACACTAAATCACATTTTTTTCATCCCCTTTAATAATGGGGTGGGGGTGGTAATGGGGGTGGCTAATGCCAAAATTTTTATTGAGACCTTAGCTTCTCTTGTCTATACTAAATGTCAATTTTATGAACTCTTATCTGCTTGATTTACCTATTTACTCCAAATTTACCCCAATTTACCCCCCCAACTCTTCGACGGAACAAGATGAAAATATAATCTAGTTTTATACCTTGTTAAAGTACATATGTGTACCAAATTTCAAGTCAATATCTCAAACGGTTCCAGAGTAAACGTGCGCACAAAAAAGTTACAGACCGACAGGCAGACAGAAATTATTTTTTCGCTCAAACTTGAAATCTCGACGTTTCATGACATTCTAAGCCTATCTGAACAATAAAAAATTTTAAAAATTTTTTTGTCGTTACTATACTTCCACTGGATGTGCAAGTAAAATCATGCCAGATAGTAAAGTTTTTACTTTGCTTCGTATATTTTAATATTTTCCATAAAATGTCAGAGGTAACCACATAATCAAAACAATTATTTGCCATGCTTTCACTAACTCGTAGAGGCTCTGAACGATTAGTTGGATTTTTGTACATAACTATATTTTTGTTTTCATGTAAACTGGAAGGGTTAAAATCGGTTAAAATTGGATAGACGATCTAAATATGCTTGTGTAAATAGGCTGTTCTTTTTTTTAAATAATACTATTCCTAGTGGAATTTTTACCATCTAGCCTGTCTTCGATTTGATCAAAATTATCGCTGGGATAAATGTAATTGTTTTCTTCAGCACTTACTGGAGGAACTCCAGGTGGTATAAAAATGTCGTCACCAGTTTTTACTAATACGTGACTAGCTAAAGACGTTAAAAATGTACGTATTTCATCGTAGGAATAACCATAGCCAAAAGAATAAAGCATATCATTAAGTTCTTTTTCTTCTGACGGCTCGAAACACATGTAGTGATATGTAAAGGATTAAAAAAATGGCCTAAGCCGATTGTTTTTTTTCCATAAGTATTAATATAAATTTCATTACTATAGAAATAACGTTTAAATCAAATTTGTCTGTCCTGACATATTTAGTATCCACGACATAAATGTTTATAACAAATCTGAAACTTCTTGTTTACATTTATGTTCATTCAGATTAGTAGTCATGTTTTTTTTATAGTTTTAAAACATCCAGCTATAGCTTCTCTTAAGATACCGGCAGCTTTATCAGGAATTGTCAATTCATTCTCATGAACCAAGTTTTCTTCGCCTGATTCACTTGTGACTGACAACAAAAATCCTTTTAGCTTTATTATCACTTGAATGAACTGTTGTATTTTCTTTGTGTTCACAAAACACTTTGTTTGCTTAAATGCTTTTCTAATCTCTTTCTTATATTTCCACTGCTATAATAATCCAATGTACACATTTAATTTTTTTTTGCTAATATATTTTGCATAATAAATTTTATAATTTCCATTAGCCCAAATAAATCTGAATAAATGTGTAACCTGCCTTGTATTTCTGTATCACAATGCGACACTGCAGCTTTAATATATATTTTTTTCTAGTTTCCGCACCCGTTCCTGTACAAACTGGTACTTAAAGATGTTCTTAATTTATTCTTAATTTTTCTGGATTTTCCACAAATCAGACAATGCCATTTTATTTTAAACACATGAAGGCTCACTTGCAGTTTTTTTATCACGTTACTAATATCAGAGACAATACGTATTATCTTTGCTAATGTTATTTATTACAAACAGATGTCACACAAGAATAATGAAATCGGTATCGAAGGGTGTGCAAATAAGTGCCACCACATTGTTTTATAAAAATTTTAATGAAATTGCATATTTTCTTTCATTTGCACAATTAATAATAGACCTGATGCCAGTAACAGTTGGTTTTTTACCATTAGATTTTCACAGCTTTCAGCAGTTTCGTAAAACAAACATTTTCTCCATTGATAAAAATGAATCTACAATATACATAAACTGTAATAGACTACATGTAAGTAAAATAGTATATATTTATTAATATTTATCCAGACAATGAGGCCAGCAGCCGATACGTTTCTTGATGGGCCGAGAAAGTAGCGGGGGCGGGAAAGGAAGCCTCGCGTCTTCGTCGCCGTACTGTGCTTCGTTGTGTTTCAAGGGCTGTAGCGCTTTTAGTTAAAAAATTAGCCAGCATTAATCGAGACAAAATGAAGCCTATTAAATTTGTCAGTTTTTGGTGAAAGAAAAAATTGAATACCTCGTTATATAAGCGAGTTATGGTGAGTTAAGAATTAGAAAAATGTTGCTGATTTGTGTATCTTTTTGAATTTTGCTAGTTTTTTTATGTTAATTTTTTAATTATTGCGATAAATTATACTTCAAATTAAAAAGCAATGTTTATTTGTCAAAACCAAAAAAAAACTGTATTTTTATCTGTTTTAGTTCTAAAGTTATATATGATTAAATCTTAAATCTTAAATTTCTTTTTTTTTTAGTTTTTTTCTTATATCTTCGGTCTCGACCAATGGAGAGTGTCGTCAATTTTGATTTCCTATGTAAAATAACATGCTTTAATAAGTAGTGAAGGTCCCATCTGGTTATACTTCAGTATTGGGTAGGTCAAGAAAGAGAAGGCTTTTCGCGCTCTGCCCGACGGGCTATTTGCTTTGACGGTTGAATTTCGAGTATTTCCACTAGTAATTTTTATTGGAGTACAATAGGGTAATTTATTTTTATTACAAGCGAACGGCAAAAAATTGTTGTTTTTTTTTTCGAATCGATTGTTAACAAACCTGTTTTTTGTTAACCCATTTTGTGCCTTGTCGATGAATATATCACATTTTTCCGCCTTAAAAAAATCACAGTGTCATCTGCAAATGGACTCTGGGATGATAATGAAAATAAGTTGATGATTGATTGATTGATTTACCAGCGTGCGGTAGGCATTGCTGCCACTCCCAGGTTATACAGCTGGGCCTGCTACGTCCACGCTGTGTTGGACTAAGGTCATGCTTGTTACCAGCAGCGAGAACCACATGGCGCATGGTAAAGGAATGTGGGATGGGAGGTGTAGGTATTTGTGAGATGCGTTACCGCATTGTGTCGTGAGGGAGCGTTTAAGCTCTATTTTTTGTGTGTTTGGTTCTGGACTTCCGCGTATTCTGACTCTTTTTGTGAAATATGTTGCCGTGTTGTGTCGTAATATGGAGTGTTTTTGCTCCTTTTTTACGTTTCTGCTTCTTCGAATCTTCTTTTTCTGAGTCTTCTGATTCCTCGGTTTCCGATTGTGGTAGGTATATATCCTTGCGATTTGTTAGTTAGTGGTGTTCATTTGTTAATCCTGATCCTCTCAATTGTCGTTCTCCACTGTAGCATAGTTTCCCTATTTTTAGTTTGTTGCTGTTCGGTGCTAGCGCTTTCTTCAGTTGGGTCCCTTCCTTGGGTATGTCCCCAATGATGATGTTTTGTGTCGCTGTTTTCGTCTTGTTGTTTAGTTGGACAATGTCCCTTTCTGCTCTTCTCAAAAAACTTCTTCTGTTGGCTTTTGTTGTTGCCGCGTTTTATCATTGTTGGCCGTATGATGGCGATGTACATACATTTGGTAAGGTCCCATGATAGTTTATTTTTGTCAATGAACGGTATGTTACCCTTGTGCCGTTTTGATTCCCTCCTTTACTGTTTCTCTCCGCTCCAGTTGGTTCGTCCGGTCTGTTCCTAGGTACTCCAATTTGTTCGGTGTTCTTAGGGAATATTCATCTATTTTGTGTTCCTCTCAGCTGGTCCAACTCTTCTTCTTCTTCTGCAAAAATTAGGAGATTATCGACGTATGTGTGTGTTTTCTTAGAAAACACCATTTTTCTGAAAGAAACCATCACTAGGCATACCTCCGCTGAAGTGCTGTGGGAACTCAGCCCTGACGCAGTATATCAACAATACCTCATTGATTATATTTCGAGTTTAATTTTAATTATTATCACTACCGTGATTTCTAACAGTTATTCCTTGGATGGTGGCTTATTGAAGGTTCTTCTTGTATTAATTGGATTCATTCATTTTTTGCTTTCTCTTCTTCCTCCAGTTTATCTCCACTGTTGCCGTGGTATACCTCTTCTCGTGTATGTGTTATCTTTTTTTTGTATGCCTCCCTGCCGCCGCTTTACTGCCCCCGACTCGTTCCCCCGTTTCTTTGATTTTTTGGTCCCATGTTCTGTATTCGATTCATCATTCTTGTGTATAGATACCATTTCCTGAGAAAAACTATGCATTTCCATTGAATTGCAAGAAATTCAGCCCCCGGCGTATTAAGCCAATAGTACGCCACAGATCAGATTGTCCATTTATTACCCAAGTCAACGCTTGTTTATCTAAGAAACTCTGTTTTTCTTAACGAATAACACCATTATTGCCTTGCTATAAATTTACGATGACAGCGGTCGACAGTTTCAAAGGTTTAGATGTATAATCACTTCTCAGATTTTCGATGAAAGTAGTTTGAATCAGCCCCTCACCAGTTTATTGCAATATTTATAATGCAGAATGCAACACCACAAAAACACACTCTTTTTAATACAATACGAATTATGTACGTAATTAATCACTAATTGTACTTCCCAAGATATGTATTATTCCTCAAACCTGTCGCTTACTTGACACTTTAAAAGTTTGCAAAAAAATATGCAACACCACAAAACACACTTTTTTTAATACAAACACAAATTATGTACGAAATTAATCACTAATCGTACGCCCCAGGTATGTATTATTCCCCAAACCTATCACTCACTTTTGACACCTTAAAAATTTGCATAAAAAATATACAACACCACAAAACACATTCTTTTTGATACAAATACAAATTATGTACGAAATTATCTATTATTCACTTGACACCTTAAAAGTTATATTTTTTGCACCTTGTATTTAGCTAGGGCTTGGACCTAAAAAGCCTTGCAATGGTTTTATACGGCAAACACTTGTTAATCATTAAGACAAATAAACTTGGATATATAAACTTGGGTGGTACTTTAAAAATGAGAAGATACTTAGCTTATCTATTCCTCTTGTGTATTGCCTGGTTCTTTAAGCTTGTTTCCTTATGCATAGCACCGCCACTAAATACTCTGTATTAGTTATTTTCAAATATTAATTCTATTTTAATTTTGTTCTTTTGTTATGATATATGGATTTGCGCGGAATTCTTTAATCTACAAATTCACCTAATTTTTATCAAATTTAGCGGGCTTTTAGCGGGCGTTTTCACGTTTTAATGGCAGCGTTTTTCGGACGCGTCCGTTCGCTCGGAAAGCACAATTCGAACTTCGATAATGAAAATAAGTTGATGAGATACAAAATGAAAAGAATTATCCAGAGGACTGTCCCTTGGGAACTTCATACTCAATCGTTCTAATTTCACTCAAAAAATCATTAATATTTACACATAGTGTCTTGTTAAGTAGTTCTTTTTATAATACGAATCACTTGATATGCTTCTCCTCATGTTTAGATCTTACAAGCTGGTATTTTGGATTTATAACTTGATATGTCTTAAACAAAATAATTTGCCTGTAATTTTATCAATTTAGCCACTAACTCAATGTATATTTCATATGATTAGTCTTTTGTCAAACAACAATTAAATGTTTCCTTTCTGCTTTAGATATATTCTATAGTGTGTTTATAAATTGATTTTATTTAAAAGTATGTACATCATCATTAATAAATAGGATTACAATAAAATTAAAATAAGCGATTGTCATTATTTGTTTAAGAGAATTTCAATTTTAATTTCCTAGAAAGCTATCCAAAATGGAAAAGCTTTGTGTATTTGTTTGATTGATTAAATTTCATTTTATCCTACATAAAATGACTACGTTTGAAGTAAAGGATACGCATATTGCTCCTGGTAATTTTTATAAAAGCAAATTAAAAATATAAAAGAAAGGTCGCCACACGTTCGTTTATTTTTATCATATCATAAAAATAAATTATTGTAAATATGTTGATGTATTTACGTTTTCGTTATGTATAAATATATTCGTGCCGAACAAAGTCACCAGATAAGACGGAAATGCCAGATCTAGAAATTATTACATATACTACGGGAGCCCACCCTAAGTGCCCGTGCACCCCCCCCCCCCCCCCCCCCCCGATCCTTTAGGACAATGTTTTTCATAAAGATTAAAGCCTAAGGAACAATTTAAGACATGTCCTAAAAAAAAAATTTGCAAATATCATTTTTGTCATTTAACACAAAAACTAAAAAAAGATGGAGAAAAACTTTCTGTACAAAAAATAAAGTGCATAAAATTTTCTACAATTTTGTTCCTATACAATATTTGCATTGGAGTTACCATTTTCCAGATAAATGATTCAGCTCTTAAGATAAAATATAAGATTCAGTATAAAACGTAACACTACGGAAGCCCACCTTAACTGTCCGTGCATCCCCCCGATCCTTGGGGACAATGTTTTTCATAAAGATTAAAGCCTAAGGGTAAAAACACAAAGAAAGCAGGTTGCCTGCTTACTGGTAGTCAGCGCCTATAAGCGCCAATAATTAAGTACGCTTTTAAACGTTCCCGTACATAGACAAAGCCGGCTACCAGTAAGCAGGCAACCTGCTTTCTTTGTGTTCTTACCCTTTTAAAAGCGTACTTAATTATTGGCGCTTACAGGCGCTGACTACCAGTAAGCAGGCAACCTGCTTTCTTTGTGTTTTTACCCTAAGGAACAATTTAAGACATGTCCTAAAACAAATCAGCTGGCTGTACTTTCAAAATGGCGTCAATTTAAAAAAAAATGCAAATATTGTTTTTGTCATTTAACACAAAAACTGGAAAAGATGGAGGAAAACTTTCTGCACAAAAAACAAAGTGCATGAAATTTTCTACAATTTTGTTCCTATACAATATTTGGATAGAAGTTACCGTTTTCCAGATATCATTGTTACCGTTTTCGAGATAAATGTCTGCAAATTATAATATTATTATTATTATTAATTTTTTTCAGTTTATTTTATTTTATTTTTATGTTAATAATATAAAGTTATATTATACGCCTTACAATAATTGTCACAGTTATTTCTTTTAAATGATTTACCGATATATGAATTTCCATGTTTTCTTAATTTTGGACTCATTTATCTGGAAAATGGTAACTCCTATCAAAATATTGTATAGGTACAAAATTGTAGAAAATTTTATGCACCTTGTTTTTTGTAACGAAAATTTTTGTCCATCTTGTTTAGTTTTTGTGACAAAAACCACATTGGCAACAGTTTTTTTTAACATATGGCCGCCATTTTGAAAGTACAACCAGTTTTTTTTTTAGAATATGTCTTAAATTGTTCCTCAGGCTTCAATCTTTATGAAAAACATTGTCCCCAAGGATCGGGCGGGGGGTGCACGTACAGCTAGGGAGGGCTCCCCTACTAATAGTCTATTAAATTTCTCTTTTAATAAGAAAAAGTCCGAAAATAGTTATAGTGGAGTCAGTTTAAGATGGATGCAGATCCTGCGGAAATTGTTTGTCATGACGAATATAACAAAACCCCAAAAGCTTGATTTCCAAAAGGGGATGGAACCGTGTTTTTTTGGCCGAAAGGGGGTTTTTTGAAATTTTAAGGGTCAAATTTGCAGTTTTAATTTTATTTTGACCACTTAAACAATTAGTTAAGGAACGAAAATGGCATCATTTTATTATTGGAATCTCCAGTTTAAATTCTTTGAAGATCAGACCACCCTCCCTGACGGTGAGAGGTAAACTCTCATATGGTCAGATGCTACTATACGTCGGACAAATGTCACTGGCGCATAGCGACTTGCTTTTTTGCAAGTACCAAGAGCGGGGACCTCTAGCCTTAGTGGGTTATACTCACTGTTTATGAAATAGGATTTGAAGGAAACAACTACTCAGCGGACAAAGACCCCGACCTGCATTGAATTACACCTTCAAATCGTGATCAGTAACCAACTATCCACCGTCACTTCATTTGATTCAGTTTGTACAAGACTAGCAAGTTGACGACTATCATTTGTCTGTTCCATGACCTATGGCATTATATTTATGTCATTCGGGATGGATACATATCGATCAGCAAACAGAACTTCTCCTTTTTATTCTGCTCACAATGTCTCGTCGATTTGCGTGAATTTCTCTATCTGTTATTATCGGCAAGTCCCACATAATTGTTGGCAACCGTTGCTATTAACAACCTTCTCAGGGGCATATTCAGAATATTTTTCCAGTACTGGTATATCGAAATGCTTTCACAAAACCCAGTGGAGATATCTGGTCACTCTGTTCTGTCGGTGAGTATACTCCGATGGTTCCGATGGTGGTAGTACATCCAGCCACCACATGACTTACATGCCCTTCTTCTAGGCCGCACATCCTACACTTGCTGTCAACTGGCTGTTTCAAGATCATACCAGTATTGGAAAAATATCTGATATTTAGTGCTTGGTCCTGCGCTGCCACTATTAAACTTTCTGTTTCTCCCTTCAAGCCTGAGCTGTTTAACCACTGCACAAACGTCTACTGCTGGTCGGTCGAGGTTGTGGAAGAATTTTCCGTGCATTGGCTTTGTGCAGAGTACTTTTATTTTCCTCTTTTCGATGCTGGTTTTAATTTTCTTCTTGGCTTCCTAGTCAGTGGTTTCGGCTCCCAGATATTCTTCCTGGATTTTTCGTGCTTCCTTCTGGATGAAATACAACTTCTTAACCTTATTATGCTCTTTAACTAGCCATGTGAATTTGTCCTTCCCCAGTCGAATATACGCGCTCAGTCCCACGATAGATGAATCATGCAGATTATAGCTTAATCAACGGCCGCCGTCCTTCCTCTTAACGTATAACCCGTTCACATCTGATTTTGGATGATGAATTCCGCCCATTGTTAAGATTTCCTCGTCTTCCTGTCCATTCTCGCGATGTCACTTCGAAGCCAATCGACAATTCCAAAACCGTAGGTGGGTAGCTGGGACAGCAATAGTGTTTATTGCTGCGATTTTGTTTTTGGCGTTTAGCCTGGTCTTAAGAACTTGCCTAATGCGACGGTAGTACTCCCTGCATGTCGTCGTTGTCGATTCGCGCATTCCTCAACAAGATCCTTATATGTTTCTCCCAGATCCATACTTCGTATTGCAGACTGACCACTCAGAACGATGTTCTGACTCTGCACATTGTGCACATGTTTACCTCGCTGAAGGACCACTGTGGCGGCGCATTTGCCTAAGCCAAATTCCATCTTGATTATTATTATTATTGTCATTATTATATATCTGCCGTAAGTACTTAAATCTCTTGTCATTAGCTATTTTAGTTAAACCTTATATTCAGTTGATCCATTTTATGCTCTATTTTCGCTGGTTGCCATTGTGCAGATAGACGGGCTGTGTTGTATAATAATGCTTTTGAGATGTTGGTCTGGAGACGCGTGTTACGAATAGCCCATCTAGTAGGAGAGCTGGCAAACATTATGGTGAACGATAATATTAAAAATTTTCACAGATGGCAGTCCATTCTTTGGTCTTTGGGTATGTCAAAACCAATCGTCTGCCATTTCAAAGTGGAAGCATTAACTTGAGGGGGTGATTTTAGGTTTTAGTGAACCATATTGTTCAAGAAAAATTTTTGCAGAGGTGACTAATATAGTTAGTCTAGGCGGCAATTCTACCTAGGCAGACGATTTTTTTGGTAGCATTATCCATAGCAGACGCAACTCAAAATGGCAAAAAATCACATTTCGGTGGACTATATTTTTCAAAAATAATTTTCGCGTCCTTCGGTTTGTCTACTTATGGTTTAATAAATAACGAATCGGCAGACGAAAAAATCGGTAGCATCGTCCTAGCAGACGCTGTCAAAGTGACAGATCCGGTTTTGATGAATGACATCTATTAAGAAACATTATGTAAGGAATGATAAATACAACTCAAGATTATATTCTCACCCGGGCAGACGATTTTTTTCGTAGATATGTGTATGGCAGACGCCTCCTGTCAAAGTGGCAAAAATCACGTTTCGGTGAACCATGGTGATCAAAAATAATTTTTGCGCCGTTCGATTCGTCTATCTATGGTACAATGAATAACGAATCGGCAGACGAAAAAATCGGTAGCATTTTCCTAGCAGACGCTGTCAAAGTGAAAATTTTTTATTTTTTTTCCTTATATAAATAGGTTTAGAATGTTGCAACGAAATTTTAAGTTTGAACAACAAAAATCTGTCTGTAGGTCTGTCTGTAACCTTTTTTGTGCGCACAATTACTCTGGAACTGTTTAAGATATTGACTTATGATGTATCTATGTATTGTAACGAGATCTGGAACTAGATTATATTTTAAGCTTATTTTGTCGAAGGGTGGCAAAGCAAACAAGTAAGAGTTAATAAAATTGGGATTTAGTGTATGTACGAGAATCCAAGGTCTTAAAAATTTTTGGCATCAGCCATCCACATCCTATTATTTAAATGGACCAAAGGTCTCAAATTTTTTTTTGACATCAGCCACTGCCGCTACGTCCATCCCATATTAAATGGGCTGAAGAAATAAAATTGTGATCAAGTGTGTGTACGAGAAGCAAAACTATCAAAACATTTTGCCATCGACCACCGCCACGGCCATCCCGTTACCTTCGTCCCATCATCAAATTACCCGATTCGTTATTTATTAAACCATAAGTAGACAAATCGAAGGACGCGAAAATTATTTTTGAAAAATATAGTTCACCGAAATGTGATTTTTTGCCATTTTGAGTTGCGTCTGCTACGATAATGCTACCAGAAAAATCGTCTACCTAGGTAGAAATGCCGTCTAGACTAACTATATTAGTCACCCCTGCAAAAATTTTTCTTGAACAATATGGTTCACTAAAACCTAAAATCACCCCTTCAAGTTAATGCTTCCCCTTTGAAACGGCAGACGATCGGTTTTGACATACCCAAGACCAAAGAATGGACTGCCATCAGTGAAAATTTTGAATATTATCGTTCACCATAATGTTTACCAGCTCTCCTACTAATCGCACTTTCATATTTTCCCGAATCCTTTAATTTTTTGGCCATATCAACTGCAGAGAGGACAACATAAAACGGTTAATAGTTTAAGGAAAACCAAATGGCAAAAGGCGAAGAGGACGCCCTCCGAAACGTTGGGCTTATGTTACCAAGGAGCTGATGAGGCTGTGCGCTTATCAGGTAACCGCGTCAAATGGCGTGATACTGTCAGACGTGCTATACATCAAACAGAAGCCAACTAGAATAACGCATGGATCAGAAAACCCCTAGCAAGACGTTGTGAATAAAGCGAAGTCATTGTGCATGTAATTATCGGTTGTTTTGCGGCAATTTACAAATTTCATGTAGTCAGTCGTATGTAGAAAAATGTGCTGGTTCCAAAAAAAATATTGTTTTAACTTTATACCCCATCTATGGGAATTCCCTCTAAGTTCCATGTCTAAGTAACAGAAAACTAAATTGGTTGCTTAGTTTGGCAATTATCCAACAGATGGCGCGCGCGATGTCATAATTTGGAAAATTACAGAATGATTGAGAATATTCTGGAGCTCTCATATTTGGGTATATAAAGGAACAGAGAAGCCGAGTGAGTACAGTTCAGTTCAGTTCAGTTCAGTTAGTAAGTCAGATAAGATCAAGTAAACAAAGTAATAAAGTGACTAAAGTAGTGAATTATAGTATTTAGTGGTATATTAGTGAAGTCATTATTTTTTGTAATTAGTACGTAAAGTTAATAAATCAGTGTTAGTATTTATTACCCTAGTGTTATAATTTCCGGATCTGCGGTACAGGGTGTTTACAAAAGAGAAACACGTAATAATATATTTGAAAAGCAAGGTTAACTACCACAGCCACGAGAATACGTGCAAAAAATGAAGAAAAAACTTTTATTTTCAACATTTCTCCGTTAAACAAATATCTAAGAAGATATATGCATTATTCCATACACGTGCCAGACCCTGTAGCTATTTGTTTATTTCTTCTCTAGCGTTTAAAAATAGTACAGTTTTATTATTATTGATGTTTTTTAGAACTGGACTTGCATACTAAGTTTAAAATTATACCCACATTGATTGTAGTTGTTTACGACAAATTTTATGTTTCTCGTGTACAAGGTTCTTATCCAACGCAACATCAAAACAAGCCTGTAGTCTACTTTTACAAAAACATCCGAAAATGACATGCAATATTTAATGCATATTACATGTGATGGAGCGGTTCGTTATCAATTTATGGGCGTCACATATTTCAATAAAAAACGCATAGGACATCGCCACTGTAACGCGCACTCTAAATTTAAAACTTCATATAAACAACACACATCGAAATGACGTATGGCTGTTTCCCATTTGAGCGTGACTGATTCTTGTCCATCTGTTGTGATTTAATTAAAGCTATAAATTAATTTTTATACACAGCAATCAGTAGAACAAACTTATTAGTGGTCGGCCTCGAAATAAAAACGACGCGTCTCTGATTTCATTCGCTGGTGTCCATTTTTACACATATTTGATTAACACTGAACATTATAACGGTTTCTTGTTTCATCTTTATTGAGAATAAGAAATCCTAATATTCTAGTACAATAGGAAATTTGCACAAAAAATAAAATTGAATGAAATCACACAAAATCGTAAACTAACATTATTAGAAACACCATAGACCACAAATACTTTAAAAAAATCTCCACAAATATAAGCGATTAAAACCTGTTTGATTTTATCTACTCTTGAAACATGAATACTAGCGTCTAGGTAACACCCTATAACAACTGATCCTAAAGTGGAGAGGGTACTAAATGTAATAGAGAAAAACGGCACTTTATTTAAATATGATTTTTTTTGAAAAGTTAACATAACTTTGTCACCAAAAAAGATCAAAAGCTGCATATTCAAAGAGCTTTACGATATGTACTAATTAATTGTTGCCAAGAGTGTCATCAACTGTGGATTGTTTCAAGATATTGTGTCAGTAATTTAAATTGTACATTATACTGTAAAAATAAAAAGTGCGACGCTGTTTAAATTGAAAAGTCGTTATTATTAAATACCTATTTTAAGAGCCTATTCACACAAACTTCTTTTTTTATTACAAGCTTTGGGTTGCAGTGATTATTTATCATGTTGAGAGGTCTACAGACGATCCAACCAACCAACCGAACTACGCGGTACACTTTGAAGTTTGCCATGCGAATTCGTAAAACTGCTGGACCCAACATTGTCGGTACGCTTTGTGTTGCAGAACCCTCCAGAATCGACCTAAGTCCAAAGCAAAATGAAAATTCGACTTAGGCAAAAATTTCATTTACGGACATTTTCAACAGTCTGAGGGACTTCAGAGCCACAGACTAGCCCATAAGAACCATTATGAGTTCCATAAGGCATTCGAAACAACCAGGTGAAAATTCGAAGAATCACCAAATTTTCACTTAGGAAAATATGTTTTGGTTCAGAATATGAGAGTGAAAGTATATAGTGGCAAGGATTAGAATATAATATACTTTTTCAAAGGTGCAACAAAGTTGGACTTTCAAAAATATATTTTTTTTAAAGTACGCCAAAATTGGACTTGAAAATGATTTTTATCAAATGTACGCCGAAGTTAGTTTAAAAAGTACTCCAAAAAGGCACTTTGAAAGATATTAAAATATTTTCCATTTTATTCCTCCGCCGAAGACATTGACCATAGAGGTACAGTCATTGAATGCTCTGTTCTAAAGACTGAATGTAAAATTGTAACGATGCAATGCGTATAAAAGGCGAAACCGACGATCGTGACAAAGACGGCGTAGCGCCGATAAGCAAAAAATTGATAAAAATCAATGAACACGCACAAGGTCAGTTTCTCGCATAAAGCGAGTTTGGATTCACCCAGCAGCTCGCAATTTGGTCGAGCGCGTTGAGTAGTCCATACAAAGCGATGGTAGCAAAGCCGATAGCAGGGCTTTCCAAATAATAAAGTTATAGAGGAAAACTCCTTGTGCATAAAAAACCAAAAATTCAATTTTGCCAAAAAGTCGCTCGGAGGTGGATCGTCGCAATTTTGCTAATATTGAACACCTACATCAAGGGCAAGTAAGTTGTGGACTGACCGAACGCTATCTAACTTATGTAGTAGTAAGTCCTTAGGAATGTGTGTTAGAGCTAAGTAGTCTCTAGCGAAACTAGATTTTTTTTAGTAAAACATTTTTATGTTATAATCGGTCAGCTGTAATTACCAAATTACAAAAAGTCTAAGACTTCTCTGAAAAAAAGCTTGCATTTGATTCTGGGAAGGTGTGTATGAATCTTTTCTGCGCTTTAAGATTCATTTTGGATTTATCCACCAGATGTCAGTCCGTTACTAAAGTTGTTAGTTGAATTTCTGATTTGATTTTAAATTGTTTACAATCAACCAATCAGATGTATTCTGTGTATATTTTTTTAGGCCTGACATGCGCCGTAGCGCACACTACAACCGCCTAAAGCGTTTACGCGAAGTCCTTAACTCAGTTTTGCTTAGTTAGATGTGTTAACTTAACACATTTAGTAATGCTTGACAACACTAAGCCAAGTAATATTAAGGCGCGTTTACGCGCAAGAATTTCAATGTCAAGACCATTCTTAACAGTTTTAACGTTAGCTTAACTCTTCGCGTAAATGTGGTGAATATAAATAAAATTAAAATTAGTGGTTATAAAGAAATGTATAGCAATTCGTTCAATATGTTGCAACACTAAAATCATAAATTTTACTAAGCTTTACACAATTAGTCGCTGAGACTATCTTTGTATCCATGTTTTGTTAATTTAGATTCAATAAGGGTTGAACTGTTTTTTGTATTACTTGGTAGTTTATTGAATTGGTCATAAAGAATTCATAGTTTTTTTTTATAATTAGTTCTAGTTACGTTATTGTTTCTTGTGTTATGTTGATGGATTTCATTTGAGTAGGATGTAAATCCATAAAAGATTATGGTAAAAGCAAATTCTAATTTTGTAGGTATATAAATATCATGAACATGATGAATAATCTATTTGATAAAGATATTAATAGCGCAGTAATCAAAGTGGGGTTGAACTAATTATTTTATTATAGGCAACTATTCTAGCTGCAGCTCTAGATAGGAAGAAGAAGAAGAAGTTTTCTTGTAATTTTCTTTTCACCTCATCCAGATTACATCCTCTACACTTGGGGCTGTATATAACTCCCAGTGTATGGAGGTGTTTGTTTAGCCTGCATTGTTTTTAATAATCCTATTACTCCTGGTCATCTGGAGACAATGTTTGCTTAGCTTACGACTGGATGTGACCAAAGCCATTCTGCTATGTCTGCAGCTGCTTAGACCACTTCAATAGTTCGCGTGGTGTTTTAGTGTATAGTTCTTTAACAGGGAACTGTGGACTGAATCTGAGAGCCATGCAGGGCGCTCTCAGATCCTTTGCGGGCTAAAGCGTCCGCTTCTTCTTTACCCTGAATTCCATAGTATCCTTCCACCCAAGGAGCTGGACACTATTGTTTTGTGCAAACACATCTAGGGCATTTCTAATTTCCAAAACCAGCCCAGAGCCTGTCCTACAGTTATTTAAAGCAACCAGGGCTGCTGTGCTGTCCGTTGATATGCGCACCATTTTACCATTGACGTTTGCCTTCGTGGCTTCTATTACCGCTTGCAGAATCCCTACTAGTTCCGTCTGGAGGATAGTGGCATGTGTGCCTAGCGGTATTACCGAGTGTAGATCTAGGTCTTCTTAGTAGACCCCAGCTTCTTTTCCACAGTCCATTTTTGAACCATCGCATCGTTGATTAATATATCCGGTTCATTACCGGTTTAAACTACCTATACAGGGTGTTTCGAATCTTGGAGACTATTATACGTATCTAGTTCAAAGTTGGTAACGACACGTTTTTCAAGTTGCTAATTACAATGGTGATATTGCCGATGCCATATTTTATAGATGGCGCTTTTACATGACACTTTAAGCAGGACTTTTACATGACACTTTAAGCTATAACATTTTTGAGGTTAGGTTTTGGACATCGTCTTCCATTGTAATCGAAACGCAATGTGGTTTCCTAAAGAAAAGGTGTACTTGTTTAAACGCGATAAAATGCACGCTTTCAGAGAAATACGCGATTTAAAACTTTATCACACACCAGTTAGAGGAAATTCAATTGTACCTAAAATCGGTTTCTTATCTAGTAGGTTTACGTCAAGTATGATGTCTTGAAAGCGTCAATAATGCTTGTTGTAGAGACAATATACGAATACAATTTTTTTACTATACCACTCTGTATCTTGAAAACGAAAAGAGTTAGACCGCTACTTTTTGGGTTAAATCGACTTATTTTTATGTCAAGAGTCTACGCTATGCGTTGTTCTAATCTTTTCAAAACACCCGAGGTGTTGAATTTCTTCGAACTGGTGTGTGACAAAGTTGTAAATCGCGTATTTCTCTGAAAGGGTGCATTTTATCGCGCTTAAACAAGTACACCTTTGCTTTAGGAAACTAAATTGCGTTTCGATTATAATAGAGGACGATGTCCAAAATCTAACCTCAAAAAAGTTATGGCTTAAAGTGTCACGTAAAAGTCCTGTAACTAGCGCCATCTATAAAATATGGCATCGGCAATATCACCATTGTAATTAGCGACCTGAAAAACATGTCGCTACCAAATTTGAAGTAGATACGAATAATAGTCTCCAAGATAGAGACAAATTACGAATACAATTTTTTTACTTTGCCACCCTGTATATTGAAAATGAAAAGAGTTAGACCACTACTTTTTGAGTTAAATCGACTTGTTTTGATGTCAAGTATCTACGGCTAAGCGTTGTCCCAATGTTTTCGTAATACCCTGTATATAGGGAGCATACGGTCGGTCCCCATTCCCAGAAGAAGAATTTGTTTTGTAGCCTCTTCTAGGATACGGGCATGTCTCGTAGCCGTGCCATTAATATACCATTTGCCTACAGACTGCAATCTCGGGGCAGTCCTCAACGCCACCTCCTCTATGTATAAATTTAGAAGGGTGATGCAGAATATAGTCTTCATGCACCTGTAGGCGTTGTTTTCAATTCTTGCCTTACTCTGGGCCACCGACTATGGCTGGTCTTATCACAGCAGTGTATAGTCAGAGGGAGATCCTGGGTGAGAAACCTCTGGACCTACTGACTGCCCTGCGACACTGCCAGGAGGTCGCACATGCTCTGTTTATCTTCCATATGTCTCTTCCAATTTAGAGTTCGGCCAAGTATAACTCCCAGGTACTTGACCTCACTCGCTAAGTGGATTTGACTGCTCGACAATTTGGGCATTTTCCTATTTGGTAGTTTCCTTTTCTTGGTGAATAATACTAGCTCAGTTTTCTGGGGGTTAACCGACCAACTTGAAAGCTGTTTGCATGAGTTCGCATAGCAGGCCCTCGAAATTTCCGTTTAGCAAGATGGTAATGTCATCTACGTAACCTATTGTACAGAAGTCCGAGTCATTGAGGCGTTGTAGGAGGCTGCCGGCAACCATAACCCACAGTTGGGGTAATAGAACGCCACCTTGTGGACAGTCTCTATTTACCACGCCTCTAGTCTCTATTGGACTTAAAATGTAGAGAATTTTATGGAAAATATTTTTGCTTAAAAATGTCATTTCGATAATATGTACCGTTACGAAGATATAGCCATTTTTCTTGTTTTCTTCGCCATTTCTCTTAGATAGCGTCGCGACGTCCTGTTCGCAAATTCAGTGGCTTATTCAAAACATATAAAGCGCATTTCTTTTTGTATATACTGACTAAAAATTATCAATCGTATAAAAAAATGTAAAAGATCGCAGTTGTTGAGAATTTTATGGAGAATGTTTTTGATCTGAGGTATCATTTCGATACGATTACAAAGATACAGCCATTTTTCTAATTGTCATCATCATTTTTTTCAAATGGCGTCGCGAGCGTCGTGACGTAGTGTTCGCAAATTCAGGAGCTTATTCAATATCTATATCGTTGCCATATTTCAATACTTCTCGACCTTTTGCGAGCTCGAATGTATATACTGACTGAACTGATATGTATATTAAGTTTGTATAAAATTTTTAAAATACACAGAAAAATTTTGCATATGGAAATCAACATTAAGTTGACAAATGTTAGATCATATATTTCCATAATGTACACGCAATGAATATCATACAATCTCGTATTTGAAATTATATTGTAATTTGTCAAATAGGTTAAGATATTTTAAAATGTTTTTTATCAACAAACATACTAAAGAATATGCAATATTTTTTAATAAAAGAGACACTTTTACATGGACTTAAATGGTAATAAAGAAAAAAATATTCCTCATTTACAGGAACTTAAAATTCATTATTTTTCCTAATCTTCTTTGCAGGAATATTATATAAAAAAAATTGAGCCGCCTTCAAAAAAAATACTTAAAAATTATGAAATAAAATTTCACCGTCGCACAGTGGGGCAAATAGCTCATTTTTTGGACAAGCGATAATTCCCAAGCCTGGAATTAATGAAATTTAAAAATTTTTTTTTAAACTCTTCGTTATAAAATTGCCTTTAATTCTATCGAGCCCGAATTTTGAAATTTGAAAATTAAAGGACTTAAATTTTGAAGTAAATTAAAATTTTATCAAAAGATTGTTTAAAATTATAAAAAATTGTTACTTGGGGAGTTTTTTTGGTTTCTAATCTCATTTCTGATCCCCAAATTTTGCGATTCAAAAAACCAAGATAGCGGATCCAATATGGCGGCCATAATATTTTTTTAAATGAAATGTACATGCACAAACTGTTAAAAATTGTTACTTAGGACTTTTAAGGGTTTCTGATCGAGAATCTGAAATCTAAATTACGTAATATCGTAATCCAAAATGGCGAATCCAATATGGCGGCCATAATATTTTTTTTAATTGACATGTAAATGTGCAAATTGTTAGGGGTTTTAAAGATTGCTGATCATGAACCTGAAGTCCAAATTACGTAATATCGAAATCCAAGATGGCCCGTAAGTTAAAAAAGAATGACAAATCAAGAAGGAAACTGTTAAAATTTGTTTTTCGGGGGTTTCGCAGTTTGCTAATCTCGTTTCGGATATTAAAATTTCGATATTTTGCAAACCAGATAATTAAATTCAATATGGCTGCCATAAATTTTTAAAAAATTATGATGTACATGTGAAAATAGTTAAAACTTGTTACCTGCAGATTTTTGCGACTACGCATTCGTAATTTCGAATTCTAAGATGGCAGATTCGAATATGCCATCTTATAAAAAAATGAGATAACCAATCAAAAATGTTGACATCTTTAAACCAAATTTTTAATAATTTGCGTATGTACATTTCATTAAAAAAGATATTATGGCCGCCATATTGGATCCGCCATATTGAATCCGCCATCTTGGATTACGATATTACATAATTTAGACTTCATATTCATGGTCAGAAACCCTTAAAAGCCCTAAGTAACAATTCTTATCAATTTGCGCATGTACATCTCATTTAAAAATATATTATGGCAGCCATATTGGATCCGACATCTTGGATTTCGATATTACGTAATTTGGACTTCAGATTCGTGATCAGCAATCTCTAAAACCCCCAAGTAACAATTTTTAACAATTTGCGCATTTACATGTCAATTAAAAAAATATTATGGCCGCCATATTGGATTCGCCAATTTAGATTACGATATTACGTAATTTAGATTTCAGATTCTCGATCAGAAACCCTTAATTTTTAACAGTTTGTGCATGTACATTTCATTTGAAAAAATATTATGGCCGCCATATTGGATCCGCTATCTTGGTTTTTTGAATCGCAAAATTCGGGGATCAGAAATGAGATTAGAAACCAAAAAAACCCCCCAAGTAACAATTTTTTATAATTTTAAACAATCTTTTGATAAAATTTTAATTTACTTTCAAAATTTAAGTCCTACTTTTGAAATTTCAAAATTCGGGCTCGATAGAATTAAAGACAATTTTATAACGAAGAGTTTAAAAAAAAAAATTAATTTCATTAATTCCAGGCTTGGGAATTATCGCTTGTCCAAAAAATGAGCTATTTGCCCCACTGTGCGTCGCATCGCCCAGTTAATTGAACCTTATTACCTAATATCGATATTGGTCTCGCGGAATATGCCCTTATACCATTCTTCATTTCTAGCTTAATCAGCTCTCTTTCTAATTAGTTATTTGGAATATTGGCCGTGTTTTGCCTCACGAGGCGGGCCATATTGATTGTTGAACAAGCATGTTAGTGGGGGAGGGTTGGGCAGTCGTAAATTTTATTTAGAATGGGCCCTGGCCCATTGTGTTGCTAAGTCAGTATAAGTTGAACAGAATTCGAATAAAAACATTTATATGTGCAATATGACTATATAAATGGTCTATATTACCTAAAACATTAAAGTCATAATGGTCAATCAATGTAGTGATTATTCGCGAAAATCATCCACCAACAGATGGCGCTCTTATAATAGCGAACAACAAAGTTTTGACATATAATTGGCATTTGTGACATTAGAAAAAAAGTTTAATACAATGAAAATTGTGTTTGGTAGTGTTTATAGCTTCCTAAAATATTTTTAAAAAGTATGAAAAAATGTCTAATATAATTTAATCAAGTAATTGAGATTTGTTTTGACAGTTCCAGCAACAAAGTTAACCTTTCATCAAATGTCAATAGAAAATGGATTTGTTGTTCACCATTATTCAAGTTATACTGTCAGAACGTAGATGTCGCCCAGTCCGTGATTTTCCGCGAATACTGCACTCTTTTCTCTTTATAAATAAATGGCATCACAAAAAAGTGCAAATATAACAGAGGAAGAGATACAACTTACTAAACTAAATATAAAGATAATAATATTAAAAAATTACATAAATAATAATAAAAAATATGTTAATACATACCTCCAAACACATGCTTTGTGAAATCCTCCGTGCTTGTGTTGTGTCCATTTACAGCAGTTGACATATCCGGCGAAATTTTAACTTCGGTCCCCGCCACCTGCAAGAAAAGAGTACATGAGAAATTATTACTAATTGAAACCTGAATTTCCATTATTTTATTTAAATGCACAGTAAAATACTAAACTTCCAGTTAAAATAAAGTCCAGTCGTTTTTGGAGATGGCAAAATTGACAATAAAGCAAGTGAGACATGTACATTTTTACCTAATAGTAGAGTAAAATCTGGAAGTAAAGTCGCTTAGTTTTCGAGAAAAAAAAAACCGGCGTAGAACCAAACCAGCTTAGTGGAATTCTTTAGTAAGATAATCGTGTACACGAAATCGTTTTTTACGACATTTTTCGGTGGTCGAGAACTTTTTTATTTCGGAAAAACTCAAAAAAATAGATTTTTAATGAAATATGATTTTTAACGTCTCCACCGCTATATCTCTGAAAATATTTGTGCTATCAAGCTATTTTTTTTTTTTTAGATTAAAGTAGACACAATAGCGCTTCGAACAATGTCCCACGTGAACCAGATTTATTTTTTTTTAAGTTGGTAAAATAATAGGAAACTCAAACTTGTTATTTTCAGTACCGTAATTTTAGGCAATCGAGAAAAAAGTTTATTTATGAAAATTTGTATATACATGCTGCGTACAAATTGAAGCCAATAGTTGAAAAAAGTTTTTAGGATAAAAATTTTTCATGTCCCGTTCATAGTATTGAGTCAGCGATTTTTTTTAACGGACCAAATTCATATTCTTGCGCGCTCGGCTGTAGCAAGCCTGCCGACTGCAACGATCTGACGATCCCGGTCGGGGTGTATATAGTAGTTATTAATATTTCATATATTGTACAGTAGTATTGATCATATGTTGATAATATTAAGAAATTGTATAATAAATATTAAATAGTCTCCTTTTAATAATAAAAAGACAGGTGGTAGTAGTACAGTACTTAGAGGTAAAAAATATGCAAAACTTCGAAGTAATGTCATATTGAACGGATTTCATTCATTTTTGGCAGTATAATAGTAAATGTTTCACAGAAAAGTTTCTATATTGAGCGGCGACTTGTTAAAAAATATATGAAGTACAATCATATTTTAAGAAGAAAAGGTTCTATGCAATTTTTCACATAAATTAATAGTTTTTAAGTTATAACGACTTCAAAATTGCGATTTTAGCTTAAAAAAAGGTATTTCTAAACGGCTTTCGTCAAGTATCTCAAAAAGTATTACTTTATCGAAAAAATGTTATAGACCAATTACAGAAAGTACAAACTGGCAATTAATTATATTTTTTGTTTATTGATGTAGGATTAATAATTTCGGAGATATTTAAGTTTACATTTGGCATCCAAGTGTTCGTAAGATTTAGAGTGAGGGTTAAATATCTCAGAAACTGTGACACCTACGCCAAGGATACTAATAGATACAATAATAGGTACAATTAATTAAGCTCTTAACTATTTTTTTATTTGTTTATGTAGCATAAAAAACAAAGAAGTTATGACCGAAGCAATGTCCGTCTACACATTATTTTAATAACAACGTCGCCATTTTGTTACTGTAATTAGCCAGTAATTTAAAAAAAAAATTAATTTCAAACACGGTTTCTCATTAATATACAGCATGACGTAGATGCTCAAATTTTTTGGTTCGTATACAGCACTTGCTTTAGAAAAAATACAGTTTAAACTATAAAGGTATTTTCGATAAAACGTATTTTTTTTTCCTATTCCAAATATCTCAATAAA
Organism: Rutpela maculata; assembly: GCA_936432065.2. Lineage (NCBI taxonomy): Eukaryota > Metazoa > Arthropoda > Insecta > Coleoptera > Cerambycidae > Rutpela > Rutpela maculata. Next base: position 48,464,127 of record OW386285.2, read on the forward strand.
TATTAGTTTTGTTCAAAAATGTGTAGAGACCAAAAATAAGCTCATAAACTAATAATGAATTTCGCTTGTTTATTTATTTACATAGATTTAATAGTTTCAGAGATATGAGTTTACAAACGGCATCCGAGCGTTCATAAGACGAAAAATGCAGTTTAAATGTTAAATATCTCAGAAATTGTGACGCATGCTAAGAAAGGAAATTAAAGACAATTAATTGCGCTTTCAAATTATTTTTTACTCGTTTTGTTACTCTAATTAGCCAATAATTTAAAAAAATTATCTCAAATACAGTTTTTCGTTAAAATGTAGCATTACCTAAATGCTCAAATTCTTTTTTGCTCATTTAAAGCACTTGCTTTAGAAAAAAATGCATTTTAAACTTTAAAGGCAATTTCGAAACACTTGGATACCAAATATAAACTTAAATATTTCCGAAATTATTAATCCTACATCAATAAACAAAAAATATAATTAATTCCCAGTTTGTAGGGTGCTTTCTCTAATTGGTCTATAACATTTTTTCGATAAAGTAATACTTTTCGAGATACTTGACGAAAGCCGTTTGAAAATACCTTTTTAAAAGCTTTTATTTTAAGCTAAAATCGCAATTTTGAAGTCGTTATAGCTTAAAAACTATCAATTTATGTGAAAAATTGCATGGAACATTTTCTTCTTAAAATTTGATTCTATTTCATCTCCAATAAATATATATATTTTTTAAGCGCCACCCCCTCAGAGGGGGTGGCACATTTTTTATGAATGATATCTAATTTTTTAGATGACAGTAAGCAACTCCACCCCAACTTAGAATGCCATATATTAATCTAGATTCAACTAACGCTACGTCTACGCGACTAATCTGACCAACCATGCATGCGAGGTGTATTAATTGCGTCCCAATGTCGCGAGCTATATTTTGTCGAGCGGTTTAGGTTTTTTTAAAAAATGTAAATTTTTTATTTAAAACAAACTTTTGACAATTAATAGCGAATGAGTTTATTGCGTTAAAATACAAAGGTATGTATCTAAAGTACGACAATAACTAAACTTAATACTGTTACTACATCTATTTATAAGCTTCTTTATCTGTGCAATTATGCACAATTGCATCTTCTTTTGTTTAATACGGCGTCTGGATATCATAACTCCTCCATCGCTAGTGGAGAACTCGGAGTTTCCTTTTAGAAAGGACCGACGTTCGTCATTTCAGTTTCTTGGGGGGTTTCTCGTGTTTTTGGGTTGCTGGTAAAGATGTTGAAAGTTGGAAAGCCTTTGATCTTATATTTGTTATATATTTTCCATGATATAATTAGGACAGCAATGATAATTATTATAATCAGGGTATAGGTAAGCCAGGAATTAGATTCAATTAAGGTTGGTTCTAACATCTGATCCTTTATCTCTTCTTGCAGATTTTGTGTACGTCGTGACAGGTCTGTAAATTCCTCTAAGTCCACATGGTCCATGGTTGGTATATTGGTACCATCTCTTATAATTGAAAGGTTGCTATTTATTTTCACTAATGGAATGTTTATGGGTTCAAAAGTTCTCCGAAAGTTTTTGTTTGGATTAAGCTTATATTTGTCAATAACGCAATAGCATTGATCAGGAATTGTTATTAGATAATTTCCCTTGAGTTGTCTCTTTTTCTTCATCTCGCAATATGTTTCGGCTATAATAGTGGTGGGACTTGTAATTATCCATGAATTTGAGTTTTCGACCCTTTGAATTTTGGGATTGTTGATATTGATTTTTGTGAATGCACATCTGTTTTCTTCTTGGGAAAAGTCAATGAGTTGAATTTCACAGGGTTCGTTTGATGTCCTTTTTATAATAGAGTTGTGAGTACACAGGAATTTTTTCGATTCTATTTCTGTACAGGGTGTGTTCGTGTACGAGTACCAATCTGGGTTTATAAGTAGATAGCTTCTTCTGGGTATAATAGTGAAGTAAAAGTCGTTGTTCTCTACAGGCAATGGGTATAACTTGTAGTAGTCATAAGATACTGTCTCTATCAATGGTATTTTAATAATGAAATATGTATAGGAATTCTTCTGAAAAACTGAAGTTTCGCATAGTTTCTCGTACTTTATAATGTTTTCGAGAGTAGGTTGAAATGGTAGTTCTACTCTTTTTAGGTAATTCTGGATTTCTAATAGTTCTTTGATAAGATTAGTTGGTTTTATAATGGTTTGGTGCATTTGTCTTAAATTAGCAAAGGAAATTGCTGTCGAAAGTTCGTCTAAAAGATTGCAGATAAGTGACAGGGAGTGTGATAATTGGTCTAGGGTATTTTGTACAACCAATAATTCAATGCAGCGTGCTGTTGTTTCCATTTTCTCTCCAATTTCAGCCATTGCTGAATTAATTTTCTTTTGGTTCTCTACGAGAATCGTAATTGATTTATTTGTAGATTTAATGAGATCATCCGTAATTGATAAGTGTTTTTCCATGTCTATTTTTAATTTGGCTTCATTGTTAAATAATTTCTTGAAATTTTGCTCATATCTTTCGCCATCTTCGGCATCTAGGTTGCCTGTGATTGATTTTTCAATTGTACCAATAAAGTTAAATGCTCCTCGTGGTTTTCTAATGTGGTTTGGTAAAACTTGTTCGAATAATGTATAGGTTCTGGTTATTTCAAAGGATAGAGTTCTATTGATTTGGAATAGGAGGGTGTTTGTTAAGGAAGTTTGTTGTTTGTCGCAGGATAGATTCAGTTTTAGATATCTATTGATGTTTGCTAGGATTCTAATAATTTCGTCTTTTTCTTGAATAAAGGTTTCATATAACGGTTGTATGTCAAATGCGTTCATTATTTCCCATTCTGATACAATATTGTCTGCTGTACCCATGCGAATCGGTAGAAGTCCGGGGTTGTCATCTAGGGGTTTCCATTGGATGTCGTCGGCTGCTGCGAGGGTGGTGGTGCATCTGTAAGAGTAGATCTTAGGTCAGACAAATGGACTCGACGTTCTTTTTTATTTCTTAATCTAATCATGCAGGTATTGTCATTACTAATAGAAATTATTGGGAAGGGTCCCTTAAATTTAGGGACTGTTTTGGAACCTCGTTTTTTGGTTGCTCTGACATAGACCTTTTGACCTATTTTATATTTTTCTTGTGGATTTGTTATCTCTCTGTTCATTCTGTTGACTGTTGTTGTTTTTCGACTTTCGATTCTTTCGTAAATAATATCATAAAGTTGAGAAAGTTTCTTTCTATGTTCGTCTAGTGAATAATCGAAAACTATTTGACTGGTTTTCGTATCAAATAAGTTTTTACTTGGTGAATATCCAAAAACGACGTCGAAGGGTGTGTATCCTGTAGCAGAATGGTTTGTGTGGTTGTAAGCAATAACAGCTAGTTTCATAAGTTCTTCGGTAGTTTTGTTGTTAAGTTGTGGGTCTTGTCGAAATATTCGAAGGTGTTCAATTAGTGTGGAGTGGAGGCGTTCCACAATGCCATTTGATTCTGGATGGAATGGGGTTGTGAAGTGAAGATTAATCTTGTGATAAGCCAACAAGTTTTTTATTTGATTGTTAACGAATTCGCGACCATTATCAGTTGTGATTGCGGTTGGGGTTCCATAATGTTCGAAATAATCAATTAGGGCCTTCGCTACTTCACATGCTTCTTTGCATTGAATAGGAATTGCTTGTCCAAATTTCGAAAACGAGTCTACTAGGGTTAGGTAGATGTTTTGATCAATGGTAAATGTGTCCATGAAAACGACTTCGAATGGTTTTTGCTGGGTAGGTGTTTGGTTCATTGGAATTGTAGGTGGATGTCTATCGTATTTTCCTCTTTGGCATATATTGCATTTATTGATATATTCTTGTATTGTGGTTAACATATGACTCCAATAATATTTTTGTTTCAATTTATCATATGTTTCTTGTGAGCCTCTATGATTTGTTTTGCTTTCATGGTAAAATTGTATAACTTCGTTTATTTCTTCTTTGTTTCTTAAATATATTCTTTCTTGGGTACATCTTACTAATTTTGGGCCGTTGTTGTTAAAATATTGATTATATATTCGACAAAAGTCTTCGTACATTTTGTCGTTATCAAAATATATATAGAAGGTAGTTTCTTCAACTGTATGATCTCTCAATAGTTCAAGAATTTGATCGTCGTTGTCTTCCTTCGTGATTTCTGCATATAGAATAGTTTTGTTATCTACATGTAAAGTTCTGTTTCTTCTGGGATTCATTGAGACTGTTTTTATAAATATTTGTTTAGGTTTTGTGTTTATTACATCGTCTATGATTGGAATCGTGTTTCGTGGTTCATCGTCTTCGTTAGATCGAGCTGTAGAAATTTCAGGAATATCAATTTCATTTGTTTCATCGTCTGTGTCTTTCGTATTTTCAGGAGGGTTGAGTATTTCTTCGATTTCTTCTTGCGTAGGCGTTCTTAATTCTGTCTCCCTGTTTAGGTCTTGTATTATTCTGTCCAGTTCAGGATCATCTATGTTTACTTGCATCGATTCTGTGTCAATTGGGTGAATTTCAATTCTTGACAGCGCGTCCGCGTTCGTATTTAGCTTGCCTTTTTTGTATTCTATATCGAAATCATAGTCCTGTAGCTTTGTACGCCATCTGATGAATTTAGAGTTTTGTGGATCTTTTAATGAGAATAACCACCTTAGTGGTCTGTGGTCTGTATATATAGTGAAGCGTCTGCCGTACAGATAAGGCCTAAAATACTGGGTGGACCATACTAGACTCAAAAGTTCTTTCTCCACAACTGAGTAATTTTTCTCTGATTCGTTCAGTGTTCTGGATGCGTAAGCAATAGGTTTATCGCTTCCCACGATCCCCTGTGACAAAATACTTCCGATGGCATATTTCGACGCATCGGTTGTCAAAATAAATGGTTTGGAAAAATCCGGGTGTTGTAAGAGTGGGCTGTTGGTTAGAATGTTTTTACAAGTTTCAAAGGATTCTACAAACTCTCTTGTATGTTCTATTTTGGCTCCTTTCTTTAAACAGGCTGTTAATGGTCTTGTCAGTTTTGAGCAGTCTTTTATAAATTTTCTATAATATCCTATTAGTCCAAGAAATGACTGAATTTCTTTTTTTGTATTTGGTATTGGGAACTTTACAATTGCTTCGATTTTATCTGGATTGGGTAATATGCCTTCTGGTGTAATGATATGCCCAAGGAATTTTACTGTTTGTTTTAAAAATTCTGACTTATCCAGCTGTATTTTGAAATTAGTTTTTCTGAATCTATCAAATACTGAGCGTATACTTTCTATGTGCTCTTGCAAGGAAGTTGAAAGTATTAATACGTCATCCATATAAACTAAACATTTACTCTGTAGGCCTGATAGTACGTGGTTCATTGTTCGTTGAAAGGTTGAGGGTGCATTTCGAAGTCCAAAGGGCATCCTTAAAAATTCGTAATGACCGTCGTCTGTCGAGAATGCTGTTTTCTCGATATCTTTGGGATCCATTTCAATTTGATGGTATCCGCTTGCTAGATCTAATGTTGTAAAGTATTGACTGCGACCAAGTTTGTCCAGGACGTCCGTAATGTTTGGTATTGGAAATTTATCGGGTATGGTTTTCTCATTCAATTTTCGGTAGTCTATTACAATACGAAATTTTCTTTTTCCACTATTGTCCATTTTCTTCGGGACAATCCAAATGGGGGAGGACCATGGCGAAGTTGAATTAGTTATTATATTTTGTTCCAACATTGAGTCGATTTGCTTTTTGACCTCTGATTTATAGATGTGTGGGAATCTGTATGATTTCGTATAGATTGGTATGTTGTCCGTTGTTCGAATCTCGTGCTTAACTTGGTTTGTAAAAGTTAGTGGAATGTCCTCGCAGTAGAAAATGTCTCTATATTCGTAACAAAGTTTTCTTATGGCTTCGTACTCTTCTTGATTACAGTGTCTTAGATCAAGATTTTCCAAATTTTTCTTTTGTAGGTCGTCGTAGTTTATATCTGGATTGTTATATATAGAAAGTTCTTCATCAAAGTCCATAGGTTCGGTTGTAAAGTTATTTAATTGGTGGCTAGGCATACATGGAAGAGGTTCAGTTATTGTGAATGTTTTTTCTTCGTCAGTGTTGTTAATAAGCAATACTGTCGCTTCGTTATTTTTTGTATTTATAAGTCCTGCTGAAATTTCTATTTGATTTTCAAATACAATAGAATTTATTAGAGCTTCTCCATTTTTTTGTGATATTGGTATTTTAGCTACAATTTCTGTCTTAGGACTAATTCTGTATTCGTAATTGTTTTCCATTTCGTTGGTGTCGTTAGTACTTATTAGTCTTTTTCCTTCCAAAAATAATGGAATTTTTGCTGAGTCTGTTAGTAAGTAACCATTTTTAAAATCAAGGGTGGCTCCTATTTCTTGTAGTAGATCAAGGCCAATAAGTCCATCATATGTTTGACTAAAGTTAAAGATGTAGTGTGTATACAACATTCCTGGTTTTTTAAAGATTTTTGATACTGGAATTTCTGCTGAATATCTATGTAAGGATATGCTATGAGGTGTTTTTATTTGGAAAGGGTCTTCTTTAATTCGGTCTGGAAAAAATGTTTCGGCGACTTTTTCTGTAATCAATGTTTTTGTGGACCCTGTATCAATCATAAATTTGGCTTCGAGTTCTGGGATAATTATATATGGAAGATTTGTATTGGCTGCGACGTTGATTTCTACTTGTTTTGTCTGGGTTACTTCTTCGCATTCGGCAGGTTCGTAATATTGGTCTCCGAGGCTGGTAAGGTAAAATTTTCGTCATCGTTATAACTTTGATAATTTTCTGAATAGTATTCTTCGGGGTAATAGCTATTGTCAGCAATTTCTGAATCGTATGTCGGTTCTTCGTAATAGTCTGATTGATATTCGTCCCTGTTGGAAGAGGTACTCGGTATCTCTTGCAAATGTAATTCTTGCGCTGTCCATTTCGGTGCATTAGACGGTTGGGAGAATTTTGATCTTCTTGTGTTTCCAGATGAGGTATCCATTGGTTGGGGATAGGATTGTTGCGTTTTAGGTTGGAAATTGAAACGTGGTTGATTTTGGAAATGTGGGAAATTTTGCGTATTTTGGAAATTTTGCGGAGTGGAAAAATTTTGTCTTTGGAAGTATTGCTGCGGTGGAGCTTGGCGTTGGAAATTTTGAGGGTTTTGAAATGGTCTTTGTTGAAATGTTTGTTGGGGGTTTCTTGGCATGAAAAAATTCGGCATACGATAAGGGATGTTTGACGTAGGGCGGATTATTTGAGGATTCGGTTTTGGTGGGGGTGTTTGAGAGTAACTGGGGTTATATTTTGGGTTTGTCGGTGTCGTTCTTATTTGAGATTGATTTGTATTCTGATAAGTGTTCTTCGTCCCTAACTTTTGTTGCCGGTTGTAGTTCATGTTTTCTTCTTCTACTACCATATTTATAGCTGCTTCTAGGCTCGTGGGTTGTTTACATCTTAATAGGTGACTTAGATGTGCGTTAAGTCCAGATAGGAAAGTCCGTAGTGCCATTTTTTTGTACAAATCTAATTTTTCTTTTCGTAGTTCTGTTGTTATATTTGCCATCTGCATTTTTGAGAGTAACAGTCCACGTAGCGATATGCATCTGTCTGCAAATTGGCTAGCGGTTTCGTTGTGATTTTGCGTTAACATCATAAGGTCATTTAACAGTGATTCTTCATTCCGTTGATCACCGAAAGTGTCTAATAAAAATGTTTTTAATTCCGGGAAAGTGAGTATAGTTCTCGCGGCTAATACTTGAGCTGCTTTACCTACAATTTTATTTCTAAAATGCAGCATCAAAAATTTAATTCTTTGTGGATTATTATCCTGTACTAACATATCTAATACTTGCTCGCACGTGTCTAAAAATATCGGTAATTTTGAGTTATCTCCATCGAATTGAGGTATGAGCTCTAAATAATCTCGAACGGTAACATCATTTCTAGCCATCGCGGTTGAATTTAAATTTTCTCGTCCTACTAAATTTGAGGTTCCGGTACTATTAGAGGTATTTGCTCCCGTATTTGTTAGTATATACTGGTTAGGACCAAATGTCCGTAAAGCAAGATTAGCTAAGGTTTCGTCGTCGGAGTCAGGCATTAATGGTACTTACAAGAATATTAAGATGACAGAAAACATGAAGGCTCTGGTATATATAATCGATTACAATGTGATAACGAGGGATTTCAAGAGAACTCAGAGAGCTCCCAGGCGATGCTCTATTACACTTTGATTGATTATATATTTTTTCTTGAGCTGGAGGGCGGTTATTGTCTCGTTAGTTTTGGTCGTTCTAGTCAATTTCCCTAAATAGCGCAAGGCTATGTGCTTTTAAAGATGTTTTCTTTATAGGTGTTTTCTGGCTTGGGCCAATCTTTCCTATACACGATTTAAGGTCACGTGTAGTCCTGGGAAAGAGAGTGCACGATCTTGGTTTCTTCAAGGGCTTATGTGAAATTACTTTCACAAGTGCAAAGCCTCACGGCGCTTCCGACGAGGGGATACTGAGCGTCTGGTGGTCGTGCTCACACGTACTGAGCTGGGTGTACTCAGATTGAGATGTACCAGTTTTATAGCTCAGGGTGTGGAAGGATATTTTAAGGATAGGTACAAAGGAATGGTATGGCTAGGTATGCAGAGTATATCTTCTTTGCTTGAATTCACTTGTTTCTTGATTAATTATCTTCTTAAAAATTATTTGTTTACCAACGGTATGGTAAGGGGTTGCAGGTCTTCTTTGGTTAGTCGATGGCACGACGAGTTTTCCGATATTCTCTCGAAATTACTCCAAAGAAAATCCTACCGACTGCGCCAGCCATATTTTGTCGAGCGGTTTAGGTTTTTTTAAAAAATGTAAATTTTTTATTTAAAACAAACTTTTGACAATTAATAGCGAATGAGTTTATTGCGTTAAAATACAAAGGTATGTATCTAAAGTACGACAATAACTAAACTTAATACTGTTACTACATCTATTTATAAGCTTCTTTATCTGTGCAATTATGCACAATTGCATCTTCTTTTGTTTAATACGGCGTCTGGATATCATAACTCGCGTTTAGCGCTGATAAAAAAAATCGCTGTTGCCAAACGGTACACTTTAGGAAAAAACACATTGTTTCAAAAACTTTTGTGATTATTAGGCTTTATTTTCTTCGCTGCATGTATGTAAATATTTTCAAAAATAAAAAAGTTTATCGATTGGTGAAGATTTCAATACACAAAATATGTATTTTTAGTTTATTTGATTTTTAGAGAAATGAAAGTGCGAATTGTGCCCAAACCGTTTATATTGGTAAAAGCGCTACAGTGTGTGCTTTAATTTGACACAAAACAAATTTCGGTACCTTTAATAGTTTGGAAGATATGGCGGTGGAAACAAAAAAAAACAATTTTCTTTAAAAATACATTTTTTTCACTTTTTATCGATTTAAAAAGTTCGAGACCACAAAAAAATGTCGTAAAATATGATTTCATATGCCCGGTGACTTACTCAAAGGAACCTAATATGTTTGACCTGGTTCTACGCCAAAAAAAAAAATGACACGATAGACTTACGAAATCGCTGCTCTATAAGTACACTTACAAGAGATAAGGTTAATCTATTTGCAACATGCCCGCGATGCGCAACGGTTGATGATTATAGTACAGTTGTTTTATGAAAATTAGTTTAAAGAACTCTCAAAGGCAAGGGATTTGGTACATGTAGTACGTGGCCACCCAAGTAACGTACCAAACGTCCTCAAAAATCAAAGCTGTGCTACGGCCTAATTTTTGGAAGATGGCGGTCAAAATTCAAAAAATATTCAGTTTCAAACAAAGTTTGTTCAGCATAAAATTACTAATTTTCTTTGCTATTACCTGCTTTTTTTACTTGTCCAACCTTAAGGCCATAAAATGGAGTCAAACGAAAATGAGGAACATCTCCTGCATACTGTGTGGCCCCGACCTGCTACATTTCTTACAGAAAATTTCACTGCGAGAGAAACTGTTAGGTGGTTTTCGATGGATATCCTGATTATCCTATAACCAAATGCTGTGAACAGCAAAGAAGAGCTGCCAGAAAAATCACTGCTACAATTCAACAACAACTGAATAGTGTAGAAGCACTATTTATTTAAAGAATAACTTTTCCTTTTTCTTCCTCACTTAGTATCTGATGTTCCTTAAATCGAATGACTACTTTACCTTTCTAGTAAACCTAACCGACTTTTATACAGAGCCAGTCGAAAAGTGAGAATTTTTAAATTTGGCTATTGAATAACAAACACCCTATATGAGGTATCGAGCTGAAATTTTGTATAGAGGTATTTGAAATAACTGATAATCGAAAATACACTATCCAATTTTCGGATAAAAGATTGACTAATAGTCGATCTCGACATTTCGACCCATTTAGAGGAACTTAGTAGGCCTTGAAAATATGAAAACTACAAATTTTTCAAAATAGTTAAATAGAGCTCATTAAGCACTATATCTTAAAAATTAAAATTAAAATCGGGCAATGCGTTCCAAAGTTCCAAAATAACGGTGTTGCGGTATTAAATGGCACACACTGTATACTAAATACCAATTTTATAACTCTTCCTTGCTTGATTTATCTATTTACCCCCATTGACTAAAATTTACCCCTTTCAATGGAATAAGATCAAAATATAATCTATTTCCAGATCTCGTAAAAATATATATACGTACCAAATTTCAAGTCAGTATCTTAAACCGTTCCAAAGTAATCGTGCGCACAAAAAGAAGTTACAGACAGAATCACAGACAGATTTTTTGTTTGCTCAAACTTAAAATTTCGACGTTTCATGACATTCTAAGCCTATTTGAACAATAGAAATTTTCAATTTCTTTCTCTGCGTTACTATACTGCCACTGGATGTGGAAGTAAATTTATCACAAACATAAATATTATCTTGAACTTCTAAATAGAGGAAAGTAAATAAAAAACACAAGCCAAAAATCGTAAACAAAACAAACAATTTATTTTAGGTATTTTCAAAGTTGGATCTGTTTATTATAGAAAATTCTAAAATTACCAAGACAAACACCATTTCAGTTTTAATTAAAATTGTAATGGCAGATAACGTTAATGTATATAAGTGAATTTTAGAATGCGCAAAATGTCATGTATTTTTTTTGTCACCAGAATTTGGTGCCTGAAACAAAATATTCCTACTTATAATCCCTTGAAGTAAACAGGAAAAAGGCAAAAAGCCGAAAGATCTGTGATTGGACTGTAAGACATCTACTACACCGTTTTCGAGGGCGGGGAAAACGATGATGGCAACATTTTCCATCCTTCCCTTCATTCACTACCCCTAAACCTAAACCGGAAAAACCTATTTCCTTTGCCAAACATTTTCTTATCAGAAAAATTTTATTAATGACGATTGTTCAGAATTGCCCAAAAACGTTAAGTCCAAAATTGTATCAAAATTTAAAAAATATTGAAATTTTGTTTAAAATAATGTCCAAGTCCGAAAATATCATTTAAATAGGTTTTTTTTGTTTTAAAAATCCATGAAAATTTTATTTGAAATTAAACCCAAACTGTCAGGTAGCTCTCAAGTAATTTGTAGTTTTTTTTTTTATGTTTTTTAAATTCATCAATTTTGCATTTTTTTATTTTGATGAAGTTTTGGACTCAAGATTTTTTGACATATAGTAATACAAATAAAATTCCAAGGTAACTCCATCAGCAGCATTTAAACTTGTTCTCTGCTAAACTACACCAATCTCTACTTCACACTCACAAATACCCAAGATACAGCAAAGAAACCCTTTAATCTTTATGGAGCTAACAGAAATTGCAAGTGCACGATGCACTTGGCTATCGTCTCTTCCTAACAGCAATAAAATTTGAACACAAAGACCGATTTTCGCCTGAGATCTTTGCATATTGAAGGAAACTAGAAACAACAAACAAAACTAAACCTAACTGTGACAGACATCAGTCTGAACCTGGGCAGTACCGCAACGGTGTTCCAAGCAGAAGTCACAGCCATAGAAATCTGTGCACAAGAAATGATCCGGAGGTCATATACTGACAAAAGAATCCGCATCATCACTGACAGTCAAGCAGCTATCAAAGCTCTGAATGCAGTAGAGATACGTTCCAAAACGGTAAAAAACTGGAGTGGACGCGAGGACACCAGGGCAATGAAGGCAACGAAAAAGCAGATAAGCTGGCCAAAGAAGGCGCAAAAACAGCCTTGATGGGACCGGAGCCATCCTGCGGGATATCATACAATACCGCAAGAGGAATTGTAAAGGAACTATTGAGTCAGCAACATATCTTGTATTGGACTGGCGCGCCGGGGATGAGACAGTCACGTATGTTCATCACCGGCGGGCCATCCAAGACAAAGACTAACGAATTGCTAAAGCTGAGCAGAAAACAGCTGAGGTGTGCAGTGGGAATTCTAACAGGGCACTGCACACTGAACAGACACCTAACCAACATAGGTGTGAAGGATAATCCAGAATGCAGGATGTGTGGTGAGGATGAAGAAACTCCTCACCACATACTATGTGAATGCCCAGCCTTGGTGGCTGGGAGGTTTTCATACTTCGGGGGACTAACCGTGACCCCGGAAAAAATAGCCAGAGCTCCCATTGACCGTATACTCTCTTTCTGGAGAGGAACGGGATTAATGGGATAACGAGACTATGGGGTACAATAAGCTTAAGCTTCAGTACGGCGGGCTTCGCACCGCAACCCATAAGGAAAAAAAAAAAACCTAACTGTAAAGAATGGTCTTTCAATTTACAGGTTTACTATTCCTTGACAATCGTGTGTTTCCTAGATGACTGTAAATCCCATCCTTTGGGTCTTGAGGTTCTAGAAGTGTACTAGACTCAGAATATCTTGTATGGTTCCTAAGCACAGTGACAGAGAAGACGATACATTGGCAAATCTTTTGGCGCAAAAACTGATTCCCCTGGCTCTGAATCCGACCTATATTTGCCAATTCAACAACTATTTGACCCCAGTTCCCGCGGAATGAGGCAATCAACTGACAGACCTGAGCACTACGGATCTTCGGATGCGTGCATACTTAATAATACAAATACAAAACATTATTCTTTGCCGATTTTTGAAAACCATCACGCAATTAAAAAAAAATAGATTATTTTGCAATCGTACGCTATTATCTATTCAAATTCAGTCCAAATTTCAATTTTAAAATATACTATGGGAGCCCACCCTAAGTGTCCGTGCACACCCCCCTCCTACCGATCCTTGGGGACAATGTTTTTCCTAAGGAACAATTTAAGATATGTCCTAAAAAAAATTGGCTGCACTTTCAAAATGGCGTCCGATTAAAAAAAATTGCAAATATGGTTTTTGTCATTTAACTCAAAAACTAAAAAAGATGGAGAAAAACTTTCTGCACAAAAAACAAAGTGCATACAATTTTCTACAATTTTTGTTCCTATACAATTTTTGGATAGGAGTTACCATTTTCCAGATACCATTGTTACCGTTTTCGAGATAAATTATATTATTATTATTATTAATTTTTTTCAGTTTATTTTATTTTTGTTATTAGTCCAATCAATGAATGCCCAAAAGGGGATTGTAGAGAACATTTTGGAGGGGAGAATTTTTCTCTTCAGGGATGTGTTGGGGGTAGTCAGTAGGTAAACATACTAAAAGTCCCCGCTCCTAGCCCCGCCGCTTTAGGGGGGAGGGGGGTGGAAAGGTTCCTTTTTTCGATTCCTCGCTTATAACTCGGAAATGATGCGTCGTATGCGAAAAGGTAATCTATGCAAAATTAAACGTAATTAAATTTTCTACAAGAATGTTTATATTCATTTTCTTCCTATGTGTTATAGTTTACGAGATGTTCGCCAGCGAAAATCGATAATTATTAAAAAAAAAAATCTATTATGTACCTTGTATATTTCTATTAAAGCGGTTTACCGTGGTCTGCTAATAAATCACAATCACAAAATAATCTTTATTTTACAACACTGGACGTATTTACTAACGTAATATTTTGTCGAAATCTATACATTTCCTTAAATATACAGTGTGACTCACTTAAAATGAAGATACTCTTATAACTTTTTCATTTTGTTTCCGATTTGAATCAAATTTTACTCAAGTATAGAACAAATTAGGATTTACTTATGACCAGAAAATCATTCACCTGCTATAAAGGCAAAGCCACCTGCGGTACCAAAATATGCTGAAAAAAATAAAATATTCTGAATGTTAGAAATTCTAAAAAATGCATCCGATCGGCGCCACAAACGTACATACACCAAAATTTGATTTGATTATTAATGGGGGATATCTCATACATAAGTTCATCTGGCAAAGGTGGTCCTCAGTTTCCGCAATTTGTGGTGGCTACGTAAAATTCATCGTTCGTAAGATTAAAAATCAATATGATTTTTAATCTTTTTCCTCATATTTTGGTACCGCAGGTAGCTTTGCCTTTATAGCAGGTGAATGATTTTCTGGTCATAAGTAGATCCTAACTTGTTCTATACTTGAGTAAAATTTGATTCAAATCCGAAACAAAATGAAAAAGTTATAAGGGTATCTTCAATTTAAGTGAGTAACACCGTATATTTAAGGAAATGTCTAGATTTCGACAAAATATTACTTTAGTAAATACGTCTAGTGTTGTAAAATAAAGATTGTTTTGTGACTGTGATTTATTAGCAGACCACGGTAAACCGCTTTGATAGAAATATTCAAGGAACACAATTCAATCTTTTTTTTATTAATTATCGATTTTCGCTGGCGAATATCTGTGGGAAATTTAATTATGTTTAATTCTGCATAGATTACATTTTTTCGTACGACGCATCGTTTCCGAGTTATAAGCGAAGAATCGAAAAAAGGAACCTTTCCACCCCCCTCTCCTACTGAAGCGGCGGGGCTAGGGGCGGGGACTTTTAGTATGTTTACCTCCTGACTACCCCCAACACATTCCTGAAGAGAAAAATTCTCCCCTCCAAAATGTTCTCTACAACTCTTTCATTGACTGGACTATATGTTAATAATATAAAGTTATATTACACGCCTTACAATAATTGTCACCGTTATTTCCTCTAAGTGATTTACCGGTATATGAATTTCCATGTTTTTTTAATTTTGGACTCATTTATCTGGAAAATGGTAACTCCTATCAAAATATTGTATAGGAACAAAATTGGAGAAAATTTTATGCACTTTGTTTTTGTGCAGAAAGTTTTTCTTCATCTTTTTTAGTTTCTGTGTTAAATGACAAAAACCATATTTGCAATCTTTTTTTTAATGGACGCCATTTTGAAAGTGCAGCCAATTTTTTTTTTTTTAGGACATGTCTTAAATTGTTCCTTAGGCTTTAATCTTTATGAAAAACACTGTCCCCCAAGGATCGGGCGGGGGGTGCACGTACAGCTAGGAAGGGCTCCCCGACTAATATGTATTGTTTAAAATGCATTTGAAAGTATAGATCACTGAATTGAAATAAAAACACCAGATTTTCGGTAAACTTTATCTCCATAAAATTGTTAAAGGATTTAAAAAGTTATAAGCATTTCAAAAACTTCGTTTTGTATTCCACCTGGTTCTGCTATCGATGGACAAACGCTTGGCTGAAATCATCATTTTTATATTTTATTATTTTTATAAGGATAATCTAACCATTCTAAACGAATTTATTGTAAAATACAAACACTAAAAGACATATATTAAATTACATCGGTTATAAACTTTAACTTTAGAAGTTACAAGACTTTATTACCGAAAGTTATCTCGAGGAACTTTGTTGTTGTACTTGTTGAAATAAATTTAAATAAAGAATGCATATTTCATTAGACTAAGGAATTGGAATACAATTGTTATTCTTGTAACAAACTTTCAAATTTTATTTTATAGTATAAGTTTGCAAATTACACAATTTTCCATAAATATATAGAAAAGCTTAAGGTCTTAGAACTAAGCAAAGTAAAAGCACCTTTGCACTTGTTCAGTGTGTTGTAGCTTAAAAATGCATGCAATTGGTAATCGCGTTTAAATGAGAGGCAGTAAAGTTGAGATGTGTTCTCACATTTGCATTTTAAAAATTGCAGTTTTTCTATAGGTTGGTGACATAATTAGTTTGCCGACCGCTGGCTCTAGTGACTAAAGATTGGTCACAGTAACAACTGCAATATTGCGGTTGGTATTTGTAAAATCCCTATAAATAAAAATAGAACATGTTCTATTTCATGTAACTTGATGCATGCATGTTTTCACAGTTCAAAATGACCATTGTGGAGGTGTCAAGGCCATACATTTATTAAGAAGTACCAAAATTCACGATAAACATGTACAAGTGCGAAGGGGCTTAACAACTGTTCTGATCATACTCTAAATTCAAAAAGTCGTGGAAGTAAAGGTAAAAATGGTATGTGCGATTTTCTTACATTGTCCTAGAGCAGTCGACTGTATACCGTTGTGATAAAACCAATACCTTGCTATGCAGATATTGTCTGAGTAAAAGAAAGAACAGTAGCCTCTCAACTAGAACATGTTCATACTGACATTTCTTCTATGTTACTGTTGCGATGCAAATGACGCCCACGGCTGCAACGAAGAGAGATTTTGCTTCTCCTTTAAATTCATAGAGGAGGATTGCCCTAGGATTGCAATATATAGATAAATGATTTATAGAGAGCATAGTTATGAGAGATTGTCGTATACTAGAAGAGGCTATAACATTAATACATCTCCTAGTATTGCAATATTATCCTTGTATGTGATCCTGATGAGGAAACGCCGGCGCATTTACTGCTGTCAAGTCACCACGACTCGAATGTCCATGTCAGAGAGATGAAACAATAAGTCGTTTCTCAAATAATTCGGTTCACTTGAATCAGCTGATTGTTTGTGAATAGACATTGGGAGTCAGGGCAGGCGGTAAATAGCGGCTGCAAACGGCGTGGAGTGCCTTTCCTTTGAGTTTGAGTGGCGGCATCTCAAATATCTATTAAAATATACTTAATAAGCAAGTTGTTACTAATTAATAATCAAAATATTGCATGCGCGTCTTGTCTCTACAAGAGTGAGTAATTTTGAGTCAACAATGTAACAAAATTATCTCTCCGCAGTGGCAAGAGTCAATTGAAGTGAACCGACCTGAGTTGATTTGGTTTGTGCCAGCAAATGAAATCTTCACCCCATCCGCCCATGTAACGTTTCAACGCGCATATGACGAACCGTGTGGGTATTAAGTGAATTGTGAATAATGCAGCTCTTTTGAGTCAAGTCACTCGACTCATTTATAGGAATCAGATGCGAAGAAGCAGATCAGTAAAAATAGTTACTTTGCCCATCTCTACAACAAACACCAGCCGAAAGACTTATTCCTACTCAAAGAAGCTCTCGTGCCAGTCACTCAACACCTCTTGTAGACTGCAGTTTCGGCTCTCGTCAGTGCAAGGAAGGCTTAGAATGACTGGAACGAGACCCACGTATCACTCTTGGTACATGACGAGATTTATAAAACCACGACATGTATCAAAAGTGATAGGCTCCATCTAGCCGCTGATGTCCATTGCAATCCAAGTAGCAGTAACATGGGCATAGTTAGTAGGTAGATATGCTTTTAGAGCGCAGAATATTTACTAGGGTAATATTTTGTCGAACTCCTCTATACATTTCCTTAATATAGCTAATAAAAAATCAGACTGCAACCAACAGCTATTCTCCAGACTATTCAGCAGCCGAGCGCTGGATTACGAACTACAAGCTAGTTAAGTGCAATAACTATGTATTGCCATAAAACGCAAAAGTTTCGATTGCAACAAATTAATTCATAATCCAGCGCTCGGCGGGGCATTAGTCCGGAGAAAAGCTGTTGGTTGCAGTCTGGATTTTATTCCTTGTATATTTAAAGAAATGTATAAAGAAGTTCGACAAAATCTTACACTAGTAAATTTTCTGCTCCTAAAAGCATACCTACTAAGGTCTAAATACTTTGTATATACATTTCATACTCGTAAACGTGCATGGGCTGGCACAAAAATTAGAAGAAAGGAAGAGCGCTGCATTTCTAGATTTTTACTCCACGGGATGTGATACAGTTTCCTTAGTTCTGAAAAGAGAAAAATGGCTGGTTGGAAAACTTGGGATATATATTCAGAGGTAATAGTAGCTTTAGCTTCCGTTTTAAGACCTCAACAAAACATACCTGACAAAATTTTCAATCTATCTCAGAAGGTTGTTATTCTGATGTACTGCAATGCTTCTACTCGCACTGAAGGAATCAAGCTCAGATGGAACTGTTTACATCCAAAAAGACGATTTTCAACATCCCGCTATTGAAATATGTGTTGGAGTAACACATTTTGAATGCTAGTTACGAGAGAGGCACAATTGAAGACAATCTTTAAGATCTGGATTGGTTTTATCTAATCTTAACGAATGGGGATGATATATACCAGAAGACATTTGGTTACCAATATGATCAACAGTCCAGAGGTATCTAAAGTCCTCAGGCAATTATTTCAATGCACTTGCACTTGGATGTACAAAAACCAAATGCGGCTGCAAAAGGTCGGCTGCACTTTATAAGAATTGTAAGGAAGAATGCGATCTGGCAAAGACGTATGTATGCATGGTTATGAAACTAACCCTTACTTTTATTAAAGCAGTTTTAGGTTGAATAAATAACCTCAGTAGTTATCTGAACTTTAGTTTTCTACTCTAATGCAATTCTCCAACAAATATTTAACATTAAATTACATTATTTTATAAAATATCGATATTACCTAATATTTTTATATTTTTCCTTAGGTTCTTTATTTTTGGTTATAGGTAATCAAGTTATATAATCTTTTGTCCTAATAACTTTTTTCCTAAGATCAATAGTTAAAGTAGAAAAGTGAATTTATTTTAATTATTCAAATGTACCATTATTTATTTATTTATTTATTTATTTTACATTTATTTATTTATTATATTAAAACCGAACGCCATTTTGATTTGGCGTTGTTTAAAAAATAGCATTTATGACAGGAATGAGTATACCAAATTACAACTTTGTTACACTGACAACTGCTTTCTAAAAACAATACTTGTAATGACAAATGAAAAATTATGACTAATATATCAACCACTGAAACTTTTTAAATGGCGGAGGATCTACAAGCACGTAGACAGAATCCATAACTGAAAAGACATGAAATCAGGTCCGATTTGGGATATACGATGCGCCATAAGCCGAGTCAGCGATTGCCTCTTATCAGTTCATCAACTTTTCCAAGTTTTCGTCAGTGCAGAATAAATGTGTCGGTCGTTTTGGGATTTAACTTCCGACGGCATTTCAATTCGCATGGACTGATATGGTATAACTTTTATACGATGTGAGCAGTGAGATGAACAGCGAACAGGTAATACAATTTCGCATGATTTAAGGTGGTACATGAGAGTAGATGTACTAAATCAATACAAAAATTGCACCACAAAGACAACTTTTTATATGCAATATAATATTTATATGGTAAAAATGCACGAGCTCAGTGAGGTGTCATACTGATTATCAAATACAACACGTCAACAGTCACATGGCTCTGAGCTAATGATTTATTAATAAATCAAAGTGAATATTTCGACTACTACTATACACGAGATTTACTTCGAAGTAATTGTTAACCGCACGAAGAGCAATTTGAAGTATTAACAAATAGTCAGGAAATGGGTGTTCAAAACAGTGGCCAGAGCTGGGCAAATACTTTGACAAAGTATTTAAATATTAAATACTAAATACATTCAGAAAATTGAAAGTATTTAAATATTAAGTATTTTCAAAAGATAAAAGTATTTAAATAATAAATAACAAAAGTGATTAAATAGTTTAAACTTAGTATTTAAATACTTTCTGAATATTTAAATCTTTTGAAGCATAGCAAGTGTAAAAATAGCCTATAATGGCTAAACTTCACCAAATTGTATTTTTTATTTTTGTAGAAATTAATAAAGGCTTATTATTATCATTATTACTATTATATTAAATACTATTTGACCTAAAAATTTTAGGTTTCATGATTTTCATGAACTTCTACAACACTATTTTAATACCTCTATACTTAATCAGTTCTAGTTGGTTCTAGTTGGTATTGGACTTTTACTTATCCGTAGAGCTAGACCTTTGCGTCTTCGGCAAATACCCAAAGAAAGCACAGAGACAATGGCACTAGAATACCACTATTCTGTTCAACTGTTCTCTGTCATAATAAAAAACATATACATTAACAGTTAACACTTACTGTCTATGTCTACTCTCAACCAACTTTCTGGGAATTAAGACGTAAATAACTGAAGATTGAATACAATGTATTTATTAACTACATAGTATAGTACATGTCTTAGTATACGTCTACATATACATTAACAGTTAGCACTTACTGTCTATGTCTACTCTCAACCAACTTTCTGGGAATTAAGACGTAAATAACTGAAGACTGAATACAATGTATTTATTAACTACATAGTATAGTACATGTCTTGATTCTTGACGAGTATCTGCCTGTCTCTCTGATGTATTTGATTATATTTGTTGTATTTATTTAAATACTTTTGAGATATCAAATACTTAGAGGGTATTCAAATATTTCTGAAAGTATTTAAATACTGTCAGAAAATGATTTAAATACTTCTTTAAAAGTATTTAAATACTTCCCAGTTATTTAAATAGTTTAGGTATTTATAAATACGTTTAGGATCATTTTCACAAATACTAAGTAGTAAATATTTCAGACAAAGTATTTGCAAGTATAAATACAAATACTTGCTGCAAGAAGTATTTAAATACTTGGTATTTAAATACTTTCTAGTATTTAAATACTTAGGAGGTATTTGTACGTACATATTTGCCCAGCTCTAGAAAAAGCCTTGCAGGAATTTTGGAGATTGGTGGGGTTAATAAGTTTTGATGTGCTGTTTTCTGGGTCACATAACTAAACTAATTTTTTTTCGCCGAAAGAAAAACAAAAATATTACAAATAAAAATGTTTTTTTTGTAGATATTTCCGTTTCAGTGTACCTTTTGAAAAAAATATTTCTACTCTAGATTAAAGAGCAAATTTGGATCAATTTTTTGAGTTCATGAAAAATCTACTTTTCGTCACAAAATTAATATAGTATAACATGAATAACAATAGCATACTGGGCAATTTTAAACACAAATGAGTTGCTCAGTATTATTCCCAAAGTATCAGAGGTATATTTTAACGGCGTAAAACTCACAGGGGGACAAGAATTTCTACGCAGGTACAAGAAGGCCCGCTTCTTTATGTCCCTTTAGAACTGTTGAAAGTCAAGTTTAAAGCTGAAAATAAGTTAAACCAGCCGTAGAAGATGTCGACACACAATCAATACGACAATCAGCATGCCACCTGAATTTGATTTAGTGATATATGTCGGCGAAGATGTGGACATCGTTCTTAAGCCTTGTCAAAATGTAACAATGTGTATCTCATAAAACCTGGAAAGGGCAAAACTATGCAGAAAACTTATTCCAATAATAGTATGAAAGGCAAAACAGTAGCTGAGAACATCCTAGATTTACATGCAATTAGTGATTATGATATCACGTCAGCTGTCATTAACCAGGGTAAAATGAAATTCTACATCATATTCTAAAAAAAATCTACAATTAATCGAAATATTTAAGGTATTTGATGTACCCGATATTGACCCAAGTATAGCTAAAGCGAGATAACATTTTATACTCGACTTACATGATTACACTTCCAAAAAAGTTATTATCCTCAACAGTTATTATGGATAAGGTTGCTTTGTAAAATCAGCCTATAAAAGCATCGTTACTCTACCACCGACTGAGGTAACAACACATGAGCATTCACTGACAAACCATCAGATCCAGAGCTGTTATGGAGCCTCGAAAAATCCACAAGAATGGGGATGGAAAGATGCGAAAATGGTATAGTTCCTATTTCCACTCTCCAGTCCGCAGCTATAGTTTGCTAAAACTAATTTCTTACAAATGCAGGAAGGGATTGTCAGGGGGCACGTGGATGCAGAGAGGTTTTAATTGTAATGATACTTGTATTAACCAACAACATGGAAGATCTCGATGAAGAGTGAGAGGATAAAACGGAGACAAGATTTGAACAACATGATAAAGAAATATGCCAATTTGCGTGACTAGAGACAGAAACGAAGCCGGTGTACGGAGGAAATGGATATTGAGGCGGATATTCCCGACCAGTCTGACTTCCATAAAATCGATGACCGACCCGGTTGATCTTCAGTCTTCAGCAATACAAAGGCGAGAAATAAAGTAACAACATATAAAACAAGCTGAAAACGTACTCTTCGCCAATTTACTGAGCTTTTTATATAATTGTTTCACATTCTATATAACTCTTCGCAGTTT
Source organism: Rutpela maculata (assembly GCA_936432065.2). Classification (NCBI taxonomy): domain Eukaryota; kingdom Metazoa; phylum Arthropoda; class Insecta; order Coleoptera; family Cerambycidae; genus Rutpela; species Rutpela maculata. Next base: position 48,486,515 of record OW386285.2, read on the forward strand.
TCTTGTAAATAATGTTAGTTTTTGGACATCCTAAATTTTGTGATACCATATTTGTTGTGAAAAAAAATATATGAAAAAAAAAATGAAAAAAAAAATCCAACCTGTGTGGGATTCGAACACGTTACCTTTGGATCGTTTAGGCTCTGCACCACCACATATTGCTAAGGAAATTGATTGTCTGCGATATATATCTTTCGACAATCATACATATTTCAACTCATTAGATATATTTTTATGAAATATATATTAGTAAAATGCATAAACATAAAATGTATTATGGAGATAACATTTCGCAAGAGTAATAATTTTGAGCGTTTGTTTTTGGTTTTCCAATAATTTTTGCGCAAAAATTTTTGGAAAACCAAAAACAAACGCTCAAAATTATTATTCCAATAATATTTGCGCAAAAATTCAAAGTTATTCATATGCAATGCGTTTTTTGCAATATTCAAAAATGATCATTGCCTCCAATAGAAGTGCTCAAACAATAACTTTCGCCAAACGACCTTGACTTACTAAAATTTTTTGCAAAAAACCGTGATATTATCGTTCGCCCACAAAAATGCAAATACTATTTCAAAATCATAGATATTTTGCTCGATACCTTAGACACAACTTTAAAGTGAGGATACGCATGCGCATTAGTTTGACAGTTTGATGATTTTTCATTTTGTGGTTTCTAGAGTTTTGGTAAATAGTAATTTATTTTTTATGGAAAAGCAATTTTTTTAGTGTGCTTGGAATACTTGGAACACTGAACGTGGTAAACATGACATGAAAATCGGCCGAAATGGAGGGTTTTTAATGTTTACAGTGACGGAGAGTGAGTGTTATGGTAAAAAAGTCGCAAAATGTGATCTCGAAAACTCCTGCGAAACTTTCTTTCGAAAACTAATTATTTGCTTGGCTAAAGGAAAAAATGTATACATGTAATATGCGCATTAAAGATCCTCCCTTTAATTTATGTAGGTTGGAATTGTACTCTTTAAAATATGTATATTAATCATGTCCATGTTTACTTAAGGATTCTCCAATTATGCTGGAATATGTGGTGAACTGAGTCACGGTCCCTGTATTTGCCGCAAAGGGGCAATCGTAGACCCTCATCAGAGATTTCTACATTAATAATTACGTGTGTGGTGCAGAACTCCATAGTGAGCGGTCTTGATTAAATGTTTGCTGATGGTTTCAAATTTGACAGATTCCTAAACTATATGTTTAATGCAATAGTAAATTTGCTACAGGATAAAATATTTAATAATCATCAGTGTGATATTTCGCACACATATTCATTTTATAAAACTCCGAGGCAAAAATTATTTTGAAGAAAATTGAATCGTCTAAAAGGTCGCTAAAAATTATGAAATAAAATTTCACCCTCGCACAGTGGGGCAGGAATTCTAAAACGTGGCAATAATTCTAATTTCCAGAACAATCCCTAAAAAAATCATTTATACGGGTTTTTGAGGGTGTATATTTTAAATCTGACGTTGAAGTGTAAGTGTCCGATGCGATGGGTAAAGGTAAATTTGCCATCTTGGAAAAACAAAAAAACAAATTGCCGAGAAAATCAAAATAGAATATCTTTTCGATAAGAATGAGTAATTTCACCAAAGTTGCCAAAAATAAAACTCATCTGTGGCCAAATATAATGCACTAGACCCGGACGTTGCGTTCTAAGTCAAACAGAACCGTCAAAGAAATACAATTCTTTAATTCTTTGTCAAGTATCAGAGAGGCATTGTGCGTCACTTTTTGTTTTTTTCTATTGTGGGTTCTTTTAGGTACATAAAGGGGAGAAAGTTCATTTTTTTCATTTTTAAAAAAGTGCATTTTTTACAATTTTCAAAAATGCATTTTTCCTTTTTTTCACCCAATTTTCATCGAAACAAAATGAAATATACTATAGTCTCGTATAACTTCAAAAATATAATACAAAGTGAAACTCCATTAATTTGATGACGAAATTTGTTAATAATATATGAAAAAAATTAAGGTCAAAGAAAATGCATTTTTACTGAAAATAAAATAAAATTAAACTTTATCGCCTTAAAGTAACTAAAGTAACCTACGATCGAAAAAAAAGTGACGCACAAAGCCTTCTTGGTACTTGACGAAGAATTAAAAAAAAATTATTTCGTCCGCCATCTTTGAGTGTTCTATTTGACGACATATGAGTTTTGTTTTTGCCAACTTTAGTAAAATTACTCCTTATCGAAAAAATATTCAATTTTGATTTTTCGGATATTTTTGGTGTTTTATATTTTTTCCAAAATGGTGGATTGACATACATATCGGATAGGTCTATAATTTTTAAGAATTTTGTTTCAAAGAAGTCGGTATTTTGAAAATTCCCATTCGATTACTAGTACAAGATATATTAAGCAGATAAGTAGGAAATCTCCAAAAGTACATCAAAAAGTGCATATAACTTTTGACGCATTAGGAATTTTTGGGCACCAATATTTTTTTCGTAATCAGGAGAGAGAATACATAAGAATCAATAATAAAATTTCTAGTGGAATGTTGTCGCTGAAGGAAATTGAATTAAATCAATTCGACTGTACTACACGTTTCAAAAATATTTATGAAATACATTTTCAGGAATTCAAATTACATTTTAAGGAGTACACAGGAGTACCAGTTTAACTTTAATTTTTAAACTAGTTCATCTACAATAATATATCAAATTCACAAAATGGATGTATGTGAAAGTAAACTTTTTCTTTGATTACAAAATATATTGTAGTTTATTAATATATTTGCATAGGCTTGTTTTTGAAATTGTAATTACTAAGTATATAACTTAAACAATTATAGTAAAATAACTATATATATTGAGTACATACCTGACTGGAACCATAGTTAATTAAGTCAAAAACTACATATATAAATGAGATTTTCCACTTAAAAGTTCTATCTAAATTAGCGCATCGAGCATACGCAAATACTACTCAACAATAACAGTTTCATGGAGGTGGTAGTAGACGAGGTGACCTTGAATGAAGTTAGATAATGGCGCAAATGCCATATGTCGAGAACATATAGTCCTTTAGCTCGTTTCATTTTACGATTAAATGCCACGTTTTCGAATTTCTGCCACACTGTGCGTCACCCAGTTAACCGCCCAGTTAACTGAATGTTATATTGATGTTTATTTTCATAACAATTGAATATAAAAACCCAATAAGCTACTGACAACATATAACATTTTTTCCCAATAAACTAAATAAATCATATAATATTAAATCATACATAACAAACAAAGTTCAGGATGAATGGCATACCATGTACATCACAAATATACACAACGTGATAAAGTGAATTTTATTTCATTTTAAAATGTTAATACGTAACCTACTTTTAGGGGCGAGCGTAGAGGCGACTTCAATTTGAATGTCAGTCGATATTCCGTTGAAGCAACGTCGAGCGCGGTTAGTACTTGGATGGGTGACCCATCTTGGGAAATACAGCGTTCTCGTCCCACCTTCTAGCGGCTTGTATATCAGTGTATACGCGGAAGTTACGTAATTTCAGACGAGGTTTACGTAGTGGATATATCATCCTTCGGAGGGGGTGTAAAGCAGGCGGCCCCTTGTCTATTAAATGTTAGGCATGTAAAAGATCCCTACTCTTCTTAAGGGAAGAGGTTCGGCAAAATTTCCAGGTTGGGGGTAGCTCGTCTCCTGGCGTCGGTGATAGGCCTTAAATAGTTAATAAAAAGAAAACCTACTTTTATCGGAAATCTACATTTGTGAAACGTACTGACAGTTACTTAAAGACGTAGTTGATTCATTTATAATTGCAGTATTAAAGGCATTTGATCCTGACCGAATGTCAACATAAGATTCCAGTGTACGGCGGTACACTTTTTACCAATGCGGTTTTATTATCTCCTTTAAATAGACAGCGCCGCCGAAATTGTGAAACATTGCTTTGACAAAATCCCTGCACTGTTGCAATTCTGCGCATTTACGTCAACATTTAATAAATGGAACGGGTAGACTACCCGAGATCGCAGTTTCGCAATCCGTAGTACATGTCTAGCCCTATATATGTATATATCAACATACCTAGCGTGAAATTATACAGAGTCAACGGCATACAAAAATGTATAGGTGTTACTTTAAGGTAGTGAAAAATACAAGTGTGTGTATGTGTTAGTTCAATGTTATATCCCCAATACCTCCCCTTCGAGTGAGTGACCGTATTAACTTTGGATATTACGGAATTCCCTAAAAAAAGTACAAGGTAAGATAGGGATTGTGTCAAACTTGCATAAAAATCTTTCCGCGCTGACCTAGAGCCAACCCTGATTTTGACGTCACAGAGATAAAATTCCCGAGCTCTGCGTGTAAACTAACACAAGCCATTTCTTTAGATATTTAATAAATCTTTCCTTTGTATCTTTCCCTAAACTGAAAATTTTAAAATTACATTTCTCAGAAAGTAGTAGATATTTAATGATCAGTACAGAATTAAAAAGATTCTTAGATGTCACTAGAGCCACACTAATCATCTGAAATTTTCAAGAGGGTGACTATGCAACAGTGATGTAGAAGCTAGAACGAAATACAGCAGATTATTTTCTCCAATACAATTACCCGACTTCATCTCTGTTTCATTGTCGCAGTGTGGAAAAAAGCTAAAACTGATATATGGTTCGCGAAACCGTGTTTCCCAGTGATTTACCCAACACTCAAAAAAAAAACTAAACGCCTCAATCAACACCACCCCGTTTCTGAGAAATTAAACATTTTGAACGTATTGTTGACGGACATTTTACCCGATTACGTTATACAGGGTGTCCCATAAGTCATGGATAAAAGGAAAGGGAATGAATGATAGATGAGTTCATTTCCAACCAAAATAACTACATATGTTGTTATCCAATTTTTGATAGTTCAAAAGTTATTTCAACTTTTGTATTTTTGTCCGCAATCGTCTAGTAAGTTTAGTAAGAAAGTGGTACAGAAGACTGTAAGTTTTTTTGCTCTTTTTTTTTTCTTAAATTGGTTACTGAAGGTTGTACCTTTCCGATAGAAGCATTTATATAAAGTCTAGTTAGCAACTGTCAGTTATAATAAAAGTTGCTACGATCATTTCAATTTACAATATAACCAAAGATAATTGAACTCGCCAAAATTACCGTTGTAAACAAAGTGTGACGAGAATGGCGTCTACTTTATTTTGGGTGATTTAATAAATAATTCGTGCCTGCTGTAGGAAAACGGAGGCGAAATATCATTAAATAAATATACTATCACTTTGTTTTGTTAGTTTTTAAAATAGATCTCTTTGATATTAGTACCAATTATTTATGTTAATACAATAATAAATAATTATGTGTTGACTTTGATAAAGAACTGTATTTGTAGATTTCTTTGTATATCGAGGAATACTATACAAGAAAAAGTTATTAGAAGTTTTAAAAGTAAAGGATTTTGAAATAAGTACGGAATTGACCATATAGCCTAAAAAATTGGATATGTGATTTTTATGTTGCCCCCTATTGCACATTTAACCCATTAGTGCCGATTTGCGGACAATTAACTTTCTCCAAGTTTAATGATAAAGTGGTTGAACCCTTGAAACGATCCATACAGCATTTTACGGCTGGAAAGCAACAAAACACCAGAGAATAGTAGTACACGTTTACAAAAAAAAAAAAAAAAATGTACGATCAATGGGGTTCCATTACCGCACCCCGAAGGTTCTTGACGTGTTGAACACGATGCCGTAGTCCGTTTTGCGCCATCACATCAGGATTTCGAGAAAACTTAACCCAAAAGTGCTAAAAATACCTTTTTCGCATTCGCTCATGCACAAATTAATTCACTCAATATTTTGGCCTGAATTTTTTCACTCGGGGGTTTTTGGGGTAGCTGATCACAAATGTGAAGTCAGAATTCGATAATTTCTAAATCCACGATAGAGAATCCAATATGGCGGATGCTAAAATCCAGAAATTCATCAAAATTTGAAGATTGTGACCCAAAACTTATTACTCGGGGATTCTTGGGGTCGCTGATTACGATAATGATATCCAAATTTATCCATTATCAAATCCAAGATGGCGGATTCAATATGGCGGATGCTAAAATCCAGAAATTTATCAAATTGAAGATTATGGTCCAAAAATTGTTACTCGGGGGTTTTTGGGATAGCTGATCACGAATCTGAAGTCAGAATTTGAAAATGTTTAAAACTAGAATGGAGGATCCAATATGGCGGACCCTTCTGAGGCCTCAATTTTTTATTACAGTAGGTATTTATTATATCAAACTTTTTACTGTGTGTTTTTTTGGGTCGCTGATCACGAATCTGAAGTCAGAATTTGAGAATTTTCAAATTCAAGATCTTGCCTCTCACCATCAGGGTGCTTTATTTTGGTGAATCCCCTTGCCTCTCACCATCGGGCTGATTTGTTTTGGTGAGTCCCTAGCCTCTCACTCTCGGGGTGCTTTATTTTGGTGAGTTCCCTTGCCTCTCACCATCGCGATTGGGGTGCAAGGATACTCACCAAAATAAAGCACCCGATGGTGAGAGGCAAGATCTTGAATTTGAAAATTCTCAAATCCTGACTTCAGATTCGTGATCAAAATCCACAAGTAACAAAATTCAGGCCAAAATATTGTGTGAATTAATTTGTGCATGAACGAAGGCGAAAAAGGTATTTTTAGCACTTTTAGGTTTTCTCGAAATCCTGACGTGATGGCGCAAAGCAGACTACGGCATCGTGTTCAGCACATTAAATGCCTTCGGGGTATGGTAATGAAATCTCGGACATTTTTTTTTTGTAAACCTTGTAATTCTTTGGAATTGTGTCATTTTCACGAGGAAAATAATGTGACGTGTTTCCTAGGAAACTGCTCTTGCAAAATCCGTGGGTTCCCAAAAATTATAACAAGAGATATCCACTAACACTTTATTAAATGACTTACTGGATACTTCACAATACTATTATTATTAACTTAAATACGCTTTTACCGACTAAAAATATCCTTTAACAATGTTTATTGCTTTGTATTCTCTTTGTAGTCTTAACCTCACTTGTCAATTCAAAACTTCCACTTCCCGCCGAGAATACAGCCTTTTATACCCTCTATCGATTGCTTCCGGAACTTAGAAACGAAGCGAGCGTTATCTAGAAGTTTCTATACTTTTATCTAATGTTCCAAAACATTTCTACCAGTGCCGCACAGATGTATTTAGTGTTGCCTACCCTCGAGGGGTAGTATACTCGTGACAATGTATTTAATACTGCCTATCCCCAAGGGGTGTTTACTCATTACAATAACAATTTTATAATAAATTTATATAGCAATTAAGGAGTTTGTTATGAGCAAAAAATGAAAGGTTCATCTCAATCGTGGGAGTGACAATGGGTATACGAAAATGTTTAAAAAACAAAATAGGGGATGAGGGTGTATTTGAATTTTTTACCGTAGTCGAGTTTTTTAATAATTTAAATAAAACATATTAATTACTTCCACATCCAGTGGAAGTATAGTAACGAAAAAATGTTTAAACATTTTTATTGTTCAAATAGGCTTAAAATGTCATGAAACGTCGAGATTTTAAGTTTGAGCGAAAAAAAATTTGTCTGTCGGTCTGTCTCTCTGTCGGTCTGTCTGTCTGTCGGTCTGTCTGTAACTTTTTTTTGTGCGCACGTTGACTCTAGAACCGTTTAAGATATTGACTTGAAATTTGGTACACATATGTACTTTAACGAGATCTGGAGATAAATTATATTTTCATCTTGTTCCGTCGAAGGGTTGGGGGGTAAATTGGGGTAAATTTGGGGTAAATGGGTAAATCAAGCAGGTAAAAGTCTATAAAATTGGTATTTAGTATATACAAGAGAAGCTAAGGTCTCAAAAAATTTTTGGCATTAGCCACCCCCATTACCCCCCTTATTAAAGGGGATGAAAAAAAAATTGTGATTTAGTGTGTGTACAAGAACCAAAACCTTCAAAATATTTTTTTACTTCATCCACCCCCACTACCAACCCTCTACCACCACCCCCACCCCACTACCGATGTAGCATATCGTTTTATAGGTTTTTTGGGGTAGACGATTTCAAATATTATGTTGTTACAGGTTACCTTGAGTAGTAGGATGCGCAGTGGCTTTCCACGACTACTATGGATGCGCAGTAGGTTTCCCCGAGTATTATGGATGCGCAGTGGCTTTCCTCGAATATTTTGGATGCGCAGTGACTTTTTTCGAGTATTATAGATCGCATTAGGTTACCTCAAGTAGTATGGATGCGCAGTGGGTAACTTTAAGTAGTATGTATGCGCAGTGGCTTTCCTCGAGTACACTGGATGCGCAGTAGGTTACCACGAGTAGTATGGATGCGCAGTGACTTTTCTCGAGTGCTATAGATGCGCAGTAGGTTACCTCAAGTGATATGGATGTGTAGTGGGTTTCCTCGAGTAAAATGGATGCGAGTGGGTTATTTCAAGAAGTATGAATGCACAGTGGCCTCGAGTAAATTGGATGCACAGTGGGTTACCTTGAGTAGTATGGATGTGTAGTAGGTTTCCTCGAAGAAAATGCTTGAAGTAGATGCTTTAGTTCTATCGTGTAGTTTACGGCACACAACGATTTTCTATATCTTTGTCTTGCCATTTTCTGCGTATTAGTTCGACATTCGGTTGAAGCATATTAATGCAAAAAAAAATTGAAAATTTTCATTTCTTAAATAGGCTTAGAATATCAAGAAACGTCAATATTTTAAGTCTGAGCAAAATAAATTTGTCTGTTGCGTCGGTCTGTCTGTTAGTCTTGTATCGTTTTGGTGCTCACGATTACTCTGGAACCGCTTAAGATATTCACTTAAAATATGGCACACGTATGTTTTTTAACGAGATCTGGAACTGGATTATATTTTGATCTTGTTCCGTTGCAGAGTTGAAGGGTAAATTGGGATACATGGGGGTAAATAGGTAAATCAAGCAAGTAAGAGTCCATGAAATTGGTATTTAGTAAATATAAGAGGAGCTAAGGCCTCGAAAAAAATGGCATTAGCCATTCCCATTACCACCTCCACCCTATTATTAAAGGTGATGAAAAAATAGTGTGATTCAGTGTGTACAAGAGCCAAAGTCATCAAGAATTTTTTTCACTTCATTCACCCCCACCGGTTCTTGGGGTACATGATTTCAAATATTATACCATTAAAGTTCCATAAACAATTATTTCCACATAGTGGAGTGCCAATATAGTATTTTGTTTTAAGAGACTTGGATGTGGAAGTAGTGATTCCTTGGGCGGCGGTTTTTGTTTCTCAAACTGGCTGTCGCTGGCCAAACATATCGACATCCTGTGTAGAAAATCAGGGAGATATTGATTGTATATACATCTGTTAAGAAACAATTTCCATTTTTCTACTATTTCTTACACAACCTTAAAGAGAACAGCGTTGAAGACAATATCTAGCAACAAAATATATACAAATCTCAATGCTTCAAATAAAAACTAAAACTAATCACTGTTGTCTCGGTCGCATTCACATAGAAACCGAGACGAACTCCCGTCTATAATAAAAATAATAATTCAAGTATTCCATCCAATAGCGTTAAATTTTATTCCTTTCTGATAAACACCAAACAGTAACCATGGACTACCATTCAACAAATCTTTGTTTGCATTATGTATATGACAAGTAGCTTGATTAGCTAGAATGATCAGCCTGTGAAATTGTGATTTTTTAAAATAAATATTTGACAAAAACTTATGATTACTCTTTATTAGATCACTGACTGCCGTATATTTATTCAATGTCCAACGATTTCCATACTTCATAAATTACGGGAATAATTCTCGTAAACTACGAAATAAATTATCGCATTAATCTTCGAAAAATTGTAGGTAACAGTGATTAAATATAAAAAGGTTTATAAACTCTCTAACTTTTCATGGGGACTTTTGCTTCATTACCTACATTAGTTTTTACTTCCAAGATGTATGACATAGTTTTATTTCAATTTGAACTTGAATACCATACTCGAATCGCTTTTCGCCAATCAAGTTGAATGAAAACGATTAGTCAGTTAAGCCTTGTGTATGCGTTATATGTATGCGATTTATGTGACGAGTGTATGAAATTGATGTAATTTAAAAAAATCTACTTATATGAAATAAAAATAATTATTCTTAAATAATTGCGTATATAATTACAACTGCCTTCACATTTCAACTATATAGAACACAAAAACTAAGTAGTTAATATTTTGTCAAAATTATGATCCCTGAACGCATTTTATGACTGCCCAATCCGCGCACCGTTACGCTCGCGTACACTACTTTTACTTCCACATCCAGTGGAAGTATAGTAACGACAAAAAAATTTTTAAACATTTTTATTGTTCAAATAGGCTTAGAATGTCATGAAATGTCGAGATTTTAAGTTTGAGCGAAAAAAAATTTCTGTCTGTCTGTAACTTTTTTTTGTACGCACGCTTACTCAGGAACCGTTTGAGATATTGACTTGAAATTTGGTACACATATGTACACATATGTACATATGTACATATATCTTGTTCCGTCGAAGGGTTGGGGGGTAAATTGGGGTAAATTTGGGGTAAATAGGTAAATCAAGCAGGTAAGAGTTTATAAAATTGGTATTTAGTATATATAAGAGAAGCTAAGGTCTCCAAAAAAATTTTGACATTAGCCACCCCCATTACCACCCCCACCCAATTATTAAAGGGGATGAAAAAAATTGTGATTTAGTGTGTGTACAAGAACCAGAAACCTCAAAATATTTTTTTACTTCATCCACCCCCCCACTACCACCCCCTATCGCCACACTACCGATGTGGGGTATCGTTTTATGGGTTTTTGGGGTAGAGGATTTGAAATATTATATTATTAAAGTTCCATAAATAATTATTTCCACATACAAAATTTTTTCGTTGTGAGTGACTTGGATAGAAAATCTGAATGTGGAAGTAGTGATTCCTTGGGCAGCGGTTTTTCATATTTTTCGAAAACAAATTATCATAGAGTAATGTTATTTTTTTTAAAGTAAACTAAAAAAATAACACTTCAAAATGGTACACATGATTTTTCGACACTGCATTCCGTTCAAAAGTTATTTAACTTTAATTGGAATTTTTTATGCAAAAAAATCTTTTTTTCCAAATTCAATTTTCACCACTTTTCTGAATAGTGACCACATAGAAAACATTTGTGATGGTTGAATAACTCTCATAAGAATGGATTTTTTTTTCACAGCAAAATCTGACAGAAAGTGAAGTACTTATAGCCATTTTTCGAAGACCCTTTTTTTTCCAAATAGTTGAATCTGTCGAAAAATAATGCATCCCCTCCTATATAACACGTACTTTAGTAAAATTTCAAAAATTTTGATAAAATTTTGCTAAAATAAGAAAAAAATTTCAAAATTTTCGTTATTTTGAATTTACTCCTGGCCTAATAAAGCTATCTTAACATTTGAGGGCACATTTTAAAGGTTTTTTTTAATACCTGCAACTTCTCATTTGAACTTTTCCTCTCAGATTACTAGCCTTCTAGGCCGTTGGAATTAAAAAAAAAAAGGTGAATTTCAAAAAGTTTTATCTCCAAAAGATTTTATTGCATAGGATGCATCCTTTAGGTATAAAAACTTGAAAAATCATAGTCCGTACGCACAGAATGACGGGGAAAGTACCTAAAAATGCATAATTATGCAAAAAAAGTGCATTTTTTGCTGTTTTTGTGCATTTTTCAAGGGTTTTTCAAAGATATTCATTTAAGATTAAAAAGAGAAAAATGGTTTGTTTTAGTATTATAAAGGCCTCAAGTAACATACTGGGTCATTTAAGACCCTTTATGGGCCGATTGTAGGCATTAAACGCATCCTAAAATGCATAATTTGCACCCGTTAAAAATTTTTTTTAATAATTGCTCTAAAGTTAATAAAATATCGTCAAAATTTTATACTCGGGGGTTTTCGAGGTCACTAATTACGAATTTGAAGAGAAAATCGGAAAATTCAAAATAGCTGACTGATAATGGCGCGAAATTCAATTTTAAAAGTACATTTTTTTCCTTTTTTTTCACATAAAATGTATACAAAGCAAATAAAAAAAATCAATTTACGTCTTTCTTTAACTAAATTTTCAATTTTTATTTTTTTTTTTTTGCATTTTCCCCCCTCCCCCTCCTATATCTTATTTTTTAATCAGCACATGTTTTCTTCAACAACAAAAAAATAACCGGCGTATATACTACCACAAGTATAACGGTAAAACAGAAGATGACTGTGTGTATATAAATAACTTGCTCAAAAGTAGCGCCTCTACTTTTTTATGGTAACTTAAAAATATAGCTCGAATTTCAAAATAATAAAAGCTATATATTAAAAAATAATTAAAAAAAAAAAATATGCACTTTTCTTTTATCAATTTTCATATTCATTGCCAACGCGTTAAAAAATAAGATATAAGAGGGGGGAGGGGGAGGGGAAAATGCAGAGAAAATAAAAATTAAAAATTTAGTTAAAAAAAGACGTAAATTCATTTTTTTATTTGCTTTGTATACATTTTATGTGAAAAAAAGGAAAAAAATGTACTTTTAAAATTGAATTTCGCGCCATTATCAGTCAGCTATTTTGAATTTTCCGATTTTCTCTTCAAATTCGTAATTAGTGACCTCGAAAACCCCCGAGTATAAAATTTTGACGATATTTTATTAACTTTAGAGCAATTATTAAAAAAAATTTTTAACGGGTGCAAATTATGCATTTTAGGATGCGTTAAATGGCTACAATCGGCCCATAAAGGGTCTTAAATGACCCAATATGTTACTTAAGGCTTGTATAATACTAAAACAAACCATTTTTTCAAATTTTTATGAACCTTAATGAATATCTTTGAAAAATCCTTGAAAAATGCACAAAAACTGCAGAAAATGCACTTTTTTTGCATAATTATGCATTTTTAGGTACTTTCCCCGTCATTCTGTGCGTACGGACTATGATTTTTCGAGTTTTTATACCTAAAAGATGCATTCTATGCAATAAAATCTTTTGGAGATAAAACTTCTTGAAAATCACCTTTTTTTTATTAATTCCTATTCTATTTAAATGTGAAAAAACGATTTTTCTACTTTACCACCTCCACCTCCCCTATCCGGTATGACATCACTTGGCACGCTATCGGGGCTTATTTGGATGTCCAACCCATCAACTTAAAACAATAAAATCGTAATCTATTTTCGCCACATTTTGATACTTTTCGTGATAATTCGACTGAACTATGTTAGCCTTGCGCACATCATAAGTAAAAGGTTTGGAAAATTTTACAAGAAAATCAATTTCATATATAAAAAATTCAACCGTTATTATCAGAGTTGTGTTTTGCGAATGTTTAATAAGTAAAAGCAGAGAAGTCGTGCAAATTGTAGAACATTTGTTAAGTAAAGATGAAAGTGTTTTTACTTGAGTAGCTATTATAAATGTACATAATGCAAATAACTCGTTAGTGGGCATATGGGTAGCCTTAAAAGCCTTACTAGATGGTCCGGATTCCGCTGATGAATTGTACTTTAATACAAAATTTAGTGGACTGTTAGAAGACGGGTCAACGGGTCTCATTCTACAAGAAATGTAGTTGTGTCAATTACACAGACCCACAAAAAAAAGTTATTTGAACTGGACATCTGAATATACTTTTCTTTAGTATTTTTTCCCGCTGATTACGAAGTCAGAATGGGGGATTAATGCGCATATTACAGATAAAAACCCGAAAAGCTGTAAAAAATGCGTTTTCTATGGTTTTTTGGGTGGTAAAATATGCATATGGCGTGTTCGGCTAGGCTACATGTATTTTTCTTATATTTTTTTACCCCACTGACCTCGAATCTATTGTTAGAACCCAGGGCTAATTGTCAAAATGTTGAGGAAAATAAAAAAAACCGTAAAAAAATCGCGTCTTTCACGGATACTATATTTTTTTATGAATATCACGTTTTTTTCATGATACATAGCGTGTTACGACGGCCTGCGTACACCTGTTTTGAGTAATTTTTCCCGCTGCTCACAAATGTTAAGTCAAATTTGAAGGTCAGTGATGAAAATACTGAGAAAAATCAAAAAATTATCAAAAATCGGGTTTTTTCATGAATGTCGCGTTTTTTCATGAACGCATAGCGTGTTCCAATGGTCTGCATATACCTTTATCGAGTAATCTTTTCCGCTGATCACGAATCTGGAGTCAAATTTTGGGCTCAGTGATGAAAACACTGAAAAATATCAAAAAAAACTTTTCTTTCAGGATACCCGTGGTATACAGGGTGTAATCAGTTTCATGTCATTAAAAAAACTGGTGGTGGGGAACGACTAAACTAACAAAACACCTCATATAACATGGGGTCTAAAGCCCATAGTTTTAGAAAAAAAAATAAACAAAAATTTCGAAAATTTTCACTTATAATATCCCTAGAGCTTAAATTGTTTCCGGAAATTTTTTCGAGGTCATGAATATTTTGAAAATTATCCCGAGCCGCAGGCGAGGGATAATTTTCTTAAAATATTCATGAACGAGGAAAAATTTCCGGATATTAATTTAAGCTCGTGGGATATTCGGTAAGAAAATTTCACACCATTATTTTATAAATATTATGCCAAAATTGAACATTTTCATTACGAATGACAAAAATTCATTCATTATAGTGAGTCATGGAATAACAACTGGTGGTTAATAAAATACGAAATTTCTTAGTGAAATAACATACCATTCTCCTAGTTTAGTTACATGAACTTTTTATAAATAACTTAAAATCATATTATATTTCCGTTCTTTATTAAGTTTGGTCTACTAAAATTGGTGGAACATCATTTATTTTTGATAATTATTCTGAAGTACCCACCTACTTCAAGATTAATATGTTTAATAAAATACGAAATTTCTTAGTGAAATAACATACCATTCTCCCATTTTAGTTACATAAACTTTTTATAAATAACTTAAAAACATATTATATTTCCGTATTTTATTAACTTTGGTCTACTAAAATTGGTGGAACATCATTTATTTTTGACAATTATTCTGAAGTACTCACCTACTTCAAGATTTATATGTTTAATAAAATACGAAATTTCTTAGTGAAATAACATACCATTCTCCAAGTTTAGTTACATAAACTTTTTATAAATAACTTAAAAACATATTATATATTTCCGTTTTTTATTAACTTTGATTTACTAAAATTGGTGGAACATCATTTATTTCTGATATTACCTAAATGCGAGCACAGGGAATGTATTCATTCTTGTCGCCGAGACAATAATTAACAACTTCTAGGCGGCCATGGAATAATAAAAGGTAACAAGATAGTAATGGCTGTCGCACTTACAGATGTCAATTAGATTAATTTTTACATTCTAATCATAACAAAATTTGATTATCAGCCAAAAGACTAAAGTGCATGGGCATAGAGCACAAGAATGGCTCCAGGTTCTAAAACATTAACATATTAATTTGTGTACTTTATAATATCCTCGTGAATATCCTCCTTTGCGTCGCCAAAAAAATTTAATTCTAAAAGCAGTTCAACTCCTTCGTCTTTACTTTGACATTTTAAATGACAGAAAAATTTCCACTTATTAATTTGACAGAATGTAAAAAATTTCCGGAAATTTTTTGGGTTGCCAGGGTAACTTAACAAAAAACAAGCCTCTGATTGGTTAAAAAATGTGGTGTGAAATTTTCAGTAAAATTGTTTGAAAACTGTCGGCGCCTCTAACCATTAAATACGCTAATACGGCTCCTTCACAAAGTGTCGCGTTCCTTTGTTAGAGCCGCGCGTTGGCGAGGGCACAAGTTAATAATCACACTTTTTTTTTACTTTTTAAAACTAGGTAAGGTAAGGTCTTTAGCGGTGCGGTATTTTAGTTTTTGTGGGCACTTCGTTAAGCACACACGTCATTTTATTGAATTATCCTTCAAGTCGTTAAGTTCTTGATTACGTATAGACACTACTTGTTCGTTCTTTTTGTGTTTGTTTTGGATTTTGGACCAAGTTTTTATTTTTATTTTCTTTATTGACAACGTCAGTTAATAGTTTAGTGTGGTATTTTTAAGTGCATAGAAACCATAAAAAACGATCCTAATTTACCAAATGTGTTGAACGGAGTACGTATGTCCTTAGTTCGACGTGCCGAAAAGTGTATTGATGCAGACGGAGGCCATTTTGAACAATTTATGTAAATCAAAAATAATTTATTGGTAAGTTCTAGATTTATTGAATATTTTAGTTTTCGATACCTAATTCGCAATTCGTTAAATAAATCGGATTTTTTCCTTAACTTAAAATACACATAATTATTTTCTGTTATCGTATCTCAGACGTCTAACTCTTTATTTCCCAATGTCGTGAAATAATTACTCGTTTTCTAAGTTTAACCCAGAACACTCATTTTGGTTACAAATGTTAATAAACCACATTTACATCTGATAAATTATAAACAACAATAAAAACTCCAATATTTTGTCTTAAATTAAAAAACACACATGTAAAGAAATGCTGTGTTTAAACCTCTTCTAGGCCTATGAATTGCTTGCAGTTCTGCAAAAAGAGATAACGAATTATTTACATTTTTATAATTGGTTCGGTTGAAGCGCTCATCAAAGGTGCCGCCCTTCTTTGCTTTGCACCGCCGGCCGGCGACGAGTCGGTCGGTAATCTTTGCACTTTTTTATGACAATTTAAAAGTTGTAGAATTATGCCTAGTACACATCCATTGACCCACAAAGGCAGTGGTTCTCAAATGTTTCCTACCCTAATATTCAAACTGATTACACCCTGTATAGTATTTCAATTTTATATGGGTTTTCGTTTTCGAACGCACTTATCTTCAAACGATCTGTATAAGGGATTTCTTCGTCGTTTCGTTCCTTTTGAAAATGGTAACTCCTATCCAAATATTGTATAAGAACAAAATTGTAGAAAATTGTATGCACTTTGTTTTTTGCGCCGAAAGTTTTTCTCCATCTTTTTTAGTTTTTGTGTTAAATGACAAAATTAATATCTGCAATTTTTTTTTAACGGACGCCATTTTGAAAGTGCAGCCAATTTTTTTTTGGGACATGTCTAAAATTGTTTTTAATCTTTATGACATTGTCCCCAAGGATCGGGTGGGGGGGGTGCACGGACACTTAGGGTGGGCTCCCATAGTAATATATATGTTTTTTTTATATTTCTACAAACATTGCAACTCTATGAAATTGAATGAATGAATGAATTTCTATGAAATCTTTCTCAAATTGCAAGAATATGACTCGGCATATTATAATTTCATCAAGCTAGGTCTAGTATAAGGTGAGCAAAAATCTATACATAGAGGAGGTGGCGTTGAGGACTGCTCTGAAATTGCAATCTTTAGGCCAATGATTAAGGGCACGGCTATGAAACATGCCCGTATTCTGGAAGAGGCTACAAAACAAATTCCTCTGCTGGGAATGACGACCGACCGGATCCCCCCCTATGATACGGTAGGTTTGAACGTACGGTACGTACGTACGAACGTACGAATGTACGGTAAAGACAAACCGGACATATCAGTCTACACCGACGCGACGGTTCGAAAATGGACTGTGGATCAGGAGCTGGGGTCTACTCAGAAGACCTAGATCTATACTTGATAATACCGTTAGGCACACAATCTACTATTTTCCAGGCGGAACTAGTAGGGATTCTGCAAGCGGTAATAGAAACCACGAAGGCAAACATTAGTGGTAAAACGGTGCGCATATCAACGGACAGAGCAACCCTGCTTGCCTTAAATATTTGTAGGACAGGCTCTGGGCTGCTTTTGGAAACTAGAAAGGCTCTAGATGTGCTCGCACAAAACAACAGTGTCCAGCACCGTTGGGTGAAAAGATACGATAGAATTCAGGGTAACGAAGAAGTGGTCGCTTTAGCCCGCAAGGAATTTAAGAGCACCTTGGATGGTCCGGAATCTGCAATAGCGCTCTCAGATTCAGTCCACAGTTCCCTGCTAAAAATTATACACTCAAACGCCACTCGGACTGTTGGAATGGTCTAAGCTGCTGCAGACATAGTAAAATGGCTTTGGCCACACCCAGTCGTAAGCTAAGCAAACACTGCGTCTCCAGATGTCCAGAAGTAATCTGCGCATTACTAACTAACAGGGCACTGCAGACTAAACAAACACCTCCATACACTGGGAGTTATAGACAACCCCAAATGTAGAGGTAATCTTGATGACGATACTGCCGAGCATGTGCTCTGTCACTGCCCTGATCTTTCAACGAAAAGAGGATCCATACTGGGGGACTTCTGGCCAAGTATGGCTAGCACAGGTGGCGTCTCGCCTGGCCTTCTCCTCAAATACATCAAGTGTTGGACATTCGGTCGGTGGACATTCTACCACCTACGGAGTAGCACAGTGGACCCGCCTATGAGACCTGAGTGCACTTGAGCGCAAGCTCAGCCCACGCCAAATAATCCAGATCCAGGTTAATTTTGTGATAAAAAATTAAAATTCCATCGAAATTCCATTAAAATTGATATTTAGGAATTTTAGGATTTTTGATAGTGAATTTGATGTCAAAAGTTAAGAATTCAAAATGGCGAATCCAAAATGGCTGCGATAATTGCAGTATTTACATGGAATTTAATGAAGTGATTTCAGGATTCTCTGATAACGAGCCTAATGTTAAATTTTAAAAAGTCAAAACGGCGAATATTTTATCATATCGAAGCTAAATAATGAGGTCACTAAAAAGGGTGAAAAAAAAAATTCGGAAAAAAATTCAAAAAAGGTCGTTAAAAATTATGGAATAAAATATCACCGTCGTCCAGTTAATTGAACCTTATTACCTAATATTGACACTGAGGTAAAAATAAAAAAATAATAAAATCAAAAGTATTTTTAACCTACTTTTTAATATCGGTATTAGGTAATAAGGTTCAATTAATAGCCGAGTCAACGAAGGCTTTTACTTTTGAACCCTCAAAAACAGAACCGATTTGGACGAATTTTTGTTTTAAATGTTTGTCATTTAATCAAAATCAGAAACATTCGAACTGCGGCTAATTTAGGGCACCTAAAAAAAAAACAGAAATGCTGGAGCTGAAATAGAATCCAATTTTGAGAAGAGAAGGTTCTATGCAACTTTTTATTTAAATTGACGGTCTTTAAGTTATAACAACAAACAACAACAGATATTTCAAAACGATTTTTGTCAAATAAGTCAAAAAGTATTACATACTCGAAACAAATAAGAAAGCTACTAAATCGGAGATGAAGTTGCTATTTTTTAAATTTCTGTAAAATTAATGGTTTCCGAGATATGGAAGGATAAGGATGGCATGCGAACATTTATAAGACGAAGCAATTAGTTAAAATGTTGAATATCTCAGAAACTATGGCACTTACGTCAAAAATACTAATAATCAAAATGAAACACTATTAATTATGTTTTCAAATGATTTTTTGACTATTTCTATAGCATAAAAAACAAAGAAGTTATGATAGAAATAAAGTGCTTCCTCGCATTTTTTGGTAAAAACGCCACCATTTGCAGTCAGTAATTAAAAAAAATATATTCTCAGATACTGTTTTTCGTTAACATATAGTATAACCTAGAGCTCAAAATTTTTCGTCCGCTTACAGCACTTGCTTCAGAAAAGAATTGCATTTTAAACTATAAATAGACTTTTTTTCTTAGCAAATATCTTAAAAAATATTAGTTTAAGCGAAAAAATTATAGATATCAAAAGTAAAGCTTATAAACTGAGAATTAATTTGTTATACTTTAATACTTACGTAGCATTAATAGTTTCGGAGATATTTAAGTCTATAGACGGCATTCGAAAGATTATAGGATGAAGTATTTAGTTTAAATGTTGAATATCTTAGAAACAGTAAAACTTCCATCAATTTTTAAGAAACAGAATTAAAGAAAATTAATCAGTCTTTTAAATGATTTTTTGTTTGTTTCATATCTAGCGAGGAAGCCTAAAACCCATTCATTTACCATGAATACGTAATTATACAGGTCTATATATACGCTGAAATACTTTTCACCCTTCAAAATGAACTTAATTATGAGACTTCAGACGTCAGTCCTGAAATCCATTTATTTACCCATTATACCAACTTAATGCGCAGAGACTAAAAAAAGTTTTCACCCTTAAAAATGGACTTAATCATGCAACTTCCGGTTCGCACTTCTGCGTAGTGTTATTGTGGTCCATATCTAGCGTGGAAGTCTGAAACTCGTCTATTTACCCTGAATACCCCATTACGCAAGTCTATATATACGCTGAAAAAGTTTTCACCTTTAAAAATGGACTTAATTATGCAACTTCCAGTTCGGACTTCAGCCCCATGTCATTGTGGTCCATATCTAGCAAGGAGGCCAGAAATTTACCCTTTATACGTACTTAATACACAGGTTTATACTGAGTTTATACTGAGACTGAAACAGTTTTCACCCTAAAAAATGGACTTAATCATGCAACTTCCGGTTCGTATTGTGGTCCATATCTAGGGAGGAGGCTAATTAGTTCGTTGGATTTCTAATTTTGAAAATTCAAATTCGAGCTCTTCTTCAGCCACATCATAATTCGTTCCAAATTTGATATACCACGAATAGACAACTTCAAAACTCCATAACTTAAAAACTATTAATTTTTCGGCCTTGCTCCCATGGAGAAATTTTATCCAGGATGATTTCATAAATAACATATTTCAATTTTAACCAAATCCGCCGGGCATTATTTTGCATAAGAAACCTGCGGGGTCATTTTATATCACAATTTTGAACGACCTTTTTTGAAGGCGATTCATTTTTTTTTTAAAGATTACTACTTTTATTTTCTCTTTGTGGCTAGTATAGTGTTCATGAGGAATTAAAAAAGCACTTAAAAAAATTGTCTTCATCAATGGGGAAAAAAGAATTCATGCACGATTTTGGTTATCTTAAAATTAAAGTTTTAAAAATTGAGTTAAGATTGGTGAATTATTTGTCTAATGAATTCCATGCAGACATGCTAAAGATAGTTGACTGCGTGATAGTAAACACAACAGTATAAAGTTCAGCCGTTTTAAGATGGTGAAATAAAATATGACTATGACAGGAAATATCTCCTTAGTCGTTTCAATTCATAAGCATCAGTCAGTCATTGATAAATTAAGGACGTGGTACAAGCGCATTAACATTCTCTCATTTAACTGGAAGCAGGTAAAATTATCGTGTCTTACTCTGTCTGTATTGCCAACTTTGCCATCCAGAACGACTGGATTTTCCCTTGAAGCCCTTTTGAACGGTAAAAATCTTGATTTTGATTACCGCGGTTGGATTTTCATTGTGAAATAACTTATCAATTAACACAGATATCAAGAATATCTTAAAATAAAAAAAATTAGCCTGTCTCGAGTGCTTTCAAACCATACTAACAAGTTTTGGAAAAGAGTACAATTTAAGCGTAAATGTGGTAATTTTTTATGTAGGTACACATTTTGAACCGCTGAGTAGATGCTACGAATGAAATACGTTCATGTTAAGAGCATGTGTTTACTTTTTATTTTATTTAAACCTTAATATATTGTTGCTTTTATTTATTTTATGTTAATATTTTGTTTCTAACTAGTTTTTTTTTTTTTTTTTGATTCAGATAATGATACATTATATTTGTGAAGTACGGAACGTACAATTCATTCCGAGGGAAGTAAGGGTGAAATTGTACCATTAAAAAAAGATTAGTAAAAAAAGTAAGCTATTCGCTTGAAAACATTTAAACAATCATAATACATAGAAACATGCAGAAAATTGTCAGAAGATTGCCTGCAAGAAATACATGGTTATCAATTACTATGCTACAAAGGTTTTGCCGCCATTTCAAAAGTGGGCGATTCAGAAATATTATATCTAACGGAACCTACGCTCTTAATATTTTCTGTTTCTGCAGAGTTTCAATGATTAGAGTATTTAACAAAAAGTGTGTATTCTGAGGGAAAATTATGAAAAAATTCAGAGGTCGAAAAGAAAATCTAAAGAAATATAAAACGATTGAAGCGGAAAAAACCACCAAATAGGCCGTACAAATCCATAATGATGATAAAAAATAAATTACATTGATTTTTTATTGAAATCATTTTCGCAGAAGAGATTGCGCCAGTCAAACCGTATTTAAAAAATTGTACAGATTAGATGGGATTTGGAGTTTTCTCTAAAACTATGGCAGATGGACAAAAACCAATTGATTTTCGAGAAACAAAAACAATGGCGTAAACCGCGATCGTCTTTTTCGACTACCGAGCTACAGAGCGTTTTTGGAAAATTGGCATTTGATGACCTCTATATCTCAATTACCAAATGTCCAATCGAAAATCGAGTAACACATTCTTAAGGCACCCTTTTGAGTAGAATCCGTTGCTGATAAGAAGAAAATTATGCATGCCTCAGTTTTCGAGATATAGACATAACGTATTTTTTTAAATGGAACACCCTATAAATTATTTCATTGTTCGATAACAACATAAATTAGTTATCCAACGATATATCATATGTCATATTTATATGTAGAAAAAATGGTTAATTTTCTAGAAACTTAATATAGTGAGGTGGAAAACTATTAACAACAAGAACACTTCTTATAATATACAATAATTTTGCCAAAAATAGGAAAAACTATACTAAAATAAAGGTTCGAATTGTCTTCCATTGATATCTATGCATATTTATCTCATTTCTAATATTTATTGAGAAGGCCATGGTAAAAAAGAAAATAGAAATAATCTTAAATGTCAAAAACTAATTTGTGAGTCACTTGTGATAGTCCGGTGATTTTAGATTCAAAAACAACGATTTCTCGGAAAGTTTTGGGACAAGCCAAAAATTAGTCTACAGAATTTCCTCAGGAATCCGAAAAAAATGGCGGCTTTAATGGTTATTTAACTTTCTGTAAACAAAATGAATTTTGCAACTTACTTGTTTGCTTATATCTTCACTTCAAAAGGTCGTAAAAAAACGTTCGACCCGTCAATTTCTTCGTCATAGGTTCCCCTATAAGGTAGGTATATGCAAAGAATAAATTTTTAATTGTTAATAACATTTTATGACAAGAAACTGACAAAATTGAATTTCTCGATCGTCGAAATTTGAAGTAGGTACTGTAGAAACATATATAAAATCTGCATGTTAACGATATTATGAGAAACAGTACATATTTTTACCCTTAATGAAATGCACTTTGGCCTGTTGCAAAATATTAATTATTTTTTTAGCAATTAATTTATAAAAAAAATTCAAACTGTTATACTAAAAGATCATATTAATATTTTACAGTTCTGTTTCGGTAAAAACATTGTATTTGACGTACATTTACATAATCAAAAAGAATATTGCAAAAAAAAATTAATTTGCGACTTTTTTACGAAAAAAATTTATTTTGCAACAAATGTAAATATCTCAGTGCATTTTGCATAAAATTTATTGCAACTAACGGCATTTTAATTGTCATAAAAACACGAATTAAAAAAAAATTTGCTCCGATGTTTTTGAGCCAAGTTATGAAGAATCCACGTTTTTTGCGATTGCTGCGAAATTTGAAAATATTTTTACTTGAAAATTTAACTGAATTTACCTCAGAGTGTATGTTATCACTTACAAAAAGTGCCATGTCTATATATCCAGATGGGCCATGGAAAAAAAATTGAGAAAGTTGCATCCTTGGTGCTCGCGCTCACGCTAGGCGCCAGATTCCCCTCCCCCTTCACTGCTAGTGGCGTACTTGGACAGTTTTACCGCGGCGGCAGCTTTATTTCTCTTTTTCTCGGCTTCAGAAGTGGCTAGATGGCCGTTTTTTTTTATTCAACTTATTTTTTTCTCAGATTTCCGATTATTCGATTATTTTTCAATCATTCAATTACGTTGCTTCATAAAATAAATATGTAAAGATTACACACAATTCATTTGATAAGAGATTGATGAGTGAATAGTTTTTACTCTTATTGGGGACACGCCTGTAGCTAGGGGTGGGCCAGGACGGGCGTAGCCCGTCCTGGAATAATTTTCGCCCGACCTACGACGACTGCAGAAAATAATGAGGTAGCTATTTTTAAATGGAAAAAACGAATTTTTGGCCCACGGGCCCCCTCTGAAAAATTGTTTGCCCACCCTTAAAGCATTTTCTAGCTACAGGCCTGATTGGGGATAAAAATGGTATACATTTTGTATATAAAAATTAATTTATTGAATATACAAAATAAAGTTTATTTTTCTGTCCTCGTTTTTTTCTTTAGGTTGATTTCCTGTGTCGGACTCGCTGTCCGTTTCGTCTCGCATTTCTGCGTACAGACAAGCATTATCATCATCGTCATTATTTATATCAACATATTCAATAACTTCCTCATTTTCTTGCATTTCATTTAATTCTAACTGGCAGACATCAATATTGATTTAATTTGTTTTAAACAGCGAAATAAACATCTAATTCATAACATAACAATAATGCGTGATTGCTTAAATTATAGGATGTTTGTAAAATTGTAAAAAAGAAACGCTGCCGTTTGCACTTTGACCATTTCATTAAGGGTAAAAATATGTACTATTTCTCATAATATCGTTAACATGCAGATTTTATATTTGTTTCTACAGTACTTCAAAGTTCGATGATCGAAAAATTCAATTTTTTCAGTTTCTTGTCATAAAATGTTATTAACAATCAAAAATTCGTTCTTTGCATATACCTACCTTATAAGGGAACGAAGAAATTGACGGGTCGAACGTTTTTCTACGACCTTTAAAAGCGAAGATATAAGCAAACAAGTAAGTTGCAAAATTCATTTTGGTTACAAAAAGTTAAATAACCATTAAAGGCGCCATTTTGAGTGGTCAACACTATTTTTTTCGGATTCCTGAGGAAATTCTGTAGGGGGTAGACTAATTTTTGGCTTGTCCCAACACTTTCCGAGACATTTTCCTAATATCACCGGACTATGAGTGAGCATTTTAAAAATGGTTCAATTTAATAATGGTGAAAAATATGTTATGATTAAGTGTTTTATAGAATGCGGAGAAGATTCAAATTTAGCTTGCGAGTTTTGTTTTAGACAGCAAAATGTTGTGCCAAAAGCACCGCCTAAACGATATTATTAGATATCCAGAAAAGAGACAGCCAGACAAAAATATTCAAAAGGCTACAACAAAATTTAAAAGAGTTTGGATCATTTGTAAAACCTCGAGCAAAAATATCTAATAAATCAGGTAGAGAAGCTGTAGAAATATTGTATTAGAAACTGTAAGAAAAAATCCTAATATATCGTCTCGGGAAATACAGGAAAATTTAGGAACCCTAAAAACAACTGCGTTACGTTGCTTAAAAAAAAATAAATTCAAACCCTATAAAATTAGAATTAGTCACCATCTATACCCAAACGACTTTCAAAGGCGTCTCGATTTTTGCCAGTGGTTTTGTGTCAGTGCAATGAAGTGCCAGGATTTGAAGGAACAATTAATTGGACAGACGAGGCCCATATAAGCAGTGCAGGAATTTTTAATCGGCATAACAACCACCATTGGGCTCATGAAAATCCGCACGTAACCGCTACAGTTAATCATCAAGGACGATTTGGATTTGGCGCATGGTGTGGTTTTATTGGTCCTCATTTTTTCACGGTAATTTGAATACCGAAAATTTTGTTAACATTCTACGACCAGAAATAGAGCCCTTTGTAGACAATATGCCTGTAAGACAATTTCAAAGATTAATTTACCAACACGATGGCGCCCCAGGTCATACGTTAAGTAAAACACGAAATTATTTAAATGCTCAATTTAGGGAGGATTGGATAGGTATAAATCACTCAGGACTAGTTTATCAATGTCTAGTTGGCTAAGTTAACTAAATTGATAACTTTATTTATTTTTTTATTTATTTATTTATTTATTACTGCAACAAAATTAATAAAACAAAGTGTTTTAATCTAGTTTACAATGAAAAAAAAATGACACCTGAGGAGACCTCGTATTGTGTCGAGCAGTATATACATTATCTTAATTCTATATCTATGTTGCATCATTAATATAACAATACTAACAAAAAGAATGGCTGTAGTAAATTTATTATAATTATCTCATTTGTAATATACTAAGTAACTATACCTAATACCTATGTAATTTCTGATATAATAAATCTATGGGTATAAAAATGCGAGTGAACATGTTGAGAAAAACAATTTGATTTAGATATCGAGGTGAAAATTATGAAGATACCATATTTAAGAAAAAAAAGAAATGTGTCGGAGGGTGGTAAAATAATGATACATTATTAATACGGTATATTGTTACCTGTACAAATATGAAACTAACAATTAGTTTAGTTGAACTGGACATTAATAAACAACAAAGTAGTTTAGATATTGTTTAATTTTTAAGAAATAATGGTCCTATTTTGTGGCCAGATAGATCTCCAGATATAACCCCTGCCGACTTTTGGCAAATATTATATATAGAGAACGTTCTAATAACATAGAAGAATTTGAAAACAAAACATTAGCTGCGTTTCGGACAATAACTCCTGTCATGATTGGAAATGCAACAAATGCTGTATGGAGAAGGTGTAAACAATGCATAGATATCAATGGAAGACAATTCGAACATTTATTGGTTTGATTTTCCTATTTTTGGCAAAATTATTTTATATGACAAGAAGTGTTGATGTTGTTAATAATTTTCCATGGCCTCCTCAGAAATATAGTAAATTTTTCGAAAATTAACCACTTTTTCTAGAGATAAATATGACATACTTAAATGATATATCGTTGGATAGCTAATTTAGTTGTGATCAAATAATGAAATAATTGGGTGTTCTATTTAAAAAAGTTATGTCTATATCTCGAAAACTGAGGCATACATAATTATCTTCTTACCAGCAACGGATTCTACTCTAAGAAGTGTCGAGAAAGATAAACGATAGCGGTTTGCGCCATTTGTTTCTCGAAAATCGAGCTCACGACACCTATATTGGTTTTTGTCTATCTGCCATAGTTTTGGAGAAAACCTCATATCTCATCTAATTGGGTCCACCCTCTACTCAAGTAAGTGAAAAAGTGTATTCTATAAAAAGATGTTCAGAATGAAAAATACCCTACAGTTATCGTAATTTCAAAGTTCCTGCCGTCGAAAAATTTGTGAGTTAGAATTAAAAACACCACAGAGTGTCGTAAAGTCAAAGTACCTGCCATCAAATAGGTATTTGTCAGCGACGCGACGCGTCGCCAAAATTGCAACAGACGACGCCGTCATTTATACCCTAAATTATATGAGAATCATTTGAAAATTATTTTAGTAAATTTCAAATATTTCCTTTGATTTTGAAGGTATTAGTCTGTGTAGTTTCAGTGAAATACCCTGTACATCAAATATTTTTTATTTTATATAAATTATGGCATATTTTACTTCCCTGATTTTACCCGACTCTCCCGCCATTTTCGAGAAATCCGGCTTAGACGGATATATTGGCCACACTGTACGAATACACTACATTTAAAACTCAAACAAATTCATTTAATCAACGTATAACAATCATAACAATCCATTGCCTTGCCTCTCAAGCATTTCTAGCATTTCTAATTTTAAAATACAGGTAACAGATAAAAGAAACAATTGAGCGATCAAAATGTATACATGGTTTTAAATCACTTGATGTGTTGTCATTCGTATTTATAGGAAAGCAGGCCTTCTAGATATTTATATTTTGTGAATTTTCGGTGCAACATTCCTTAATAAATTCACACATTTTAGCAAAGCGAGTGCCAATTTAAAAGCAATGTAAATATAAAGTTTTCATTAATAAAATGGAACGATTTTTTGTTGAAAATCGTAAATTTTGTAAATATTCTCCCGAATTCTGTCAAAACAGACCACGCGTTTCTTTAAAATAATTTTGCATATTATATGTTATATATTACAACGAAGCAAAAGTGAGAATAACGGAAATTGCGTCTAAAAGTATTAAAATTATTTGAAAGCAAATTTAATTTGGCAGCAAAAATTTATTGCTCTAATTATAAGCATATTAAATTGCAAACACATTTTAAAAATGAAAATAAAAATAAAAACTTACTTTGTTATTATGCAATCCCAGCGTAGATAATTCGATTTAAAAACTAAAAATAATACTACATATATCTATGTTAATTAGAGTTTTAATTAAGGATACTTTGATACGAATAACGTTTGTTTTGTTTTTCCAACGCTAACGGAAATTGACAACATCTACGCTCGACGCTGAACTTGGATTAAACACGTAATTTCGTCTTTGTAAAACGGCGCAAGCTCGCGAATAGAAATAGTTGCGTCCTTAGCAACGAATAAAAACTATTGGGCACGCAAAGAAAATATCGCTTTGCGCTGTTGGCTACCGCTTATCAAAAATTAATATTTACAAAACGCTTTCTTTTAAAATGCAATCAATACAAGGAATATGGTTTATTATGTGGAAAATGCGGGTTGGCAGTAATTGTACGATTCCATTTTAGTCCGTAGTTCACGGTCAAATAATATAATAGTTCAAACATATTTCCCCTTATAGACAAGGTGAAAACCTTGCCTTCGTATGAAAAAATTGTCTCATTCGATTTTTTTGCATATTCATCTTCGGGACATGCCCCTGAATAAGTACCAAGAGTTTGCCGGACGAGAATCTGGTCCCAATTTGTTTAAACTAATTTTTTTTTAAACAAATTGCAAAAATCGCTTTTTGACCCCACTTTTTTTAGGTTTCTTTGGTTATATTAAATAAAAAAAGGTCTAATGTCATTTTTAATAAACATTACTATACTCTTTTATGACCATTTTTAATCCACTATTTTTTTTTATAAATTTAGACCTCATAATCATATTCAGCGACATTGTATATTCAGCGAAAACATAAGTATATGGATATTCGGTAATTTATTTGTAATATTAGAAGAATTAATAATTTTTCAGTATTTAAGGGTGGTTTCAACCCTTAATATTTTCGTCTTTCCTATGTCTTGACCTTATAACCATATTCAGCTACATCAAAAACATAAGTATATGGATTTTCGTGATTATATTCGTAAAATTAGAAGACATTAATTTTTCAGTATTTAAGGGTGATTTCAACTCTTAATCTTTTCGTCTCACAGTTATATTCAGCGACCTCAAAAACCTAAGTATATGGATTTTCGTTAATTTATTCGTAAATTTAGAAGAGTTATTAATTTCTCAGTTTCAGAGGTGCTTTCCACCTTTAAAAATAAAAATCAGGTGATGCGACAATATAGATTTTGATGTACATATTTTATAAAGCATATTGCAAAACAAAATTAAGGAAATTTCTTTCATCGTTTTCGGGCCGGGAATTTTACCATTTTTAGTGCTTCGCTTACTGTACTATATGTAAAAGCAAAGCATCCAGAACACATAAAGATACTCTATACAGGGTGTCTCACCGGGCACTGAATCGATCGATATAGAGAAAAGTACGCATCAGAAATTTTTGAAAATTTTGGGAGTTACTAAAGTCAGTGTGGCCAATCCAACTAAAATAATTACAAGCAGCTGGCACCCGCTTATACCGGAAGTCGATACCAACTTGCTTATTTTAAATGGAACACCCTATATATTTCAGGGTTTTCGAAAAGAGCGTAAAATTCTGAGTCAAAAACGTGTAGGATACCCTATGCCTAAATCCATCCGTTTCAGAGATATTTGACATTTTATAGAAAATTTGACAGGTGCAACGGTTTGCAAGAACCGTTATAACTTTCTTCGTGTAAAAGATCCTCATTTGCTTCTTGGCACATAAAAACAACACAAGGAGAACTACGTTCTACAACTGAAAAAAATTCAATAATATCATACCAAGTGTTCCGTTTTTCGCGTTACATTTTGTCAACTTCAAACCGCGAAAACTTGTTTAGGTCAAATGGAACACCCTGTATTTTTTTACGTCAAGTTGTGTAAAATTGAATTCTTTTTTTCTGATATTAGCATTGTGGGGTTAAAAGTTTTCAACTTTTTGAAATATTTGCGATTTTATTAGAAATTCATGAATTGCTGTAATCATTTCATCAAGATAGCCATGATTAGAAACAATCAGTCATTTTCTTATGTCAAAAAATGCCAGCACGTTTAAATTACACCCACGAAGACTTTTTAAATTTGTTTATTATTTATGGAGAATGTGATAAGGTAATATCAAGAACTTGCAGCACATTTGCTAATCGATATCCAGAAAAACGGAAAATAACACTAACACTGTAACATGCGTATTAATCGAGTTGAAGATACAGCATGAACTAAAATAGCAGAGATAAGATCAATTTAAAACATGATTCCATTTTAATTTAATAATTGCTCAAAATTCCGCCCTCGAACCTCGACACATTTTCGCACCTTCGGATTAGTTCCTCATAGGTAGCTCTTCTAATTGAATCCTGTGATATGTTTTGAAATGCATTTCTTACTCTCTGCATACAATCTTCAATGGTTGTTAATGGGCTCTAATAAACTTTATTTTTAATAGTTCCCCAAATAAAATAATCCAGAACTGATAAGTCGGGCGAGCGAGGAGGCCATAAGAAAGGTCCATTATTGGCAATCCATTGATCATAAAAAGTTTCTTGTAAATAATTATTAATTAAATATGCGTTCTGTGGGTGGGGGGGGGGGGCACAGTCGTGCTGATAAAAAATGTTTCTATGTTCAGCGAGAGGTAAATTTTCTAAATAGTCATTATTCAAATTTTGTAAGATATTCAGATATCTTTCACCTAAAAAAAAAACAAAAATTTTCCTATACATATTAGTAGAAGAGTAAATTTAATTTACCGTTTAAATTTTCCTGATAAAATTGTAATGCCACCACTCTATCGTTTCTTATGGCACAGTAAACATTGAACTGCCAACTTTCCTGAAAGTTTCGCTCTCTGAACATATGAGGATTTGAGTCACTCCAATGATGTGTCTATTAAAAAGTCCATTTTTAGTAAATTTTGCTTCATCTGTCCATATAATATTTCCCAAATAACAATCGTCACCCTCAGACCTTATTAGAATAAACTCACAAAAATTCTGTCTTCTTAGGAAATCTGTTTCTTTTAATCCTTGAACCATATGGAATGAAAACGGGTGAAACTTATGTTTTAATAAGATTCTGTGAATTGAATCCTTGCATAGTCCCGATTCCAGAGCAGCTTGTCTAATGACATCCTTGTAAATGCATGAAAATATCCCAGAATGACTATTTCAATGTTTTCGTCATCAACAATAGGCTTTCTTCTCTGCATTTTTGCCTTGACAGAGCCATAATTTTTAAAATTTTCCAGTATGCGTTTTACAGTGTTTGGTGACGGTTTCCGTTTTTCTGGATATCGATTAGCAAATGTGCTGCAAGTTCTTGATATTGCCTTATCACATTCTCCATAAATAATAAACAAATTTAAAAAGTCTTCGTGGGTGTAATTTAAACGTGCTGGCATTTTTTGACATAAGATAATGACTGATTGTTTCTAATCATGGCTATTTTGATGAAATGATTACAACAATTCATGAATTTCTAATAAAATCGCAAATATTTCAAAAAGTTGATAACTTTAACCCCACAATGCTAATATCAGAAAAAAGGGAATTCAATTTTACACAATTTGACGTAAAAAAATACAGGGTGTTCCATTTGACCTAAACAAGTTTTCGCGGTTTGAAGTTGACAAAATGTAACGCGAAAAACGGAACACTTGGTATGATATTATTGAATTTATTTCAGTTGTAGAACGTAGTTCTCCTTGTGTTCTTTTTATGTGCCAAGAAGCAAATGAGGATCTTTTACACGAAGAAAGTTATAACGGTTCTTGCAAACCGTTGCACCTGTCAAATTTTCTATAAAATGTCAAATATCTCTGAAACGGATGGATTTAGGCATAGGGTATCCTACATGTTTTTGACTCGGAATTTTACGCTCTTTTCGAAAACCATGAAATATATAGGGTGTTCCATTTAAAATAAGCAAGTTGGTATCGACTTCCGGTATAAGCGGAAGTGCCAGCTGCTTGTAATTATTTTAGTTGGATTGGCCACACTGACTTTAGTAACTCCCAAAATTTTCAAAAATTTCTGATGCTTACCTTTCTCTATATCGATCGATTCATTACCCGTGAGACACCCTGTATAGCCCAGACGACAGAGAACATTTTATAGTGAAACCCACAAAAACTTGCGAACTGAATATTTTTTTTTTTTTAAAGAGTTCGTGAAAGTGTATAGAATAATATTCTGAAAAATTTACATTCCGCTCGGATGCAGAACAAAAAAAAAGTGAAAAAAAATTTTTTTTATCAATTTTTTCAAAATTTTAAATTAAGTCAGGGAAGAAAAAAATAAAAATACAGGTTGATAGACCACGCGTTTCTGAACAAAAAAATGTCCTAATAAAATTTATCGCTAAAGCCACGGTTTTCCCCGAGGTTTTCTCAGAAAAAATAGTGAAGTAACTTTGTCACTCTGCGCGACCAAGCGCACACCACACATAGCCGCTGAATCGCTTGCAATTTTGACGTGCCTTTACTATATTTTATTTATTACAGGTACACCTATCCACATTTCAGCTATGTCCGATGGATTCCTTATACATTTGTTAATGTATTGGAAAAGTTCCAGAATTTATACTTTTAAAAAAAACCGCTGCCTAAGGAATCACGACTTCCACATCCAGATTTTCTATCCAAGTCACTTACAACGAAAAAATTTTGTATGTGGAAATAATTGCTTATGGAACTTTAATTGTATAATATTTGAAATCCTCTATCCCAAAAACCTATAAAACGATACCCCACATCGGTAGTGGGATGGGGGTGGTGATGGGGGGGGTAGTGGGGGGTTGATGAAGTAAAACAATATTTTGAGGTTTCTGGTTCTTGTACACACACTAAATCACAATTTTTTTTCATCCCCTTTAATAATGGAGGGGGTGGTAATGGGGGTGGCTAATGCCAAAAATTTGTTTGATACCTTAGCTTCTCTTGTATATACTAAATACCAATTTTCTGGACTCTTACCTGCTTGATTTAGCTATTCACCTCAAATTTACCCCATTTACCCCCCACGGAACGAGATGAAAATATAATCTAATTCCAGATCTCGTTAAAGTACATATGTGTACCAAATTTCAAGTCAATATCTCAAACGGTTCCAGAGTAAACGTGCGCACAAAAAGTTACAGGCAGACCGACAGACCGACAGACCGACAGACAGACAGAAATTTTTTTTCGCTCAAACTTAAAATCTCGACGTTTCATGACATTCTAAGCCTATTTAAACAATAAAAATTTTTTTTGTCGTTACTATACTTCCACTGGATGTGGAAGTAATACAAAATATTGACAGTGGTGCCTATATATCTGCTAAAACTTTTGACCTACATTTATAACAGCAAAAATAAATATACAGTGTGTTTCACTTCTCGTGAAGACACCCCTGTATCTTTTTTATTTGTTGCCGAATTAATTTCAAATTTTTATCAGCCATACAAGTCCATAAGGTGACTTTATTCAACACATAAATGCCGTCTAAATCTAAAACGCCGGCCTACTGCGATAAAAGGAAAATGTCAATTTTCGAGAAATCATAGTAGGCTTAGAGATAGACAAAAATTTTGTTAACAAAAGTTGTTCAGAATCACTTGATATGCCCCCCTGTAAAATTTTGTGAAAATCGGAATATTTTCAAAAAATAATTTTTTGTTTCACTTCTCGTGAAGACACCCCTGTATCTTTTTTATTTGTGGCCGAATTAATTTCAAATTTTTATCAGCCATACAAGTCCATAAAGTGACTTTATTCAATACAAAAATGCCGTTTAAATCTAAAACGCCGGCCTACTGCGATAAAAAGAAAATGTCAATTTTCGAGAAATCATAGTAGGCTTAGAGATAGACAAAAATTTTGTTAACAAAAGTTATTCGGAATCACTTGATATGCCCCCCTGTAAAATTTTGTGAAAATCGGAATATTTTCAAAAAAAAATTTTTGTTTCACTTCTCGTGAAGACACCTCTGTATCTTTTTTATTTGTGGCCGAATTAATTTCAAATTTTTATCAGCCATACAAGTCCATAAAGTGACTTTATTCAATACATAAATGCCGTTTAAATCTAAAACGCCGGCCTACTGCGATAAAAAGAAAATGTCAATTTTCGAGAAATCATAGTAGGCTTAGAGAAAGACAAAAATTTTGTTAATGAAAGTTGTTCAGGATCACTTCATACGCCCCATGTCGTCTAAATCTAAAATGCCGGCCTTAGAATAATTAAAATTAAAATCTAATTACTTTAATGAGTTTTAACATCTGTCAACAATATGTAGGTTGGTAGGATGCTGTCATATAATGAATTCTTTTTGAATTAAATTGGTGGCCCTGAAAAGGGCCGTTGTTTTTACAGAGAAGACTACTAATAATGAATGATAATATTGTCGGAAAAAAAAATACAGATAAAGCAAAAGCCGCAGTGTTAGAATAGTTCAAAAATAAAAGAAGTTAATGGTTTTTTTTACTTATTTATTATATTGCGCCCCTTTCCACTAACCCACCCTCAAGTGTAATACACTTCTCAATCCGTTTTCTGTTATTTTTTACAACTCTTCGCAGTTCTTGAGCTGTAACTTCTAAACATGCTTGCCTTATCCTCTCACAAAGCTGCTCTATATTTTGAGGTCTGGTCATATAAACTTTGTTTTTAATGTGACCCCAAAAATAAAAATCCATTGGAGTGAGATCAGGTGATCTGGGTGGCCAATGTATTAAAGGGCTATTTCGTCCTATCCATCTTTGGGGAAAATGTTCATTCATCCATGCTCTCACTACTACGGAATTGTGGATAGATGCTCCGTCGAGTTGAAAATACAATTGTTCCAAAGGAAAATCAACTATTGCATTCCAAAGATCATTATTTAAAAATTCTAGCAAATTTAACGCATTTATATTTTGAAAAAAGAAAAACGGCCCTATTATTGTTTCGTTCTAACCATTATGAGAAAAGATATGAAATAAGGAAACTTTAGTATGAATAAAATTATTAAAACAAGAAAAACTAACAAACTCCACAGAAAATAACAACAATCACTTCTGTCATGAAAGCAATGACGAAATAAATAAAACAATACATATTGACAGTTAATTTCACGGCACTCTTTACATTCAACGCAATAAAACCGTCCATGTTCCTAAATTTCTGAGCCGATAAGGAGGAAGGATATGATGGAGAGTTACTCCTCCAGAAGAGAGATAACAAAAAGAAAAAAAGAAAAGATATTACATTCAACTTGATATGTAAAAATAAAAAGCCCTTTTAGTGTTTTATTGAATGCTGATTTTTGTTCACAACTTTCATTTGTTGGAAAAAGTTCTCTTTATGTGTTCTCTTTTTTTGAAAATATTCCGATTTTCATAAAATCTTACAGAGGGGCATATGAAGTGATCCTGAACAACTTTTATTAACAAAATTTTTGTCTATCTCTAAGCCTACTATGATTTCTCGAAAATTAACATTTTATTTTTATCGCAGTAGGCAGGGGTTTTAGATTTAGACGGCATTTATGTATTGAATAGTCACCTTATGGATTTGTTTGGCTGATAAAAATTTGAAATTAATTCGGCCGCAAATAAAAAAGATACAGGGGTGTCTTCACGAGAAGTGAAACAAATTTTTTTTTTTTGAAAATATTCCGATTTTCACAAAATTTTACAGGGGGACATATCAAGTGATTCCGAACTACTTTTGTTAACAAAATTTTTGTCTATCTCTAAGCCTACTATGATTTCTCGAAAATTAACATTTTCTTTTTATCACAGTAGGCCGGCGTTTTAGATTTAGACGGCATTTATGTGTTGAATAAAGTCACCTTATGGACTTGTATGGCTGATAAAAATTTGAAATTAATTCGGCCACAAATAAAGAAGATACAGGGGTGTCTTCACGAGAAGCGAAACAAAAAATTTTTTTTTGAAAATATTCCGATTTTCACAAAATTTTACAGGGGAACATATCAAGTGATTCCGAACAACTTTTGTTAACAAAATTTTTGTCTATCTCTAAGCCTACTATGATTTCTCGAAAATTGATATTTTCTTTTTATCGCAGTAGGCCGGCGTTTTAGATTTAGACGGCATTTATATGTTGAATAAAGTCACCTTATGGACTTGTATGGCTGATAAAAATTTGAAATTAATCCGGCCACAAATAAAAAAGATACAGGGGTGTCTTCACGAGAAGTGAAACAAAAATTTTTTTTTTGAAAATATTCCGATTTTCACAAAATTTTACAGAGGGACATATCAAGTGATTCCGAACAACTTTTGTTAACAAAATTTTTGTCTATCTCTAAGCCTACTATGATTTCTCGAAAATTGACATTTTCTTTTTATCGCAGTAGGCCGGCGTTTTAGATTTAGGCGGCATTTATATGTTGAATAAAGTCACCTTATGGACTTGCATGGCTGATAAAAATTTGAAATTAATTCGGCAACAAATAAAAAAGATACAGGGGTGTCTTCACGAGAAGTGAAACACACTGTATAAGAAACAGGGATTTCCATTACTTCCAATTACTTCACGAGAGGAAGAGACACAAACACGAGTTGTTTAAGAAATCACCTGTAAATGCTGGGTGTCGTATTTACAATATTTTACCAGATGAAATAAAAAATACAATTAATGAATTTTGTGATTTTATTCGAACTTTTTAATGTTCTTAACATTTTTTTGTCTGTATTGTGTAATTTTAAATTTATTTATTGACTAAACTTAAAAATGTGTATACATACCTATATATTTTAAATTTTATTTTATTTTATTTATATCTTTTTACTAGGTACATATGTCATTTAAGCCCATGCAAGGGCATGTTTGACTTGTCTTATCCATGTAATTTATATGGCAAAGAGATGAATAAAGCTTATCATTATTATATTCAAAACAATCAAAGATATTTTCATAGTTATAAGGATAAGATCGTGAAAATCGCAATTTCTTATCATGATCTGATTAATCATATTTTCGAAAAAATGCATACAAGTAAACGAATTTGTGTTTGAACATTCGAAAAGTATACATTTTTTTCGAAATAGTGATATTTTTTTCCAATGGGTCAATTTCTCGGCAAGTTACATCCTCCAATATATCTATTTATCAAGAAAATCATCAAGTAAGGAAATTAAAATGATTTGAGATGTACTTTTTTCTGAATCCACGTTACTACAACTTAATAAACTATAATAATCATGTTAACAGTTCTCAATGAAGAAAGAATATTTTCGAAGGGCTTTTGTTTTTTCCTATATTTTTTATTGCGACGATTGAGTTCGAGCGTGATAATATATATATAAGTATATTTTTCCCATCCATCTTTTGCTTGTATTGTTTAAAACAAAAAAGCATCAGTAAGCAACAATTTCCATCTTTTAAATGAACCAACACTCATATAGACTGAACAAATTCTGATTTAGTGACATGTAATTCAGTGCGTCGGTGTCACAGTCATGCGTATTCAAGCGCGCGCATGCATGGATCTCGCTCAGAGTTATAACGTTACACTTGACTATGTTTTTCCGGGAAAACCGTGACTTTAGCGATAAATTTTGTTAGGACATTTTTTTTTCATAAATACGTGATCTATCCATCTGTATTTTTTTATTTTTTCCTAGCTTGACTTAATTTCAAAATTTTGAAAAAATGGATGAAAAAAAATTTCTTTTCCCTTTTTTTTTATGTTCTGCATCCGAGCGAAATGTAAACTTTTCAGGATATTATTCTATACACTTTCACGAACTTATAAAAAAAATTATTCAGGTTACAAATTTTTGTGGGTAAATAACTTCATCGACTGGGCTAATAGTCCAGCCGACAGTAGCGAGTGCGCGCGCCCGCGGCTGAGACAGAGCGAGCGCCCGGCTAAAAACGTCTATTTAACAATTAAAAATTTAAGCTTTAGAATAAAATAATCTGCACTTACTCTTCAGGATTTTGTTAATGGATGTTCAAAGATTATATAAGAATTTTGGTGAACTCAAAAATTCATTTTTTAATATTGTGTTTCAACCTTGAAAATGACCGTATTCGAGTTTTTTTTTTAATATTAAATTGTTTATAAGTCGGAAACGGTCAACTTTATGCAAACATGACAAGAGACCTTTTTTGTTTAAAATGACTAAAAGAACCAAAAAATAAAATTCGTTCGGGTCAAAAAAAGCGATGTTTGCAATTTGTTTAAAAGAAAATAGTTTAAACAAATTGGGACCAGATTTTCATCCGGCAAACTCTTGATCCTTATTCAGAGGCATGATCCGAACGTGAATATGCAAAAAAATTGATTGGGAAAATTTTTTCATACGAAGGCGAGGTTTTCGCCTTGTCTATTACTTTTCAAATAATTTTCCACGCTGTATTTCGCAGTGGACACTGTTATTATAGAGATTTATCTGTAGGTCGCTACGGAATGACAAGCCGAAGTAATAGTCGAAGAACTAATGCACGTTTTCGAGTTATTTTTGCAACAAAATGTTACTTTTTACTTTACCTGTATGGAGTATATAAGAAAAGTCTCGGGGAAAGTATTGTGAGCGTGCCAAAACTCGATTTTGAATATTGTATAGATTTACACGTTTTTAAATCCCGTGAACCCAAAGAAGCGGTTTTCTTAATGGCTGCTATCTGAAGTCTGTCGTCTCTTGTCTATCTATAGTCGCACCAGAGCTAAAGGACTGGATCGATTTTGTTCAAATTTTGTGAATGCGTGTTCAGGTCGGTCACACCTCAGCGAAATCGCATAATTAGTCCTCTCACTAGGTCATAATCTGCAATAACAGAGTAAGATGCAAATTATAGCCCGCAACGCCAGAACTTATAAAGCACAAATCTGGCAGTCTGTTGGGCATTAAATTTCTTACGATCACAAAGTGCTCACCAGACTAAAAAAAGAAGAATTTAAACTCAAATACAAATAATCTAAAAAAAATCGACATCGAGCACAGGAAAAAATTGTCACGGGCTGAATTTCTGCAGGATTCCTTATCGATTTGACCGCCGCGGGGTCAATTACACGGCGTCAAAAGTCGCAAAAACAGTATTTTACAAATATCTTGAAAACGGTGAATTTTTCAAAAAAAACATTGTTTATTAATTTTTAGTAATTTTCTACAAAAACGAATTCAGAAGTTTTTTTACAGGAGAAACCGTTCACGAGATATAGCTCTTCAAAGAATGGAGAGCGTAGTAGAAGTTGAGGGTATCTTTTTTTTTTACTATGTGGTATTCTCAGTAGACCTGATCTACGACGTCTTGATAATTTAATTATATTGTCTTAACTTTCCAAATTTATTTATTTATTTAAGGAATTTCATAATTATCTTCATTTTCTAAGTCTGATTTTTCAGTCTCCAGTAACAGGACACTATCCACTGAACACACACCACATACAGTGAGGTTGAACGGTGACTTCAATTGCCAGATGTGTGAAGAAGAGGATGAAAACATCACTCATATGTTATGAAGTAACAATAGTTCCAATGTCTACAACAACAATTAATAGTATCCATAAACAAAAAGCGTGAGTTATAATAATTCACTTGTGAGTGATTATAAATCACTTGGTACAGTGCCAATCTCCTTTACCTTCATCCTAACCTGTCCAATCGATGTAACGCGCGACGCAAAGGTGCTCTGTCCGAGAGAAATTCTTTTTCGATACAGTGAAATAGAAAGGTCCATTATTATTAAAGGGAGGAAGGTGATTTAACATGTTTGAATAGTTTCGACGTTTTCAAATCAAGTTAAGTAATAATTCTGCCAAAAATGATGAATTCGGTTAGTGAAGATGAACTATTATATACACCGCCAGAATTAAGGCAAGTACCTAATGATACAATACATAATTTATTATCCGAAAAATCGCAGAACAAATATAAAAGTGTGTACAAAAATTAAAGGAGACTACAAAAGTCCCTATAGGGAATGGCCTGTAGGAGGATAAGCGCCACCTTTTATTGAATTGAACTAGGCTTTGAACTGATTAGTATACACTTAATTTGAGTTCCATGGGATGATGGGAACATGGTTGAAACTGGGTTCAAAGTTCAATGAGAACATATGTAGGTGACGACTTTCTCAATCGAAGCAGGTTGAAGATAAGTTACAATGTTAAAACAACTGATGGTTTTAGATGGATCATCATGTGAGCTTTCAAGGGATATAAAGCAATCTGCGGGGAAACGTTAGTTCCGCAAAGTAGTATCCTCAACATAGGACGGTAACCCATTCCCTCCGAAGAATCAAGGGTCACCCGGCTCGAGGTCGTTTAACCTGGAGATTCGCTGCAGTCACTTACTGACTAGACTATGCTCTCTCTTGCCTCCCCAAGAAATTCACTTTGTTGTTGTCATTCGCTCACTTTCTCCCTCACTTCCTACAGGCCAATCTTTGTAGACTTCTTTACAGTTAATCTTATTGATAAACAAACTAAGTAATTTGAACAAAATTTTCTCAATTTAATATTTATTGTTATCGTAGATAAAGTATAGTATTCAACTCGCGATAATGGTAATAACTCATTTGATGCATTACAGCACTCGCCTGCGGCTCGTGCTGTAAACTTCATCTGAGTGAGTTATTCCTACATTACCGCTCGTTGAATAATATACTATTATAGATTATAAACTTAGATTCGAAATTCAAGGGGCGCGAGTCGCGGGTTCCAGACACAAGTAGGTTGATGTATCTGTGTAATTCCTTTTTTTTACTTTGTTTTATATTGATGTGTTTTACCAAGTAAGATGACATCATAAAATTAAAAATAACTAATTAGGTGTTAAAAACTTTTGTATATAATTTTTAAACCGTTACAGTCCACTCAAATCTGATTACACATTTAGGTTTCCTATAAAATTCTGCGTTGACTGACATCGTTTGTAGCGCTGAAATGGTGCAGAATTCGCTGAATGAACAATAACTATAAATAACAAATTGACCCTCCACGATTTTTCTGTTAATAACTTAATTACATCAACATCAGCCTTTCTATCTATTATCTATTGGCATATTTTTTTAATGTAATATTCCGTCAAGTAAATCGATCATGGCTGTTACAATTCTCTCAACTATCAGAAATGAGAATCCAATATGAAATTCATGAAAACGAGAAGCGGGGGTGGATGTGGTCAGTCCAACCGGCACCGACAATTTTAGGGAATCGGCCCAATCAAGCACGGATCTAAAGTCTCAAATTTGAGTGGGCTAGGGAAGAATAATTTTTTTTTTTTTTTTGGTGGGTCAAGGCCTAAGGAAAAAAATGCGGCGCAGGCGAAAATTTTGTATTTTTCAAGGTCAAACGCTCTAAAATGAAAAGTTAGAAATTCGAGTAGCAAAAACATTTTCTTCGAAAAATAGGTTTCGACAAACGAATTTTCCTTTTTTTCATACAATTGCAAAAATTATTTAAAGGTTTAAAGTACTAACACTTAGTCTGACTTAACTACGGTCTAAAGCAGACTGCTACCGTCTTGGTAACATTTTTAAAAACGCCACTAAACATCCATACTCTTTATCAAAATTTATTGACACTGAAAAACAAAGAATGAAATAAAAAAATTAAACATTTTAACAGTATAACAATAAATAATAAATTAATAATAATTATGATTAATATTGTCTACATAAACATCTCGAAACATCAAAAAAAAAAGCAAAAAAATAATTCTAAAGTTTCAGAGGTCAAAAGAAAAAGAATAAGTACATCAGAACTTTCTTAAGAGCCAATCACAAAGTTTCATCGGTAAAGCTAAAGCTGAAGTGGGGCGAAGGGTAGGCAGTGTGGCTATTATAGGTCATCTGCACGTGACTTCACTGCTAACCTCAAAAATATGTGTTTCTTAAGATTTAAGAGTATTATGTAACTGTTATTAAAATCTCTGTCTGCTTCCCGTATTTTCAACTAAAATCTAGTTCAGTGTAATGTTTATGAAGTTCTAAGTGCTTTGTCCTAATAAAATAGGACTCTTTTTGTAGGTTGGAAATCTAACCTGTAATTAGCAGTCTATTTTTATTAATCAACAATGTTGAAAAAATATTTACGTGAATTTTTAAATATTTGTTTGGAGCCAGTACGGTTTCAAGCTAAAAATGCGTATACAAACATTAAAAATGAGAACAAACTTGAAAAATTTAAAATTGAAGGTTATGTTGGGTACATGATGCAGATGCCCTATTGTAGTGGTGTAGGTGGCACCATCTATTAAAAAGCACTGTACTAAAATTCTTGACTGGGAAAAAGCAGTTTTTAGCCAAACGGCTGGCGTTATTAAACTGAAAATAAGATATTCTAAGTAAATGAATACTACATTTCTACTGAATAATATTTTTAGCTAAAACTTGTTTATTAGGAAGATCACTCTTCACATTGGCCAATAAACAAGTTTTAGCTAACAATGTTCTTCAAAATAGAAGTGTAGTATTCATTTACTTACAAGAACATCTTTTGATCAGTTTAATAACATGAGCCAGTTCGCTAAAAAATGCTTTTTGCTGAAAATTTTTTTTTAGTACAATGCTGTTTTAGTAGATGGAGTCACTTCGATATAATTAAAAATGATTGCAAAAATTGCACTTATAACCGATGCGCACTTATTTCGTGTATTTGAATCTTGGTCTCGATGTGTTCCTGTCCTTTCAGGCGTGATTGTAAGTAGGTAGAGCAATAGTAAAGAAAGTACGAACGCCAAAACTAGACAACCAACACAACAGCTCTGTGTACTTTATTGGCTAATTTCCGCCCACTCCCCTCTGATTTGATTGCGTTGCTCCCTCTTCAGCACACTTTCAGAATTTGGGACGAACATGCAAAATTAGGTTGTAAAGTTAATAACATTTTATAAATGACATCTGGCATTTATGTCAGTGGCCGAGTTTTTAAGATAGCAGCCTGAAAATCACATCTGAGACTTCTTTCGTTCTAAGTAAGGATTAAGGAGGGAAAAGAGCAGCCGTTTAAATTTCTTTTGGCCGTCGGGTTTTTTATCCGCCGAAACAAATGCCTGTTTACCTCGGACCGGCCCTGCCCGGGCCCAGAGCCACCAGCCCGACGGGCATTTGCCCGTTTGCCCCCCTTCCCATCCACCCCTGAAGGGAAGTAGCCTTTAAACATTACATTTATAATACGTCGTGTATATTCTTAAAGTTTTAGAATGGTCAGACCCAAATGTATATTAAATTTTGCTGTTGCATCGGTATTGAGATAACCTCTATCAACAGTCTATGCCCATGATACTTATATTTCATAGTATTATCATGGTCTATTATGCCTATCAACCTATTACTAGACGTTACACTATATTCGAGGATAAGGCAAGAATCGGACACGTATCACCATCTATCAGTAAATGTTTTAATGAAAACACATCTAAATATAGAGTAGATTGCACATACACTACAGAACTCTAAGATCTAAAATTATATACAAAATATGAAAAATATATTGAGTATAGGGATAAAAATACCACTGACCTTTATCATTTGTATAGGATGCACCATGCACCGAGGTGCCTTGATAAACGGTGTGCCGCACGAGATGCATTACTCTGTTTTATTCAAAATCAACATATTAATTTAGTATTTCAAAATGTAGGTAATAATAATAAAATGAACAATTTAATGAAATTTTGGCAACAATTGATTTATGTTTATGAACATATGAGCACACCTCAAGAATGTATAGACCAGCTACTGTCAAAATTTTTAAATTTTTAAAGGCATCACGGCAACTCTGTATTTTAAATTTAATAAAATACGAATTGCATATTTCTGTAATTTCTGTTATTGCAGAAATAAGGTTAATTTAATAAATATTTAACCACAATCAAATTAGTTATGCATCCTATAATCAAATTTTGATTCTTATACTCCAGTCAATTAGGGAAAATTAGAGGAAAAAGCTGATGAAGTTTTGAAACTTGGCAGAGATGTTCCTTAAGGTTTACTATTAAATATACAGGGGGATGCTTTTAAGGCGGCCATTAGAATATTTCCCACTTGCAGATGAGATAAACATTTTAGATTTGATACCCTACAATGACAATGAATTGAAATTTTGTAATTTACAATTTAACAAATTACAAAATTTCAATTCGTTGTATCTCAGTTAGTAATAAAAATATTTTCATAAACTCCAAAACCTATTGTTGAATTTTGATGAAAAATAAAATGTATATGACAAAAAAGAATAATTTTAAACGGGAGTCCTTTGGCTCGGGGAGGGCACTCGAATTTTGAAAAAATTTTTCGCAAACTGCTTTTTCAAAACTATTTAAGGGCCGTTAGAGGAGTACT
Organism: Rutpela maculata; assembly: GCA_936432065.2. Taxonomy (NCBI): domain Eukaryota; kingdom Metazoa; phylum Arthropoda; class Insecta; order Coleoptera; family Cerambycidae; genus Rutpela; species Rutpela maculata. The sequence goes on from OW386285.2 coordinate 48,530,896, forward strand.
TCTCTAGATGTTATTTCCCATATTTCGTATGGGTGTCATGCGCCACAGACAAGAAAAAAATTATTGAAATTTCTAGATCCGCCCTTGAATCGATGTAGAATTAAATTTGAGGTGGACTTATATCAGCATGTCCTATATCTAACACATGTACTTTTTGAATTATTTGCAAGTTTTTGTTGAAAATTATAATTTACCAAAAAAAACGTAGAAGCCTATAAAACAATTGAAACAATAAAGTGGGTGTCGATTAGCAAATGTGTTACATGTTCTTGGTATTATTAATTACTTCATCACATTCTCCATAAATAATAGATCTAGATCTAAAAGTCTTCGTGGATGTAATTTAAACTTGCTGACTTTTTTAACAAAAAATAATGACTGACATTAATGATTCTTTCTAATCATGGGTAAGTTGATGGAAATTTTTACTAAAAATTCTTGGACATTTAAGAAAATCGCCAATAATTCGAAAAGTTGTAACTTTAACCTCTACAATGCTTATACTAAAAAAAAGGGAATTTATTTAACATAATTTGATGTAAAAAAATACAGGGTGTTCCATTTGAAATAAAAAAGTTTTGAGGTTTGAATTTGACAAAATGTAACGTGAAAAATAAAACACTTGTTATACGATTTTGGAATCTATTTTTTGTTTTTTGTAGAAAGTAGCTCATATTGTGCTCTTTCTACGTACCAAATAGCAAATAAGGATCTCCTACACGAAGAAAGTTATAACGGTTCTTGCAAACCGCTGCACCTGTCAAATTTTTTATAAAATGTCAAATATCTCCGAAACTGCTCGGTTTAGGTATAGGGTGTGCTACATGTTTTGACTCAGAATTTTATGGTCATTTCGAAAAGTCGAAAATAGGGTGTTCCGTTTAAAATAAACAAGTTAGTATTGACTTCCGGTATTTCCGGAAGTGCCGCCATTTTGAAATTATTATTTTCGGATTCGCAATGGTCGACTAGGATAGGGTACCAAATCTCAAATGGCTATCTCATCTGCAAGTGGGAAATATCCTAATGGCCGCCTTAAAACAATCACCCTGTATAGTACAGTAACTTGGTGACCTCACTTCGGACGTTGAGTGAAAAGTTTACCAAGAGGCGCAACCGTGTACTTGAAATCGTAGCCCAAGCAGGGTCCGATGTATAGTACGGCGCCACCGGTATTGGGGTCTAAGATCTTAGTCAGTTGCACAAACATCAGTTAGGTTGATGGCATGCACTCGTATGGTTCGCGTCGCGTAAGTCGTCGCTTTTGATAAACAAGGAGATTTGTCTCTGCGCCAGAGACGGCTCTCATATAAACATAATATTTAAATGCAATGCAACATCTGAAACATTCAGAAAAACGACGAAATGGTGAAATATTCATCATTGCCAGCTACATTGTATTTTTAAATTTAACCTAAAAACGGTAATGATTCTTACAAAAACATGTAATGCATACCTAGCAAATAAAAAACAATTTTGAATCAAACACATACCTTCCCGTTCTGTTTAGTGTGTGGCGTGTTTATTATGTTTATTTTCATAACAATTAAATATAAAAACCCAATGAGCTGCTGGCAACATAAAACATTTTTTTTCCCAATAAAATAAACCATTTTGATATAATATTAAATAATACATAACAAAGAAAATTAAGTAAAAGTTCCATGTACCATGTGCATCACAAATGCGCACAACGTGATAAAGTGAATTTTATTACTTTCACATCAATCACATCCAGTGGAAGTATAGTAACGGCAAAAAAATTTAAAAAAACTGTCATTGTTCAAATAGGCTTAGAATGTCATGAGACGTCGAGATTTTAAATTTGAGCAAAAAAAATTTCTGTTTGCCCGTAACTTTTTTGTGCGCATGTTTACTCTGGAGCCGTTAAAGATATTGACTTGAAATTTGATACACGTATGTATTTTAACGAGAACTGGAACTAGATTATATTTTCATTTCATTCCGTTGAAGGGTAAATTGGGATAAAGGGGGGGGTAAATAAGTAAATCAAGCATGTAAGAGTCCATAAAATTGGTATTTAGTATATATAAGAAAAGGTAAGGGCTCAAAAAATTACTCCCATTACCACCCCCACCTCACTATTAAAGGGGGGTGGAAAAGCGTCAACATATTTTTTACTTCGTTGGTTGATGCGCAGTAGGTTACCTATACGGACACGCAGTGGGCTTCCTCGAGTAAAATGGATGCGCAGTGGGTTACCTCGAGCAGTATAGATGCGTTTCCTCAAGGAAAGTGCTTGAAGTAGATTACTTCCACCGTGTAGTCTACGGCACATTATGATTGTTTATATTTTTGTCATGCCAGTTTCTACGTATTGCTCCCACTTCCAGTATAAGTGTAGTAATTTTGAAAACATTTATTTAAATAGGCTTAGAATGTTATGACTTGTCGAGATTTTTAGTTGAAGCAAAAAATAATTTCTATCGCGTCGGTCTCTGACGTTTTGGGTGCACGATTACTCTGGAACCGTTTAAGATATTGACTTGAAAATTGGTACACATATGTATTTTAACGAGATCTGGAATTAGGTTATATTTTGATCTGTTAAAGGGTTGAGTGGTAAATTGGGATAAATGGGGGTAAATAGGTAAATTAAGCAAGTAAGAGTCCATAAAATTTGGTATTTAGTTTATTATTATATAAAAGAAGTTAAAGTCTTAGAAAAATTTTTGGCATTAACTACCCCCATTATCACCCCCCACGCGATTATTAAAGGGGGTGAAAAAAAAAATGTGATTTAGTGTGTACAGGAACCAAAGGCCTCAAAAAATTTTCCACTTCATCCACCCGCTTATCACCTCCTACCACCACCCCAACCCCCACTATCGATGTGGCATATCGTTTTTTGGTTTTCATTTAGAAAATTTCATAAACAATTATTTCCACATGGTGGAGTGCAAATATAGTGTTTTCGTTTTGAGAGGCTTGGATAGGAAATCTGGATGTGGAAGTAGTGATTCCTTGGGCTGCGGTTTTCATTTTAAAATGTTAAAACCGCTGCCCAAGGAATCACTACTTCCACATCCTGATGTTCTATCCAAGTCGCTCAAAACGAAAAATATTTTGATCCTATATTTGCACTCTACTATGTGGGAATAATTGTTTATAGAACTATAATTATATAATATTTGAAATCGCCTACCCCAAAAACTCATAAAGCGATATACCACATCGGTAGTGGGGGTGGGGGTGGATGAAGTAAAAAAAAATGTTTGAAGCCTTTGGTTCTTGTACACACACTAACTCACAATTTTATCCCCCCCCCCCCATGGTTAAATTTTTTGAGACCTTGACTTCTCTTGTATTTACTAAATGCCAATTTTTGTCGTTGTTGTACTTCCACTGGATGTGGAAGTAAAAGGCATATTGACATTTTATGATGAAACTGTTATTTTTAAGATATCACAAAATTATCCATTTTGCACCTTTCTTAACCGTCTTCACCCTAGTAAATTTTGAATATGTTTTAGATGACATTTTCCATTACTACTGCCGCAAAAATATTACATGTTGCAATATTTTTCGGGTTTACACCCATTCCCTTCTTTAATTCTGCTGAACTGTAATAACCAATTTGTACAAAAATATTTTTTATCCTCTCCCAAATATACTGCTACTGCAATGATGGGTTCATTTAAAGTTATTTATTTGTTTATAGGCTTTTCTCTGTAATTGCTTTTTTTAATAATTAAAACGAAAAAGCGATTTTATTGGGAAAAAGAGTAATAATTAGTAAACATAATAAAAAAACCGCTGCCCAAGGAATCACTACTTCCACATCCAGATTCTCTATCCAAGTCACTCACAACGAAAAAACTTTGTATGTGAAAATAATTGTTTATGGAACTTTAATAATATAATATTTCAAATCCTCTACCCCAAAAACCCATAAAACGATACCCCACATCGGTAGTGGGGTGGGGGGTGGTGATAGGGGGGTGATAGTGGGGGGTGGATGAAGTAAAAAAATATTTTGAGGTTTCTGGTTCCTGCACAAACACTAAATCACAATTTTTTTTCATCCCCTTTAATAAGGGGGTTAGGGTGGTAATGGGGGTGGCTAATGCCAAACATTTTTTTGAGAACTTAGCTTCTCTTGTATATACTAAATACCAATTTTATGGACTCTTACCTGCTTGATTGACCTATTATTTACCCCAAATTTACCCCAATTTACCCCCAACCCTTCGACAGAACTAGATGAAAATAATCTAGTTCCAGATCTCGTTAAAGTACATACGTGTACCAAATTTCAAGTCAATATCTCAAACGGTTCCAGAGTAAACGTGCGCACAAAAAAAAGTTACAGACCGACAGACAGAAATTTTTTTTCGCTCAAACTTAAAATCTCGACGTTTCACGACATTCTAAGCCTATTTGAACAATAAAAATTTTTTTGTCGTTACTATACTTCCACTGGATGTGGAAGTAATTAACTTAATTTGAATATCTGCGGAGAGACTGGTTATTTTTTTTTTTTTATTACAAGTAGGTATTACTTTTTCGAGAGCATACCCAACAAACACAAAAAAACGGCCCATCAGTGGGTCATCACTGGGCCAGAAATGAAACTTCTGGCCCTGTGATGGCCCAATGGAGGGCCGACCTTTTGTGTTTGTAGGGTAGTTTTCGAGGCGATAAAGTATCGCACAAATGGTACACAATGCACTTTTTATAAAGCATCGAATTTTGTACAAAAATCGGCAGCTACTGGAAGCGGCTGGAACCTCCCCACACGGTGGATCCTTATCAGCTGTATTTGGATATTACATCGGAAATCAGAGCACTGAGCAAACAGATAAATTACACGTGACTTTGGAGCCATTTATTTCATCAACAAATATCGAACGAACTGAAGCGGACTACAAGCAATCTGTTAAAACATAACCTCTCATGTTTGTTTATGTTGCATGTTAATCAATTGCCGGATATTATAAGGGTATTAACAGATAACGTTTCGAAGATTTTGTAAAATATTGGATAATGAAAAAAAAATAACACAGAATTTAGCCCAAATGACGCTCTAACCAACAAGTCAATAACATTATGGACTGTTCAAGCAGACTACGCATGCGTCACATTAAAATCTTCCTGCTCGATCAAAGAGGTCGAGCAAGTCGAGCTTCGTCCGAGGCCTTTATTTTGTAATATTCGAACGTTTAAGATTTAGCTCAGTTAACTCGATTTGCAATGAACGATTGTGACGTGTCCCATCAATCAGACGTAATATCCGAACACGGCTATAAACAATTATTACCTTAAAAAAAAAACAACTAAAATAAGTTTTGACATTGTCAAAAATATTTGGGTTGGTAACCTTTACGAATGTTGATTTTTAGGTTATGAAATATATTTAGGGACATAACATGTTTAAGTTTTTCAAGTTTATTCACATTTTTAATGTTTGACTACGCATTTTTAGCTTGGAGCCACAGTGGCTCCAAGCAGATAGTTAAAAAACTCATGCAAATAATTTTTCTATATAGACCATCTTAGGATAACGTCACGATAAGTCGGCCATATTGCCTGAGGGATAACCAAACTTTTTATTCCAATGTAAACAACGAAGTAATCTCAGTTTTAAATGTGAAATAAAAATAAAACACCATCTTTTTTTGCGACAAGGTGCGATTGTGAGATAAGGTTTATTTTGAATGTAAAAAAGATTAGAAGAAAGGTAAAGAAATCACTTTCTGGCAGAGTCTATTGAATACTACATACGGATAATATAACAAGCTTATCACTGAAATCTAGCACTTAGTTATTTAAATGTAAACTTGCCTTGCCCATAACAATGAATACATTTGAGTTTATCTTTCTTGCACAAACTTCTTGCACAAATCCGGCCTCATAATATTTATATGCTTGTAAAGATTTGTATGCCTTTAACTGCTGATCTGCGAAGAAGCTGTGAGTCGATACTAAGTAATTTACCATATTAATTACGGACACACAAGGTAAAATAGACAAATCTGCAGAAAGGTCTCCAGTCTCCACTCCAAGGGTGTATGGGTCAATATTGTCTATTATTTTGATTTTCTACACTTTACATCACCCATAAGGGTTGGATAATATTCACTATATGACATTATTACGAAAACACACAAAGTTTCTCAAGAAAATCAGAAAAAAATATATAAAACCACGCAAACTGCGTTTTGTTGTCCCTCAAGCAAAATGTCAAAATTGTCAAAACCATGTGACCTAAAAATAGACCATTCCAGAACACGTGACTTTGACAGATCCGCCATTTTGTCTGGGTGGCACACAAACCGATTATTCTCCGTTTGTTAACGTGCGTTTCTGTGTTCTTTTGTGCTGTGAATTGATTTATTTTATGATTTTTTGCAATTTTTTTCGCCAAGATGTTTCGAAGTGTATACTATTCAACCCTTGATGGGATAAAAAAATCGAAATTATAGACAGCATTGACCCCTATGCAATTCCTCCTGAGGAATGCAGGCTTGAAATTTATAAGTTGCCCAATATTACCATGATGGACTTAGTGAATTATTTAATACTAACCCATAGTTATTACACTGGTCAACAATTGAAGGCTTATAAAAGTTTGCAAGCCTACAAACATTATGAATCTGGCTCTGTTCAAGGGATTTTGGCAAAACAAATCAATGATGAGGCATTTATTGTCATTGGCAAGGTAAGAAATCAAAGTAAATGTGTAATTTTACATTATAATTAGATTCTGTATATTAATGTTTATCATTTTAATATGCCACAAAGGTTTTAAGCGTGGACCTTTCAAATCCCGAGGATGCAGATTGACTCGGTTGGATGCTGGGTGCCCAAATTCTGGGTGGGTATCCAGTCTGGATTAGTTTTATCCTCTAGGGAAGCTGGTTTTCCTAAAATCGTACATATTATTATAATACTTAATATTTATATATTTGCACATTTAATTTTATCCTCGATTCTGACCTTAAAATCTAAAAGGAATTTTGTACGAAAATTAGGTACTTACCAGTTATAAAATATTTGGAACAAATACGGCCGTTTTTTAGATGGCTTTCACTTAAGGGCCCCCGTTTCAAACTATTAATCCAAGCATTTCTTCTTTCTCTAGACAATGCATTAAGATGATCTCCTCTATTAGTTAAAATTGCGGGAAATCGAAAAAATGATACATTATCTCTTTCAGCACGCATTGAACATTTAACAACACTACAAAAATGAGGCATTTTCTATAAATTAGACCAGGATTAAACAACTTTGTAATGAAATACTCTTAATGTTTACATACACAAATGGTATTGTGTGCCACCCAGCAAATATGCCGAACTGTCAATGACGTCATTCTGGAATGGTCTATGGTTGATTAATAAAAAAATATATTGCTAATTACAGGTTAGATTTCTAACCCACAAAAAGAGTCCTATTTTATTAGGACAAAGTATTTAGGACTTCATAAACATTACACTGTACTAGATTTTAGTTGAAAGTACGGGAACCAGGCAGAAATTTTAATAATAGCTACGTAATATTCTTAAATCTTAAGAAATATATATTTTTGAGGTTAGCTGTGACGTCACGTACCATAAGCTATAAATTAACATTCACAAAGGTTACCAACCCAAATATTTTTGACAGATGGCAAAATACGTTTTCCCCTAACAATAATACCAATTTTTTGGATGCTGTCATATGTGCACATATAACGAATTATTTTTAATTTTTTTAACGGAAACCAAATCGAAAGGGTGCAAGTGTGATATATCGTTGAAATTGGAATTTATACTGCTTTTTAATGGTTCAATTACAAATTCTAAGTAATCATAAAATAAACAACTTGTGCCAAAATGGCACTAAACGTAATCCGATCTCAACCAAAACCTTTTCAGATCTTCTGGAGCACTAAAGAAACCCTCATGTAAAAGTTTCATCCAAATCAGGTTAGTAGCTTCGTAGCTATCGTGCTAACACACAGGCATTAGTCACAAACCACTTTTTTGGGTTTCCGGGACCTCGAAATCGTAAAGATTTGATGTTATCTCAATTTTCGATTTTGGATTAATTGTAGTAACCTCCCACAATTATTGTGGGGAGGTTAATAAACACAACACTATAAAAACTAAGTTCGTAGGCAAGAGCACTTAATAATTTTGATTATTGATACGGGAAACAACTAAACGAAAACATCCGTTCGTTGGTAATGGGTGGTAGGGATGGCCATCTTTTGGAAAAACCATATAACTCTTGGTGGACAGCTTCCCTGCCAGATGTGGCCGGAGTAGTGTTCATGGTGGATCGTTTAAATTTGAGTTGATATATTTTGTTTTATCTTCTGGCCTCGGCCGATTTTTCACTAAATCGGTCGGGGAAGTAAGCTGTCAAATTTTTCTGGGGGAATTTGGTTTTTGACAGTTTTCGAAAAAATATTTTAGGTTGGTACCAATGTCTTAAATTATTTTTAAGTTATGTAGCACTATTTTTAGGTTATGTTGCCGGAAGAATTTCCGGCGGGATGGCGGAAGTAGCGGAAATAGTTTTTAAAATATAATGTCACTTTTAAAGTTTTATTGGAAAAAACTCACCGAAAACGTTCCGGTGAGATTGCTTATACTTGTAGGGCTTGTGAGCGGTTCACGAAGGCTTCTCACACCTTCCGTGGGCTTTATGAACGTCGAAAAAACTTGTAATATCTCGATGCACTTGACACTCAAATTTACTCAGCATACAGTCTGCACGCTTTAACACACTAGTCTATTGAACGTTAGGTTAGACCACAGAGTACAGTAACTATACAGAGGCGAAGGCTAGCCTTCCCGCCAAAACCAAATTTGTATACTCATCGCCATTTCTTAATTGTTTAACAATCAACCTCACTTTTATCTTGACACTGTTGATGTTTATCGTGTTAAGTTTGGATTTGTGAATTTTTTTTTCCACTCATTTTGGGATATTGAAAACATTAACCGAGAATTAAAATTCTCATAAATAAAACCTAGTGTACAACTCAATTGAAAATAGGCGCCAATTATAAGCAATTCAAATCGTAATATTTTTCAATCCAACTCGAAATACACTGTCTTTTCAGTGTATCCTTAAATGGGGATCTGCACATGACGTCATAGCTAGCCTCAAAAATATATATTTCTTAAAATTTAAAAGTACTACGTAGCTATTATTAAAATTTCTGCCTGGTTCCCATACTTTCGACCAATATCTAGTTTGTCACAATAAAATAAAACGCATTTTGCAGGTTAGAAATCTAACCTATTAAAAGAAATAAACAACATATCTCTCAGTGTAGACCAGGGTGTATTAAATAGGTGATGCGACGACAACCCTCACAGTGGCTTAATAAGTGCTTACTTCGTACATATTGTAAAAGATGGCTCAACTAAGTTCTCTCATTACTTACGCATAGATAGATAATTTTATAGGTTCTGTGCATACGTACATACAGTGTTGCATACATTCCCGGCTTCTTGTTTTTGACAAGAGTCCAGTGACATCTGACATTAAGTAGCTAAATTAAAACATTGAAAGAATATATGTAACACTACATGCAGTATTGCACGTGTCGTCACAGCTAACCACAAAAATATATATTTCTTAAGATTTACAGGTATTACGTAACTATTATTAAAATTTCTGCCTGGTTCCTGTACTTTCAACCAAAGTCAAGTTCAACGTAATATGTATGAAGTTTTAAATAGTTTGTTACAATAAAATAAGACACTTTTGCAGGTTAGGAATCTAACCTATAATTAGCAGTCTATTTTTATTAATCAACAATATTGAAAAATTATTTGCGTGAATTTTTAAATATTTGCTTGGAGCCAGTATGGCTCCAAGCTAAAAATGCCTATACAAACATTAAATATGAGAATAAACGAAAACACCTTAAAATTTGAGGTTATGTTAGTTATACGATGCACATGCCCAGGTAATTGTAGGACCGTATTGCTCGCGCCATCTATTAAAGTAAATAGAAACCATGCACTTACGAAGCCATTATTATAATAGGAAAGTGCCGGACCACCTATTTAATACACCGTGGTGTAGACGCAACTGGTACGCAAGGTCACAGAAAACGAGCCATCAAAACTGAAAGGAACCGCCAAAGACTTTGCCTCTGTGCAGTTACTGTATTCTGTGGTTCCACTATAAAATATATTTTACACAAGAAGCGTGTTATTTGGTTTTTAATTTTTTTCACGGAAACCAAAGCTAAAGAGTGCAAGTGTTATATATCGTTGAAATCGGAATTTTTACTGCTTTTCAATGGTTCGATTACAAATTGTAAGTAATCATAAAATAAACAACTTGTTGTGCCAAAACAGCAACAAACGTAATCCGATCTCAACCAAAACCTTTTCAGATCTTCTGGAGCACTAAAGAAATCCTCATGCAAAGTTTCATCCAAATCCGTTTAGTGGCTTCGCCGCTATCGTGCTAACAGACATACACACACACACACACACACACACACACACACACACACACACACACACACACACACACACACACACATACACACACACAGACATTTTTCAAAAACAACTTTTTTGGGTTCCTGGGACCTCAAAACGTAAAGATTTGATGTTATCTCAATTTTCGATTTTGGACTAATTGTAGTAACCTCCCACAATTTTATTGTGGGGAGGTTAAAAAGTCCCTGAGAGCATATTTTTATCTATTATAGCTCACATGCCAAAGGCGCCCGCGCGTAAACCTCAAAGTAACTGTTTTTCGCGCTGTTCTCCAAGCAGCCCGTTAAAGCAGTTAAATATTATTTGTCCAATGAGAATTTGTGGTCGATTTTTTTATTTATGAATTTCTGATCGCTCTGCACGATGGCGTCCTTCATTTTTCTTAAATATGCGTTTTTTAATGCAAAAAACATTAAAAAAATCGTACATTTGAACTTTTCCACCTTGTAGGAAGTAATTTTCTTTCTTAAAAAAATGTATCTGTTATTGACATATCATTTTGTTTTTATTTATCACATATAAACAATTAATATTAGGACCGAAAAGTGTAATTTTTCATTATCATCGATTTTTATATAACTGGAACTTGCCGCATATTTTTATTAATTAGTGTTTTTTTCTGTACAATTGTACATACATTTCAATAACACAAAGAATATTTAACTATTTTTTTTATTTTATTTCAACATTTTTTTAATACTTGTAACTCCATTATTAATATTATGCATCGTATAAAATACAGTTTTAAACAGAAGTTACTCATTATGTTTTGTGTAATTTAAATTTGACTATTAGCATCGCCGTTTTCTTAATTTTTTGTTTGTTAATTAAGCCGCCAGTGCCACTTGCAGAGTAGCGTAAAAAACAGTAATTTTTATGCTTACACGTGAGCACCTGTAGCTCGAAAACTATAGTAGATAAGAATATGCCCTCGCGGACTTGTTTGTAGAAAATTCCATGTTGTACAAAAAAAAGTGCGGTTCATTTTCGTATTTATTACCGTTCTCGCTACGCAAGCGCTGAAAAATCAAAAACACCATCCTCGACATTTGCATATTCTTTTTTCTAATTATTTTAAAAAATTGGGAGGTCTTAAACGTACTCATAAATACTATTCCATGAAGCTGAACCGAATAGCAAAATAAAATATTTTTAATTTATCACATTTTTATAAATTTCAGAAATTCAAAATTGAACAAAAATCTCAAAAAAAAACATTTTTTGAACCCCAAATGGGTCTCGAGGACAAGGAACAATTGCAATTTCGAACAAAACACGATTGTTACAGCGCACAACGTGGCGTGGCGACTTAAAAGATGATATGCGACAATAATTGATAGTTAAAGGTTTCTCTTGTTTTTGAATTTTAAGTGAAACTAGTGAAAGAATTATTTATCTGAGATTTTTGTTTGTAAGTTTTTATTAATAAATTTGTCCTAACAGTAGTAACTTGTAAATGTTTTTTATCAGGGCGGCAAGCAACTGTTTGCTACAGGTGCCAAATGCCCTGACGCCGGCACTGATTGCGCCGGTCTACAACCTGTGTGGAGAATTATAACTTAATAAATATATTATGTACCCTCGTTCGCTGGAAATCAACGTCCAGTATTTCTATTCGCGGTTCGCGCAAAATAACACCGCGCGGTGGCACCACAAGTCAACGAACAATATGTGGATAGGGACGTGTGGGGGAAGCGTGATGAGCGAGATGAACATATAGGAACGGTTTGGCCGTATAGTTGCGTATCTTATAGACTCTTCAATCAACGCTTCGGACTAATTCTATAGCAATTTTAAACTCAAATATTTTTGGCTAGTTTGATTCAAAATGGGTCAAATATGAAATATTATAAAGGAAACAGGGTGCGTTTTCGTACGGGTGAATTTCACTCTAACTCGGACGTTTCGAAAAAAGTGACTATTGGAATGCGTAGATCGTCAAATTCTACCCCAGAAAAACGTATTATTTTTGCTTTAATATCCGCCGAGTTACATGGAGTTGATTTTTAGGCATGGAACACTGATTTTTTTCAAAGGTTATAAGCAAATTACTCAAAGAGGATCACATTTCCGAAAAAGTTTGTCATAACCAAAAAGTTAGCTCATGAAATAACAAAAATAATCCGTGAAATAAAAATTTGTTTAGGCTTATCGTTTCCGAGATACAGTTAATGTTAGGTGCATTTGAACATAGCCATGAAATGGTGACGCTCTTCAGTCAAAAAAACCCTTTTAACACTTACCTTGAACCAAATTAAAGCTTATTACAGTAGCTTAAAATTTTCTTTTGGCAAATTTTGATATCTGCAAAATCAAAAATTATACAAGAAAAATAAAGTCAAAACTTTGATTTTTTTTACACAAAAAAGTGGCCGCTTTTTGGTTCCAGTAAATTCCAAATTGAAAAAAAAAATCCAAATCGTGCTTTCTGTTAGTTGTAACTATTATATATGCGCTCATTTTTTTTAACCATGATGGATGCATTATATAAAAAAATTTACTCTTGACGTATTTTGAGAATTTTTGAAAAAATGAATTTTCTTGAATTTAAGGTTAAATAACTTAGCAGGGAAGCATCTTAGCTGATTGTTACTAAAGACAAAAAATTATGGCAATAAACTAAGGAAAACGTTGCTTTTTGTTATTTTTTTGATAAAGGTATTAACTTAGGAAAAGTGTTTGAAGTTAACTCTTAAATTTTTTTCTAAATTGACGCATTTAAGATGAATATAGAAATGCTGACAACCTCTGTACTGTTTTGACCTGCTTGGCCTTAAAGAGGATTAAGAGACCTTTAAATTCCCTTTTTTGGATAATTTTTAGTGTTAATTGCAAAGGAGATATGACCGAAAGCGCGTCTCATTTTAGCAAATTACGATATTGCTCGTTTGGCGGTAAAATCCCACAATATTTTTAATTAGAAGGGAATAATCATAGTTTTTATACTTTTTTGATATTCACGCACGTTTTTTAAAGTCGTTGGATATCGCATGCATGTAATGTACTTGTGTAAATATGTATAAAGATGAAAATGACTCAAACGTAATAAATAATATTAGTTTCATTAATAAATTCCCAGTACTTCCTTTATACTTATTTATTTTTTAACTTTAAGAGTGGTTTTTATGTTTCAAAATGTAACAACCCACTAAGAAAATCCTAATTTCTCAAAATAAACAAAAAATAATTAAGTCGTCCATTTATATCGACCATATTGAGGGTGTAACATAAAATTCTTAATTTCTAACTCCACATTCGTGATCAGCGACCCCAAAAACATAAATAACACTGATTTGTATTTAGCGACCTAAAATACTTATGAATATACAATTAATATCAACTTTTTACATTTTGGTGAAATTTGACAGGTTGTTGACAGCTGCCATTAAATCGAAATTTATTCTTGACTTCAGATTCATGATCAACGACACAAAAAATCCATACAAGTCATAAAAATAATTTAAAAAATTTTTTCAAAAAATATCCTCTATAAGAATTTATGGGGGTTATATGGGGGTGGAGAGAAAAATTGACACGGTAGAAAAATTTTTTTACCAAATTTGGTTTCAGCGCATCAAAATACATAGGAAATGATATGTTTGATTGTAAAGACAGAACATTTTTTTTTGTCGGCCAGTGTAATATAAGTTTCATTAATTTTATTCTCAGTACTTCGTTAATTATTGATTGTTTGATTTTAGGGGTGGTTTTCACCCACTTGGGTGTAAAAGTACATCTATTCCTTTTTAATATTTAAAGTCGAAATAAAAAGATTCCAAATAATTAGTCCGAAGTTTGAGTACTTTTTGAAGTGACTGTACTAATACTTTAAGTCCACAGCTCAAACTGTTGCGCTTGAAACGTCATCTTGGAAAGATGCCGCTCCGATTCAATTTTTTGCTTATATCTCTCAAACCATTAGCGAGATCGAAATTATGCTATATAAAAGATGAAGCTTATTAAACTTATTAAAATTCTCTACAAAAAATGTACATGCATTTTTTTCGTATCTGCTATTATACTCTTTGGAAATACGAATGTAAGGGGTATATTGTATTTCATCGACACATTTCAAAAATTGTAAATATCGCTCGTAGAGAAAAAAATTATGATATCACTGTGTTAGTCACAAAATTCGCAACAACTTTAAAAAGCTCCGCCATGGGTCTTTCTGTCAGTCTATTCGTCTGTCCGTCTGCCCCTCCGTCCGTCACGTCTCTTTTAAGCTAAATAACTTAAGAGAGAAAAGTCCGATTTTATTGGAATTTCGAGAATAAATGAGTGTTAGCTAGAGGAAGAACCTCAGCATTTTTGAAAAATATCGATCAGTAAATAAAAAGGTTAAGAAACATTTTATGAAAAAGATGCACGTGAAGAGTGTTGTATCACCTTTCATAGGATTCTATAAACACAAGGATACTGCATAGTATACTGACGAACGTTTCGACAGTCAAGATGGTATCATCGGGAGATCATTAAAATTGCAAGTATGGCACTTAAACCCGCAATCTTATCAAGGATTACAACATTCTTCACGTGTACTTTTTTCATAAAATGTTTCATAACTTTACTAACTAACTAACGTTACTGCCAAAAATAATTTCGGAGCACCAGTTTTTAGGTACTGTTTTATTTGTTAAATTATTTAGAGAATTTTATGGTCTAACAAAGAAGTACGTTTATTGTTTTGTCCTATCTCGCTTAGTTTTGAAGATATTGACGAAAAAGCATAAAAAGTCCCCTGACTTTGTTGCTATTATTGTTAATAACTTTTTAACTAAGAAAAAAGAGTTGACAGAATAATGTCAGACACAAGCGTATTTTATATACTTGCACTGAGTACACAGAGAAACATGATTTAAGTCGTAGGTATAAGCAGCTATGAGTATTCAGGATTGTACGTAATTAATTTATTTCTACTGCTTTCGTCTGTTAAATGAAATATGGGACTTATTCTTAATTGTATTAACAAGTTTAATTGTTTAACATCATCACCTGAACGTAAACATAATATGTGAGGCGGAAAGCAGAAAGGGACCTCTTGTCGGCAAATTCCAGTTTTTAGTTATTGATATTAAATGAATTAAGCTTTAATTCCGAACAATTTGGTGCAAAAATCATAATCTCTATGTTTTTTTTGTTTAAGTTACTAGTGCGTTTATGAAAAGAGACCTCTTGTCGGTCCCATGTTATTTCTCCATAAGCGACAAGAGGTACCTTTTCCAGGGCTGAACATCGACTGCTTTATCGATTATTTTAAGTGTCTCATCCAATTATATCGGTTTTGTAATCGATTACAACTTGTAAAGGTAACAAATCGCAAAAATCCGAAAATCGATTATTTTCACCCAAACCACTAATTCGACTGTACTGAAAAATTGACATCGCCGACAAGAGGTCCCTTTTTGCTTTCCGCCTCACATATATGTTCTCCAACTGTCATAATAAATTCTTAAAAGTTTTTGTAACATGAAATTTTAAGTTCGGGGCCTATTTATTAAAAGCGTTTTATATTACGTACATAATACTTACATGCTTGTAAAGTTTGATCCAAAACATTAACAAATCGATGCACAATCAGATAATTTAAAAGTTTTTAATAGATTGTAAATATTATTAAGGAAAAGGCACGTTAAAAGTTGTGAAATATCACAAAGTTTTATTAACACAACAAATCACAAAACTAAATAATAAACATGGCGCGTGAAACAAAAGACAATCGCCAATGTTTTATTGTTGCGGATGCGAATTGATGCTTCATGGCTATCTTTACTAATAAACGTGCGTATTACGACAGTGTTTATATTCGGTTCAGCTAGCTAGATTTTAGACAAATATTTGTAATAATTTTTTTACAATTTTGCTGTATTGTAATGAAATTCAGATATACGCACCTACATAGGTACCTGATTTTTATTTAATAATATGTTTTTAATTAGGCATTGATGAAACTTTAGTTTTGATGTCTTGTACTTGGGTGTTTTCATGAATAATACCACGAACTACAGAACTATCTAACTTTTTATGTTAGATAGTTGTATAATATAACACAAACCGATATGCAAAAATTGACAATGTGTGTTAAAAAAACCGCTGCCCAAGGAATCACTACTTCCACATCCAGATTTTTTATCTAAGTCACTCACAACGAAAAAATTTTGTATGTGGAAATAATTGTTTATGGAACTTTAATAATATATTTGAAATCCTCTACCCAAAAAAACCATAAAACGATACCCCACATCGGTAGCGGGGTGGGGGTGGTGATAGGGGGTGGTAGTGGTGGTGGATGAAGTAAAAAAACATTTTGAGGTTTCTGGTTCTTGTACACATCCTAAATCACATTTTTTTTCATCCCTTTTAATAGTGGGGTGGGGGTGGTAATGGGGGTGGCTAATGCCAAAATTTTTTTTGAGACCTCAGCTTCTCTTGTATATACTAAATACCAATTTTATGGACTCTTACCTGCTTGATTTACCTATTTTCTCCAAATTTACCCCAATTTACCCCCCAATCCTTCGACGGAACGAGATGAAAATATAATCTAGTTCTAGATCTCGTTAAAGTACATATGTGTACCAAATTTCAAGTCAATATCTCAAACGGTTCGAGAGTAAACGTGCGCACAAAAAAAGTTACAGACAGACCGACAGACAGAAATTTTTTTTCGCTCAAACTTAAAATCTCGACGTTTCGTGACATTCTAAGCCTATTTGAACAATAAAAATTTTTAAAAATTTTTTTGTCGTTACTATACTTCCACTGGACGTGGAAGTAATTAGTCTGACAGCCTATCTCACACCAGTATACTGAATACCTGTTTAGTTACAAGCGTCCTGGGACCATGACCGCAAATTACATACAATAATTAACAATTCGCTTGATTTTGATAAGGAAAATACTCTTTATTTCTGTCACTAGATTTATTATAACTTAAACGTTACTGCAGTTTCAGCACACTAACGTGCCATTCTCAAACAATTGATTCAAATGAATGCATTTATACAAAGGAAAATGGGTATTTATAATTGTAGAAGGTAGTTCAACCTATTTTTGGGAAATTTTCATGCAAATGAGTTTTAGAAACTGAATACATTAAAGAGGGTAGATTGATATAGATCTAACTGGTCATTAAGTATAACTATTGTCGGGAATTTTATTTACTTTGATCATTTCTATTGATCCTAATAAATTTAATTTAAAACTTTTTTTAAACCTGTAATATTCTAAGCATTTAAATTTGGAAAATTGCGTTTAGTTTCTAAAAAGATTTGCAAAAGCTGAGTTTGTTGTTTCATTATTCAAGGAGCTTAGGTGTTCTTTGTACCTAATTTCGAGAGGGTGATAAGTTGTACCTATATAGCAGGCATTGCAATCCTAACAAGTTAGTTAATAAACTCCTGATTTTTTAAATTGGATAGTTTTATAATTTGGCATTATTATATAATATTATTATATAATATATTTGACAATTTAGAGGCTAAAGGTAGACTTAAGGCCTACCTTTAGATCATGTGATGATAAAATGTTACTTATTCTTTCCGAAATGCTGCTAGAGTACGTTGTAGGGGGGCAGATTTACCTTTATCATTATTTTTAATATGTGGATATATGCTGATGCAAGCTAAAATAAGTTGTTTCCGGTTGATTAGATTTTCTATTGTTTTTTCTTAAAAATCATTATTCAGGGCTATTCCTTTAATGGTGTCGATTTCAATTTTTATATGTTCTTTTGAGAGGAGTAACGATAAAGCTCTGTATATCAGAGTTGTATGCTGCTAATTTAAGTGAATAATTTGACATTTTTCCGTGAAACTTGGTTTTGTTAGTGATCTTTGGAGCAAATATTACTATGTGAAAGAGGTTGGAATTCTTCAATAGTAGCTGACAGCTACATTGTAGATTGAATAGTTGACAAATCAGTCATTGGTGAGAGAATTAATTTTTCAGCCAATTCTTGTGGAGAAAAAGATAATTCTGTTAATGTGAATGTATGGAACGAGGAATGGAGTTAGTGCAATAATAAAACAGGCACACAAAATAAAAAAGTTATATGTTCCTGGAGCTCCATTGTGTGTTGGTATTTTCGCGATTTACTAACCTGAGCAACACATGCTGTTTGTTGTAGTTTCGTTATCTTGTGCATCCTCTCATTTTAGTTTGATTAATTAGAGAACCGCTACCTACAGAATCACTACTTCCACATCTAGATTTCATATCACTTACAACGAACAAAAAATTAATACCATATTTTCACTTCACTGTGTAGAAATAATAAAACAACTGTTATTATTATATATTATTCTTTGTCTTCTCGTACATATACTAAATTCCAATTTTATGGATTCTTATTTGCTTGCTGCAGCAATATCTAATGATATTGACTCGGAGTTTGTAATCGTGCGCATAAAAGAAACGTTACAGAATTTTTTCGCTCAAGCTTGAAATCTCGACGTTTCATGACATTCTGAGACTCTTTGAACAAAAAAAAATCATCACTATACGTGGATGTGGAAATGAAACTGAGTAAAATTTTGGTCTAAAATTATAATGAAACACAATGTATAGAAGTGATGATAGTTTACACGCCTCTGGTCTCCACCCTGTATGACGAATTTCAGTAATCATAATAATCATAATAATAATAATAATAACTTATTTTCTCATTAAATACATGGTGTTTGCAAAAGAGACAATACAGAAGAAATGAAGCAGAAGTCAAAAATTTACATTACTTAATATAATCTGGGAGTATTCGATCTTGCAATTTTGTGTACTGTGTTCCCGGATGGAGTTGACAAGAGGAAAAACATCTCTATTATTGATTTTACGACGAAAAGTCATTCTTTATAAAAAATTCTGCTTGTCGAAAAAATGAATTTACCATATAAAAATCTTAGATCAGATGATTAATTTTTCTGCAAGATCACCAATGGATTTTTTTCTGTGGGGTGTTTTAAAACAGAAAGTTTATGCAGATGACCTGCCGCATGATCGAGAATCACTAAAAACATGAATACAAGACGCGGTGAATGAACTGAATGTACCCTCACCATTCGTAAGGTCTATGGTGAATTTATTAAAAGGATGGAGAAATGTGTTGAGGTTGGAAGAGGCTATCTAGAATAAATTTTTTTCCACAATCGTTGAAGTTAATGTTATTATGTTATGTTAATGTTTGAAAAAAAATGTAAGTTGACATAAATGTAAAAGTCGAAATTCAGACTTGATAATTTGTATTTAGGCTTTATTTTGGATTATAAACAACTTTGTTTTATAAACATTCTGTCCAAAATAATAAATAAAGGTACTTCTCTCTTGAGGCGTTTTGATGTTTTCTTAATTTATTAACACCCGGTACATCGGATCTAAGATTTTTATATGGTAAATTAATTTTTTCGACAAGCAGAATTTTTTATAAAGAATGACTTTTCGTCATAAAATCAATAATAGGGATGTTTTTCCTCTTATCAACTCCATCCGGGGACACACTATATATGTTCGAATTTTGAAATTAAAATGTTAGATCTAACAGACGTTGACCTGTTTATAGGAAACGGTCTACATACAGTGTATTTTTTATTATATGTATATAAGTTCGGCATGTGTTATGACGCTGATTTTTGTACAAAAAATTTCTTTCTAACGTGATTGTTAACAATTTTTATCTGGTTAGATTAAATCATATAGATATGTCAGAGAAGAATGGTTTTACAGAATAAAATAAAAACAAGGTGTTGGTTCTAGCCACTTAAAATAAAATACTATTTCAATTTAAGTAAACTTTTTTTTTATCATAGTAAAAGTTTTTAAGCAAATTATCAGATATTGGTTAAAAAGGTATTGGTTGTTTCCTAAAATCGAACACTTGTGTGTCTTATTGATTAAATTGAAAGGAAATATTTAACTTCAAAGTCTTGAAGATTATCTTACGCCTGTAAAAAATGTCTAGATCAGTAGAGATGGCATACATTTTCATTGTTTAGTAGATATATCCAGAAAACAAGATATTTAAGGCACTCTTATTAATATTTGATTTCTAATTTATACCTTGGGGACAGCTGCAAAACATCTGCAACGAATCCCACAGCTCATATTCTATTCGATTGACAAATCGTTATAGGAATACACGTATAAAATTACATTTATATACGTGTCCTTTCAGACTAATGAACTGATTATTGATTGATAATCAGTGGTAATAAATAGGGTAGTTATTTGTAAATAAATGACGAGATATAGAAATGAACCGCAATTTTTTAAATAATTTAATTATGACGTAAGAGGTCCTGGACAATTTCGCAATTCCGAATGAATTGAACTCGAAATGCGAATCCGGTAGGAAATTTTACAAAATAATCTGGTTTTAGTTTTTGTATACCCTTTCGTCGATTTCGAGTCAGTAAATTTCCAAATATCTGTATATACAGTGGCGGATTTATACTTCTGCCGCCTAGGGGCTATCGAAAACTTGTCACCCTCCCACCCCCTTCCCACTCTCTGCTCCTTGCCACAGCAGTAAAAAATGATATTCCTTCTACCCCTCACCTCCCCTTTTAAAGGGTCAATTCCCTCCTCGCTCACTCCCTTTTACGTTTTCCCCCATAGGTTTGTCAATAGCACAAAACACAAAATCATTAGTAGGATTAGCAATCAGCAAAACAACTCCTACTAATTTAAGTTCTATAACAGATATAGAGAAAATTCTATGTACAAGGTGGTCGCACGAACGTTAGAACCTCATTTACCTTCGTTAGCTTTGGAGTTAGGTACGTAAAAAAGTACAAAAATAAAAGTTATAGAAAATCATTTATTTTCCAAAAATTATTTCAGAATAGCAATTGAAAGTCGCATTTCGGAGATATGAACTTTACTTTGGTTTTTTTAAATGGAAAACTCCATATTTGCAAGGCCATAAAAACTTTTTAATTATATATAATACATTGTATTTATCTTAAAAAAATGTTTTGTCTAACTTACTATAAAGAGTGACCGCAAAATTCGCCTGTTTTTGCATAGTAGATAGCGGGCCAAGGGAAAGAGCCAAATCCTATAGGGCTCAAATTAAACTTTGAGAAATTGTAAAGTGAGTTTTTTACTTTTTTTGAAAAAATGCAAAAATTCAAGAGTAGAAAATATTTAAAAAAGGCAGTAATTTTTTAAAATATTTATTATATTATAATAAATATTTTAAAAAATTAAACAACTGTTATTATTATATATTATTCTGTGGCGTATTTGGAAGAGTTTAGGCAATTGTTTTATACAACCCTTTGTAATAACACAGCTCCACAAAAAAAAAATAAAAGTTCAAAGCAGCGAACCAGACCCATGTATCCCAATGTATTTTCGGTCGCTGAATCCGAATCCGGGGTCAAAAAAAATCGTACACCTCCAAAATCATTAGCTAGAGCCAAAAAACACCCCTGAAGTGGGATAAAAAGAAGATTAAGCTACCAGAATAGTTGTTACTTCTTAATCAATCGAATTATACAAATTAAGGTTAAACAGCGGCGTGCATACAATAGGTATGAAACACACCCCCAGGGAGGGGCGAAAACTAGCCTATAAAAAAAATCGATCCAAAACAGCAATGACTGCTGAAAAAGCTCGAAATGTCTAAGTTTTGTTAAAGTGTTAAGAAATTACATCAGGTCCGACGTAATCTTCATAAACTGCCCCTATAGGGTTGAGAACAACCTTTAAGTTCAAAGGACACGAGAAAAACAAGAAAAAACGTAAAATCCAACAGGATTACTATTTTCATGGATGCTATGATTGGCTGAAATTGCGTAGTACTCTAAAATAGAACCAGAAACTTACGTACCATCAACATCCTACACTCTCAACCCTCAGATGGTGTGAAAACTATGTAAGATTTAACTATAAAAAGTTATAGTGACTTCTATAAAAATTCGAAATTTTTGTAGGGGTGGTTTTCAAGCACAGCGTCGAATATAGTCTAGTTTCTTCTCTCTTCCACACAACGCAGGTGTTCCGAATTGTTATAGAAGTCACTGTAACTTTTTATAGTCAAACCTTATATAGGCAGGGGCGGACTAAAGGGGGGGCTTTAGGGGCTTAAGCCCAGGGCCCCGGATAGTGAAGGGGCCCCCGAACGCTGAAAACGGACTAGAAAATCAAATATGATATTATGACTATGCTCTATGATCTCATTGACGGTATAAATATTAAATCAGAGATGGGCCCAGGAAACTTTCCATATTTGATAAAAGTCTGTTAAAAGTTATGTAAATAATATAATTGTATGCACTTATTTGGTATCAAAATTAAGCTTGCATCATTACGAATCAGATTTCACCATAAAATAGGCTAACGATATACCCAATGGAAAGTTTTCCTTCTAAATTTCCGTTGGGTATATTGATAGGCTATTTTATTGTGAAATCTGATTGGTGATGATGCAAGCTTTATTCTGATACCAAATAAGTGCATACGTTCATATATGACTTTTACAAATATGGAAAGTTTCCTCTGTAATAAATATAAAAATATAACATTTTTTGCTCTTGTCTGCTTCCGCATCGCAATCCACAGTCTTTGCGCCACTGTATGCATCTGGATATGACCAGTCGCAACCAAGGCCCAGTGTAATGCAGCTACTCGCTATTATTATTATAGTTTTGTTTAGTATTTAGCCAAAACAAGGTGAAACGTGTCTTGGTGGTGCATGATCTGACCTGATCTCAAAAAAATGTTATCTTCTGAGGTGGGAGAGGCCCCAAAGCATTAATAGCCCAGGGCCCCGCACCCGGTTAGTCCGCCCCTGTATATAGGGGGTAATTTTCACACCCTCTGAGGGTTGCCCCCGTAGAATGTTGATGGTACGTAAGTTTCTAATTCTACGCAATTTCAGCCAATCATAGCATCCATGAAAATAGAAATCCTGTCGCATTTTACGTTTTTTCTTGTTTTTCTCGTGTCTTTTAAACTTGTGGGTGGTTGTTCTCAACTCTATAGGGGCAGTTTATGAATATTACGTCGGACCTGATGCAGTTTCTTATCACTTTAACAGAACTTAGACATTTTGAGCTTTTTCAGCAGTCATTGCTGTTTTGGATCGATTTCTTTTTATATATGGGGGCTAGTTTTCGCCCCTCCCTGGGGGTGTGTTTCATATCTATTGTATGTACGCTGCTGTTTAACCTTAATTTGTATAATTCGATTGATTAAGATGTAATAACTATTCACGTAGCTTAATATTCTTTTTACCCCATTTCAGGGGTGTTTTTTGACTCTAGCTAACGATTTTTTTAACCCCGGATTCGGATTCAGCGACCGAAAATACATGGGAATACATGGGTCTGGTTGGCTGCTTCGAACTTTTTTTTTGTGGGGCTGTGTAATTAAAATACCAACCCCAGAAAACGAAAAAATTCATAAATCCTACCCACATGATACAATCAATGGGATTTTCACTAGAATTATTGTTAAGACCCATATCTACAGGGAAATAGAGCTACCACCCTCCTACCCTTTGTAATAATAAGAACCCCCCCCCCCCCC
This sequence comes from Rutpela maculata, assembly GCA_936432065.2. Taxonomy (NCBI): domain Eukaryota; kingdom Metazoa; phylum Arthropoda; class Insecta; order Coleoptera; family Cerambycidae; genus Rutpela; species Rutpela maculata. The sequence goes on from OW386285.2 coordinate 48,554,901, forward strand.
CGAAAATCGATATGAGATTTTCGCTAGAATCATTGTTATGACTAGTCGAACTCACATGTACTAAGAAATTGTGCCACCGCCCTCCTACCCCTTGAAATAATAAGAAAAAAAAAATCATTATATACTGCCTTTTTTAAATATGTTCTACCCTCAAATAGGAGAGATTTTTGCATTTTTTCAAAAAAGTGAAAAATATGCTCAGCTTAAAATTTCTCAAAGTTTAATTTGAGCCCTATAGGATTTATTTTGCTCTTTCGCTTGGCCCGCTATATGCTATGCAAAAACAGGCGAATTTTAGGCCTTTTTGCGGTCACTCTTTACAATTTATCAAATTAGCCATTAGAAAAATAAAAGTATGTAAATTAAAATAAACAATATATTAGTTCTGTCAGTACCTAATTTCACTTTATTTTAAATAAAATGGAAAATTTCAATAATTGATATATATTTTTCGGACTACTATGACTTAATGTAAGAAAATATAAGACTTAATACCTACTATAGGTAGGTCCTGGGCTAGAGCCCCCCCCCACCCTAAATCCGCCACTGTGTTTATAAACACTGTCTAGGCATTTATCTTGGAATTAGTTAGACCAACAATATGAATATGACTATTTTATTCATCAAATATGTAGATAATAATTATTTTTTTCTAGCAGTACTGCTAGGCAATAAAAAATATATACGGGGGATTTAATGCATTAATACTTTAATATTATTTATACGAATAAGTATCTCAAAAATGTAATATGCAAAATATCATACCATTCTATACATTTAATATATTCCAACGCAGTTGCTTTTTGTGGATACGTCTTTACGAAATCGTATAATGTAGAAATTTTTTTATTGGTTAATTCTATCCAGCCATATAGCAACGGCCTCACCAGATGTGTATATGACCGATTTACAATTTCGATGACCTGTACATCACGTAAAATAAATCGGTCAATTTTGATATGATGTACGGATAATTTCAGAACTAACATACCAGAACATCATCCATCCAAAAATAGTTATTTTTCTGGGCCTTCACATAAATAGCGAAAACTGCACCATGAGAATTAAAAACTACCCACCCTCCACAATATGTTGGATACATTTTCTTCGGAAATTCAGCAACAGAAACTGCCCATTTGCCCTGTCTGTACAATTCTCTTTTGTTCAAAGTGGAACATACAACCTCTTTCGTATTACTTCTTCGAAAAGAAAGGAGCGATGTAAATATTTTAACATTTGGTACGCTCACAAATACAACATCTTCTGTTTTAAGAATAAAATGCACATCTGCACAATAATAAACTACGTATTTTAAAACCATCACATGTTTATAGGTAAGATTATAGTAAGAGTCCAAAAAATTACCCTGTATGATGTCTCCATTCAATTTATGTTCAATTTCTATCTCTTCCTGGACATTATCTGTTTCAGTTAAACCCATCACAAATAAAACTTTCACATCGTCTTCAAATTGTGACCATTTTTCCCTTATAGAATTTCTTCTATAAAAATGTTGTGGCGAACTATCTATTAAGACGAGCAAAGAAGGAATTTCTTCCTTACAAATCAATGGAAGTATTATGAAACTGAAATCCAAATCAGTTAATGTAACATAATTTGAATGTGGAAGATCCTGACTTCTCAATTGAAGATCTGTCAAGCTTATCCAAATAAGCGCAAAAAGTACAATGCCGAATAACAGATCATTCATTTTCCTCAAACTTGACCGACAGCCGATGGATGCACTCATCTTGTATCTGAAGAAAGTAGAAACTAACCCGTTTTGGTAAAGAAAGTTTCCCTGCCAAAAATTCCACATAGAAACTTATAAAAAAAAAGTGATGCGGTTTTATCGTTCCTATAAGTTATATTATTATTATACAGACAGGATTTTATCTGTTTTATTAAGTTTTAAATCGGTTATGAAACAGTAATTCCGAATGAGCTATTTGGAATTATCATGTTGCCCTTTCATGAGTACTTATATGAAATATACAACAAATCTACAGTTTAGTGTCTGCAAATGCACCCTTGCCCTTATATCTGTAAACATATGGAATTACAGATACAACTTTAAAGAGATTCTAAACTTTTCTATAAGTAATATCATAAGAGTCCAGTCCGTCCTTTCTCCAGTATCTATCGTATATAACACAGCATTTATCAACATGTTTTTATTGTAAATTTCAACATTGTCTTTTTATTAGTATTAATGTGGATATACATGCCAACAAATGTACAGTTTCAATTGTATATTTTACAGATGTATTTTTATTGTAAACTTCCATTTTGCTTTTTTATTAGTATTAATTTGGATATGCATGCCGACAAATGTACAGTTTAAATTGCATATTTCAAATAGAAATACTAATATTGTGGTAAACACAAAATACTGCAACAAAGTCCTTATTATTTCCTCGGGTGTTCTTGTTCTAGCCTAGAAGCAATGAATGAGTTGGCAGTGAAAGAGACTGCTTTACTTTTAATTTAACAAACACACGTCAGTTCCTTAGGTCACATTAGAGTAGATATGAATTAGCGACACGTATACAGCTCCCTCTACTGGAGCCTGGAGTAAAGCTGCTGCTGAAATTTCTATCAGTTTCTACCAGAATGGAGCAGCAAACATTTACTTATACCACATCAATGAGAATTTATGAGAACAGTATCTAAGGTAAAACGTGCGGCTTTCCGTGGTTAAATGGCAAGTGTTAATTTCTATAAGAAACGAGCTGCATTAGGTTAGGACAGTTTTGACTTGCAATTGAAGATTACTAATTATAATGTTTGAATAGGGATTTATGAGATCAGTTTCTATGAGTATTAATGTTTTTTTTTTCAGTAATATATTAAATGTGTTTTCATTTGTTTGAATGGGTAAAAAGAAAGGTCAGTTTTCAACTGCAATTACAAATACAAGTTTAATCACTTTGAATGGAGTTATATGCGATTCATTTCTAAAAGTATTTATGCTGTTTTCCGAATATAATTGTGATGAGGTTTAATCAGTAACAAATTGTTCACTACTTGTTATGATATGGTCGGAAATTCCAAGTACACATTTAGTATTCCTTCAAAAGGATTGATGAGAGCAGTTTCTACGAGTATCTATTTGTTGTTCCTCTAGTAAATTATATAAGTCTTTACATTTACTTATACTATCTCAATGAGAATTTATGAGAACAGTATCTAATGTAAAACGTACGGCTTTCCGTGGTTAAATGGCAAGTGTTTCTATAAGAAACGAGCTGCATTAGGTTAGAACAGTTTTGATTTGCAATTGAAGATTACAAATTATAATGTTTGAATAGGGATTTATGAGATCAGTTTCTATGAGTATTAATGTTTTTTTTTCAGTAATATATTAAATGTATTTTCATATGTTTGAATGGGTAAAAAGAAAGGTCCGTTTTCAACTGAAATTACAAATACAAATTTAATCACTTCGAATGGGGTTATACGCGATTAATTTCTAACAGTATTTATGCTGTTTTCCGAATATAATTGTAATGAGGTTTGATCAGTAACAAATTGTTCACTACATGTTACGATATGGTCGGAAATTCCAGGTACATATTTAGTATTACTTCGAAAGGATTGATGATAGCAGTTTCTACGAGTATGTATTTGTTGTGCCAATAGTAAATTATATAAGTCTTTATCAGTATGCATTCGGATCTAATTTAAATATGAAAATTATATCAGAATTAAGCAACCAAATATTTTAAACAGTATCTATTTGTAAATCCAGACATTTACTTATACTATCTCAATGAGAATTTATGAGGACAGTATCTAATGTAAAACGTGCGGCTTTCTGTGGTTAAATGGCAAGAGTTTCTATAAGAAACGAGCTGCATTAGGTTAGAACAGTTTTGATTTGCAATTGAAGATTACAAATTATAATGTTTGAATAGGGATTTATGAGATCAGTTTCTATGAGTATTAATGTTTTTTTTTTTTAGTGATATATTAAATGTGTTTTCATTTGTTTGAATGGGTAAAAAGAAAGGTCAGTTTTCAACTGCAATTACAAATACAAGTTTAACCACTTCGAATGGGATTATATGCGTATGCGATCAGTTTCTAACAGTATTTATGCTGTTTTCCGAATATAATTGTGATGAGGTTTGATCAGTAACAAATTGTTCACTACATGTTACGTGTGGAAATTCCAGGTACATATTTAGTATTACTTCGAAAGGATTGATAATAGCAGTTTCTACGAGTATGTATTTGTTGTGCCAATAGTAAATTATATAAGTCTTTATCAGTATGCATTCGGATCTAATTTAAATATGAAAATTATATCAGAATAAAGCAACTAAATATTTTAAACAGTATCTATTTGTAAATCCAGACATTTGCTTATACCACATCAATGAGAATTTATGAGGACAGTATCTAATGTAAAACGTGCGGCTTTCCGTGGTTAAATGGCAAGAGTTTCTATAAGAAACGAGCTGCATTAGGTTAGAACAGTTTTTATTTATTTATTTATTTATTTATTTAGAAGAAGAAACAAACAGGTTACAAACCTAATTACATGTTTCTTGAGGGGGGACTACAGGCGATATAACCCGCTGGAGCCAACCCGGGCGACACGCTTCGAAGACCGGGTTTTGATTTGCAATTGAAGATTACAAATTATGATGTTTGAATAGGGATTTATGAGATGAGTTTCTATGAGTATTAATGTTATTTTTTTTCAGTAATAAGTATATTAAATGTGTTTTCATTTGTTTGAATTGGTAAAAAGAAAGGTCAGTTTTCAACTGCAATTACAAATAGGTACAAGTTTAATCACTTCGAATGGGGTTATATGCGATCAGTATTTCGAATATAATTGTGATGGGGTTTGATCAGTAACAAATTGTTTACCACATGTTACGATATGGTCGGAAATTCCAGGTACATATTTAGTATTCCTTCGAAAGGATTGATGATAGCAGTTTCTATGAGTATGTATTTGTTGTTCCAATAGAAAATTTGTCTTTATCAGTATGCATTCGGATCTACTTTAAATACAAAAATTATATCAGAATGAAACAACCAAATATTTTAAATAGTATCCACTTGTAAATCCAAACATTTAAAGATATATTTTAATGAGAACCAATCAGAACAGTATCTAATGTAACGCGTGCGGCTTTCCGTGGCTAAATTTCAGTATTTTTAATAAATAGCTTTAACTTATTTGTACAGTTTTAATTTGCAATTCCAGATGAATAGTTTTAATTGTTAAATAGGAATCTATGAGATCAGTGTCTTTGTGTAATGTTTTTTTTTTAATAAAAACACATTTTATTTTGAAAAAAAAAAACATTACACTGACCTCATAGATCCCTAACAATTAAAAATATTTATCTGGAAATGCAAATGAAAACTGTTCGAATCCCTTAAAGCTTATTTATTGCAAATAATTTTAAAATTTAGCCACGGAAAACTGCACACGTTACATTACCCAACAAACACCGAAGATCGGCCCATCAGTGGGCCATCACTGGGCCAGAAGTTTCATTTCTGGCACAGTGATGGTCCGCTAAAGGGCCAACCTTTTGTGTTTGTAGGGTAGATACTGTTCTGATGGATTCTCATTATAATATTATCTTTAAATGTTTGGATTTACAGGTGGACACTGTTTAAAATATTTGAGGTTTCATTCTGATATGATTTTTGCATTTAAATTAGATCCGAATGCATACTGATAAAGACTTATATAATTTACTGTAGGAACAACAAATAAATATTCGTAGAAACTGCTCTCATCAATCCTCTTGAAGGAATACTAAATATGTACCTGGAATTTCCGACCATATCGTAATATGAAGTGAACAATTTGTTACGGATCAAACCTCATCACAATTATATTCGGAAAACAGCATAAATACTGTTAGAAATTGATCGCATATAACCCCATTCGAAGTGATTAAACTTGTATTTGTAATTGCAGTTGAAAACTGACCTTCCTTTTTACCCATTCAAACAAATGAAAACACATTTAATATATTACTGAAAAAAAAAAACATTAATACTCATAGAAACTGATCTCATAAATCCCTATTTAAACATTATAATTTGTAATCTTCAATTGCAAATCAAAACTGTTCTAACCTAATGCAGCTCGTTTCTTATAGAAACACTTGCCATTTAACCACGAAAAGCCGCACGTTTTACATTAGATACTGTTCTCATAAATTCTCATTGAGATAGTATAAGTAAATGTCTGGATTTACAAATAGATACTGTTTAAAATATTTGGTTGCTTTATTCTGATATAATTTTCATATTTAAATTAGATACGAATCTTTACTGATAAAGACTTATATAATTTACTAGAGGAACAACAAATAGATACTCGTAGAAACTGCTCTCATCAATTCTCTTGAAGGAATACCAAATGTGTACTTGGAATTTCCGACCATATCATAACATGTAGTGAACAATTTGTTACTGATTAAACCTCATCACAATTATATCCGGAAAACAGCATAAATACTTTTAGAAATTGATCGCATATAACCCCATTTGAAGTGATTAAACTTGTATTTGTAATTGCAGTTGAAAACTGACCTTTCTTTTTACCCATTCAAACAAATGAAAACACATTTAATATATTACTGAAGAAAACACATTAATACTCATAGAAACTGATCTCATAAATCCCTATTTAAACATTATAATTTTGAATCTTCAATTACAAATCAAAACTGTTCTAACCTAATGCAACTCGTTTCTTATAGAAACTCTTGCCATTTAACCACGGAAAGCCGCACGTTTTACATTAGATACTGTTCTCATAAATTCTCATTGAGATAGTATAAGTAAATGTTTGGATTTACAAATAGATACTGTTTAAAATATTTGGTTGCTTTATTCTGATATAATTTTCATATTTAAATTAGATCCGAATCTGTACTGATAAAGACTTATATAATTTACTATAGGAACAACAAATAGATACTCGTAGAAACTGCTCTCATCAATCCTCTTGAAGGAATACTAAATGTGTACTTGGAATTTCCGACCATATCATAACAAATAGTGAACAATTTGTTACTGATTAAACCTCATCACAATTATATTCGGAAAACAGCATAAATACTTTTAGAAATTGATCGCATATAACCCCATTCGAAGCGATTAAACTTTTATTTGTAATTGCAGTTGACTGACCTTTCTTTTTACCCATTCAAACAAATGAAAACACATTTAATATATTACTGAAAAAAAAACATTAATACTCATAGAAACTGATCTCATAAATCCCTATTCAAACATTGTAATTTGTAATCTTCAATTGCAAATCAAAACTGTTCTAACCTAATGCAGCTCGTTTCTTAAAGAAACACTTGTCTTTTAATCATGGAAAACCGCGCGAATCACATTAGATACTGTGCTCATAAATTCCCATTGATGTGGTATAAGTAAATGTTTGGATTTACAAATGGATATGGCTTGACTCGTTTTGCTGGTCAATTCTGATATAAACTGATAACAATTTCAACAGCAACTTTACCTAACTCTTATAGAAACTTATTGACCATATAGGTTCTCATAGATACTTATTAATTTTTGATAATTTTCAATACGGATTGATGAGATTTTTTTGACAGGGTTGTCTTTGAATTATCAAGATTCAAAATAAGACAATATGTCATTAACTGACAGAAATGGGTGCGTTTATCCTAGAGGACGGCTATTCTGTCATTTCAGTGAAAGGGAGTATATGTCATGAAAGGAGAAAGCTTACATAACGTCCTTTTCCCAGGGAGGGCAAAAACACTACTCTGTAACCACAGTGACCATGTGATGTGATCTTACCAGAGTTGCCAGCATCTGCTCTCACATTTCAACCAATAGGAGAGCCACACGGCCACGGTCGTAGATATTATATATAATAAATAATTCGTGTTGGGCGAGGCATAATGACATCAAAATAAAATACTAAATTGAAAAAAAAAACACTATAAATTGACACGAAAACCGTGAAAAGACAAACAATTAAAAAATTGGGAAACAAGTAAGTATCTAAATCTTCGACCGTATAAGGTTAGGTGTTATAATCCAGGCATTAGAGAATTTTACCTGGAAAAATTCATGGTACTAGTCAACCATCCTAAGTTGGCAAGTAGTCGCGCAGAGACAGAAGAAATATCGTCACTGTTAGACAGAGACAAACAAGCTTCTTCAGCTAGCTTAAGAAGCTTAAAAAGCTTGTTTGTCTCTGTCCAACAGTGACGATATTTCTTCTCTCTCTGCGCGGCTACTTGCCAACTTAGGATGGTTGACTAGTAGTTCTGGAAATAGGCTTACTTTAGGTTTTTTGGAGCGCTGAATCCGAATTTTCAACTTCCCACCAAAAATTCCCCTCGCAACCCCCTCATATTTAGAGAAGAAAACTCAAAAATTAGTTTTTGATCTCTTTTATCATTTTTGTTTTGGAGAAAAAATATCGATTCAGAAAGTAAACAAAATTTACAACAGAAAAAGTTTTTTGACATTTGGACGCACGGGAGGGGAGCGAGTGGGTCTCGAAACATGCGCCTCGGCGCCGCGCGCGCGCGAGCATTTAGGTATCATACGGCAACTCCACAGTTGCTCTCTCGTCTTTCGAACTTCCCTCCCTTGCCACGCTAATCGAACTAGCATGCTGTTGTCAGGCCCTTCCCTTTTCCCTCGACCCATGACACATGTATGCTGCTCTAGAATTGATAGCAACCTGTTGATCGCGATCGCAATTTTTTTAGGCGTTTTATCTTCACTTTATATTGTTTATTGTTTTCATTGCTTTAAAAAACGTTTTGTTTCGCATGAGAACTGTTTTCCCATATTATTTTAAATATGGTTAATGTGACTGAAATTGTTTCATTTGCGAGCAACCGTTATTGGATGACACAACAGTGAACGTGACGGAAAAAGGTTTAAAATATTTTCAGGCCGCGAGCTTGAAGCGGAAAGATAGTAAATATGGTCTTTTAACCGGGCGTACGACGATTGTGGTGCATAGAAAGTATCAAAGGTCATATGTTAACGCCTAAAAAACTGCGATCGCTATCATACTATCAATTCAATTCTCGAGAAGCGTACAGGTGTCATGGGTCGGGGGGAAAGGGAAGGGCCTCTTGACAACAGCATGCTAGCTTGAGGGGCGTGGCAGGGAAGACCAAAAAACGAGAGAGCAACTGTGGAGTTGCCGTATGATACCTAAATGCACGCGCGGCGCCAAGGCGCATATTTCGGGACCCACTCGCTCTCCTCCCGTTCGTCGTACGTCAAAATGTCAAAAGACTTTTTTTGTTGTAAATTTTGTTTACTTTCTGAATATCTGGGTATTACCAAAAAAATCCAAATCCAAAAAAATCAAAAACCAATTTTTCAGTCTTTTTCTCTAAATTTGAGGGGGTTGCGGGGGAAATTTTTGGTTGAAAATTCGGATTCAGCGCTTCAAAAAAGTAAAGTAAGTTTCTAGAACTACCATGAATTTTTTCAGGTAAGGGCCCTATATGGTCTCTAATGCCTGGAGTATTATAGATTAGGTCAAAACCATGAAGTTGGGTAGTATGGCTAATTAAATGTTTGCTAAACGTTGCGTCTGCGATTGGGGAGAGATAATTCCGACGTTGTTATAAATCCTTGTGGTTATATTCAGAAGAGAAATCGCAACTAAAATTCGAGAAAGTGTGTTAAATTTTTAACTAACGTTACGTAAAGCCAATATTTTTGGCATGGTAGTGCTAAAGTGTGAATTTTTATTCCCCATTTTGGCGTAGAAACGGGTCGGAAAGTGGTCGCGTGGACGTTGGTTGCCAACGACGGGTCGTTTAGAACAACGTCCAAATGCTATTTGGGAGATAAGTTCTATAAGAGTGTTACTGTGCTGCTTTTTCTATTGATGGTAATGTCGAAATGTTGAATTTGCTTTTTTAATTGATTTCGTGATAATACCTATTTTTAACGTAAGGCTTACCAAAGACGCGAAAACGAAGAGAAAGCTGCAAAGCGACACTGAATTAAATTCATTTTCATTGAAAGAACCTCTACAGACTGGTACAGAAAGGTACAGATTCTTGCACATTTTTTATCTGTGAAGCTATGTGAGTTCCCTGGGTACCAAAGATTTTTCTGGGATAATTACTCAAACGTCAAATGTTTCTTTATTTGTTTGTTAGTAGTTTCAGTTTGCTGGTGTTTTCCTGTTTTCGCTGTCTGATTTCTGAAATCTGGGCCGTGGACAATATTGTGACGCGGAATTTATTGTTTTTGTTATAATTTCTCTTGCTTACGCTTATTAGTTTATCGTATTATTAATAGTATTATTTTTATTATCATTAATTTTGTTTAATAGTCCTAGGTTTCACAAAAGTATTTTATATAAGTGGCTAAAATGGCGGTACAAAATTTTTTGTATATAACTCGAGACTAAAATGTGTTTTTTTTACTCGCGTGGTTTATAGCACGTTAGTACACTTCTGTGCAATAAAATCCCGCAATATTAAATAATTTTGTATTTATTTGTCAGTGTCAGTGTCATATTTTCGCATTGTCATATTTTCGCATTGTCAAAATTAACTGAACATGAAAACATTTTAATTTTCTCTAAAACTGGAGGGATCCCAGTGAACACACATATGGCTGTTACGTACCAAAGAGAGATTGTCAAGGTAACACACACCATATTACCAAATATATCTCTATTATATAAACCATCTTCAAATGCTATATACATTTAAGTTATTAACAAACATGCCTGTTTGTTAAATACAAACATTATAATATGTGATTTTTACATAACTGCTGCATTACAATAACAAGTATTTTGTATATTTACATGCCATATAATATTTATGTATGTCTGTTATCATCATGTAGATTTTAAGTTATATTGCCTGTTTGTTAAATAATAACATTAAAATATGTGATTTTTACGTAACTGCTACATTACAATAACAAGTATTATGTGTATTTATCAGCTATATAACATTTATGTATTTCTGTAGTCAGTATGTACGTTTAAAGTTATATTGCTTGTGTGTTAAATAATAACATTAAAATATGTGATATTTAGATAATTGCTACATATTACACATCAACCCATCTTATATGTTTACACCAGATATAACATTTATATATTTTGTGATCATCATGGACATTTTAAGTTTTTCTACAATTACATTACCTACATATATATATTTAATCATGTAATTTGGTAAACTACAAACGTGAAACAAGCTAGCTTACATATGGAATGTCAAAAAAGTTTGGTTAAGTATGTATATTATGTATATTGTTTTGGTGTAGTAGTTGCTATAGTTAGGTTATAACATCAGTGACCAGTGTAGTTTAATCAACATAATAATAGCATGCCCAATGAAAATAAGAAGCTCTTTTACCAATTAACGCTTGTGATATTAAATAAAAATGTCTTCAGTTGCCATTAAGTGGTAATGAAAATGTAATTGTACCTATATAATACTTGATGATTTATTCGTTTAAATACTCTATAAATTTATTAAGATAGTGATTAGTGTTACCGGCCGTTTTATTTTTTTTATGTATCTAATAACAAAAAATAAAACTCGCCGATCAAAAACTAGTTTAATAATCCCGTATCTTCATACAGTTGGATAACATTTTAATATTGTGATGTTTTAAATTTCCCGGTAAATCTGGTTATAAAATTATTATAGGACATCTCTTTCGCACTCTGTATTACATAGATCGTGCTAGAAAAGGATACGAAATTAACTCAAATATCCCTAACTATACCTAACAAAATAACCTAATCGTAATATTCTAACCTAACACAAGTGACCCTGAAGGAGGTGCAACGAGACTTCTAGCGTGCGTTTTAACATGTTAAAAATATCGTCTTTGTTTTTGTGTGGAATCAAGTTCAGAGATCAAAACTATTGTAGGTAAGTACCTACGTAGAAGTGTAAATCATTAGCACCTCGGTGCGGTGTTAAGTCGCTTATTAGGTACCTACTTATTTGTTGGAGTTTTATTGACATATTTCCCAATCTTGAAATTGAAATTTAATGAAATTTAACTAAGCTCAAGCCACAGAAAAATTATAGGTGCTTTATTGTAGCTTAAATTGTATAATCACAATCATTAAAACTACACATTTACATAAGTAATAAATGGAAACAAAGTCCTTGGGCAACGATGTAACATATTGTTGGTACCTATAGGTAAAGACAAAGAATTTTTAAAAAAGTTAGAAATTGCTTTTAAGTAAATAATACACAAAAAAGTTATAAAATTTTGTCATAAACTATTGTTCTAGCTGCTGTTAACGAAACGTCCCACATTGTGAAAAAGAATTTGAGAACATCGCTAGTGAGTGGTTCAGACTGTTAAAGCAAAGGCTACAGAGAGAAAACAAGAAGCTGGAGCAGTTATATTGTACTATAATTTATTGAGATATGTATGAAAAAAGGAAACCAAGCGCCAAAAACTAGTTTTAAGATAATTAAGTTTTAAGTATTAGTCTGCTTGCAAATTCATGCTGACAGGTTTGTCTGTAAGTAATTTTTTTTTTATATAGGAAATTTGTTTTCGTCATTATCTGAGTATTATTGTCACGTTTGTTGAATTTTTCTTGTTTCTAATAAATTTTTAGCTCCTTTTTGAATAATTGAAGAATTCTTGTTTTTTCATTAACTATTTTCGTTCAGAATTTTAGTTGATATTTGGTTCAATTAAATTTGGATAACCATACATTAAACCAAACTTTATTCGGATGTTAAATATATAGTTCAAAAAAGCATTTATTCAGTCACTAGAATAAATAAGTAATAAAACTAAAAATTACCTGTGTTTAATATATAGATAATATAATAATAACTCGACTGTCAAAAATAGTATATTTACTTACTTTTCATTAATATGCCTGCGATTTTCGTTTCTACTGTTCGTTTACATCTATATCAAAATCAATAGTGTTACTGTAGCCTTCAACGTCACCCTCAAAATTCATAGTTTTTAAATGTTGTAAAAGTCCGAGCATCATTTGGAACAAACTTCATTAAGCTTTTAATGTCTACCTTTTTCCCTGAAACTTCTTTTAATGTAAGATAAAGCTGTTCTGTTTTACCAAAAACTTATACACTTTTCTTGTCTCTATAGTAATCATGCTAATGTTTATTTCTTCGTAATTTATAGCGGAATGAAAATGATTCATGTATACTGTCAGGCTTTTCTTTATTTTTTTTACCTTATTACATAGCTTGTAATCAGTTAACTTTTTCTATTTATGTTATTTTTCTTCAGCTATTTTATCTTCTAAGTTTTCTGTTAACCAAAAGTTTGCTTGTAATAAACAAACTATATAGTTTAGAGAATGTGCAATTTGGCATTTAGCAAGGGCGGACCTAGAAATTTCAATAATTTTTTTTTCGTCTGTGGCGCATGGGACCCATACGAAATATGGGAAATAACATCTAGAGAAGCACTCCTCTAACGGCCCCTAAAAAGTTTTGAAAAAGCAGTTTGCGAAAAATTTTTTCAAAATTCGAGTGCCCCCCCGAGCCAAGGGGCTCCTGTTTAAAATTATTCTTTTTTGTCATATACATTTTACTTTTCATCAAAATCCAACAATAGGTTTTGGAGTGTATGAAAATATTATCATTATTAACTGAAACACAATGAACTGAAATTTTGTAATTTACAATTTAACAAATTACAAAATTTCAATTCGTTGTATCTCAGTTAGTAATAAAAATATTTTCATAAACTCCAAAACCTATTGTTGGATTTTGATGAAAAGTAAAATGTATATGACAAAAAAGAAAAATTTTAAACGGGAGTCTTGGCTCGGGGGGGGCACTCGAATTTTGAAAAAAATTTTCGCAAACTGCTTTTTCAAAACTTTTTAGGGACCGTTAGAGGAGTGCTTCTCTATATGTTATTTCCCATATTTCGTATGGGTCCCATGCGCCACAGACAAGAAAAAAATTATTGAAATTTCTAGATCCGCTCTTGGCATTTAGTTCCTTTATTAATTTGGTAGTTGGTTTATTTTTGATTAACTCATTATATAAATGAACGTATCCTTCTTGTATGACTTTGATTAATATATTATTATGATATATGTATTTTATGAATATAAAAATTATTTATTTTAGATTGGCCTTTTTTTACATCTAGTTTTTCCTTACTTAAGCCATATTGTAACAGTAGTACAAGGTGTCCCCGGATGGGATTAGCTATACAACAAATGACCAAAATTTTAATTTTTGGACAAAGTCACTATAAAAATTTCCGCATTTTTAAAAAAATACGATTTATGTTAAAAAAAATTATTTTTTTTATGAAGGAGCAGGGTGCTTAAAAATTCCAAAAATATGAATTTTGCCTAAGAGTAAACTACCTTTATTTTTCATTTTTAATAAAAAAGCCATTTGAAATACTTTTCTTTCATAAACCTAAATTTTTTAGTATCCGTTACGGACAAATACGAAAACTGAGGTGAGGCATTGGGGAAAAAGTCGTATTAAACAAGATTTAATAAACAATTTTTTCAAATTGCATTTTCTCTTGGGTCAAATTCATAATTTTGAAATTTTTGAGCGCCCTGCATAAAAAAGTACATTTTCTTAACACATCATATTTCTTTAAAAAACAAAATTTTTTATAGTGACTGTCGAAAAACTAAAATTTAGGTCCACTTGTGGTATAGGTAACCCCATTTGGGGACACCCTGTATATTATTTGCTACCCCCTTGTGCATATACCACGGAAATTGCATGTTATATAGCACACATGTAACATCAGAACATATTTTAAGGTAAATATTTTGAAATACAATATATGTCTTTTACATGTATGTTATATATTTGCCACATATGAGTATGTTACAAGTTATGTTGCCATTACATGGCTATAACTTTTTTTGTGGCTGAAATTTTAAGGTCCATGTACCTTACATTTACCATACATCCAATATCCTTGGATATAACATGTTGAATAGATTACGTAAGAGAAACATACCAAGTATGTATCCGTGTTCACTGGGATGGTCTATCAGAGCAGTTGCTAACCATTATTAATTGAATAAAAGTACTGTTATGAGTGTGACGAAAAGGTGGGAGAAGGAAGGTAGCGTAAAGAGAAAAGACGGTTCAGGCCGATCAGGAAGTTCAAATCTCGTTCAAGAGGAAGCGCTCCTTGGCTATTTGAGGAAAAATCCGTTTCAAACGGCAGGAGACGCTGCGTTCATGACAAATTTTCCAGCATCGAGGTCAACAGCTAGCCGAAGAATAGGAAAATCGGAATTAAAAAACTGTACAAGTGCCAAGAAGAACATATTCACAGAAGAACAGAAGCAAGCCCGCATTCTGTTTTGTTTAAATTATGTCTATCGCCCGTTGAAGTTTTGAAACAATGTTGTGTTTACCGATGAAAAAGTTTTTCAGTCTTGTAATGATGGACATATTCGGATGTACCAGGTTTCACGAACTGTTTTCGCGAAAAAAAAAATTATGAACGAAAATTCAGACCAAGAAATGAAGAAAAATTGCGGTCGGCCATTGAAAATTGCTGGGAGGAGCTAAGAGAAAAAGAAAACTATTGTCGTAGACTAATTGATCTATGCCAACAAGATTTAATCACGTCTTGGAAGGAAACCGAGCCATGACAAAATATTAAGTTACATTTTTACACAATAAATACAATCGCAGTTATGTGCAGTCGCATGTGTGAATTTTTCAACGTCAATTTTTACATTTGTATAAATCGAAATCATTCCCATCGAATGGTGTAAAAAAGTAAAAAAACAAAAATACATATTATTAATTTAATTTCTTTACATTTTTTACGGGCTTCCACTGCGTGTTTGAGAAAATAAAAGACACGTGTTCTTTGTTTCTTCATGAACATGAAGTATCCAAATATGATATCACCCAAAGTGGGAATACCCTATTGTATAACTATTATGAGCCCCTGCATTCTGCAGGGCCCGATTACGGATTGGCGTGCCCCTAGGCTAATTATGTATTTGCACCCTCTTGAAAAATTGATGAGCGGGTGGGAGAAATCTGAAAAAACATTTTTGTCCAAATTCAAATCAAAATTGACGAGCGAGGGGGAGAAATATGAAAAAATGCCCTGACACGCGCCCCTTCACGCATTGCCGCCCCTAGGCTATAGCCTAGTTAGCCTTATGGATAATCCGGCCCTGCATTCCATTAAAGGACCTCCAGCTAATCTTATGGATCCTCTCCATAGATATCCGCACTAGTTAAACTATGCATATGCTTCCATCTTGCGGCCAGAAGAAGAACTACGTAACAGATGCTTAGCTACCAGGAACACGATTTTAATGTTGGAATCTGTATGATAAACGTAATGGCAACTTTTAGCTCTGTCGCTACTAGAGCGCGCCACAATTCAATGGAACTGTAAAATGCTTAATAAGGTCCGTACTTATTTTCGTTGTCCTGTGTACCAAAAAGGATAAGATAGAGCGGAAGGCTCGCGTACACATGCCATCTGTCGAGTTCTAGGCAGCAACAACATATTTACAGGCATCGGCATCAATGAAAGAGATTGTCGTCTGTACTATTGACCTTGCTATAGGCGTCTGAAAATAAGGAGTACGCCACCTGGTGGTCTATAGTCAAACTAATTATGGGCTTTTCTGTCATTGCATCTTTAGTGTACGATGATATCAACAATAAGTAAATGATAAACTGAGATGCTAAGTTATTAAAAATATGTAGCGTTTAAAGGGGCTACAATTTGCTGGAGCCAACCTACTCGGTATCCTTTGTAAATTGCAGGGACAACTCGTGAAAGTTGAGTTGGCACGGCAATGTTCAAAGCATACCCTCTTTGATGTAGACACCTTTAACCATGCATTGAGAGGGAAAAAGCTGGTGCAAATAACCGTGGCCCGAGTAACAATAATAGTGTCTTAGAAAATCACACCTTGTAAGTGAAATTTTTGAAATAAGTAAATATATGTAATTCCAGAATATTTAAAAGTAATATATACTATTGCACCATGCACTATTATGTTTTACCCCTGAATGTTTCTATTTCATATTTTACAAAATACTGTTTCATTCATTTTACTTAAAGAATTAATAAATAGTTATATTCAATGTACCACTAATTTCATGGACATTTGAATCTGAGACACTTGTTTGTAAACATAGAGCATACACATTTCCTAAGTTTTGTGTTGAATATGGGTTGTACCACACAAAATAATATGTCCTGCATTTAAACCATATTCCCCTTCATACACACACTTAGAATTTTTACATTTTTAATGCTTCACAAATGTTCCATACATTGCAATATGCTTAACCTAAATGCCACTCATGTTTCCTGAAAAAAAAAGTGATTTAAACTACAACTGTACATAAATTTAAAGAAATGTTTAAGTTTATTAATATTTAATTAGCCAGACACCGTTTATGTCGAAGAAACTACTTTTCAAGGGAAAAACTAGATAACCTAAAAAAATATGAATTTTGCTGAATAATGCCATTAACATCTTGCAAATCACTTACAACAAAATCTTACAAACCTTTAGGTCATATATTATTAATGTTATTATTTTGAACGCCAAAAATAACAATAAACAGAATAAAATTAATATAAGTATTCGCCATATAAACAAACAAAAAGCCCATAATTAGTTCACAAGTTCTCCACTTTGGCGCTGGCATCTTAAATTCAGACGCCTATTGCTGTTGGTCTATAATCACCAGGTGCGTTTTTTTGCTACAATTCTGACACCGGAATATCAAATCTTGTCGTTTTTTGCTCGCCATTCTGATTCCATACACATGAATGTCGATGCCATTATTCGTTATTTAAGAATCCTAAGAAATTTGTCGCCTCCCACCTAGGAATTTCAGTTTTGTCGTTTTATAGGTAAATATCATTCTGGTAATTCTAACTCTACCGGTCGTGGACAAAAAAACGCACCTAACCTTACAATCATGCAATGGTATTGGTGATCATAATAAAATGTCACATGTAGAAAAAGCAAATGAGTATTATATGTGTAAAAAAATTATAGTTTTGATTATAGTTATAAAGTATATAATGGTTGTGGCCTGCAATTTTCCAAACTGTCGTAGAAGAAACGATAAAGATAAAGGGCATGGGTTTTTTATGGTCCCTAAGGAACCCGAAATGTGAGTAAGATCCCAGATGCCAGTTTGATTTGAAATTGTTATGAAAATATGCTACCAGCTTGGTACCCTCCGCCTTACGAAGTTCTTTATCATGTACTTAGCATACAAAAGGGCGAGTTGTACCAACTAAGTTCAAACCAAGTTCAGCTTGAGATGTTATTTCCCATATTTCGTATGGGTCCCACGCGCCACAGACGAGAAAAAAAAATTGAAATATCACCAGCCGCCACTGCATGATCAGACCTTGATCATCAGTATATAGAAAGAATATAATTTTCTTGTTTTTGATATTGATATTGTTAGATGAAAGCAGTTGATAAGATGTCTCGTAAGAGTCATTTTTTGTTGATATACTGGTATGATCACACTTGGATCGATAGTATATGGAAAGAATGAATGGTTTCATTGAAAGTTATCTGCTGAATTAGTACACAAAATAATAGATTTCGATAATTTGTAATGGTTGTATTTTGAGCTACCACC
The DNA here is from genome assembly GCA_936432065.2 of Rutpela maculata. Taxonomy (NCBI): domain Eukaryota; kingdom Metazoa; phylum Arthropoda; class Insecta; order Coleoptera; family Cerambycidae; genus Rutpela; species Rutpela maculata. The sequence continues at coordinate 48,573,542 of OW386285.2, forward strand.
AATTAGTGATTTTTGTTTTACCCATTAATTTATTTTTAGTATACGATATACGATTTTTTTTTATTGGAGCTGACATGTTTATATTTGTTATTTTTTCTGTCAGTTTTGTGTCCGTTTTATTTATTAATTTTGTATGATTAATTTTTTTCAATTGCACACGTTGAATTCATTACGGCTAGAATTTTTTTTTTCTGTTCAATACAACACTGTAGCATAACTATTGATCAATGTTATACAAATTTCTAGTTATTATACAGTGTCATTTGTAGAATATTTTATAAATTATTTATACTATTTACATTCACTTATTACTAGTAATATTTGTTTTGTTAAGGGTGCAGTGGCTATTTCTTAAAATAAAGTAATTTTTTTCACGTTTATCGCTTCTTTTTTCCTTAATTTTTAAGAAATCCAATGGCACGAGTGCGGTGCCTCGAGAGTTTAAATTTCCCGGTAATGGCGGTAGTGGGCAGTGGGGGATTTAGTTACGCATCTGACCTGCAGAGGGCGCCGGCTCGGTACTTCCGAATTTAAATTTCCCGCTAAAAATTGAAGGCTGAAAGTTCCTTTACGAGCCCGACCCGCGCAGGGTGCATGGATTGAGGACCTTGAGTTTCAGTTTCCCGCTATGTGTGGTAGTGGGGGGATTTCATGCTGCCTAGGACTCGCCCAGGTGGCGCAGGAAAACCTTGTACGGAAAAATACATTGTGGCCATATGGAACCTTCCACTCTATCTTATCCTTTTTGCTGTGTACATCAATATGGAAAATTCAACGTGCGGTTGCATGAACGCAGTCTTGCAAAATACAATACCTACCGCACTCTTGTAAACTTTCTTCGACATCCAGTGGAAGTTTAGCAACGCAAAAAAAATTGTTTAAATTTTTATTGTTCAAATAGGCTTAGAATGTCATGAAACGTCGATATTTTAAGTTTGAGTTAAAAAAATGTCTGTCTGTTGGTCTGTCTGTAACTTTTTTTGTGCGCACGTTTACTCTGGAACCGTTTAAGATATTGACTTGAAATTTGGTACACGTATTAGTGCAGCGCTGGGAGTAGTTGAGTATGCAAAATGTGAGGACCGGCAAGTATGTTCAGATTCTTATACCTAAGACCTGAAATTATGGAAAAATCCATCTTGCTGGCTGTCCCTTCTAGTCCTGCGGTGGTCGCTTCTAGTACCCTGCCTTCCCCTCCCTGCGCCCTATGGTAAGCATAGCGCATCTAGCCGTTAAGTGTGTTTTTGCGTCAATCGACACAAAAATATTGCGTTGAAGGCTCGCGTTTGTCGTGTATACGTAATATATTTTAAATCATTCAACAAAAATTCCTACCGATTGTAAAACTTTCTTTTCAAGCAATCAAGATAAATTACAACTTGTTCGATAACTTTGCACTACTGCTCCAAAATATGCACAAGTAAAAGAAGACTGCGAGGAGGATTCGATGATCCAACAAAATATTTCAAGCTATAAGGGTCTTCATTTTGTGAGGTACCCAGGTAGCAGGGTGACGTCATTATGACGTGTTTTAAAGGTGATTTTTCGTCGCCGACGTCATTGTCCCAATAAATGACGTACCAGAGACGTGATATTTATAACGTATTTCTGACGTCATCATGAAGACGTCAAATACACGTTTCTTTTAGGTCATTATTTTGGCGTCATTAATAAATGACGTACCAGAGACGTGATATTTAATACGTACTTTTGACGTCATCATGAAGACGTCAAATATACGTTTCTTTTAGGTCATTATTTTGACGTCATTAAAATGACGTGAAATAAATCATTATAAAATAAAAATAAATAGAAGTATTTAGTGACTAGTTCAATTTTTGCCACATAGTAATAATAATTTTGTTTTACTATTTCTAACTAGGTATACAGCTTTTAAACATATTTAAATAAAGATGTTCAATGGTTCAGTGAGATCTATATAATCGTTGCCACGACATAACGCCACTAGCGGACTACGTCCAAGAAATCTCCCAAAAATTCTATCAATTCAAACTGGGCGATAGTCCGCTAACCCGCAACATAACACGAATCAGACAGCATAATGCAATCCTTTTCGATATCCGACACCCCTTACCATACCAGGCGTTGCCTATCTTTCGGCAACCTCTCTAACCACACTTCCCTCTACGACAACTTCTCCTTTCCCCACCTTAAATCTTCACCAAAACCTACAACCAACCCCTCTCTATTCCCTCTATTTGTTCTTTGTCTATTTTTTGTCTCTAAATTCAGTCTCGACCAATAAATTCTTAACAAACCAAAATTTCACATAACATTACACACTTTTAACTATCCACGACACTTTCCTGGCGTCAGGAAGACTACCATGGTGGAATTGTCTCAAACGGGTTTTTTCGTTGAGTTTTGTTTTCCCGTGCCAGCAATCAAAATTTTTAAGTGTTCGCGTGTGCGCGAAATCGATAGTTTTTTAAAGTTTTAATTTTAATTATTTTTAAGTACCCTTGTGTACTACGTTATACGATACCGTTAAATTTAAGCCTTTTTCCATTAGGCAGGAGTTTTAACTCAGCAAATAATTTTCGTCATCGCCAAACCGGATCCTCCCTGCCCAGTCTCACACCCACCTCGGCGATGTTCGCCGTGGTTGTCTGGCTGGCTCCGGGCCGGACTCCGGAATGGCGCATTATTGTACCTTGTGAAACATTAATAAATGCTTGTTGTTGTTGTTAGGTTGCGAGTCAAAAGGTCCGCGGTTCGATCCCTGCACATTCCGGTTTTTTTTTCGTCAAAAAGTTTATTAATGATTGTGGAAAAATATTATAATGAGAGGTTTGCATCCCTTATCGCAAAATTCACTGATTAACCAATACATCATATTGGCGTCATATGTATGACGTCATTGGGCTGTGACATTGTGCCGTCTTTTTCACGTCATTTTTACGTCATGCTGAAGGTGAAATTGACGTAATTAATGCCGAAAAAACGACGTCATAATGACGGTACCTTGCTGCCTGGGTAGGTACTTGAATTAAAATCAAACCACTTACAAGCCGATTCAAGGATGTTTTGTCATATATTTCACGCAGTAAGAATTCACTCTGCCCATGTTATTAAGAACTAGCAAATATTGGTTGTCTAGGTCTATGGTTCCACGGTTCCTATAAAAAAAAAACATCTTCTAGGATGCTATTTAGCTGCTGAATCCCTTGGTGAAAGCATATGTAATATTTTGCCAGCATTACATTCCGTAAGTAGTTGCGATACTACCAGTAGATTAGGCAGTAAAATAGAATGTTTGAAAGCCGCAAAGGAGGATTTTGTACAAACAGCAATTGTATCTTTGGGAAACCTTGACCTAAATGCTGAACAATTAAAATAGTTAGAAAAGTTTCCAAATTGTTTTCAAAGAATTCTTGAAATATTTGCGGCAGTTTTCTCGAAAACGGTTGGAATTATCAAGTTCTACCAAGTATACCTTTTTTTACGTAGAAACAACTCCTGCATGAGATTTTCTAGTCAAAAGTGCCACTATGTTTCGTAAAAAAAAAGAAAAATATTCATCATCAGGCATAGCTCATGAGGCGTCCTCCATGGGCTAGCGTGATGTGATACATAAATTATTGTTTCTTATAGCTTAAAAAATGCTTTCTTACCAAATTGGGAGAAGATCGGTCAAGAGGTAGTTGAGATATTGCAAAAGGAAAGAAAAAAATGACAACTTTGACGCCCTGTATCTTTTTCCACAGCAACAATTTACCAAAGCATGTTTAGTTATATCCTCATATTTTGATTCAAAGAATCTACCCTTGAACTATGGCCTATTATTAATGTAGATAGGAGGAGGGATAAAAAAAATTGGACCAAAAAATGGAACGGCAAGATCCGGATTATTAATCTTTGAACTATTCTCAGCTAATATCCATTGATAAAATGCGGTCCTCACATTTTGCATACTCACTTCCTTCTAGCGCCCGCTCTATATGTATTTTAACGAGATCTGGAACTAGATTATATTTTTATTTCGTTGAAGAGTTGGGGAATAAATTGGGGTAAATAGGTAAATCAAGCAATAAGAGTCCGTAAAATTGGTATTTAGTATATATAAAAGAAGTTAAATTTTTTGGCATTATTAAAGAGGGTGAAAAAAATAAAATTTTAATTTAGCGTGTATACAAGAACCTAAGGCCTCAAAATGTTTTTGTTACTTCATCCACCCCCCATTACCACCACCCCCACTACCGATGTGGCCTATCGATTTACAGATTTTTGGGTAGACAATTTCAAATATTATGTTATTAAAAGTTCCATAAACAATCATTTCCACATAGTGAAGTGCAAATATAGTATCAAAATTTTTCTCGTTGTGAGACTTGGTTAGAAAATCTAGGTGTGGAATTTTAAGATTTATAAACACCCTACAGGTTGAATTGTAATTCGAGTCCTATCGACAATCGAACATCAGCATGCTGCCTTTCAAGATTATTTGTTGACACCAATGTTTCAAGCAGCAATTTTAGTAGTTTCTACGTAGTAGTTACCATTAGTGGAACTTTAAAGGTTTCCGCAACTAAGGACTGTTATCTAATGGAAACCATCCTTCTACCAAGCATTCACCGAAATGGGGAATAGTAATTACGTAGCAAATTACTATTCCGGTACTTCTACCGTTACTGTGTTGAGGACTAGGTTATTACGTAAACGGTATGTAACCAAGTAGTAGAAATGAGTAGAAGAAACAACTCAGCTGACAGGCATGAGAGCGCAAACTATATATTTGACTCTCTGTTATTCGAATAGCAAATTAATGACTTATTGAGTTTGAGTACATACTATGGCCAAGGTCCAAGTTAAGGTGATTATATACAACATGCATAAGCATATATTATAAATCATGTTTTGTATCTACCCTGGGTGTAGATATTAAAACCACCACTTGTTTTCTGTAAAATGTTATCATTCTTCGGAAAAAAAAATTGCAAAAATTATGTGTACAAGCAAAACTGGACATTTTTTTATGGAAAACGTTTTTTTTTTAATGTTATATATTATAAAGTAATAATCTATTTATAAAACATATTTTCAAATGACCATAATAAAAAAAAATTATTGAATTATATTTTTATCTGTGTCAATATGGCGTCATCATTCAACAACAGAAAAATGGCGATTTTAATTGCAGTGACTTTGTAGTGGTATATACGTCAACATAGTATTTGTCACATATTAGAGGTGGCAAAAACCAAAATTATTTCCCTACAAGTTACATTTACCAAAATGTAGCAGATGCCACCAACGTTATAGTTGTTGCTACTTTAAAAGTGGTGACGAGAACTACAACAATTTCACTGTGTAGTTATATTTACCTAGATGTAGCAAATGGGACCAATGACGCTATAAGATCTTGGTAACTATTGCTATCAATTTTTTTTCAACTTTGCGGAATTGGCAGATATGGTATAGGTAATTTTTTTTTGAATTGGCAACACGGTAATAATTAACTGTTAGTGTCACTGTGTGTGATGTGGATTAAAAATAACAATTATACTTTTACTAAGTACTTTTTATTATCTGTATCTGATATTATTAGATTAAGTTGTTAATAAACTTATGCAAATAAAATATTTGTTTTTTTACTGAAAACGATGTACAATGTATGTCCTTGTAAATATATTTATTAACGTAAGGTGTGTAATAATGGAAAGAATACATAAGAGTTTTCATATTTTAATGACCAGTTTACATCTAATATCATTCAGTTCAATTTATTGTACACAAACAATGTCTTATGCCGTTATACCGATATTGTCCGTTCCCCATCGACACAATATTTTTTTATTCTGCAAATTCATTTAATATGCTCAGTGGATCATACTAACTGAACTATGGGTCAATCTGTGTTTTAAAGACAAGTTGTAACTTTCGAGCAGTACACAGTATCACTAATATCACTACAACTGTTATAGTTTTAGATTACTCGTCTCCTTATCTTGATGGGAACACTTTTGCACTTGTTACAAAAATGATGGTTTTGCTGTGGCGAAATAATTTTTCATGTTTGCATCATATTCTGAAGAATCACTATTTCTACTACCTACTGTTTAACTGTTTCTTCAGTTTTCTATAAAACGTGGGTGAGTGCCGATAAACTTTATTTCACTTCTACTGAGCATTTCAGATGCCGCCATTTTATTCAATGCCAATAATGATATAAATTGTCTTAAAAGTTAATATCACTTTATAGTAGGCTTTCAAGGTATATGTAACTTTGTAGTCATTTTCAATTAGTGGGGAGTAGTAAAAATAACTTCAAAGCCCCTACAGGTTCGTAGAAATAATAACTCAAGATGTCACTAATAAGTTGGACAACTTTGAAGTTCCAGAAAATTTCCCAACAACGTACCAGGGACTTAAAATTGAACACTTGAAGTTGTCGTTACTTTGAAGTGGTCCTTTGGTAACGCTGTGCGGTCGGCATTACTACCAATTTTCACTTTGCAGTTGAGGATGCCTCAAAGTAATGCAGAGTAGTATCCGCGAAGTTGCAGATTCTGCAGCAGTTACTTTAAAGTGTCATAACTATACAATGCCCGAATTCAGTAGAATCTACATAATTGTTACTACAAAGGCATACCACAAAGTGAATATTACTCTAAAGTCGCAAATTTAGTAAGTTATGTCATTCCTACTACATTAAAGTTCCCATGCCTCAGATGCCAGTTCCCATCACTTTGAATGCTGCTTGGGATATCATTTTGTGGGTTTTTGGGGGGTACTACACAATTTCAGGATAGGAAGTCTGGAAGTGGAAGTCCTAGGCAGCGGTTTTTTCATTTGCCGAGAAAAATTCATTCTTCATAAGAAGTTCTGCTTAAGTCATAAACAATTCAAACTTAACATAGGTTATACAAGGTATTCGATTTATTCGAGGTAAGTCAGTTTCATATTTACTTTCTAGTTTTTAGAATACCCTGTATAATTACTTCCACGTCCAGTGGAAGTATAGTAACGACAAAAAAATTTTAAAAAATTTTTATTGTCCAAATAGGCTTAAAATGTCATGAAACGTCGAGATTTTAAGTTTGAGCGAAAAAAAATTTTCTGTCTGTCGGTCTGTAACTTTTTTTTGTGCGCACGTTTACTCTGAAACCGTCTAAGATATTGACTTGAAATTTGGTACACATATGTACTTTAACGAGATCTAGAACTAGATTATATTTTCATCTTGTTCCGTCGAAGGGTTGGGGGGTAAATTGGGGTAAATTTGGGGTAAATGGGTAAATTAAGCAGGTAGGAGTCCATGAAATTGGTATTTAGTATATACAAGAGAAGCTGAGGTCTCAAAAAAATTTTTGGCATTAACCACTCCTATTACCACCCCCACCTCCTTATTAAAGGGGATGAAAAAAAAATGTGATTTAGTGCATGTACAGGAATCAGAAACCTCAAAATATTTTTTTACTTCATCCACCCCCCACTACCACCCCCCTATCACCACCCCCACCCCGCTACCGATGTGGAGTATCGTTTTATGGGTCGTTGGGGTAGAGGATTTCAAATATTATTTTAAAAACAATTATTTTCACATACAAAGTTTTTTCGTTGTGAGTGACTCGGATAGAGAATCTGGATGTGGAAGTAGTGATTCCTTAGGCAGCGGTTTTTTTCTTAAGTTTGACTGTTTATGACGTCCTAAGACAAGTAAAACTTTTTATAAAGAATGACTTTTTCTTGGAATACAACGACAAGAAATATGATTAAATAAAATATTTGCAAAAAAAATTCTGTTTGCTTTTTATCCTGGACCGTCCAGATTCTGTGCCGATTTTTTCTGAGTTCATTAGGGAATCAATAACTAAGTTGGAAAAAATGGACTTCTGCGCTTTAATCAAAAAAACGGGAGGAAAAATGGAACGAAAGTGATAACCAACCCGCCGAAAAAATGTATCACACCCTCTATAATTTTGTCTTGATCGTGTGAAATTAATACACTTCCAGTCTGTAAATAAACCACTGAAATGTTCACCAGCTTCCTAACTATCAGTAGACATAAATAATAATACAAATCAAGATAAGTATGCATTTATTAAAGAACATCTCAAACTTGGCACATATTTGACTGTTGAAAGTTATTAAGCTAGTAACAATTTTGTAAATGGTTGCTTAATTTGTAGATGAACAAGAATTATACTTCTATAATTTTTATATATTTACAAAAAAATATAGCTCTATCTTCTTAATTTTAATCAACAAATTTAATCGATTGTAAAATGTCAAACAAAATGCAATACCTAAGTACAAATAAATGTTATCATTAAAACATCTTTTTGTACTGAAGTGATATTAGAAATATTCGTAAATCATTCTCAATCTTCTTGCTTTAGAATTGGATTTTTTTTGTTGGCGAATAAAAATCAATTTATTACCACATTACACGTCTTGAAGTTCCTTCAGACGAAAACAACTGCATCACCAAATATGTTGCCAATATTGTCTCCAACAAAATTTTGTTTCCTACTAACTAGGTGGAGATTCAAAGAATATTTTTTCGATGATTATTTATTCAAATCCTACTACCCAGAATAAGGGATTAGTTGAAGTATACTAGTTGAAGTATACTGTTATGTCATGGAGTTGCTGAACAGATGTGGTACTCTTAGCGATGCGATTAGCTATTCTAATTAGAGAGTACCAAACTGGCGACGCATACGCGATTACTGCTCTAATGCATGATTTATAGATAATTGTGGTGGTGAATTCATTAAAACAGAGTCAGTCTTGTTCTCTGCCAACATATATTGATAATTTTAGTTTGATTTTCTTTGACAGTAAATCTAGCTGCACTTTTCCCCTTAAAAATGTTTTTTTTCAATTATGAGGTTTTTTTGCCGTAACGCACGGAAAAAGTGCTCTTTTATTTTTACGTTTACGATTTTTCTGTATTTTGCGTGTTTTAAGAGTTATCTTGAAGAAAACAATTATTAGTAGTTTGACGCCATTTTGTTTTATACTTTTCTATTACCAAAAACCTACTTCTATGCAAAGTTCACATACAGATTATTAATTGTTGCTGTCAAATATCAGAAACAAATATCATGCAAGAACACGTTCCAAAAAATTTGACGAGATTTGAGTATAGTATATCACATTTTATATGAACACCAACGATAAGCATCGTGTGAGTAAAAAGTAATATAGATGAAGCGCAATGGATCTGTGAACTGACGTCATCACCCTATTTTTCTGAACTAAAGGATGGCAATGATTTCATACCATAGGCGGGATAATTTTATTCAAAAAATAATAATTAATAATAATAAATTGGACTATGCTAGATATAAAGAATCAAGACTGGCATTGACAGTACACTCAATTAGAACAAAAAACAGATTTCTAGCTTGCCAATTCAGGTATAATGAATTAATTGTGTTATGAAGAACAATACGTGTGCCACTGACAATCAGTAGCGATTTTACCACTGGGCACACTGGGTGGATGCCCAGGGTGGCAAAATTTCAAGAGCGGCAAAAAATTTTTCTTTTGAATATTCCTTTAGTTGTTTTTATGAATTCGCTGATACGACAGTTCCATTGAAGCCAAAACAACGCATCGAGCGATATGGATGGCATCCAGAAGCGGATTTCTTTCATACCTAATTTATGATGATTGTCTTTAGAAGACTAATACTTTTTTATGCATTGTTTCATTTAAGCAAGTAAACCGTAAACATTTAACGAAATACAAAATAAATTATTTCAGGTTTGATAATTGATAAATAATAGTACAACTCGCTCAATTTCTTATCATCTAAATGAACTAAAGAAAATTGTAATCCGAGACATTTAAATGCTTCACGACCATAAAGTTGATGGTAATAGCAAACTTTGGCATTAGAAGGATTATATCTAACGCGGGTACCACTTCGACTATTAGAACAAGGCCTTGAGCCACTGCGATTTACGGAGTCGAGGCGACTTCTGCAACTATCGTAATAAGTGCTAGAAACTGTAGGAGTAGCGGAAGTTATTGCAGAAACTTTAGACTCTACAGCATGCAATTAAGATGTAAAAATTCTTCTCTTCAAGTCTTGTTTGTGTAATACCTGATTCAACGTATCTTGAACAGTTGCAATCAAATTTGACGTAGAAACTGTAGAATTAACGTTACAAATTGAATTAGAGGTAAGGGAATTCATAGAATTTTGACACGACTCCCATATTCGATCAGCAATGTCGATTAATTCCTTAATCTCAGTCTTTCCGGATGCGGTGATTGCAATGAAGATGGTTTTAGGCAATCGCCGTTTCCATAACTTGACTAGGAGTTCCTGGCTCACCACATGGGATCCTCCGACAATTGACAGCATCGACCGGTAAAAATCGGACGGTTTGAGGTCCCCCATCTGGGAACCAGAGAGCAAGTCCTCTAATCGATTTTCTTCACATGAGGTCAAACGAGAAATTAGAATAGTTTTTAAATTCTCATACAAATCTCTCTCGGGTTGATTAGTGACAACGTCATAAACCGTTGTAATAATTTCCGGGGGTAAACTGGCAATATCATAATCGTACTTTTTCCGATCATTAACGATCCTGTGAATAGAAAATTGAGACTCTATTTGAGTGAACCATATTTCCGGTTTATTAACCCAAAAAGGAGGAAGTTTAATAGTATAGGTATTCGCAACATAATTACTGTTCGGTATCACTGTATCTGACGTAACTGGTTGATCGTCTAACAAAATATTCTCCGTAGGAGGTGCCATTTAAAAAAATGATTGATAGTAATGAATGATAAAAATGATTGATTTGATTGATCAATTGTTCTCAAAACGAAAGAAATATGGAAACACAACTCACTTACTTAATAATAAATCGATGGTGATAAATTCCATAATATTCAATCAATCCAAATCAAAATCCAAATCCACATATAGATACACCATAAATTCAAAAAAGGCTTCGGAAAATCAATTTAAAAACTTTGAGTTGGAATTATTTGTTTATTTATAAATGCTGCATCGGGATCATCAAAGGAATATCAAGGGAATACTAAACGTCGAAAACGTATATTTAATAGAATTGTATCTCACGTCGAAGATGTATATATTAGAAGAACTCACCAATTTATAGCCTAGGCATTGCTATATTAAAATATCATATTTGATGAGTTTATTTTGTATTATATTTTAAAATGTTAACATTTTGTGTATCTTGTTAATAATAATAAATTTTTTGTTATATCTTTTGTTTCTTCAATTTTCTTAGTTACGCCGCTAGACCTCCAGTGTGGGCGCTCGCACATATCTTCTACTAGTGTAAGCGAGTCGCTACACCATTAAACAAAATAAGTAAAATAACTCTCTGTAGTACTTAGTACAAACCTAGTTAGAATTTAGAACAGATATTATTTATTATGTCCTGCTCGCCTGCTCCTGTGTTGAATGTTTTTTTAGGCGGCCTTTCGACTTTGTTTTTTGATGAGAGAGACAATAGTGCGCAATTCACATTGTGCACGTAGAGGTTGCGGCAAACATTTTTATTACATATATTTACATATATGTTATATTTTTTAAAAGTAGGGGCGGCAAGCATGTTAAAACCGCCCCTGCTGACGATTGAATCACGAGACTGATGCGCTTCTATGCAGTCTAGACGTACGCGTTACCAATACTTTCAAATCTAACGCGCAGGACGAGCGTGCGTAGGTCGTAGGCTGTGGAAGACATCCTTATATTCATCCCAAAAAGTTGGATTATAAGGAGTGAGAGACCAATATACAAACGATTGTCTTTGATTGTTATCTGCATTAGTGACGTCAGTTCAAAGATCCGCTGCTTCGACTATATATACAATACAATATCAGATTTTATTTCTTAAAATCTGTAACTTATTCAGTTATCGATATATATCGATACGCTAAAGTATACAGCACAAAGCAAGTCCTATATCGATGCAATATAGATATTTGGTATCGCTAAGTCCCTCTAACATACACGTCACAAACAATTTTAGAAACGTTTTGACAATTTTTGTTTATTCAATGTCTTCAACAGATTTCGGCGACGAAGTTGTTTTAGTCTAGATAGGCGGTTTTTAGACTTACTTATAATCCAATTATATTACATAAATAGTAAATTAGTAGATAATCTGAGGTTGGCCTTGTAATGTTACAGAAATTGTAACCTCAAATTAAAAACGACCATGGACTTCTTGAACTATGAACTACAGTTATAATTATGTCATGATCCAAACATACATGGTCTGCTCTTTTCCTTAAACCTCTCAAGAGGAGAAAGCTAGCTTAGCGGGGAGATTTCGAACGTATCACAGTCATCACACGAATTCGCCCTTTGCCTCTCAGTATCCACAAACTCAAAGTATAGTGGAATGAGTTTGACATAAAAGAAAGTTGCGCCAAAATGACATGCGCAATTTGTATGGGCACTGACCGAATTTGCAACTAGTCACCGCCAACGGTGACTAGTAAACCAATCACTTTCGTAGTTTTTTTTTCTATAGTTTATTGTACAAAATGAAAAAAAATTGTTACACGCGGGCGTCTTCCAGGACTTCACGTGACGTAGGCGCTGGCTGTTGATTCTTACCTGTCCTTTAGTAATCTTGGTGGTGGTTAAACAGAATTTATCGCCAAAGTTCATTAAAATAATTATTAGGTTAGGTTTTTATTAAAATTGGACAGATTGACAGCTGATTCCCATCGATAGTAATAGCGATTCTCCGCAACGAGGCGCTGGTAAGCAATATTCGCTCAGTGCTTATGGGTAGACCATGTATGTTTAGATCATGGAATGTTGTCACTTTTCCACGGCCAACTTAATGCAAGAAGACAATCAATGAAAAATACATACACTAACATTTTTTAACTATTATAATAAAAATTATACAAAATAGAAGAAAGTACAAACGAAAAATAATATAAATATATACATTTTACTCTATTTAGGTACTAATTTTACATGGACCCATCTTCTCAAAACTACAATAAATACAAAATATAAAATATTAACAATACGCAAATATTAAGTATTAGGCACTTTTTCTAATTCTAAAAGTAACATTCAGTTCCACCAACCACAGAGATTATAAATGGTTAAAAATCAACACGTGAATGATCTTTAAAACGTGTGTAGATGATTTTTATGGGTTAATTAACTCTATTTAAAGTGTTCACCACTCACACTGCATTAAATAAAGTAGGTATATATCGAATTAAAGGACAGAGATTTACAATTACTATGCATGTTACGACATTTTGCATATTAAAATTTTTATTTTTTAATAGCTAGATTTATTTAAAAATTGCCTATTTTATTCTTCGATTTCAAATATACAAGGTGCCCCACTTAACACTCTCGGGCCATTTTCTCGATAACTAAAAGAGATATTTGATTTATGTTACAAGTATCCACAAGAATATATAAATAACTTCTGTTCTGAGTAAAAATGGTAATTTTACAAATTCAAATTCACATATCTCGAAAACCAGAGATTGTTTGAAAATTGTTCGCATCATAAAAGTTGCTTAGAATGTAATGCCACATCACATGCATTTCAAGTTTCTGAGATCGAACAATTTCTTTGCATTCCAGCGCCATCTATATCTTAAATTGTAAAATGACTATTTTTACTCAAAACTGAAGTCATTTATATATTCTAGTTTTTCCTTGAATACTTTAGTTTTAGTTAACGAAAAAATAGTTTTAAGTGAGACACTCTATAACGGGTGACACAGGAGAAATGTAACATCCCATGCATGTTTATTTAAAAATATATTATTTTGAAATTTGGTAAACTTATATAATGTGTGATTGTCCTTTTTTTAGTACAAACAAGAACTTTTTTCACTACATCTACTTTGTTATTTTAAATGGCACCCTGTATATATTTTTTTCCTATCTGATTCTCCTTAAATTTCTCTTTTCAACCATGTATAGCAAGATGGTTTTTAAAGTGACTACTGAAAACCATTTAATTGCATTAAGTCAAGTTGGCTATGGTATGAAATGTAGTGGTAATTAATGCTTAGTGTACTATGATATCAAAAGAACACTGGTACACAATTTTGTTTTTCATATTTGTTTTGTTCTAATCAGCAGCCGAAGAGACTTTGTACAATTTTTATATTAAAGAAAAATCTCTAGACTAAATCCCCGAAATCATAAAAACTAAGATAGAAACACTAATTTTAAATTTTATCCATTTGTAAACTATTTAATCATATTTTACTTTTACCAATTAGATGGCCCCCGGATCTTAAGCCACTTGATTTTTTCATATTGGGCCATCTCAAGGAAATAGTTTATAAAACTCCACTGTAAAATAGGGAAGACTTGGAAATGAGAGTTAGGTTAGCAATAAATGAGATTACTGAATTGCCGTTAGAAAATATACTTACAAGAATTCGACCCTCCATGGAAGATAATGGCCAACATTTTGAGATTCTTCGAAAACCATTTTATTTAAAAGCAAGTAAAATCAGATATAACAATGAATTGTATTGGGTAAAAGTGAAAGATGAATAAATATTTTACAAATGGGTCAACTTTAAAATTAGTGTTTTTGTCTTAGTTTTTATGATTTCGGGGATTTAGTCAAGAGATTTTTCTTTAATATAAAAATTCTAGAGTCTCTTCGGCTACTGATTAGAACAAAACAAATATGAAACACAAAATTGTGTACCAGGGTTCTTTTGATATCGCAGCACATTAAGCATTACAAATTACCACCACATTTCATACCATAGCCAACTTGACTTAATGCAATACAATGGTTTTCAGCAGTCATTTTAAAAACGACTATACATAGTTGAAAAGAGAAATTTAAGTAGAATCAGATAGGAATCAAATATATACAGGGTGCCATTTAAAATAACGAAGTAGATGTCACTTCCGGTGAAACCGGAAGTGGAGACAATTTCGTATTTGTACCAAAAATAGGACAATCGCGCATTATATAAGTCCACCGAATTTCAAAATAATATATTTTTAAATAAACATATCTCCTGTGTCACCCGGTATATCACACTAAGTGATTCGTTATTTTTCTTTGATCTTGTCATAATAATTTAAATGTGTGCTATGATGCTTTGGAAATTTTTAAGTTCGGCCGTCGATGAAGTTTTTTGGGTAGTTTATTTGTCAAAATTAAATATTGGCAAAATATTCACCTATTAACTTGTATATTTCCAAAACATTTCCAAAACTTATTGTGAAAAAAAAATGCACAAATATTTGTTTCAGAATACCCTAACCTAAACCAAATTAGCAAAAGAAGTTTGGGTATCTGCGTGTGACTTAAAATTTTCAGAAGTTAGGTTAGGTTTGCCATATTCAAGAGAGGAAATGTAATTTATTTCAAGTAACACTGCGAGCGATTGACATTGCAAAGGGGTTTGGAATCTTAGAATGTTACACTGACACTAAATAGTGTACACAAACACCAAGACACTTGGCACTAAGCTGGGTGCGTTTTATCAACCATAATGGCGCCATCCAGAGATAATTAAAACAATTTGAAATCAGTTTTAATCATTTCCGATGTAGTCAGTCAACTTGTTGGCAACATTTGTGTTCATTGTTTTCACGCTTGTGAATACTATTTCACATTAAACAATGGCATTATTGAATTAATTTATAATTCTACTTCTATTAATTTTACTTAGCTGTTCTTCTAGGATTCTGGCAATATAAGGAAACAATGACCAAACATAATTTTCCTTCTCTTAATATGGCAACAATATGAAAACCGTGCATACTTTTTAAATGCCAGGGTAATACAGTGAACTACCTGGAATGTATATTGTTACGCTTTACACCATAATACAGATTCGGCAAATGAGATAAACGAGTGTAAGAAAGAAAACAAATAAATTAGGAAAAGAAAGACGTTACTTCCACTACATATACAGGCAGTTTGAAGCGATACTTATATAATGTGTGATGCCCTGCGTTGATACACAAGGTGGTAAAAACAAGATTTCACGAAGTGTGGAACGTGCTGGGAACAGCACATCCGTCTTTCTTTTCCTAATTTCTCCGTTTTATTTCTTGCACTCGTTTATCTCAAGATATGTAAAATTACATTTGCTGAATCTGTATATATGTAATTGTGAAAAAATGAGTAATGAAACATAATAGACGAGTACAATTTATAATGCATTTCTGAATGTATTTTTACATGTTTCAGGTCATGAGGGCCATGGTTACATTGATTACTGAAAGCAGAATACGAATTTTATGGTGTTAAGGAGCTTGCATATAAGGTGTGTTTTACTTAAAAGTCAGCAAGTCATTATCTAGAAAAATAATAAAGGTTTTGAAAAGTTGAGTATGATTTATACCAAAAAAGACTTAAAATCACTCTAATTAGAATGTTTCCTTCGCAGAGCACAGAGATGTTGCTAACTTCGCTGCTAAAGTATTTTTGGATGGTTGAAATCTTGAAATAGGATTCATATGATTGAGCAATAAATTATGAATAAGTTTGATTATATAGAAAAATTTATAAAAATCGGCCATTTTCGAGCTGCATGGTCAAAAGACAAGCACACTTGGTTTTCTTTCTGGAGTCCAGTGTGGCACTGCCGGTCGTCGCACTGGGATTTTTTCGAAAAAAAATTCTAGTCTAATCGGATACTGGGTATATGTCCCTTCTCTCAAAATATGTAGCCTCCTCTTGCACAAGGTCACTTCATCCCTGAAGGCCTGAAGTGACCTTTGCTAGTAATGCAAAACAATGTAGGTATACTCTTTCAGTTATATCGGAACCAAGTTGATTCCGCCAGATTTGAAATACAATACTCCATATATTACATATTTTCAGTAACTCTTCAAATATAATAAAGAAAATAGACATTAATTATACAATGGGCTAAAGTTAACAAATTGAAAACGTAATTATATAGAATAAAACTGTGTAAAGTGTACAACCTTTAAAAATGTGAAAAATGTTATTTTAATTAATAAATACACTTGACGAATTTAACAATAATTTGAACACGACCAGATCATATACTGATGGACCAGATCATATTCCGGTTGGCCGGAACAGAACGGGTCAAAAATATTGAAGCAAAAAGGACAGCAGAAGTCAATACAGACCAAAAAAATACTATGGGAACCTGAAAAGACAAGAATAAAGACGCGAAGAAATAATAAAACATCAAACAATATTGAAACATTTCCGTACTGAAGCACAAAGAATATCAGAATTAATACCGCGAGGAAATAGGCAAATAACTAATAGGAGAAGTAGACTGGACATGATCTCAAAATAAAAATTAAGGCAAGGAAAACGTTAATAATGGAAAACTCACCTATAAGCCCAACAAGAAATGTAACAAACAACAAATATCGACAGTGTAATTAATGATGAAGGCCAAAGACAAATAATATCGGATGCAGAACATAAACGAACGATTAATGTGAAAGAGAGAAAAAAATAAGCGTAGTGAATCCATGGTGAGAAAAAAACTTCTCAAAAACATAGAAATCCTATCAACAGAACACCTAAACCAAGCCTTCAGACATCTGAAAAAATACAGAAAAAACAAACAACAATACGCGCATTAGAAGATATATCGCAACATTGAACCAAGAAGCTGGGGTGAGAAAGGAATGTAAAATAGGAATGAACATAATTAATACACAAAAAAAGACATCACTGGCCCTTGGACAAGCCACGATCCTTAAAGAATCAACTTCGAAAAATAGTGGCTAGAGCTAGAAATTCTGCACCCAGAATAAACTAAATCACCAACGAATTAATGCGCTATGGTTCAGAAAGACTAAAGGAGAAAATCCTAGAATTTATCGCCAAAGCATGGATGGAAACTACACCTTTACCTACGAAATGGAACACGACCTTATAAGTACCCCTCCCCAAAATCAACTCACCACAAAGTATATATGATTGCATAAGAATACCACCCCCGCAGAGTTGACTATAAACACTACGCCTGCTCAAATAATTAGCGAAACATATCGGGAAATCATCAGACTACCAGACAATATTAATCAAAGGCAGATCAATGGACCAACATATGTAAAACTCATCAAGAAAAGAAGTCCGAGAAGATATGAAACATTGTCCAACTACTCGCAAAAACAATAAGATCAAAGAAACGACAGGAAGCAGCGTCAACATTAATAGGAGAGAAAAACAATAACAACAAGAATAGAAGCATATGCAATGAAGCATTGGAAACGTGTCCAGAGAAAGGATCCCATATATCTAATGAAGAAAGCAGTAACAACTGATCAGGAAGAAAATACATTAAAAGAGGGAGACAATACATGGATAACAACAATTGAGAAGAATAAACTATAGTCGAGTAAACTTAAACTTGGCGGGTCCAAAGGTCGCTTCATCACAAAACCTACACTTCCCTCCTTTATTCCTGTACCAAACGTCATGTGGCTCTCGCTACTGCCAACAAGCATAACCTCAGACCAATCCAGCATAGACGTAGCTAGTCCGGTGGTGTGGTTCCCGAGAGTGGCAACAATGCCTACCGTACGCTGGTAAATCAAATCAAAGTAAACGATTTTATTCGTTGATTTATTGATTCATTTTGAAGTATCAGCCATCAAAAGATAATTTAATATTGTATTGCTAGCTTTGTTTGCTGCCAAGGAAAAATTGTAACTAGTTATTTCAAGTTTTTTTCAATGTCAACCATACTTTTATCTCCAAATTTCAATTCAATTTATTTTTTCCACGATAATGAATGGCCTGGATACTTTTTACTGAACACCCAGTATATTTATTTTTATTTGTTACATTTAACAATATTTCGTGAATCAGAAAAGTATATTTATATTTTTTCAAAATACTCTATGTTCTAACGGATATAAATATATAAATTTTTAATAATTAATTTCCAAGATAAATTGTTATTATTTGATTTACAAACAAAGTATAAACTTTCTCAAGAAGCAATACAGTATCTATACTATAGAGCCCTGTCATACGTTTTTCAACATCAAGATATATTTATATGAAGATAAACTAAAAATAACTACCACTAACAAACTGCTTTTGAAATCCCAAGTTTTTTCCGTATGATTCTGTCTAGATATGTATGAATGGCAATGTACGTATCTTTGAAATTGGCCCATGTATGATAAAATGGGGTGGCCAAGGCCGTGCAAATTTAGCTGAACCAAGTTTTTTATTTTTTGTAATACATTACTAAGAACGCTTATACTAGTTTACAAAATTAAATATTCAGTTTTAAATATTCTCACATATTTGGCAAGCCTTTCTCTATACTCTCAGTTTTAATTTGTGTCAAATATGTACAAAATAATTAAACGTATAGACGAGTGAAATTACGCATTTTTTTGTATAGATTAGGAATTGAAACAATTAGATATTTAACAACTTCTAGTGAAGAATGCTTTTAGTAAAAAAAAATTAATGCTCTTCCAACATTGAGATAATACAGTGCGTGTAATTGCCGATTAGGCATGTACATTCACGTAGCGCGAGAGTTATGACAACCTAGCAACAAGAAACTCGCCCGTCGGCAGCATAGATTAAACAGTCGGCGCTAGACCACTGAACCCAGCTCTCAGTTATTTCATTTCAGCCAGCTGGCATACGCGATGTTGCACTTTTACTCCCTATGTCTATCCCGCCACTACACACACTGTATATATGTGACGTATGAACACATATCTTTATATTTATACATTTTTCCAAAAACCAGATATGACTTAATTAAATAGGTGTAGCCTAGTTCACAAGTTCAAAGCCGTGTTAATTCTTGATAAAGCTCGTAAAAATATGAGTGAGGAGTGATTAGATTCGGAATGACGTCTAGAAAAATATACAAAAGTTTCAAACCCTCACATAAACAATTGCAAAAGTTATAAACAAATGATTAAAAAAAATAACGAGTTTCGTTTTTTGCAAATAACTCGAAAATTATTAATATTTAAGAAATTTTATAAAATATTCTTAAAGAGGAGGAAATTTCCAACAAAAAAGTCCCGGCTCCTGAAACTCTATCTCTATTATTAATAATTTTATTTTAATGTTGAAAATAGAGCTCCGCGTGGCGAACACTAAT
Source organism: Rutpela maculata (assembly GCA_936432065.2). NCBI lineage: Eukaryota > Metazoa > Arthropoda > Insecta > Coleoptera > Cerambycidae > Rutpela > Rutpela maculata. Next base: position 48,593,618 of record OW386285.2, read on the forward strand.
CCGTTACGATGCTCTGCAACCGACCGTAAGAAGTAAAAATATTTTTTATGCTATTAAATATTAATTTAATTTTTTTTTTTAATTATGGTATTATTTAGACACTTAAAGGAACAATATCCCGTTGGAAAAAAATTTTTTCACAGATTTTTCATAAAATGGGCCTATTAATTAACAAATTTTTTAGAGTTTGCGTTTATATTTCAAGTCGGATAATTGTTAAACAAAAGCCACTAAAATTAATTCGCTTTGTGGAGACCTTATGTCAACTTTACAGGATTATGACATTTTTGATTGTTATAGTCTATTAAGTAGTTATTAATTATTTAACCTAACAAAAAACTAAAAAATGAAAAAGAAAGGTTGAAATTTTTTTTTTTTACTAATTTTAATTATTATTACTGTTTTTATATTTAAAAATACGAGATTACATAAACTTTAAATTTTTATTGCTATTTGTTTAAACTGATTTTATAAACAAATAGATAAATTACGTATTTTTGGAAAAAAAAATTTTTTGCCATTTTATTTGGTGTAAAATATTATGATTAACAAAAAAGAAAAAATGTTCTTAAAAATTTTTTTTAATTGTTTATAATTATTTCTTTTCCTTTTTTCATTATTTAATAAACAAATTATTAAGAAAAAAATTTATTTTTAAAATGCATTATTTGCAATTCTCTCCAAGGTGGAAAAAAGAAACAAAATTTTTGTCTTTAATTTATTTGTTTATTTAATAAAAAAAATTGTTATTAACAATCGCCGAATGTGCTTATGTTTTTTTCAGATAGAAAAAAAATAACAAAAACGATCGTATACCTAAACATGTCAAAAAATTTTTTTTAATATTTTTATAGAATTTTAAATTTTAAGTAAACAGGTAAAAAAATATAGCTATTTATAACTTAAACAATAAAATGGCCGCCTTTACTAAAAATTTAAAATTCTATAAAAAATATTAAATTTTTTTTTGACATGTTTTACGGTTGTTTTTGTTATTTTTTTTTCTATCTAAAAAAAAATATAAACACATTCGGCGATTGTTAATAACAAATTTTTTATTAAACAAACAAATAAATTACCGACAAAAAAAATTTCTTTTTTCCACCTTGCAGAGAATTGCAAATAAATTTTAAAATTAAAATTTTTTCTTAATAATTTTTTAATCATAATATTTTATAACAAATAAAATGGCAAAAAATTTGTTTTCCAAAAATACGTAAATTATCCATTTGTTTATAAAATTAGTTTAAACAAATAGCAATAAAAATTTTAAGTATTTGTAATCTTATAGTATTTTTAAACATAAAAACAGTAATAATTAAAATTAATAAAAAAAAAATCAAACCTGTTTTTTTTATTTTTTGTTAGGTTAAATAATTAATAACATAGACTACAACAATCAAAAACATCGCAATGTTATAATCCCACAAAGTATAGTTGACATAAGGTCTCCACAAAGCGAAATAATTTTAGTGGCTTTTGTTTAACAATTATCCGACTTGAAATATAAAAGCAAACTGTAAAAAAAATTGTTAATTAACAATAGGGTCATTTTATGAAAAATCGGTGAAAATATTTTTTACAATGGGATATTGTTCCTTTAAGTGTCTAAATAATACCATATTTTTTTTACTTTTCAAATTAATATTTAATAACATAAAAAAATATTTTTACTTCTTACAGCCGGTTTCAGAGCATCGTAATGGCTTAGTGTTCGCCGCGCGGAGCTCTATTTTCAACATTAAATTAAAATTATTAATAATAGAGATGGAGTTTCGGGAGTCGGGACTTTTTTATTGGAAATTTCCTTCTCTAAGAATCTTTAAAATTTCTTAAATATTAATAGTTTTCGAGTTATTTGCAAAAAACGAAACTCGTTATTATTTTAATCTTCATTTGTTTATAACTTTTGCAATTATTTATGTGCGGGTTTGAAACTTTTGCACATTTTTCGAGACGTCCAGCTTTATCAAGAATTAACACGACTTTGAACTTGTGAACTAGTCTAGTGGCCTATTTTATGAAATTTCATTGAGCAATGCCATAACTGTTCAAGCATTTATTGCAGTTTCTGTACAAAAATTTAACTGTAAGTCGAATAAAACTAAGCATTAACAATACGATTTCAACGATTTGGGGAGGGCAATTTTTTCTGGAAATGAAATCTGTATGTTATCAGATTATAGTAACGGTTTTGGTCATCGGATCGTGCCAAACAAAAAATCAAAATGTTTGTACTTAAAAAATGTATGAATAAAACTCCATAAATTCAAATCCTTTCTGTCATTCTGTTTTTTTTTTCGCAAAAAACGAATACTAATACAATTTCTAATATTACATAAACCAAAATTACTAAAAATATAATGAATTTTTGTTAATAAAACTTGATAGGTGTAAACCATTATGGAAAATAAAAAACAAAAATATTTATTATTTTCCCTGAAGAACGAGATTTCTGAAGAATTTTTAAAGCTTTATAAAAACTGACAAACCACATTTAAGCAATATCTTGATTATTGAAAAAAAATTGCCACGTTCCATCATGGCACTGCCGTTTTTTTTTTCGAAATCTCCGGAAGTCAAACCTGGACGCCAGATCTGATCACGAAAAATGCTGTCATGGATATTTTTTTATTTTTAGTGCGTCTTAAGACATGTATCAAATGTACAGCAAAAAATTTCATTAAAAATCCGATGTCAAATTTCAATTTGAATTTTACAAGTACATGACTGCTCCGATCGCCAAAAGGTCTAACCCCTACTTCACCCCCCTCCTGCATCTACTGACAAATATACAGAAAAAAAAATTGAGTGAGGTACATTTCTGTTGCCGTGTAATGGTCTATAAACCACGTTTAAGAAACTACATTTCAAGAAAAAAAAATTCTTAGTGTGACCAAATGACATTTTCCAAAAATTTCGTTTTTTAGGGAAAATAATAAATATCATCATTTGCAATTTTTCATAATGGTTTATACTTACTTTCCTATAATTTTACAAAGTTTCATTAAAAAAAGGTTAATTACTTCTTTAGTAAATTCGGTTTTGTGGACTGACAGACACCCCGGAGCACACAGTCTTTCACTGTGTGAGATGGGACCCATAAGAACCAGGGCGGGTACAGCCGCAGGAGAAAGAACCATGGAGGATAGCCTCGTGAAGATCATACTCAAAGACGTAAGAAGATGGAAGGAAATGTCAGACATGATTAGAGATATCATCTCCAACAAGGACCGAGAGAACTGGAAACACGAGGAACAGAGCGGGGCTGATGACCTCTCCTCGGAGTAATACCGTAAGGTAGTTCCGGGGGGACTCCAAGTCAAAAGAAGGCGTTTTAGCCGGTTAAACGCCGACACTATCCCGCGAAATTGACACCATTCACGGGATGTCCGTGTGGATTTCCCCTCCACAGAAAAAAAAATTCGGTTCGTGTAAAATTGAAAATTTTCGTAGTTGTTTTTGCAAAAAAAAACAAAATGGCATAATATCGAGTTTGGACCTATGCAGTTTTAATCATAATTTATTTACGACCATTATAATTTTCTGTTTGGCCTGATCCGATGAACAGAGTCCGAGATATTTTAAAAAAACGAGACAAAAACACGCTTTTCAACATTGGAATTTTATTTCCAAGAAACGCTCACCTCCCAGATTGGACCAAACTATAATGTAACTTCCTGATAATATACAGATTACATTTCCAGAAAAAAAATTGTGCCCCTCAAACAATCGTTGAGAAAAGTATAGTTTTATTCGATTATAATAAATGCAAGAAAAAGTTGCACAACCAAATCAGATTCGTTTATTTATTCGGCAAAGTCGTAATTATGGTCAGAAGACGTCAGAAACACATCGATTAAAATAATGCGATAAGTTCCATTGATTCATTACACAATTTGAATACCAAGCGTCCACCTTGTCGAAATAACTGGACGCAATCCTAAAAACAAATGCTTCTCAGAATGTTTTGCGATTTTTCATTTAAAGGACCGATTCTACAGTTTAGTCCTCAAATCGAAAATTGTTCCCAATTCGCAAAGGGTCGCTTCACCCTGAAAAACTACCATCAACACTCCCCGCCGTGGTTTTTCGCATTTTTCAGCGAAATAGTTGCTTCCCCAGATAATTGTATACTCACTGGTAATATTCTATATAAAATTTACTACAAATAAGGTTCTATGAATATTTCCCAGAGGCGCAATAGTTTTCGAGCGAACAAATCAGGGGTTGAGCATCGATCGGCGCGCGCTTCTCATAGTTTTATCATTATGGCATACGAGCATTGTGTAAAGAACTGACATTGTAAAATAAAGGGTGATTTCTTTCGTCAAGAAAAGAAAAGAAAAATATTTTTTCCTAAAATCCTTCTACAATGTTTTGAAAGTATAACTTAAAACAGGCTTTTTAAATAAATACTCAGTAATGGTTGAAGTATCGACTTCAAACTTGTCAGGGAAAAGTGTTTTCATGGTAGCGTACATGAAAAGTTTAATAAAAAACTAACCAGTGACGCCGGAGTTAGGACGGTTGGGGCAATAGGTTTTGCTGCAAATCACACATCGTACTATTCACGAGTAAAGATTAAAAAAATCATCGAAATGTCATGAGTATCATAGAGAGCTTAGGAAGGCGCGCGCCGATCGGGGCTCACCCCCATAATTTGATAGTTTCTTACCCGAAAACAATATGCATAGGACCTTATTTGTAGTAAATTTTACATAGAATTTTATCAATAAGTATAACAGTTTCTGGTAGACAGGCCAACTATTTAACAGGAAAATGCGATAAACCGTGGCGGGATGTCTCAGGGGTGGTTTTTAAGGGTGAAGCACCCACTTGTGCCTTGGAAGCTATTCTGCTTCTAAAAACTACCCAATTTTAGGGTATACTTTCCAGACTGCAAAACATCGTTTATTTCCTCTATTTTTTCTAATATCAATGGATTAGTTACTTACGTCAAGGCGTCAGGTAATATCATATCAAATGTAATATATTGTATATAGTGTAATTAAGGAATGATTTTTATATTTAACAGTTTTTGTGGAGAATAACTTTTTGTTAACCCAGTTGATATAGGCGCACGACATGAATTTAAGTATAATTATCCGTTTTAAACATGTATTTGTTAAAATATCGTAGAATAAATGGCAATAAGTTCGTATGATTCAATATTCACCCAGTACTTTTTTTAAGGAATTCCGTAATGTCCAAAGTTAATATGGTCAGTTTATTATTAACACTCCCTCGAAGACAAGGTATTGGGGGATGTAACATTGAACTAACATACACACATACATGTATTTTTTTGATTAAATTTATTACCAAAAACACATTGTAGCTGGCGATGATGAATATTTCAACGTTTCTTCGTTTTTCTGAATGTTTCAGTAGGTGTTTGCAATATAATATTATGTTTATATGAGAGCCGTCTCTGGCGCCGAGATAAAATTCCCGAGCGGTTATTAATTTAAAAGAACACGACATTGGCGCCGAGGTATATCTATACGGCATTTACGTGAGTTTGATCCTAATACATCTGGTTGGGCAATTTATAAATCCCAAATGTTAGTTTTTTATTGCAAATGATATAAAAGACGATACGACAAAAAGAGCTTATTTTTTTTATATTGCTGAAATCAAACTGCCTACGAATTATTTACAAATTTGTGTATGAGTATACACTAATGCCCCTGAAACTGAAACATTCACACAACTGAAGCAAAAAATATGTTTCAACGTGTGAAAATTTTGAGATTTCTACACAGACAACTATTTTAACTTATAATCTATCATTTCAATAAGTTTTTGGGATAATAAACCTTTCCTAAATGCGTTTTAATGTTTGAAAAAGTACGTAAGGGTTTTTATATAATTTAATGTCCTACAAGTCTGTTATTTTACAATAACCACCTTATTTTGAGATACATTAAATGAAAAATAACGCCCTAGGGCGTTATGAATATCTATAACGCCCTAGGGCATTATAAAATTATAATACAACCCAAAACAAGCAAATTATGATAGCGTTATTGACAAACAAAATGTGTTGCTATGCAACGGCGGCGTTTACAAACAATTTTGATTTTTACTCTCTTTTAAATCAAATCGTTCTGAACATAATAGATGTCAAATTAATAAATCGTAAATGTCAAAAAAAAAATCGAATTAAATAACAGACTTGCAGGACATTAAACGTTGAAGGCACCACGGGTGTTATAGGATAATGACGCCCTCGGTCGACGTACACTCCCTCGGGCCAGAGGCCCTCGGGATTGTACACTGCCGACCTCGGTGCGTTATTATCCTTATAACACCCTTGGTACCTTAATAACTATAATGGATGAAGGTGTCATGATCACATACCACCTTTATCCATTACTGTGCGATATTAAATTGTTTTAATCCAAAACACTTTGCTTTTAAAGTTAAGTTATATTGACATTAATGTGACAAGTTGTGTTAAGTGTTTCTTACTATTATAGTGAAAATGGCCAGTCGTAGTAAACTGATATTACAAATGGCAATGAATAAACGATTTCATGAATCATGTAAGATGTTTATAAATTGGCTGATATTTGGAAATATTGCTTATAGTGTTTCAATCCATATGATTCATTTCGTTCAATTTCGAAATGGTATGAGATGGTACAAGAGTCGAGATGGTATTTGAGTATCTAATTGCTGTAAACACATTTATACCTTTTGGCAATTCAGCAGAAATCAGTCACATAGTGTCAATTTCTTCTCAGGCAAGTTTTAATAATGTTTTAAAAACAAAACATTATCAATATAAAATGCAATAATAAAATACGAATTTACCAAAGTATTCTAGCACATTAGTCTGTAAATCAGAAATACTGGAAAGTGACGCTTTGCGGTGTTGATTTTTGTACAAATATTTTTATGCTGACGAGTAGAAGAGGAATGGACCGTAGAAATTTTTATGACAAGAGCAAAACTGATATCTGGCCACCCAATATTTTGAAAGAGCAGATGTTTAAGGCAAATCTGGCGAATTCCGAAATTCTTGCGGAAAAAATAATAAGTATGATAATTACGCCAATCAAGTCAAAGGTCATTTGGGTTTATAAGGTTATCGTTTAAGAATCGCTATGCTTACATCTATTGGGTTATCTGTGAAAAATCCCTGCCTACCCAATAAAAATGCTGAAATTACGTCCATGGTATTCAAAATTGTTTAATTGAGATCATGAAATGACTCACATTTTTTCACAAATGTGATGCTGGAAATAATACTAAAGAATACGGAGAAAATTACAAACTAGCTTTCGAACAACAAAAGCGTGACGGAGCAAAAGTTACAGAAGATAGAACGATTTGCTTTCTTACTTTAGATCTTCAGCAAACCATGCCGCTGCCAAAATTAAGTACATCGAAAGCATTTTACCTTCGTCAAATGTGGTTTTACAACCTTGGCATACATACATTGAGGAATACGGAAAAAAAACGTTCTTTTTCACATGGATTGAAGATATGGCCAGCCGTGAAAGCCTAGAAATTGCTAGTTGCTTACACACCTTTTCACAAATTTACAATGAATATTTCCAAGAAAAGATCGATCACATTATAATATGGCCCGACTCCTGTGGTGGACAAAATAAAAACTTCAATATCATTACACTTTACCAGTTGTTGATGTTAAAGAGAGAATTTAAAGTTATCGACCTTTCGGAGGTGGGACATTCATATTTAGATTCAGACAGAGATTTTGGCAGAGTCAAGAAAATTTTAAGGAAACATCAAAACATCTACGTTCCGGACCAGTATCGAGAAATTTTAAGAACTCCCAAAGACGCCATTGTCATAGATATAAAGAATCATTTCAAGGATATTGATGGAATTGCCTCAAAACTCAATTTGTACAATAGGAAGAAAAACTTGAACAATGAAAAGCTTTATTTTCGCGACGGTATAAAATGGCACCTATGGGTGCTACTATTACATCACTAGATGAAATGACTCCATTTTACAAAGTCGATATTTTAAAGAAAAGGAATATGCATAAGATAAATTCCGACGGTATTGCTCTAACGGTGTTTAATGAAAACAAGGACAGCCTAAGTGTAGAAAAACTGGCCAATCTTAAAGAACAATTACCATTCATAAATGAAGAATACAGGCCATATTATCACAACATACTTGGAAATGACCAAACTGTCCGACTACCTAAAAATTGTACAATGTTTTAATAATAATAAAATATGTTTAATTTCTTAACACTTTTATTCACTAATTCCTTATTCATTTCAGAGAAACTTATGAACGGATAAAGGTGTTGTGTACATTAATTTTTTAAAATTTTCGAAAATAATGACAACTGACAACTTTAGTTATTTGTCTCTATAACAAAAAAGTTCTCGCCTAAAAACTTTCGAGTTAAATTACTCAATAACGTGTTTTTGTGACATAACACTTTTATCCACTTAGCTCTTCAATTAGTAGGTACCATTGCGAACAGTTATATGAATATATGATTATATACTTGACTAAAATATAATCTGTAAATTTAAATCCCAAAATTGTAATATTTGAGTTGTAATTTTTATTAATGATAAAACTATTGCTACTAAAAAAAAAATATCAAAAATTTTAAAGTGAAGACGTATGGATTCCCGGAACGACGAAACTTTTTCTTTGCAAGAAAATCGGAAAAAGGAAGTATTGCAACATGGGCACGAGGAAGAGTTTTAGCAGCAAAACGTCTATTTAAAGCAGACATAAATAATTATCTGAGAGACTGTTTTATAGTCGTTTTTTTCAGAGGGTCCCATACTGGACAAATTATTTAAAGAATATGTGACAATTCTTACTTTTGATAAAGCTATAGAAATCGCAAAAAATAAGGAAACTAGTGTAAACGTGTTTAAGTTAAGGAGAAACCGGAAGTGTATCATCTTAAACAATACCAAGGAATGATATGAGAAAAACACTTTACTTTGTTTTCTATCACTAATTTATTGTAACATGCAGGTTACTGCAGTTTCGGCACATTAGCGTACTATTTTCAAACGTTGATTACAAATGAATGAATTAGCAAAAGGCTACGCGTATTAATAAGAAAGAAGAAATTTATTATTAATATGCGCAGCCCTTTGCTAATTTATTCATTTGTAATCAACGTTTGAAGATGTCACGCTAATGTGCCGAAACTGCAAAAACGTTAAATTAATGACAGAAAACAAAGTAAAGTGTTTTCTCATATCATCATGATTAACTATCACCAAGAAACGGCTTCCACAATCGAATATCAAGGAAGATCTATGGACCGACAACACCTTTCCAGTCAACCAGCAACCAGACTTAAAAAGTTATGATATAAATCGTTATGCGTTTTCAGTTATTGATGAAACATTGATGTTTGTTTATGAGGTGGTTATACCTTCAAGGGCGGATCTAGAAATTTCAATAATTTTTTTCTCCTCTGTGGCGCATGGGACCCATACGAAAAATGGGAAATAACATCTAGAGAAGCATTCCTCTAACGACCCCTAAAAAGTTTTGAAAAAGCAGTTTGCGAAAAAATTTTTCAAAATTCATTTACCATTTAACAAATTACAAAATTTCAATTCGTTGTATCTCAGTTAGTAATGAAAATATTTTGATAAACTCCAAAACCTATTGTTGCATTTTATGAAAAGTAAAATGTATATGACAAAAAAGAATAATTTTAAACGGGAGTCCCTAGACCAGGGGGGGGGGGCACTCGAATTTTGAAAATTTTTTTCGCAAACTGCTTTGTCAAAATTTCTTAAACGTCGTCAGAGGAGTGCTTCTCTAGATGTTATTTCCATCTAGAGAAGCACTCCTCTGACGACGTTTAAGAAATTTTGAAAAAGCAGTATGGGTCCCATGCGCCACAGACGAGAAAAAAATTATTGAAATTCCTAGATCCGCCCTTGTATACCTTAAAGTTTAAGAAATAAAGTTTTAGAACAATTACATTTATCGCACATGGGAACAGTCAACATGAAAAGTTTAGCATGTCCGTAGGTGTGGTGGCTTAACATGAATATGAAAATAGAAAACATAACAAAAAATTGTACAGCATGTCTAAACTGTAAGCCAAATCCACCCAAATCAAAATTAGTATGCTGGAACTTTCCAGACGCTCTAGATGAGAGATTATATATTGGTTATCCTCCTAATTTATTTTCAAAATAAATGTTGTGTTCTTTGTTAGCAGATGCAAATATTTAATTAATAACACATGTTACTAACCTATTGCCATTTATTCTATGACATTTTAACGGCTGGCATAAGCGCGTAGATTCTTATACTGAATCACTGTTGTGCGTACTTATTTCAGCTGGGTTGACAAAACTTTCTCTCTACAAAAACTGTTACATATAAAACTCATTCATTAATTTCACTATATACAATTTATTACATAAAGCTTTACGGTGAAGAAGTTACTAATTTTCATAATTCAATGAAAATTTCTCTTAAAAAACAAAAAAATTGTAAACGCGTTTTTCATTTAGGTTGATGAAACTACGAAAACAGCAACCTCTATCAAACGCGGCCGTTTTCCAGTCTTTGCAAATAAAATACTATGATAACCTAGATCGTTACAGATCCAAAATAGTTCTTCTATATTATATAAGGTTTGAGACTTTTGAGATGACAATGCTTTGTTTAATATATCCCCAGCATTGGGGTTCCAACGAGCTAGGATCTAAACAAAATCTATATGTTTATCTCACTCACAGATTATAAGTTAACTGAAAACTTTTAGTGTTTGTAATAGCATATTAATTGATCTAGAAACATAATAACTTAAGTACTTTTTATCACACAGAAGCGTCGCCAAATGGTTAAAAGTTGGCAAGATATTGGCGATTAGCTTGTAGGGTCAGTTAAAATACATTAGTATAGTAACCTATATTTTATTGTGTAAAATAAATAATATGCAATTTGATTAGTTATATAAGTACATTTTTAGTTGAGTATCATATTGTAGTTAACTATATTTTTGCATTTTTAACAATAATAACAAATAACACTAGAGCCCACCACTGATCCAAAAAAGTGTGACACCATTGCAGTGCATTTCATAACTAAGGACAGTGTCGCCCACTTGTAACAATTCAAATTAATATTTTTCTGATATTTTAAAAGCAGTTTCAGAAGCTACCTTAAATTTACTCCCCACAAATTCAAGGGAAACATACGACAAATGTGAAATGGTCTCGTCAACGCCTCATATCGAAAAGTTTCTGATGAATCCTTTCTTTTTATTAAGTTACATTAATTTTCCTGTCATAGTACATGCCGGAATGATGAACTACGTATATTGCAAGTTAACGACATCAAACATACTGTTTGTCTAAGTTGTAACATTATTTGACACAAAACAAAGAAAGAAAACGTGTATTTACAGTTACTTTAGAAATGGAAAATGTCAATGAAATTGCATTATATAGAAAATAATTGAGTTTAACACCAAGAAGTGTTAGCCATCGTAGGTTATTCGTATGTTAATTTTTTATAATATTATAAATTATTATCACGAGATATCTTTTCCCAAAATTTCGATAAAAACAAATTGTAAAGACACAAATTATTTCATATATCAAAATCCAGAACTAGGTTCACTAAAAGAAGAATTAGTATGTCTAAATAATAAGAGAGTAAACACACCAAACAATGAGGCAATAAACAAAAAATTTAAACATAAGAAATACGAATACGAGCAGCTGTTAATAAACTAAGAAACTAAGAACAAGCAAATAAAGAATTAATAGAGTCACAAAATAAACATATTGCATATGGCAAATTACACGTCGAAATGTAGGAAACAATAAAAAACAAAAGAATGAAACCTCTATATCCCCTATTGCTTTCAATGAATTTTTTGTGCAAGTCGCCGAAAATAGTTTGGGAACAATACCAATCTCTAACCTAACTCATTCAGAACACTTAAATGAAATTTCATCAAAAAATAACATCTCAATAGACTTATATCCCGCCTCCGAAATAAAGGTACGAAATGTCATAAAATCTCTAAAAAAATCAGTCCATATATATGTATGAGGAAAATCTGAGCTTACTAACGGCCCCTGTAACACATTCAGTTAACCTTATTCTAAAGACGGGTAAATTTTCAGATAAATTCAAAATAGCCAAAGTGGTACCTATTTTTAAATCAGGCGACATTGATAACACTACAAATTATAGGCCCATAGCCCTACTACCCATTTTGGCCAAAATAATAGAAAAAATTATTGCCACTCAAATTACAAAATTTTTTGAAGAAAATAAATTATTCAACAGCTCCCAGTTTAGTTTTAGAACGGGAAAAAGCACAGCTGACGCCATTCTACAACTTGTCAATTATATGGTTTCGAAATGAAATCATCAACTCTAGTAATGTTTTTAGACTTCAATAAGGCTCTTGATTGTGTATCTGGTCCAATCTTACTGCAGAAACTAGCTTTCTATGGCTTCCATGGAGTAACCCTCCAACTAATATCTTCCTATTTGTCTGGAAGGAAACAATATGTAACTGGCAAAAGTCAATTAAGTAATCTATTACCTATAAAGCGTTCCACAGGGCACTATATTGGGCCCATTATTATCCTTAATATATATTAACGATTTACCTGAAGCCTCATCACTTTTTACAGTGTTATTTGCCGACGACACAACTGTTGACAAACAGACAAAGGAAAGTAGTGAGGAAAACATTAAGGATTAATTAGATGTATTAAAACAATCATTCGACTGGTTCAATGCAAACAAGCTATGCGTCAATCAAAGTAAAACAAATTCAATGGTATTTTCAACCAAACCAGCTGCATCTGAAAGTGTTAAATTTTTAGGTTTAACTTTTGAAAATCGGTTAACATGGCATTCACATTTGACATATTCTCAACCAAACTATCTAAAAAAATATATACCATAAGGCAAATTAAAACCAAAATTAGACCTCAAGCATTATTCCATAGCTTAATGACGTATGGTTTAATCAACTGGGGTACCTCTAATCATGTCCAACAAATTTTTACTGTTCAAAAGAGAGCAATTAGAACCTTATCAGGAATAAGTCAGTCAGACAGCTGTAATGGTTCATAGAATATAAAATAATGACTCTGTCATCCTGTATAATTTATTTAATATAGTACACAGAAAAGTCACCTCGATGAATACTCTAGAAACCCGCAATAGTAACGATATACAGAGATTAACGTACACAAAAAGAATCAACTTCAGAATTATTCTTTTCAACTCCCTCCCGATATCTATAAGAGGCCCCACTGAGACTATTCAAAAATAAACTGAAAATCCATCGTACAGCCAAGGCTTATTATAGCACCTCTGAGTTTAATTACATAGATTCATAATCATACCAAATTACTTACGCTTCGAATTTTATTTCTTATCTCTTTAAATTTTAATGCTATTTGTTACCTAGATTTAGTGTATGTTATATACAACTATATGTAATGACTGTATATTTTTACAAATTATTTCTTGATGCAATTAGCATTGCTTGACATGTCAAAGCACCATGGTGCATTTTTATGACCAATAAAACCTATCTATCTATGTTAGAAAAAAATATAGCTGTACTGTGCAGTCAGTAGCAATAGTACTGTCTACAGTACGCCAAGAAATATTGCAGAGCACTTGCCTTCCAAATGGCAGTAGTTACACCGGACATTGTTTGCGAAGGGCTACTGCAACTTTAGTTGCCGATAGTACAGCTGATATCCGAATGTTGAAAAGACATGAAGTTATACCGGTCAAACACATATTCCAAGGGATATGTTGAGGAAAATAATGAGAATAAAGTCAAGATATCAACAAGAATGTTTAACCGTCAGAAGAATGTTAGTGAGCGATTTTCTATCGCAGTTTCATGTGTTCAGTCAACAGCAGCATCATAAATTCAAAACACTTGCTTCTATTACTCGGTCTATTCAGCTGAGTACTCTCTTCGTGTACCCAAGCCCTGAGTTTATGCATAATTAATGACCTATTAAAATAAGATTATCTTTGCTAATCTTTGTATTATTTCTGATAATTTAAATGGTAAAAAATTAATTATCTATAAAAAAAACATTTAATTGAAAAACTCATTTTCTTGGATGATAATGAATTGATAAGCTTGACATTAGTTTAAGAAAAAATCTAAATAGTAAAAATTAATTTTGATTTTTGATGTCATAAATTAATTTCTATTAGCTGTTTGCTAAGAAGTATCAACAATGTTTCCTAGTTTAACTACAGTGGCGCAGCCAGAAAATTCGTCTGGGGGGGGGGGCAATAGAACCGGCCTCCCCAGAGGATAAGACAAATTTTTCAGAAAATGGTTGAAAACGGATGTGTATGTAGATTCTTCTATTAGATAATATTGGCATTAATTACAAAATATTTATTTCAAGGGATAATTTAGATACTGCTTTGTACTGCTTCTTTATTTTTTGGCTCATGGAAGACGGCTTGGGGGGGGCCCGGGCCCCATGGCTCCCCCCCTGGCTGCGCCCATGTTTAACTATATAGGCAAACAAGAACCGATTCATTTAAAACTAAGTAAGCACCTTTAACCTTTTTTGTATCACTTTGTTAAATAATCAATCATTTCATAAACTAATAAAGGTCAATTTCCCATATCAATATTTGAGTAGTAAATTAATAATTATCAATAGAATCAATCAGGTAAATATAACCCCACGTTTACAAATAACATTAATATAGAAAAATATCAAATTATAATTATTGCATATGACAACCCACATTCCACATTTGTATCAGTAATAAATAATATTTAATAACGTTTATAAATATAATCACAGTCCACAGTGTCCACGTATATAATAATTTATAAGATTATAAAAACCATTTACGAAACCTGTATCTGTCGGAGTCATATTTTAATTTGGTAATAGTTAAGAACACCGGCTTCTAAAATTTCTAAAATTTTTTTTGTATTCACAGACGTTATAGTAATCGTTTCTGACAGTTGAAATGTTGTGCTTATTTTGGAAAACTACCCCCTACCATAGGAGTATTTTTGAAAAATTTTTATTGTCCTTCCCTAAAATTATTTAGGGCAAGGACAATATACTACTTCCGACATTTCGAATTTTTTTTAAACTACCCCTATTGTAGGGGGTAGTTTTCCAAAATAAGGATTAACATTTCAACTGTCGGAAACGATGACTATAACGTCTATGCAAAAAAATTGGAGAAATTCCAGAAGTTTTCAACAATGACTTTTAATTTATTTGAAAACTACGAGGATTACGTAGTGGATATACCATCCTTCGGAGGGGATGTAAAGCAGGCGGTCCCTTGTCTATTAAATGTTAGGCAAGTAAAAGATCCCTACTCTTCTTAAGGGAAGAGGTTCGGAAAAATTTCCAGGTTGGGGGTAGCTCGTCTCCTGGCGTCGGTGATAGGCCCTGGTAGCGGAAATAGGCCGACGTTAAATAGTTAAAAAAAAAAAAAAAAAAAAAAAACTGTTCATTGTTATCATTATTTTTTACACGGCCCATCAAAACATACTAAAAAAATCGCCAAAACCGTTTGTAGATTTTCTCAGATATATTGATTTAATATTGTACCAAAAAGTGATTCTAAATATCGTAAAAGCAACTAGGTACCAAAGATCATTAGGTAATCGGACTGAGAATCATTTGATATGAACTCTATGTATTGGTTTCAAGCTACAATTAATTTAGATTGTTTTTTTTTTTATTGAAGGTCTAACATATAACATATGAAACACATATTATTTAAAAGCTTCAGCTAAAGTTCTTTGACAGATCTTGATGTCCTTGTCTAAAGAATAGGGAATTTTTTATTTCTGCCCCATACAATTTGGCGATTTTCATTCCATTTTCACCGACCTGATACTTCAGAAAATCACAAAGAAGGAATTTGAATGTAGAAAATTGGAAGGTAACTTGTAATTCGCTCTAAAGGATCATATACTCGGATTTATAGAAGAAATTTCCGCAAAAAAACGTTAATGGAGTGTATTGTCGACGACAGGAAACTAAATCACTTACGATTCGCAGGTGGCATTCTGCTAGTTACAGATAGAGCTGAAAAAGTCACTGAAATGCTGATATAACTTCAATTTCTTTCTTATGAGGTGGGCATAAACGTGAATTTGACAAAAATGAGGTCATGACCAATCTTGTGTTAACTAACATTTTATCAGGGAACATACAATAGAGCAGTTTCCTCTTATAAATATCTCCGATGTGAGATCAGAATATAAGCACTTTAGTTAAAGAAAATATTCATATTTTTTGACACAGGAAGGAATATATGAAATATAGATTAGTTTCTGTAGATCAATTGCAGCATTAAAACACTTTTACGTCCTGGAAGTTAAAATGTTTTCCGTTATGTAGACCAAAAACAGTCGTTTTGAGTCTTAAGAGATCTACAGACGATCCAACCACCCAACCAACCTTCTCGGTACACTTTGAAAATTGCCCTGACAACTCGTAAAAGTGTGCTGGTCTCCTGAAATTCCAGCGTCTTCAAAGCGTACCGACAATGTTGGCACAGGGAGACCAGCTCACTTTTCGCGCGGCAATTAGTCTCTTGAGGTAAAGCTTCAACAACCGGAAAAACCACCCCCTTTTTCGATTTTCGGAAATTTTTTCTGGTTTACCTCAAGGGACTAAATCTTCAAAGTGTACCGAGAAGGTCGGTTGGGTGGTTGGATCGTCTGTAGATCTCTCAAGACTCAAAACGACTGTTTTTGGTCTACATAACGGAAAACATTTTAACTTCCAGGACGTAAAAGTGTTTTAATGCTGCAATTGATCTACAGAAACTAATCTATATTTCATACATTCCTTCCTGTGTCAAAAAATATGAACATTTTCTTTAACTAAAGTGCTTATATTCTGATCTCACATCGGAGATATTTATAAGAGGAAACTGCTCTATTGTATGTTCCCTGATAAAATGTTAGTTAACACAAGATTGGTCATGACCTCATTTTTGTCAAATTCACGTTTATGCCCACCTTATAAGAAAGAAATTGAAGTTATAATCAGCATTTCAGTGACTTCTTCAGCTCTATCTGTAACTAGCAGAATGCCACCTGCGAATCGTAAGGGATTTAGTTTCCTGTCGTCGACAATACACTCCATTAACGTTTTTCTTGCCGAAATTTCTTCCATAAATCCGAGTATATGACCCTTTATGTAAAAATCAACGTTTTGTGACCGTTCTCGAAAAAAGTAATTTTCTTCTTTGGTTTTTAGAACTCAAAGTGTATATACACATACAAAAACAACTACTTTTTTTATGAAAACTGAATAAAATGAAAGAAAATTTAGTTTGTGATGGTTACGTTCGATCCTATACCCTTTGGCAACGCCCCTACATTGTGAGATAAACATATTCACTATGAGATAAACATTAACACCTAACAGCCAGTATTAATATAATTTAAAGTGAGGTAAGAGATCACTGCTTATAGTTAATATAAGACTACCGCGTATTTATGCTATTTGAACATCCTTTAATATGGATCTAGGTGTTGAATGTGTAGAAACAAATTTCCATAAGGCCCTAATTTCTTTTTCATCTAAGTTGGCTCTGCCATATAAGAAAGGTTTAGAAACATTGTAGGAATAATCAACAATATACCGCAAGTCTTGTCGAGATATCACTAGAGGTTCAATGTCGGTGTGAGTAAGGTGAATTTTTTTGGCCAGCGTCCCAGTTATGTGAATATCATCTATCCAAAAATAATCAGCCTCTTGAGCTTCTTTGTATAAAGCGAATATAACATCCGGTGAATAAAGAAGAGTCCAGCCAGGACAATACGTAGGATAATTTCTGTTGGGGTACTCACTAAAAGAAACTCTCCACTTTGATCGGTACGTCCGTAAAACCTTTGTATTCTTCCTTGGCGTACAAAACAACACTTTATTGGCACCATACGGCGATAGGTCAACTGTGAGAAAATTTTTCATTGTTGGCATATTAACAAATACATCATCGTCAGTCTTAAGAATATATTTGGCTTGTGGGCAATGATAGATAACGTACTTGAAAACCATGACATGTTTATACGTTATATTCCGGTAAGTATCTAAAAAACTACCTTGTATAAAATCATTATGCAATTCATTCTCATCTTCTAAAGTCTTCTGTAAATCACTTGAGTTAACTGCTCCTATCATAAATAGAATTTTGACATTTTCGCTGTTGTGCCCCCACGTCTCTCTAATTGTTTTTCTTTTGGCGAAATTTTTGGGTGAGGAGTGGACTAGCACTAGAAGCAATGGGGAGGATTCGTTGCATACTAAATTAAGTATCGTAAAACTGAACTGCAGGTCTATAAGTTGATTGTAATCCGTCACAGGAAGTTGATGAGCAGGGTACGAAAATCCAGTGTAATTCTGGGTATACAAAGAGTAGACGGTGTTCATCTGAAACATGCCTGAAGAACGAGGGCTCTGAATTATCTGCCATAACGCAACACATGTTAAAAATCCAAATACGATGAAAAGCAGATTCGGCCAAAGTCTTTTCTCAAGCATGTTCAAGCCAGCATTGTCCAAAGTTCATCCTGAAATGAGAAAATATAAATTAATACTTGGAACACGTTTAATAATAATAATTCGTTGATTCATTTGTCATTAAAACAATGGATAGAAAAATATATAAATTCATAAAGAATATAGGTGTATAAAGTTAATACAAACACTGCCGATTGACTTTCTAAAAGCCACAGAATAAGAGGCAAAACATAATATGAAGAATAATACACGAGATGTTCACAAAAAAAATAAATCCTGTTTAATAGTACTACTCAACGAGTACATTCTTAAAAATGTCGATCTTAATTGGCCTTACGTGCATAACTTATTTGACAAAAACTACTATGCAAAGCACACATCAGCAGAAATATAAACATTCTTTACATGGAATTTCTATTTTCATTAATGTTATTTTACTTCCACATCTCCGATTAAAGAACTTATATCTAGATACATAATGGCATTACTTTGTGTGATCCCGAAAGATTCACAATCTAAGGCAGTTCTTCCCATAAGTTCTTGATTGGCTAGTCGATCTGTTCAGTTTGATTATCATAATCTCAGTTTGACACTTTTGACAGTATATCCGCCATTAATGTTAATAAGCGTTTTTCGTGTTTTTCGATCAAAATGTGGTGAAGAAGTCTTTTTATTTTAAGTTGTGATTTGCTTAATACCTAAATAATTTTCATTTTTCATTTTCATTTTCATTTTCATATTTACACAGTTTAGTGACAATATATTTAGTGCAAATAAATAGTGAAGTGCTGTGCCGTTTGCAGAAAGCAGTTTAGAAAAGAAGAAAATCGATCGTTCCATAGTCGTAACATGATGAAGTTCAGTTTACAGTTATAAAGTAAATAGCAATTAAATTTTAATATCCTTTCAATACATATTTATCTTATTCTTTTATCTTGCTGTAATATCGTATGCCTACATCACGTTATATAAAGAGCCGGTAATGCAGGAATTGCAATAATTCATTTTAATGAAAATATTTACCATTCTACACATTTTCTACACACACAACGCCACTGTTGCCTATGGGATGTGATGTTCATCTATTCTTTTTAATGGACATATAATGTGACTATGTTAGGAGCAAACAAGGTATATAGTGAAAAGATAGCCTGTTATGTATCTAGATATAAGTTCTTTAATCGGAGTTCCACATCCAGTGGAAGTATAGTAACGACAAAAAAATTTTTAAACATTTTTATTGTTCAAATAGGCTTAGAATGTCATGAAACGTCGAGATTTTAAGTTTGAGCGAAAAAAAATTTCTGTTTGTCTGTCCGTCGGTTCTGTCTGTCAGTCTGTAACTTTTTTTGTGCGCACGTTTACTCTGGAACCGTTTAAGATACTGACTTGAAATTTGGTACACATATGTACTTTAACGAAATCTAGAACTAGATTATATTTTCATCTTGTTCCGTCGAAGGGTTGGGGAGTAAATTGGGGTAAATTTGGGGTAAATAGATAAATCAAGCAGGTAAGAATTCATAAAATTGGTATTTAGTATATACAAGAGAAGCTAAGATCTCAAAAAAAATTTTGGCATTAGCCACCCCCACTCCATTATTAAAGGGGATGAAAAAAAAATGTGATTTAGTATGTGTACAAGAACCAGAAACCTCAAAATATTTTTTTACTTTATCCATCCCCACTACCACCCCCTATCACCACCTCCACCCCACTACTGATGTGGGGTATCGTTTTATGGGTTTTTGGGGTAGAGGATTTCAAATATTATATTATTAAAGTTCCATAAACAATTATTTCCACAGACAAAATTTTTTCGTTGTGAGTGACTTGGATAGAAAGTCTGGATGTGGAAGTAGTGATTCCTTGGGCAGCGGTTTTTTATATGAACTAATTGTTTAGTATTTCATAAATCTTTCATAGGACTACAAATGTCATTACATTTTTTTGCCGCTATTTAATGCCTCTATCTCGTTCGTCGAAAATTCAACATGGACGCAATTGGGAAGAGTTACGCTATTGGCTGATCCCAAAAGCTGCGCGTAAACACACCTTATTTCTTTACATCATGCTAATAAGCGTTAAAAGCCAGTAGAAAAATATTTTAGATAAGTAAATCTTCAGAGGATATTTTGCTGCACAACATGTTTACCGCCAGATCACTATTAAGCATGTGAAAAATTGAAAAGAGGATTTTGTTTCATGTTAAAAAATCACTCGTCCATAGCCCACTTTGCATAACACGAAACATTAAACTACCCCGTGGATTATCAAAGTTGGCTGTTCCTGATTGGCCAAAGGAGTTCATAATTCACTGTAAAACGATAATGAGTACTAATTGTTTACCAATTGTCAAATGCATAAGACAAGCATTTTTCGATAGTCGTGGAAAAACATCTAGTCCTATAAAACTAAGGTTTTTTCGGAGGGGCAATTTTTTTCAGGAAATGCAATTTGTATGTTATCAGGATGCTAGTAAAGTTTTGTCCAATTTCGGAGTGGAGCGTTTTTGGGAAAGTTTTAATTTTGAACAACGTATTTTTGTCTCCTTTTACTTCCACATCCAGTGGAAATATAGTGGTAACAAAAAAAATTTTAAAAATTTTTATTGTTCAAATGGGCTTAGAATGTCATGAAACATAGAGATTTTAAATTTAAGTGATAAAAAAATTCTGTCTGTTGGTATGTCTGTAACTTTTTGTGCGCATGTTTACTCTGGAACCGTTTAAGATATTGACTTGAAATTTGGTACCCATATGTACTTTAACGAGATCTGGAATTAGATTATATTTTATCTAATTCCACCCGTTAAAGGGTTGGGGGGTAAATTGGGGTAAATGTGGGGTAAATAGGTAAATCAAGCAGGTAAGAGTCCATAAGATTGGTATTTAGTTTATACAAGAGAATCCAAGGTCTCAAAAAAAATTTTGGCATTAGCCACCCCCATTACCACCCCCACCCCATTATTATAGGGGACGAAAAAAATGTGATTTAGTGTGTGTACAAGAACCAGAAACCTCAAAATATGTTTCTACTTCATCCACCCCCCTATCACCACCCTCACCCCACTACCGATGTGGGGTATCGTTTTATAGGTTTTTGGGGTAGAGGATTTCAAATATTATATTATTAAAGTTCCATAAGCAATTATTTCCACATACAAAATTTTTTCGTTGTGAGTGACTTGGATAGAAAATCTGGATGTGGAAGTAGTGATTCCTTGGGCAGCGGTTTTCTTCTGTTCATCGGATCAGACCAAATCAAAAATCAAAATGTTTGTCAACAAATTATGAATAAAACTGCATGTGTCCAAATCCGATCTGCCGTTTTCTTTTTTTTTTTTTTTTAAATAAAAACCACAAAAATTTCTAATTTTACTTCCACAAGTGGAAGTGTGTAGTAACGACAAAACATTTTTATTGTTCAAATAGGGTGAGAATGTCATGAAACCTCGAGATTTTAAGTTTGAGCAAAAAAAATTCTGTATGTCTGTCTGTAACTTTTGTTGTGCGCACGATTACTCTGAAACCGTTTAAGATATTGACTTGAAATTTGGTACATTTATGAATTTTAACGAAGTCTGGAACTAGATTATATTTTCATCTTATTCCGTTGAAGGGTTGGAGGCAAATTGAAGCAAATGTGGGTAAATAGATAAATCAAGCAGGTAAGAGTCCATAAAATTGGTATTTAGTATATACAAGAGAAGCTAATGTCTCAAAAAAAAATTGGCATTAGCCACCTCCATTACTACCCCCATCCCGTTAAAAAACGGAGTGAAAAAAAATTGCGATTTAGTGTGTGTTCAGGAACTAAAGGCCTCAAAATGTTTTCTTTACTTCATCTATCCCCACTACCACTCCCCTATCAGTACCCCGCCCCACTACCGATGTGGGATATCGTTTTATGGATTCTTGGGGTAGACGATTTCAAATATTATATTATTAAAGTTCCCTAAACAATGATTGCCACATACAAAATTTTTTCGTTGTGGGAGACTTGGGTAGCAAATCTGGATGTAGAAGTAGTGATTCCTTGGGCAGCGATTTTACATAAACCAAAACTTTTAAAGAAATGATTAATCTGTTTTAATGAAACCTCGTGAAATTATAGGTCCTGTAGTATTATAAACTATAATTGAAAATTACAAATCAAAATATTTATTATTTTCTTTAAACACCATTAAAAAAAAAATAATTTCATAAAAAACTGCCATTTGGTCCCACTAAGAATTTTAGTTCCTTAATTGTGGATTTTTGAACGATCTTTGCAATGGTGATAAAAACTAATTTTTTTCTTCAAACGTCAGAAAAACATGACATTTCTTAACTCATTTCACGACATTAAAGTTTGTCATTTTAGATGGCTATGCGTAGCCATTAACAATGAAGGTAAAAGTACTTTTTCTGACGCTGTGAGCGGCACAAAATAGCTATTTATGTAACCAGTTACCAAAGACTTTATTTTGTGTAACGAGTGGATGTTTGCGGGACGAGCGAAGCGAGATCTCGCAAAATAACACGATTTACACAAAATTGTCTTTCGGAACGTGTAACATAGCAAAGCTCGTTCGAAAAGCTACAGTTTAAGATAAGAAAACTCTTAGTTTGACCAAATGGCAGTATTTGATGAAGCTTTAAAAAAAACAAAAATCTGTTTTTTTGGGAAAAAACGACAAATATTTTTATTTGTAATTTTCTATAACAGATAGCACCTACAAGATCTATAATTTCACCAAGTTTCATTAAAAAAGATTAATTATTTTTCTTAGTAATTTCGGTTTATGTAACATTGGAAATTTTCGTGGTTTTTGTTTTTCAAAATGTCAGTTCGGATTCAGCCCCATGTTGCAGTTTTATTCATAATTTATTTACAAACATTTTGATTTTTTGTTTGGCCTGATCCGATGAAGAGAACCTAAAGAGATACTAAATAAAAACGAGACAAAAACACATTTTTCAAAATTAAAACTTAATTTACAAAAAACGCTCCTTTCCCAGATTGGACAAAACTTTACTGTAACATCCTGATAACGTACAGATTACATTTCTAGAAATAAATTCCCCCCCCCCCCCCCCCCCCCAAACAATTGTTAAAATCGTATTTTTATTCGATCAATCATAAAATGCTCAAAAATAGTCTCCATCTGGGTTTTCATACCGAATACATTTACTCTCTTGAGAAAAAAGCTTTTTACGAAAAACTGGAAACTCGTTTGAATGTGCAAAACATCCTTTCATTGGCTTGACGTCACTGCCTCTGTAGAGAAGCGCCAGTTACATCGCTAGAAGCGTAGTGCTAGCTGGAGGAGCAACCTTCTTGTTTTTGAAAAAAAGTAGTAAATTAATAAATATACAAGATATGAAATGTTTTAAGAAAAAAATCTCCACGAATAGTGTTGCAACCTTTGATAACACAAACAAAAATACTGTCTAGTATACTGTCGAGAGTTTCGTTAACCAAGTTGGCATCATCGGGAGATGATTAAAATTACTAATATAGCATTTATACCTAAAAGATTAACTTATTTAATTATTTTCAAAAGAATGTGAATGTTGTTCAAAGATACGAAAAGTAATTGTACAGATTTACCATCTTCACAAGTTATATAACTAGAAATAAAATACCCTTTTCAAATGTATACTTTCTCTTTATGTAGTTGTTATATTATTTTCTAAAGATTTAGTCTTGACGCATTTCCATAAGAGAATATGAATAATTTTGAAGAATCATTGTTACTTGCCTTACCACCTGCACCTTAGGAGGAAAAGGAGGATTGTGATGAATTAAACTGTCAATGGTGTCAAGCGGCACATGTCATTGAGCGACGCTAATTTGATAAGCCTTTGTAAAAATATTTTGAATTACACTCTCAAATTTAAACTCCAATAGGCGCATTTGGTACTATCCTCCCTTTCCTAGCTAAAGGCGCCGTTACACGGCGCGTGGTTCGTTGAACCAAGAACCTGGTGCGTGGTTCGCTATGGTTCGTCTGCTTGAAATCACGGGTGTCAATACGGTACCTACGTAGTTCGTTCAGATGTGTGACGCATTTGGTTCGTACAAAAATGTGGAACCTTTTTTCATTATTTGTCTAGTGTCTAGTCAGTGCTGCATCGACGATCATGGATGCTAGGCAACAAATTATTGCGTGTGTATTCATTCTTATGTATTATTTATTCTGGATAGTTGTTGCAAAAACAATTGAAAAAATGTAAAAAGAGGTGATGAATGTATCGCATTTGAAAAGACGAGAAAGGTAGGATTCCATATAGCCTCTTCTAATTGCAGATCTTCAATAAATTCTAAAGTTTTATCTGTAGACCACGCCATAATTCCTTTTAATATCAGAACAACACTGAAAAATCACAAAGCACGACTATATTATAGTTAGTAAGGTACCAAGGGTGTTATAAGGATAATAACGCACCGAGATCGGCAGTGTACTTCTCGAGGGCCTCTGGCCCGAGGGAATGTACGTCGACCGAGGGCGTCATTATCCTATAACACCTGTGGTGCCTTCAACGTTTAATGTCCTACAAGTCTGTTATTTAATTCGATTTTTTTTGACATTTACGATTTATTAATTTGACATATATTATGTTCAGAACAATTTGATTTAAAAGAGAGTAAAATTGTTTGTAAACGCCGCCGTTGCATAGCAACGCATTTTGTTTGTCAAGAACGCTATCATAATTTGATTGTTTTGGGTTGTGTTATAATTTTATAATGCCCTAGGGCGTTATTTTTCTTTTAATGTATCTCAAAATAGGGTGGTTATTGTAAAATAACAGACTTGTAGGACATTAATAAATAAACGGCGATCTGCATAGCAAGCGGTTGGTGATAATATAAACCTACACGAACCTTGCACGAACCGACGAGTTCGGGTCCTTTGAACCATGCAAGTTTACCGGTGGATCGCGGCAGCACGCCCCGCGAACCTTGAGCTAATAGCGAACCACCCATGTCAGACGGCTTATGGTTCGTAGTTCGTCGGGCCAGGTTCGGCGAACCACGCGCCGCACAGTGGGGCAGGAGACCCGAAAATCTGACCAAAGATCTGAAACTTGACTAATGAAATAGGTTCAGGTTTATAGAAAAATTATTTAATAAAATCATTTCTCAAAGAGGAGTGGGTTATAGGGGATGGAAAAATTATATCAACAGAAAAGTACGAAATTTTGTATCTTTATATATTCTGTAAGGACGGGAAAAATAGTTTACAAAATCTAACTTATAAAGGTTTTGTAAGTATCGAAAAAAACATTCGAATATAATAATTATTATATACTTGCTAAAAGCGTTTCAGGCTAGAAATAATTTCAATTTTAAAAGTGAAGGGCAAAATATGTGCATAAATTTCAAACGTAATATATTTATATAATAAATAAAGAATACACCCATTTAAAAAAAATGTCTTGGTCGCACTTGGAACCAAATTAAATGTTTCATTATTACTAAGAACAATTAACATTTTGCATTGACGACTTTAAATTGGCATTTACAAAAATATTACTGCTTATCACAAAATTATAAGTACTAGAAAATGTAATACACATCTGAACTTGAAGCTTCCATAGCGAAAAACTCGAATTTTAATACAATAATAAACAAATAAACGAGCACAAAGATCTAATAAAACTTTAAAATTCACAACGCACTATCTCCACTACTCGGTTTTGACTGATGTGGGCGCTGAAATGAATCATGTAATGGTCGATTGCGGTTCATTTTATTATGTGTAAAGGTGTTGGCTACACATAGCTCAAAAGAGCGATCGTGCTAACTCTATTACATATTTTGATTTTTGGCCACGTTTTTAGCTTTGTTGTCCCACTATGCACCGTGTAACTGCTCCTTAAGGTATAGCATCCAAACATGTATGTTTGAATCGTGCTAGCACCGGAAAACTTGAGCTATACACTATCAAATACAGCTGCTAAGGGACCAATTAGTGTTTGTAAACTGTTCTTAAAATATTTCCTAGTTTCTCGAAAATGACACCTTAACTACATGAACTGATAAATATGAGAATGACCATTTTCACAATGGCATCCTGGTAATTATCTTTTTCTACTACCGTCTATATAAATGACCTTTGCAACCCTAGCAACACATGTGATAACGAAAGTAAACATTCGAGTTATCTGGTTGCTAAGGTATTGCGTTGCTAAGACCTTGCAAAAAACATCGAACACCTAAAAGGGCTTTCGCAACATATAATGTATTATATTTTTTCTACTACCGAGTAATACGGGATTTCATAATTCATAATTCAAAACTAATTATTTGACGTTTTTAATAAATTTTATAGTTTAGGAAACTGTCTGAAAATTGTTTCCATGCCAACGAAACAATTATTATCTGTCATCGAGGTTATGTTAAACATTTTAATTTCTGTTTTTTATTTTAGGAAAACACTTTAAAACACTCATTATTGGAAAACCAATCAAAACAACTACTCTTCTAGTATTTGTTTTCCTAAGTAGTATATTAGCGTGACCCGATTAAGATACCAACATACAAAAAGTAAATAATTTCATATTAAACAAAAAAGTGTGAATGACTAAATTTGAATAAATGATTTACCTAAGTATTTTCAATATATTTTTTGCTTTAAAATCCTATCATGTAATTCAATACTTCGTCAGTATTAGCTAAAAGAGTAGTTGTTTTGATTGATTCTCCAATAATGAGGGTTTTAAAGTATTTACCTAGTATATTAGCGTGCCCAGATTAGGGGAACAATATACAAAAAGTAGGTATTTTTATAACAAATAAAAAGTGTGTAAGTTGTGATTTGCTTAATATCTAAATAATATTCTCTAATCATGATAAATGCAAATAAATAAAAAATAATTAATTGTAAAAATAAATCAAGAATAGGCTTGTAAATAATGAATGAATGTTTCTATACTCTACTGATGAGAACTAACGAGTTCGAAAAAACTTGTACAACTTTTCTAGAGTTGAAATAGAATGTACGGTTCAATAATTGTTGTGAATGACTGAATTTCAATAATTTAAGTATTTTCAATATATATTTTTTGCCGTGTTTTCCTAACTAGTATATTAGCGTGACCCGATTAAGGTACCAACATACAAAAAGTAAATAATTTCATATTAAACAAAAAAGTGTGAATGACTAAATTTGAATAAATGACTTAAGTATTTTCAATATATTTTTGGTTTAAAATGCTAAGAATCCTATCATCTAATTCAATACTTCGTCAGTATTAGCTAGAAGAGTGGTTGTTTTGATTGATTCTCCAATAATGAGTGTTTTAAAGTATTTACCTGACTAGTATATTAGCATGCCCAGATTAGGGCAACAATATACAGAAAGTAGGTATTTTCATAATAAATAAAAAAGTGTGTAAATTGTGATTTGCATAATACCTAAATAATATTCTCTAATCATGATAAATGAAAATAAATAAAAAATAATTAATTGTAAAAATTAATAAATTAATTGACAATTATAATAACTTACCAGTTTAAAAGATAAGACAGCACAGACTAAAAATAGCGTCTATTAATTAAATTTAAGGTTATGTTTACCAGGGTGTAATTAATTAATGGAGATTCTCACATAGTTTGCTGAGTAGTCAACCAAATCACTAACTGTTGAAGTATCGAAATTATATTCTGCTGTTGGCAGGGTCGTATCGTCAATACAATGTGCAATAATATTGATTAAATCAGCATCTGACCAAATTGCACGAAAGGATTTTAGTTCTGCTAAGTTCACCCTTGCATGTTCCACATAACTGTGTGCGTCAGTACTCCGATAACTTACTGCATCAGCAAAAACTTTTCCTAAAGTTTTCAGCCTGGGCAACAAAACCGAAAAATTGAATTTAAACTTTTCCCACGTTTTCTCAACGGGCTACCATGCAGTAAACCACCTTGGCAGATGGGCAGATTTTAATAAAAATAACTACTTATATTTACAGTTTCTCTATCGGATCACCCAAAATTGTCTTTATAACCATTAATTTTTAGCAACCGAACGTCTACTTTTTGGCCCTTCTAAATTCCCACCCAGAAAGCACAGCAGTGTTTGGGAAATGGATGACATGACAGGAGGCGTCAAAGGCCAATCGCTTGTAGGTCGTTGAAGGTCCACTACAGCTCCCAAAAACTTTCTCCCATTGGAATGCCGAAACTTATGAGACACACATGTTAAAATTGAAACACATGAAACTACACGTGTATCCCACACCTGATTAGATCTTCTGTGTCACTGTTTTTGAACTTCAGACAATATCAAACAGATGTTTCAACTGCTGTCTTCTCTCGTCGACGTCAGATTCAACTGTGTGAAAGGCTGACTACGCTACATTTGAATTTCTTAATGAATGTCTAGCAATATTAAGTTCAATTTACATGGCACTTTCGATTAAATTCAATAAATAATAAATGAGCTAAACATTACGTGTAGGTACATTACCAACAAATAAGTATTTTCCACTATTTTTAAATGCATGACAGTTATTTACTCTTATAACAAATTCTGCTGTGAACAAACATCTGGCATATATTTGTAATAGAAAACTAAAAATTGATGGAATTATTAAATGATGGACAGACACAATATTTATTCGTCAGTTAGTTACGACAATTTTCAAGAGAGATATACAGGGTAAATCACAACTAATATACTGTTGGGTAGGGTTTGCTTGGGTGCTTTAGAAATGGCTACTAAAAAATGTCTGAGCTTTGTTTTATATATACAGGGTGATTTATGAGCTCTGCCCAAAACGTTTTAAGGTCATATTCACTTCGCAGTGGTTCGATTCCAAGAAAAATGCGGCTAAAACTCCAATTAAGGCCGTTTCTACAACCTACTGTTTTGGTAGTGTCCAATATATTTAAATTTTTCAACACTGGTAGAAGGTCATTTTTGTTTCTAATAAACATTTGAAGTGAATGGATGTGTAAGGTGACTACGTGACTATACTCTATTTGGTAAATACAAAGAGTGATAAATCACTCAAGTACAGACCGGCCATGGGCCTACTACTTTTTCTCTTAACATAACATAACAGAAAAATATACCGAAAAATCTAAATAAATTCATTTTATACGAAATAAACGTCTGTTGTTTGAATTATCCAATTATTTCCAGTTCTTAGTCTCTGCCCCATAACACAGTGGTTATGATATTTGTGAATACATTTTAGGCAGGTACAAGAGAGAGAGAGATAAAAGATACAGTTCAGAGCGACAGAGCCAAGGGCAACTCGCCTCGCAAAGAGCTCAAGCAGGTAATAATTTAACCAAAAGCTGTCATAGTATCAGTATTTCGAGTGATTTTTTTTCTAAAAATGCAAATAACCCATATAAAATACATAACGCCCTGATTATTGAGCTTTTTTTACTCTTCCTCGTTTTCACATAGAGTATAGGTGAATAACATTTCACAGGATTTCTATTCAATTACAAAATAAAAATTAAGAAGACAACGCTTTAATAGTGAAATGGTTAACAATTAAATACAACATAAATTTCAATACATTCAGACTTTTCTTTCTTAAGTAAACGAGCTTACAAAAATGTGACGGACAGACAGACGGAAGGAAGGACAGACGGATAATTCCAGAGTTGTTCAGAATTCATTCACTAACACAATCATATGAAATTTGTTTCTCTACAAGCGACATTTACGGTCGATTAAATGCAATATACTTTTCGTTTTCGTATAGGTGATAAAACAGTATCCAAATAAATCAAGAAGTTATTTGTTGACTTTGATAGAATTATTGTTTAAATGCCATTTCAGTTCTATCCGAGGTTCTATCTTTTATGCACCAGCAATGTTACAGGAAAAGGCTGTTAGAATGGGACTTATGAATGATAACGACACAACACATGATATAATACTATTAGTCCAGTCGAATTGTACTTTGACATGGCGAAAATAGATAACTACGATTTTATTGTTTTAAGTTGATCAGTGAACTCTATTATATAAATGGAAGGTCAATATCCATACCAATTTTTACGTGAAATTGAATCTCGCGCAATTTGGCGACCATAAGGAGAAGCGCAATCGCACTACAAAATACGCCACAGGCGGTCTTATTGTTACTGCAACTGTTTAAAACCCGGGACTTTGCAACGATTCTTGCAACACAGTACCATGCAAGATTGCACCATATTGTCTCAATTAACTGTTTATAACAGTTACAAAATATTACACAAAAACAACAAAATTTTTGTACACTATTTTAATTTACATTTTCCTCAAAAAAAATGTTATGCAAGACAAACTCTAGATAAGAAATGGGTAAACGATGAAGTTCGAGTATCTAGTTATAAATTAAAAGACCTTTTTATGTTAACAAAAGTATGCCCTAGCATGACTGCGGCATATAAGATGGCAAAGAAAAATCATAATCGTTTAATAAAAAATACAAAAAAATCGTATTTTCAAAATAAAATTATAAATTCTGAAAATCCAGTAAGGACCAGCTGGCGACTCGTAGCTGAATTATCAAATAGAAATAAAAGCCTTTCTAATATTGTTATAAATAATGAAGGTACTATATACGATGAGCCTCAAATAGTCGCCTCATTATTCAATGAATTTTTTATAGAGGCGCAGCATGCTACTATTAGGTAAATACCGAAATTAAACTGCGATACGTATACAGACAGTAGAGTTCAGCAGACACATTCATTGTTTTTAATGCCTGCAGTACACTCTCGCCGAGACCGCTCGGCGAATGTCTCGGCGAGACATTTACCAAGGGACCAGGAAGCACGAGGGCGATGTGTACACTCTCGCCGAGACCGCTCGGCGAATGTCTCTGTTTTTAGTAATGTGAATGAAAGACATGGATATTTTTACAATTAATTAATTTTATTTATTTGCTTTTATCATGATTGGAAAATATTGTTTAGGTATTAAGCAACTTACACACTTTTTATTTATTACGAAATTATCTACTTTCTGTATATTGTTGCCCTAATCTGGGCACGCTAATATACTAATTAGGTAAATATTTAAAAACACTCATTATTGGAGAATCAATTAAAACAACTACTCTTCTAGCTAATACTGACGAAGTATTGAATTACACGACATGATTCCTAGCATTTTAAAGAAAAAAATTATGTTGAAAATAATATTTTCTAATAACGACATGGACGCTGCTGAAATTGCCGCTGCTGCAGTTTATTGTGCGTTTGCATATTTTAATTATGTGCATATATACAAAAAATATAAAATTGAAAATCCTTGGAAACCAAGAGGATGGTGGATGAAAACAATTAATCGAAATAGTGAGTGTTGAAAATTTAAATGTGATTTTAATTATTATTATTTACCTCATTGTATAACAATGAAACATGCCTGAAATAATAAAGGGTGTAGCCGGTTAAACATATGAAAAATGCCCATAAAGGAAATTACATGAAATGGACATCAAAATATTCCCTTGACTATAAAAAAATATTTGTTACAATATTATTCCAGAAATCCAAATCGATAAAATTCTCAGAATATGTTAGTTATGAGGTAATCTTTGCAGAACGGCAATCAACCCCCTCATCTGTAGCCTAATAACCCAGCCAGACCATATTTTTAAATAAAATTAATAAATTAATAAGCAAATTAGCCTTATAAATGCTTCTAAACTATGTATGATGTTTTGGGGCACCAGATTTTAGGTTTCTCAGGTTAAGTTTACTTAATTTTTCTCCAAGAAGTATGGTTTCCAAACGTTTTTTTGTGTAATGTACAAAAATTATGTTAACAATGCATCATCGGAATGACACAGAATGACTCTCGTCATCAGAATGACCTAATTACTAACAATATAATAAACTTTCGAATTGATATGAAAATAAACAAATAAAAACAAAATAGAACAAAATTGTAATGTTTAATACCTATTTTAAAAAATGAATTAAAACAAGAAGTTACAAAATCTACTACGTACTACTTATTAAATATTTGGTTAAAAAGTGTGTCAATTTCATCGTTATTTAAAACTTTAAAATATTTTGATGAGTGCACTCCAGCTCCTGCCTATCTTCCTTATTGGGCCAAAAGAAAGTTTTATTGTTTCGGGCCATGAACGAAACAAGAATCTTGGTACCAATTTCTGTCTGTCTGTAATTAATTCATGCACAGAAGACACTGCACTATCACCCACTTTTTGTTCCATGAATTTTGAACACCCTGTATATGAGTTAAGTTTGAAATAAAAGTCACTTTTCACGAGAGAAAATAAAATAAGTTTTTATTTTTGTTCACGTTCTCACAATACTTGATTTTTGTTGAATAGAACTTAATTAGAGCGATTAGTTAATTAGTACGATTAATTAGAACGACTGGATAAGCACTAGTGTAAAAATTTGCCTTTGAGTTTTGTCGCGTTTCGACGTAATATTTTTTTCTGAATTCATCTGGAAGATCTTTATGGTCGATAATTTTCAAATTTTTTCGTCAATTAGGTAAGTTGCAACAAATTTTTAATTAACAATTGCCCTTTTTGCAAAAATTCAGCTCCCCCAGACAAGAGCAAGTGAGAATATACTAGGTGCCCTCGGCCTCGCGGCTTGTGTTCCCTTTGACTCGTGGCCAAAAAACCGACACAAATCGGAGCGTTAACGAGGCGAGGCGAGGCGAGGCGAGGCGAGGCGAGGCGAGGCGAGGCGAGGCGAGGCGAGGCGAGGCGAAGCGAGGGCGCACGGGGCGATGCGAGCGTAGCAAGTACACTCTCGCCGAGGCGTTGCGAGGCGTTGCGAGGGCAGGCGAGTGCATTAACGAGACAAGGCGAGGGCACACGGGGAGATGCGGGAGCAGCAAGTACACTCTCGCGCTCGCCTGCCTTCGCAACGCCTCGGCGAGAGTGTACTGCAGGCATAAAACCATTCAGGAATCGTTAAATTTATCAACAAAAAAATTTAAAGCTAAAAAGTCGTCTGGTCCAGATGATATTCCCTGTTTTATAATAAAAAAAGTAATCCATTACATTATTAAACCATTAACAGATATTATTAATTTATCTTTTGAAACAGGAACGTTTCCGAATAGCCTAAAGACCGGAAAGAAAAAGGATGCCCAACTATTGGAAAATTATAGGCCTGTAACCGTGCCCTTTGGACTTTCAAAAATTTTCGAATACTGTTATTTAGATAGCCTGGTAAATTACTTAGATACTTTTAAAATGATTACAAAAAACCAACATGGTTTTTCTAGTGGCATGTCGACCGGTAAGGCAATATATTATTTTTTAAATAAAATTTTAGAATTCATTGATGCGGGAGAATGTCCTGTTGGTATATTTTGCGATCTCAGCAGGGCATTTGACTGCATCAATCATAGTCTATTAATATCTAAATTATCTGATTGTGGTATACGGGGTCTGTCATTAAATTGGATCACTACATTCCTCGAAGATCGGAGGCAATATGTGAGTTTAAAACATAAAAACGATAACACCGTATGTAATGTTAATTCAGAGTGTTTAAATTCAACTGTAGGTGTTCCACAGGGCTCTATTTTAGGCCCTGTGCTTTTTATTTTATTTATTAATGATATTGATTTTTTGCCATCAACCGCACATTTTACAATGTATGCTGACGATATTTCTGTGATAATATCAAGTCCATCTGATAATGTTTTGGAAGAAAATTGCAATGCTATTTTAAATACTTTGAACCATTGGTTTTCCGATAACACTCTGTATCTCAATACCGAAAAAACTCAAGTCATCAGATTTCACGGTAGGCGAAAGGAATGTGATAAGTTAAATATTAAATTAGACAATACAAATATTTCTAATACTGAGGAAAATGTTAAGTTTTTAGGACGAATGTCTAAATTGGAAGCATCATTGCGAAACTTTGATATCCAAACAGTGACGTAGCCAGGGGGGGGGGTCCTGGGGGCCCGGACCCCCTCCGAAATTTATTGACATTTGTATAATTGATAGACATGATATTTATATAAAATTATTATATTGATTTTATTTTCGGTTTTAGTCAAAAATTTTTTTTGGCCGATTACAAATCTTCATTCCATGCAACCAGTTCCGTCGCAAATCGTAATTTCTTGCAATTTATTGCCTCAATATTGACAGGGCGGAGCCTTAATTCAGTCAAATGTATAAAACCTTGTGGAACCATGAGTAAATTCGATTTATTTTTATTACTAGCCAAGCGAAATCCACGTTACATTGCGCATAGTCGCCATCAGTTACTTGGAATATAAGTTGTTGAATAGTTCAACTAAAGGACCCCGCACAATTCTTATGCAAATTGGCGTACCTACAACAGTCAAATTGGCTGAATTTTTAATATGTTGTATATGTATGTGACTTATTTCCGATCAAAAACGCTCATGGACCCGTCTCGATCTATATAGTCTAGTCTCGTCTAGTATTCGAGATACAACTATAAGTAAATTCTTGTAAAATTCTGTATATCTTGTCGAACTTTTAATTTATTGGGTGTTTGTTGTTAGAGGTCAAAGAAGCAATTTCCGAAAGTTTTTCAATTAAAGTTTTTTGATCAGGAAGACACATACTTACTTACTTTATGTAAAAAATGTTTTAGCCAATATGACCAAATAGTATTTTCACTTGTTATTTTTCTACAGATTTCCCGGCGCCTTCGCTAACATTTTTCAAACTTTAATTTTTTCTACGCTGTTTTAATTAAGTAAAACAACAAATGCTTTTAATGCAAAATATTATAAAGGGCTATTAGAACGAATCACGCACCACAATATAAAATGTATGAAAAAAATCATGAATTCGAAATTATTTAAATTGTACAAAAGGTCATTCTTGTACATTTCTTGAGCAGTAGTATCTCGGAAACTAGACATAGGATCGAGTTGGGCCCATGAGAGTTTTTGATCAGAAAGTCGAAATCTACAACATATTAAACATTCAATCAATTTGACTGTACGCCAATTTACATAAGAATTGTGCGAAAGCTACATAACAATACCTACATAATATACTTACAAAAAAATTTTCGGACCCCCCCCCCGAATAAAAATCCTGGCTACGTCACTGTATCCAAAGTTTCTTCTATTGTATACCTGTTCCGAAATATTAGGGGGGTTCTATCAAGAGAACAACTTATTAATTTATATCATGCCCAAGTTGATTCACGTTTAAGGTATGGTATCTGTTTTTGGGGAAACTCCACTATGTCTTCAAATGTATTTATTGCTCAAAAACGTATCTTACGATGTATATTTGGTATACCGAGTACTCACACGTGCAAGAATATCTTTATAGAAAATAAAATTCTTACCTTACCTAGCATATATATTTTCGAAATTTGTAGATATGTTTTTAGAAATAGAAATAGTTTTATTTTAAATAGTGATTACCATAATGTCAATACAAGACAAAAAAATAAACTCCATGAACCTTGTGCGAGATTAAAAATCACAAGTGAGTCTCCAAGATTTATAGGCCCGAAACTATTTAACCGCCTACCGGATGACATAAAACATCAGGAAAGAGAGCATTTATTTAAAAAAAAAATTAAAAGTGTTTCTATCAGATAAATGTTATTATTCTGTATCAGAGTTTTTCTGTATTTAAAGCCCACTAATATACAGCAACTTAACATGAGCCTATATGTTCCGTTTCTTTTTTGTTTTTTTCTTTTTACTTTGTTTTGTTTACAAAGTTTATATTGTACCATACATTTTTCAGTATACTTTGTCTTCGTCTTATACAATTGTGTGTTTTACACTATATTTGACTTTTAGTATAAGCTTTTATATTATTTAACTATTGTGTAAAATAGTGTTTCAATGTTTTAATGACTTGTCTTATATCATGTACATGATCAAAAAGGACCAATAAATATTTGAATTGAAAATAATCAATTTATAACAATTTTACACAAACGACAGAAATAAACAAAGAATAAAATGAGTGACACCGACTCTGGAAATTTCATCTAATTCAAGACTTACGTTACGTTTGGTTCAAGCACAGACATCAATTTCTCTACTGCGTCGACGCATGGCTACACATTTCGAATCCGTAATTACCGTATTTTGTTCACGCGCATCATTTTGAATCCGTAATTACCGTATTTTGTTCACGCAAGTTGATGGGTTGGTCATTTAAAACAAGCCCTTATAGCGCGCCAAGTGATGTCATACCGGATAAGGGAGGTGAGGGGTGGTAAAGTTAGAAAATCGGTTTTTCGCCTTTAAATACTAGGCTAATAATCTAAGAGAAAAAGTTCAAATGAGAAAGTTATGGATATTAATAAAAACCCTATAAAATGAGCCCCCGTTGAGATAGCTTTATTAGGTCAGGAGTAAATTCAAAAAAACGGAAATTTTGAAATTTTTTATTTTAGCAAAATTTTTGAAATTTTACCAAAGTACGTGTTATAGAACGGTATATCTAGAAAAAAATTCAGTTCGATATCTGCATTATTTTGCGATAGATTCAACTTTTTGGAAAAAAGGGGTTTTCGAAAAAGGGTATAAATACTTCACTTTCTGTCAGATGTTGCTACGAGACAAAAAATTATATTCTTCGAGAGTTGCTCAACAATTACAAATGTTTTCTATATTATTCGGAAAAAAGTGGTGAAAATTGAATTTGAAAAAAAAGATTTTTTTGCATAGAAAATTCCAATTAAAGCTTTTAATATCTTTTGAATGGAATGCAGTGTCGAAAAATCATGTGTACCATTTTGGTACCAAGTGCTATTTTTTTAGTTCACATAAATCGCATACGTATATCGCATACACGTTACAACGTTACAACAAGTTTCGCTATGACAAGCTACACAAATACTTGTACATTTCAAACAGAGATGGGCACTACTTCAAGTAAAAGTAGTATAAATTGTACTTCAATTACTTTTTATTACTTGAAGTATTTTACTTCAAATACCCGAAGAAATGAGTACTTGGTACTTTATACTTGCAGATATTTTATATTAGCATTTAGTACTTACAATTTACTTCAAGTACCTTAGGTACTGCAAGTAAGTTTACAATCCAGTTGAAACCTGCAGAGGCTGGTAAGAGCAGTTATTGGATATTGCTAAAAAGAGCATTTGCCTTTAGTTTGTATTAGACAGACATAGTATGATAATAAACATGCAGTCCTATATTGGGATATTTTTTCTCAAATTTTTGGCCAAAAATCTGGAAAAGCAGAAAATGTTGGCATATGGTTTTCCAACAATGAGCATTGACAACGAACATTTTTCGCTTGGTCAGAAAGTGTTATATTACGTTCCAATTTTGGCCATAATTGATGTCGCCAGTGCTGCCAATTACACGGAGAAAAAATGTTGGTATATATCGAATGTTGATAGGCAAGATACCCCCTTCAACTAGCACCAAACCCCAAAAGTGTTATACTCTGTTCCACAATTGAATATTTTCTGGGGCTAAACGGGCAAGGGGGAAGTCTGACTCACATAAGATAAAATACTCAGAAAAATCTTTGCTGAAACCTAAGGCAGCTTTCATACGAGGCAACTAGTGGCGGCAACCAGTGGCCGCCACTTCTAGTAAAGCATTATCGTAAATGAGCGCTTTCACACGTGGCAACTGCAGTGGCGACAAGTGATATCAGCGGAGGATAGTTGCTCACTCTCGCAACTGGTGGCTGATGATCACAGCGGCCGTCACTGTAGTTAGGGTATTGTTTTAAATGCAAGCGTTCACACGTTTCAACTTGTTGCTTCCACATTTAGTAAATTTAATATTATTAAAATCAAAATATTATCAATATTGTGTTGCAAGACATGGTGAATAGACGTCGTTTCATGATTTTTTACAGTGACTGTAAAACAATCATTTTCTAAGTTGGTTGACGCAAAAGTGAATACAGAGGACTTAACAACCACAAATACAAATCGTCAAATAAAATAAAATATAGACCCTTATCCACTCTTATTGATAGCATAAGATGCACTTGCATTTGTCTTTGCATTCCCTTTCTCTTCTTGATTAGCAAAATAAGAATTCGAGACCATCTTTTCAACTGTCCAAATATATTTTCCTCTATCCTTGGCAAAGAAATCAGTCATAAAAGAGAGGGAGGGCTACTAGTTGCCTGCAAGTTCACCGTATCGCCACCAAAGAGCCACTAGTGGCGGCCACTGATTGCCGCCACTAGTTGCCTCATATGAAAGCGGCCTAACAGCAATGCCAACATGTTATATCCCAGGCCCCATATATCGAGCTATCTCCTAGACTATAATATTCAAGAAATTTTGTCAAATGTTAAAAATTATTTAAAAATTTTTACTTTTTGTTATTTTAAAATACATTAATGAAATGTAAAGGCACCGTTACACGGCGCATGGTTCGCCGAACAACGAACCTGGTGCGTCGTTCGGCGAACCACGCGCCGTGTAATGGCGTCTTAAATTGAGGTTGTCAATACGGTACGTAGTTCATTCAGATTTGTGACGCATTTGGTTGTATTGGTCCGTGCAAGTTTACCGACATCCGATGGATCGCGGCAGCACGCACCACGAACCGCGAACTAATAGCGAACCACCCCCGTCAGACGGCGTATGGTTCGTGGTTCGTCGGGCCAGGTTCAGCGAACCACGCGCCGTGTAACGGCCCCTTAATGTTATGTTTTTTAGGAGCAAAATTTTCTTATTTAGTAAATAAATGAAAAAAATTAAAAAAACTGTATCATTATTTAAATATACCCAAGATATAAAAAATATGTCAATGTACAGAAATATTTACACATAAAGATTGGTTTAGATAAAAATAAAAAATTTAAAGTACTTACTTGAAGTAGTTAAATGTACTTGTAAGTGTTTTACTTTTAAACAGTACTTGATACTTGATACAACAAGAAAATACTTGAAGTATTTAAATGTACTTGTTAGAATTAAATGACTATGTAATGGAAGTAGTACAAGTAGCACTTACACCCAAAATTGCAAGTACTACCTCGAAGTACTTAATACTACTTTGCCCATCTCTGATTTCAAACCATGTTTTTTTACAGCTGCAAGTCATTGCTTTACGCCCACTTTCACATGCGCAACTAACTGTTTTTAATAACTTTTCTCGAATTAACTTTTCTTCAGTATAAACTGGACTTAAACCATTTGGAGAAACTGTCCAACCATACTGAGCAGGGCTTTTTTCCTTTCTTAACCAAAATTGTAATTTCAAATATGTTCTCAAAGCATGTTGTTTTACGGCACCTTCAGTTGGTGGTAATACACTCAAAGAAATAGTATGGGTAAATTCAACAAAAAAAAAACGTTTTTCCATCTTTGAATTTGGTAAAAAACGCGATATGAGTGTTGCCGAGCAGCAGCAGAAGTTGTTGGTAGTTTTGATAATATTACAGTATTGTTCGCTTTACCAACAAGTTTGTTAAAAGTCATGAATCTGTACACATCTAGACTTTTTCCTGCGGAGGTAGAGTTGTGTAAAGCTAGAACAAATCGCTCTCCTACGTCTACAATGACTAGCTTTTTCATTATTAAAACTTTGCACGATGTCTTGTAATACTTCAGTAATATAACAGTTAAAATTGTAATATATTGGACAAAATTCATAAAGTTTCAAAAATTGCGTGCTTCATCCCCTAGAGGACGTCGTTTCCACCCCCATTTTGAGGTTTTCTAGATTATTTCTGGAACGGTGCATTTTTCCATAAAAAAACCTATATACAAAATTATTCCTTATAAAATTCTCTATAAAAAACTTCTCTAAACTTTTTTCCTAAAATTAATAGCACTTTGGTAAATGAGGCGCAAATGTAATCAGCGCAGGTCATATAATTCGCTGAGTATCCCAGCGGCGGCTGGTGACATTTCAATATTTTTTTTCTCGTCTGTGGCGCATGGGACCCATACGAAATTTGGGAAATAACATCTAGAGAAGCACTTCTCTAATGACCTCTAAAAAATTTTGAAAAAGCAGTTTGCGAAAAAATTTTTGAAAATTTGCTAGCCTCCCCTGGGTCTAGGGACCCCTGTTTACTTTTATTTTTTTTTGTCATATGCATTTGACTTTTCATAAAAATGCATCGACAGATTTTAGAGTTTGTGAAAATATTTTCATTACTAACTGAAATACAATGAACTGAAATTTTGTAATTTACAATTTAACAAATTACAATATTTCAATTCGTTGTATCTCAGTTAGTAATGAAAATATTTTCACAAACTCCAAAATCTGTCGATGCATTTTTATGAAAAGTCAAATGCATATGACAAAAAAAAATAAAAGTAAACAGGGGTCCCTAGACCCAGGGGAGGCTAGCGAATTTTCAAAAATTTTTTCGCAAACTGCTTTTTCAAAATTTTTTAGGGGTCATTAGAGAAGTGCTTCTCTAGATGTTATTTCCCAAGTTTCGTATGGGTCCCATGCGCCACAGACGAGAAAAAAAATATTGAAATTTCACCAGCCGCCACTGGAGTATCCGTATGGCTATTTCCAAAGCTGTCT
The DNA here is from genome assembly GCA_936432065.2 of Rutpela maculata. Classification (NCBI taxonomy): domain Eukaryota; kingdom Metazoa; phylum Arthropoda; class Insecta; order Coleoptera; family Cerambycidae; genus Rutpela; species Rutpela maculata. Next base: position 48,634,598 of record OW386285.2, read on the forward strand.
TTACGCGAAAAAAGTATAAATATCTATAAACCACCACAATGTAAAAAAATTCAATTTCTCCCACTACATCTCAGACAACCCAAGGTCACTGCATGTAAACGCTGTTACTGTTCAGGGCTGCCAATGGGCGGGATTTTAAGCAAAAACCGGGTATTTTAAACCCACTTTCGAGTAAAATCGAAACCGGAAGTCGGCCATTTTGGTTCTTTACATTATATAATTGGAAATTATATACCATATTACTACACCAAATTTGAAAAAATCCATTCGCCCATTCAAAAGTTAAAAGTGTCCCTATCGGCTGAGCGACCCGGTATACAATATTCTCGCTTCATCAAAAATCGCGTTATTTATAGGGGTAAGAGGAATTTATTTTAATTTTAGGCGGACTTTAATAGCTACTGCTTTAGCGTTAAGTATTGAACTTTAAAGTAGATTATAGTAAAGATTACAATTTATTGTGTTGACCGGAACCAACCCTTATGTGTGCGCCTTATTTCCCACGGTACTATTAATTTTAGGAAAAAAGTGTAGAGACATTTTTTATAGAGAATTTTATAAGGAAAAATTTTGTATATAGATATTTTTATCAAAAAGTGCACCGTTCCCGAGATAATCTAGAAAATATTAAGGTATTAGGAGGAAATAAAGGTATTTGAAGAATTAGGGGAATTACGAGGAATTAAAGGGAAAATAAAGGGTATTTTTCTAGAATAGGTATTAGGTGTACAAAATTTCGCCAGCGGTTGCCCCCTCGGTTTTCTACAAGTTAATTTTTGAAATAAAAAAAAAAGCGATACTCATTGAGTGTCATATTTTCTTGGTTTAAGCCGTATAAATGGCAAGTAATTTTGTTAGCCGAATTAAAAATTTGTTCTGGCATTGCATTTGAATCATAAAAAACATTAGCAGATGTTTAGATACTATCATTATTGGTAATTATTTTTATTTTTTCATTATTTTTTATTTTTTATATTACACTACACAGAAACGTGTCACTATAGATGTGTTCATTTCCACGAATTCATTTAGTATATATACGTACACAAAAAGGGATTTAAACCTTTAAATTGCAAACATTCAAAGAAAATAAAGGTTTCTAACTCCTTATAATCCAAGAATAATGTGTGATTCAACGAAATCATTACAATTAAATGTAATAATAATGCAGTAGTAATGCTATGTATATTAATTAACAAATTATATAATGATAAAATATTTAACATTAATTGTCAAACGATAAAAAGTAAATTTCAATTACAATTTGTAAAATTGTTTTACTTACATTCTGAAAGTGTATTAAAAATAATTATAGATATAAAAAATGTAAGGTATTCAAACGTACATTTTTTTTTTTGAAAACACTGACCCAATCCGCGCACACTACTTTTCATATTTTTCGAAAACCAATTATCAGAGAGTAATGTTTTTTTTTAAGTGAGCTAAAAAAAATAGCATTTCAAAATGGTACACATGAATTTTCGACACTGCGTTCCATTCAAAAGATATTTTACTTTAATTGGAATTTTTTATGCAAAAAAATCTTTTTTTTCAAATTCAATTTTCACCACTTTTTTCTGAATAATGACCATATAGAAAACATTTGTAACTATTGAACAACTCTCGAAGAATAGAATTTTTTTTTCTCATAGCAACATCTGACAGAAAGTATAATATAACCATTTTTCGAAGACCCTTTTTTCCAAAAATTTGAATCTATCGAAAAATAATGCAGATACCGATCTGAAATTTTTACCACATATTCCCTCCTATATAACACGTACTTTAGTAAAATTTGAAAAATTGTGCTAGAATTAAAAAAAATTTAAAAATTTACATTTTTTTTTATTTACTCCTGACCTAATAAAGCTATCTTAACGTTCGGAGCTCATTTTATAGGTTGTTTATTTACCTGTGACTTTCTCATTTCAACTTTTCCTCTCAGATTATTAGCCTTCGATTTAAATGCGACAAACCGATTTTTTAACCTTACCACCCCCCCACCTCCCTTATCCGGTATGACATCACTTGGCACGCTATAAAGGCTTGTTTTGGATGTCCAACCCATCAACTTAAAACAATAAACTCGTAGTTATCTATTTTCGCCACATTTTGATACTTTTCGTGACAATTCGACTGGACTATATACCTTAGCCGAGAAAGGAGGATAGTAATAAATGCACGTGATCAATGCGTGCAATAGATCCTATTGATGTTTAAATTTGGAGGGGGTATAATTCAAAATAATTTTTACAAAGCCTTTTCAAATCAACGTCGCTCAATGACATGTGCCGCTTGACATTATTGACAGTTCAGTTAATCACTATCCTCCTTTCTTGAATTAAGGAGCATTCATATGCATACGATATCCGACATCCGAATCGGATATCGGACATTTTCCATCTTATAAATTAAAATGTCCCAAATGTTTTATCCAATAATCGTATATTTTAGTAACATTGAGTTTGATTTTAGTAACTTTAAGAACAGTTTGCGAACACTGTAAAAAGTTTAACAGTAATAAGCATTCAAAAGTTTATTGAAATTATTGGCAGACATTAAAATATTTTTTATTATTAAGACTCTTTTCATGAAAAAGGTTGTGATAATCTACTTGTAATTTTCTATATTTGAAAATATCTCAAAATTTTTTTCTCTTTTTTTTAACCAAATCAATAATGATGATTAAATTCGTTTTAGCCACATTTTTAAACATTTTGCTGATTAGGCACAATATGTCAATAAAAGTGAGGTTAAGATAATAGGTCAGCAGAAAAGTATTTAACGTCAAAATATCCGACGTCGGATAAAAGTTAAAACTTTCGGACGGTAACAGCTCGCGAAATTAATTTCAAATAATTCCACCAATAGAAAAATTTTTGGGTCATCGTATCATCGGATATCGGATGCATGTGAATTCAACTTTAAGTATAAATAGATATGTGCCTTTTTATTTTATACTAAGTCACATTGGAAAGAGAACACTCAGCACTAACTACTCAATTTTAAGTGTTTGATACACATATTGTATATGTAATGAAGCATTATAAGACGACTTTTTTGTAAATATTTCATGCAAAGACGAGATTGCCTTCTCCCACCGTTTTCGAGGGTGCTGAACACGATGCAAGTGGTGGGAGAAGTTTTTAACCGCCGCAACCCCCTGAAACGGCCACCCCTGTTATGGGCAAAAACCACACCTCACTCACTGCTTGAGGGATAAGGAGGGGTTGGAGCTAAAAATGAATATTTTTCCCGTGATTAGCGACCCCGAATAGGGGGGGGGATACGCGTTCGAACCGAATCATTAAAAAAAAAATGATTATCCACTATCCACCATTATCCAAATGACGAATCATCCAAATGATGATTTAATCAACCTCCTAGGCCTGTTGTCTGGATTCCAATTACTCTATAACCCCCTTCCATGTTATTTCAAGTGTAACCCGTCGATAAATCACTCCCCAGACCCGTTTATATATGAAAACATAAAGGGATCTATAAAAGGCCGTTTGAGGGGGTTGCGGCGGTCAGAAACTTCTCCCACCACTTACATCGTGTTCAGCACCCTCGGAAATGGGGAGAGAAGGTAATCTCGTCTTTGCACGAAATATTTACACTATTTCTGCCTTCATTACATAGACTATTGGGATATTTAAGAGATATAAATGATGCAAATTTTAAATGACAAAATTCAATGAAAACTTTTAGAAGAATCCCAGCCTGAACATGATAAACCATGAAAAAGAAAGAAATGATCTTTTAATGTAGTTACAGTTCTATACCAAAAAATCATTAATAATGCAGCGTTGAGAGTATTAAAAACATAAACCAAAATTAATTTAAGAAAGAACCACTTTTGCAAATTAACTTAAAGTTAAAACGTCATAATATTTCCATATTATAAGCAGCGACGGATTAAAGTATTTGCCGCTTTACGCAAACCTAAAATTTCCGCCTCTAATAATAATAAGAAAGTAGCTAATTTCATATTAAATAAAAAAAAGTGTAAGTTGTGATTGCTTAATACCTAAATAATAATTTCTAAACATGATAAAAGCAAATAAATAAGAAATAATTACGTAATTGTAAAAATAATCTGCATAAAAACAGTTTTCGCCATGATTTTCTTGCGGCAAAGTCATTAAAGGGAGACTCAGGGTCAATATTTGCCGCCCCTAAAAATCTGCCGCTTTACGCACGTGCGTAATTGGCGTATAGGGTAATCCAGCACTCATTATAAGTTTTATATATGCAAAACAAAAGTAGGATCAAAAATAAAAAACACACCAAGGTTAACTAGTGCGACTGACGTTTTATCAGAATTATAACAACACGTTGTAGTTGCCGGCTTTGCACTCAATTCCAAGAATATATCACTGCTGCATTTTTGATATGCATTCTTCTTGCAATTTATACAGTCGAATTTCTCTTGGTATCCTTAGAAAAATGTTCCCACAGAAATTATGCCTTATTGCCTTTACTCTGGTAAAGACAGAGACTAGTAACATTATACCGAAATATCTAAATAAATTTATTTAATATGAAATAAATCAAACTAGATATTTTCAGTTGTTACTCTCAGCCCCGCTACACGACGACGCGCGACGTTTGTGGATTTTTTAGGCAGGTACATGAGAGAGATCAAAGATACAGTTCAGAGCGGCAGAGACAACGAAAGTTCGCATCGTATCAAGTTTTAAACACCCAAGCAGGTATTAATTTACCCAAAAGCTGTCATCCCAAGTAGCAATTCCACGTCTTGCCGACGTTGTTATTGCCGATTGGTAATCTGACGTTGTGTTTGACGTAGTCGCATTTCAACCTGTATATGTCGTAGTCGTTTGTTGAAATACGACATTTCGTGAAAAGCCTAGGCATTACATGAACTGCCGTCATATACAAATTCTTGAGGTTGCAGAATCCACTCAGGCATTTCGTGAAACGCAATGGTCGTCTCGGCACGTGACGTTTAAAGTCATTCTACACGATCTGCCGCAAATTAGACCGGCAGATTGTGTTCTATTGCTTGCTGCCTATTTGTTTTGTTTATTATGGAAAGTAAGAGTGAAAAAGACTTGATCAATGATCATTACAAAAAGTACTATGAAGCAAAGCCAAATAAATGACAGTATTCCATCAGAAAATTAAACGAGGTTTGAAAAATATTTAATTACTTTTGAGGTAAAGTTAGGTTAAGATGCTACATTCGTAATTCGTAATTTCGTTAGCAATTTAAAGCCCGAAACGCACCAAATAAATCTGAACCTAACCTCAAAATAAATTAAATCTCCTTCTTTCTCTCTTTGTAATGATCACTAAACAAGTCTTTTTCACTCTTAATTTCCATAATAAACAAAACAAACAGTTCAACATGACTTTCGGCCAAATACATCGACCAAAACGGCAACTAACTTAACCTTAAAATTTAAATTAAATTTCTGAAAATGTATTTCATGAAAATTTTTGAAACGTGTATAGTATAGTCGAATTGATTTAATTCAATTTCTTTCAGCGTCAACATTTCACTAGAAATTTTATCGTTGATTCTTATGTATTATGATCTCCTGATTACGAAAAAAATATTTGCGCCCAAAAATTCCTAATGCGTCAAAAGCTATATGTACTTTTTGACGCACTTTCGCGGATTTTCTTCTTATCTGCTTAATATATCTTGTACTAGTAATCGAATGGGAATTTTAAAAATACTGACTTATTTGAAATAAAATTCTTAAAAATTATAGACCTATCCGCCATCTTGGAAAAAATATAAAACACCAAAAATGTCGGAAAAACTCAAAATTGAATCTTTTTTCGATAGAAGGAGTAATTTCACCAAAGTTGGCAAAAGCAAAACTCATCTCTGATCAAATATAATGCACCAAATGCTCCAAGTCAAATAGAACGTTCAAAGATGGCAGACGAAATAATTTTTTTTTAATTCTTCGTCAAGTACCAAGGAGGCTTTGTGCATAACATTTTTGTCGATTGTAGGTTGTTTTAGGTACTTTGAGGGGATAAAGTTTAATTTTTTTTTAATTTTCCATAAAAGTGCATTTTCTACAATTTTTAAAAATGCATTTTCTTTGACCTTCATTATTTTCATATATTATTATTATTACAATGCGTATGCTTAATAAATTTCGTTATCAAATTAATGGAGTTTCATTTTGTATTAGATTTTTGAAGTTATACGAGACTTTTTATAGTTATTGTCTAAACGTTACTTTTTATAGTATATTTCATTTTGTTTCGATGAAAATTGGGTAAAAAAAAGGAGGGTCAGGGAAAATGCATTTTTGAAAATTGTAAAAAAAAGTATTTTTTTTGAAAATAAAAAAAATTGAACTTTCTCTTCTTTATGTACCTAAAAGAACCTACAATACAAAAAAATAAAAAATAGCGCACAACACTTCCCTGATACTTGACGAAGAATTAAAGAATTTTATTTCGTCCGCCATCTTTGACCGTTCTCTTTGACTTACAGCGTCCGGGTTTAGTGCATTATATTTGACCATAGATGAGTTTTATTTTTCCAACTTTGGTGAAATTTCTTCTTCTTATCGAAAGAATATTCTATTTTGATTTTTTCGGCAATTTTTTGTGTTTTTTATTTTTCCAAGATGGCATTTACATATCGGACAGATCTATATTTTTACAATTCAGCGTCAGATTTAAATTTCGAAAACTCGTATAAATTATTTTTTTAGTGATTGTTCCGGAAATTAGAATTATTGCCACGTTTTCGAATTCCTGCCCCACTGTGCGACGTATCAAAAAGGGCGAAACCGACAAACGTGGCGAAGGCACGTAGCGTCTATAGGCAAAAAATAGTAAAAATGGACAAGGCCGGTTTCTCACACAAAACAAGTTTGGATTCGTCCAGCGGTTCGTAATTTGGACGAGTGCGTTGGATAATCAATAGAAAGCGATAGTGGGAAAGCCAAGTGACAAAGTTATAGAGAAAACCGCCTTATGCGTAACTAAGTGAAGAAATAGTTTTGCCAAAAAGTCGCTCGAAAGCGAAGTGGTGTCATTTTCCCTTTATTGTACCTGCATGCGGACCAGTAAGTCGTGAGACTGAGCGAAAGTTATCTAACTTATGTATTAGTCGAACGCACTTTTGAACTCCGTTCTTCTGAATGATATAATCACAAACGAGAACCTAATCATAAACGAACCAAAATTTTTTTGAGTAAAATATTTTTTTGTTATTTTCAGTCAGCCACAATTTCAAATCTAAATGATTAAATTCTGGGGAAGTTGCATGAATCTTTTCTACCAAATCGATTGTTAGCGCATGCTCTTATTTGTATGGTAAAATTTACCTTGCCCTAACTGGGGAGGCGATCACTTCAAATTATAAATTTATTTGATAGGATATTGCAGAATTTCACTGTACTTGTTTTATACCTATAAAATAAATGGTATTCTTTGAACTTTTTGCATTTTATTGATAATATGACTTCACCAATTTTAACAAATTTCTGAACACCTTTTTGCACCAGAGATGCCTCTGATGAAGGATGGCCTCCATTTGGAATGAAGTATTGAAACTGAAGACAGGGATCATGGATCTTCTATCCAGACACCTAATCTAGAAAGTTGTGATCGTTTTCCAAAAATTGACATAAATGGCCAGTATGAGCAGAAAAGAACCCACCTGAGTTACTGTCATTGACGTTGCCAATGGCGTTGACGCTGTATGTTGTACTTACTCCTCCTGTTTTAAGTCTTAACGTCTTCCATACGTTTTCGTACGGAAGACCGGGAATTTGAGTTATTTGGACGTCTGATGACTCCACAAGTTTGAAGCTCAATATTCTGGTCGCCTTATGGGATTTTTTATGAAAACAAATCAGAAATCAGAGAGGAAAATCATTATTATTGAAAGAGAGAAAAATCAATTATTATTTAAAGAGACAGCGTCGTTAATGATCTAAGGTAGTGCAGCCTTGGCCTATTACTTATTCTATGAGTCGTATCTTATCTCGAATCCGCCTAGGAGTGGAAGAACAAGGGGAGGACGCGACTGGCGCCCTTGATAAATAAATTGGTGTCGCGTCACTCAGACGCAGAATAGTAAGTTTTTCTACAAGATCAAAACCTAAACAAAGGGCATGTCTTTGACAAATGTGGTTTAGATAAGACGAAAAAATTCAGCGTCTTAAACGCTCAAACGTTATATCGACAACACAGAATTATTAGATATAAATTGCACAGTGCCAACTAATGATAGGAGCAGATGCACTTTCCTGGAAGTCTTCTAACCGTTAGTCGGTTTTATGCAACTTACCAACCAATCTAAATACCAACTTCGCCATTTGTATTGACTTCTAAATGAGAGTCATATTATAGAGCGGGAGCTAGGTGGCTTTTTCGGTAGCTCATCGTTTTATGAACTTTGAGATATTTTTACGGTTTAATGGATGATAACGATTCATAAAATCGACTTCTGGCGGGGCACCTCCTGTCAGGAGCGTCACGAACACTGTTTAAAAATCAGTGAAATCATGTCATCCTTACAAGGCTCATTTTTTTTTGTGTGAACACATTTTATGTTTAGAATGAATAAAATAAGATCGCCAGAAAGTGTGGGCCGTCAGGAGGCGCAGGTAATAATGAAACAATACATCCGAGCCACGGTATGGAGTCAAGTTAGCCGAAAGTGTTAAATTCCTGTATATTTAAGAGAGTATGGTACTTTTGTTGACACTAAGAATTTTACGGGGATGCTATTCTATTGTTGAAGGAGCTTATATTTACGTTTTAAAAAGGAGCCAGAACTTGTAACGATGAGTTTAGAGTTCTGAGATGAAATATGCGAAAAAAAAATCCAATTTTCTTCAAAAATCCTAAACATTTTCTTTCTGGCTAGCCTTACTGATGGGAGTTTCTTTCTGGGAATTTTTTTCTGTGTTCAAAACATTTAAATAAACATGCTCAACCTTAAAAAGTTTGTAACGATGATGTTATATAACTCCGTTTTTTACCTCTTTGACCTTTCTGGTTGCGCCCCTGACGGCCCACACTTTCTGCCGATCTTATTTTATTCATTCTAAAGATAAAATGTGTACACACAAAAAAAATTGGCTTTGTAACGATGATATAATTTCACTGATTTTTATATCTTGAACCATGGCCAACTCGACGGGCTGACATATGCCAGAAGTCTATTTTGTCGTTATTTAAGTTCGATAGAATTAATCAGCGCATAGAAAATGCTTGTAACGATGAGTGTCCGAAAGCCACTTAGCTCCCGCACCATTAATAGCTGATCGAAAAAATTAAAAATTGTTATCGTTTTCGGTAAAATTATGATGAAAATATATTATTATTTAACTTAGTTGTCTAGTTACAATATTCAAGGAGTGGGGAGAGAATATTTTTATGAACCGTGCGTTATGTCCTCAAGGAGCTTTATGCGATATAATTTTAAAAATCTTAGTTGTGGTTTATTTTCAACTAGCAGAGAAAGAAATATAAGCATTTTGGAACAATCTGTCCAAATTTCAAGAAAAAATATCAATATATTTATTTATAATCGACTGAAACGCAAAAACTAACGTATCTCGGATTCAAATGCTAGTATAGGGCATCTTTTTTTTAATGTTGGTTAATTTCATAATTCGCTTACCGTTTAAAGAATTCCTTAGTCACTTATTTTAATCCTTAATTTGACTCCACTATTATTAGTCTTTATCAAACAGAGTACTTATGTACTTCTGATTTTTTAACCTGGTCACTTTATGAATAATACAAGATACTTGTGCTGGGGCCAACCTTATCGGTAAGCTTTGAAGAATTCCAGCAGATTAGCTCAATGTTACCAGTTGACACGGCAATTTTAAAGTTTTAAAAACAAACATAAAATTACAATGCACCATAAAATGTGGTTATGATTTTCTAAGTGCACCTGCATTGATTTGGAAACATTTGATTTCCTTATTTGTTCATTTGTACTCCGATTTTAATATCGATATTAGGAAATATGGTTTTTCTGAAATCGATCGGCAATGTCTACATTTTCGGCGCGATTTCAGATCGAAAAATATTCAATTCCAGTATTATTTTAGTCCGTTGCTAAGAAACTATCAGAAAACAGACCGGAACAGATCCGTTGCCAAGCAACGATCAACAAAACTGTACGGGAATGTTACTTTTCCGGCCTAGGCCGGGAAAGTAACATTCCCGTACGGTTTTTTATGTATATTTTAGGCAGTAAATAAATATACGCAGGCAAACCAATTCATATTAAAATTGCATTTATTAGTAAGCAGTTAGATTGTAATGAAGAAATGTTATGCATTAATACAAATTCCTTAATTTATAATATTGATTGTGATTTCAGAAAAAATGGTATGTGTACTTCGGTGTGAAAGCATATTCCCGGACGACGATGCAAATTGTTGGCCGAGGCGCTAGCCGAGGCCAACAAGCATCGAAGCATCGAAGTATTGCTTTCATACCTAAATACACCACAATATACTATTACCGAGCAGCGTTCTTGTACCATATACCTTTTCACAGTGCATACCGCGCCCACAATCGTGTTAAAGTAAATTGTACATAATTCACATTTTGTTGTGTCTATTTTAAACCAAAACCCATTTCTTAAGGGGCCTATTATAGATGATCCAACCAACCAACCGACTTTCTCGGTACACTTTGAAGATTGCCATGCGAACTCGTAAAAATGAGCTGGTCTCCTGGAGCCGAGGAGTATTCCGCAGGGGAATTTTGGTGTACAAGCTCCAGGAATTAGTAGGAATTAGTGGGAATTAGTAGGAAATTAATTTGGAATTAGAGGAATTAGTGGGGAATTAGTAGGAATTAGTAGGAAATTAGTAGAAATTAGTAGGCAATGAGTGTGGAATTAATACGCGGCGCGCAACTCGAGACATGGTAGCACTAGTACATAATAACATGCGCCGAGACGTGCGCGCTCTATAGTTCTATCATATACAAATTCGGCAAATCTAGTTTTATATATGTACCCTGAGTTCAACGAGTGCAAGAAAGAAAACAGCGAAATTAGAAAAGAAAGACGGATATTATCCCAATACAATGCGCTCGCTGTTAGAAGCGATGCCCTGCGTTGACACATGATAAAGTGATACAAATAAGATTTCACGAAGTGTGGAGTGTGCTGGGAGCAGTGTATCCGTCATTCTTTTCCTAATTTTCCTGCTTTCTCTCTTACACTAAATTTGCCGAATCTCTATGTGATTTGCACGTGCACCAATTTCTCAGTTATAAGCAAAACTAAACAAAACAATTTTATAAATAGTGACAAATAGGTGACTACAGTGAGCAAAGCTTAATTAAATCAAATCATGGTAAATTAATGCACTGGTTTATTTACCAATCTCGCAATTAGGCCGTGAGGAGAATCCATTCCAGCAATTCAAAAATTATAAACAATCACAACCTTCAGTCACTGAAATTCTGGAGTATGTTCTTAAAAATTTAAGAAATAATTATATGAGAAGTATAACTCATTATTTGCTTCATTTATTTATTTAACAAATAAACTTAAAATAAACAGTTTTTTTTAAATAAAACATCTCAAAAAATATTGCCTTTAGTGAAAAATAACAGGAATTTTTTTTAAACTCAGTCTTTCACTGTTTTCGAAGAAGCTTATTTTGTCGCCCGCCATAAACTGTGGGCCATACGTAAAAACCGCTGCCCAAGGAATCACTACTTCCACATCCAGATTCTCTATCCAAGTCACTCACAACGAAAAAACTTTGTATGTGAAAATAATTGTTTATGGAACTTTAATAATATAATATTTGAAATCTTCTACCCCAAAAACTCATAAAACGATACCCCATATCGGTAGTGGGGTGGGGGTGGTGATGGGGGGTGGTAGTGGGGGGTGGATGAAGTAAAAAAATATTTTGAGGTTTCTGGTTCCTGTACATACACTAAATCACAATTTTTTTTCATCCCCTTTAATAAGGGGGTGGTAATGGGGGTGGCTAATGCCAACATTTTTTTTTGAGACCTCAGCTTCTCTTGTATATACTAAATACCAATTTCGTGGACTCTTACCTGCTTGATTTACCCATTTACCCCAAATTTACCCCAATTTACACCCCAACCCTTCGACGGAACAAGATCAAAATATAATCTAGTTCTAGATCTCGTTAAAGTAAATATGTGTACCAAATTTCAAGTCAATATCTTAAACGGTTCCAGAGTAAATGTGCGCACAAAAAAAATTTACAGACAGACAGACAGACCGACAGACAGACAGAAATTTTTTTCTCGCTCAAACTTAAAATCTCGACGTTTCATGACATTTTAAGTCTATTTGGACAATAAAAATTTTTAAAAATTTTTTTGTCGTTACTATACTTCCACTGGACGTGGAAGTAAAATGGACTAAATAAAATCAAAAGCTTATTCAAAATGAAGGAAGATTTAAGAAGAAATAAAAATAATATCATTCTATTAAACAACTACAAGGAATATAGAAACTTAACAAACAACTTAATAAAAAGGGTAAAAAAGGACTACTATCATAATAAAATCCTAGAAAATAAGAATGACATAAAAAGAATTTGGGAGACGGTGAATGAGTGTCTTAATGAGAAAAAACCTAACAACAAAATTATAATAAAAAATAACAATGTGGACATAGTAAATGAAACTGAAATTAGTGAAATATTTAATGATTTTTTTATAAATGTTGGTGAAAATATGGCAAATAAAATAAACGTCAACAAAATATTGAAACGCAGAAACATAAATTGCAGTAATATATTTCTCAAACCTATCTCTGAGGACGAAATTATAAAGAACGTGAACACCTTGAAAAATAAATCCTCCTCTGGGGAAGATAAAATATCCTCATACATATTAAAGTTATTGAGTTCCGTTATAGCTAAACCACTTTGTTATATATTTAATTTATGTTTTGAAAAGGGTTGCTTTCCAAATATGTTGAAAGTTTCTGTTGTAACACCCATACACAAAGCAGGTGATAGGGCATTAATAAGTAACTACAGACCTATTTCGGTAATAAGTAATATAGCAAAAATATTAGAAAAATGCATTAAATCTAGGTTATTAGAACATTTAAATTATAATCAAATTCTTTCCCCTAACCAGTATGGCTTCAAAGAAGGTATGTGTACTGATGACAGTATGTATGAGGTAGTAAAAACTATATATAATTCTGTTGATAGTAAAAAAAAACAAATTGCGATATTTTTAGATTTGGCTAAGGCCTTTGATACAGTGTCCCATGAAATACTAATTACTCAACTCAATGAATATGGTATAAAAGGTATTGTCAGTAACTTGTTCAGTAGTTATCTTCAAAACAGAGAACAGTGTGTAAAAATTGGAGAAAGTAGAAGTAAATTAAAAAAGATAAAATATGGCATACCACAAGGAACTGTCCTAGGACCAGTTCTTTTTAATATATATATTAATGAATTACTTCATATCCCAGTTGATGGAAAAATTGTAGCGTACGCCGATGACACTGTTCTCTTGGTTGAAGATGACTCCTGGGAAAATGTAAACAACAAAGCGGTGGTAGAATTTTCTAAACTACAACAATGGCTAGCTGAACACCTTTTAACAGTTAACTTAGATAAAACTAAATTTATGTGCTTTAGCATCTATGACAAAAATGTACCAAATATTAATATACTGCAGTTACATACATACACTTGCTTAAATAAACAAAAATATAACTGTAAATGTAATATGAAGTTATCGCAAACAAAAACTACCAAATATCTTGGAGTGGTAATAGATCAAAACTTAAAATGGACAGATCATATCCAACAATTAAATAAGAAAATGCATAAGCTAGTTTGGAAATTCTACCACCTAAAAAATACACTGCCTTTCAATACCTTAAAGACACTGTATCATGCCTTAGTCGAATCAATTCTTAGATATGGAATAATAATATGGGGAAGTGCATATTCAACAAACTTAGAACCCTTAAATATATCACAAAAATATATAATAAAAATCATTTTAGGAAAAAATAAACAATACTCTTCTGAACTGGTATTTAAACAATTCAATGTATTTAATCTACAACTCTTATATACTAAGTCTGTCCTTATATTTACCCATAAGCACAAACATTTATTAAACATCATACAACATGGTCACAATACAAGGCAAAAACATAATTTAAGTGTGATAATACCTCAAATCAGGTATACAACAACTCAAAGGTTTGTAACTTACTACGGCCCTAAATTTTATAATCTTTTACCAACCCACTTTAAATTATATAACAATATAAATTTATTCTCTCGTAAAGTATCTGAACATTTAAAAAACAATAAATTTGGCTTTGTGAGATTATTGGCAGGTGGTTAAAGTTAAAGTTAAAGAAAAAAATAAACTCTCTTACAAAATATAAAACTTTTTCTTTCGCGTCTTATTCACACGCTATTATACTTGTAGATAATGAATATGTTTGTACATGTGTATTTGTGTATTCGTGCATATGTATATATGCATACATACATATATTAATAATATCAAACAACATCATCATTGGTACACACACAGGCTAGATATATAGTCTAGGTGTACCCTAAAGAGAGGAATAATGACATATTCATGAGATAGCTACAAATTTATATCGTTTTAATTTTTAAAGAGATTATACAATATATATGGTATGTGTAATTATTATTATTTGTGAACAATAATGCAATAAATTTGATTTGATTTGATTTGAAATTTGAATTACCTTTCATTTGATTTTTATCGCTTGAAGATGAAAATTGACTAAATTAGATTCAAAACTCCCAAAAAATCCCAGTTTTTATAAAATAAATATATTTAGCAAAAATCCCTTTGGTTGACAACAATCAAGGTTTTTTGTACAATCTGTTATGAACAAATTTTTTTGTGGCAGACAATTGGTTTACTTATCTTCATGTTCTTAGCTTTTATTACAGTTGTTTAAATTATGGCACAATGTCTAAGCAAACTGCGATTTTCATATACCGTGCGTGTAATTTCCCATTAGGCATGTACATTCACGTACCGCGTAAGATATGACAACACTGCTGCCGTAAATACCTCCGTCGCCGTCGGGCGGACCATCCCAGCTCTGTTATTTCATTTCAGCCAGCTGGCACGCGCGATGTTGTAATTTTACTCCCTATGCCTAGCGCCCCGCTACACGCACGGTATATTGCAAAAAATATACAAATTTTTTATTTGCTCATTTTGTCGAAATATGTTTTCGAAAAGGGCATATTTCCGAGAGAAACAGGAAATATTTTGCTGCCAAACTATTGGTTTTACGGAAAAATGTCAAAGGAGATAAAATTCCCTTTATTATACTCTTTGCAAATACGAAAACGAAAAGTATATTGCAATTTGATCGGCACATTTATAAAGCCGAAAATACTGCTTGGAAAGAAAAAATGTTTATATCATTGTATTAGTGATCTAATTCTGAACAGCTTTCAAAATGTCCGTCCGTTTGTCCGTCCATCCGTCACGTTTCTTGTAAGCACGATAACGTAACTGAAAGTCCGATTGTATTGGAATTTGGAAGTTAATGCAGGAAGAATCGTGCTGTCTTTTTACAAGCTTTTATTTAACTTGCAATTTTTGTAACTAAGTTTTTCCGGTTCAAAATTAGGCAGTGTGATACTATCGGTGTTAGCTATTTATGGATGTAGTGCATTAGGGGAATTACTAGGGAATTAGAGGAATTACTAAGGAATTAGAGGAATTAGGGGAATTATTATCTATTTTAGGAATTAGTGTACACAATATTTTTCTGCGAAATACGCTTTGAAGATGCTGGAATTCCAGCAGACCAGCTCAGTTTCACGAGTTGTCATGGCAATTTTCAAAGAGAAGGTTGGTTGGTTGGTTGGTTGGTTGGTTGGTTGGTTGGTTGGTTGGGTCGTCTGTAGACCTCTTTAACGGTATTATTTGTTATGACATTATTGTTCATTTTCGTTAATTGTTGTGAATTGTTTATATTTTTTTATGGCTTTAAAATCTGTCAGTAATAGTCAAATTATCAATTCTTATTTTTCATACACGTATGTTGAATAAAAAGAGTTTCTGTTAAATTTTTTAGAAAACGTCTTTCAAAAAATATTACCGCATTTAATACATTTTTAAGGTGGGCGGTTCGGTGAATGTAGTTCGACAATTTCTCCTACATCTCTGAATCGATTCGAAAAAAATTTGTATGAGCTTTTGGAGACAACTTTATAGAATGGTACTAGGCTATTGAAAACTAAAAAAGATTTTTTTTTTTCGTGCGAAAATCAAAAAAAAAAAAATTTGTTGATTTCAATAGTCTGGTATCATTCTATCAAATTTTCTCTAAAAGCGTATCAAAGAATTTTTTCAATCGGTTTAGGAATATAGGAAAAATTGTCAAATTACGAAATAATTTTCTTAAGCACGGCACCGCCACCTTTAAATCTTAAGCAGATTTATATTTTTTACGCATCTTCTATGAAATATTAAGTAATATACAGAATCAAAGAGTTTTGCTTTTGGGATTGCATAGTTTCAACGACTTAACCGACCGCCCACAATAAAGGCGTCTACCAGTATCCCAGCAGAGGCAAAGTGTGACACGCCTCTTAATGTACGTCATTGCTTGCTTCGCTCTCGCTTGCTCTTATTGTCGTACCAAATCGAACTCTTTCCGATACTGTATAAACAAAGCAAAATACACAACTGATATCGTGAATCGAGCGAGATACACGAGGAAATACCCTTGGGTACGTTTTACTGAAAACTCTGTACGCGGGTATATTTTCAACTAACCAATCGGGGCCAGCCATGGGCGTCAAGGACAGATTTACGATGGTGATGAATTACAATGATACAAAAAAATTGTTGGCGAAATAAATAATTTGAAACGAAAATTTAGAAATTTTATCTTTTATCTAATAGCATTTATATAACAATAAAGGCGGTGGGTCGTTTTGCTAATAACAAAAGACGAGTAACGGATTTTGTTATTTTGTTAATGTATAAATTAAAATTGTTACTGTTTTTAATTAGTTGTTTTCCAAAAATGATTTTGATTTTATTTTTGTGTATGTTTCATTTGATAAACTGTATTTACTTTTCAAAATAAATTTGTAGTTTCTCTCATTTTAAATAATGTATTGAAAATTATTTTCCCAAAATCCCGCAACTTCGAAATGTCTGAAGATCTACATGTGCAGAAAACAAACTAGTAAAAGATATATCTACTCCAGTCCCTTGAGGTAAAACAAAAAGCCCAAAAGTTCTGCGACTGGACTGCAAAACATCTCCCCCCCCCCTGTTTTCGAGTCGGAGAACACGATGGTGACAATAATTTCCGACCTACCCTCCTAAACCGTTTTCCGATTTTCTGGTGTTCGGCATTTCTTTATAGGAAAATTTTATTAGCGAAAGTTGTTCAAATTGTCCAAAAACCCTAAATCCAAATTTAATCAAAATTAAAAAATATTGAAATTTTGTTTAAAATATTGCCCAAGTCCGAAAATATCATTTAAATGGGTTTTTTTGTTTAAAAAATTCATGACAATTTCGTTTGAAATTAAACCCAAGCTGTCAGATAGTTGTCAAGTAATTAGTAGTCTTTTTTATATTTTTTGAATTTATGAATTTATGAATTTTTTAAATTTTTAAATTTTTTTATTTATTATGTAATATTGGATACTGGGTTTTTGGACAATTCTGAACAACTTTCATTAATAGAATTTTTCGATAAAAAAATGCCTAGCACCGGAAAATCGGGAAAAGGGGTGGTTTTTTCGGTTTAGGGGTAGTGGTTGGAGGGTAGGTCGGAAAATATTGTCACCATCGTGTTCCCGCCCTCGAAAACGGGGGGGGGGGGGGGGGTACATGTCTTGCGGTCCAGTCGCAGAAGTTTTGGGGTAAAAGCTTTACCTCAAGGGACTACTACTTTAATAATATAATACTCGCTTGAAAAAAGAAAATGTTTTAAACATTTTATTTATTGCTTAATTTTAATGCTGCATTTATTAAAAAATCATACTCATCGGGGAGGGTTTACCCCCCTCCCATGACAGAAAGCTACATCCGCCCTTGGTGTGCGTGGTCTGCACTGTGACAAGGTATATTTTACAAAAACGCTATCGCGCAACAGTGAAATTTTACTTCATATTTTTAATGACCTTTTTTTGAAGGCGCTTCAATATCCTTCCAAAAACCTTTTTCGTCTTTTTTGGTGACTTCTTATTTAGCTTGTACGATCGCCGTCACCTTAAACTCACCACCATTAGAGATGCTCCCTTCCTAACCTTATTTGTAGTGGCGCGTGTTAGAAAGAGAGCATCTCCTACACCAATGAGTTTAAGCTGACGCCGATTGTACATAATAAACAAAAATATCCGTCGTTATCATTTTTAACTTTTTCAGCTTTAACATCAGACTTATCAGGAAATCCTGAAATTCCCAGGTAGTCATGGGTAACACTCTAAATTTTCTTGTGCTGAAACAACACTAGTACTGCTTGAAGTATCAACACAAATTAACAGCACAATTAAGGTTAAAAAGTCAAAGTCGTGTTTGTTTAGGTGATTTGCGTGTGTGTGTGTGCGTGTATGTGTGTGTTTATTGTACGATTATGTTGGTGGAAAAAATTGATGATTTTATAATATCAAGGTTTGGAATGCTGAATGGACGAAAAAATTATTACCACTTACTTTTGTGGTATTTTCTTTTGTTTGTTTATCTACAACTTTAAGTTATACATGAACCTTTTAATATATGTTATAATGTATAGAGTTATCATGTATTGTGTATAACTTTATGTAAGTTATGTAAATAAACAATTATTATAATAATAGGGGACACGAGAATGTCAGTTTTACACCCAAAAGTGTTTTTATCAGTTTATGTTTGAAAATGTATGAGTATATCATAATATAAATTGTTTACACATCCAATAATTAATAAATAATAATTGAAATTCAAATTATTTGAATCTTTACGAGAAACTGGCCAGTTTTGACGAGTTTATCCGACCCGCGCGTGACGTATGATCCCTTATTTATTTCATTTTGGGTGTTCATATTTACTAGTTGTTTTAAGCAAGTGTGAACTTTTCAACTCTTGTGATTATTATAAGGTGTTCCAACGAATATATGCATTAAATTTACCCAATGTTGATTCGTTTATGCTGATGGAGTTCATTCGCTCAAATGATTGCTTTAATGCCGAAGAAATTCGAGGAGTTAAGTTATTTCATTGCAGATTTATCCATCTTAAAATCAAAAGTTACACACATTTACGACCGAATAAACATTAAAAACGCTTTACTTTATCACGACATTCACGGCTTCGTCAAACGTAAATAAATGACATGACGTCATGACTGGCATGCCAACTGTCAAAAATAAATAGTGACGTCACATCCATTTTTCAAATCAATCCGTCTTTCAAATTCAATTTTATACCAAATTCAACATATATCAATGAAATTAATAATCAAAATAGCTGTATTAATAAAAATCGAATCTTATTTTATTGATATTAAAATTTGTGCGTGTCCCATAACACAGTAAAATGTTTCCAAGTACCGGAAGTCATTGGCGTTATCTATCAGTATCAGTATTGAAATGGCAACACAGCACTGTTTTATAATACGATGCGCGATTCGAGGATTCCCAGAGAGCTACTAACACCCACAGGAAAAATGCTTCATAACAGTTTGTCTACTCGAGATTGCTTGGTTACAAGTGTACTCGAAATAAAAATTTAAGAATTTTGGTAGAAATTAATATTAATAACATCGCACACGCACACGTACCCTCAGCTCCCGCCATCTTGAGTATTATTAAATTGTCACTGTCTCATGTAACCCATTTCTGCTGTTTCAACATAGTGTTAAACATCTCTTTGTGATACTTACAAACAAAACCGCTGACCAAGGAATCATTACTTCCACATCCAGATTTTCTATATCCAAGTCACTCACAACGAAAAAATTTTATATTTTGAAATAATTATTCATGGAACTTTAATAATATAATATTTGAAATCCTCTACCCCAAAAACCCATAAAACGATACCCCACATTGGTAGTGGGGTGTGGGTGGTGATAGAGGGGTGGCAGTGGAGGTGGATGAAGTAAAAGAAGATTTTGGGGTTTCTGGTTCTTGTACACACTACAATTCTTTTTCATCCCCTTTAATAATAGGATGGAGGTGGCTAAAGCCAAAAATTTTTTGAGACCTTAGCTTCTCTTATATATACCAAAATACCAATTTTATGGACTCTTACCTGCTTGATTTACGTATTTACCCCCCAACTCTTCGACGGAACAAGATGAAAATATAATCTAGTTCCAGATCTCGTTAAAGTACATATGTGTACCAAATTTCAATATCTTAAAGGGTTCCAGAGTAAACGTGCGCACAAAAAAGTTACAGACCGACAGACAGACAGACATTTTTTCCGCTCAAACTTAAAATCTCGACGTTTCATGACATTCTACTCCTATTTGAACAATAAAAATTTTTAAAGTTATTTTTGTCGTTACTACCACTGGATGTGGAAGTAATAATTAAATAATACTAGAGGAATATGTAATTAGAAACAAGGAGGAAAAGACAACTATGCGTAAAAAATTAAAACTACACAAAAACAAAAAAAAACCGCTGCCCAAGGAATCACTACTTCCACATCCAGATTTTCTATCCAAGTCACTCACAACGAAAACATTTTGTATATGGAAATAATTGTTCATGGAACTTTAATAATATAATATTTGAAATCCTCTACTCCAAAAACCGATACTTACCCCACATCGGTAGTGGGGTGGGGGTGGTGATAGAGGGGTGGTAGTGGGAGTGGATGAAGTAAAAAAATATTTTGAGGTTTCTGGTTCTTGTACACACACTAAATCACATTTTTTTTTCATTCCCTTTAATAATGAGGTGGGGGTGGTAATGGGGGTGGCTAATGCCAAAATTGTTTTTGAGACCTTAGTTTATCTTGTATATACTAAATACCAATTTTATGGACTCTTACCTGCTTGATTTACCTATTTACCCCAAATTTACCCCAATTTACCCCCCAACCCTTCTACGGAACAAGATGAAAATATAATCTAGTTCCAGATCTCGTTAAAGTACATATGTGTACCAAATTTCAAGTCAATATCTTAAACGGTTCCAGAGTACGTGCGCACAAAAAAAAAGTTACAGACAGACCGACAGACAGAATTTTTTTCGCTCAAACTTAAAATCTCGACGTTTCATGACATTCTAAGTCTATTTGAACAATACAAATTTTTAAGATTTTTTCTGTCGTTACTATACTTCCACTGGATGTGAAAGTAATAGGGTAATATTTAAAGTGGGTATACTTGATGTTTACATAGATTTAAGATACAAATCGTAATTATTATATGTATCAAAATAAATTTTCTATTATTGAAATTTCAGTTACCATATATTTTTTTTTAATTATTTTTTTAATGTGTGTGTTTTTGACAAATCCTTACTTCGTTTGAGTAGTAAATTAAAAAGCTTAGGCCCAAAAAAGAATACGAATTTTTTAGGGTTGGAAAAATAGTATATTATATTACTAGGAGTAGAACGCACTCTTTTTTTGTGTTGAGCCCAGGATTTGCGGCTGAGGCGAAGCCGAAGCCGCAAACTGGGCGAAACACAAAAAAAGGCGTTCTACTCCGTGTAATATATACTATTTTTTCTTCAAGCGTATTAAAATGCAAAAATTCATTTATTTATCATAAATGTACAAATATTCAAACTACAGTCTTACATGTTGACAATATGACAAGTGGCTAGTGGATAGCGCGCCATCGGTGGCTTTCGGTATTAACATTATGTTACTAGTAAAACAATACCCACTGCGGTGGCGCTTTCGGAACTAACATTATGTTACTAGTAAAACAATGTCCACTACGGTGGCGTTCGGTACTAACATTTTGTTACTAGTAAAACAATGTCCTACTTCTACTTCTGTTTTTGGTGACATAATTTAAACATTTTAATACGCTTGAAGAAAAAAACAGTTTTTTTTTTCATTTTAAACAAAAAAAACTGTTTTTTTTAAATTTTAAACAGTTTTTGTCAATTTTTTAAATGGCAGGTTTAAAACCTTTAAAACTAAAATTAAATGGTGCCAAGTTACTGTGTCTGCTACTACTACTTGATGCCAGATGACGCTCTTAAATGGATTTTACAGCCCTCTACAAATAAAACGTTCAGTTTGTAAGTGCAAGTGACCACTGACCATTTGACTCATAAGAGTAAGACTACAGAGGCTATTTTTTTGTGAGTGTGTTTACTGTTTAGTTTATATTGGAATTTTTTATCGGAATGGACCATCATCGGCACTTTCCCTGCTTTTCCACAATCTCCAAAATAATGCATTTGTTTAAAACATCGCACTGTGTCTTAAACTGTGTTTTAAATAGTTGTTTAACAGATCGCATTGTGCATTAAATATGTTTTAAAGATTTATTTAAAACATGGTGCGATGTTTTAAACATCTCGTTTAAAACATTTTGTTTTAATCATGCCAACCCTGGAATTCTTAAGTATAACTTTTTCTACATAAATGAACATTGTTTTTGACTGGCTGTAAATCGAGTGTTATATGGATGAATCAAATACGCAATATACAGGTTTTTTCAACATTCATAGCAAACACTGGTAAGTATAAAGTTTTTTTTATTCTATGTATTCCAATTTCCTTATACAACAATCCGTGGTGTATAGCTAATCTTTTTTTAGTTTAATTACATTTGATACATTTTAAACAGGTTTAAAACGTATAAAACTGTATTCAATTAAAATTAAATGATGCCAAGTTACTGTGTCTGCTACTACTACTTGCTTTTAAACGGATTTTAGAGCTCTCTACAAATAAAACGTTCAGCTTAGTGCAAGTGACCACTGACCATTTGACTCATAAGAGTAAGACTACGGAGGCTACCTTTTTTGTGAGTGTGTTTATAGTGGAAGACCAGACCCTTTGAATTCGCCCATTGATTTGAGATTGCCAAAATGATCAAATTGGCAATTTTCTAAAAAATATAAAAATGATGTGTTATTTTTTGTTTTTCATATAACACGTCATATATTTTTTATTTTACTTCAGAATTTTTAAATTTTTTTACATAATATTTTCTAACTATTCTTTGATATGTTGAAAGTAAAAAACTTTACCTAAAAAATAATTAGTTGGCAAAAAAAAATAACAACTTTTCTTTGACGCAAAATCTTTAAAATTTGCAGAATAAAATGTCCGATCGAGGTATCTTTTTTATTTTTAAAGTTAGGTGCCTACAATAACCGAAGAAAATGTTCCGAATGAACTAAATAAAATCTTTTATAAGAAGTTTTTTTTGAAATTTTGCTCCCTTATCGAAATATTGATTGTTTCTTCGTCCGAACGAATGCGCGCTACTATGAATAGGCCGCAATCGCATCTAGAGCTAAACGCAGACACGTGCCGGGTGATTATTATTTTCCAGTGTCCATTTATGTTAAGTTGAAAGTGCTTTTTGTCTCAGTCCTTATATTTAGTGCGTTATAAACACATAGTTGGCATAATAAATTATAATTACTCGGATAGGAAATCAAAGGAAACGAGCTAAAAACGTACTCTTCGCCTGTTCACTGGATTTTTATATAATTATTATACATTCAATAGGATACTTTTCGCAGTTTTTTGTAATGTTATTTTAGACATTTTTAATTTTATAGTACGATCTTAGTTGGTAAAAGACTTGGTAAAAAAACTATACGATTCGATTTCGATTCCGAATAAAAAGAACTACACCACCACCTTACACGTAAAATAATGTAAATTTTACTTCCACGTCCAGTGGAAGTATAGTAACGACAAAAAAAATTTTAAAAATTTGTATTGTCCAAATAGGCTTAAAATGTCATGAAACGTCGAGATTTTAAGTTTGAGCGAAAAAAAAATTTCTGTCTGTCTAACTTTTTTTTGTGCGCACGTTTACTCTGGAACCGTTTAAGATATTGACTTGAAATTTGGTACACATATGTACTTTAACGAGATCTAGAACTTGATTATATTTTCATCTTGTTCCGTCGAAGGGTTGGGGGATAAATTGGGGTAAATTTGGGGTAAATAGGTCAATCAAGCAGGTAAGAGTCCATAAAATTGGTATTTAGTATATACAAGAGAAGCTAAGGTCTCAAAAAAATGTTTGACATTAGCCACCCCATTACCACCCCCACCCCCTTATTAAAGGGGATGAAAAAAAATTGTGATTTAGTGTATGTACAGGAACCAGAAACCCCAAAATATTTTTTTATTTCATCCACCCCCACTATCACCACCCCCCTCCCCACTACCGATGTGGGGTATCGTTTTATGAGTTTTTGGGGTAGAGGATTTCAAATATTATATTATTAATGTTCCATACACAATTATTTTCACATACAAAGTTTTTTCGTTGTGAGTGACTTGGATAGAGAATCTGGATGTGGAAGTAGTGATTCCTTGGGCAGCGGTTTTTACATTATAAGACACAAGCTAAAATCATATTTTCACGGTTGTATATTACCTACATTATGAAATGTATATTTGTAAAATATATAAATATTTAGATATTAAAATGAAATATTCACCAGATTTCTAAATTCAATTACAAAAACATAAAAATAAAAAAAAAAAATTTTCAAATTTAAATCATTAAGTAATAACATTTCTTCCTCTAGCTAACACTAATTTACTGTCCAAATTTCAGTACAATCGGAATTTTCTTTCTTCAGTTATCGTGCTTACAAGAAACGTGACGGACGGACAGACGGACATTTCGAAAGTTGTTCAGAATTCGTTCACTAACACAATGGTATGAAAATTTTTTGTCTGCGAGCGATAATTACGGTTTTAGAAATGTACCGATCAAATGCAAAATCCGATGACATTTCTGTGGCTCTAAAACAATATTTAGAACAGAAACATGTATTTTTATCACTAAATCCAATTTACCATGCACAATGTAGAAGATCGTATACCCGAACTGCTTATAAAAGAAAATCAGAAATTGTAAATCCTAGTACAGAGAATACAAGTAAAAAGGACATTTCTGCAATGTGCTATTTACAAGACAGCCTACCAAATTAAGCCCAGAATTCCAAATGTTTTAGATTTTGGATGGTACCTAAAGGAGGAAATCTTATTTCCAAAGATGATTTCAAAAAGCCCAAAACCCAATTTTATTGAGTTAACTCCATTTTGTAAATGTAAATTATATAACTGTACTACAAGCTGCAAGTGTAGCAAAGCAAACGTGCAATGTAACATAAGTTGTGTATGCGAAGGAAAATGTAATCTTTAGTACCCACTTGCTGTTATAATTAATGAAAATATATTTTTTAATGCGTATGTTTCGAGATTATCTACATAATTTTATAACATTTAATTGCAAATAGAAACTAAATAATCCGTAGACTCACTTGATCGCTTAAACAACACCATAGATGGGCGATGTTAACAAGTTATGCTTTAAATTAATGCGGACGAGTTGCGCGGCCGCATTCAACAGCGTCATCTCGTTACATGAGCCGAATTTCAAAAAAATCTCTTTATAAAAAAGTTTGTTTAAAGTATATGGAACATTTTTCTCGTTTATACTATAACTCTCTCTTTAAAAATAAAAAAGTTACCTCGATCGGGTATTTTTCAATGCAAATTTAAAAAAAACGCGACAATAGAGGGTAATTATATTTTTTTAGGCACTATATTATTAGTTACACTATATTCTTTGCCGTCAGCCTGTCCAAGAATATTGGAGGGATAATGTGTAAAATATTGGTCTAAATCGGAATTAAAATAAAAAAGATATGATGTGTTATGTGCAAAACAAAAATTAACACATAATTTTAAAATTTTTCAAAAAATTTGCGAATTGACTGATTTGGCAATCTCAAATTAACGGGCGAACTCAAAAATCAAATCCAGAAGGTCATTTTACATAATATCATCTGTTTTTTAGGTGGGTGTTCGCGAGTTGTATAGACTACTTTTAAAATGCTTCCTACAGATTGGCTGCTCTCCGACTATTACTGTTTAGATTGAAATTATTTATCGGAATGGACCATCATCGGCACTTTTCCTGCTTTTCCACAATCTCCAAAATAATACATTTCTTTAAAACATCGCACTGTGTTTTAGCAACTGTTTATAACACAACAGTTGTTTAAAACATCGCATCGTGTATTAAATATGTTTTAAACATTTATTTCAAACATGGTGCGATGTTTTAAACATGTTTTAAACACGTTTTAAACATCTTGTTTAACACATTTTGTTTTAGACATGCCAACTCTGCTTTTACCTGAGATATTGAAAATGACCACAAAATATTGAAAATAAATCGGTACGCCCCTGTAGCAACTAGAAACCTATTATTGACATACAATTGACCTATAAATGTACCATTCAATTAGTAAGTAGACGTTCTGTTCTTATTAAAAATGAATTAGGTATATTAAAAATAATATAAAGTAACCAATAATCAATAGAATATGAACCTTGAATAGCTGATCAGACACGTGTCTTTTAAGTACATATGTATTAGCCTTTCAATACATCTAACAAAATGGTATTACGGAATGAGTAGGAATATTCTACATAATTAGATATAAATATAAATACAACGGTCTACGTTAGGAACGTTCCCTTTTTCGTTTTCGAATATGTACCATTATAATTACTGAAATAATAAATTCACAAAAGGCGTTTTGCCTAAGCAGGAATACTTAACCAAATCGATGTAAAAATAAGTAGGAAATTTACCATTTTTGGGCGTTATTTTAAAGTCAGCCAGTACCAAATTCACTTGCGGACCCCTGGGCCTAATAATCGATGAGCGGGGGGAGAAATGTAAAAAAAATATTGTCCAGGTCTCATAATTAATGAGCGAGGATTGTATATACTTAATACCAATTTTATGGACTCTTACCTGCTTGATTTACCTATTTACCCCAAATTTACCACAATTTACCCTCCAACCCTTCGACGGAACAAGATGAAAATATAATCTAGTTCCAGATCTCGTTAAAGTACATACGTTTACCACATTTCAAGTCAGTATCTTAAACGGTTCCAGAGTAAACGTGCGCACAAAAAAAAGTTACAGACAGACCGACAGATCGACAGGCCGACAGACAGACATTTTTTTCGCTCAAACTTAAAATCTCGACGTTTCATGACATTCTAAGCCTATTTGAACAATAAAAATTTTAGAAATTTTTTTTTGTCGTTGCTATAGTTCCATTGGATGTGGAAGTAAAATAAGGTCAAACGAGTATTTTCCACTACAAATCTTTTGCTTCCATCAGAATTTTGATTTTTTTTTTTTTTTTTTTTTTTTTTTTTAGTTTTAGTAAAAATGTGAGCCTCTACAGTTGGCAACTTTTTAATCTTGGCCCCTCTTCCGAAACACTGCTCTAGCTAATTTACTTAGAATTAAATTTGCCAAACCTCCTTTTTAAAATTTTTTGAATTCCGACAAAAATTACAGAATTAGAGGGGGCGGAAGTTGGGAATTTATTTTTGTTCAATTAATATCATGTACTACTTGGAAGCTCTCCGTTAATTAAACATTAAACATTTTTTACTTTATCTACAAGGCTGAAATTTTCCTATGGAATAGTTTATTGAATAAGACATCGAAAAAATACAGTCTACCGATCGTCTCATGTTACCAAAGCCTCGGTAGACGTAATAAATATGTCGACGCATTTGACCATCAACCACGCCGCACCGCACCGCACTGCCAAAGACGCCGACATTTTTTACACGCTAAAAAAGTGTGTAGTCAACTTTAGGAATATAAGATAGAGTACGAGAGAGGAAGAAAAAGAGAGAAAAATAGCGCAGATTGATCAGAAGAAACCATACAGTAGTGGCAGCCAAAATTCTTGGGTCGATCCTCATAATAAGATAGAGTGAAATATAAAGAGCAAAATAATGTACACGAAAGAGAGCGATATAACAACAACGATGCCAGCACTTGTGTATGTTAAGAGTTCCGCCCTCTATCCCCTCTTATTGTCCCTCCTACAGCTTGAGACGTTTATGATGAAAACAGCAATTGTTTAGTACATTTCAAGAAGAGTTGGGATGTACTACTCTTGTCAAAAATGATGTTACGCGTATTGGAGTTTGCTGGTTGGTAGTTATTTGATGCATTTTTTAATGCTCAAATAACTAAAATACTGTTTTATTTTTGCACATTTTTAGCCATGTGACGTGAAAATTAAACTAGCATTCCCTAGGTACATAAATAAAATAAATAAAAATTCTTTAAATAAATAGGATTTCTCTCAGATCACAGTCATTTTAGGTGGGGATGTCTAAGCGAATACTCTGCAGTGATGGGATAAAGTGGGGTAAAAAGAAAATGCGAAATCGGATGAAATCCAATTATTGATTAATACGGCTTTATTTGCAATTGGTTTCTTGTTAAAATAATTTAATTAACAGTAGTTCATAGAAACATCATGATTTGTTATCCTTATTTAGATTTATGCTGCGTATTTTAACATGGCGTAAAATAATTTACGTTCCCCAATCTCCCCCAATGTCAAATCTTTTCCTTTGCCGGCAACAGGTAAGAAGCTCCTCCCACAGTCTACACGTGCGCACCTCCCATTGGGATGTCTAAATTAAACAGGCAGGCAAATATGGGCGTGCCGTTTTTTTATCCATAGTTCACCCATGTCCTCAAAACATAATCTTTGTCTAATTATGAAGAAATTACAGAAACAGAATGAGTTGACGCAAATGTGTAACAAAGAAAATTCAGTAAAAGAGGAAGGATTATCTTGACGACTAAAAGTAGCTAGAGAGACAAGTGGCAACAGCGTAGGTTAAATCTCTTTCTTTTCAGCATATTATTTGTCCATTTCTCTTCTCTTCTACCTTACATTGGCATCGACTCAATATTTTAACATGCCACCGGTGTATACCTGGCAGTCGACGGAAAGATTTTCAAACACAATTGAACAAAATTTCATTCCATAGAAGATTATAATGAAAGTTCGAACATGGAAGTGTTTTTCTAAGAATATTTAAAATTTTTAATATAATTTTAATAAAAATAAAATAAGTCGTCATATCTTTTCAATAATAAAATTAATAACTTTTGTATATCTTCCTAATGGACTTCTGGCAGTTAACCAATAGTTTACTGTACATCTCCAAATTATATTGACAAATCGTCAGAAGTACACTTGATGATGTAAAATGTGAAAATACAGAGAAAAGTGATCGATCGGAAGGCGCTGGCGCTCTCAGCATCGACATTTTCCCTCTTTTTCTCCCACTTAGCCTTCTGACGTTTTGCACATTTTGAAACAAACAATAAATACGCAAATTTTCAGAAGTGCACTTGATCATGTAAATGTTGCGAAATTTTTTGCAACTTTGGAGCCTTCTGGCGGCCCTTTACGTTCCACCTACTCTTCTGGCGATTTATTTCCTACTTAATTATACTGTCTTCAGTCATTCTGCAAATTTTCAGTACTGCACCTTATCACTTTTTTTACTCGAAAAAATTACATGTTTGACTCCCCCCCACCCATTATCCTTCCAGGCTGCCTTCTGGCGACCGGGCTCTCACTATGTCGGTAACAATCGAACCTATACTCGATAAAATATCGACTACATTTAGTCACATGTCCCCCTCCGTAGCCAGCTCTTAGACTATTAGAGCGAAATGCAAAAAACGGAATTTTCTAGGATCTCTATAGGCTTTAAAATTATTCAAGAACATTGACGCTGCCTAACGTCATTTACTCCTAGTTGGCCCTGGCCTAGGCCCCGAATATGGTGAAAAAATAGACCGATGACAAAGGCCTCTAAAGACCAAAAACCTTCCATTCACCAAGAGGAGAAACCTGGAGAGACTGGATCCTCTAGTTCTTCAAATCACCCAACTACAGATGTCGGCAGAGGTAAAGTACCTTGACAGTTCCCTCAAGTTCCATGTAGAAGTAACAGAGAACAATTAAGTTAGTTAGTTCGGCAATCATCTCAGAGATGGCGCGCGGTGCTAACATCTACTGGAACATTGTGCAAAGATGTAGAAAAATCTAAAACTACTTACCCAATAGTATAAGAGGAGAGTAAGTAGCTGCACGAGTAGTACAGTTCAGATGTTCAGTTTAGTACAGTTCAGTGAGCAGAGTTGTACAGTTCAAAAGTTGAGTTCAGATGATGAGATCAGAAGTAAGCCAAGTGATCAAGTGACTGAATAATTGAAGTATAGTACTCAGTGTTATATTAGTCAAGTAATTAATTGTTGTAATGAGTACGTAAGTTAATAAATCAGTGTTTAGTGTTATAATTTCTGGATCCACGATACAGGGTGTTTACAACGGGGGGGTGTTTACAACGGGGGTGTAAACACGCAACAATATCTACGGGCAAACACAAACAGACCCGGAAACTATCAAAACTGGCCCATTCTCAGACCCGTGTCACCTTGTCAGTGGCATAGGGGTACTAAAATGAGCAGAGCATATTAAGACAGGGAGAGCACAATATGCCCAAGAGGTTGCAGTGGCCTCGGAGTACTTTACAGGCGAGCTCCAGGAGGAGGGGTTTTAGTCAGTAAGAGACTGACACGATGGGAGCCCATGAGAGTTTCTCCTCTAAAAAGAAAAGATTTATGTTTCCCTTAGATGCAAAGTTCATCATTTTTAGAGTTTCGGCTAAAAATTATGAGGAATCACCAAAAATATTATTCCTTCCTTACTGCATCGTGTTTTTATGAGCGTGACGAAGTAAGACTTTTATTTTTATGTCTGTCGTAGTCTTTTTATGAAATACGTCATTTGGTGAAAGAAAAGCCTAGGCAGTACATGAACTGCCGGCACATCATGTAAATTCTTGAGGTTGCACAATCGGCCTAGGCATTTCGTAAGGTCGTCTCGGCACATGATGTTTAAAGTCGTTCTACACGATCTGCCGCAAATTAGATGTTGACTGTTCATGAAGTGACTGATACCCGGCAGATTGTGTTCTGTTGTTTGTCGGAAGCTATGTTGAGCTGTTTATTTTGTTTATAATGGAAATTAAGAGTAAAACAGACTTGTTCAGTGACAAAAAGAGCGAGAGATGGAGATTTAATTAACTTTGCTTTTAGGTTCAGATTTATTTGGGTTTTAGATTGCTAACGAAATTACGAATTACGAATATATAACATGTTAACCTAACCTCAAAATTAATTAAATATTTTTCCCATCCCCTTTAATTTTCTGATGATATGCGTCATTTATTCGGCTTTGTTTCATAGTACTCTTTGTAATGATCACTGAACAAGTCTTTTTCACTCTTACTTTCCATAATAAACAAAACAAATAGGCAGCAAGTACTAGAACACAATCTACCGGTCTAATTTGCGGCAGATCGTGTAAAATGACTTTAAACGTCAAATGCCGAGACGACCACGGCGAAATGTCTAGGCAGATTGTGCAACCTCAAGAATTTGCATTTATGACGGCAGTTCATGTACTGCCTAGGCTTTTCACGACTATGACATGTCTATAATTTATTATGATATAATTTATTATGATATAATTTATTATGATATATTTTATCATATATCTAAAATAGAAAGCATTGTCTCGTTGGATTCATAAAAAACCGCTGCCCAAGGAATTACTACTTCCACATCCAGATTCTCTATCCAAGTCACTCACATCGAAAAAACTGTATGTGGAAATAATTGTTTATGTAACTTTAATAATATAATATTTGAAATCCGCTACCCCAAAAACCCATAAAACGATACCCCACATCGGTAATGGGGTGGGGGTGGTGATAGAGGGGTTGATAGTGGGGGTGGATGAAGTAAAAAAATATTTTGATGCTTCTGGTTCTTGTATATACACTAAATCACAATTTTTTTCATCCCCTTTAATAATGAGGTGGGGGTGGCTAACGCCAAAAATTTTTTTGAGACCTTAGCTTCTCTTGTATATACTAAATACCAATTTTATGGACTCTTACCGGCTTGATCAACCCACCTCACCTCACTACCGATTACCATTTACACCGAATTTACCTTCCAACTCTTCGACGGAACAAGATGAAAATATAATCTAGTTCCAGATCTCGTTAAAGTACATGTGTACCAAATTTCAAGGCAATATATTAAACGGTTCCAGAGTAAACGTGCGCACAAAAAAGTTACAGACAGACCGAAATTTTTTTTCGCTCAAACTTAAAATCTCGACGTTTCATGACATTTTAAGCCTATTTGAACAATAAAAATGTTTAAACATTTTTTTTGTCGTTACTACCACTGGATGTGGAAGTAGAAATGAAGGAGGAATCACCTACAATAGGCTATTTTCAGCAGAACTCTGAAAATACCGCATCTAATAGACCGTGGGATAGTGACAGATTTTTTTAAACGTTTGGTTCCTATCTGGCCTTTTGGGAGCCTTTTGTGTCTGATTTGTACTAACCATTTTCGTGTTTATCAAACGGTTATCCAGGGCCCCTCAGCGGAAAACAAAAAAGAAAATTTCATGAAAATGAGCAATTTCAAACGTTTTGTTCCTATCTGGCGTCAAGTTAGACTTACGTTTTAAAGAAAAACTTCCGACGGAAGCTTATCGCCAGACAAATTCCGTGGGCCGGAAGGCCCGAAATTTCAATCCGAAGTTGTAAGAAAAAATGGTCAAAATCAAACGATTTGGTTCTTATCTGGGAGTTGTATATATAGGTAAATAGATTATAATTATCGCGTTATAACAAACGCCAGACAAATTCTGAGGGCCCAACAGTGAAAAAATTATTGTTCAAGTTGTTAACTATTTCGCGAAAATCAAACGATTTACATTCGTCTGGCATTTGTTTTTTTGTTAATATTAGGCAATAAGTAGTTTCAATTTAAGATTCCCAGACGAATTGGCTGGGCCCCCTGGATAGCCAGACAAAAAGAAAAGCGCGAAAAAAATGCCATTTTTCAAACGATTTATTCCTGTCTGGCATTTGGATTTTAAAAAGATATGTTAATAAATAAGCCATATTTCTAGTCCCAGATAAAAAGCTTGGGCCCAGACGTAGATATGTTAAGCGAAAGTATCGAAAAATCAAAAAACAGTCGTGTAAAAATCGACGCATTTTCAAACGATTTACACTCGTCTGGGATTTGTTTTTTTTAAAAAGATATGTTAATAAACAAACCATATTTCAAGTGCCAGACAAAAATCTGGGGCGCAGCTGTATGCAGATATATCGCAAATTTTGAGGTTCTACAGTTGGCAACTTTTTAATCCTGGCTCCTACGCCAAAAGACTACTCTAGCTAATTTAAATAGAATAAAATTTGCTAAAACTCTTTTTTTAATTTTAGAATTCCGACAAAAATGAAGGTATTAGAGGAGGGCGGGATTTGGGACTTTTTTTTTTCGGGAAAATTTCTCCATTTTGTCACCGTAATTAATCGGTAATTAATTGAAATCGATCTCATATATGATGTTCACTTAATATCATGTACTACTTTGACGTTCCGTTAATCTCGGTCCTTCGAAACAAAGGTTTCTGAGAAAAAATATTTTTTTAGATTTACATACATTATAGGAAAACGTGTAATTTCCTACATTTCTTCGAATATCTCGATAATTATTGTTTTTTTCGGAAAATTTGTAGATAGCTTATGTAAAGAGAATTGATTGAGCTTTCCGACACTTTTTTTATTTTTTCTCTAACATAAAGAGCAAAAGACCAAATATGCGGACGTCTCAAAGCCAACCGCCACCCAGTCTATTAATTAGGGTGAAGACGTACCGTACGCGAGACTAGTTTCTCGATCTGACGTCACAGTGTTTTTCGTGAGGAGTATAGCGAGGATTTCAACTTTAATTATTTGTTGCAAAGTAAGTACTGCGATTTAAGAGCTGATATTCGATGTGACGTGTTTTTATACATAAACACACACTTTAATGAAATACAAAAAAAATGGGCAAGTT
This sequence comes from Rutpela maculata, assembly GCA_936432065.2. Taxonomy (NCBI): domain Eukaryota; kingdom Metazoa; phylum Arthropoda; class Insecta; order Coleoptera; family Cerambycidae; genus Rutpela; species Rutpela maculata. The sequence goes on from OW386285.2 coordinate 48,668,595, forward strand.
CCCCATTAGCAAACGATAAATAAGAATCACCCCGGGACGAGCGGGGAGTATAAAAAGCAGCGTCGCTCGCAAGCAATGCATATCATATATGTTTCTACCACATCACATCTTACGTGTCTTATGTCGCGTGCATTAAAATGAGAGAAGAAATCACTTTTTTGTAGTTGACTACCTACGCCAAGGGAGAATGAAACAGGTACGGATTTACGAGGACTCTCAGTTTCTATGGTGTAGTGCAGAGTTGTAAATTATATATTAATATGTAATAATTTATATTTGTCCTTTTGCTAGTATGTAACTTATTTATTGTAAATATTATTCGATCGAGGGATTATGAATGTGAAAGTGACAGTTATATTGAATCCAGTGATAAAGAAAATCAAATTCCAAATGAGTTTCAAGTGAGAAAAAAAACGGAAAAACGGCATTTCAAGGGCGGATCTGGACCTTGAGCTTGGGGGGGGGGGGGGTAACATAGCCGCGTGTTGAAAATAACAAAAATGTTTTTCCTCGAAAATTAAAATTGATGAGCGGGGGGGAAAAATCTCAAAAAAAAATTATAAACACAACTAAATAGAATATATATTCAAAAATATAAAATAAAATAATACAAATCATGAAATTTTAAAATGAAAGTTGATTGTTTACGGAATCTTGTTACCCCGTTACCCCCCATAAATCCGCGCTTGCGGCATTTAAGTAGTGACGCGAAACAAATTTGTTTAAATGTGTATAATACTCTTTTACAATGACAAGCTAATGAAATGCCAGACGAGTGTGAATCGTTTGAAAATGCATCGATTTTTACACGACTGTTTTTTTATTTTTCGATACTTTCACTCAACATATCTACGGTTGGGCCCAAGCTTTTTGTCTGAGACTTGAAATATGGTTTATTTATTACCATATCTTTTTAAAATCCAAATGTTAGACAGGAATAAATCGTTTGAAAAAATGGCTTTTTTTCGTGCACTTCTTTTAAGATTTAAAATATGTTTGGCCCACGCTTTTGGTCTGGGACTTGAAATATGGTTTATTTATTACCATATCTTTTTAAAATCAAAATGCCAGACAGGAATAAATCGTTTGAAAAAATGGTTTTTTTTTTCGTGCACTTCTTTTAAGATTTAAAATATGTTTGGCCCACGCTTTTTGTCTGGGACTTGAAATATGGTTTAGTTATTACCATATCTTTTTAAGATCCAAATGCCAGACAGGAATAAATCATTTGAAAAAATGGCTTTTTTTCGTGCACTTCTTTTAAGATTTAAAATATTTTTGGCCCACTAAAAATGTCTGTGAATGATACAATACATTTTCGTTTTGGTTAATTTTTACAGAAAAAATCATTTCACATGAGAACCAATCGTTTGATTTTCGCGAAATAGTTGACAACTTGAACAATAACTTTTTCACTGTTGGGCCCTAGGAATTTGTCTGGCGTTTGTTATATCGCGATAATTATAATCTATTTACCTATATATACAATTCCCAGATAAGAACCAAATCGTTTGATTTTGACCATTTTTTCTTACAACTTCGCATTGAAATTTCGGGCCTTCCGGCCAGTGGCGGCTCGTCAGGGGAGGCAGGGGAGGCTGAGCCTCCCTTTGGAAGAAGCAACATATCTTGCAATCTTCCAAATTAATATCTTTTACTTGTAGAAATTTCTACTTAGGTATATCTCAATTTTCAATATTGTTTATTGTTTATAGTTCATTAATTAATTTTCAGTGTATAAAAAAGTTCTGCATTTCCTTTCCACAAACATACCTATAACGTCACAGTCCGGATTGTCTTTTTATGCATATTTCCCGGGCGACCCGGTCTTTCATTGAATGAACAGAGCGCTTCGCTTGAGGCTTATACGAAATAGCTTCCAACTTCAAGGCATTTAGTTTTAACATAAATGACCTTGCATTACTTTTGCGTTGTCTAGCAACACTTCAAATAAGACAAGCTAGGCCGCTAGCCTCAGTCCTCAGTTCTTTATAGCGCATGTGCAGTTCAGGAGTTCAGGCACAGTATAGAGAAGACAAGTACTTTCACTCGCAGCGGTCCCTTTGATATTTGTTGTACTCGATTTTATTTGGTTCAGGTGATTCACAGGAAAACGAACTGTCAGTGGTAATTTGTCGTTTAGCCGGTTAAGATCAACTTGACATTAAAATACATAAAACATTTGATAGGCGGGCTAGAAATGAGTGCTCTAGGTGAAAATATTCCCAACAACATCTCTTGTTGTCCAGACGTGGTGGATTATTTGTTATTAAATGGATTTTCTACTCTTACTTACGACGAAAAGGTAAGAATTAAAAGAATTGCTAGGCCTACACCAGCAATGCCTTCGTTAGTTTTTAAAAGTGGAAAACAAAACAGAGGGTTTTGTGATAACAATTATAAAAAAATCGAGTGGTTAACGGCATCAACAGTTAGAAACAAATTATATTGTTGGAGATGTTTATTATTCACTAATGATCAATCCTCAATTTGGGGCAGGACCGGGTTTAATAATTTGAAAAATTTGTCGCGAGGTTTACAAAAGCACGAAAAATCCCAGGAGCACATTTCATCTTGCGTTAAATTCGAAATATTTGGTAAACAAAATATTGTAAATTATTTGGAATCTGCACATAAGAGAGAAATAGAAAATTTTAATGAAAAGGTCCGTGAAAATAGGGAAATATTAAAGAGATTAATTGATGCCGTTATATATTTATCTTCGCAAGAAAATTCTTTCCGAGGGCATGACGAAAAACGCGATTCGTGCAATAAAGGAAATTTCAAAGAGCTAATAGATTTTTTAAAAATGTATGATCCAAAATTAGAGAACTTTTTGAATAACGCCACTATTTTTTCCGGAACATCTAAATCAATTCAAAATGATCTAATTGAGAGTGTTAGCTCGATTATTAAAGGCAAAATTTATGAAGAACTATATAATTGCGAATTTTTCTCGTGGCAAATTGACGAAACGACGGACATTACCTGTAAATCTCAACTTTCCGTAATTTTTAGATATGTAATGCACGGCGAAGTTATTGAAAGGTTTGTTGGTTTTCTTGATGTGAGTAGTGGAAGAAACGCGGAGAGTTTATTTAAATTATTAATCGACGAATTTGGTAAATTTGATTTGAAAAATAAATTAATAGCACAAACCTATGACGGCGCTGCAGTTATGTCAGGGCATCTTAATGGACTCCAAACAAAAATAAAAGATATTGCTCCTCAAGCTTACTTCATTCACTGTTATGCACATCAATTAAATTTAGTTCTGAGTAAAGCATGTAACGGAATTAAAGAAGTTAGAATATTTTTTTCAAATATTACTGGTTTTTCGTCATTTTTTTCAAAATCTACCAAAAGAACTGATGTTTTAAATACAATTAATATGAAACATAGAATTCCGACAAACGCTCCCACTCGTTGGAATTTTTCATCTAGAGTTGTTTTCACTGTTGACAAATACAGGAAAGAACTTATTGACGTTTTTAATTTTATTTCGGAAAGTGAAGATTTTTTAAATGACGCTCAGACTTTAAGAGCAGCTTACGGATTAAAATCGTTATTGTTGGATAAAAATTTCATATTTTTTCTAAAAGCTTTTAACATGATTTTTGAGCAAACTGATGTTGTTTTCCAAATTTTACAGAATAAACTAACTGATATAACATATTCTAAAAATAGACTTAAGTCACTTATATCTAAATTAAAAGAATTTCGCAATAACGAAATACATTTCAATACTTTATACAATATTTTTTTAGAAAATACTGAAAACGTAGATGATGAGCCAGGGCCACAATTTAAAAAAAGAAAGACAACATATAACTTTGACAGGGCAGATATACATTACAAACAAATTTTTATAGAAATTTTAGACACCATTATAGTCTAAATTGAAATTAGATTTTCTGATTTAAATACTTTGCAATGTTACGATTTAGTAAATCCTAATAATTTTACAGCGTTTTCTAAATCATTCCCTACCAGTCTAATGGAGAAATTAATGGACCATTATCCTTTTTTTGACCGTATTTCGTTAAAAAATGAACTATGCGTGTTGTATTCTGACCAGCAACTTTTAGCAAATCCAAAATCATCTCAAGAAATGCTTACTTATATATATAATAATAATTTAAAAAGCTGTCTACCCGAACTGTACAAACGTTTATCATTAGTGTCAACAATTCCAGTAACCTCAGCTTCTGTAGAACGATCATTTTCAGCACTTAAACGCATAAAAACATTTACTAGAAACAAAATAAGTCAAGACCGCCTCTCAAATGTATCGCTTATTTCAATAGAAAAACATTTTTTGTCAGAATTGAAGAAACACGATTCATTTTATGATGAAGTAATCAACCATTTTGCTAGTTCCGAAAATCGCAGGTTACCACTCATTTATAAAAATATTTAGGCTTTACACCAAAGATTAATATAGTTGTTATTTTAGAAAAAATATTTATTTGCGTTATTTATTTTTTAGGAAATATTTTTTAATTCTTCCGCGGTTATATTTTTTTATATAACTTCTTTCTCAAAGCTATTTTAATTTTTATTAAAAGTTATAATTTTACACTCTGGCAGTGATAATGAATACAATTTTTGTTTGTAGGAAAATACTTTAATTTTTTTTCCAAAACTATTTTGATTTTTATTAAAAGTTATAACTTAATTATAAGTGGGATAGTAGGGCTCCTTTGGATACCGATACTCGAGGCGTAGGAACGGAAATTTCATGAGAATGATTTTTTCGTCTCATTATATTTTCTATTTCCTTTTCTTTTTATTCTTTTATTCTCTCAAGTCGTGAATCGGTATCCTGGCGAACAACCCACGACAAAAAAATGTAACGCGCCGTTGTACTACCTCGAGGGTGGTGGGGAAATGTACAAATTGTAATCATATTGCAAGTTAATTGTCTTTCAAAATATCAAGCCTCCTCTGCAGAAAATATCACGAGCCGCCACTGCTTCCGGCCCACGGAATTTGTCTGGCGATAAGCTTCCGTCGGATGTTTTTCTTTAAAACGTAAGTCTAACTTGACGCCAGATAGGAACAAAACGTTTGAAATTCCTTATTTTCATGAAATTTTCTTTTCTGTTTTCCGCTGAGGGGCCCTGGATAACCGTTTGATAAACACGAAAATGGTTAGTACAAATCAGGCACAAAAGGCTCCCAAAAGGCCAGATAGGAACCAAACGTTTAAAAAAATCTGTCACTATCCCACGGTCTATAATAGAAGCATAAATCAGAATAAAACGTAAAAATTATTTTCTGGATCCTTGTAAAACAAACGTCTAGAATAGAAATACCAATTACTATGTTCCTAGGACTTGGTTTTACTTCCACATCCAATGTCTGTTTGTCGGTCTGTCTGTCTGTAACTTTTTTGTGCGCACGTTTACTCTGGAACCGTTTAAGATACTGACTTGAAATTTGGAGCACGTATGTACTTTAACAAGATCTGGAACTAGATTATATTTTCATCTTGTTCCGTCGAAGGGTTGGGGGGTAAATTGGGGTAAATAGGTAAATAAAGCAGGTAAGAGTCCATACAGTTGGTATTTAGTATATAAAAGGGAAGCTAAGGTCTCAAAAAATTTTTTGGCATTAGCCACCCTCATTACCGCCTCCACCCCATTATTAAAGGGGATGAAAAGTGATTTATTGCGTTTACAAGAACCAAAAACATCAAATTTTTTTTTACTTCATCCACCCCCATTATCACCACTCTATCACCACTCCCACCTCACTACCGATGTGGGGTATCGTTTTATGGGTTTTTGGAGTAGAGTTGGGGAGTTTGTTATATTATTAAAGTTCCATAAACAATTATTTCCAAATACAAATTTTTTCTTTGTGAGAGATTTTGATAGAAAATCTGGATGTGGAAGTAGTGATTCGTTGGGCAGCGGCTTTTTGCTTTAATATGCTATGAATTTTAATATATACAATTTTCGCTAACCATAATTTTCAGATTATTGTATAGATATTACTTCCACATCCAGTGGAAGTTTTTAGAGAATTTTCGGGACCTTATGGACACCCATCCTATGTCGGATGTATAATGTTACTGCATAAAATATCCTACTTATTAAGCTTATTAAAACTGCCCAAACTGATAATATAGTTCTGTATTGTGTAGGGCCAAACAAATAATAACACAAAATTATGTAGCTACAATAAGTATACATTGAAGAATTATTGAATTAATGAATGAAATTAAACCATTCGCGTGACTTATCTGTAGGTAAAATTGATAATAATTTTAGACCCCAAAGAGCAGCTTATTTAATTTCATTAATACTATTGCAAAATTAATTAATGCTATCTTCTATATAGAGTGACCCAATTAAAACAGTCTAACCTAAACAAATTTATCAAATATTTTATTCGTACTACTCATCCACCGAGTCATTTTTAAGAGGGGTTCAAACAAAAGCTGGCTAGTATTAAGGGTGGATAAACAGTGCCTCAGGCGATTTTTTTTTCAAAGGGCCTATTGAATGGTATTTTAGAACCACACCTATATGAGCAATTAACTCCGCAGAAAATATTTCCCAAGTTTCAAAGGAATTATACATATACTATTAGTAAAGATTAGAGAATATTATTCAGGCATTAAACAAATCACAACTTACACACATTTTTATTTGAGTGTGATATTACCTACTTTCTGTATGAAAGCAAATAAATAAAAAAAATACTATTAGTAAAATTATAAACCATAGGATATTTGAAAAAATTGTATTATTTATCTGCAACCAGAGCTGGGCCGAGTACCGCACTAAAGTACTCACGAGTACTTCAGAACGAGTACCTTCAAAAAGTACTTGTGAAAACTTGAGTACGAGTACTTGTTTTTGAAGTATTCTAAAAAATAAGTACTTTTGCAAAATTTGGAGAGTACTCTTCTAAAAATGAGTAACGAGTACGAGTACTTCGAAAGTACCAAATTCAAATAGGTAATAGACAAAAAATTAGAATATCACTTACACCATTATCAGTAAATAAAAGTAGATTGGCATTTTACCTGCATTTTTAATAATAATAATAAAAGATCTTTATTGGTCATACAAGTAAACAACACAAATATAACCAAAAGACCATCGACTGAGGTCCTTCAGCCTGTCATTACGTCATTTAATATATATTGCAAAAATTAAATATAGTGAAAAGTAAGATCAATTTCAGTGTAAAAAAAAAGAACATTTCATAATACAATAGGAAAAAAAGGATATTTCATATTACAATTTAAAGTATAAAGTATATGATGATTGAAAGCAAAAATACAAATAGAAGAATATCAAAGAGAAAATGTTTAATTAGCTACTTGCAAGGAAATCAAAATTTCTTGAATAGTTCTCTCGGGGAAATGACACCTTGGCCTCTGAACTCTTCGTGATCTCAGGAGAGGATTTATAATCTCTAAATTTTGAGGACTTTGTGCGAATCTCTGGGAAAGCATATTTAGTCTCTCCTGGATAGGATTGACTTTCAATTTGGTATAAAGATAATTATTAGAAGGCTTGTGGAGTGAATTCCTCGGATGGCGCATCTTCGTAATTAGTCTCAAAGCGAAGGTTTCAGCAACTCGGATGTTTTTTGTGATTGATTTACTGCAGTTCAGGTATAAAGTATGTCCATAATCTAAAAGAGGGCGGCAAATGGATTTATATATGTTGGCTGCATCTTTAATTAATTGTTAATTAAAAAATCACGCCATAATGACTGAAATGGTTTTTCCGGCTTTTTATTATGACGTCTTTACACTTTTCAACTTCAGTCACACAATATATCATATAAAAATTTCTGCCACCAGCTCCCTAGCTATAACGTGATACATGAATCACCACAACTTTTTGATTTTTTTTTTTTTCATCAAAAGTCTCAATGGGCACGAGTCCCAAAAATACACCCATCTACCCTTTACCCAGACTTTATAACATTTTTAAAAAAGGAGGAGGCTATCAATTCGACCCGTATGTTTTTGTTTTTTTTATATTTGTTCAATGATTACTCTGGCGTAACTTAAGCGACTTCTGTCAAACCTGCTGCAAACCGTAGGCTATGGTCCGGCGGCGGTCACACACTAAATGTATCAAGCTATGTACATCTAATGTAAAGTGAACAAAAATTTTAAACAATTTTTTATATTACGAGCATATTCGCAGATTTGGCGGAGTCGCCGGTGATATCAATTAAAAATTTAGTTCTCTTTATAATTTAGACGTGGTGGATAAAGTAAAAAAATATTTTGAGGTTTCTGGTTCTTGTACACACTAAATCACATTTTTTTTCATCCCCTTTAATAATGGGGTGGGGGTGGTAATGGGGGTGGCTAATGCCAAAATTTTTTTTGAGACCTTAGCTTCTCTTGTCTATACTAAATATCAATTTTATGAACTCTTACCTGCTTGATTTACCTATTTACTCCAAATTTACCCCAATTTACCCCCCAACCCTTCCACGGAACAAGATGAAAATATAATCTAGTTCTAGATCTCGTTAAAGTACATATGTGACCAAATTTCAAGTCAATATCTCAAACGGTTCCAGAGTAAACGTGCGCACAAAAAAGTTACAGACCGACAGACAGACCGACAGACAGACATTTTTTTTTCGCTCAAACTTGACATCTCGACGTTTCATGACATTCTAAGCCTATTTGAACAATAAAAATTTTTAAAAATTTTTTTGTCGTTACTATACTTCCACTGGATGTGGAAGTAAAACTAAAGAAGTTAATAATAATGGTGCAAGTAGAAGTGACTTAGTGTATGAAGATAGTGAGGTGCCTGAAAAACAAGACAGTGAGAATTTTTACGACTCGCAAGATTTCTGTGTGACAGGATTTCTTGTATAAAGGTAGACATTCAACACAAGTATTTAAACCAAGAAATAGAAATTCTCAGAAATCTAGTCCTGCATCTAGAAAAGAGAATAGTTGACCAAGAGGAAATAATACGATTACTTAAGTTAAACAATAACAAATCAAGTAATATTAACAATAAAATTTATTCCCATACCTCAAACCCAGAGCCATCTACAAGCAGTATTCGTAGTATGACGGAAATTAAGAATAAAACAGTGACTAGCGATAAGCCAGCAACTGATAATAATCAAAACCATGTTCTTCACGCCAGTTACTAAAAGTGAAATTGAACTCATTATCAAGAAATTACCAAATAAAAAAAGTACAGGCCTGGATGAAATACCAGTAAAATTAATAAAAGAATGCAGTAGCGAAATAGCAGAAGCCCTAGCTGATTTAATTAATTTGTCAATTTCAACCGGAAAGTTTCCTGACTCAAAAAAAGCTGCGGTTATTCCGTTGTTTAAAAAAGGTGACCGGACTGATATCGAAAATTATCGTCCTATATCGTTGTTGAGTATTTTCTCCAAAATCTTTGAAAAAGTTGTCTACAATAGAATTTTAATGTTTCTAAATGAGAACAATATTTTTACAAGCTCCCAACATGGCTTCAGACCAGGGTTTTCAACTGAGTCGGGCACTGTTGATTTAATTCAACATGTAATTAGTAAAATGGATGAAAATCATAACGTAGTAGCTGTCCTGTTTGATCTCGCAAAGGCGTTTGACACCATTGACAAAACCTTTGTATGCGAAAAAATGTATGACATGGGCTTACATGGGCCTATAAATAACTGGATAAAATCTTTTTTATCGCAAAAAAAAATGAATGTTAAGATTAAAGATATTGAGTCTGATATGTATGATATAAATATTGGAACTCCCCAGGGGAGCGTATTGGGACCACTAATTTTTCTTTTATTCGTAAACGATCTCCCTAATTATATAACTCATGGTAAAGTTTTCATGTATGCGAATGACACTACGATTGTAGTGTCTGATGCAAATCCTGTAATTCTTAAGAATAAAATTAATGAACTCTTGCAAGAATTTAGCGATTGGTGTAATAAAAACCGTCTAATAATTAACTATCCTAAAACAACTTGCATAGAATTTAAAAATCGGCACAGGATTTCGGATAACAATTACACCTTCTCATTTAATAAACACGTTATCAAAACTGTAAACTCAGTCTCTTTTCTGGGTATAACCCTAGACAGTAATTTAAATTGGAGTCGCCATATCGAAATACTGTCTGCAAAACTAAATAAAAGCTTTTATGTAATAAGCTCTCTAAAAAATTCCTTAAATAATCATGCTTTGCTAAACGTGTACTACGCTTTCCTTTACTCGCCTATTTCATACAACATTATAGTGTGGGGACAATCAAGTGACATTGCCAGAATATTTATACTCCAGAAAAGGATACTTAGGCTTATATTTAATGTTGGGTATAATCAATCATGCCGTGAAGTATTTAAAAAGAACAAAATTCTTACTGTGACATCTATATATCTGTTAAAACTATTGACATATATTCATGCAAATAAAAACAAATTTATGCATAATGGTGATTTCCACAATTATCTCACTAGAGGAAGAAATTTAATTTATTTAAGTAAACATAAACGAATTTTATAAAAAGTCACCTATTCACTCTGGTTGTCGTGTCTATAATCTTCTACCGAACGAAATAAAAGATCGCATATCTTTAGTCAGTTTTAAGAACGGTTTAAAAAAACTTCTGACAAGTAATTCATTTTATTCCATTAATGAGTTCATACTTTTTTACAGACCAAATTCGACTCGTAATTTAAATGTATGTTATGTGTTTTTTTATTCGATTTAAATGATGTATGTCCGTTTTACCTTTTAGCTACATATATACGTTTTTTATTGTATTGTATTGTATCCTTATAAATAGTGAGGTACTTTGTACATTAATGTATTTACACTTTTATTTTTTTGTTTTTCATTTTTAAGCCATTGATATGGCTACTGACATGTCTTATCTATAATTATGTATTATAGCTCAAAGATCAATAAAGATATTTCTATTTCTATTCTATTTATATTATTCAGCAAAATTCATATTTTTTTAGGTTATCTAGTTTTTCCCTTGAAAAGTACAGTTTCTTCGACATAAATATTAATAAACTTAAATATTTCTTCAAATTTATGTACAGTTGTAGTTTAAATCACTTTTTTTTTTTTCAGGAAACATGAGTGACATTTAGGTCAAGCATATTGCAATGTATGGAACATTTGGGAAGCACTAAAAATGTAAAAATTCTGTGTGTGTATGAAGGGGAATATGTTTTAAATGCAGGACATATTATTTTGTGTGGTACAACCCATATTTAACACAAAACTTAATAAATGTGTATGCTCCATGTTTACAAACAAGTGTCAGATCAAATACCCATGAAATTAGTGGTACATTGAATATAGGTAACTGAAAAGATATTTATTAATTCTTTAAGTAAAAAAAACAGTATTTTGTAAAATATGAAATAGAAATATTCGGGGGTAAACCATAATAGTGCATGGTGCAATAGTATATATTACTTTTATAAATATGCTGAAATTGCATATATTTACTTATTTCAAAAATTCACTTACAATGTGTGATTGTTCAGGCCATTATTATTGCTACTCGGGCCACGATTATTTGCACCAGCTTTTTCCCTCTCAATGCCTGGTCAAAGGTGTCTACATCAAAGAGGATATGCTTTGAAAATTGTCGTGCCAACTCAACTTTCACGAGTTGTCCCTGCAATCTACAAAGGATACCGACTAGGTTGGCTCCAGCAAATTGTATCTTGTGTAGCTCCTTTAAACGCTATCATATTTTTAATAACTTAGTATCTCAGTTTATCATTATTTACTTATTGTTGATATCATCGTACACTAAAGAGACAATGACAGAAAGGCCCATAATTAGTTTGACTATAGACCACCAGGTGGCGTACTCCTTATTTTCAGACGCTTATTGGTTTGCGATCGTTTGCGAAGATATGCGATTGTGATTTTTTCGTTTGTGACGAAATAGTTTTTGAGAAACCCACTCGGAACCCCAAACAACCCCAAATCCGGAACATTGGAATTTCGAAAAAATTCTTCTTGCCATCGTTTGCGAACGTTTGCGATCACTTTATTTTCGTTTGCGACGTTGAGGTTTCCCAGAAAAATCCAATAATAATAATACATCCCAGCACTCCAACATTGGAATTTTCAAAAAATTCTTATATGCGACAGTGATTTTTTTCGTTTGCGACGCAATAGTTTTTGAGAATCCCACTCGAAACCCCAAACAATCCCAAATCCGGAACATTGAAATTTCCAAAAAATTCTTTTTGCGATCGTTTGCGATATTTTCGTTTGCGACGTTGCCGTTTCCCAGAAAAATCCAATAATAATAATACATCCCAGTACTTCTACATTGGAATTTTAAAAAAATTCTTTTTGCGATCGTTTGCGAAGATATGCGATTGTGATTTTTTCGTTTGCGACGCAATAGTTTTTGAGAATCACAAACAACCCCAAATCCGGAACATTGGAATTTCGAAAAAATTATTTTTGCGATCACATTATTTCCGTTTGTGACGTTGCCATTTTCCAGAAAAGTCCAACAATAATACATCCTAGCACCCCAGGACTGGAATTTCGAAAAAATTCTGTTTGAGATCACACTGTTTTAGTTTCCGACATTGCGGTTGCAAAGGCAAAGAGCAATAATAATACATACCAGCACTTTAAAGTTAGAATGTTCGAATAATGCACTCAAAGAAAATGAAGGTAAATTCAACCAAAAAGAGCATATGAAATCGCGCCTATCTAGTTTCATAGTTAAATCAATCAGTAAAGAATAGTCATACAACTTTATTTGTTTTCGTAAACAAATAGTAGTTTAATAATCATATCTTCTTGTAACAAATTAAATAGTACAATGACATTTTTTTATGTTCACTAACCATTTTCAATTTGGTCTACAATTAAATAGTACAACGATGTTTTTTTGTTCACCAACTAATTTTTAGGTTGATCTACACTTTATTGTATGATGAAGTTTTTTTTGGTTAGCCAAAATCTCAGTATTGAGACATCAGACCACCCAAACCAAAGATTAGAGATCGTTTATAAGATCCATCCAAATATATCGATGATCCCTGAGAGAATTTGAACACTGCAATCATGTTATTAATTTTCTATAAATTCATAACAGTGTAAGATAATGCATAATTGATTATTGTCAGTGATTTGTATGTGGCGTCATCTGGGAATAATTTCTGTAATAGACTACGTGGTAAGCAATCAAATTTTATGGTAATTCTTTTAGAACTTCTAGAAGACGACAATAATATTGTCTACCAAGTACAATAGTACAGCGAACTAATACTGGGTTAGAATTACAATTCGATAATAGTTAAAAATAAAATATACTATTATCTAGTTTAATTTGACAGAATTCAACAAAATAATAGTCAGACGAACAAAATAATAGTCTTATTCATCTATTTTTTAAGTTAATGTTTGTTTTGTTGTACGACAACTTTTCATTAATTAAAATAACAATCACCTTTTGTTTAAAAATACCATCAATATAGTTTGGTTTAACAAAATTAACGATATTGTTAGTTAACCATTTTTTTTTGTTGAATTTACCCATACTATTTCTTTGAGTGTGGTTCTGAGATTGTTTTCGAATGAATGCGATTGCGTTGTTATCGTCTGCGGTTTGATCTCATTTGTCCACTGATCCAATGGTGTACTGCCAAGAACTGCGATGCAAAAGTGATTTCGCATACCTGCCTACTCTATTTTTTGCGCTAGTATTTTCATTATAGTTTTAGCAAAACATTTTAGCATAATAGGTATATTTATACTTTACGAAGTTCTTTTAATACCTTTATATTTATTTAAAGAACGCGTTCGACGAAAATGTTTTGTTCCATGGATCAAAGTTCAGGTGGAAATGAGAAACGAAACAATAATGTCAATGGAATTTTACTTATATTAAATAAATAAATAAATAAACAAATGCATAAATGAATAAGTGAATAAAAAATAAAGTAAAACTACAATGTGCTTTTAATATAAAAAATAACCTAAGGAATAATTCTTATTTTTGAAGTACTATTTGTCAAACGGCACACTCTCGGCTCAATGTAATTGGTTTGACGAGTAGAATACGATAGGCAACGTGACGAAGACTAAAAAAACAAAAATAGTTTTAAAAAAAACTTTTTAAAAACAATGGTTTTCTTTTAAAACCAAATTGCACTAAAAAGTAGAAAATAATTTCAACTTTCTAAATAGAAAACCTTTTGGCGCTCATAAAATGTAAATGTAAATCAAAATGATTAGAGGAAGTAATATATATTTTGAATATTTTATTTCATATACTATACCTCAAGGTGGTGTGGAAACGAGTATTGAACATTGAGCTATGCGTAGCAGACAATTAAAATCAACTATATTTGAGGATTTTCAGGTATGAAAACAAATTTTGTCTCAACACAAAAATACTGCTTCATAAAAGTCGCACTAAATTGAGAAATTACAAAAAATCATAATTATGTCAAGAATGCTCGACTTCGATCGGCTGCTGCACCGAAACTATTCAGTTTAACGAAAAAAATGTGTAGGACATATTTTGTAGAAAATTATATACTCCTTTATTTTCATAAGAACATTTTTTGTCGTATGAGGCACCCGAAGTGAGATATTTTAAAGAAACTGTCTTTGTGCGCCATTTTTTCAATATGGAGACGCCGGCGTGGCGGCTGAGATCACATTTTGCATTTTTTCTTATTTCATTCAGGGCATCGAAATATACAAATTCCAAAAGTTTCAAAACTCTCACACTTATTCGGACTAAACCCCATCCCACGTTTTATGCTCTCACCGCTCACAGTAGGCTAGAACCAACTTTAAATGAAATATGCATGCACTCTCTCAATTCCTACGGAAAATGGTAGCTTTATCTGCCCTGAAACAATTCCCGTAAACCCTGAAATCATTCCCTTGGCTGTTTTCTAGAAAATTCATTTTTAATAATTTTTTTTGAAAACTAATTTTTTGCATTGGTAAAAAGTAAAATTAAACATTCCAATTCAAATTTAAACTTAAAGCAAGTTTGGAGAAATAACATACAAGAAACCTTCATGCTCGACAGCCCCAGACGTTTTGATAATAATCGGGTTCTATAAACTTTCCAAGTAGGTAGTTAATTTAGACAAAATCATTAGATCTATTCCTACATTATTTTGAATGACAGCAATTTTGGTCTACCAATACATCCGTAACCAATGAATAACAGTACTATTTGCGTAACTGAATTTGCTAGGGAAATCCGAACGTCTCTACTGGCCGTCTGAGTAGACTTTCCATTCTCGAAGGATTACGTAGTGGATGTAAGCACGTGTCGTTCACGTATATAGTTCGCGACGATCATTTCGTTCAGTCAGATAATAGGTGAGAATGAGAACCGGCGATGGGCCGATGAAGACAACCCACAGAAGAGACATGACGATCACCGAACCACCTACCCACCATCCTGCAGGTACCTGACAAACACCCTTCAGTACCCGTAGTCACCTAGTCACCTAGCTCTGTGCAGACCAAAAGTGCTACCAAAGCACTTAGGTCTGCACATCCTCGAGCTACATAGCTCATCCTACCTAACCGATGATCCGAATGGCAGGATGTCAATTGATATTTTGCGCACCGGTAGTCAATCCCAGCCAAAAATATCCTAAAGTTTCCGAATATACAGATGACTACCCCCAGGGGCGACAAGCTGGCGAAGAAAGATCATCGAGACGGAAGATAAAGACCTTAACCAGCAAGGTCCAACAAGCCAAGACCCGGGGAGGTATACCGAAATCATTCACACCGCTCACATTTGTGAGTGGGGTTGATGTAAAGTAAGCTCGCCCCACCCCGCACGTGGCCGGTCCAGGTCTACAGCGATGTACTAGGGTAAAGAGCACTAGTCCTGCTCGACCCTAGACATCCGAGACCGTCATTACTGCCAAAGAATATTGTGACCATGATTGAAATCAAAGATCATGAAAAACGCACGATGAAAATAGATATTGTCTTTGTCAATTGTGTAAACGGGAGAATCCGGGATTGAAGAAGGTAACTGATACTTAACTGATAGGTTGTTTGAAATATGACCGGGTATTCAGAGACTTTAAAAATGTAGTAGATTCTTGTTTTTATTAATGCAAAAAATCAATTTTCAAAAAAAAAATTAAAAATCAATTTTCAAAAAAAAAAATTTTAAATAAATTTTCTAGAAAACGGCCAAGGGAATAATTTCGGGGTTTACGGGAATTGTTCCAGGACAGATCAAGCTACCATTTCCCGTAGGAATTGAGAGAGTGCATGCATATTTCATTTAAAGTTGGTTCTAGCCTACTGTGCGCTGTATTATAACCGCAGTAATTTTTTTTCTTATAAATTTTTGGCCCGTGTGCAACTTACTTACCCCTTTCCTACCTGTCAGCAACTTCACATTTCGATTACGTAATTCACAATGTCTTATTCTATAAATTTTTAAGCGTAACCGCGATGATTCTTGTTAAAAAAAGTCAACTTTCACCGCTCTCACCCGTGCCCCTCCCCGCTCGAGCTGTCAGCAAATTCCCAAATCAGGGTTCTCCCTTAGTGTACGACGTATTGTTACGGAAACTTTTCATGACCCGAGTCATACCGAAATTTCCTGCCCAGCTCTCCTATAATGTAAATTTTCGATTTTAGACCTATTGCAGTAACCTCCAAATTGTAATGGGCGAAGAGGTTAAAAATGATAGTACTATGAAGATACTATAAGGTATAAGTATAAGGTAATAGTCAACCCAGTTTCAAATATTGATAAAAATATACATTGCCTCGTATAGAGGAAATGTTTGCATTATTAGTGAGATTATTAGGTTTATAAAAATAGATTTATCACATGCATATTGACAGGCAGAATTAAATAATAAATCAAAGTTATTGACCACGATTAGTACCGCACACAGGTTTATTTGTACCAGCAGGGTATTTAGAGTAATAAAAAAGGTTAGAAAACAATGTCACAATAGTGATTTTTTTTAAAAACCGCCACCTATGTATATGTAGGTTATAAAGTAGACTGGGACAAGTTACATACATGCGACGATAAAACTGACGTGATTAAAAATGCACCAGTGTCGACAAACGTTTCATAATGTTAATCTTTTTTAGGTTTTGTGGATTTCTATAATTTTATACTAAATGCTTCCAAAGTTCTTCAACCTCTTTATAAATCGTTACAAAAAATTCACAATTGATTTGGAAGAACGAGTGTAACGAAGCGTTTAATGAAGTTAAATTAATTTTAAGTTCTGCTAGTGTTTTAGTACATTATAATTCTAACTCATCATGTAATGATACTATGAAAGAGATACTTATCAACTAGTTCAGCGGTCAATTTTTATTTCAGATGTAAACTAAAATTACCTTAACCGAAATGTTTAGAAGCTCGATGAAATAAAAAATTACGACTCTTGGTTGGTCCAGACAAAAGAGCCAAAAATGTGAAGAAATTGTAAATTACTTTTTCGTTTAACTCGCTCTAACTGAAAAACGGTACAACGAATTAATCTCAAATTTTTACCGAGTTATGACTCCATATTTGTTAACAAAATTTGTTAATATGCAGGTTAATAGATGTAGAAAATATGATTTTTTTTCTAAGGCTATGTCGATAAACTGAAAATTTACAGGTGCGAATATAACAAGCGAGACTTTGCTATCTTTCAAAATAGATACTAAGTATATCAAGGTCATATGAAAGGATGGAGCTAACTTTTTTATCTGAAACTTTTTTTTCTAAAAAATTGCAATTAATATACGAAATGCTCTCGCGGACGATACAGCGCAGAGAATTCATAAAAACTATGTTCGTTAGAGTGTCGTTTAATGAAATCGAATTCAGGTTTTCTTGCAGGGTCAAAAATGAAAGAAATTTTTGAGCAAATCAATGGAGTCATTAAATATTTGCAATAATTACATGAGATAACACATTTATATGTCACCCGCTATTAAATTAAGTCATACTACGAAAACGCTAAAACATTAAAGAATCCGGTAATTTATCCCGAAAAAAAAAAGTTTGTTAAAATTACTAAATAATAGAATAAGTATTTTTCCTTCTTGACTCTATTTTCCTGAATATTAGATAAATGCACTGTTTCATAATTAAATTAATTAAAGTAGTAATTATTTATTTACTACTACTTATTGTGTTTAATTAAATGAATTAAAATTTGATATTAAATAAAAACAAAACAAAATAGCGACCTCGATACCAACTAATATACTAATAGCTTATAACTCGATGAAAAATTAATGGTTCAAAAGATCATACGTGCTTGAATCAATTATTTTAGAGGTATTTTCACTAACATTTAAACCCACAGCGGCCTTATTGCAAAATGAAAAACCGCTGCCCAAGGAATCACTACTTCCACATCCAGATTCTCTATCCAAGTTACTCACAACGAAAAAACTTTGTATGTGAAAATAATTGTTTATGGAACTTTAATAATATAATATTTGAAATCTTCTACCCCAAAAACCCATAAAACAGCCGAAGAATGACCGAGAGCAGATGAACAAAACTAGTAACCGATTGAAGGCTCGTTATGATCAGAATGCCAGTGCAGGGGGATTCAAGGTGGGGGATCTGGTTTGGCTGTACAACCCACAGCGGAAGGAATGGAGATCCCCGAAACTTCAACCTCCTTGGGATGGACCGTATACTGTTATTACCCGAATTAATGAAAACCCATAAAACGATACCCCACATCGATAGTGGGGTGAGGGTGGTGATATGGGGGTGGTAGTGGGGGGTGGACGAAGTAAAAAAATATTTTGAGGTTTCTGGTTCCTGTACATACACTAAATCACAATTTCTTTTCATCCCCTTTAATAAGGAGGTGGGGGTGGTAATGGGGGTGGCTAATGCCATTTTTTTTTTGAGACCTTAGCTTCTCTTGTATATACTAAATACCAATTTCGTGGACTCTTAACTGCTTGATTTACCCATCTACCCCAAATTTACCCCAATTTACACCCCAACCCTTCGACGGAACAAGATGAAAATATAATCTAGTTCTAGATCTCGTTAAAGTACATATGTGTACCAAATTTCAAGTCAATATCTTAAACGGTTCCAACATGCGCATAAAAAAAGTTACAGACAGACAGACGGACCGACAGACGGACCGACAGACAGACGGACCGACAGACAGACGGACCGACAGACAGACGGACCGACAGACAGACGGACCGACAGACAGACCGACAGACAGAAATTTTTTTTCGCTCAAACTTAAAATCTCGACGTTTCATGACATTTTAAGCCTATTTGGACAATAAAAATTTTTAAAAATTTTTTTGTCGTTACTATCCTTCCACTGGACGTGGAAGTAAAAATGCTGACAAATGTAGTCTTTGAATTCTATGATATTAAAAAGTAAAATATCTGCCTGCCAACTTCAGCTTTTTAGGTCTGATAGTTTTCGATGTATTTTTAGGTAGACATCGGGCCGCGGGCTTGATTTGAAAGTGACTAAAGAGTGACGCTATGCGCACAGCAGGTCAAAAACTGGTACTCATACCGTAGTATAGTAACTAGAGGTTTTAACTTCGGAATAATGTCATATTGAACGGATTTCGTTCATTTCTGGCATTATAATAGTAAATGCTTCACAGAAAAGTTTCTATATTGTGCGGGGGCTTGCTAATTTATAGGGGGTGGACGTCACCCCCTCTCAGGGAGTAGCACTTAAAAAATATATATATTTATCGGAGTTGAACCATCAAATTTTAAGAAGAAAAGGTTCTATGCAATTTTTCACATAAATTGATAGTTTTTAAGTTATAACGACTTCAAAATTGGGATTTTAGCTTAAAAAAAAAGGTATTTCCAAACTGCTTTCGTCAAGTATCTCGAAAAGTATTACTTTATCGAAAAAATGTTACAGACCAATTACAGAAAGTACAAACTGGGAATTAATTATATTTGTTGTTTATTGATGTGGGATTAATAATTTCGGAGATATTTGGTATCCAAGTGTTTCGAAATTACCTTTAAAGATTAAAATGCATTTTTTTCTAAAGCAAAAAAAAATGAGCATCTATGTAAAGCTACATCTTAACGAAAAACTGTATTTGAGATATTTTTTTTTAAATTACTGGCTAATTAGAGTAACAAAATGGCGACCTTTTTGTATAAAAAAATATAAATACTCACATTTTCCGTTATAACATCTTTATTTCGAACGAGTAAAAAATAATTTGAAAGAGCAATTAATTGTCTTTAATTTAATTCCTTAGCATGCGTGACGTAGGTGTCACAATTTCTGAGATATTTAACATTTAAACTGCATTTTTCGTCTTATAAACGTTCGGACGCCATTTGTAAACTTTCATATCTCCGAAACTATTAAATCTATGTAAATAAATAAACAAGCGAAATTCATTATAAGTTTAGGAGCTTTATTTTTGATACCTATTTTTCAATAAAGAATATTTTTAAGATATCAGGAAAAGGAAAAAAAAATACGTTTTATCGAAAATACCTTGTTTTCTAAAGTAAGCGCTGTATACAAACCAAAAAATTTGAGCATCTACGTCATGCTATATAATAATGAGAAACAATGTTTGAAATTCCATTTTTATTATTACTGGCTAATTACAGTAACAAAATGGCGACGTTGTTATTAAAAAAATGTGTAGACGCACATTGCTTCGGTCATAACTTCTTTGTTTTTTATGCTACAGAAACAAATAAAAAAACAGTTGAAAGCTTAATTAATAACCTATTATTCTACCTATTAGCATCCTTGACGTAGGTGTCACAGTTTCTGAGATATTTAACTCTCACTCTAAATAATTATCTTATGAACACTTGGATGCCAAAAACTTAAATATCTCCGGAATTATTAATCTTATATCAATAAACAAAAAATATAATTAATTCCCAGTTTGTATTTTCTGTAATTGGTCTGTAACATTTTTCCGATAAAGTAATACTTTTCGATGTGGCGAGCGTAGAGGCGATTTCAATGTGAATGTCAGTCGCTATTCCGTTGAAGCAACGTCGAGCGCGGTTAGTACTTGGATGGGTGACCCACCTATCTTGAAAAATACAGCGTTCTCGTCCCACCTTCTAGCGGCTTGTATATCAGTGTATACGCGGAAGCTACGTAATTTCAGACGAGGATTACGTAGTGGATATACCATCCTTCGAAGAGGATGTAAAGCAGGCGGTCTCTTGTCTATTAAATGTTAGACAAGTAAAAGATCCCTACTCTTCTTAAGGGAAAAGGTTCGGCAAAATTTCCAGGTTGGGGGTATCTCGTCTCCTGGCGTCGGTGATAGGCCCTGGTAGCGGAAATAGGCCGACGTTAAATAAATAGATAAAAAAAAAAACTTTTCGAGATACTTGGCGAAAGCCGTTTGGAAATACCTTTTTTTTAAGCTAAAATCGCAATTTTGAAGTAGTTATAACTTGAAAACTATCAATTTATGTGAAAAATTGCATAGAACCCTTTCTTCTTAAAATTTGATTCTACTTCGGCTCCAATAAATATATTTTTTTTAAGTGCCACCCCCTATATATTAGCAAGCCCCCGCACAATATAGAAACTTTCCTGTGAAGCATTTACTATTATACTGCCAAAAATGAACGAAATCCATTCAATATGACATTATTCCGAAGTTTTGCATATTTTTTACCTCTAGGTACTTATTGTACTACCGAGCGTATTTCCTATTTCATAGATCATGATCCTAATTTAACCATAATTTTAACTGTGGACAATTCATTTTATGGAGTGAGGGCCGCTATTTCTCACACTTCTGGATAAAACGTAGATATGAAATATGAACCTCAAAGAGTAACAAGTCAACAAAATTATTCACAGGTTGAAAGTGAAGCGACCAATATCGTTTTTGGAGTACGTAAATTTTATCACTCTATTTTTTAGCTCGTACGGTAAATGTTTAATACAAAAATCCAAAAAAGGGTATCCCAATTTTAACTGCACATCGTCTTCAGCGATGGGCTTTACCGAGGGGCAAACCGCGAAGGAAATCTGGTGTACATTCAAAAGGAAATCCGGAAGAAATCTCAGGAAATCTTGTTTTTTTCGGATTTCTCCCCCCCCAATCCTCAATTTTTTTTATCAAAGAGGAAATCTGATGTATACAATTTTGAGAGCGGGCTTCACTTTCACCAAATTATAACTGTGATATAAAATATGTCAATACTAATACTGATTGTCTGTATAAGTTACCACTCGCGGCTGAGTTAAAGGAACTTGATACAGATCTTATTTTAACGTTATTGCTGCGAATCACGATATACCTGTTGATTGCAACTTAATTAAAACTGACACAGAAACAAATGAGATTTTATCAGCAGTTAAAACATGTGTTAAACAGGCTTGACTTACGGGGTTAAAAATCCTATTTTGTTTACAATAATCAATTAACCGTAGAAAAAAGTGTGTACAGGCAGGCCATGAAGTATGCACTTCTGTCTCTGCAACCAAAAATTCAGACTCAACTCCGTACAGCTCACATGGACATGGTCAAACCAAACATTCTTGTACGATTTTATGTTTAGTGGCCTCAGATAAATAAGAATATTGAAAAACCGCTGCCCAACAAATCACTACTTCCACATCCAGATTTTCCATCAAAGTCTCTCACAACGAAAAACGTTTTGATACTCTATTTGCACTCCGCTATGTGGAAATCATTGTTTATGGAACTTTAATATAATATCATATTTGAAATCGTCCATTCCAAAAACAAAAAACGATTTGCCACATCGGTGGAGGGGGTGGTGCTGTAGGTGGATGAAGTAAAAAAGTTTTTGAGGCCTTTGGTCCTTGTACACACACTAATTCACAATTTTATTTTTTTCGACTCATTTAATATTGATTGGGGTCGTTCGAGGACTCTTGCTTGATTTACCTATTTAGTATTTAACCCCATTTACCCCAATTTACCGCCCAACCCTTCAACGGAATAACATCAAAATATAATCTAGTTCCAGATCTCGTTAAAGTACAAAGTGTACCAAATTTCAAGTCAATATCTTAAACGTTCCAGAGTAATCGTGTGCACAAAAAAAAGTTACAGACAGACCGACAGACATACAGACAGACCGATCAGCAAACAGAATTTTTTTTGTTCAAACTTAAAATTTCGACATTTCATGACATTCTAAGCTTATTTGAACAATAAAAATGTTCAGAAATTTTTTTGCTTCGAACTATACTTCCACTTGATGTGGATGTAAAAATGAATGCAATAACTTGATTACAATTTGGAGCATATGTAAAACAGCATAGTACAATAATCCCGTTTGAAATTGGGCCATATCTGTAATACATGGTGATAACCAGAGGCCTACAAACTCTCAGGCCTCTGGTTATCACCATGTATTACAGATATGGCCCAATTTCAATAGGGATGCTGTTTTATGTATGTTCCAAATTGTAATTAAATATTTTAAATCTAACAGAAGTTATCGTGTTTACAAGAAACGGTATACACACATACATACACACGCACACACTTACAGAAACAAAGACATTTTCTATTCGATATTTGAGTTCAGCCTGCTGTGAAACGGATATCTGTACAAAAAAAAATTTTCTACGATGATTATTAAAAAGTTTTTTCAATTTATAATAAGATTATAATAGTTAGAATACGGTTAAAAGATATACAATCCGTTACTGAATCATAACAGATACGAAAAAAATTAATAGAAACATTATTGTAGAAAATTTAGTCAACTTTAATTTTACATATAGCCACTTTTTGATTAGGGCTAACCGTTTTCAAGATATGAGCGAAAAACCAAAAACAGGGACCTTCTTCGTGCCCACCTGCCACCCCCGCACCTCCTACGTTCGGGGATTTTTCTCCTAAATAGTCCAAACACAGCCCTCAAGTCAAAAAATGGGATCTCGGCATTTCCCTCTAGACCTCCTTATTGAACGTTCATTGACAGGGCTAATTAAGGTCCAAATTATAACAAATATTAATAATTCTACTCCAACTATACACATTTTGAGAAATATTTCGTCGATTTAGTTCAACAACCTAGTTTGGTTTCGGACCACGCGAGCAATTTTATGTCTATCGACTTTCAATTCTTTTTAAGTAAGAAGAAAATCAAATTCAAATAATTTTCACCCTTTCATCTTACGACATATGGACCAGAGTTGGAAAAAAAAACTGTTTTTGTTTTGTTTTTTTTTCTTTAAAATAGTGTTCTTCAATGTATTAAATGGTATGTTTAAAACATGTTTAAAGCAGGTTTAAAACGTGTAAAACTCTATTCAACTAAAATTAAATGGTGTCTGCTACTACTACTTTTCCCACTGGTGATTCTACCTTAAAGGTCGTTTACAAAGAAGCTTTTTAGTTAATTTCAAAATTCCACACGAACTTAGTCGCGGGCACAGCTAGTTTTACTTACATAAGAATATGACTTCAATTTTCGTATGTTCGCGAGGTGCATAGATCACTGTTTTGCACATTTCAAAGGTCTCCCTCTCCGGCTAAAAAAATTCGACGTAAAATGCAGTCAAATCAATTTTTCCAGTTGTGAGCGCGAACTTTTACTCGTCTAAAATGAACCAAATCAAGCCGTTTCGACTATAGTACAGAGTGATTTACCATGACATGCGGAAAATACAACGGTGTATTAGTCTTCTACGTGGGAAAGTCCCTGCAAAATTTTAGAGTGTCCGAGGTAATTTAGTAATCTCGTCATTCTTTTCCTTGCAGGTTTTCTTGATGAAATGCAGCAGAATTTTTTATTTTTTTTTTTAATCTAGTTCACAGTATTTTTCTTAATAGTCACTTGCTCAATAGTTTGTCTTTAAGATATAGTTATGAGCAGCGCTCTTTCTTTGGTGTTTTAGAAGAAATTGGTCAATTTGTTAGCTGATGCAGATAAATCAAACCACTCTGTTACTACGAAATATGACTATTTTAAATATTAACATGAAGACATTTATAACAGAAATAATGTGCAACAAATAAACTTCTAGCTTAGTTTTATTATATGCCAAGCTAAGAGACATAAAATCATGTCTTATCTATATTTTTAGGAATAATAAATCCACTCTGTTACTTTTTCCATTTAAGAAACCTAATTTTTGTTATTAAATGATTGAACATTTAAAATCTAGGTACGTACATCTCTGAAGTGTTGTATTTATGGTACCTAAAAGACCTACTACAAGAATTACTTTTAATTACCCTATTGGTTGAAAATGCGTATTAATTTAATCAGAATCAAGGAACATTAAAAGTAAGTCCACCAGTAACATAGTGGAGTTTTCATTGAATGATTTGCATCAATTTACCTTTATTATAAAAATAAGAAATAAAAATCTTTACATTTTTTAATGAGATATGTATTCGTATGTGACCTACGTAGCTAAGGCATATTTTAATGATAAAAAAAAGATGAACTCTAAACTTATTAAAGCACTAAACTAAAAACACTAAATTTGAACAAACTATTTTAGTCTGGAATTTGAGTCTTAACTTCTAAAGCACCTACTTTTCAAAGACTTCAAGAGGATTATTGAATTCTAAAAAACACGTTTACTCCTTAACTTTATTTTGGGATTGGGTACAATTTTTAAGAGGTTCCCGCAAGGTTCATAAGAAACGTCTTTCTTAGTAATTTTGAACCGTTTTGCGCTATCGTCAATTGCCTTGAAAATATGATTTTAACTTTGTGGGGTTTTGTAACAACTGATCGGTGGGTTCCTATACCGGTTGATAGTCTTGAGGATTCTGGCAAGAGCAAAATCCTCTGTTGCAAAAACAACTTAAATTACGATATTTTAAAATTCCAGTTGTTTGTACTGCATTACACCAAATTATACAGAGATTTTACCTCTCTGTTACTTTAAGTACCACTCTGTTACTCAGTGGTAGTAACAGAGTGTAGCAGTAACAGAGTTGTAAATTTAACGTGTTCGGATCGATTACTCATAGAATATACATAAATGACAATAAAATGTAATGTGTAGTTCAAGTTACACCTTAAGGAATAAATTAAGCACAATATAAATAAAGTAAACATTAAATCTCACCTAAATATAGCAGTAACAGAGTGTTCAGGTGAGCAAGACATGCAGCATATTTCCCGTCACGTGGTCTACTGATGATATGCATGAATTCTTTTTACAAGGAGTGGGGGCTGAACACTTGTGATTTGCAACCAATAGAACATTCTTAACTGGTATACAGCTTCATCTGTGGACTTTTTTAAGGGTTAAACGTAGTAACAGAGTGTAGCAACAAGTAAGTAAATCAAAAGGGACATTAAAAAAAAATCCGTAGAAATTTTTATACTTATCTTATAAATTTAAAATAATCAATCCATAAAAATTGATATATTTAAAAAGTTATTAGAATAATTAGGAGTGATAGGCATTTATGCTCTACAGAGTTATTCACATAAATATCTCGTGTCACTGGCTGAGGGACAGGTTCAAATTACCATGTAATACACCTCTGTTACCATCATTGTCCACTATGTTACTATAATAGTTCAAAAATATGTCTAGTAGTATAAATATAAACAGAAGACAATAATGATTATTACACTGTAATGCTATCGTATCAGTAAAAACTTTTTTTTTTAATAAATTATGTTTTTATTGAATATTATTGCTGAAGGACGAGTTTAACTGCAAGGAAAAGAAGAATGACCCAATTTCTGTTGCATTAAAACTTGTAGAGATACGCTACTGTTACTTGTCTGGGTCAGTATAGAGCAATGAACTTACTTGTGAAAGAAGATATTCGGAGATGTGTTTTGGAGGCGCATTTTTCCTTAATTGGCATAAAAAGTTAAGCTGGCGCGTGCGGTCAAAGTGCCGCGTTTTTTGCTTTCGGTCGAACAATCAGGACACCGGCAGGTACAAAGTGCCGCCAAAATTTGGTGTTTTTGTGTTATCGACGGGTTTAAGTAAATATCTCTTATATCTGCTCGTTGATGTAGAGTTCACTAGCATAGGGTCAATGTCTTTTCGACGTATTTTGCTATTTTTGTAGTGTGATTTGATTAAAACCAAAAGGTCACTTCTACCCTCTCCAGCATTGCTGTCAATCTCAAGTCTGATAAAGGGGGAGAGAAAGTGATATGGTTGTACCTCGTTACGTCAGATTGGTTAACGTTATTGGAGGCGCATTTTTACAAAAAAATAAGGTAATTTTTTTGGTCACATTTTTTTTATTTTTCATTTTTTTAACTCCTTTCGGTGGGGACAACCTTTTGATAAATTTTCCGCATGTCATGGTAGATCACCCTTAATAAAAAATGAGAAATAACATATTTTATATAAAGTCTTACGAAATAGGCAAGTGGTCAAAATAACTTCTTGGAATTCCTTGAACTCAATCATCAGAACACTGTCACGAAATATAATCACTCATAAATAACAGTTATTTACCCAAAAGGTCACTGAAAGAATATTAGGTACGTGCCATTAAATCGGGGTCGATTTGCTGCGTTTACTGTAATTAATATGATTGATCGAACCACTCTTACATATATAAGTTTAATACTCTCAATAGAACATAGTCGGGCGGATTTTGTTCTTAAGTTTTTATCAGATTTTTCAATTACTTAGTAATTTAATTAAAAGAAATAACAGAGTAGAAGGTAATGGAAGAATCGTGACGTAGGAAAATTTATTAGATTTGCGCCACGTATTATAGAAAATTACAAATAAAATATGTACCTGAAGTATCGAACGTTCACTTGAACGAATTTTAGATGAAAAAGAAAAGTTAATAAAAACCACACATCAATTTAGTCGTAAACCTCTGCGTAAGCACTTCATTGCCACATTTGCTGACAATAATATCGACAATACTTAAGTTTTTATACCCAAGTCAAAGTAAGGTGTTTACTGATTTTTCTTTTTGATGTGAAATTCGTTCAATACATAATAAAATCAGCTTCTTGCTTTTATATATTTACAGTTTAAGTATGGTACGGTACTCAGTCGGCTAAAGCATATTGAGGCACTGATAATGTCGGTGGGTTGGTAGCGTGTTTATATATATTTAACCTCTGTTAGTATTAGAGGGCCATTGATAGATATCGTGTTAGGTAATGCGATATGATTAATGAAAATATATCAATTCTACAACTCTCCCGTCTTTAATAGGCTCGTTGCATGTGCCGTATATTTTAAATTAATTTATATACAGGGTGTCCCATGACGAACTGCGGCGATCGATATCTCGAAAAGCAGACATTGTAAAATTTTGAAAATTTGGTAGTATACTAATGTCGATGAGGGCAACTCGGCTAAAATATTCTCAAGATGATGGCACTTCCGGTTATACCGGAAGTAGATGTCAACTTGCTTATTTTAAATGGGGGACCCTATATATTATTACATTTTTGGATTCTACGCAAAATTCTAGTCCGATTTTGTATATCATGTATTTTACCTAAGTCTCTCCGTTTTTGACATATTTTAATTTTTATGTCAAAAATGACGTTTGCAGGCCCTAAAAGAATTATCAATTTTACTTCCACGTCCAGTGGAAGTATAGTAACGACAAAAAAATTTTTTAACATTTTTATTGTCCAAATAGGCTTAAAATGTCATGAAACGTCGAGATTGTAAGTTTGAGCGAGAAAAAAATTTCTGTCTGTCTGTCGGTCTGTCTGTAACTTTTTTTGTGCGCACGTTTACTCTGGAACCGTTTAAGATATTGACTTGAAATTTGGTACACATATGTACTTTAACGAAATCTAGAACTAGATTATATTTTCATCTTGTTCCGTCGAAGGATTGGGGTGTAAATTGTGGTAAATTTGGGGTAAATGGGTAAATCAAGCAGGTAAGAGTCCACGAAATTGGTATTTAGTATATACAAGAGAAGCTAAGGTCTCAAAAAAAAATTTTGGCATTAGCCATTACCACCTCCACCCCCTTATTAAAGGGGATGAAAAAAAATTGTGATTTAGTGTATGTACAGGAACCAGAAACCTCAAAATATTTTTTTACTTCATCCACCCCCCACTACCACACCCCTATCACCACCCCCACCCCACTACCGATGTGGGGTATCGTTTTATGGGTTTTTGGGGTAGAAGATTTCAAATATTATATTATTAAAGTTCCACAAACAATTATTTTCACATACAAAGTTTTTTCGTTGTGAGTGACTTGGATAGAGAATCTGGATGTGGAAGTAGTGATTCCTTGGGCAGCGGTTTTTCCTATAAGGAAGCCTTTATTGTCTAATTTGGGTTGGATTCTTTGTTGAGAAAGACCTACTTTAATAGAGTTTTTATAATATTTTGATAAGTATTAATACAGTGTTCAAAAAATAAAAATAAAAATGAAATCGCGAAAACTGTCAAAAATCAATTTTTTCAAATGGAAACCCCCAATTTTTATAATCTCATCTTATTTACCATTAAAAATAAGGGTAAGTTTGTGTATGGATGTCTATGCCGAAAATTTTTAGTTTTCGAAATATTGCCAATTCAATATTTTTATATGGGGATTTTGCTATGGATTTTAAGTTCAAATACTCTTACTTGGCTATGACGGCATTGGGTGCTAAACAAATGTATATAGCTGTCACTTACCATTTGACAAGTATTAATTATCATGCCGGGGCGCTTAAATTATGCGCACGAGGATTATTTAAATTTGTTTATAATCTATGGAGAATGTAACAAAGTTTTATCAAGAACATGTGAAATATTTGGTAATAGATATCCAGAGAAACGAAAACCGTCTCCTAACAGTATTAAACGAATAATGGAGAATTTTAAAAAATTTTCCATAGCAAAATCCCCATATAAAAATATTGAATTGGCAATATTTCGAAAACTAAAAATTTTCGGCATAGACATCCATACACAAACTTACCATTATTTTTAATGGTAAATAAGATAAGATTATAAAAATTGGGGGGTTCCAATTGAAAAAATTGATTTTTGACAGTTTCCTCAATTTCATTTTTATTCTTATTTTTTTAACACTCTGTATTAATACTTATCAAAATATTATAAAAACACTATTAAAGTAGGTTTTTCTCAACAAATTAGATAATAAAGGCTTCCTTATAGGAAAAATTGATAATTCTTTTAGGGCCTGCATACGTCATTTTTGACATAAAAATTGAAATGTCAAAAACGGAGAGATTTAGGTAAAATACATGATATACAAAATCGGACTAGAATTTTGCGTAGAATCCATAAAATAAGCAAGTTGACATCTACTTCCGGTATAACCGGAAGTGCCATCATCTTGAGAATATTTTAACCGAGTTGTCCTCATCGACATTAGTTTACTACCAAATTTTCAAAATTTTACAATGTCTACTTTTCGAGATATTGATCGCCGCAGTTCGTCGTGGGACACCCTGTATATATTAATATAGTGTTATTAAACATTTAATTAGCAATTATTAAATCTATTTTCATAATTTCTAACTGGAAAGTATTTAAATCACCGACTAATATCCGGGAGAAGAGGCAAACCTGAGAAAACACTCATATTGGACTTGACGTCAACTATCACTATATCTCTGCGCGTGCAATGATTCGGATATACAATTCGTGCAGCTTTCAAAATTATTTAGTTTTATTCGGTCTGTGATATTAAATTATAATGTGTATAATAATTATGTGTTAAAAGGGTTTAAACTGTTTTAAACACGACTAAAAAAGGTTATTTCAAAGGTCAATCGTATAATTTACGCCGTACGCCTGCCGGGTGTATGCCATATGCTACTGCGTCACAAAAATATTCATAAATAAAAAACTATAAGTCCTAGATGCATTTTTTTTTCAAAAACTTCTCCTGTATCTTGGCTTCAATTGCTTCACTGCATGTTTATGAAAATTTTCAAAAATAAAAGTTTGTCGCTTAGTCAAAATCTGAGTACATTTTTAGCAAAGTAATAGTCGAGTAATAAGTTCGTTGTTGTTTAAAGAAAATAATAAACAATTATCGATAGAAACAAAAAGACCATTGGAAGCGCTTATTTGTGTACTTGAATTTAAAAAAAAAAATTCAGATCGATAGCTCAATTAGATTTTCTACGCCAGCACTGTGGCGTCTCCTGATGCATGATGTCACGTGTTGTTTGCACGCATAACGGATTTATTCAAACTTTGATGTTGAATACCGTCTGTAAAAGAAAAAATAAGAAAAAATCCTTTACACATTTTGTGTTTTGTATTAAGCAGTCTAAAAATGCTAAAATTATATTTTGTTCAACAATAATATTATAAGGTAGACTGCAAGGCAGGCGGACGACGTAATGTTTTTTTAAATGTGGAAGTGGAGACGTTTGTTATTTCTTGGGTGGGATGTCCATTAACTCGATTCTCCAGGAAATTTGCCTAGCATTGTAGATTCGGCCAAGTTTCCTCCACACCCGTGATCAATTGAACTCATTATGCATCCATAATTTTGCAGAAATTTTGCACATTCCCTCTTGAAATTTTACCTCCCTTACTTTGCAAGTGGTGAGGAAAATTAGGTAGGGATGCAATCTTGACGCTTGCCCCTCCATTTGCTCCAATTAAATTGATTTTCCCAGCATCTTAATGGCCCAGTTTTGTACAATTTTGCATATCATATTTCAAATATTCCGCACACTGACATTAGCGACCACGGTGTCCAAGACAAAAAAGTGAACGCAAAATAAGCTGAAATTTCGCTTGTTTTTGTAACCTCCATAATTCCGCAACGACGTCATTTTGGTATTTTTTATTAGGGCAACTACCCCTTAAAAATTGTGTAAAACACACTATATAGGGTGAAAATATAAAAAAAAAGTTGATATAATTATTTGAAAGTTCGTTTCAGTAGAAATAAAACGTAAAGGATTAAGATACTACACTGTTAACTGCAGCCATAGAGAGCCAATAAGTACAAAAAGAACCCCTGAGTGGGTGCTGAAAATCGCTTAGTACAAAAAATATAATGTATAAATTCTTTAACATGTTATTTAATATTGCTAAGAAGAACAAATTGTTTTATCTAGACCCACCGACATTATTTCACCTCATAAGGAGCTATTAAGTACAAAAACTTCTGGGTGCTTTGTACTTATTGGCTCTCTATGGGGAGAAATAATGTCCGTGGATCTAAACGAAACAAACTGATCTTTTTAACAATTTGAATATTTTGAAGTTCTTATACATATATCTTATGCTTTAAGTGATTATCAACCCCCACTTTTGGGTATTTTTTCTACTTATTGTCTCTCTATAGAGTTGTTGCGGTTATTGTTGTAGTATCTTACTCATGTACGTTTTATTTTTACTAAAATGAACTTTCAAATAATTGTATCAATTTTTTTTTATATTTCCACCTTATATAGGGGGTAGTTGTTCTCTACTCAAAATAGCAAAACGACGTTAATTTAGTTTTTGAAAAAGAAAAATGTTTTTTCTTTGGCTTTTTTCTTTTGTCCTAGCGAATTATGAAATACTCATCATTTTTGTGTTATCTTAATCGCTCAGTTTTGCACATTCTACCTCAAATTTTCCTCAAATTTTGCACACACGCTATTGCATAATTTTTAAAGATAGTAGATTAGGTATACTCAAAGTATCTGTCAAGAGGTGACGCATAGAATCGGTGAACAGAAAACCGTGGGCCCTAAACTGACAAACAAAATAGAGAGATTAAGATAAGCAGAAAAATAATAGGAGTGTGTGCAAAATTAGTAGAGTAGTTAGTAGTATACGAATCTGTTCAAAATTGAGCGATTAAGATAGGACAAAAATAATAGTAATTTTGGAAGTAAGGGGAGCTGGAGGAAACTTTTCGGGGCGCCGACCTTAGTATCCATCGGATCGAGATTAATTTTTTTTTTAAATTAAAGGTAATGAAATAAATTCCCTACGCATCTGTCGAGGCAAATTTTTAAATGACTTTTATTAATGACATAAAAAACTGTCAAAAAAATATTAAAAATTCAAATAATGAAAGCGATATTGGTTCATATGAAAATTATTATTTTTTGTCTACACAGTACATAACTATACAGGGTGATTCTTTTAAAGCGGCCATTAGAATATTTCCCACTTGCAGATAAGATAGAGATTTGAGATTTGGTACCCTACCATAGTCGACCATTGCGGGTCCGAAAATAATAAATTCAAGATGGCGGCACTTCCGGAAGTCGATACCAACTTACTTATTTTAAATGGAACACCCTATATATTTTGGACTTTTCGAAATGATCATAAAATTCTGAGTCAAAACATGTAGCACACCCTATACCTAAACCGAGCAGTTTCGGAGATATATGACATTTTATAAAAAATTTGACAGGTGCAACGGTTTGCAAGAACCGTTATAGCTTTCTTCGTGTAGGAGATCCTTATTTGCTCTTTGGTACGTAAAAGAACACAAGATGAGCTTCTCTTTACAAAAAAAATAGATTCCAAAATAGTATACCAAGTGTTTCATTTTTCTCGTTACATTTTGTCAAATTAAAATCTCAAAAACTTTTTTATTTCAAATGGAATTTTTACATCAAATTATGTTAAATTAAATTCCCTTTTTTCTAGTATTGTAGGGTTTAAAGTTACAACTTTTCGAAATATTGGTGATTTTCTTAAATGCCCCAGAATTTTTAGTAAAAATTGCCATCAACTTACCGATGATTAGAAACAATCATTAATGTCAGTCATTCTCTTTTGTTAAAAAATGCCAGCACGTTTAAATTACACCCACGAAGACTTAGATTTGTTTATTATTTATGGAGAATGTGATAAAGTAATAATACCAAGAACATGTAACACATTTGCTAATCGATACCCACTTTATTGTTTCAATTGTTTCATAGGCTTCTACGTTTTTTGGATAAATTATAATTTTCAACAAAAACTTCAAAGTACATGTGTTAGATATAGGACATGCTGATATAAGTCCACCTCAAATTTAATTCTACATCGATTGCTATAAAAAAATTTAGCACGTGCCATTTGACAGAGCCAAATATTCTAAAATTATCCGATATGCGGTTTACAGTGGATGGTGGACGGTTTCTGTTCTTGTGGGTATCGAGTAGCAAATGTGTTTGTTACATGTTCTTGGTATTACTTTATCACATTCTCCATAAATAATAAACAAGCCTAAAAGTCTTCGTGGGTGTAATTTAAACGTGTTGGTATTTTTTAACATAAAATAATGACTGACATTAATGACTGTTTCTAATCATAGGTAAGTTGATGGCAATTTGTATTAAAAATTTTTGGACATTTAAGAAAATCGCCAATATTTCGAAAAGTTGTAACTTTAACCCCTACAATGCTTATACTAGAAAAAAGGGAATTTAATTTAACATAATTTGATGTAAAAAAAATACAGGGTGTTCCATTTGAAATAAAAAAGTTTTTGAGATTTGAACTTGACAAAATGTAACGTGAAAAATAAAACACTTGGTATACTATTTTAGAATCCATTTTTTTTTTGTAAAGAGTAGCTCATCTTGTGTTCCTTCTACGTACCAAAGAGCAAATAAGGATCTCCTACACGAAGAAAGTTATAACGGTTCTTGCAAACCGTTGCACCTGTCAATTTTTTTTATAAAATGTCAAATATCTCCGAAACTGCTCGGTTTAGGTATAGGGTGTGCTACATGTTTTGACTCAGAATTTTATGATCATTTCGAAAAGTCGAAAATATATAGGGTGTTCCATTTCAAATAAGCAAGTTGGTATCGACTTCCGGTATTTCCGGAAGTGCCGCCACCTTGAAATTATTATTTTCGGACCCGCAATGGTCGACTATGGTAGGGTACCAAATCTCAAATCTCTATCTCATCTGCAAGTGGGAAATATTCTAATGGCCGCCTAAAAAGAATCACCCTCTATAGTAGTAAAATCAAACTGCCAAATACATAATTTGACAGCTGACAGCTGTCAATAAGACAAAATTAATACAAAAAATATTATATGTATAATATGCAAGTTATTTCTTCTGAAAATTGATTTTATAATTGATAAGATTTGTAAGACATGGTTAAATGCAAAAAAAGAAAAAAGGTATCTGAGTGGACAGTTGACAATCTGTCAACTAAACTGCAAAAATAAAAAAAAAATTAGTACTTATATTAAAAATTCAATGAGTAGATTAAAAATTTAAGCTAGGGTATCTTAAGACAGGGTACCCTTATTTTTGCAGTTTAGTTGACAGATGTCAACTGTCAACTCAGATACCTTTTTTCTTTTTTTGAATTTAGCCATGTCTTACAAATCAATTATGAAATCAATTTTCATAAGAAATAACTTGCATGTTATACATGCCTGTCAGCTGTCAAATTATGTATTTGGCAGTTTGATTTTACTACTTATGTACTATGAGTAGACAAAAAAAAATAATTTTCATATGAATATAGCGATATTGGTTCATTATTTAAATTTTTAATATTTTTTTTTTTAGTTTTTTGACGGTTTATTATGTCATTAATAAAAGTTGATAGAGTCGTTTAAAAATTTGCCTCGACAGATGTGTAGGGAAATCTACCTTTAATTCAAAAAAAAAAAATTATCCCGATCCGATGGATATTAAGGTCTCTATAGATTTTTGAACAGTAAAATCCGGAATTTCCCCACAGTGCGCCGGTGGATGCTAATGAGAATATGTGCAAAATTAGGCGATCATGACGAGAAAACCAATTTTATTGGAGCAAGGGTGGAGTTTGCAACCCCCCCTAATTTGACCTACCATTTCCAAAGTTGGCAGGTGCAAAATTCAATAGGGGATGTGCAAAATTGTGTAAAACGTGCAAAATTATGATGCATAATTGGATCTGATTGTTCACGGGGAGGTGGAGCAAACTTAACCTCCCGCAACTTTGGTCACACCAACTGAAAAGATGACAATATAGAACGATTAATGATTCAGACAGGGGCGTAGTGAGCCAACTTTTTTGGGGGGTTATTTTTCAAATTTGTCAACTTCGAAAACTTAAGAAGCCCACTCTGTAAATAAATAAATAATTCCTCCAAAAAATTGATGAGCGAAATTTCCAACTTTTACCACATCTGACAACCCCCCATTCGCTACGCCCCTGGATTCAGAGGAAACCAGATGGCAAGGCGCGAAGAGGATACCCTCCAAAACGTTGGGTTGATGATGTGAGGTGGCCTCGGAGATGGCGCAGTTGCCTTTTAGGCGTAATGGATTTCGTAGCGAACACTGCAAATCACCACTCTGAAAAATTAATTATGGCGACGTGTTTATTGGTCGTTATAGCTGTATTAAATAATGCATATTATTAATATAATTTATTCTAAATTCTACTAAAATGGAATTTTAATTAATTTATTCAATTCATATAAAATTCCCCAACGGTTATTCGTATGTACCACAACTGCAAGTATTTTGCATATCTATGTCAGAAATTCATTAATATACACTTTTTCCCAGTAATTATAAGCAGTAACGTAACTAGGTCTGAATGAGCCTTTCCGATGTAATTGAACTTGATGTTTATTTTGTCATAAATCATTTACTAACACTTAATAAATATTGTATATACACGTCATATCGTATAATATTTTAATTTTAAATGGATATTTTAAAAATAAAAATATTGTCTAATTTACTCCATATTTCAAACAAGTAAACGCGCTCAAATTATGTTATGGGCGGACCCTCCAATCAAAATTAAACAGTTTCCGGCTTCATACGAACATTAACCGAATAATTAATAGAAGAAACACACCTACATGTCGGCTCTCAACAAATAACTGACACTTGGCAACACCGATGGAAATAAAATGGGTATTAAATAAATGTTATGTTCTCTTATTTACGTTGTGATCGTACGTATCTAGTATTTTGACTGTATAACTGTGTTTCTTATTAATTATTATTCAAAAGTGTGTGTGTGTAATGTGTAGACATTAAAATGGAGAAAAGTTTTGAGAAGGCAGCAAGTGATAATCTTCCTATTATTGACAGTGAAATGGTGAATGACTTATGTCTCAAACATGAACTTGTGAAGTTGAGAAGTGAAAAATGTAAAAACTAAGCGGTATATAGCGACTATAGCGACTCACTCACTGGAAATCGAGAAGTTCCAAAAGCGAGAAGTTTCCATGGAGTCGTTAAGAAGCAAAAAGGAAAACTCGATCCATAATGGAGAAGTTTCCATGGAGTCGCTAAGAAAAATAAAAAACATTCGATATAAAAATATAATATCAATATACTTAAAAATACCAAAATCACATAAAATATGAACATGTATTAAAAACAAATATACGCATATTTACTTCGATTTTAATTTTATTTATAGCGATAACGCTATAAATTTGGTGACCCCGACGTGATAATTTTATGTCCAACGTGATAAATATATGCCAGAAGTGAAAATTTTATGTCCAACGTCATAAATATATGCCAGAAGTGAAAATTTTATGTCCAACGTGATAAATATATACCAGAAGTGATCGATATATATATCCGAAGTTATCCTATAATTTACATGATGAAATCTACGTTATTTAATTAATTTGAAGGAGAGATAAAATCATTTCCACTTCAAAAGATAGAAGAATATCTCAGATATAATTACCGAAGTACAACACTTTCCTGTTTTGGAACAATATTTATCAATAATTTCAAGAAGAGATTCAATATATCAACTACCGTTATAAATTGACCAAGATGATTTTTACCATTTTATGAAGAGAAGAATTTTCCCGATGAATTTTGAATAGAGGTTCCAAATTTGAATAGATGTTCCTATAATTTATGGTAATTTCCTAATTCAATCCACTGAAGTTGTACATTACAAGTACTGTCATCTGTCGGTGAGTGAGTTAAAGTACATTCCCTTTTTTATCTAAGAGAGTAATCAATCAATCAATCAATCACAATCGATCAGTTATGCAAAGACAACCTTCAGACGAGGATTTTCCTCAAACCCATTATGTCAGCTCTGTCAAATTACCCCCATTCTGGAAATCAAAACCAGAAATTTGGTTTACCCAGATCGAATCACAGTTTTCTGTTGCAAAAATTGTCAATGACAAGAAAAAGTATGATCAGGTTATAGCTAATTTGCCATTAGATGTGATAGATAATATATACGATATAATATCTAATCCCCCGGAAACGGATCTCTATATAAATTTAAAGAAAGTTTTAATTTCACGTTTATCATCGAGTGAGGAAAAACGTCTGAATGATCTGTTATCAGGTTCCCAAATGGGCGATCTGAAACCTTCAGATTTCTATAGATCCATGCTGAATATGGTTGGAGGATTCAGCATGGTTAGTCAAGATTTATTGATCAAGCTATGGAAAAGACGTTTGCCTCAAACAGTATATATTGCCATTACAGCTTCAGGGAAAACAGACACAAAAGAGATTCTAGATATTGCGGATCGGATCTGGGAGTCCTGTCAAAATTCAATGGTTGCATCGTACTCCAAAAATCCTTTTCACTCTGAGTCAACCCCGTTATCAGATTTAACTTCCACTATCAAAAATTTTTCAATCACTTTCCATGATTCAATTAATCAAGTATTACAAAAACAAGAAATTTTTAATTCTCGATTAAACTCTTTAGAATCCAGACTTTCCAATCAATCCTTCGAGCCTCAACCTTCTACTTCATGCTGCAACAATTGCAAAAGTAGAAACAATTCACAAACTCGTACCACTAATCGCAATCGTTCACCCAGCCGTAATAATGTTTCCAATAAATTTGATCGTACAGACAATACTATTTGTTACTACCATCAACTTTATGGTGCCAATGCCTATCGTTGTGGAGGTGAATGGTGCAAATTCAGTAAGAATTGTAAAAAATCTGATAATTCTCAAAGATGACTGAAGTTTGATAATTTTATGACGTCTGATTTTGACATTTCTAACAGCAAACGTCGTCGACTTTTTATTTACGATAGATCTAACAACCTGAACTTCCTAATCGACACTGGTGCCGATTTATCTGTGGTGCCACGCAATGCTTTCACAGATTTAAAAAAGAATTTTGATACGATATTAACCGCGGCTAACGGTTCAACCATTTTTACATACGGTAAGAAATTGTTAAAAGTCAATCTAAACGTACGTAGATTATTTCCTTTCGTTTTCAATATAGCAGACGTTGACATACCGATAGTCGGAGCAGATTTCTTGTCTCATTTTGGTTTAGTTGTTGATCTTAAAGGAGCTCGAATAATTGATAACAAGACTAATTTGTCAGTTAATTGTTTTATTAAAAATAGTCCTTTAGACAATTATAGATTAGATACACTTAAATTATTTCCTTTGACAGATAAATATAACAAATTACTTCTACAGTTTCCTCATTTAATTAGTTCACCAGATTACAATTTACCTATTAAACATTCTATTGTACATCATATAGTTACTGAAGGTCATTTACCTTTTTCACGACCTCGTAGATTAGACAATCTTAAATTTAAAATAGCTCAAACAGAATTTAATAACATGGTAGAATTAGGTATCTGCAAACCATCATCTTCTCAAGTTTCCTCTCCACTCCATCTAGTGGCGAAAAAAGGGAAGAATGACTGGAGACCTTGTGGAGATTATCGACAACTAAATACGATTACCATTCCAGACAGATATCCATTACCTCATATCCACGACTTTAGCTCTCAGTTGCACGACTGCACTATTTTCTCCAAGATTGATTTAGTGCGAGCGTACCATCAGATACCTGTCGCTGAAAATGACGTTTATAAGACAGCTATAACAACTCCATTCGGACTTTTTGAATTTTCCCGCATGCCTTTTGGTCTACGCAATGCCGGTCAAACTGTCCAACGTTTTATGAATGAAGTACTTGTCAATTTACCTTTCGTTTTCGTCTATTTGGATGATATATTAATCGCAAGTCAATCAGATGTACAACATTTGGAACATTTGGAAAAGGTTTTCAAGAGATTAGACACATACGGAATTAACATTAAACCATCTAAATGTATCTTAGGAGTTGACAATTTAACCTTTTTAGGTCATCACATCTCTTCATCAGGTATTTTACCATCAACTGAGAGAGTCGAAGTCATTAATAATTTCCCTTTACCGACAACTCTCAAACAACTACAACGTTTCATAGGTATGGTGAATTTTTATCATCGTTTCATACCTCATTTTGCTGAAATATTACTCCCCCTATATTCTCTTTGTAACAGTTTATCTCATTATAAAATTACAAAGATTAATAGTTGGCCTGATCAATGTTTAGACGGATTTTCGAAAGCCAAAGACGCAATAAGTAATGCAGTAGTTTTAGCTCATCCTTGCAATAATGACGATACTATCTTATCTCACTCAGTCGATTGTTCTAACCTTGCCATGGGTGCAGTTTTAGAGCTCCTTTAGCATTCTTTTCCCGTAAATTAACCACAGCACAAACCAATTATTCGGTTTTTGACAAAGAACTTTTAGCATTATATACTGCAATTAAACATTTTAAGTTTATACTTGAAGGTCGAAAGTTTAATTGTTTTACAGATCACAAACCTTTAATCAACGCTTTATTCACAAAAGCAGAAAGATCTCCTCGTCAAATACGTCATTTAGAATACATAGCTCAATTTTCTTGTAAAATACAACATGTTAAAGGAAAACATAATGTAATAGCTGACAGCTTGTCACGTATTTACGACACTTCTTCCTTAAAACAAGATATTTTACCACTTCAACTTAAAAATTCTCCCTTCCTTAATGTTAACTTTGACCTAAAGTTGCTTAGTGAAGCTCAGGAGAAAGATTCAAATCTCAGCTATTTATTGTCAGATAAATCATCACTAACTAAAACCAATTTCATTTTAAAAAAAGATACAAATTCCTGATTCAAATGATTTTATTTGGTGTGATGTTTCTCGTGCAAAAGTCAGACCTTTTGTCCCACTTATTTACAGACGAACGATTTTCGATATTTTTCACAACTTATCTCATCCTGGTATTAAAGCCACTAGACTGTTGATTTCAAATAACTATTTTTGGCCGAAAATGAACACAGATTGCAATTTATGGTCAAAATCGTGCATTAACTGTCAAGCTGTCAAAGTCAGTCGACATACGCGAAGTGCTCTCGGGAACTTCACCATCCCGAAAATCAGATTCGACCACATCCACATAGATTTGGTAGGACCATTGCCTCCATCCAAAGTTAACTCTTACATTCTTACGGTGATTGAACGATTCACTAGGTGGCCGGAAGCGTACCCTCTTCGCGACATCACAGCAGAGACAGTTGCGCGTACTTTATTTCAAAACTTTGTTTGTCGATTCGGTGTTCCCTTGTCAGTAACGACTGATCAAGGAGTACAATTCGAGTCAAGATTATTTAATGAATTTGCAAAGTTTTTAGGTTTTCATAGAATACGTACAACTGCATATCACCCCCAGAGCAGCTCTTTAATTGAAAGATTTCATCGCTCACTTAAAACTTCCTTGTTAGCTAGAGCCAATACATCACATTGGACAGATGAATTACCCATCATTTTATTAGCATTTAGGACAACTCCCAAGGAAGATCTGCAATGTTCACCTGCTGAACTCATATATGGTCAAACCCTTCGTTTACCTGGCGAATTTTTCGTTGAATCGTATAATTCCCCAGATATTCCTTATTTCATTGACAAATTACGCATTTATTTTAATAATTTAAAATTTGTTCCTCCAACTTCGCATGGCAATTACAAAACTTTTGTTAGTTCAGATCTTGCCTCTTGCGATTTTATTTTCGTTCGCATTGAACGTTTAAAACGTTCATTTACTCCTTTATATGAAGGACCGTTTAAAGTTTTATCTCGTTCAGATAAGTTATTTACCTTTAAGAAAGGAGCCAAAGTCATAACTGTCAATACTGATAAGGTTAAACCGGCTTTTGTATTAGTTGACAGATGTGACACTTTGCCTACCCCGATTAAAAAAGTACGTTTTGCAATCGACACGTTGATTGATTGACTATTTTCTTTTTTAACGAGGGGGTGTATATAGCGACTATAGCGACTCACTCACTGGAAATCGAGAAGTTTCAAAAGCGAGAAGTTTCCATGGAGTCGCTAAGAAAAATAAAAAACATTCGATATAAAAATATAATATCAATATACTTAAAAATACCAAAATCACATAAAATATGAACATGTATTAAAAACAAATATACGTATATTTACTTCGATTTTAATTTTATTTATAGCGATAACGCTATACGGTAATTATTAATTAGCACCTAAACTTTCATTTAACTTAAAGGGAACACTGAGATAGAGTCTTGTTTATTCAATAATAGATGAAAATTACGAAAAAGTGTTATCCTGTGAATGTCTGTCAATTCGGTAAAGCTAAAAAGAGACAAACACTTATACGTACAATCTGCTCGTATGTAGCCTCTACTACGGGTGCTAGAGTATACTGATTGGTCCGTCCCACGAATGCGTCATTAGTGGAGAAATAATGCCGCCAATTTTAAATTCATATAACATAATAATTTTTTCTGTAAAAAAGAAGCAAATTTCGCAAAAAAGAAAAAAAACACGAGTTTTTTTTAAAGAGAACTTCTCAAATATTCAATAAAAAAAAGGCCCGTTCGTAAGATAACTGACCTTTCGCAAGGCCTCAAAGTGGTTTATTTTGTTCATAATCAGGTGGCAGACAAAAATCTACGTCATTACGTACTGTGGCTGCTGTGTTAAGAAACAACTTATTAGCAGAGATGCCAAAAATATGAGTGAAGATCGACAGATACATCACCAGGGCAAAGCTAAATTAGTTATTATTTTGTAGATACTTTTAGGAGGAGAGCGACAGGGATAATCTCCACAGCGTAAATAATCTGCCAGCATAAATAAATATGAAAAGGAGGGTCCATAAGGCCGGTTTTCGGCCTAATTTATTTTTGACCACTGAAAACCGTGTTTTTATTATTTACTATCAATATCGAATCGATTCCACTCCAAACGAAAGTTTCCCCCACCCTCTCTTTTTACCCCGTCACCCCCTTCTCTCCCCCCCTCCCACCTATTCTGAAATAACGAAAATACACGTACAAAATCAAAAATATCCTTATTCAGCAACACTCATGTTTCAATGACCTGCAAAAAATTCAACTGAATGCTGGTTACTTAATAGTCTAAGGGGGTATAAAAAGGGGAGGTGAGTGCGGGAAAGTTTCGTTTGGGGTGAAAATGATTCGATATTGATATTGATAGTAAATAATAAAAACATGTTTTTCTTTTGATCAAAAATAAATTAGCCTTATGGACGCTCGTCCTTTGATAAATGCAAATGCTTCATTTGGGTGTCATTAATAGTAATAGACGGAGAGCCGGCCGTCAAATATTCTACGAATAAGATACATGAAAAACTTTGTGTGAGTGATTAATACTACCACAGACCTAAAGTGAGCCACCTTTTATACAAGCTAATTTCGCCCGCGTCATGGAATTTTGACCTCACTTCCGGTTACGATTTTTAATGTTTTCTTAAGTCATCAATAGTCCCCTGAGGTAAAGCTTATACCCCAAAAGTTCTGCGACCGGACCGCAAGACATGTGTGGCGATCAGTTCACTTGCTGGATAAATATAAGTCACACACCAGAAGCTTAAGTAACCAAGGAGGGGAATGGAAAAACAAAATAAATTGATAGCAGGGTTAAAATTCAATAATAAAATTTTTATATATATATGTATATATTCCAATGAGTTGTTTTTTAAATTAACATTTTTAAATAAACATGTTATATTTTTGATAAAAATTGTTATTCTAATATATTTTGTTTTTCCATTCCCCTCCTTGGTTACTTAAGCTTCTGGTGTGTGACTTATATTTATCCAGCAAGTGAACTGATCGCCACACTACTCCCCCGCTAAGAAAAAAGATCAGTCAGTCATTCAATTCGTCAATAGCAAAACGAACTTTCTTAATCAAAGGTGGAGTGACATCACATTTGTCAGATAATAAATATGCATTTTGACGGTTTAATATTTATGCCGTACAATTCTAACCTCTG
Source organism: Rutpela maculata (assembly GCA_936432065.2). Lineage (NCBI taxonomy): Eukaryota > Metazoa > Arthropoda > Insecta > Coleoptera > Cerambycidae > Rutpela > Rutpela maculata. Next base: position 48,712,580 of record OW386285.2, read on the forward strand.
AAAAACAAGTTTTAAGTGTTCTAAATGTTCCGAACTAGATTTACTTGCAATCAGGATGTCATCTAAATAGACGAAAATAAAGGGTAAACCTACTAAAACTTCGTTCATGAAACGTTGGAAAGTTTGACCTGCGTTACGTAAACCGAAAGGCATACGACCAAATTCAAACAAACCGAAAGGAGTAGTAATCGCTGTTTTAAAAATGTCCCTTTTTGCGACAGGTATCTGGTGATAAGCACGTACCAAATCTATTTTTGAAAAAATAACACAATTATACAACTGCGATTTAAAATCATGGAGGTGGGGCAACGGGTATCTGTCAGGAACAGTAATTGAATTTAGACGACGATAGTCCCCACAAGGTCTCCAGTCGCAGCTTTCTTTTTTTTCAACCATATGCAATGGTGAAGAAACGGAAGAAGAAGAAGAAGGTGCACAAATACCTAATTCTACCATATTATTGAATTCGTCCTGTGCTATCTTGAATTTAACGCTATCCAACCTACGTGGGCGTGAGAAAGGTAAATGACCTTCTGTAACAATGTGATGCTCAACTGAATGTTTAACTGGCAAATTGTAATTTGGGGAGCTAATTAAAGTAGGAAATTGTAAAAGTAATGCAGTGAATTCATTTGATACGCTAAATAACTTAGGAGAATGTAACGGACCATTGTTTGAAAATAAATATGTTGACAAACTAGTCATATTGTCGATTAAACATTTATGTTTCAAATCAACAACTAAACCAAAATGAGCTAAAAAGTCTGTTCCGATAATGGCGATATTTATATCTGCTATATTAAAAACAAAAGGAAATAACCTACGTAAGTTTAAATCAATTTTCAAAAATTTCTTCCCGAAGGTATCTATAACTGAACCATTAGCTGCTGTTAGTACTACATCAGGGTTTCTCCTAGTATTCGTTAATAGATTCCGAGGTATAATTGATAAATCAGCGCCCGTGTCAATGAGGAATTCAATTTTATTGGCATTATCAAATATAAAGAGACGAGGTTTACTATTCGAAATTTTAACGTCAGTTGTCAAAATATTATTGACATTTAGTCATCTCTGATTGTCGGTTTTGACATCTTTGGCGAACGTGCACCAATCTCAGAGACACTTAAATACTTTACGACCATAAAGTTGATAATAATAGCAAACCTTGGCATTAGAAGGATTATATCTAACGCTGGTACCACTTCGACTATTAGAACGGGGCCTTGAGCCTCTGCGATTTCTTGAGTCGAGTCGACTTCTACAGCTATCGCAATAAGTGCCAGAAACTGTAGGAGTAGTGGAAGGAATTGAAGAAACTTTAGATTCAATAGCAAGTAATTGAGATGTAAAGATTTCTTGTTTGTGTAAGACTTGATTTAACGTGTCTTGAAATGTTGTGATCAAACTAGATGTAGAAACTGTTGGATTGATGTTACAAATCGAATTCGAGGTAACGGAAGTCATAGAATTCTGACACAACTCCCATATACGATCGGCAATGTCGATTAACTCCTTAATCTCAGTTTTTCCCGACGTCGTAATTGCAATGAAGATTGTTTTGGGTAGTCGCCGCTTCCACAACTTGACCAGGAGCTCCTGGCTCACCACATGGGAACCTCCGACCGTTGATAGCATTGATCGGTAAAAATCTGATGGTTTTTGGTCTCTCATCTGGGAACCAGAGAGTAGGTCCTCCAACCGCTTTTCCTCGCTTGAGGTCAAACGAGAAATTAGTATATTTTTAAGTTGTCATATAGATCTTTTTCTGGCTGATTAGTGACAACGTCATACACCGTGGTAATAATTTCAGGGGGTAAACTGGCAATGACATAATTGTATTTTTTACGATCGCTAACAATTCTGTGAATAGAAAATTGCGACTCAATTTGAGTAAACCATATTTCTGGTTTAGATACCCAGAAAGGTGGTAATTTAATGGTCGCGACGTAATTACCATGAGATGTCCCTGCACCTGATGAAATTTGAATGTCATCTAATAAAATATTATCTGTTGGTGGTGCCATTTTAAAAAAAAAGAAACAATAAATCGATGACTAATTGATTGAATGATTAATTGATTGTATATATTATGCTTTTTGCTATTTTTTTGAATGAGATTTTTTAAAGACGTCTACGTTGAATGACTGACATGATTCCCTTTAATAACGAAGAAATAATGATCAATGGCAAAACAATTCACTTACCGGATAAATAAAGTTTTGCCTCTTCGCCGTCTAGTTGATTTAGGAGAATATTGTTCCAAGTCTACGAATCTGAATCTGGACTCATGCGGAATATCAGGCCTAGTTGTAGTTTTAATCTTCCAGGATTTTAAGAGATATTTCTTGCTTGATTCTATATTCTGTGCTGTCGTTTAACTTTAGCTTTATAATTATTAAGATTTCCTTTTAATTTCGCTGCCTTGTTGTCCTCGTTGTAATTTAAGTTCCAATTGTTAGAAAAATAATAATGTCTGCATATTTCTTGTACCAAATTCGTATTCCTGTCGGGGTCACCAATTTATAGCAGGGTTAAAATTCAATAATAAAATTTATATATATATATATATATATATATATATATATATATATATATATATATATATATATATATATATATATATATATATATATATATATATATATTCCAATGAGTTGTTTTTTAAATTAACATTTTTAAATAAACATGTTATATTTTTGATAAAAATTGTTATTCTAATATATTTTGTTTTTCCATTCCCCTCCTTGGTTACTTAAGCTTCTGGTGTGTGACTTATATTTATCCAGCAAGTGAACTGATCGCCACAACATGTACCCCACCCCCCCAACTCTCCACCGTTTTCGAGGGTGGGGAACACGATGGTGACAATATTTTCCGGCCTAGCGTCAAACCGCTACCCCCAAATCCGATTTTCCGGTGCTACGCTTGCGAGGGCCTGCCGGATCGAGTTTTTTCTTTTTTGGTCAGTTTAAATAAAATAGGTAAATATTGACCACAAGTGACCTAACAGTCCCCCCGGGGGTTGAAACTACCCCCACCCCCAATAACTAAATGCCACGAAAACAGCGAAATTCAGCTGGAAAACGGTATACCCCCGTTTTCGAGGGCGAGGAATACGATGGTGACAATATTTCTCGACCTACCCTTCACCCACTACCCCTAAACCTGAATACCATCCCTTTTCCGATTTTCCGGTGCTAGGTTTGCGAGGGCCTGTCGTATCGTTGTTTTTTTTTGTCAGTTAGAATAAAATAGTTAAATATTTATCACACCCAGGGGGGTTAAATCTACCCTCCCCCAATAACTAAATGCCACGAAAACAACGAAAATCAGCTGGAAAGCAGTATACCCTCGTTTTCGAAAGCGGGGAATACGATGGTGGTAATATTTCCCGAACTACCCTTCACCCACCTAAATCGAAAAAAAAGACCATTCCCTTTTGCGATTTTCCGGTGCTAGGCTTATGAGAGCTCGTCGGGTTGGATTTTTTTTTACCAATTTGAATAAAATAAGTAAATATTGACCACAGGGGTGAAAAAAAATGAATTGTGATTTAGTGTGTACAAGAACCAAAGGCCTCAACAATTTTTTTTAAAGTCCCATCCCCGCTACCCCAACCCCCACTACCGATATGTGGTTTATGTGTTGTTGGGGTCGACGATGTCAAATATTAGAATATTAAAGTTCCATAAACAATTATTTCCACATAGCGGAGTGCAAATATAGTACCAAAAATTTTTCGTTGTGAGAAACTTGGATAGAAAATCTGGATGTGGAAGTAGTAATTCCTTGGGCAGCGGTTTTTAATAAAATAGCTTATTATCGTTGTTGTCCTGGTATTTCGTTATTGGAGGTGGGCGAGTTTCAACCCCCGGGGGTGGGTTAGGTCACCTGTGGTCAATATTTACTTATTTTATTCAAACTGACCAAAAAAAAAAACCGATCCGACAAGCTCTCGCAAGCTTAGCACCGAAAAATCGGAAATAGGAATGGTTTTTTCGATTTAGGAGTAGCAGTTGGACTCTAGGTCGAAAACTATTGTCACCATCGTATTCCTCACCTTCGAAAACTGCTGTCCAGCTGATTTTCGTTGTTTTCATGGCATTTAGTTATTGGGAGGTGAGGGCAGATTCAACCCCCAGGGGTGGGTTAGATCGTCTGTGGTAAATATTTAACTATTTTATTCTAACAGACCAAAAAAAAAAAGATACGACAGGCCCTTGCAAGCCTAGCACCGGAAAATCGGAAAAGGGGGGTGGTATTCAGATTTAGGGGTAGTGGGTGAAGGAGAGGTCGAGAAATATTATCACCATCGTATTCCTCGCCCTCTAAAACGGGGGTATACCGTTTTCCAGCTGATTTTCGATGTTTTCGTGGCATTTAGTTATTGGGGGTGGAGGTAGTTTCAACCCCCGGGGGTGGGTTAGGTCACTTGTGGTCAATATTTATCTATTTTATTCAAACTGACCAAAACAAAACCGATCCAGCAAGCTTTCGCAAGCGTAGCAAACCAACGGTTTTTTCGATTTACGGGTAGCGGTTGGACGCTAGGTCGGAAAATATTGCCACCATCGTGTTCTCCATCCTCGAAAATGGGTTTTGCGGTCCGGTCGTAGAACTTACCTCAAGAGACTATTGATGACTTAAGGCTAGGATTTTGCAGAGTCAGAGGGAAATATGCGTTTATTTTCGATTTATTGTAAATATTTAAAAAACTACACATAGTATAATCTTAAAACTGCTTTAGATACTTGCTATTAATCTAACGAATACAACTATATATATTTTTTATTATAAATTTCTGTTATATTTAAATGAAAATAGTGCCTAATTTCATTATTAAAGTATGGCATTTGCCTATATACAAAATTAATTATAAAAACTATATATGGTTGTATTCCTTAGACTCCTTAGAGCAATGGGAAGTATCTGAAATTATTTCAAAGATTATACCATTTACGATTTTTTAAATATTTATAATAAACCAAAAATAAACGCATATTTCCCTCTCACTCTGCAAAATCCTAGTTTTAAGAAAACATTAAAAATCGTAACCGGAAATTAGGTCAAAATTCCACGACGCGGGCGAAATTAGCTTATATAAAAGGTGGTTCCCTTTAGGTCTATGGTAGTATTAATCACTCACACAAAGTTTTTCATGTATCTTATTCACAGGCTATTTGACGGCCGGCTCTCCGACTATAACATCTTACTTGTTATTGTCACAGTCGGTTAAAAATGTAGATAATACTAAAATGAAATTAGTTGGTACATTTAATAATTAAAATTTCACTCATACACGGAATCGGTAAATAAACAACCCAGAAATACCATTCCATAATTAATTTCTAGAATGTAACAAGCGAGGTAATGGTAACAAGCAAGTAACAAGGGACTTAAAGTAATAACACGCTTTTTTGTGACATTTTAATTTATATTAAGTACAAGGTTAAGGGCGTCTCGTAATGGGGGTCATTTATCCTTTTTTATCAATGGTACTTACATTTTTAAGTATATTAAAAACCATGTAATAAAAGCTATATATACAATATATTACCTTTTAGTAAATTAATTAGATACTATTAATACTATTTGAATGTAGGCTCCCGCACCGAGAATAAATGATGGGCTCCGCACAAAAGTCGTTACGCCTATAAGTATTCTTTTTCCTCGATAGCGGAGGTGGACTAACATGGACAAATTCGAGGGGTCAGCCACTAGTGAATAAATGTACAAGTATTGTACAATGTTGCATAAGTTACCAGTACTGTTGCTACTGTTGGCAATATTGCTTGTACTGTAGAGTACTGTATGGTACTGATCAAGTACTTTACGGTACTGTCCAAGCACTGTGTGGTACTGTCCATGTACTGTACGGTACTGTCTCAGTAGTGTATGGTAATGTGCAAGTACTGTATTGTAGTGGACAATATTGCACTACAGAATTTTCTATGTAAACCAAATCGAGCCTCAAACAGTTTTGAATATAACTGTTTTATTTAATAATTTGCTAAGTAGCTGTTTGAATTTGGAAACTCAAATTTAAAAATCAACTTTAACTTCAAATTTTAATGGACAAAGACAATTTTAATTAAAGATTATAATGGCAGTATTCTTAAGTAGGTACCGTTGTAAGCTTTTCCCTCGGCTTTTCCATTATTAATGTACTTATAGGCATGATAAATAAAATTTACAGTATTTTTCCAATAACTTTATTTTATTAATATACATATAAATGAACATTAAATTTGACTTCAAATTTGATATAATATACGAAAGTAAAGAAAAAATTCGGCTATATTCCATCGTTAATTAACTTTACCAAGGTAATTATCAATCTAATTTAAAACGTCATAGAAGTAATACTAAGTAACAGTAATTCTATTAGTTTAATAATATACAGTATCGGAAAGTGTTGGTTTTGGGATGGCAATAAGAGCAAGTGAGAGCGAAGCATGCAATAGTGTACTTCTAGAGTACTGGTAGACGTCTTTATTGTGGGCAGTCGGTTAAATCGTTGAAACTAGTGCAATACCAAAACAATCTATATCTATATTCACTTTCTTCCTATGTATTTACGAGATATTCGCCAGCCAAAATAGATAATTAATAAATAAATTAATTAGGTACTCTATTTCTATCAAAGCGGTTTACCGTGGTCTGCTAATAAATCACAGTCACAAAACAATCATTATTTTACAAGACTCGACGTATTTACTAACGTAATATTTTGTCGAAATCTATACATTTCCATAAATATACAATGTGACTCACTTAAAATGAAAACACCCTTATAATTTTTTTATTTTGTTTCCGATTTGAATCAAATTTTACTCAAGTATAAAACGAATTAGGACTTACTTATGGCCAGAAAAATATTTGTCTGCTACAAACGCAAAGCCACCTGCGGTACCAAAATAAGCTGAAAAAAATTAAAAATCATATTAGTGGGTCTTGAAGAATTTCACGTATCCACCACAAATTGCGGAAAATTCCCTTTGCCAGATGAGCTTATGTATGAGAAATCCCCATCTCAACCAACTCAAATTTTGGTGTATGTACGTTTGTAGCGCTGATCCGATGCATTTTTTTAGAATTTTTAACATTCAAAATGTTTTTATTTTTTTCCACATATTTTGCGGTACGCAGGTGGCTTTGCCTTTGTAGCAGATGAATATGTCTCTGTTCATAAGTAGATCCTAATTTGTTCTATACTTGAGTAAAATTTGATTCAAATCGGAAACAAAATAAAAAAGTTATAAGGGTTTCTTCATTTTAAGTGAGTCACACTGTATATTTAAGGAAATGTATAGATTTCGACAAAATATTACATTAGTAAATACGTCCAGTGTTGTAAAATAAATATTGTTTTGTGACTGATTTATTAGCAGACTACGGTAAACCGGTTTGAAAGACAAATTTCAGGTACCTAATTAATTAATTATTAATTATCTATTTCGGCTGGCGAATATCTCGTAAACTATAACGCATAGGAAGAAAATGATTATAGACATTCTTGTAGGAAATTTAATTATGTTTAATTTTGCATAGATTACCTTTTCCCGTACGACACATCGTTTCCGAGTTATAAGCGAAGAATCGAGAAAAGGAACCTTTCCACCTCATTTTCAACGATTTTCAAGCCTCGGCCAGGAAAAGTCCAAATTCGAAAATTTTAAAGTAGACTTCGAAGCGTCTATAGAAAAAAACTGCCAATATACACCAACCACTATCGTAATAAACAGAATAAAAATTTTCGTTTAGGTATTGTAGTAATGTACAGGTACTGTCTAGTACTGTTTAGGTACTGTACACAAAAACATCCAAGTATTGTTCATAGTGGCTGACCCCTCGGACAAATTACTATACCTAGTACAGTCAGTAGTTTTTTTTTGCGAAAATATCGAAAGTCGATTTTTTTGTCCGAGGGTGCGTCTAAGTATTTATAGTCCAAAAGATGGAGTAATAATGATTTTGATAAACGTTAAGTCGAGACCTTGACTGATTGATTGATTTACCAGCGTGCGGTAGGAATTGCTGCCACTCCCAGGGTTATACAGCTGGACCTGCTACGTCCACGCTGGGTTGGACTAAGGTCATGCTTGTTGCCAGCAGCAAGAGCCACATAGCGCATGGTAAGGGAATATGGGATGGGAGGTGTAGGTATTTGTGAGATGCGTTACCGCATTGTGTCGTGAGGGAGCGTTTAAGCTCCCTTTTTGTGTTTTTGGTTCTGGGCAGCTGCCTCTTCTGAATCTTCTTGTGAAATATGTGTTGTGTCTTGATATGGAGTGTTTATGCTCCTCTTTTTTTGTTTCTGCTTCTTCGAATCTTCTTTTTGAGTCTTCCGATTCCTCGGTTTCCGTGCTGTTGTCGGCAGCGACAGCCACATGACGCATGGTACAGGAGTGAGTGATGGGTGTAGGTGTGTTTCTGATGTTTGTGCTCTTCTTTTCGTATTTCTGCAAATTTTCTTCTTTTCTGCGTCTTCTGATTCCTCCGTTTTGATTCTGGTAGAATATATATCGCTGCTATTTTTTTTTGTGGAATTCATTTTTCCCCTCGCTTTTCTTTTCTACTTTGTTCATGATCCTCCGATTGTTGTTTTCCACGTGTAACATGGTCTCCCTATGTTTAGTTTGCTGCTGTTCAGTGTTAGCGCTTTCTTCAGTAGGATTTCTGCCGTCCTTTTTGTTTTAACGTTCTTGACCTTTTCCCTTATCTCTCTGCTTACCAGGATATGGTCTATCAGTGGCGGCTCGTCAGAGGAGGCAGGGAAGGCTGAGCCTCCTCTAGCAGCATATCCAGGGGTGGTGAGGAAATGTACAAATTGTAATCATATTGCAAATTAATTGTCTTTTAAATATCAAGCCTCCTCTGCACAAAATATCACGAGCCGCCACTGTGGTCTATTTGTGAGCTTTTTGAGCTTTTTTTTTTAGCATGCATGAGGTTTTTTTTTTAGCATGCATGAGGTTTTTTAAGTACTTCATTGCGTGTATTTCTATCCTTTTTGTAATTGTCTTCTCTCCTAGTAGTGTTGATGTTTTAGGCCGCTGTTTTCGTCTTGTTGTTTTTGTGAGTAGTTGAATAGGCAGTTCAGTAAATTGACCAGTCAGCATCAACAAAATAGCAAAAAAATATAAGACGCAAAACTAATACTGCCGTTTGACCAATTTGAGCTCGACATTCGCTGCATTCTCGCCGTACTATTATAGCTAATGAATCATCTAATACGATGTCTTATAAATATTCCTTTTTTTACTTCAATTTGAAGATTTAAAATGTAAATTAAAATTTAGAATACTCCGCTTTGAAACAAGTATGTTATTTGGAATAATCATTAAAAATTATTTATTTGAAATGAAACCTTAAAAACATTTTTCGTCTACAGGGCTATTTTTTATTTACTAGGTATTTCAAATACAAATATTTACATCATTATTTTTTATCTCGAATGAATATGACACTTTGTATTTTATTTTCTGTTTCAAATAGTGCCATTAGTTATTTTACTCAAGTGTTAAGAGAAGCGTTACAGAATTTTTTGGTATGGCAGTAATTTATACCCTATACCCCGTCAGCTGAGGATAGCCCCTTGAGAGCAAGGCTTGTAATTCTCAGAAATTTGGCGTTTCCTGCCCTTTAACATTACAATACAAACAATTTTACATGCTACACCACGTACACTTGTTAATTGCAAATTGGGAGTTTGTTACTAATTTAAATAAGATCCTTTGTTGGGTTCCCCTCTTCTGTTATTGCTGATTTCTTTCTCCTCTTTGTCGGTTGGCACGTACACGATTTCACTGCACTATATATCTATAAACCTTGTAGCGGCTCGTGAGACCTTGATAAAAAAAGTACAAGTTTTCGACTTGGGGGAAGGGGGGGGGGGGGGGGGCGCGAACCGCCCCCTTGAATTAAAGGTGCAAAAATTGTTATTTCAAAATAATTCGGCAAAGCTCGCTACGAGTAAAATGTTCGAGACAAAGTTGAAGAGGACAGAATTTCCTACATTTTTTTCGAGATTTTTTTGTATATACGTTTTTATTGTAAGTCTAATGTTTAAAGACACACAGCGTCAGAAAGATGGGTTTTAGAAAAAATATATTATATAATGTATGTTTACTTGTATTAAAACTAAAAAAATATGAAATTGACGGGATAGTATTAGATTTACATCATACCTCGAATATAGGAAACAAATTATTAAATTTAACGAGTTATTCAGAAGAATAAAACATGAAATACCTCAAGGGTCGGTACTTGCTCCTATTCTCTTTTTATTATACATTAACGATAACGAAGGTATGACGAAAATGGCATTTTCATTAAGTTGGCAGAAATTTTGACAGCTGCCAAAAGTGAAAACTTTATTTTATATCAATTATGTAACTAAAACGTTTTAAAACAATATATATCTTCTATGAAAACTCACATTATTTTCAAAATTACGAAAGACACACTTGTTAATTTTTACGATTTACAGTGATTTTGGCAGCTGTCAAGAAAAAAAAAGGAAACGAAAAATCTACATTGGCAGATCGATTATGTATTTGTAAAGATTTAAAACTAAAATTATGCAAATCTTTATATAGTTGTGACCTGTATACTGATTTTAATTAAAAAAAAAAAAGCATTGCCGAGAGCCAATAGCTCGAAACTGCAGTCTGCAAGTGGTATGAGGTGGCTGGCATGAGAGCTCCTTTGAATGGGAATAAGTCTTTCGGCTGGTGTCTATTACAATCGAAACTTAGCGTTTTGTGGCAATACATAGTTATTGTACTTAACGCGGCCAGCCTTGTAACTCGTAATTCAGCGCTCGGCGAGGCATTAGTCCGGAGAATAGCTGTTGTTTGCAGTCTGGTTTCTTATTCCTTATATATTTAAGGAAACATAGAGGAGTTCGACAAAATATTTCACTAGTAAATATTCTGCCCTCTAGAAGCATATCTACTATTTTTTAGTACAAATTCAATTTTAGATCAAAATTATAAAAAATTATAGCTAAAAATCGAAAATCCGGTTCGACAGATTGATAGAGAATTTCAAGACGAACAAGATAAAGGAACGACATACAGAGGCTAGCCGGCAGGAATTGGATTTTAAGAGCTCAGGAACCCTATTCTCGAATCAAGGAGCAGAGGATGTGAATGTTTTATCTCTTTTCATCTCCTTCCTTTTAATTCTTTCCTTCTTTTTCCTCTCTCCCGAAATGAGCATTCTCTCGACTGGAGAAAATTTTTCAAATTTTGTGACAATATTTAAGCATGGCATTTGTTTTAATGAATTGTGTTGTTTTACAACATTAATCTCACGATGTTTAACATTATATTTATATTTTAAAATACAACAAAAACCTTCAATATTCTCGGAAGAAAATCAAGTAAATTTTCCCTAACTAGATTATAACAAAAAATAAATGTCTTAAACTATCAATTATTAAATAAAATAAACACGAGGTAAGTTCTCAGGCTTCTTGGCAACAAATTTTTCTACTACTTTTTCTATTTTGACAATAAGTTCCATAATTTCAATATCAAGTGTTTTCGCCTTATCAACACTCATGTCTGCAATATGTCCTCTCCGAGGTCCTCTCTTTTTAGAGTGGTAACATATGGCCCTGAGCTAATAATGATTCATTAATAAATCAAAGCCAGTACTCGGAGTACTACAACTACAAAGTGGTAACTTATCCTTCTTTTATACCTTTTCTAATTTAATATTTCCTTCTGATCTTCGATTTACTTTAATTCAAATTCTTTTTTCTCTATAAAATTTTGAACTCCATATAGTTCTTCAGTTTTTTTTCAAAATCGCCATAAACAAGGACTGCAGTAGCTGTTGTTGGCGCGAAATTTGAAAAACACAAGCGCAAACAGTTTTTATTGGTCCGTATCGACTTTCTGGGAAGGCAAACAAACTTGTATAAAAAAATCTGTCCAGTTGGAAGCCCCATTATATGATTTTCATGGCAAAATACGTGTTTTATGACATTTTATGGCAATTTGTTAAATTTTATAACTTTTTACGATTTTATGGAAACTGGACCCACGTTTGGACCAAGTGAACGATGAAATCTTTCAATTAAAGAGCTGCTCTGGGGGTGATATGCAGTTGTACGTATTCTATGAAAACCTAAAAACTTTGCAAATTCATTAAATAATCTTGACTTGTACTCCTTGATCAGTCGTTACTGACAAGGGAACACCGAATCGACAAACAAAGTTTTGAAATAAAGTACGCGCAACTGTCTCTGCTGTGATGTCGCGAAGAGGGTACGCTTCCGGCCACCTAGTGAATCGTTCAATCACCGTAAGAATGTAAGAGTTACCTTTGGATGGAGGTAATGGTCCTACCAAATCTATGTGGATGTGGTCGAATCTGATTTTCGGGATGGTGAAGTTCCCGAGAGCACTTCGCGTATGTCGACTGACTTTGACAGCTTGACAGTTAATGCACGATTTTGACCATAAATTGCAATCTGTGTTCATTTTCGGCCAAAAATAGTTATTTGAAATCAACAGTCTAGTGGCTTTAATACCAGGATGAGATAAGTTGTGAAAAATATCGAAAATCGTTCGTCTGTAAATAAGTGGGACAAAAGGTCTGACTTTTGCACGAGAAACATCACACCAAATAAAGTCATTTGAATCTGGAATTTGTATCTTTTTTAAAATGAAATTGGTTTTAGTTAGTGATGATTTATCTGACAATAAATAGTTGAGATTTGAATCTTTCTCCTGAGCTTCACTAAGCAACTTTAGGTCAAAGTTAACATTAAGGAAGGGAGAATTTTTAAGTTGAAGTGGTAAAATATCTTGTTTTAAGGAAGAAGTGTCGTAAATACGTGACAAGCTGTCAGCTATTACATTATGTTTTCCTTTAACATGTTGTATTTTACAAGAAAATTGAGCTATGTATTCTAAATGACGTATTTGACGAGGAGATCTTTCTGCTTTTGTGAATAAAGCGTTGATTAAAGGTTTGTGATCTGTAAAACAATTAAACTTTCGACCTTCAAGTATAAACTTAAAATGTTTAATTGCAGTATATAATGCTAAAAGTTCTTTGTCAAAAACCGAATAATTGGTTTGTGCTGTGGTTAATTTACGGGAAAAGAATGCTAAAGGAGCAAGAAATCCCTTATTATCTTTTTGCTCTAAAACTGCACCCATGGCAAGGTTAGAACAATCGACTGAGAGAGATAAGATAGTATCGTCATTATTGCAAGGATGAGCTAAAACTACTGCATTACTTATTGCGTCTTTGGCTTTCGAAAATCCGTCTAAACATTGATCAGGCCAACTATTAATCTTTGTAATTTTATCATGAGATAAACTGTTACAAAGAGAATATAGGGGAAGTAATATTTCAGCAAAATGAGGTATGAAACGATGATAAAAATTCACCATACCTATGAAACGTTGTAGTTGTTTGAGAGTTGTCAGTAAAGGGAAATTATTAATGACTTCGACTCTCTCAGTTGATGGTAAAATACCTGATGAAGAGATGTGATCAGAGCTGCCTAGTAGTTAACTACAATTGTAGTTAAACTACATTTTAACTACTAACTACGAGTACTTATAGGTAGTTGTGAATACATTGGTATTGTATTGAGTATTCACTACTCAAACTACTTTTTAAAAGTAGTTAAAACTACTAATGTAATTTGAACTACTAAAGTAGTTGCAACTACTGTTCATGTGTTTTCATAGAATCTGTTTTTATATGTTTTTCTCATAAATGTGCTTAATAAATATCCAGCCCAGTTGTTCAGTGACAAAAACAGTTTCAGATATAATCCCCAATAATAAACTTTAATAATATTAAATATTTATTAAAGAAATTAAAAAGGTTGCAAATGGCAACAATGGAACAACATGTAAGTAAACTGTAGGGTAGGTTGTCGGGGCATTACGTAGGTACACTTTACTTGCACACAGACGTATAAAAGCATTTTGTGACTTCTTGTCGCATATTGGCACAATCATTTTACAAATTATATAAGTATATTAGACTTACCGGTAATGACATGTGACAAAGAAAGGTTTCAGTGTCTTAAGTACACAGTTTAGTGACCTAATTTATTTCATTATGAAAAAAATTTCATGCTGTGTAAGTCTAAAGGGGCCATCCATAAATGACGTCACACTCCAGGGGGGAGGGGGTTCGTAATTACGTGACTAAGTGTGATAAGGGGGAGGGGGGGACTCAGTGTGACGTAACGAATGATGAACGAATCAAGAAAAGAAAAATATTGTAATTTTGATTTTTAGTAGCATTGCTCCCATGAGGTGACAAAATTTTTTTTTGGATTTTTACTAGCACCCCCCTCCATGAGGCGAAAAATATCGTGGATAATAAATAACGGAATCGAAAAAAACATACGGGAGAGTCTCTATAAGTGTGACGTAATTTTTTTTTTTGGGGGGGGGTGTCTAACTTAGTGTGACAGAACGTGAGAATGGAGGAGACGGGTTCTAAAATCTCAAAAATTGGCATGACGTCATTTATGGATGGCTCCAAAGTGTACCTACAAAAGTAGTTGCAAATGTAATTGAAGACGCGTAGTTAAACTACTCTTTCAAAATAAAAGTACTAGAGTACTTTTCAACTACAATGCATTTTTAATAAGTACTCTGTAGTTAGTAGTTAACTACTTTTTCAAAAGTAGTTTGGCAGCTCTGGATGTGATGACCTAAAAAGGTTAAATTGTCAACTCCTAAGATACATTTAGATGGTTTAATGTTAATTCCGTATGTGTCTAATCTCTTGAAAACCTTTTCCAAATGTTCCAAATGTTGTACATCTGATTGACTTGCGATTAATATATCATCCAAATAGACGAAAACGAAAGGTAAATTGACAAGTACTTCATTCATAAAACGTTGGACAGTTTGACCGGCATTGCGTAGACCAAAAGGCATGCGGGAAAATTCAAAAAGTCCGAATGGAGTTGTTATAGCTGTCTTATAAACGTCATTTTCAGCGACAGGTATCTGATGGTACGCTCGCACTAAATCAATCTTGGAGAAAATAGTGCAGTCGTGCAACTGAGAGCTAAAGTCGTGGATATGAGGTAATGGATATCTGTCTGGAATGGTAATCGTATTTAGTTGTCGATAATCTCCACAAGGTCTCCAGTCATTCTTCCCTTTTTTCGCCACTAGATGGAGTGGAGAGGAAACTTGAGAAGATGACGGTTTGCAGATACCTAATTCTACCATGTTATTAAATTCTGTTTGAGCTATTTTAAATTTAAGATTGTCTAATCTACGAGGTCGTGAAAAAGGTAAATGACCTTTAGTAACTATATGATGTACAATAGAATGTTTAATAGGTAAATTGTAATCTGGTGAACTAATTAAATGAGGAAACTGTAGAAGTAATTTGTTATATTTATCTGTCAAAGGAAATAATTTAAGTGTATCTAATCTATAATTGTCTAAAGGACTATTTTTAATAAAACAATTAACTGACAAATTAGTCTTGTTATCAATTATTCGAGCTCCTTTAAGATCAACAACTAAACCAAAATGAGACAAGAAATCTGCTCCGACTATCGGTATGTCAACGTCTGCTATATTGAAAACGAAAGGAAATAATCTACGTACGTTTAGATTGACTTTTAACAATTTCTTACCGTATGTAAAAATGGTTGAACCGTTAGCCGCGGTTAATATCGTATCAAAATTCTTTTTTAAATCTGTGAAAGCATTGCGTGGCACCACAGATAAATCGGCACCAGTGTCGATTAGGAAGTTCAGGTTGTTAGATCTATCGTAAATAAAAAGTCGACGACGTTTGCTGTTAGAAATGTCAAAATCAGACGTCATAAAATTATCAAACTTCAGTCATCTTTGAGAATTATCAGATTTTTTACAATTCTTACTGAATTTGCACCATTCACCTCCACAACGATAGGCATTGGCACCATAAAGTTGATGGTAGTAACAAATAGTATTGTCTGTACGATCAAATTTATTGGAAACATTATTACGGCTGGGTGAACGATTGCGATTAGTGGTACGAGTTTGTGAATTGTTTCTACTTTTGCAATTGTTGCAGCATGAAGTAGAAGGTTGAGGCTCGAAGGATTGATTGGAAAGTCTGGATTCTAAAGAGTTTAATCGAGAATTAAAAATTTCTTGTTTTTGTAATACTTGATTAATTGAATCATGGAAAGTGATTGAAAAATTTTTGATAGTGGAAGTTAAATCTGATAACGGGGTTGACTCAGAGTCAAAAGGATTTTTGGAGTACGATGCAACCATTGAATTTTGACAGGACTTCCAGATCCGATCCGCAATATCTAGAATCTCTTTTGTGTCTGTTTTCCCTGAAGCTGTAATGGCAATATATACTGTTTGAGGCAAACGTCTTTTCCATAGCTTGATCAATAAATCTTGACTAACCATGCTGAATCCTCCAACCATATTCAGCATGGATCTATAGAAATCTGAAGGTTTCAGATCGCCCATTTGGGAACCTGATAATAGATCATTCAGACGTTTTTCCTCACTCGATGATAAACGTGAAATTAAAACTTTCTTTAAATTTATATAGAGATCCGTTTCCGGGGGATTAAATATTATATCGTATATATTATCTATCACATCTAATGGCAAATTAGCTATAACCTGATCATACTTTTTCTTGTCATTGACAATTTTTGCAACAGAAAACTGTGATTCGATCTGGGTAAACCAAATTTCTGGTTTTGATTTCCAGAATGGGGGTAATTTGACAGAGCTGACATAATGGGTTTGAGGAAAATCCTCGTCTGAAGGTTGTCTTTGCATAACTGATCGATTGTGATTGATTGATTGACTGATTACTCTTTTAGATAAAAAAGGGAATGTACTTTAACTCACTCACCGACAGATGACAGTACTTGTAATGTACAACTTCAGTTGATTGAATTAGGAAATTACCATAAATTATAGGAACATCTATTCAAATTTGGAACCTCTATTCAAAATTCATCGGGAAAATTCTTCTCTTCATAAAATGGTCAATTTATAACGGTAGTTGATATATTGAATCTCTTCTTGAAATTATTGATAATAATTGTTCCAAAACAGGAAAGTGTTATACTTCGGTAATTATATCTGAGATATTCTTCTATCTTTTGAAGTGGAAATGATTTTATCTCTCCTTCAAATTAATTAAATAACGTAGATTTCATCATGTAAGTTATAGGATAACTTCGGACATATATATCGATCACTTCTGGTATATATTTATCACGTTGGACATAAAATTTTCACTTCTGGCATATATTTATGACGTTGGACATAAAATTTTCACTTCTGGCATATATTTATCACGTTGGACATAAAATGATCACGTCGGAGTCACCAAATTTATAGCGTTATCGCTATAAATAAAATTAAAATCGAAGTAAATATACGTATATTTGTTTTTAATACATGTTCATATTTTATGTGATTTTGGTATTTTAAAGTATATTGATATTATATTTTTATATCGAATGTTTTTTTATTTTTCTTAGCGACTCCACGGAAACTTCTCCATTATGGATCGAGTTTTCCTTTTTGTTTCTTAGCGACTCCATGGAAACTTCTCGCTTTTGGAACTTCTCGATTTTCAGTGAGTGAGTCGCTATAGTCGCTATAAATGGCCTTACCTTTAACTAGTCCCTTGAGGTAAACCAGAAAAAGGCAAAAAGCCCAAAAGTACTGCGACCGGACCGCAAGATATCTCCCCCCCCCCCCCGTTTTCGAAAGCGATGGTGACAATATTTATTTTCTGACCTACCGTTCAAGAACTACCTCTAAACCGAAAAAATCACCCCTTTTCCGATTTTCCAATGCTAGGCATTTTTTTTATCGGAAAATTTTATTAACGAAAGGTGTTCAGAATTGTCCAAAAACCCTAAATCCAAAATTTAAGGATGAAGTAAAAAAAATATTTTGAGGTTTTTGGTTCCTGTACACAGTACACACACTGAATCACAATTTTTTCTCGTCCCCTTTAATAATGGGGTGGGGGTGGTAATGGGGGGTGGCTAATGACAAAAAATTATTTGAGACCTTAGCTTCTGTTGTATATACTAAATACCAATTTTATCAAGATGATAATATAATCTAGTTTCAGATCTCGTTAAAATATATACGTGTACCAAATTTCAAGTCAATATCTTAAACGGTTCCAGAGTAAACGTGCGCACAAAAAGTTACAGACAGATCGACAGACAGACAGACGGAATTTTTTCTCTCAAACTTAAAATCTCGACGTTTCATGACATTCTAAGCCTACTTGAACAATAAAAATGTTTAAAATTTTTTTTGTCGTTACTATACTTCCATTGGACGTGGAAGTAATTATATTGAGAAATCTCTGAAGTAATTGATGACTGCCATACAGTGTTATCATGTTATCAACTCGGTTATAGTTGACTTCCAATTTATTCTGCATATAAAAAATGCCGGCGTGTTTGATGGTGCGGTAGAGATCAAAGACGCCAATATTTTTTATATGCAGAATAAATCTGAAGTAAACTATACCAATAAAGTTGGCATCATATGGGAAAAATTTGTATTAACCAATTTAAGTAAATGTGGATTTTGTCAATAGTTTTTGCTTAGAAAATAATGCTAAATGACGTTCACAAAACAATCACGTGATTTTATTTATCTGTCATATTTGACTTTTTTTTTAAATACCGAAAAATGGCGTAATTTCTCAAAATTTCGAATAATGTTAAAGGGAAAAGTCTCTGGAAAAGTTGTTTATTTTAAAATTTTGTACACGTATACCCTCTAATAAAACGTTTATTTTTTGCAATTTTTTTAACCCCCAATACCTACATTTTTAACTTGACCGAACTTAAGCATACCTGTATAAAATTACTTATTTTTACTGAAGTCATTAGCTGTTGTTTTAAATACAAAAATTTATGAAAACAAAAATGGGCAAATAAAAATTCATCAAACCTTATTGCAAAGTTTATCTAGTTTTAACAGTTTATTCCAAAACTCACTTCAATTAATTTTTTGTGTGTGTCTAATCAGACACATTAGACTCTAATGTCTATTTATTAATAAACTGTATTACACTATATTTTACCATTTGATAATTATCAAACTTAACTAAGCGAAATTATAAAACAGGTATTACGCCATTATTGTATTTCCTGAATGCTCAGCTTCACGTTAACGTTTATTAACAATAATAAAATATCGAGAAAACAATGTAATTCACTGTGTGATGACTGATGATAGTTTGCGTGTGTTCCTCGCAAATGTACAGAAAGGAAGATCGTCGGCCGACGTCTCCCGAGATTCTCCGAAATGTGTCTATTCTTGAATATTTCCGATATATTCCCGATTATTCCTAGATAATTCCCGTTATTTCCAGTTATTCCTGAGTATTCTCTGATATTTCCGAATATTCTCATGTATTCCCGAGTATTCCCGCGTATTTCCTAATATTCCCGATATTCCCAAATATTTCCATGGTATTCCTAACATTTTGTACAGGTATTCCCGAAGTGGCTGACCCCTCGCATTTTACCTATATAGACAGGGGCGGCATAAGGGCCGGGCAACCCGGGCGGCTGCGCCGGCTCGGAGGGGAGCCAAATTAAGGGTAAAGGGGCGTCAGAGGGCAAACTTTTTTTTTCAGATTTTTAATAGTACCCCCTCCATGCGGTGATATATTTTTTTTATTTCTAATAGTACCCTCCCCCATGAGGCGAAAAACATTTTTTCAGATTTCTAATAGCACCCCGCTTCATGAGGCGAAAACGGAAAAGATAAATGTATGAAATTCAACGCAAAATAGCATATTACTTTGAAATGGTAAACAACCCAAATTTGAAAAAGATAAACGCCACATGACAAGCATAAACTATATAGGTTAGGTATTTCATTCCTCTCGTTATCGCCCCTCCTTTCCTATATATGGTTAACAATGGGAACTATGGTGAAATTTACTTCATGATGAATTCAAGAGGTAATTCGCACTTCGTAGTAGCCGTGCATGGTGAAGTTCAGTTCTGCAGGTAGCGGTAACGTCATTAACGCTAATAAATGTCACTAACAAGGTCCACGACTTTAAACGGATAGTAAAGGTTCCCAGAACGTCGCGGCCACTATCAAAGCTACTTGAAAGTGGTTGCAACTTCGAAGGTCGTTCCACTGGTAACTAGGGCGTCCCCATGCACCGGAAAAGCTACGTAGAAGTCACATAACTCCAAAGTAACCGCTAGTGGTAAAAACTACGAGGCAGTGACTACGGATATGTCAAATGAAGTTATTTACACATCGAAGTCGTAAATTTAGTGACGGATTCGTAATGGTTACTCATTCGAAGTTCCCATCTCAGTTGCTGTTACTTTGGTGCTAGTTGGGTTGTATTTGATCGGCACATTTTTAAAATCGTAAATATTGCTCGTAGAGAGAAAATTTTCATATCATCGTGTTAGTGAACGAATTCTGAACAACTTTCAAAATGTCCGTCTGTCCGTCCGTCCGTCCGTCACGTTTCTTGTAAGCACGATAACTTAAAAAAGAAAAGTCCGATTGTGTTGAAATTTGGAAAGTAAGTTAATGTTAGTCAGAGGAAGAACCCCATTTGTTTTTGAAGAAAATTAATTAGTAAATAAGAAAGTTATTAATAATTTAATTTAAAAAAATATATTTTCTTCATTTTTGTCGCTTGTGCTTAAATAGAAATCTTGCGAAATCTTGTCTCTATAATATATTTTTTCTCTGTTTATACATTTTACTAATACATATTTCATCATAATATACCTAATGCGTTGAAATATGATTCTCGGAAGATATATACTACAGACATTCAGTTTAACTAGCAAGGTGTGATGGCGCAGTGGATAGAGTTTCGGCTTCGATATCAGACACCCTGTACCATACCAGGCATTGCCTATTTTCTGGCAACTCCCTTAGCCAAACTTTCCTCTACCCTACTCTTTACCTTTCCTTAACTTTGCAACTTTACAACCCCCTCTTCTTTATCTCTGTTCAATTTTGTTCAATTTTGTCTTTTTTGTTCTTTTGTCCATTTTGTTTCTAAATTCCGTCTAGGCCGAAAAATTCCCTAAAAATCCAAATCTTTTAAACCACACCTTTTATCCACCATAATTTTCTGGCAGGAAGACCAGGGTGGAATTGCTTCGAACGGGTTTTTCGTTAAGTTCTGTTTTCCCGTGTCAGCAATCAAAATTCCAAAGTGTTCGTCTGTGCGCGAAACCGCTAGTTTTTTAAAGGGCTAATTTTAATTATTTTTTAAGTATTTTTGTGTACTATTATTGATCTAAATTGTTAATTTTAATCTATAGGTATTCTTAGGCAGGAGTTTTAACCTTTTACATTCAGCTTTAGCCAAACCGGTCCTGCCCCACCCAGCCCGAGTCGTGGTTGTCTGGCTGACTCCGGCCAGATTCCGGGGAGGCAACCTCTAATTTTAATAAACATGTTATTGCTTGCTTGCTTGTTTCGGCTTGCAATCCAAAGATCATGTGCTCGAATCCCACACAGGTTGGATATTTTTTTTTTCAATTTTTTTTTTCATATGTTTTCTTTCACAACGAAGTTGGTATCACAAAATTTAGGATGTCCAAAAATAAACATTATTTACAAGAAAACTGCGAAGAGTATCCTATAGAATGTGTAACAATGACTTACATAAAAACTCAGTAAATTGGCGAAGAGTACCTACGTTTTCAGGTTGTTAATTGTTACTTTTTGTAAGGTTAAACGTGGAGGGGATTTCGTTTTTGATTATAGGTACGGGAAGATAATTGATGATATTGTTTATTCAGAATGAAAATTCCTCCTCGCTTTTAAAATTTTTATGTGTAGGTAGGATATTTATCTGAAAAAATATTTTTTTTTTTTCGTTTATTTTGAGTTTATTTATAATTTTCCTGGTCTTTAATTAAAAATCCGAAAATTTTGACTTGTATCTGTGACCGGGGCCAATCCAGCCCAGTCCGCCCCAGTAAATAATTTAGGTGATGTATTTTTAAAGAATATTAAATTACCTAGGTTAATTAAAACATACGTATGTATGTACTTACATATTATCATGTATTTTACCGTATTTTTATAAAATTAAGGAAAGTAGAGAAAAACCACAGGCGCAAGGAAATGCTGTTATTGGGCTGGTATGTTTTAAATAAACAATTATTTATCCATTTTCATTCAAATAACTATTAAAATAATAAATAATAGATATAAAAATAACACCTCGGATCGTAAAAGCGTGCACTATTTAACCTCAAAAACTTTAACTATCATCAAAAACAACATATATTGTTAATTAAATATTATCGAATTTGCTGATATGGTTCATTAATTTATCCAAACATTGGTTTAAATATTTGATAGTGGAGCACTTATTATGTACTGAAGTAATACATAAAAATCTCCGGTTGCTTACACACTTAAGTACACACTTAAAACCTTACAAACAATGCAAAAAAATAAGTATAAATATACATACCGGGTCAAACATTCCAAGGTGTGTTGATTTACATTTTTCGTTCGAATGTTTTAACTCATTTTAGCTCGAAAACACCACTAAAACTGGGTCTTGCCAACTTATCATTTAGTGAACTGCACTCACTCTACGAGATGCTGGAAAATATCGATTGCCATATGACCATGCCTTAAACAGCGTGCACACACCGGCGTTATCAATAACAAACAATACCCCACACAAGACCTCGCTGCTTTGAAACTTTTTCATAAATTCATAAATATACATACTACACTGTACACCAGATATGACTAACAACCCAAGCCTCACTCGATAACGACCGACCGCAAATGAAAGTAACGTTGAAATGTTGGCTGTTGAGCAAAGAACAAATATAACAACTGTCTATCCTTTAGTCTCGAAGGGGCGTTACCCTCTACATGCCATCCTGAACCCACCGCAATTTGCAAATCGTACAAGAAAAGCATTTTTGTTTTTCGTCGCGTGAACTCCACTCTTCGTTTTAACCTTTAGCAGACCTGCTGCTCGAAGAAACCTCGATCTCCCACTTTTGAGTAAAAGCAAATCCTTTTAACCTTAAATAAAACAAGTTAAAATAAGAAAATTTTTGAACAGACCCACCTCGGGAAATCATGCCTGCTCCCCCTGACCCCCTCAAAGGTGATACTTGCATCTGCCTAGATACGTTTTTTTTTCTTAAAAAATGGCAGGAGATAGAGACATGATTTTTTTTCGATAGAGCATAAAATTCTGCATAAGACCCTCGATTTGTTTTTGTTATTTATTTCTCTCATGTAAGGCCCCACCCACAGCAAAAAAAAATGAAGGGAGCCTGCCAGCAAAAATGGAAAAATGCATGTTTGGCTATAACTCTAAAACAACCCCAATAAATTAAAATTTTACAAAGTATAATAAAATAAAAGTAATTATTTTTTCTATCGATTTACAATTTGGGGCCGTTCAAAAATTACGTAACGCTCTTAGGGGGGATGGGGACAACTTGTGATATAGGGAGGAGAGGGGGTTGCATCAAGTGTTACGTAATGTTATTCTTTTTTCCACAACACTTCTGATCTTTTTAAAATTTGTTGCCAATTTGGTATAACATACTACACCATACCTAACCCAAGACGTATCTACTTTTGTTAAGTATTTTACTTCCACATCCAGTGGAAGTATAGTAACGACAAAACAATTTTTAAAAATTTTTATTCAAATAGGCTTAGAATGTCATGAAACGTCGAGATTTTGGGGTTTGAGCGAAAAAAAATTTTCTGTCTGTCGGTCTGTCTGTCGGTCTATCTGTCGGTCTGTCTAACTTTTTTTTGTGCGCACGTTTACTCTGGAACCGTTTGAGATATTGACTTGAAATTTGGTACACATATGTACTTTAACGAGATCTAGAACTAGATTATATTTTTATCTTGTTCCGTCGAAGGGTTGGGAGGTAAATTGGGGTAAATTTGGGGTAAATAGGTAAATCCAGCAGGTAAGAGTTCATAAAATTGGTATTTAGTATATACATGAGAAGCTAAGGTCTCAAAAAAATTTTGGCATTAGCCACCCCCATTGCCACCCCCACCCCATTATTAAAAGGGATGAAAAAAATGTAATTTAGTGTGTGTACAAGAACCAGAAACCTCAAAATATTTTTTTACTTTATCCACCCCCACCCCCTATCACCACCCCCACCCCACTACCGATGTGGGGTATCGTTTTATGGGTTTTTGGGGTAGAGGATTTCAAATATTATATTATTAAAGTTCAATAAACAATTATTTCCACATACAAAATTTTTTCGTTGTGAGTGACTTGGATAGAAAATCTGGATGTGGAAGTAGTGATTCCTTGGGCAGCGTTTTTTTTTTTTCGTGCTGAGCGAAATCAATCACTAAATAGACAATTGAATCGAAATATTTTTAAAATTCTTGATCTTTATTGGTTGCTTACTGATTGCATTCACTTTGTTCAACACGAATAAAGAAAACAGCTATTTTTGTATAAGCTGTACAAGGTTTGTCCTTAGTCATAAGACAAACCAAATTTATAGTCCAGTCAACGGCGGAGTTTCACCTCTATTTTGAGTACTAATGAATGGATTTTGATGAAATCTTGTGCAATGTGTTTGTAATGACGTTAATAAAAAAGTTGAAAAAAGGATTAGAGTAGGAAATGATCGGAAGGGGGTAGAAAACACCCTTTTTATCACTTGCAGAATTAGGTCAAAAATGAAAAAAAAACAATATAATTTACCTTTTGTGGCCCAAAATAAGATGTTTTTACTCTGGTGATTTTTTTCGAAAAATGCATATTTTTTGAGGTATGGTCAAAAATTCCTAAAAGTGGGGGAGGGGAAATGTAAAAATTGAAAAAATAAATCTGAAAAAATGTAGGTGAATGTATCATCGAAATACAAGACTTTTTTTTATTTGCAACTTTTCTGTAAAGTGCGTTTTCACAGAGTTTTTCCGGAAAAACCTGAAAACTACCCCCTTTGAAATTGTAGCGGTTTAAAAATATGTAATTTAAGAATTTTAAAAAATTCAGACGTATGCATTGAGGTCTTCTAAACATTTTTTTTTTGTAACTTGCTAATTTTTCGAGTTACAGGCAGTTTTTCACGATAAATAATATACTACATTTTTTGCACATTAAAAAATATATCAAATCATATTGAACCTTTAAAAATGGTATATAGTTTAATTTTTCTAAGATGACACTATCGGGAATAAAACGCCAGACGAAGAGAAATGCATATCTCACCTTTTCTCGCGCCTATTCGAGCAGAAATGAAACCACGTGTATCTACAAACTTAGGGGCGGGGCTGCAATCGTTCTCTGCTCGAATAGGCGCGAGAAAATGTGAGATATGCATTTCTCTTCGTTTGGCGTTTTATTGCCGATAGTGTCATCTTAGAAAAATTAAACTTTAACTATATAGGTTTCATATTTTTTTATAATAATATGTAGTACATTATCTATCGTGAAAAACTGCCTGTAACTCGAAAAATTAGTAAGTTAAAAAAAATTCTAAGAGGCAAAAAATATTTAGAAGGCTTCAAGCTAAAGCCTCAATTTCTAAACTACATATTTTTAAAGCGCTCCAATTTCAATGGAAGGGGTAGTTTTTCAGATTTTTCCGGAAAAACTAGGTGAAAACGCACCTTGCAGAAAAGATGCAAATAAAAAAAAATCTTGTATTTCGATGATTACATTCACCTGAATTTTTTCAGATTTTTTTTTCAACTTTTACATTTCCCCTCCCCACTTTTAGGAATTTTAGAGTGGCCATATCTCGAAAAATATGCATTTTTCGAAAAAATTCACCAGAGTAACATTTACAGTTACTTTGGACCAAAAATGGTAAATATATTGTTGTTTTTTTTTTTCATTTTTGACCTAATTCTACAAGTTACGGAACCAGTGATCATTTCCTACTCTATTCTTCTTTTCAACTTTTTTATTAACGTTATTACAAACACATTGCACAAGGTTTCATCAAAATCCATTCATTAGCACTCGAATTAGAGATTTTGGTCATTTTAGCGCTCCGTTGACTGGACTATTACACGGGACTTTAATATAAATGACATTTAAAAAAAAATCTTATTTTAATTGGGGGGGGGGTGAAATTTGTGACGTAATTTATTTAGGGGGGCATCTTCAAACGTGACAACATGTGACAAGGGGGAGGGAGGGGGTTAGATTTGATCAAAATTTGCGTTACGTAATTTTTGAACGGCCCCTTTATATGTGTTACTTATTTAAATAAAACCGCCAGTGGCTTATAAAGAAAAGGTTGCACGTGTAATTGCGCTAGAATTTTATTTCAAAATGTATTATTTTTCTTATAAACTGAGAGAAATATTGCTGTACTCTTTAAAAATTATTTCACATTTTTTTGTTTTACTACATTTTTCTTGCGTAAGGCCCCTTAGCAAAAAGTATTGGGAGCAGGGGTGTCGCTAGGGTTTCTTTTTTGGGGGGGGAGGTTAATAATTCCCAACTCGCATTACAGGAATTTTCCCAACTCCTCAAAAAAAATTTTCTCCAAAATGAAAATTCATGAGCGGGGGGGGGAGTAAAATTTTTGTCGAATTCTCCTAACTTGAAGCTTGAATTTCTCAACTCGAACCACAATTAAAAAAAAGTAGGGAGGATATTCCAGCCATTTTCGGCGATTATCCAACCGACCGCCCAACAAATTAGATTCTAGATAGGGAATTATATTACCTTTTCTATCGATTAGTATACAGGGTGATTTATCACAACATCCGGAAAATTTATCAGTAGGTTGTCCCCAGGGCCGATTTTGTGACTAGGCCTCATAGGCCCGGGCCTAGGGCTAGGGGGCGCCACTTTGTGAGGGACGCCATTGTCTTTCGCCTTAGTGGTTAGTGCCCATAAACAGAAACAAATTTTTCGGACTAAAAAAATTTTTTGTTGGATTTCATAAACTAATAGCAAGCGGGAGGGGGGCGCAAAATTGACCTGGGCCTAGGGGCAATTTATATCTAAAACTGGCACTGGTTGTCCCCACCGGAAGGAGTTGAAAACATGAAAAATTAAAAAATTGTGACCAAAAAATGTTCCTTATTTTTTTGTAGGAATACGCCGCCTATGACTTCAACTAATCTGACGTAACCAACCATATCACTTCCCCTTCCTCTTAGAGGGTAGAAGTGACTTTTCGGTTTTAATCACACCACAAGAATAACACAAATTAAAATAATTTTTGTAGAAAATAGCACAACAAAAAACTTAAAAGTAATGGAAAGTCAAAGAAAATGTTACATTAAATGCACTGTTCTAAGCGCCGAATGGAGGGTCAATGTCTTTCCGACGCATTGACCCTATGCCAGTGAACTCAACAACAACAAGTAGCATATTTACTTAAACACGTCGATAACAAAAAACACCAAACTTGGGCCGTACTTTGTACAATCGACGTTAGCTTAAACTCACCGCTGTTGGAGATGCTCTCTTTCTAACACGCGCCACGATAAATACGGTTAGAAAGGCAGCATCTCTTACGGTGATGAGTTTAAGGTGACGGCGATCGTACCTACCGCGGCGTTCGACCGAAAACAAAAAATGCGGCACTTTGAGGACGCGCTAACTTAACTTTTTATGCCAATTAAAGAAATTTGAACATCTTCATTCTTTCCCAACTAAGTTCCTTGCCCTATCACTGACACTGACAACAATAACGTATCTTTGCAAGTTTTAATGCAACCAAAATTACTAAATTACCTAGAATCACTCTTTAATTTATTTGTATAACATATGATGTCCGTCAGACACCATAAATTGGACGTCCACCGGACGTCCATTATCTGGTTTACTTTAAAATTGTACGGAAAGGACGTCCTTTGAATGTCAATTTTATGTACGGGAAGTATGTACTGTACTTTTTAAGGCCATATAGAGACAGGAGATGGGCGTCTATTTCTTGTGCGTTGATTTAAATATTATATTTTTGTAATAAATGATAATATTCCCATACCGCTTTCTCTCCAACCTATTTCCGAGATATGTATAATGCCGGCGAATACCACACTGAACGTCCATCATATGTGCAGCAACGAACATCCCCTGGATGGCCAATTTATGTACGGAAATTACACAAATTTTAGATCCCTATAATAGGGACAGCAGCAGGACGTCTATTTAATATTCGCTGATGTAGATATTATATTCCCAAGTAGCAAGGTGATCTGCCATCGGTTGACGTCATTCGACCAGTTAATAATGTAATAATGACATGACATTATAGAGTCGTCATATTGACGTCGTAAAAATACTGTCATCTAGACGTCATTTTTAAGTGCAGCTGTGTAGGATAACATGGTGACGTCAATGACACGTCATTGTTAAGTGATACAAGTCACGTTACAGATTAATTAAGAAGTGAACATAAAATGTCGAATATAAGTAACGGAGTTTTTCATATATTAGTAATAATAATATAAATTTTGTTTTAATATTTCCAACTATACAGTTTTTAAGTAAATTAAAATATAACTGTTCAATGGTTCAGTGAGTTAAACGTTGCGTTGACAAGAAGTCAGCAGTTCGATCCCTACACATTCTGGATTTTTTATCGTTAAAAACTTTATTAATAATAATTGTGGAAAAATATTAGTGAAAGGTTTGCAAAAATTGCAAAATTCACTGATTGCCAATACGTTATTTTGGCGCCACACTGTATAACGTCGGTTGTCTGTGACTGACGACCGTCATTTTCACGTCTTAAGTACTTCATGTGACGATATTATTCCTGTACTGTTTTTTCTCCAACACGTTTCCCAGGTTTGTTTAAGTACCTCAACCATAAAACTGTAATTCTTAAAATAATTGGCTTCTACAGAAATCCAATGTTCTGTATCACCATCTTAGTAGAGTAAAATCTGGAAGTAAAGTCGAAGTTCGAGAAAAAAAAAACCGGCGTAGAACCAAACCAGACTTAGTGGGATTCTTTAGTAAGATAATCGTGTACACGAAATCATTTTTTGGCTTCTACAGAAATCCAATGTTCTGTATCACCATCTTAGTAGAGTAAAATCTGGAAGTAAAGTCGAAGTTCGAGAAAAAAAAAACCGGCGTAGAACCAACCCAGACTTAGTGGGATTCTTTAGTAAGATAATCGTGTACACGAAATCATTTTTTACGACATTTTTTGGTGGTCGAGAACTTTTTTATTTCGGAAAAACTCAAAAAATGGATTTTTAATGAAATATGTTTTCTAACGTCTCCACCGCTATATCTCTGAAAATATTGGTGCTATCAAGCTGTTTTTTTTTAGATTAAAGTAGACACAATAGCGCTTCGAACAACGTCCCACGTGAACCCGATTTATTTTTTTTTAAGTTGGTAAAATAATAGGAAACTCAAACTTGTTATTTTCAGTAACATAATTTTAGGCAATCGAGAAAAAAAAATTATTTATGAAAATTTGTATATACATGCTGCGTACAAATTGAAGCCAATAGTTGAAAAAAGTTTTTAGGATAAAAAGTCCCGTTGATAGTATTGAGTCAGCGATTTTTATTTTAACGGGCCAAAGTCATATTCTTGCGCGTTCGGCTGTAGCAAGCCTGCCGACTGCAACGATCTGACGGTTCCGGTCGGGGTGTATGTAGTAGTTTAACTTATATCAATAGGTACAAAACCAGTAGTGATCAAAAGATCTAGGGGATCAATATTATTGTTCAATATTTCATATATTGTACAGTAGTATTGATCATATGTTGTTAATATTAAGAAATTGTACAAAAAACATTAAATAGTCTCCTCTTAATAATAAAAAGACGTAGGTAGATATAAATACCTAATCTATAAATATCAATCAGTGTTACTAACTACCCATCTAATTAGTAAGTTTATTAGACTTTTTAAATGAATAAAAGTAAAAACGTACGCATAAAATGAGTTTTATTGTTGAAATAAATTTTCTATTTGGATAGATAAATATGTAGTATGTAGTTTTATGTAGGCCCTACATTAATAGCATTCTAATTCGTTCATATCTGCCTCGAAATCTTTAATAATGCTGTTACAGGAACGACATTTGCACTCGTTGCAACATTTTAGGCCTTCCTTAAAACAAGCACATTTTCGATTGTCACAATTTTTATCCGAACAATGAATACTTAATGATTTTCGGCAACCGCCACTTCTACGCGACTAATCTGACCAACCCTGCATACTACAGTACTGTAGTACTTACCTCTAAGTACTACAGTACTTAGAGGTAAAAAATATGCAAAACTTCCCCGCACTTAAAAAATATATATATATTTATTGGAGCTGAAGTAGAATCAAATTTTAAGAAGAAAAGGTTCTACGCAATTTTTCACATAAATTGATAGTTTTTAAGTTATAACGACTTCAAAATTGCGATTTCAGCTAAAAAAAAAAGGTATTTCCAAACGGCTTTCGTCAAGTATCTCGAAAAGCATTACTTTATCGAGAAAATGTTGCAGACCAATTACAGAAAGTACAACCTAGGAATTAATTATATTTCTTGTTTATTGATGTAGGATTAATAATTTAGGAGATATTTAAGTTTACATTTGGCATCCAAGTGTTCATAAGATAATTATTTGGAGTGAGAGTTAAATATCTCAGAAACTGTGACACCTACGTCAAGGTGCTAATAGGTAGAATAATATGTTATTAATTAAGCTTTCAACTGTTTTTTAATTTGTTTCTGTAGCATAAAAAACAAAGAAGTTATGACCGAAGCAATGTGCGTCTACACATTTTTTTAATAACAACGTCGTCATTTTGTTACTGTAATTAGCCAGTAATTAAAAAAAGGAATTTCAAACACTGTTTCTCATTAATATATAGCATGACGTAGATGCTCACATTTTTTGGTTTGTATACAGCACATGCTTTAGAAAAAAATACAGTTTAAACTATAAAGGTATTTTCGATGAAACGTATTTTTTTTTCCTTTTCCAAATATCTCAATAAATATTAGTTTTATTGAAAAATGGGTAGATACCAAAAATAAAGCTCATAAACTGATAATGAATTTCGCTTGTTAATTTATTTACATAGATTTAATAGTTTCGGATATATGAAAGTTTACAAATGGCGTCCGAACGTTTATAAGACGAAAAATGCAGTTTAAATGTTAAATATTTCAGAAATTGTGACACCTACGTCACGCATGCTAAGAAATGAAATTAAAGACAATTAATTGCGATTTCAAATTATTTTTTACTCCTGTAGCATAAGAAATAAAGAAGTTATGACGGAAAAATGTGCGTATTTATACTTTTTTTTTATAAAAAGGTCGCCATTTTGTTAATCATTAGCCAGTAATTTAGAAAAATTATTTCAAATACAGTTTTTCGTTAAGATGTAGCATTGCCTAGATGCTCAAATTTTTTTGCTCATTTAAAGCACTTGCTTTAGAAAAAACTGCATTTTAAACTTTAAATTTAATTTCGGAACACTACCAAATATAAACTTAAATATCTCCGAAATTATTAATCCTACTTCAATAAACAAAAAATATAATTAATTCCCAGTTTGTACTTTCTGTAATTGGTCTGTAACATTTTTTAGATAAAGTAATACTTTTCGAGAAACTTGACGAAAGCCGTTTGGAAATACATTTTTTTAAGCTAAAATCGCAATTTTGAAGTCGTTATAACTTGAAAACTATCAATTTATGTGAAAAATTGCATAGAACCTTTTCTTCTTAAAATTTGATTCTATTTCAGCTCCAGTAAACATATATATTTTTTAAGTGCCACCCCCTGAGAGGGGGTGGAATCCACCCCCTATAAATTAGCACAATATAGAAACTTTTCTCTGGAGCATTTACTATTTATTATACTGCCAAAAATGAACGAAATCCGTTCAATATGACATTATTCCGACGTTAAAACCTCTAGTTACTGTAACTAGCATGCGAAGGTGTATTAATTGCGTCCCAGTTTCTCATTTAGCGCTGATAAAAAAAAATCGCTGTTGTCAAACGGTACACTTTAGGAAAAAATATATTGTTTCAAAAACTTTTGTGATTATTAGGCTTTATTTTCTTCGCTGCATGTATGTAAATATTTTCAAAAATAAAAAAGTTTATCGATTGGTGAAGATTTTAATACATAAAATATATATTTTTAGTTTATCTGATTTTTAGAGAAATGAAAGTGCGAATTTTACCCAAACCGTTTATATTGGTAAAAGCGCTACAGTGTGACCTTTAATTTGATACAAAACAAATTTCGGTACCTTTAATAGTTTTAAACATATGGCGGTGGAAACAAGAAAAACAATTTTCTTTAAAAATACATTTTTTTCACTTATTGATTTAAAAAGTTCGAGACCACAAAAAAATGTCGTAAAATATGATTTAATATGCCCGGTGACATACTCAAAGGAACCTAACATGTTTGACCTGGTTCTACGCCAAAAAAAAAAACGACACGATAGACTTACGAAATCGCTGCTCTATCTAGAGTATGTAAAAAAACTATTTGAATGCTCTTTTTTTGTTGTTTCGAGCACCGCCAAACCATATTCTTACTAATATTTAGATTTAATTATACTTGCCTTATGAGGATAATCTGCGTTAGGACAAATAATATTTTCATTGATATATATGAAAAAGGTTTATACGGGTGGGCGTGCCCCTTTGACCAATGAAATATGCCGTCTATGTAAAAAAGGCGGAGATTGGCAGATTGTGTAATATAAGAGAAATAGTTCAAATATATTTCTGTCGTACAGAGTCGAATTTAGCGTTGGGTGCACAAGAATTTTTATTTAAAGTAATTTGAGTAGGAAAACTGAATGCGGTTGTAGTGATTCCTTAGGCAGTGGTTTTTAATTAAAAGAAAAACTCTCTATAGGTACATAATGTATATTTACAGTGTACAGGGTGTCCTAGTTAACGCGTTATGTCCGATTTTCTCGGTAGTTTTTGAGATAAGTATTTTTTTTCCGGGGAATCGATGCCGCTAAGAGACATATAATTGAACATCAAAGAAGAATTGATCGGATTATTTATGTTCTTAATTGACTATTAAAGGAAAGTAAAAAAAGGCATGTAAATTTTAAATATCACTTCCGGTTTACATGGCAATGGCGTTCTTTTTCTTGAAAATAGAATATTAATTACTTCCACATCCATGGAAGTATAGTAACAAAAAAATTTTTGAAAATTTTTATTGTTCAAATAGGCTTAGACTGTCATGAAAGGTCGCCATTTTAAGTTTCAGCGTAAAAAAATGTCTGTCTGTCTGTCGGTCTAACTTTTTTGTGCGCACGATTACTTTGGAACCGTTTAAGATATTGACTTGAAATTTGGTACACGTACGTACTTTAACGGAATCTGGAACTAGATTATATTTTCATCTTATTCCATCGAAGGGTTGGAGTGTAAATTGGGGTAAATCGGGAGGTAAACAGGTAAATCATGCAGGTAAGAGTCCGTAAAATTGGTATTTAGTATATATAAGAGAAACTAAAATCTCAAAAAAATTTTTGACATTGGCTACCCCCATTACGACCCCTACCCCATTTTTTAAGGGGACGAAAAAAAGTGTGATTTAGTGTATGTACAAGAACCAAAAACCTCAAAATATTTTTTATTTCATAGGCCAAGAATTTTTATTGAAAAGTTACCAAAAATCCTCGCTATGTTGGGGTGATTTCTATTACGAATAACTGGCAAAATAAGGATACATATATTACTTCCACATCCAGTGGAAGTACCTATATAGTAACGACAAAAAAATTTTAAAAAATTTTTATTGTTCAAATAGGCTTAGAATGTCATGAAACGTCGAGATTTTAAGTTTGAGCGAAAAAAAATTTCTGTCGGTCTGTAACTTTTTTTGTGCGCACGTTTACTCTGAAACCGTTTGAGATATTGACTTGAAATTTGGTACGCATATGTACTTTAACGAGATCTAGAACTAGATTATATTTTCATCTTGTTCCGTCGAAGGGTTGGGGGGTAAATTGGGGTAAATTTGGGGTAAATAGGTAAATCAAGCAGATAAGAGTTCATAAAATTGGTATTTACTATATACAAGAGAAGCTAAGGTCTCAAAAAAAATTTTGGCATTAGCCACCCCCACCCCATTATTAAAGAGGATGAAAAAAAAAATTGATTTAGTGTGTGTACAAGAACCAGAATATTTTTTTACCTTATCCACCCCCACTACCACCCTCTATCACCACCCCCACCCCACTACCGATGTGGGGGTTTTTATGGGTTTTTGAGGTAGACGATTTCAAATATTATATTATTAAACAATTATTTCCACATACAACATTTTATCGTTGTGAGTGACTTGGATAGAAAATCTGGATGTGGAAGTAATGATTCCTTGGGCAGCGGTTTTTTTTTTAATTGTTAAATTAGTGTACAATATCGATAATTCTATCATTTACAATTGAAATTAAAATTTTGTGGGCATGCCTATTGAAAGTCGCATTTCGGAGATATGAACTTTACTTTGCTTTTTTTTAAAGGAACACTCCATATATGTACCATTTGAAACGCCATAAAAAAAGCTTTGTATTTATAATACAATACATGGTGCTTATCTTAAACAAATTTTGTCTAATTTACTATAAATTTACAATTTATCAAATTAGCCATGGAAAACAAAAGTATGTAAATTAAAATAAACGATATGTTAGTTCTGTCTAATTTCACTTTATTTTAAATAAAATGGAGAATTTCAATAATTGATACAGTGTGTTTCACTTGAAATGGTAACACCCCAATAACTTTTTTTTTTTCCGATTTGAATCACATTTTACTTAAGTATAGAACAAATTAGTATCTACTTATGACCAGAAAAACATTCGCCTCCTACGGTACCAAAGCCACCTGCGGTACCAAAATATGTAGAGAAAATCGGAAAATCATATTAGGCATTTTTTATCGGAAAATTTTGTTAATAAAACTTGTTCAGAATTGCCCAAAATGGCCAAAATTTAATCAAAATTAAAAAATGAAAAACTTGAAACTTTAAAAATTTTGAAAATAATTATTTAAAAAAAAAACTGTAAATTTCTTTACAACTACCTGGCAGCTTGGGTTTAATTTCAAATAAAATTGTCATAGTACAGTTTTCTAAACGAAAAAACCCATTAAAATGATATTTTTGGACTTGGACATTATTTTAATAAAAATTTATATATTTTTTATTTTGATTAAATTTTGGACTTAAGGTTTCTGAACAATTCTGAACAAGTTCCATTGACAAAATTTTCCAATAAAAATATGCCTAATATGATTTTTTGATTTTATCTGCATATTTTGGTAACGCAGGTGGCTTTGCATTTGTAGGCGGTGAATTTTTTTCTGGTCATAAGTAGATCCTAATTTGTTCTATACTTAAGTAAAATTTGATTCAAATCAGAAAAACAAATTAAAAAGTGAAATACACTGTATATATTTTTCGGACTACCATGACTTAATGTAAGAAAATATAAAACTTAATATCTACTATAGTTTTTAAGAAAAATACTGTGTCATATATCATTGAAAAGATTTTTCTATGGCCTTTCAAATGGTGTAAAAATATATGGGTGTGTTCTATTTAAAAAAACCAAGGTAAAGCTCATATCTCCGAAATTCGACTTGTTTGAATTGTTTTGCTGAAATGATGTTTGGAAAATACATGTGATATCTCATACTTTTATTTTTGAACTTATTTACGTAACTCCAAAAATAAAGAAGTTAAATGAGGTTCTAACGTTTGCACAACCACCCTGTACTGTTGACTATAATAAGGAACTTTAGTCTAGTTAATATAAAAAACACGTTCTCAAATAAACTAAACATGTTCTGATAGAACATATTAATAATAATAATTTTTTGTTTTTATGTCTTTGGCGTTTTTCAAAAAAATTGCCCTTAGATTTTGCCGCTATAGCCACTATAGCCCCCCCCGCCCTAAATCCGCCACTGACTGCGCTCCGTCAGAAACCCTAAAATACCTATATACATGTTTGGAGCATATTTAATGTCCGATATATCAAAAAATATTACAACTAGATCTATCAATCTTTATATGTTTGAAATTAGGGATAAAGGATCTAAAAGAATATTTAAAAATATACAGGGCTTTCATTTAAAAAGACACCTTCATTGTTATATCACGTGACATATGCAAGCAATTGTTTTTTAATTGCATTTAAATAAATATGTATACAACCCTACAACTCTTATAGGAAACTTTTTTTTATCTCCAATAATAACATTAATAAAGGGGGGTCAAAATATAGTTATAATTCGCCCGCTGTCTTGGATTCCTAAATTTTTACCAAAAATTCGTAACCCGCATCCCCGAAAATCCCCAGATATCGATTTTCATTCGAATAGGACCACAGATGACGAAATTCGTCCGCCATCTTGGATTCCTAAATTTTGACCAAAAATTCGTAACCTGCATCCCCGACAACCCCGAGGTATCGATTTTCAGCCAAATAGGACCATAGATGACGAAATTCGTCCACCATCTTGGATTCCTAAATTTTGACCAAAAATTCGTAACCCGCATCCCCGACAACCCCGAGGTATCGATTTTCAGTCGAATAGGACCATAGATGACGAAATTCGTCCGCCATCTTGAAGTCTTAAATTTTGACCAAAAATTCGTAACCCCGAAAACCCCCAGATATCGATTTTCAGTCGAATAGGACTATAGATCGCGAAATTCGTCCGCCATCTTGGAGTTCTAAGTTTTGATCAAAAATTCATAACCCGCATCCCCGAAAACCTCCAGATATCGATTTTCAGTCGAATAGGTCCATAGATGACGAAATTCGTCCGCCATCTTGGATTCCTAAATTTTGACCAAAAATTCGTAAACCGCATCCCCGAAAACCCCCAGATATCGATTTTCAGTCGAATAGGACCATAGATGACGAAATTCGTCCGCCATCTTGGATTCCTAAATATCTTAGCAGTATGAGATTCCTCGGAAAACCTACGTCAGACTGGATTTTGAACCATAAACTTATCTCAGAAACTACCGTGAAAACCGACCATAGCGCGGTGACTGGGACACCCTGTACATTTTGCTTGGTAATAATTTCGAATAAAAACTATATAACTATAATAATAACTAAAAACCGAATTCAAATTTTCATAATAAAATTTGTAGGAGTGTTTATACAAAACGGTCCTCTCTATTTGGCACCTTTTATTTATGTATTAACATTTTCAAGAATTTCATCTATTAAGTCATTCCTGTAAGATAAAACAATTTATAAATAAATTTAAGATTACAATTACCAGAACTGCTAAATGCTTCCCTGGCAAGCATTCATTCGCGTCTGGTCTCCATGACAACAAGTTCCTCCCTAAAGTCTGAGAGCGTGTAAAGCTATGCGAATGCCGAGGCGAGTGCCATCTATTGACGGCAAAATTGGAAACTATTTATTGAATCTATGTTTGAAAATTAAGAGGTTATATTTTATCCACGTAATTAATTAAGGACTATCTAGGGCGTCACGATTTCGTTTTTTGTAAATTCCAATTTTTCGACGTCAATTTTTTCGTTGATCACGTGTTTTTGATTGAAACAAAAAATTAAAAACGTGACGAACTAGAATATTTATTTTAATACATACGTACAAAATTTGAAGTTTCTATCTTCAAAAATAAGCCGAATAATTCGTTTCTTCATTTCACCGACCGCAAATTATACTCTTATGTTCTATCTTGGATTTTCTCTAAAATATTGTAAAATGGGTTCTTCGTTTTCAATTTGCCGATTTTGTAAATTATAATTCTTTAGTCTTAACTTTTCCCTATTTATTACACAAAAATTCACATGAGTTTTTAACTGATTAACTTATTTACGTTCAACGATAAATTGAAGACATAAGTTAATAAAGGTGTCATGGTGCTTTTTTTTTAAATTGCTTTATGCAATTTTTGAACACTGGTATATATTTAACTCCCAACAAACGGTGAATTTTAAATTTGTAATATTTAAAAAAAAAATTGTTGATAAAGGCGCCATGTCATACATAAAATCAGTATTTTTAGTGGATATATGCAGTTATGTACAGAAAAATCTAGTTTCATAAGAGCTTGGTGTATTTCTTTATTAGGGTAAACAAAAGAAAATAACCCAAAATTATCTATTTTATGAGATGTTATTCATTTGAATCGAAAACAAAATAAATAAGTTCTAACTAAAAACACGTTTTGTTTAATTTACTCAAAACTTTAAAAGTGTGACATAACACCTTTATCTACTTATGTCTTCAATTAACACTTGCAATAACTTTTGTTTTCATGGTTTACTTAGGTCTTTATTGAAGATTATTTGATAGAAAAATTGTAGGTTTATACGAATTAGAATTCTTACCTTATTAAATAAATTATTATTATTATTTTTTATCGCCCTATTTATATTAATGTCCTGGCGGAGTTTAGCCGTGGGATTGAAGGCTATTCTACCACTCAACCAGGAGTGGTAAAATAAATTTAAACTAGTACAATACATTATTCTAAACAAAAAATGAATATTACATTTTTTCATTTGAAAATTCGTTTACAAATAAAAATTATTTTTAGTTGAAAATAGTTATTTGTGTACCAAGGCCGTAAAGTTGATCTTTTTCGGCCGAATCAGAAATTTGCGGTCGAGGCGCAGCCGAGGCCAAGCAAATTTCGGGTAAGGCCGAAAAAGATCATTTGGCCGAGGTACACACAACATTTTTCAGGTGATTGTTTCAGAAAGTAAAATAAATAACTATTTTTAGGTTTTAAGATAGGGTGACCAGATTTTTGTGCTGGACACTTCTGCTGGGAAAAAAATTGATGAGCGGGGGGAGCAGAAATCCGAAAAATCATTTCTTGATCCCAACATTTTTTGATGACCGAGAGCAAAAATTTTTTTGATCACAGATAGTACTCCAAAATGCTGGGCTGTCCAGCAAAATTCCGGACGTATGGTCACCCTATTTTAAGAGAGACAAAAATGGGGAATTAGTTTTCGTATTCGATACAAAATAACTAAATATAACACATATAGTGTAATATATAAATATATTCTTATTTATGCCTGATTAAATTTGATGATTAGGCAATATAGGCATTATAGGCTGGGAAGTGAATGCGGCCGTGAAGTAAATGCGACCGTGAGATAAAGTAAATGTGGCCGTGAAGTAAGTTTGACAGAGAAGTACAAAAAGTGACACTTTAGGAACGCTATCGGATCCGTAAAACATCAGTTTTTGCTGCAGTCGCCTAAAAGATTGTTTTTTTGATCTCAAACACCTTTGAACCCACTACGATGTAATCTTGTACAAAGGGGTTTCTAAAAGTGCTGATTAAGAATATCTTACTAGTTTTTTTTCTAAAAAAATCGCTAATACTTTTTTTTTGAAAATCGGTCCCCTATTTCCATTCTAGAATCGAACGCCTCTGACTAAAATTGAATGTGGTATGAGCGAGATATGAGGGTGAGTCCATAAAAAGTGGGACACACTGTATATAGAGAGACAAGTTTGATTAACCTGTCATATTACGAAACACCACATGTACATTATTGCCAGGAAAGCAAAGAAGTTTAGTGCCGGCATTAATATAGTGACTACAAGAAATTGTGTTATTAAACACTTTGTTCTCACTAACTGGGAATAGATTTGAAGGTGAAGTAAAGACTGACTCCAATATCTCAATCAATAATCCTATTATTTCTTGTTTAAACAGTTTCTAAGAAAACGTAGGAGTTTGTTTGTTCACTGCATTCTGGGTTAAAGTACTGGCTTAGAGCGTAGGGGATTTAGCATTCTCGAAGAGAAGTAATAATGTAAAAACACTAATACATGTAGGTGTGCAAATAAATTTTTCATCCAATTGCTCATAGAATATGTTGTCACGTGTTTCCACCCTTAGGAAACCACCCTCGCAAAATCCGTGGGTTCCAAAAATTATAACAAGAGATGTCCACTAACACACTTTATTAAATATTTACTGGATACTTCACAATACTATTATTAATTTAAATACACTTTACTGACTAAATCACAATGTTTATCACTTTGTTTATCTGTGAAGTCTTAACCTCACTTTCTATACTTTCTGAACTTCTGAACTCTCTGAACTACTCGCCGAGAATGCGGTCGGTCTTTTTATACCTAAAAATGACAGATCTCGATTGTTCTGTGATGACGCCACCATTCTCTCGATAATTCCAGATGTCACTTTGGAATCTTCTGGTAGGTTCTTTTTCGAGTAGGTGCAAATACACTACATTCATTCAGACATTCGATCTGTTGAAGTCTGCCTACTTTTTAGTAACATAACCTTAAATTTTAAGGGGTGCAACATATTACACTGCCCCCTCCTTAAGCCTGAACGTCCCGGTCAGGCAATTCAGCCTCTTTCACATACTTCGCCAGTCTATCCAAGTGTACGATCTTCATCTTGGACTTTTTGTTTCGTTGAATACGATAGACGACATCATTAATTCGGGTAATAACAGTATACGGTCCATCCCAAAGAGGTTGAAATTTCGGGGATCTCCATTCCTTCCGCTGTGGGTTGTACAGCCAAACCAGATCCCCCACCTTGAATCCCCCTGTACTGGCATTCTGATCATAACGAGCCTTCAAGCGGTTACTAGTTCTGTTCATCTGCTCTCGATCATTCTTCGGCTGTTCTCGGC
Source organism: Rutpela maculata (assembly GCA_936432065.2). Taxonomy (NCBI): domain Eukaryota; kingdom Metazoa; phylum Arthropoda; class Insecta; order Coleoptera; family Cerambycidae; genus Rutpela; species Rutpela maculata. Next base: position 48,753,247 of record OW386285.2, read on the forward strand.
TTCCATTTCTGTAGTTGCTCATCGAAAATGGTTCTCCACGGGCAGCACAATTTTTACACTTGCGACACCAGGCCTTCACATCCTGGCGACTATTAACCCAATAGAACTGTTCCCGTGCTCTACTCAATGTCTTGTTTATGCCGAAGTGTCTGCTGGACGTTTCATTATGTGCTTCCTGGAGTACTTCTGGTACACGACACCTGGGAATCACTAGACGCATGGCAACCTGCTTCCCATCTGGGCTTTCCCATGCTCTCCTCAAAAGCCCATCTACGACCGTAAGTGAATCCCATTGTGACCATAAAGCCATCAGCCCCACTTCTTTGTCGGAAACATCCTTCCATGCTGGACGCGTTCCCTCTTCTTTTGCTCGCAACATGGGTCCGATTTCTACATCGCGCAATTGCTCTTGCCTCAGAGTTTTCTTTGACCAACTCTCTGGGAGATCGACCTTGACAGTGTTGACTTCAACCATGTTTGACAATCTTTCCACCTGAGGGTAGCGCTTGCAATCTTCTTTGTCTGGTTTTCTGGATAATGCAGGAGTTTTGACTGCCTGCGTTGTCAACAGCCTGGTTTTCTCGCATTGGTCGTTCACTTTTGACAGAATAAATTGTTCGTTCCCAATCCTTAACATTCGCTTTCCTACGTCAACAATAAATCCATACTGTTCCATAATGTCCAGTCCCAAAATGAAGTCATCCGTAATGTCAGCCACGATGACCCTGTGGTCGAACCTCAAATGCCCAATCTGCAAACCCAGGTCTACTTCTCCATGAACCGTAGCCCTGTCCCCCGTAGCTGTCCGGACGATCACTTCTTCATTTTGCCTCTTGGTAATCTTTATGCCCGATATAAATCCTGGCCGTACTATTGATGACGTAGTACCTGTGTCGATGGTAAACAAACATTTTCTTCCGTTCACATATCCATGCAACAACAGACTGCTTGCGATTCTTCGAAGCTGGGAAATCTTCATTTCTCTGGGGTCACTGCATTCCCTAGCCAGAACAACCCCCTTGGTACTGTTTTCCTGCTTCTCTTCAAGATTCACAGCATTTACTCGACTCTCCGAATTCTGCTGTCGACAGTCTCGCTTCATGTGTCCTACCTTGCCGCAGTTGTAACATTTAATACCTCCACTCGGCTTTCCTTTATTTTGTTGTTTTCTCTGCTCCCTAAGATCATCCACTTTGTTCAATAATTTGGTAAACATTTTCTGCATCTCCGTCAACATAGAGTTCTGGTTCATTTCTGGTTGCGATTCTTCGAGAGTCACAGCTCGCACTCTCGACCTTGGAGTATCCCTGTAAGCGGCTTCTACTTCGAGTGCACGCACCAAAGCTTCGCTACTACTTTGGTGTCTCGTCAGTCTCAGGACTCGCCTGACCTCTTCGTCCCTTATACCATCTAAAAAGGCCCCCACGGCTAATTGTTCCTGGAATTCTTTAGGTGCACTCGGATACGCCAGGTGTGCCAGTCTCTCTATCGCAGCTTCAAATTCTTGTAAACTTTCCCCAGCTTTTTTGCATCCGGGATTTCAGTTGAGCCTGGTATAATTGGGCAAGGTGTTGATCGCCATACCTCAAGTCTAATGCAGCTTCCAAGACTTTAAAGTCCCTTTGTTTCTCAACTGGGATGGTTTGGAGTAACTCTGAAGCTTGGCCCCTTAATGCTAGAACTAATGCCATGGCCTTTTCCTCATTATCCCAATTGTTCGCACATGCTGCTGCCTCAAACTGCCTCTTGTACGTCGTCCAGGAACTTTGGCCATCAAAAGTAGGAGGTTTTAGTCGCTGTCCTGATGATACCACCTGCTGGCTTCCTCTATCTCTCAACTGTCGTTTAAGCCGGTCTATTTCTCCTTTGACTTCTTCTTCGAACTTGTTTACTTTTTCTTTAACTTCATTTACCTCCCCTTTGACTTCGCTTACTTCCTCCTTGATTTCACTCTTTAGTTCTTCATTGGCAGAAATGATTGCGTCCTGTTGTGTTTTTATTTGATCGCTCAGAATTTTCCTTAATTCTTCCTGGCATTTTTCTTGTTCTTCTTTTTCTTCTTGGCGTCTTATTTCCAGATTTTCCATCATTTTCTTTAATTCGTCTCTCTCTTCTTGACGTCTTCTTTCTTGCTCTTCTTTTTCTTCTCGACGTCGCTTTTCTTGTTCTTCCTTCTCCTCTTGACGTCGCTTTTCTTGTTCTTCCTTCTCCTCTTGACGTCGCTTTTCTTGTTCTTCTTTCTCCTCTTGACGTCGCTTTTCTTGTTCTTCCTTCTCCTCTTGACGTCGTCTTTCTTCCTCTTGACGTCTTCCTTCTTCATCCTCTTTTTCTTTCTGACGTCTTATTTCCTGATCTTCCATAATTTTCTTTAATTCGTCCCTTTCTTCTTGACGCCGTTTTTCCTCCTCTTGGCATCTTCTTTCTTGCTGTTCTTTTTCTTCCTGACGTTTTTTCTCCGGTTCTTCTTTGTCTTCCTGCCGTTGCTGCGCCATCATTTTTTGGAATTGTTCGAATAAGTCCTGTATTTGTTTATCGGATGCCATACTTCTTGTTGTTACGGGCGTACGATGAAATTAAAATAAAATAAATTTAACTGTCACGTCAATATCGGTAATGGAACTTTCCAGACAAATCTCGAAATAGCACGAAAAAGTCTTATTCAGAGTCTTTTGTCACTATCCAGTTTAGAGAATTTACTAATCTCCACTAATGTCCAAATAAAAAAGTTCTAGAAATTTTCACGCACTAAATGAGTCTTTTTCAGTGTCTCTATCACTTCTCAGTTCAAAGGATTTAATTATCACACTAATGTCCTAATAAAATGTTCTACAATGTCTCAAAAATGCACTTAAACACTATTTTCCTGTTCGAAAACAACCCTCGAACAATGTCCAGTAAATTAGTCCTGTGTTAGCACTAACCCTCGAGAATCCTTCTCGAACACTCCAGCACAACTTCAGAGCTCCTCTTGTCATAAAATTCCGCTTCTGACACCAATTTGTCACGTGTTTCCACCCTTAGGAAACCACCCTCGCAAAATCCGTGGGTTCCAAAAATTATAACAAGAGATGTCCACTAACACACTTTATTAAATATTTACTGGATACTTCACAATACTATTATTAATTTAAATACACTTTACTGACTAAATCACAATGTTTATCACTTTGTTTATCTTTGAAGTCTTAACCTCACTTTCTATACTTTCTGAACTTCTGAACTCTCTGAACTACTCGCCGAGAATGCGGTCGGTCTTTTTATACCTAAAAATGACAGATCTCGATTGTTCTGTGATGACGCCACCATTCTCTCGATAATTCCAGATGTCACTTTGGAATCTTCTGGTAGGTTCTTTTTCGAGTAGGTGCAAATACACTACATTCATTCAGACATTCGATCTGTTGAAGTCTGCCTACTTTTTAGTAACATAACCTTAAATTTTAAGGGGTGCAACATATTACAATGTGTTATCTTAAGTCTCATAAAAGTTATTAATTATAACCTATTAATATTTATCCCGACACGGTAGTGCAGTGGCTAGAGCGTGTTGTGTGGCGAACAGGCTTGGTCATACTGTCTATCGTGTACTGAGTTCAATTCCCAACTCCAACACCATCAATGTCGGTGAAATGTAAAATTAATGTGTGTCAGTGTTTAGATTTGGGAGAGGGTTATAAAAATGTCTAATATGTGCGGTGTATTAATGTTTATGTTTCATAAACTACAATGATAAAAACCGCTGCCCAAGGAATCACTACTTCCACATCCAAGTCAATCACGACGAAAAAACTTTGTATGTTAAAATAATTGTTTATGGAACTTTAATAATATAATATTTGAAATCCTCTACCCCAAAAACCCATAAAACGATACCCCACATCGGTAGTGGGGTGGGGGTGGTGAAAGGGGTGGTAGTGGGAGTGGATGAAGTAAAAAAATATTTTGAGGTTTTTGGTTCTTGTACATACACTAAATCACAATTTCTTTCATCCCCTTTAATAAGGGGGTGGGGGTGGTAATGTCAAAAATTTTTTTGAGACCTTAGCTCCTCTTGTATGTACTAAATACCAATTTTATGGACTCTTACCTGCTTTATTTACCCATTTACCCCAAATTTACCCCAATTTACCCCCCTACCCTTCGTCGGAACAACATGAAAATATAATCTTGTTCCAGATCTCGTTAAAGTACATATGTGTACCAAATTTCAAGTCAATATCTTAAACGGTTCCAGAGTAAACGTGCGCACAAAAAAAAGTTACAGACCGACAGACAGACAGAAATTTTTTTTTCGCTCAAACTTAAAATCTCGACGTTTCATGACATTTTAAGCCTATTTGAACAATAAAAATTTTTGAAAATTTTTTTGTCGTTACTATACTTCCACTGGACGTGGAAGTAAAATAATTACGTGGTATAGTTCACAACAGATTTACCAGGCACTCAAAAAATGTCGGCGCCTTTGACCATCAAACACGCCGCATCTTACCGTCAAACACGCCGACAGTTTTTACACGCCCCTGTCAAAAAATCCTATTTCAAACTGATAGATAATTATAAATTTTGTATCGGTAGTCATAAGAGCCTATCTGGTTTATAAGGTTTTATACAGTACATTAATTTTGCCATATAGAAATTATATTGGGATGAATAAGTATCTAAAGGAGTCTTAATTGAGTTGGAATACCCATGTTGTTATTGGTATGTTTCCATAAGTGTTTATACTAAAAACAGTTTTTATATGGCATTACAACTTTTAATTTGATAAGTTCTCATGGGATCTGAATAGTGTTGAAACTGAAAAGGTTTCATCAGTAAAATCAAATACGAGTTCTGTAATATTTTATAAGAAACAATTAGTATATGGTTTTTGTAAGATTTGTTATCAGTTTTAGTTTATATAATAATTTAATGAGGATTTATAAGGATACGTATTAAAAAGTATTAATAAGGAATTACATCGAATAATATTGTGACTTTTTTCGGGAACTGAAAGTAATGAAATTGAAAAGATACTATAAGGAGTAGACATTTTATACATTTTTATAAGGATATATTTGTACTTATTTTTGTGTGTACATATCAGTTTAGTTTATATAAGAATTTGATGGAAACGTGTAAGGATGCATGTTAAAAAGTATGAATAAGGTATTATCGAATACTTTTGTGAGTTTTTTTTGGAATCTGAAGAGTAATGAAATTGAAAAGATATACCAAGGAGTTCCCAGTAGGCAGTTTATACATTTTTATAAGGATATATTTGTGCTTATTTTTATAAGACTTCATGTGTCCATATCAATTTAGTTTATATAAGAATTTAATAAGGATTTATAGGGACATCTATTAAAAAGTATTAATAATGATTTACAACTATTAATTTGATAAGTGTTCATGGGGTTCCAATAGTGGTAAAACTAATAATATTTCATCAGGAAACCAGGGATGAATTTTATAACATTTAATAAGAAATAATTAGTATATGGTTTTTATAAGATTTGAAGGGTTATTATTAGTTTAGTTTTATATAAGAATTTAATAAGGATTTCTCATTGAAAAGTATTATTTACAATTATTAATTTGAAAAGTTTTCAGGTGATTTCAATAGTAGTCAACCTAAAAAAGTTACAATACATACTAAACTAAACTTACTAATACAATAAATTTCATATAATTTACATTTAAATCCATTGTAAGATTAAAATCCATTGTAAGTATATACACATTGTATTTTAGAAAACCGTCTTATTCCCATAAAAGCATAAAAGTCCTCAAGCGTGGAATATACATTAAAAACTCACAGAATCTATAAAATTTTCGTGTTTCAAACACCATAAAAACTTATAAATACTTATAGGCCTCGTACTGAGAATTTACATTAATATCTTCCAAATTCATATAAAAACCTATAAAACTTCGCAATTTAATTACCATAAATACTTATAAATATACTGATAGACTTCATTCAGGGAATTTACTTTAAAACCCCATTGCATATCCTCATAAAATTTTATAAAAACTTCGTGTTTATTATTAAAACGTGCAAGTGTTGATAGACTTCAGGCAAGGAATTTACATTCAAAACACATTTCAAATACTTCAAAAACTTAGACACATCTGAACCCATAAAATCTTCGTTTCGAAATGATTTATTTAATTTTAAGCTCACCATTAGACTATAAAAGTTCTTTAACAAAGATCTTTTATAAAAGATATTTTATCAGTAATTTGATAGATATTTTATCTCATAAAATATCTTTTATAAAAGATCTTTGTCAAAGAATTTTTGTAGTCTAATGATGGCCCATGCAATTTGTTTGAAAATCGTTTAAAATTCCCGCCTGTACCAACCCCGCCTGTATCGCAAAGACGGGAATACAGCGTTGTCTGCGACGTAATGTTTGCAGTTTGAAAAAATACTGAGAGTTCCCTATCTATACAGGATGTAGCGCAACTTACCCGAACAATTTTAACCATACATGCACCTTTAAATAAGAAGTCAACTTCTTAAAAAAAAAATTAATAAAAATCCAACACAGAAAAAGATACACATTGTTAAAGTTACAAATTAATGAAAATGTTAAAATAACATACTACTTATTTAAAATTAAATTTTTTTTTAATTTTTTTAATTTTTTTTTTTAGGAACTTTTAAGAAGTCGACTTCTTATTTAAAAGTGCATGTATGGTTAAAATTTTTCGGGTAAGTTGCGTTACACCCTGTATTCTATGATAACAAGTGTGTAGGCAACTATATATTACAAACCGGTAAAATTTACGAGCACGCGAGATGCGTACAAAACAGATGAAGAGGACAGCAGCGCAGCGTCCTCGCTCGACAATGAATTTTTTTCAGCGTACATAATAACAACATTGTATAGGTAGTCTATAACAGGTACGGACAAAGTTTCAAATTCTGGTTGTTTGGCTATTCATCAGTAGATGTCACTCAAAGAAAATTATAGATATTAAAGGTATATATGTACATATTCAGCTAAAATTATTGAAATATGCATATTAAACGCATATATGAAACCATAATAATGATAATAATAATAATTTAAACACATGTTACTAATTAATACGAATATTTTGTCTGATTAAATTGTATGAGTCTATTAGCTAACAATTTTTGAAGTTAAAATACAAAAGTAGCGAAAATGAAATAGTTAATGCGAGTTAACGGTATAGGGAATGTAGAGCATATGTTGGTCAATTTTCTCTAGGCGGCACTAGACTTTGGAAGATATAATCTAGTACATAACAACAATATAAAAGTAATGTTGGAAATGCGCAGCAGGCGATCGTTGAATCCCTGAAAACTTACCGTGTATGCCCAAAACAATAGCTTCGTGAAAATCACATCAAAGGGATGGAAAACGAAAAGGTGGCTCCATCATTCGAAAGGTCACCAGAGGTGTCGCTAGGGATTTTTTTTGGAGGGGGGAAGTTAATAATTCCCAACTCTCATTACAGGCATTTTCCCAACTCATCAAAAAAAATTTTGTCCAGAAAATTAAGGAGCGGGGGGGTGATATTTCTCCTCTGAGCGGGGGGGTGAAATTTTCCCCGAATTTGCCCAACTTGAAGCTTGAATTTCTCAACTTGACCACGATATTGGGGGGGGGGGCATCCCCCCATAGCGATGGTCATATAAGAACAGAGGGAACATGCAAATTAGAAGAGGAATTCTCCAGGGAGATACTCTCACGCCTTTACTGTTTTGCCTGGCGCTCGCCCCCCCCCCCCCCCCCCCCCTTCAAACTAAACTTTAGAAATCAGTGGCAACAATAGAGTAAACCATCTCTTCTATATGGACGACTTGAAGTTATAGTAAACCGCAGATTTAACAGGCACTCAAAAAATGTCGGCATCTTTGGCTTTGCGATGCGGCGTGTTTGATGGGTCAAAGGCGCCGACCATTTTTTGCGTGCCTGTTAAATCTGCGGTCAACTATATTTACTAAGAATGAAGCTGAACTAAAACAAGGTTTCGATATCGTCAAATCGTTCGGTGATGATATCAAGATGGAATTTAGCTTAGACAAATGCACCACATTGGTCCTCCAGCGAGGTAAACATGTGAAGAATCAGAACATGGTGCTGAATGATCAATCTACAATACGAATTATGGATCTGAGGAAATCATACAAGTTTCTTAGAGTTATGAGCAGTGCGCCGGAATTGACAACGACGAGATGAAGAATGAATTGCGAGGGAATACTACCGTCGTATTAGACAAGCTCTTAAGACCGAGCTAAAGGCCAAAAACGAACACAGCCATAAATGCTATTGCTGCCCTCATAGTCACCTTTTGGAATTGTCGATTGTCTTCGAAGTGACATCGTAAAAATGGACAGAAAGACGTGAAAAATCCTAACAATTAACTAAATTCGTCATCCAAACAGTATAGAGCGGGAGCTAGGTGGCTTTTTCGGCAGCTCATCGTTTTATGAACTTTGAGATATTTTTATGGTTTAATGGATGATAACGATTCATAAAATCGATTTTTGGCGGGGCACCTCCTGTCAGGAGCGTCACGAACACTGTTTAAAAATCAGTGAAATCATGTCATCGTTACAAGGCTCATTTTTTTTGTGTGTACACATTTTATGTTTAGAATGAATAAAATATGATCGCCAGAAAGTGTGGGCCATCAGGAGGCGCAGCCAGAAAGGTAATAATGATACAATACATCTGAGGCACGGTTCGGAGTCAAGTTAGCCGAAAGTGTTAAATTCCTGTATATTTAAGAGCCTATGGTCCTTTTATTGACACTAAGAACTTTACGGGGAGGCTATTCTATTGTTGAAGGAGCTTATATTTACGTTTTAAAAAGGAGCCAGAACTTGTAACAGTGAGTTTAGAGTTCTGAGATGAAATATGCGAAAAAAATCCAATTTTCTTCAAAAATCCTAAACATTTTCTTTCTGGCTAGCCTTACTGATGGGAGTTTCTTTCTGGGAATTTTTTTCTGTGTTCAAAACATTTAAATAAACATGCTCAACCTTAAAAAAGTTTGTAACGATGATGTTATATAACTCCATTTTTTTACCCCTTTGACCTTTCTGGTTGCGCCCCTGATGGCCCATACTTTCTAGCGATCTTATTTTATTCATTCTAAACATAAAATGTGTACACACAAAAAAAATTGGCTTTGTACCGATGATATAATTTCACTGATTTTTATATCTTGAGCCATGGCCAACTCGACGAGCTGACATATGCCAGAAATTTATTTTGTCGTTATTTAAGTTCTATAGAATTATTCAGCGCATAGAAAATGCTTGTAACGATGAGTGTCCGAAAAAACCACTTAGCTCCCGCACCAGTAGCGGCGTTACGGTAGGGCGTGGTTGGTCGACCGCCCAGGGCGCCAGACACAAAGGGGCGGGCGTCTAAGGCGCCCCCTTTCCTTTTTTTCACATGGGTTTGGATAGCAGATAGGGGGCGCCGTAGAAATCTCGCCCCAGGGCGCTGGTAGTGCTAAAACCGACACTGCACCCAAAAGCAAATGGGCACAGGTTATACAAAAGGAAAAAGAAAAGACTGAGACCGTGGATTAAAATACCTAGAATCTGCGTGTGATTCATCTATCGCAAGACTGAGCGCGTAAATCCGAGAGGGGTAGGACAAATTCACACGGTTAGTTAAAGATCATGATGGGACAAGAAGTTGTGTTTCATCCAAGCGTGTAAAATTCAAGAATATCTAGAAACTGAAACCACCGACGCGCGACGAGCGCATCAAGAAGAAAAAACCGCTGCCCAAGGAATCACTACTTACCAATGTGAAAACAGCAGCCAAAGATAGCAGCTAATTTACACGATCATGCACGAGCGATACCATCGATATATAAAATACGAACCTAAACAAAATTTAAATTAATATAGACCATCAAGAAATCTATGGATATTCCCTCATTAATATAGAGCGTCAGGGCCGTAGCCAAGGGGGAGGGTATGGGGGTTCTCCCCCCAACTTTGTCAGACTTGGCAAAAGTTGGACAAAAGTTGGAAATTTGAGACATAAGTTGGCAAGGCAAGGAATGATTTTTTAGATTCTGGCAACGCATGTACAAGGGTATAAAACGAACCCTTATTATAAATAAAATTAATAACTTCTAAACCGCATGTAGATGGGACTTGCCAACTACTCACAAAAATATTCTTTATTAACACTAATATGCTGCTGTGAAAATAATTTCTCGCAACGTATGAACAAGGGTATCAAACGAACCCCTAATGTAAATAAAATTAATAATTTCTAAACCGCATGTAGATGGGACTTGCCAACTACTCAGAAAAATACCCTTTATTAATACTAATATGTTGCTGTGAAAATAATTTCTCGCAACGCATGAACAAGGGTATAAAACGAACCCCTAATGTAAATAAAATTAATAATTTCTAAACCGCATGTAGATGGGACTTGTCAACTACTCAGAAAAATACTGTTTGTTAATACTAATATATCGCTGTGAAAATAATTTCTTGCAACGCATGCACAAGGGTATAAAACGAACCCCCAATGTAAATAAAATTAATAACTTCTAAACCCCATGTAGATGGGACTTGCCAACTACTCAGAAAAATACTGTTAATTAATACTAATATATCTCTGGGAAAATAATTTCTTGCAACGCATGCACAAGGGTTGGCAAATCTCATCTACATGCGGTTTAGAAGTTATTAATTTTATTTACATTAGAGGTTCGTTTTATACCCTTGTGCATGCGTTGCAAGAAATTATTTTCACAGCGATATATTAGCATTAATCAACAGTATTTTTCTGAGTAGTTGGCAAGTCCCATCTACATGCGGTTTAGAAGTTATTAATTTTATTTACATTAGGGGTTCGTTTTATACCCTTGTCCGTGCGTTGCAAGAAATTATTTTCACGGCGATATATTAGTACTAATTAACAGTATTTTTCTGAGTAGTTGGCAAGTCCCATCTACATGCGGTTTAGAAGTTATTAATTTTATTTACATTGGGGGTTCGTTTTATACCCTTGTGCGTGCGTTGCCAAAATCTAAAAAATCATTCCTTGCCTTGCCAACTTATGTCTCAAATTTCCAACTTTTGCCCAACTTTTGCCAAGTCTGACAAAGTTGGGGGGAGAACCCCCATACCCCCCCCCCCCCTTGGCTACGGCCCTGACGCTCTATATTAATGAGGGAATACCCATAGATTTCTTGATGGTCTGTATTAATTTAAATTTTGTTTAGGTTCGTATTTTATATATCGATGGTATCGCTCGTGCATGATCGTGTAAATTAGCTGCTATCTTTGGCTGCTGTTTTCACATTGGTTCACTACTTCCACATCCAGATTTTCTATCCAAGTCACTCACAACGAAAAAATTTTGTATGTGGAAATAATTGTTTATGGAACTTTAATAAAATAATATTTGAAATCCTCTACCCCAAAAAACCATAAAACGATACCCCACATCGGTAGTGGGGTGGAGGTGGTGATAGGGGGTGATAGTGGGGGTGGATAAAGTAAAAAATATTTTAAGGTTTCTGGTTCTTGTACACACACTAAATCACAATTTTTTTTCATCCCCTTTAATAATGGGGTGGGAGTGGGTAATGGGGGTGGCTAATGCCTAAATTTTTTTTGAGACCTTAGCTTCTCTTGCATATAGTAAATACCAATTTTATGAACTCTTACCTGCTTGATTTACCTATTTACCCAACATTTACCCAAATTTTCCCCCAACCCTTCGACGAAACAAGATGAAAATATAATCTAGTTCTAGATTTCGTTTAAGTACATATGAGTACCAATTTTCAAGTCAATATCTCAGACGGTTCCAGAATAAACGTGCGCACAAAAAAAAGTTACAGACCGACAGACAGACAGAAATTTTTTTTCGCTCAAACTTAAAATCTCGACGTTTCATGGCATTCTAAGCCTATTTGAACAATAAAAATTTTTAAAAATTTTTTTGTCACTATACTTCCACTGGATGTGGAAGTAATTAAAACCATCATCGGCATCGGAAAGATGAAGATAATAGAAGCACTCTGTGCAAAGCCGGTGCATGGAAAATTCTTTCGCGGCTTCCCACACAGGACAGGATGACCCTGGGATGTCCTAAAATGATCCCGTATATTCGATAAGAAGTTAAATGGTCATCCTTTGGTACTAATAACAACCAGAATGGGGATATCCACTGGATAACCTATACGAATATCTATAGGATTGTTGATGTCCTATATAAAACCTCTACAGACTATCTCAAAGGCCATCCATAGGCCAACTTGTTGGGCTAATGTAGGTCCCAAATACATGATAATTCATAATTCACCTAAGGTACAAATAAGAAATTTTTTATTTAATTTGTATTTACATTATATTTTCAATGTGACAGAATGAATTCTATTAGTGGAAGACATTACTTATAAAATATGGTCCTAATAACAGCTAGAATAGGGACATCCACTGGATAACGTATATGGATATGAAATATAGAAGCGTAGAGTAAATAAAATACGAAATTTATATTATCAGCACAATATTATTATTAACTCTTTATGTGGCATAAAAATATATAAATAGGATGGCAATATATATCGCTGTTTTTCCAATAAATACACCTCCGTATGGAGGACTTCAAACAAAGTAATAATTCCAAAATATCTTCATTGTAAATATAAATACAAGTGATCAATAATCAATTTCATGCCTTGTGTATGCTAAGTTTCTTCGTGAAATATTAATATCGTTTTCCAAACATTAGTTATCAGTCTAATTCCCTTATTAATGCAGACATTTTTTAGAAAAGTCTTGCCCTAAAGAAAAAAAACAAAGAGACGTACAAATTTCAATTTACGATTTTGCAATGAGTTATGGAGAGATACTATGAATAATCGGATCCAACTATGTGTTGATGTCTGTAGGTTATCCAGACTTTAACCTAAATTGGTCCCTCTGTTTCTTCCTATGGACAACCATGGGCTATCCCATTATGGATGTCTGTAGGTTGTTCAGATTTTAACCTATCTTGGTCCCTTTTTCTTCCCATGGACAACCATGGGCTATCCCATTGTGGATGTTTGTTGGTTGTCCAAATTTTAACCGAAATTAGTCCCTTTTCCTTCCTATGGACAACCATGGGCTAAGGGTACAATAAACTTAAGTTTCAGTACGGCGGGGCTATTGGCACCGCAACCCATAAGGAAAAAAAAACTCATTGAAGTCATCCATAGGCAATCCCAATTAGTCTCAAAAGGATATCCACAGGAGATCCTGAATCTGGAGTAACCCCGTTTAGGACGTCTATAGGACGTCTTGCTTATCGTTTAAGTATGGCCACTGGTTGTCCCAAGGCTGTCGAGTGCTGTGTTAGACCGACCAGCAGTAGACAAAGGCGTGCATGAAGTGGTTCGATAGCTCGGGCCTGAAGGGGGAAACTGAAAGCTTAATAACATCAGCGCAGGATTAAGTGCTAAATACTAGATACCACCAGAAGATGATCTTGAAACAGCCTGTTCACAGCAAGTGTAGGATGTGTGGCCTAGCAGAAGAACATGTTAATTGCGTGGTGTTACGTGGTGTTACGTTGGCACCACCCGAGTACACTCACCGCAACAGAATGGTCAGATATCTCCACTGGGTCATATGCAAGCACTTCAATATACCGGTGCCACAAAAATATTATGAATTCCTAAGAAGGTTGTCAATGTCAACTACGTTACAATTGTGTGGGGATTGCCCATTATAGCTGATAGAGAAATTCTCGCAAATCGACCAGACATCGTCGTACATAATAAAAAGGAGCAATCCTGTTTGCTGATCGATGTATCCATCCCGAATCCATCCCAAATAACATCAACATGATACTCAAGGAAACAGAGAAGTTGAGCAAGTACAAATACCTCCAAATAGAAGTTATACAGAATGTGGAATGCAACACGGAACTCTTAAAAAAGGCCGTAACAACTGCCAAGTCAATCAAGCGTGCAAGAAGTACAGAAAATCACACTATTAGGAACAGAGCTGGGCCAAGTACACAAGAAATGTACTCAAGTACCAAGTACCAATTATTAGAAATGATTTCCCACAAAGTACAAAGTAACGAGTACTACCATAATTTTTTGGGTACTTAATTACAAGTATTCGAGTACAAGTACTTGAACCATCCAAGTACTTCATACGAATACATTAATACTTAAAATTTGATTGATGGTAAAAAGAGGAAGTAAGATATCTATACTTTCTATTATATTAATGTTATAATGTTATATTAATGCTTAATATTAATTAAGTTACTAAAATAAAATGTACTTATGTTCAGTCTTCTGTCACGTTTTTGAAAAATGAAAAATGGGTTCTGCTTCTGTTAAGAAAAAAATCAAATTAATACAGTTAAATTCAAAGGTGTTTGTCGTGCTTACCGACTTGCTACTTGCTATTGGTTTACTTTATTGGCTTTCATGATTACCAATTTTTTGAAGTTTTCATCACTTTGAGCCGTCGGGGACAATTTACTATGGATGCATATGAAAAAAGACGCTCAAGTGGAGCTGATGAAGGGAGACAGATGTTGTAGCGAATGAAGAGTTTTCTAATTTGAGGGTAATCTTCGAGCATATTCAAATTGCTCCTCTTATCATCTAGGAACTTGTAAAGTTCTAATTCAAATTTAGGTGTTTTTAAGTATTCCTCAATGTTGCAACTAGAATATGTGCTAGGTATTACAGGATTAATTGTATCTCCCATATGCTCAGAATCAAAAAATCCATCTCTGTCACTGCTAGAATCAGGATCTGTTAATTCATTGCTATTGTTAGCCACTGTATAGTTTTCTGCAGCTAATATCACCATTTTATGTATGGATTCATCGGTAACATATAGATTTTTTATTACCTTGTACCACCTTAATTTGAATTTAGGATGTACAAGAGCTGCAACGATGGTATCCTCGCAAGACATATTCAGTATATCTGAAAATCTTTTATCTAAACTCTCCAGACAAGTGTTTAATAGTAGTGATTCTCCACAACTTAACAACGGCTGAAGCTTTAATTTTTTCCATTTATTTCTCATGTATAAAAGATTTGGCGATAGGTATCCGTAATAAACACATTCTTCACCTTGCACTATATCAAGTGTGATAGCCAGTGGTTTTAGAACTAAACAATACTCCTCTAAGTATTGCAACTCAGTTTCCTTGAAGTATGTCTGGCTTTATATGTATTATGTACTCGTGTACTTGAATTTTGAAAGTTCGAATGCAAGTACTTGTATTTAATTTTACGAGCACAAGTACCAAGTACTGACTTACGAAAGTACTCGAGTACAGAGTACAGAGTACATGAAATATACTCTAAGTACCAAAGTCAAGTACTTGTACTCGAGTAGTGCCCAGCTCTGGTTAGGAACCGCGCATATTTTTTAAAAAGTCTTGGATTATGAGTCTCTCTGTTATAGAACCTCCCAAAATCGACCTAAGCCGAGACAAGGTAAAAAATTCATTTGAAGGAATTTTTGAGCATAACGTATAAGTTTGGAAGGCATCAGAGCCGAAAACTAGCACAAAAGGACTTGTATACGTTCTTTAAAACGTAAGGCACATAGGCTCTCATTTAGCATTTTTTTAAATTCATATTTCGAAAGTATACCTTGTAGTTAGTAAGTGTGCAAAATATTATTTGAGGCCATACAACCGTCACAACCTCGATCTTTCATTGTTTTTAATTTGAAATTCACAGTTTCCCTTTACTTTCTTTAACTTTTGTGTGCTATCAACTAATGAAGAAGGTAGTTTTAAATATAATTCTTTTTATACAAAAACAATTTCATGCGTTGTGTAGTAGTTTTTCCTCAAATTCGTTGGGATATAGATTGTTTATCTATGTGTTTTTCGTTATTTTCCTTAAAACGATTTATAGGATGGATATAGGATGATATTATTACACATAGAGAATATTTAAGATTTAAGTACTGATAATTATTTTTTGCTGTTTCATAATTATAAATAAATATAAATGCTAACAGGAAAAATTTAGGCTTGGGAACACAAATAAAAAATAGAAAAAAGGAAACTTGAACGATTTTCACATAATATTTTAAATAAGGTATGATTGTTTGTTAAGAGTTGTAATAGAAATTCAATTTCACATAATAAAGATTTATTATTACTGATAATCTCTTTAAATATTTTCCCACACATTAATATACCACTTTTAGCAACCAAAATAACAGGCAAAGAATAGCCAGTGGGTAGGTGAGTAGAACTGTTACAGAAATAACGTAGGCATGTAGGTTCGATCCCTACCGATCGCAATTGGTAAAAAGGTAAGTAAAAATGAATTTAATTATTTAATAAACATTATAATTTGCAGGCCACCCTTGTGAGAGTGTGGTAAAACAATATCAGATATGTTAATATAAATAAAATACATATGGGCCTACCATATATTCTTTATTTTCTTTCCATCCGAAAGGCAGAAATATTCATATAAAGTATATAATTAGTAGGTACTACTATTCTTATGCATACTTTATACTTTTTACATACGCTATGCATATAAAAAGATCATGCAAAGTAGGTACCAAAGAATTGGAAACATTTGCAACTAAATTACATGTAAAAAGTATGTCGTTCTTTATGAAGAAAGTATAACTAAACATGGGCGCAGCCAGGAGGGGAGCCATGGGGCCCGAGCCCTCCAAGCCGTCTTCCATGAGCCAAAAAATAAAGAAGCAGTACAAAGCAGTATCTAAATTATCCCTTGAAATAAATATTTTGTAATTAATGCCAATATTACCTAATAGAGGAATCTACATACACATCCGTTTTCAAAATTGTCCTGTCCTCCTCTTCAAATGCTCGTCATCGTTCACCACCAATTTGCCTTCTACATTGAAACAGTTTCGTTAACCAGTAACGTATTTTTTCTTGTTTAGTTTCTTCGTAAAAATTGGATAATTCATAATTTAAAATTAACCAAAGATATTATAGTGTAAACAAACGAATATGTACACACAATCAGCCTACATTAATACTACAGTTGACGAAAATCACTTTGAAGTTGACTCCAAAACCGACCAATTACGGATGGGTGCGTTATATTTATGTCACGAAAATATTTGTGTTCTTGTGTCCAGCGAATCGCGAATCACGAACCACGGTGCACAACTACAAGCACAGTGCATAGGCATAAAGTAAAAATCTATTGATACCTGTACTTATGAACGCACCTTTCAATGTCACTGATATGATAATAAGTATAACACATGTGTAGGTAGCTAATGAATTTGACGATAACGATAATGAGGACAAGCAAAAGGCTAATTAACACTTACGTACCTACCAAAATAATTTCCAAGATCTAAGAGATAAGAGCATGAAACACATAACGAAGGAAAACAGTTGGGAATACATTTACTTTTTACTTCCACGTCCAGTGGAAGTATAGTAACGACAAAAAAATTTAAAAAATTTTTATTGTTCAAATAGGCTTAGAATGTCATGAAACGTCGAGATTTTAAGTTTGACTGAAAAAAAAATTTCTGTCTGTCTGTCGGTCTGTCTGTAACTTTTTTTGTGCGCACGTTTACTCTGGAACCGTTTAAGATATTGACTTGAAATTTGGTACAGTATGTATTTTAACGATATCTAGAACTAGATTATATTTTCATCTTGTTCCTTCGAAGGGTTGGGGGGTAAATTGGGGTAAATAGGTAAATGAAGCAGGTAAGAGTCCATAAAATTGGTATTTAGTATATACAAGAGAAGCTAAGGTCTCGAAAAATTGTTTGGCATTAGCTACCCCCATCACCACCCCCACCCCATTATTAAAGGGATGAGAAAAGATTATGATTTAGTGTATGTATTGTGTACAAGAAACAAAAACCTCAAAATATTTTTTTACTCATCCACCCCCTACTACCCCCTATCACCACCCCCACCGCACTGCCGATGAGAGGTATTGTTTTATGGGTTTTTGGGGTAGAGGATTTCAAATATTATATTATCAAAGTTCCATAAACAATTATTTCCACATACAACATTTTTTCGTTGTGAGAGACTTGGATAGAAAATCTGGATGTGGAAGTAGTGATTCCTTGGGCAGGGTTTTCTAGAAATGCAGTATTTATAAAAAAAAAACTGGACTTCAGCCCAATTACTTTTCATGTAAGTACAGATTTAAAATAGACAATATTCAAATTATGTTGCTTCACTCAAAATTATTATTTTGAAAAATAAAAATTTTAAAAATATAACAAAGAAATGTACCTTTATTATCCATTTAGAGACCTTAGTCTCGCGCTGCAACCATCTTTACAAGTTTGCTTTCCTCTGGCGAATACTGTGGTGCATAATCCACATAACTTTTCTGTTGAAGATAATGTCCGCTCACTTTTAAGCAGTAAACACACCTCAGATTAAGAAAATTTGTTTCTTAATCTGAGGTAAACACAGTAAAAACCCTTCCATAAGCAATCACTACTTCCGCATTCCATCAAAGGGCGTTTTTGATGATGATGTGAGGGGGGGGGGGGGTGCCCGTGGCAGGGCCGGTTCTCTGACTAGGCCTCAAAGGCACGGGCCTAGGGGCGCCTTTGCCCTTCATCTTAATGCTTAGTACCCATAAACTGATAGCAAGCATAGAGATCTTGTTCCTATTCCGAGAGGGGTTGGGGGCAAAATTGACCTGGGCCTAGGGGCAATTTATATCCAAAACCGGCACTGACCAGTGGTGGTGATCGATGACAAATAAAAATTGAGAACTCGCCATTTTATCATTTTTTTACTCTCTTTAACAAAGGGGTGAGGGTGGGAATGCCTGATAGCGATTCTTTTTAAGGCCTTTGGTTCTTGTAGATACACTAAACCACAATTTTATTTTTTTCCCTCCTTTAATAATGGGATGGAGATGGTAATGGTAATAGTATTGGTAATGGGGGTAGCAGATGCCAAGATAATTTTAAGGCCATGGCTTTTCGTCTCAGAGAATTTTATGTACTCTTCCCAGTAAACATTAATGTAACTTTACCTCTCAGAGAGGTAAGATTAATAGAACATTTTTATATAAAATATTTTACGTAATTTTACATAGCATATACGTAAAATAATATCATATTTAAGTCAACATATTAACTTAATTACTTTTACACAAGTGTATATATTTGCTACATAATTTTACTTAAAAATGTTTACCTACTTCATTTTACGACATCGAAGTCATGGAACGCGTCAGTATCACGCTCACGTAGCACGCCAGTGTAAAATGATGTAAAATCTAACGTTTGTGTTTTTTGATCATTTTTGTGAAAAATTGTGGATGATGTCTTTTAATAACTTTGATGCAGAACTGTGAACCATAAAGCGTTGTGACTTTTTTAAATATTATTTTATTTGGACGTTTTATTAGTGTAGAGGTTATGTGCAAACATAAACATGCCCTCTTGTTTGCGAATTTGGTGTACATACCTATGTTGGATGTGCACCATTTTCCAGTGAATGACCCAAAAGTAAATTTGTGTTGTACCGTTTTTATAAAGATATTTATTTAAATGAAACGTAATCTTTTTATAGGTTAGAATTATTTCACAGGCAATCGTTATTCTCGACAGACAATTATATCAATACATGGATTTTGTTACACAAAAGCTGTATGTAGGTGCTGTTCCCACATTATTAAGTTCAACTGAATCCAGCGTAAGAAGTTGTAATTCAAGGAAACCCAGATCTTAATAGTGACCAAAAGCTTTTGCGAAGTACTATGCATAGGTATGGTTATTGTTTACCGACATCTTATAGTACCTACTTTGTGTTCGTTATTGTATTGTACATATATTTCAAGGTTTTGTATGTGTAAAGTAGGCTAATATTTTCCTGCAATTTTTCTTTTGTCCAAAATTGGCTTCAGCACGTCAAAATACTTCAGAAAAATTAGATCAGAACCTTAGGACCTCGCTTAGGACAAAACCATTGCCCCTTTTTAGGGGTAAAAGGGGTGGTAACCAAAAACTGATAATTTTTTTTAATATCAGGATCGGTTTCAACATGTAAAAACATGATTAGATGGTTCTGATCAAAAGCGCAGCCCTTTTTTTTGTTGTCTTGTGATTAATGACATTGCTTGTATCGCCATTAAAAAAATTAATTTGATGATTATAAAACTACGAAGAAAACTAGAATTGTCTGAACCTTTATGGTTAATTTTGTTGCAATAAATTAAGATAAATAAGATTTGTCATTATTAAAAATATGTTTCTGGTAGAATTAAATCATCCTGGTAAAGGACCCCGCACATTTTCTTATATCAAATGGCTCTCGGTGAATGTAATAGTATAATGTAATTTAATATATATATACAAAAAAAAAGCTTAAGAAACAGTAACAAGTTCGAAAATTGAATCGTTGATTGTTTACTTTTCAGTGGCGTTAATTAACAATTTGTTTATATGACTGTTAAAGAAACTACTTTTATCATGGGATACTCACAAGATTGATGCACTCGTCTACAACTTATGCATGAAAAAAGTACTGCTTTACACACTTGTTGCATAAATAAGTAGGTATTTTAAAATTATTTAAAACAATTTTTTGGCAGTTATTTGACAAATGCATTTTTTTCACGCTTCACGGCTCCCAATTGACGTAGAAAACCCCGTTTTTAAAAATTGTTTCTTTTTTTGTGATCTTTTGAAGCATTCTAATAATTTTTAATTGTTTAATTCTGGGAAAAAAAATTCTTTATAAAAAATTTAAAATGATTTTAAATAGTTTAAAAAAATTGTGTTAACACCACTGAAGAGTAGGAGAAAAATCTACATTCTAAAACAAATTGTTCTATGACTTGATACACTTCAACAGTCAACGGTTCAATTTTCGACTTTGTTATTGTTTTTTTGGCGCTGTTATACGTTGTTATTTCCACTTGAAATTTGGTGTGATGATTTAATGGGCATATTTTTTTATTACATTTTGCAAAAAAAATCTCTTAATTTTAGAGCGAAATTCAATAAACCAGGATATTCTAAGATCTCTAGAGGCTTTAAAATTAATCAAGAATATAGACGCTGCGTGAAGTCATTCACTCCTAGTTGCATTTTCATTCCCCTTTTTTTCTGCAGTTATATGCTGCATACTCTTATGTTGAAATACTCCAATAGTCCCCAAATCACCATCTCTGGCAGATTAGACAAATCTGATTTTAAATGGGTTTTAACAGTGTAAACTCAACTTTGAGGCAGACTTTCGGATTGAATGACAGCACTTTGAGCACATCGGTTCATGTTTAAAGCAGTATACTTCTGAAACTTATCGGATCGACCTCAAATTTTCCATTCCATTGGAAGCGTGTTCTCGTAAAGTTTTGTTAAAATATATACATTATTATTTAAGCTATCATAAATTGTTTAATAACTTAACAAATTGATCAAAATAGTTTGCATCTAGTTTTCTTCACAATTTAGTAAAGGGATACAAGCTATATAATCTATATAGTCAGATTTACATACATATATAGGGTGCGCCACTTAAAACTCCCCAGATTTGTAACTTTTTTATTTTCGAAGCGATGACCATGTTGGGCACATCAACTTGTAGACATTTTTAAAGCCTTTAAATATCCATACAGAGTGATTAATTTTTTTTTTTTTGAATGGATAAGAAAGGAAACTTAATTTCTTTGAATATTTTTTTACCCCACCCTGTACATGTACTGTGTTATTGTTTTCTTATAAAGGTTTTAATTAGCTTCAATTTATGTTATTAAAATAAAAAAAACTTAAAAAAAAAAATTTGCAATTTCCTACTTAGTACATTTTAATATACCTAAGTTAGTTTTTAAAAATATTTTTTTTATTTTTTGTTACTGTTTTATTACGCTGAATATTGTTTGTGATATGTCTTTTCCAGATAAAGCATAAAATTATTATTTACATTCCTTTCAAAGTAATTTAAAAAAAAAATCAGTTTGGAGTGTTTTTAATTCCTTTCTCTAAAACCAAAAAGAATTTCGAATATGACGTAATAATATAAATTGAAGCTAATTAAAACCTTTAAAAGAAAACATTAACGCGTTTCATGTACAGGGTGACGTAAAAAAATATTCAAGGAAATTAATATTTTTCTTAACAATTTTTTCAAATTTTTTTTTTTAATGCTTTAAAAATATCTACAATTTGATGTGCCTTAAAAAATAAGAAAATTACAAGCCTGGGGAGTTTAAATGGTGCACCCCGTATATGAAATAGACTAATATTTCAATTATTTTCACAGGTTGTGTAACTGATGTTCAAGTAGCAAATGTCAGAGTGAAGAAGGCTGACCAAAGAACGAGTACAATCAGAAACGACCCGAGAAATGCTTAACACTTATTGTAGATACTTAGTTAACTTGAATATAGATTAGTTACACAAAAGACACTAGTATTAATCTCTCCTAAATCAACAGTTAATAAAATAAATTAAATGAAATTTGAGCTTTACTAGGAATTCAAGGCAAGGTAGGTAGGTGGGTATACATCATTGGAGAAGAAAAAATATCGTATAGCTGCTTTCTAAAGAACATATAGATGACAACGTCGAGGACGCCTAATGCCTGGTTTACCTACTGGGATATGCAGAGATTAAGATGGAATTGAAACTTTGTTGATACTAATTAACTTAGTTTAAACTGTCATTCAATTCGAGAATCTTTCCTAAGCTAATAATATGTTGACAAATCAGACAACCATATCTTGCATTATATACTTTTTATCTCTTTTTGATGTAGCATGTATTTGTTTTATATACCTACCATAATGTTCAAAATAGTACCCTATAATACTTTTTAAATATTGATACTAGAGAAATGGATTCTTGGAGTTAAATATATGAATATAAATTCCTCATGAATTGTCCAGAAAAATTTATATTCTTTAGGAAATAACTGGAGGAGACATCAACTTTTATTTTTAAGTAGAATATCTCTGAACATTTTTAGAAAGTTAAATAGTTAGATCTTAAATATAACCATTTTTTACAAAAAAATTTTCATTCAAAATATAAAACTACTCGGCTCTCTAAATAAGGTATCCGACTTAAAAATAAAACTTGGTGTCAACTTCGGTAATTTTCTAAACAAATATATTTTTCTGTATAACTTATAAGGAACTTTATTCATATATCTAACTAAAAATCCAATTGTGTAGTATCAATATTTAAAAAGTGCTGGGATATGCTATTTTGAACATACGATAGGTAGATAAAATATATACATGCTACATCATAAAGAGATAAAAAATATATAAGTTACATAAATAAATATTAAATGTTATATAAATATATAGTTAGTTAGTTAGCGTAAGGTCACTATCAAGTGGTTGAATATACATATACGCTACATCATAAAGAGATAAAATTAGTTACGTATGCTTTACATAGCAAGTGGTTGAATATACATATACGCTACGTCATTTGTTCCATACCGTGAGGTCACAGTGTTACCTCTTCACTATGTAAAAATCATATGCACATGTCGCTGACATTTCGCAGAGTATGCACATATGATTATGCGTCACATTTTACATAGCACGTTACTTCTGCGAAACTTAGTTTACGTAGCATTTACGTATATGCTATATATTTATGTTTGCTTGTTTGCTTTATCAATTTACCCCCATTTACCCCCCAAACCTCCGACCGAATAATCTCAATATAAGCGCAAAAAAATTACAGGCAAACAGACATTTTTCCAATCAAACTTATCATCTCAAACTTAAAATCTCGACGTTTCACGACATTCTAGGCATATTTGAATAATTTTTTTTCTTTTTTACAGTTAGGTACTATGAGTATAGTAGACGCAATAGATATAAGAGAATTCCTATTATCAAATATTAAAAGTGCCGGGTATGCTGACAAAGGAATTATCTGGCGCGTACAAACGGTCGGCAATAAAACAATTATCTATATCTATTTCGCAGTGGCGGCTGGTGAAATTTCAATATTTTTTTTCTCGTCTGTGGCGCATGGGACCCATACGAAACTTGGGAAATAACATCTAGAGAAGCACTTCTCTAATGACCCCTAAAAAATTTTGAAAAAGCAGTTTGCGAAAAAAATTTTGAAAATTCGCTAGCCTCCCCTGGGTCTAGGGACCCCTGTTTACTTTTATTTTTTTTTGTCATATGCATTTGACTTTTCATAAAAATGCATCGACAGATTTTGGAGTTTGTGAAAATATTTTCATTACTAACTGAGATACAACGAATTGAAATATTGTAATTTGTTAAATTGTAAATTACAAAATTTCAGTTCATTGTATTTCAGTTAGTAATGAAAATATTTTCACAAACTCTAAAATCTGTCGATGCATTTTTATGAAAAGACAAATGCATATGACAAAAAAAAATAAAAGTAAACAGGGGTCCCTAGACCCAGGGGAGGCTAGCAAATTTTCAAAAATTTTTTCGCAAACTGCTTTTTCAAAATTTTTTAGGGGTCATTAGAGAAGTGCTTCTCTAGATGTTATTTCCCAAATTTCGTATGGGTCCCATGCGCCACAGACGAGAAAAAAAATATTGAAATTTCACCAGCCGCCGCTGCTATTTCGCGTACTATACTTCTTTACTTCTACAATGTGAAAATAAAAATGGACAGACAAAATCTATAACCCTTTTTGGACTAGTGGTTATCCTGTGGAGTGGAACCACCTTACCCAGCAAACATAAATATATAGCATATACGTAAATGCTACGTAAACTAAGTTTCGCAGAAGTAACGTGCTATGTAAAATGTGACGCATAATCATATGTGCATACTCTGCGAAATGTCAGCAACATGTGCATATGATTTTTACATAGTGAAGAGGTAACACTGTGACCTCACGGTATAGAACAAATGACGTAGCGTATATGTATATTCAACCACTTGCTATGTAAAGCATACGTAACTAATTTTATCTCTTTATAATGTAGCATATACACTGAAAAAAAAATGGTTTGATTCAAGAATATATTGGTTTATATATATACGCAAATAAATATATTCTTCATATAAAACAAGTACATTTATTTCAAGAATAATTAATTTACTACCAGCTTTTGATTACTTGCCACAAATGTATTTGTTTTATATGAAGAATACATTTATTTGCGTATATATAAACCAATATATGCTTGAATCAAACCATTTTGTTTCTTCAGTGTATGTATATTCAACCACTTGATAGTGACCTTACGGTATGATGTAGCATGTATAAGTTTTATCTACCAACCTATGTTCAAAATAGCATATCCCAGCACTTTTTAAATATTGATACTACACAATTGGATTTTTAAAGTTAGATATATGAATAAAGTTCCTTATAAGTTATACAGAAAAATATATTTCTTTAGAAAATTACCGAAGTTGACACCAAGTTTTATTTAGAGAGCCTAGTAGTTTTATATTTTGAATGAAATTTTTTTTGTAAAAAATGGTCATATTTAAGATATAAAACTATCTAACTTTCTAAAAATGTTCAGAGGTATTCTACTTAAAAATAAAAGTTGATGTCTCCTCCAGTTATTTCCTAAAGAATATCAATTTTTCTGGACAATTCATGAGGAATTTATATTCATGTATTTAACTCCAGAACAAGAATCCAGTTCTCTAGTATCAATATTTAAAAAGTACTATAGGGTGCTATTTTGAACATTATGGTAGGTATATAAAACAAATACATGCTACATCAAAAAGAGATAAAAAGTATATAATGCAAGATATGGTTGTCTGATTTGTCAACATATATTAGCTTAGGAAAGATTCTAGAGTTGAATGACAGTTTAAACTAAGTTAATTAGTATCAACCAAAGTTTCAATTCCATCTTAATCTCTGCATATCCCAGTAGGTAAACCAGGCATTAGGCATTGTCCTCGACGTTGTCATCTATTTAGAAAGCAGCTATACGATATTTTTTTCTTCTCCAATCTCCACTGATGTATACCCACCTACCTATCTTGCCTTGCATTCCTAGTAAAGCTCAAATTTCATTTAATTTATTTTATTAACTGTTGATTTAGGAGAGATTAATACTAGTGTCTTTGGTGTAACTATTCTATATTCAAGTTAACTAAGTATCTGTATAAGTATCACTTATTGTAATAAGTGTTAAGCATTTCTCGGGTCGTTTCTGATTGTACTCGTTCTTTGGTCAGCCTTCATCACTTGACATTTGCTATTTGAACATCAGTTACACAACCTGTGAAAAGAATTGAAATATTAGTCTATTTCATATACGGGGTGGTGCACCATTTAAAACTCCCAGGCTTGTAATTTTCTTATTTTTTAAGGCACATCAAATTGTAGATATTTTTAAAGCATTTAAAAAAATTTTTTTTTTAAATTGTTAAGAAAGAAATCTTAATTTCCTTGAATATTTTTTTACGTCACCCTGTGCATGAACTGCATTAATGCTTTCTTATAAAGGTTTTAATTAGCTTCAATTTATATTATTACGTCATATTCGAAATTCTTTTTGGTTTTAGAGAAAGGAATTAAAAACACTCCAAACTGATTTTTTTTTAAAATTACTTTGAAAGGAATGTAAATAATAATTTTATGCTTTATCTGTAAAAGACATATCACAAACAATATTCAGCGTAATAAAACAGTAACAAAAAATTAAAAAAAAATATTTTTAAAAACTAACTTATAAAATGTACTAAGTAGGAAATTGCAAATTTTTTATTTCTTAAGTTTTTTTATTTTAATAACATAAATTGAAGCTAATTAAAACCTTTATAAGAAAACAATAACACAGTCCATGTACAGGG
Organism: Rutpela maculata; assembly: GCA_936432065.2. NCBI lineage: Eukaryota > Metazoa > Arthropoda > Insecta > Coleoptera > Cerambycidae > Rutpela > Rutpela maculata. Next base: position 48,780,014 of record OW386285.2, read on the forward strand.
TGAGGTAAAAAAAATATTCAAAGAAATTAAGTTTGCTTTCTTAACCATTCAAAAAAAAATAATCACTCTGTATGGATATTTAAAGGCTTTAAAAATGTCTACAAGTTGATGTGCCCAACATGGTCATCGCTTCGAAAATAAAAAAGTTACAAGTCTGGGGAGTTTTAAGTGGCGCACCCTGTATAGTGTAGTAAATCTGGTTATATAGCTTGTATCCCTTTACTAAATTGTGAAGAAAACTAGATGCAAACTATTTTGATCAATTTGTTAAGTTATTAAACAATTTATGATAGCTTAAATAATAATGTATATATTTTAACAAAACTTTACGAAAACACGCTTCCAATGGAATGGAAAATTTGAGGTCGATCCGATAAGTTTCAGAAGTATACTGCTTTAAACATGAAACGATGTGCTCAAAGTGCTGTCATTCAATCCGAAAGTCTGCCTCAAAGTTGAGTTTACACTGTTAAAACCCAGCTATTTAAAATCAGATTTGTCTAATCTGTCAGAGATGGTGATTTGGGGACTATTGGAATATTTCAACATAAGAGTATGCAGCATATAACTGCCAAAAAAAAGGGAAATGAAAATGCAACTAGGAGTGAATGACTTCACGCAGCTTCTATATTCTTGATTAATTTTAAAGCCTCTTAGATCTTAGAATATCCTGGTTTTTTGAATTTCGCTCTAAAATTAAGAGATTTTTTTACAAAATGTAATAAAAAAATATGCTAAATAAGCCCATTAAATCATCACACCAAATTTCAAGTGGAAATGTTTATAACAACACCAAAAAAACAATAACAAAGTCGAAAATTGAACCGTTGACTGTTTGAGTGCATCAAGTCATAGAACAATTTGTTTTAGAATGTAGATTTTTCTCCTATTCTTCAGTGGTGTTAACAAAATTTTTTTAAACTATTTAAAATCATTTTAAATTTTTTATAAAGAACGTTTTTTCTCATAATTAAACAATTAAAAATTATTAGAATCCCAACAAACACAAAAGAACGGCCCATCAGCGGACCATCACTGGGCCAGAAATGAAACTTCTGGCCCTGTGATGGCCCACTGGAGGCCCGACCTTTTGTGTTTGTAGGGATGCTTCAAAAGATCACAAAAAAGAAACAATTTTAAAAAACGGGGTTTTCTACGCCAATTGGGAGCCGTGAAGCATGAAAAAAATGCATTTGTTAAATAATTGCCAAAAAATTGTTTTAAATAATTTTAAAATACCTACTTATTTATGCAACAAGTGTGTAAAGCAGTACTTTTACTTCCACATCCAGTGGAAGTATAGTAACGACAAAAAAATTTTTTAAAATTTTTATTGTTCCAATAGGCTTAGAATGTCACGAAACGTCGAGATTTTAAGTTTGGGCGAAAAAAAAAATTCTGTCTGTCGGTCTGTCTGTAACTTTTTTTGTGCGCACGTTTACTCTGGAACCGTTTGAGATATTGACTTGAAATTTGGTACACATATGTACTTTAACGAGATCTAGAACTAGATTATATTTTTATCTTGTTCCGTCGAAGAGTTGGGGGGTAAATTGGGGTAAATTTGGGGAAAATAGGTAAATCAAGCAGGTAAGAGTCCATAAAATTGGTATTTAGTATATACAAGAGAAGCCAAGGTCTCAAAAAAAATTTTGGCATTAGCCATCCCCCTTACCACCCCCACTCCATTATTAAAGGGGATGAAAAAAAATTGTGATTTAGTGTGTGTACAAGAACCAGAAACCTCAAAATGTTTTTTTTACTTGATCCATCCCCACTACCACCCCTCATCACCACCCCCACCCCGCTACCGATGTGGGGTATCGTTTTATGGGTTTTTAGGGTAGAGGATTTCAAATATTATATTATTAAAGTTCCATAAACAATTATTTCCACATACAAAAATTTTTTCGTTGTGAGTGACTTGGAAAAGAATCTGGATGTGGAAGTAGTGATTCCTTGGGCAGCGGTTTTTTCATGCATAAGTTGTAGACGAGTGCATCAATCTTGTGAGAATCCCATGATAAAAGTAGTTTCTTTAACAGTCATATAAACAAATTGTTAATTAACGCCACTGAAAAGTAAACAATCAACGATTCAATTTTCGAACTTGTTACTGTTTCTTAAGCGTTTTTTGTATAAATATTAAATTATATTATACTATTACATTCACCGAGAGCCATTTGATATAAGAAAATGTGCGGGGACCTTTACCAAGATGATTTAATTCTACCAGAAGCATATTTTTAATAATGACAAATCTTAATTGTCTTAATTTATTGCAACAAAATTAACCCTGAAGTTTCAGACAATTTTAGTTTTCTTCGTAGTTTTATAATGATCAAATTAATTTTTTTAATGGCGATACAAGCAATATCATTAATCACAAGACAACAAGAAAAGGGGCTGCGCTTTTGATCAGAACCATGTAATCCTGTTTTTTAACATGTTGAAACCGATTCTGATATTAAAAAAAAAATTATCAGTTTTTGGTTACCACCCCTTTTATCCCCTAAAAAGGGGCAATGGTTTTGTCCTAAGGTTCTGATCTAATTTTTCTGAAGTATTTTGACGTGCTTAAGCCAATTTTGGACAAAAGAAAAATTGCAGGAAAATATTAGCCTACTTTACACATACAAAACCTTGAAATATATATACAATACAATAACGAACACAAAGTAGGTGCTATAAGATGTCGGTAAACAATAACCATACCTATGCATAGTACTTACTTCGCAAAAGCTTGTGATCTGGGTTTCCTTGAATTACAACTTCTTACGCTGGATTCAGTTGAACTTAATAATGTGGGAGCAGCACCAACAAACAGCTTTTGTGTAACAAAATCCATGTAATGATATAATTGTCTGTCGAGAATAACGATTGCCCGTAAAATAATTCTAACCTATAAAAAGATTACGTTTCATTTAAATAAATATCTTTATAAAAACGGTACAATACAAACTTACTTTTGGGTCATTCACTGGAAAACGGTGCTGCACCTTCAATATAGGTATGTACACCAAATTCGCAAACAAGAGGGCATGTTTATGTTTGCACCTAAACTCTACACTAATAAAACGTCCAAACAAAATAATATTTAAAGAAGTCACAACGCTTTATGGTTCACAGTTCTGCATCAAAGTTATTAAAAGACATCATCCACAATTTTTCACAAAAATGATCAAAAAAACACAAACGTTAGATTTTACATCATTTTACACTGGCGTGCGACACTGACGCGTTCCATGAGTTCGATGTCGTAAAATGAAGTAGGTAAACATTTTTAAGTAAAATTATGTAGCAAATATGTAAACTTGTGTATAAGTAATTAAGTTAATATGTTGACTTAAATATGATATTATTTTACGTATATGCTATGTAAAATTATGTAAAATATTTTATATAAAAATGTTCTATTAATCTTACCTCTCAGAGAGGTAAAGTTATATTAATGTTTACTGGGCCCAGCAAACATAAATATATAGCATATATGTAAATGCTACGTAAACTAAGTTTCGCAGAAGTAACGTGCTATGTAAAATGTGACGCATAATCATATGTACATACTCTGCGAAATGTCAGCAACATGTGCATATGATTTTTACATAGTGAAGAGGTAACACTGTGACCTCACGGTATGGAACAAATGATGTAGCGTATATGTATATTCAACCACTTGCTATGTAAAGCATACGTAACTAATTTTATCTCTTTATGATGTAGCATATATGTATATTCAACCACTTGATAGTGACCTGACGCTACGTAACTTATATACTTTTTATCTCTTTATGATGTAGCATGTATATATTTTATCTACCTACCTATGTTCAAAATAGCATATCTCAGCACTTTTTAAATATTGATATTACACAATTGGATTTTTAAAGTTAGATATATGAATAAAGTTCCTTATAAGTTATACAGAAAAATATAGGTATTTCTTTAGAAAATTACCGAAGTTGACACCAAGTTTTATTTTTAAGTCGGATACCTTATTTAGAGAGCCGAGTAGTTTTATATTTTGAATGAAAATTTTTTTGTAAAAAATGGTTATATTTAAAATATAAAACTATCTAACTTTCTAAAAATGTTCAGAGGCATTCTACTTAAAAATAAAAGTTGATGTCTCCTCCAGTTATTTCCTAAAGAATATCAATTTCTCTGGACAATTCATGAGGAATTTATATTCATATATTTAACTCCAAGAATCCAGTTCTCTAGTATCAATATTTAAAAAGTACTATAGGGTGCTATTTTGAACGTTATGGTAGGTATATAAAACAAATAATACATGCTACATCAAAAAGAGATAAAAAGTATATAATGCAAGATATGGTTGTCTGATTTGTCAACATATATTAGCTTAGGAAAGATTCTCGAATTGAATGACAGTTTAAACTAAGTTAATTAGTATCAACAAAGTTTCAATTCCATCTTAATCTCTGCATATCCCAGTAGGTAAACCAGACGTCCTCGACGTTGTCATCTATATGTTCTTTAGAAAGCAGCTATACGATATTTCTTCGTCTCCAATGATGTATACCCACCTACCTACATTGCCTTGTAAAGCTCAAATTTCATTTAATTTATTTTATTAACTGTTGATTTAGGAGAGATTAATACTAGTGTCTTTTGTGTAACTAATCTATATTCAAGTTAACTAAGTATCTACAATAAGTGTTAAGCATTTCTCGGGTCGTTTCTGATTGTACTCGTTCTTTGGTCAGCCTTCATCACTCTGACATTTGCTACTTGAACATCAGTTACACAACCTGTGAAAATAATTGAAATATTAGTCTATTTCATATACGGGGTGCACCATTTAAAACTCCCCAGGCTTGTAATTTTCTTATTTTTAAGGCACATCAAATTGTAGATATTTTTAAAGCATTTAAATTTTTTTTTTTTTTGAAAAAAATGTTAAGAAAGAAATCTTAATTTCCTTAATGTTTTCTTATAAAGGTTTTAATTAGCTTCAATTTATATTATTACGTCATATTCGAAATTCTTTTTGGTTTTAGAGAAAGGAATTAAAAACACTACAAACTGATTTTTTTTTTAAATTACTATGAAAGGAATGTAATAAACAGTAACAAAAAAAAAAAATTTTAAAACACATTAAAAACTAAGTAGGAAATTGCAAATTTTTTATTTTTTAGATTTTCTTATTTTAATAACATAAATTGAAGCTAATTAAAACCTTTATAGAAAAACAATAACACAGTCCATATACAGGGTGAGGTAAAACAATATTCAAAAAAATTAAGTTTCCTTTCTTAACCATTCAAAAAAAAATTAATCACTCTGTATGGATATTTAAAGGCTTTAAAAAAGGTCTACAAGTTGATGTGCCCAACATGGTCATCGCTTCGAAAATAAAAAAGTTACAAGTCTGGGGAGTTTTAAGTGGCGCACCCTGTATAGTGTAGTAAATCTGGTTATATAGCTTGTATCCCTTTACTAAATTGTGAAGAAAACTGGATGCAAACTATTTTGATCAATTTGTTAAGTTATTAAACAATTTATGATAGCTTAAATAATAATGTATATATTTTAACAAAACTTTACGAAAACACGCTTCCAATGGAATGGAAAATTTGAGGTCGATCCGATAAGTTTCAGAAGTATACTGCTTTAAACATGAACCGATGTGCTCAAAGTGCTGTCATTCAATCCGAAAGTCTGCCTCAAAGTTGAGTTTACACTGTTAAAACCCAGCTATTTAAAATGAGATTTGTCTAATCTGCCAGAGATGGTGATTTGGGGACTATTGGAGTATTTCAACATAAGAGTATGCAGCATATAACTGCCGAAAAAAAGGGGAATGAAAATGCAACTAGGAGCGAATGACTTCACGCAGCGTCTATATTCTTGATTCATTTTAAAGCCTCTAGAGATTTTAGAATATCCTGGTTTTTTGAATTTCGCTCTAAAATTAAGAGATTTTTTTTGCAAAATGTAATAAAAAATATGCTAAATATTCCCATTAAATCATCACACCAAATTTCAAGTGGAAATGTTTATAACAACGCCAAAAAAACAATAACAAAGTCGAAAATTGAACCGTTGACTGTTTAAGTGCATCAAGTCATAGAACAATTTGTTTTAGAATGTAGATTTTTCTCCTACTCTTCAGTGGTGTTAACACAATTTTTTTTAAATTATTTAAAATCATTTTAAATTTTTTATAAAAAATTTTTTCTCAGAATTAAACAATTAAAAATTATTAGAATGCTTCAAAAGATCACAAAAAAAAGAAACAATTTTAAAAAACGGGGTTTTCTACGCCAATTGGGAGTCGTGAAGCGTGAAAAAAATGCATTTGTTAAGTAATTGCCAAAAAATTGTTTTAAATAATTTTAAAATACCTACATATTTATGCAACAAGTGTGTAAAGCAGTACTTTTTTCATGCATAAGTTGTAGACGAGTGCATCAATCTTGTGAGAATCCCATGATAAAAGTAGTATCTTTAACAGTTATATAAACAAATGGTTAATTAACGCCACTGAAAAGTAAACAATCAACGATTCAATTTTCGAACTTGTTACTGTTTCTTAAGCTTTTTTTGTATAAATATTAAATTATATTATACTATTACATTCACCGAGAGCCATTTGATATAAGAAAATGTGCGGGGTCCTTTACCAAGATGATTTAATTCTACCAGAAGCATATTTTTAATAACGACAAATCTTAATTGTCTTAATTTATTGCAACAAAATTAACCATAAAGGTTCAGACAATTCTAGTTTTCTTCATAGTTTTATAATGATTATAAATTAATTTTTTTAATGGCGATACAAGCAATATCATTAATCACACGACAACAAAAAAAAGGGCTGCGCTTTTGATCAGAACCATCTAATCCTGTTTTTTAACATGTTGAAACCAATTCTGATATTAAAAAAATTTTTATCAGTTTTTGGTTACCACCCCTGTTATCCCCTAAAAAGGGGCAATGGTTTTGTCCTAAGGTTCTGATCTAATTTTTCTGAAATATTTTGACGTGCTGAAGCCAATTTTGGACAAAAGAAAAATTACAGGAAAATATTAGCCTACTTTACACATACAAAACCTTGAAATATATGTACAATACAATAACAAACACAAAGTAGGTGCTATAAGATGTCGGTAAATAATAACCATACCTATGCATAGTACTTCGCAAAAGCTTTTGGTCACTATTAAGATCTGGGTTTCCTCGAATTACAACTTCTTACGCTGGATTCAGTTGAACTTAATAATGTGGGAACAGCACTAACATACAGCTTTTGTGTAACAAAATCCATGTAATGATATAATTGTCTGTCGAGAATAACGATTGCCCGTGAAATAATTCTAACCTATAAAAAGATTACGTTTCATTTAAATAAATATCTTTATAAAAACGGTAGAATACAACACAAACTTACTTTTGGGTCATTCACTGGAAAATGGTGCAACCTCCAACATAGGTATGTACACCAAATTCGCAAACAAGAGGGCATGTTTATGTTTGCACCTAACCTCTACACTAATAAAACGTTCAAATAAAATAATAATTAAAAAAGTCACAACGCTTTATGGTTCACAGTTCTGCATCAAAGTTATTAAAAGACATCATCCACAATTTTTCACAAAAATGACATCATCCACAATTTTTCCCAGAAATGATCAAAAAACACAAACAGATTTTACATCATTTTACACTGACGCGTTCCATGACTTCGATGTCGTAAAATGAATTAGGTAAACATTTTTAAGTAAAATTATGTAGCAAATATGTAAACTTGTGTATAAGTAATTAAGTTAATATGTTGACTTAAATATGATATTATTTTACGTATATGCTATGTAAAATTATGTAAAATATTTTATATAAAAGTGTTCTATTAATCTTACCTCTCAGAGAGGTAAAGTTACATTAATGTTTACTGGGTATATACGCAAAAATGATCTTTGACAAACAATGAATTAATTTCAAGCCAAAATCGTAATTTTTCAGTCGCAGTCGTTATAACTAAAGACTACCAATTTATATGAAAAGTTGCATAGAGCCTTCTCCTCTCAAAATTTGATTCTTTTTTTTTTTTTTTTAGCAAGCCCCGCCTGCATAATATAGACACTTTTCTTTCATGCATTTCATATTAAATTGTCAAAGAAAATGAGAAATCTAATTGATATCAAGTTACTCCGAAATTATCACTCCACTAGTTACTGATACGAATTGCTGATATCAGAGTGTTATTTTGTAACTCCTTATCTGGTGATAATGAAATGTTAAAAATGTGTATTATAATTTTTTCTTGGCGTATTTAAAAAAAAATGTCTTCGAATTTTTCCTTCCACTAATCAAATTTTTTTTCGGATGATACAATACATCTGAGGCACAGTAGGAAGTCAAGTTAGCCGAAGATGTTAAAACTCCTGTATATTTAAGTACTTTGGTTGACACTAAGAACTTTATGGGGAGGCTATTCTATTCTTGAAGCAGCTTATATTTACGTTTTAAAAAGGAACCAGAACTTGTAACGATGAGTTTAGAGTTCTGTGATGAAATATGCGAAAAATATCCAATTTTCTTAAAAAAACCTAAATATTTTCTTTCTGGCTAGCCTTACTGACGGGAATTTCTTTCTGGGATTTTTTTTCTGTGTTCAAAACATTTAAATAAACACGCTCAGCCTAAAAAAAAGCTTGTAACGATTATGTTACATAACTCCGTCTTCTTTTACATCTTTGACCTTTTTTTGGCTGTGCTCCTGATAATGGCCCACACTTTCTAGCGCTCTTATTTTATTCATTCTAAACACAAAATGTGTACACACCAAGGGCGAATCCAGGGGTGGCACCAGGGGCAATTGCCCCCCCCCCCCCAGGGCCCCGAGAAGAATAGGATCTAATATTACTTATTATTGAATATTGAAAATATCGATATAATTATTGATCGTTCGGTGGTAGACGGCCGCAGTGCCCCCCCCCCCCAGTAACCTTTCTGCATTCGCCCTTGGTACACATACACAAAAAAAAATTAGCCTTGTAACGATGATATATAATTTCACGGATTTTTATATCTTGAACCATGGCCAACTCGACGGGCTGACATATGCCAGAAGTCTATTTTGTCGTTATTTATGTTCGATATAGAATTAATCAACGTATAGAAAATGCTTGTAACGATGAGTTTCCGAAAAAGCCACTTAGCTCCCGCACCATTATTGGAGTAACAAGTGCTTTCCATGTTCGACAATGAAATTTAAAATGGATCTGAACGAATATACATAGGTTTAGGTTTTATGTGAAGTTTGACCAAATCTTACCAAACTAATTTCGGTTGTTGTGTTGTTACGCAAAAATACGCATTTGTGTTTTACTTCGAATGTCAAACTTGAATATTGCCAACTACTTTCTGGTAGAGATGGGAAAAGCGGTTCCACTCATGTAGCGTTACAATCGCGATCGCTCCAGAGAAATACCGCGACAAAATACCGCTACTTTGGAACGACGCGACAGAAGTAAAATGATCCGGCTCGCTGTATCAAACGCGCCTACTGAGTAGAAGAGATCGCGTTTGTCGTGTAACGTGTGGTATTTTCCAAACTCAGAAACGGAGGGTAGGACTTGTAATGTAACGTAATCTATCCTATGCAGTTGCTTATTCGCGCTTCGCCAATGCCCAGGGAACGCTTGTTAATTTATAGTCATATAGGTTTATTAGGTTTTTACATTTTCTTACTAAACAGTAAAAGTAAACACTGGTATTTTATCTATGGTAAACACTATATATATGCAACCGGTATATCGACGATTTGAAATTCGAAAAGTGATACCACATTTCTGTGGCCCTAAAATTTGTGCTGTAAATTCTTACATATTTTAAGTAAAAATTTAACAAACATCTAATTTTTCTGACAAACTGAAAACATACCTACCAAATTTTACAGATTTTTATTAGGATAGAAAATTATACACAGCCAGGTCAAAAGATGCAAAAGTCGAATAACTATACAACGCTTGGCGACACTATAAAACCTATCTTAGTTTAGTTGGGCCACAGTAAAGAGCTTAACATTAAGCTCTGGTACGGCATTGCACCTTTCCAGCTTGTCGCTGGTTAAAGTTTACAAGCGTTGGTCGCTGGTAACGTTGACAGGCAGCGTTATGTGAAGGCGCAGTCAGGCACCAACCGTTCGCTCCGAGTAACCGGTTATTTTATCATTTAGTAGCGCGACGGTACGTTACCTAAAAATACCCCTACAAAATAGCGTTACAGAGATAACGACCCATCTCTACTTTCTGGGTACTTTCGTTTTCTGTCAGATGTAAATTATGTAGTGTCAAATGTGTCAAATTATCTTATCAATTTTGACTCCTGTCATTGTTTTAGTTTTGTGATAAGTATTTCTAATGTTTATTTTTAAAAGGTAGTTATAATTATGCCACTAGACCAGTTAGAAAATCAGAATCCTAACGTTTATCATAAAAGTGCTGATAGGCCGTCCACTTTAGAAGAAGAGAACGATTCTGTTGTTGACGACTTTGATAGAAGGGAAATTTTTGGTAAGATAATGTAATACTTTGTGCTGTCCGTGGTGCGTGGCTCACTAGATATTAAATATTAACTTGACAACTAGTGATGTGCAAAATTATCAAGATTACTTTTCATTATTTTTAGACCTCATTCGAGACATCAATGATCCTGAACATCCACTTACTTTAGAACAGTTGCATGTACTTCAAGAAGATTTAATTCAAGTGGACAATGAAAGAAATACAGTATACATTAACTTTACTCCAACGATCCCACATTGTAGCATGGCAACATTGATTGGTCTCTCTATAAGAGTGAAATTGTTGCGTTGCTTACCGCCTAGGTTCAAAGTTACTGTTGAGGTTACTCCTGGTACACACAACGCTGAGCAACAAGTAAACAAACAACTTGCAGACAAAGAAAGAGTTGCAGCTGCATTAGAGAATTCATATTTAATTAAAGTAATTAACCAGTGTATAGCTCCACGAGCGAGAGCCTAGACTGAGTCGAAAGGAATCAAAATGAGTTATTCCAACATATCGTATTCAGTGTCTCAGTGCAGTATTTCATCTGCTTACAACAAATGTGTCAGATATATGCGCCGAATATTTAAATTTGAACAAATGGACTTTCAATTTGCTCTCTGGCAAATGATCTATTTATTTATGGCACCGCAAAAATTAATAAAAGTGTTCAGAGCTAGAAAACATTCAAAGTCGCAATATGCTAGAGATGATCCGGCCTTTTTAGTTCTGTTTGCAGGAGTCCTTTTCATAACTTCCATAGGTTTTGCTCTTGTACTCAAGCTGTCGTTTGTTCAGTTTCTAACATTTTTATCCTTTGTAATTTTTGTTGATTGTATAGGAGCGGGACTTCTAATTGCTACTATATTATGGTATTTGACAAATACCTTCCTAAAGCCAAAAACTAATTTACAGGACATTGAATGGGGTTTTTCATTCGATATGCATCTCAATGCCTTTTTTCCACCTTTAATATTGTTGCACTGTATTCAGTTATTTTTCTATAACGGCTTAATAGGTCATGACTGGTTTTTGTCAGTTTTTCTAGGAAACACATTCTGGCTTGGGGCATCCTTTTATTATGTTTACATAACATTTTTAGGTTATAATTCATTACAAATATTAAATAATACAAGGTTACTGTTGGCACCAATACCATGGTTCGTTTTGGTTTATACGATTAGTTTATTTATAAATTGGAATATAACAGTAAGTTTAATGAACTTCTATAGAAACAGGGTTATGTAATTTTGTAAAATAGGTGTTTCACCATTCAATAAATTTAATATGTATATATAGGTGTTTTTTATTTTACCTGAACTATTGGCCATTCACTAGTAATAATTTATCCATTCTTTCTATCACAATACTGAGCGGTATTCTGCAGAAAAATGTGTACACTAATTCCAAGATAATATAATAATTCCATACCATTTCTCCTGATATTCCTTGGCAATTCCTCACACCAATAAGTAGGTAATACTAATAGCGAGGGGTCAGCCACTTCGGGAATACCTGTACAAAATGTTAGGAATACCATGGCAATATTTGGGAATATCGGGAATACTAGGAAATACGCGGGAATACATGAGAATATTCGGAAATATCAGAGAATACTCAGGAATAACGGGGAATATCTAGGAATAATCGGGAATACATCGGAAATATTCAAGAATAGACACATTCCTGAACATTTCGGAGAATCTCGGGAGACGTCGGCCGACGATCTTCCTTTCTATACATTAACGAGGAACACACGCAAACTATCATCAGTCATCACACAGTGAATTACATTGTTTTCTCGATATTTTATTATTGTTAATAAACGTTAACGTGAAGCTGAGCATGGAGGAAATACAGAGCCATTTGACAGCAATAAAATTACTTTATCATAAAAGATAACAACTGTTAGTGATTTGAATTCAGCTCAAAAATAGCTTATTTCTGATAGTTCGGCCCCTTCGGCCCGTGTTACAGAATTAAAACTAGATAAAACTTGCACATGGTGTAAATTGTAAATCTATGGCGAGAAAACTATAGAAATCGCTACTTCGTGTATTGTAACACTCTTGAAGCTCTGGTTCAATAATAATCGAAAGGCCTAAGGACCTGTATTATTTTGAACATAAGGTAGATTAAGTGTCCTTTATATTGGTGTATAATTTTTAAGATATACATCGATATACATTCAAAAATAATTGCTTCAAATTTCTACGAAATATTAAGTAAATCTATCAATTTTGCGCACCATATCTTTTATTTTTCACGATACCAATTTTGTTTAAAGTAAAGTATTGTCTGTCTGATGTCTATCTGTCTCTTGGCGCTATATCTATAAAACAATTGGATGGAGAAAATATTTGGTAGGCAGTAGACTATTATCTAGGCAAAAATATCCCATTTCTTCCACACTATTAATGAAAAATATACAGGAAACCTAAAAAAATAAATAATGAAAAAAATTTGACGGACAAAAATATTTTGCATGTAGTTAACACAATTGTCATGGAAGATATCTGCAATACTTTTAGAAAAAAATATGCAGGGTGGACACGCTTAAAAATTAATAATATTAGTAATAATTAATTAACAAAAGATGGTGGAAAATATTTTGAAAGTAGTTGGCATTATTACCGAAGAGGAAACCTGATAAACTTTTAGTAAAAATATATACGATGGCCACTCTAAAGGAATGATTAAAAAAAGGCGCGACGGAGGCAAGTAATATTTATAGTGTAGTTGTCGCAATTGCCAGCAAGAAATAATATACAGGGTGGTCATCCAATAGAAAAATAACACAGATTTACAAAAAAAGAAGGGCTTGTCCTAAGGTTCTCATCTAACTGTTCTGAAGTATCTTGACGCTCTGAAGCCAATTTTGAACACACAAAATATTTCTATCGGATCAGTTTCCCTCTACCACTCCCTTTTATTCCCTAAAAAGGTCAAAAATGAGATTCTCCTTCATATATCGACAATTAATAGAAAATATATTTTCTTTATTTGATGATGTGATTATTTGCCTACATACAGGGTGAAATTTGAAAAAAAGTCTCAGATAAAAATTGTTTGAGAAGTGTGGCATATTCTAAAATGATATTAAAATCTACAGGGTGTTTCACAGAGTAGTGGCAAACTAATACTAGGATTTTTTAAATAGAACACCCAATATTTCTTTATATATTCGTATTTGACTCTTACTTCTCTATCCAAAAATATATTATTTTTGAATTTACACTGCAGCATTGTTACTTTTCCATTTTTTCCGAAAAAAATACGTTTGCAGCTGTCAAGAGAAAATTCTGCATTTTGAATATTCTCAAGACCATGTACTCATTTCCAGGATTCTCAGAACCCAAATCTACAGGGTGTTCTCCATGTTGATTCAAACTTTTACTAGGTATTTAAACTGCCATAACTCAATTTTTTCAAATGGAACACCCTGTATATTTTTATTTAAAAAGTTTCGGCAATGATGCTCTCTTTTGCACAAGTGTACTTTCTTACTAGTGTAGATTACAGATTTTTATTTTAATATCGCATACAAATTATTTTTAATACAAAACATTTTAAAAGGAAGTTTTTAAAGGCAGGTGTGAAAAGTGATCTTAAATATTGAACTCTTCATTGCACTTTCAAAATTATAAGTATGCCCACTGGCTATGAATTATAACTTGCTTCAAACATTTCAGTTTATTAATCAATTAATAATAATGGCGAGAATAATGGCATCAAAAAATTGATGATATATGTTGTGGCCCATCCCGTAACAAAATTTTAGATGGTATATTTTACTTTCTCATAAAATATGGAACGTATATCGTACAATTATTTAACCTATACGTTTAACAAAAATAAAGGCACATTTTATCGTTATTAGAGCGGCAGTCGAAAAAACACGAGGAATGATGTCGTATGCATCTCGGGCTGTATACAGAGTGACCCAATTAAAACGGGAGCACTCATAACTTTTTTTAATTTTTTTTTCCGATTTGAACCAAATTAGGATCTACTACTTATTGCCAAAAACACATTCGCCTCCTACAAGTGCAAAGCCACGGTGTCGAAATAAGCAGAAAAAATCAGGGATTTTCTTCTATCGAAAAATTTTATTAATGAGTTGTTCTCCAAAATTTAATAAAAAATATTGAAATTTTGTTTAAAATAGTGTGCAAGTCAGAAAATATTTTTTTTTTTTTTTTTAGGAAATTGTATTATGACAATTTTGTTAGAAATTAAACACAAGCTGTTAGGCACTTGTCAAATAATGGGTGTACAGCTTTTTCTTATTATTTTTCAGTGTTAAGTTTTTTAAATTTAAAAGTTTTCATTTTTTTTTTATTTTCATGACATTTTGGAAAATTCTGAACAACTTTTATTAATAAAATTTTCCGTTAAACAAATGCCTAATCCTAATACGATTTACTGATTTTTTTTAGTTTATTTTGGTACAGCAGGGGGCTTTGCATTTGTAGGAGGCGAACGTTTTTGGACTATAGGTAGATCCTAATTTGTTCTATACTTGAGTGAAATTTTGTTGAAATCAGAAAAAAAAAGTTATACCTCACACCCAGCCACGAGAAGTGAAATTCCCGAGAAATTTCAGACTGTACACGCACACATAATTGTTTTTATCTCTGTTTTTATTGTCGAATACCTTTCTGTTGGGTATGGTTAGGTTAAAAAAATTTAGTGCACCATTTAACTAATACAGAACATTTAAAAGTGGTATGTTAAAATCTGGGAATACACGAAATACTTAGAAAATAATTGGGAATATTTGGAAATACTCGAAAAAGCTTGGGAATAACTGAGAATACTTGGAAATAACTGAGAATTCTCGGAAATAATTGGGAATAACTAATAATTATCGGAAATACTTGGGAATAACTAAAAATTCTTGGAAATATGTGGAATAAGTCGGGAATAGAGGGTATTCCCGGAATACCTGTACAAAATTTTGAGAGTGGCTGACCCCTCGACTAATAGTATTATTCTACCTACGTACCTATTTTCAGGTGTAATAACACTTCAACACTGAGCAATAACACTTTGTTTCAGTCACATGATATAAAATTAGAAGTTGTGAGATTTTTGTAATAAAAACCTCCTATGAAAAACGAATATTTTATTAACAGGTTGAGCCCCAGAGTATAAACGATTTTAGGGTCCCCCCGGACCAGCATTTTTTTCTTACAAATAACATTGATACATTCGGAGAGCTAGATTTGGCGCCATTTTTTTTAAATATCGTGTTTTTTTTTTTCTATTGACATTTAAATTTGAGCTACATGTACCTCACGGGCTGGAGTGGTCTTGCACCGGTAAGGTATTCACGTGTGCCTTACAAATTCAGTCCTATCTTACATCCAGTTTTATAAACACATCAAAAACGTTGACGGTAGGAAAATGCCCAAAAAACCAAGTACGTGTTCTACCTGCAATATATAAAATTGTGCAACTTATTTTTTATGTCCCATAAATCCGGAAAATAAATAGTTTTATTCATTATTTACAGTAAAAAGTTGATATACACTGTTTTTGTAATTCAAATATCAAAATTAATTAATTTCTTAGCCACCAATTTTTGACATTGAAAATGTGAACTGATTCATTGTGCCGTTTTATTTCAAATGCCTCGCTACCAATAACTAATAAGACCATAGAAGATGAAATCTTTATGTATGTTATCGATGTATTCTATTCGGGCCAAAATAAAAGCTCATTTTATGTAGAGGATTATAGAAATTAAAAAATAAAAACAAAACTAAAGAAAACTATATATACTCTTCGCCAATTGATAAATTGGTGAAGATTGTGCCTGTGCACAGGCACACAGAAAAGTTTTTTTTTATGTACTGGACATGCGACAGGTTTCCTATGTATTTTGGTCTGCTGAATCTGAATTTCATATTAGTTTCATCATATTGGCTCAAAAAATTAAAGTCTGAAAAACTTGGAAATCGGATATCTGTTAAATTTCTCCAATTTTTGATATGTTGTTCTACTGATCCAGTGGATCATGTCTCAATGGGCACGAGTCCCAAAAACACACCCTTCCACCCCTTCCGGGGGGGTGAAAATCGCTTTTACGGCTGCACAGCGGAATCTTCGTTCCAAAAAAATTATGAAACTGCTCAGTTGAACAGA
Source organism: Rutpela maculata (assembly GCA_936432065.2). Classification (NCBI taxonomy): domain Eukaryota; kingdom Metazoa; phylum Arthropoda; class Insecta; order Coleoptera; family Cerambycidae; genus Rutpela; species Rutpela maculata. The sequence continues at coordinate 48,796,702 of OW386285.2, forward strand.
GAACTTTAAAAGACAGTTCAAAAATCACTTTTAAGTACCCTCTAACGCTTTTCCACCCAAAACATGGTGTAGCAATCTTTTCAGGCCTGCTGCTTAACTAAGCAGTTCCATTACTTTTTGCCCGAAAGACATCACTGTGTAGCAGTGAAAATGATTTTCACCCCTCAGAGGGTAGGAAAAAGGTCAGGGATTGACTCGAGTGTCATTTTTTCAGATGTACTACTCATCTGTGTGGTTCCATAATTTTTTTGGAACAAAGATCCACTGTGCAGCTGTGAAAGCGATCTTCACCCCCCGGAATGGGTGGAAAAGTGTGGGAGGATGTGTTTTTGGGACTTGTGCCCATTGAGATTTTTGATCTACTGGACCAGTAGAACAACATATCAAAAATTGGAGAAATTGACTGATACCAGATTTCCATTTATGGTGTGCGGTCCTGTACGCATTAATTTGAAAGTTTTTCTGAATTTTAACCAATTTTTTGAGCCAACCTGATAAAACTAATATGAAATTCAGATTCAGCAGACCAAAATACATAGAAAGTATATAACAAAAAATTTTTTTTGTATGCCTAATGGTCTTGTAATTCGTGTAATGTTCTAGATCCAGACAGCTAAAGCAGAAAGTATTTTCCATAGATATAAAAGCATAGCAAAGTAGAGTATATAAGAAATACCACTCTAAAAGGTAAGCAAAAAAATATTTATTAGGTAGACAGATCTTTATGTTCACAATAACTGAATATAAACAAATACACTGCATATAGTAGACAACCCTCAAATCCAAAACCAAGGGTGTTCAGAAGGGGGTTACACATTTGGAAAAACCCAGACATACATTCATACTCAGCATCCCAATACTGGGACTGGGGTTCGAAATCCAGTACGTAATAGACAGTGCAGTACAGAAGTGTCGCTATGTTGTATGAATTACCAATCTCGAGAACCATTTGAACTGATTTTGATGCAGATTTCGCCATTCTACAGCTATTCGTTAAGGTAGGGTTGGTTTTCAAATAAATCTTTGTTGTTTTTTGGAGGCCAGCCAATAAACAAACATGCAGTAGGGCAGAGTGGGGGCTAGTAATTATTATTTAGGATGTATACTAACTCTCAATTTGTAAATTCTCTGACTTTTCCAGGTTTCCCAAGACTTTTCTATCAAAATTCCAGGAGAGTTTATGATTTGTTAAAGAATAAACGTAATTTTGTATTATTAATAGAAAAAAAATATTAAGATAATATACTTAATTGAAAAAAAACAAATTCTTTACTGGCTTATGTAACCAATTAACTTTCTTATATTAAAAAATCTTTTAAAAAGTATATTTTAAAAAATAAACAACTAAAAACAAACTCACTAGTGGTAGCTCAAGTAGGGTACTACTTGAATAATAAGAACAATATTTTAAATAAATAATAATTCCAATTCCAAATTGCATTTAAATGATGGCTTGAACGGGAAGTATTAGGGTTTACATGGTAACTCTCGAAAAAACTTAAATTTTTGATATAAGTAGTTTTAAATAATTTTCCTTAACTTGTTTTTATAAATTCACTGACTTTTCTCTGATTCCAGAATTAAAATCTAATTTCCTGTTTGTTCCAGGTTTTCCAGAAAGTATATACACCTTGATTACCACACACTGTTGAGGCTATAGACCTGTAGAAAGTATGTAATTCATTAAATACATAAATAAAAAACCTCGCATGGAATGATAGGAAAATGGCCCTCGGTTAAATTACACCAAATTTTAGTATGCTATAGGTCTTGGCCTCCTGAACAATAGTTCTCATGGGCATAATGCTCAAAAGTTAATATACCGCAAGCCACTGCTTGTTGAAGAGAGAACATTCAGTGTGAAAGAACTAGTATACTGTTCCTATCATACACTAATTAATGTATGCATTATACCAAAGAAAAATATGTTAATTTCTTATTAAGTATTTATTTAACAAAGAATACCTACATATTTTTTAGTTATATTTTTGAATATCCATTCAGTATAAGTCTACACAACGTGCACGCAACACTATGAAATACAAAACTTTACGCAATTCCAGTAAGTAATGGTTATAATTCAATGACTGTTTAACATTTTTTTTTCACTCGAATACTCATTGGCAATAACCGAGTGATGCAGGTTATTTCAATAACTGGATAACCGGTTATTTCTCATTTGAATGATCCCATCACTACTTGTACTTAGTTTTCATCAATGGTTTTAGAATTAGGGTTTTTTGGAATACGACAATGCTGTTATCAGGATTATTTCTATACATTTGCCTGCTTAATGCCACACATACATTCGCATATACATGAGTATACAGCACTATTGGAATACATAAATATGAACATATGTTAATTCGTGTAGGGTTGAAACAGTATACTAGTTGTTTGATTCCGCGCTTAATGGTTCTGTCTTCAACAAGTAGTGGCTGGCACTATATTGACTTTTAAGCATTGTGCCATGAGAACTATTGTTCAGGAGGCCAAGACCTTTAACATCCTAGAATTTGGTGCAATTTAACCATTTTCCTACCATTCCGTGCGAGGTTCTTTATAATAAATTCTCCACTAACATCATGTAAAGATTTTTCTTAATTAATATAATTAAGTAACAGTCTTGTTAATTTAGTAATTTTTTTTGTCACTGTAGGGATCTAAATGACAAATGCTAATTTGTTGTTACTTTACAGTACATACTCAACTAGCATTTCTTCACATAAAAAATTTACTCTACTTATCATTTGAACTCCCAAGTTCTCTACTGCATAAAATATGTAATATGCAGATGTGACCTTATAATTTACAATTTTTCAGCATAATACATTGTTCAGTGTTCAGACTTAAAAACTGAGGTTGCTCTATTTCTAAGACATTTACCTCCGAACAGTGCATGTTTTGATATTATTTTGCAACTTATCTGGGTTTTGTGAGTATTCTATAGTTATGTTTGCTATCATCATCATTAACACATTTATTAAACATTTAAAATACAGTAGCGCTGTGGCAATCGAAGGACACTGGTTGGGACAGAGTTAGAAATGCTTAACCGAATGTATAAATAAAAACAAACTTCTTTCACTATAAGCGTATAAAACCAATGCTGACTGAATAAATACAAATTTTCTAGTGTATGAATGACGATGATGTTTCGAAATATTTACATGTAATATACAGAGAAATATTTTCAAATTTCCAAAATAAAAAAAAAGATACTAGATGGTCAAATAAGTGGGACTCTATTTTTTGTCAATGTTTTGTTGCCAAAAATATGCAAAACAATATAAAAATATGAAAGTTCCTGATATGCAACATTTGGGATATCATGTTTGGTTGCAGTTTTTCCATGACAATTAAGCGATTCATCAACACCTTTTATATTCTAGGAGCTAGTGTCGAAAAGTGAAAAATGTATCAAACCACTAACCGAAGTGGTTTGATAGTATTCGTCCAAACAAGCAAACTTGTCTCTTGTGAATATGGGCCTTAAGAGCCGGCAATTTATATTGGGGGCCTGTGAAAAATTGAACGTATTTCATCGCAATCAAACCACTAGATTCTTTGGTTTGACTGTAGTTGTAGGTGAAAGGATTGCATTGATACAGTTGGCGAGAGTTTTCTCATTGAGTGTTGCGGTGCGTGCACTCAGAAAAATCGCATTGTAATCAAACCTGCCCAAGTTTGTGTCAAATGTTTTCAATTGTTCAAAAAATGAAATACAATTGGCGGCAAATTTGAGAGGGGGGAGGAAGAGTTATTGGGGCAATTATGAGCATAAAATAATAATATAATAAATGTTTATTGAAATAGGATAACCTAATATACATATATAGACTCATCAAACAGCTTAAAATCAAAATGTATAAAATAGACAAAAAAAATATATAAGAAATTGCAATACAATACAGGATTGATATATAACAGAAATCTATTTATAAAGTTTAATCATCGCCTTTAAGGTATTGCAATAAATGATTTTTAAATAAATATAGACTATTACATTCTTTAATAGTTTTTGGTAGCATATTATATTCCTGAAAACCATCATAAAATAATGTGTGCATATATTTGGTACAGTTTTTTCTTTCAATGCGTAGTTGATCATTTGACCGTGTTAGATGATTGTGAACATGATTATTAAAAACGACATATTTGTTAAAGTAAGACGGTAATACATTATTTAGGATCTTATATATGAAAATTAAAGTAAAGTATCTTAACCGTTGTTTCACATTTAGCCAATCGAGTACATTTAGCATTGTTTTAATAGGAGTATATCTGTTGCACTTTAAAATGATCCTCATTCCTCTATTTTGCAGTTTTTGTAATATAGCAATACTATTATTATCCAAGAAGTTTAAAATACTTGCACAATAGTCAAAGTGAGGTTGGATTATTGACTTGTAAATAGTTATACTTGTTGCAACCGATACAATTTGCGATACACGTGAGAAAAAGAATAGTTTTTTTGATATTTTCTTTTGTACATACATAAAATGACTCTTTAAACTTAAGTCATTGCTAATAATAAAACCTAAGTATTTGATCTCGGTAACCAATTCTAATTTATCATCGTTAAAAGAAATATTAATATTATTTGTATTCAATTTAGTGTAATTATATTTTTTTGCACAAATCATTGCTTTGGTTTTGTTAATATTTAATTTTAATTTATTACTATTTAGATATTTTGAAAGTTTATCAAGTTCACTATTCATTTTACTCACGGCAACATCAATGTTAGTATCCATAATCGAAATCAGTGTATCATCAGCAAATAAGTTAACAAAGTCACAATCGATTGCTAGGTTTATGTCATTAAGATATATAATAAAGAGAAGTGGCCCTAGGCCACTTCTCCACAAAATCCAGGTTTACACTGTAAATGTCATCAAACAAGGAATTCAAGCTAAAAACTATCGCCTAACTTTTTACATACTCCAGACTATAATACATTACATTATCATCGGCGAGAATGTTTATTAAAATCAACCCCCCCAAAACTACCCCATTGGGTGTGAATCGTAGTAATGTTAACTATATTGCCGTCTATTGCAATTTCGAGCAAAAATCTTTAGTGTCATTTTATTCATGATTATTTAATGGTACTTACCCTCAAAAAACGCTGAAACCACCCCTACAGAAAAGGGATGGGCGAGAATCTTGATTTTAAAATAACATTCGTCCTGTAGATTAGTTTATGATTACATGTTTTTGAAGACATGATGATGCAACGGTTATTCATCCCTTTCTTCTACACAAGGGATGGGGGTGAGGGGTAAATTCGCCCCTTAAATTTTAATAAACTACTCTTTTCATCCCCATTTTATTTGGGGGAAGGGGGAGTACTATCCAAAAAATTTTATATATTCCGATTTTTTTATCATAAAATCGCCAATACCTATCTCATAAAATATGCGTTTTGAAGTAAAACATCAAATAGGTAAAAAGAAAAATCGAGAAAATTCCTATCGAAATTTTCTAGTCCTATACTCATATTTCCCAACGTACACTCAGGAAAACGTATTAACCAATTTTTCCACGTATAAGAATTTATGTTAAAAAATTGTAATGACACGGTTTGCATCTATATATTCGAACTACCAGTTTTCTTATGTACTCGAAGTCGGTTTTCTTATGCATACGAAGTTTGAAAATTATTATTTTCATTCGGTTTTCCCGAAAAATAGGAAAAATTAATAAAATGTGAATATTATTATCATGGGTAATTACAACAAAGGATTAATTTTGATACATTGTTTAGAGAATATAGTTTTTGATCTAGAAACATAATAGATTATTTCTTATGAGTTTTCTATGACGAGCGGACTTGAATGAAAAAATGAATTAAACCGAAGAAAAAGGATTTTCCAAAACATATCTGTTCTAAAAAGAACTAAAGTCAATGTTATATCATACACTATCTTCAGTTTATCAATTTATGGCTGCAGAAAAAATGTTTCGGTTTTATCCGAAATTAACTTTTATTAAAATTTAAGGGGCGATTTTACCCCTCAGCCCCACCCCCTGTGTAGAAGAAAGAGATGGCTATCCGTTGCATCATCATGTCTTCAAAAACATGTGATCATAAACTAATCTACAGGACAAATGTTATTTTGATTAAAATCAATCAGTTTGCAGTGAAGATTCTCGTTATTTGAGGGTAAGTATCGTTGAATAATCAAGAATAAAATGACACTAGAGATTTCTGCTCAAAAAATGCTCGAAATTGCAATAGACAGCAATATAGTTAACGTTACTACGATTCACTCCCAATGGGGTAGTTTTGGGGGTTGATTTTAATAAAAATTCTCGCCGATGATAATATGTTTTATAGGGTGTTTGGAGCATGTAAAAATTTAGGTGATAGTTTTTAGCTTGAACTCCTTGTTTGACGACATTGACAGTGTAAACCTGGATTTTATGCCTATAATTGCCCCAATAACTCTTCCTCCCCTCTTTCAAAATTCCCGCCAATTGTATTTCTTTCATTTTTTGGACAATTGAAAACATTTGCCACAAACTTTGGCCAGTTTGATTACAACGCGATTCGGGTTTTTTTTCTGAGTGCGCGCACCGTAACGCTCAATGAGAAAACTCTCGCCGACTGTATCAATGCGATCCTTTCGCCTACAACTACAGTCAAACCGAAGAATCTAGTGGTTTGATTACGATGAAATACGTTCAATTTTTCACAGACCCGCAATAAAACATATTCACAAGAGACAAGTTTGCTTGTTTGGACGAATACTATCATCAAACCACTTCGGTTAGTGGTTTGATAAAGTTTTCACTTTTCGACACTAGCTCCTAGAATATTAGTAAACACCCATCAGTATTGTGGGTTCGGAAATTAGGGTAATTTATTAACTTACATACTAATTACAACCAGTAATTACTTCACTAAAATAACCCACTGAGTACTAGAATTCAATAATTCAATCACTTTGTCACTTTGCTACTTCTTCTTGATCTTATCTGTTGCACTAACTGAACTGAACTGTACTCACTCGGCTTCTCCATTCCCTTATATACCTAAATATGAGGGCTCTAGAATATTCTCTGTAATTTTCTAGTAGGCTAAAGAACAGTAGCACCATTTCTACGACGATTGCTGAACAAACTAACGATACTTAGTTTCCTGTTAATACATGGAACTTATAGGAAATTCCTATAGATGTCTATAGGGGTATAAAAGCTGCAACAATACTGTGAATAGAAGGTTACTATTCAAAATAAACTACTTAAATGTTTATCCACGTGTTTTATTTTAAACTTAATCTATATACAACAATTTATCTTTTCTTAGCACTAATAGGGGCCGACTTTGACGGCTCTACTTGTTTCGTTGGATCATATTTATATGTTTTGGCTATAGGACCTTTACCTGCTCTTTGAAACTGTATTTCATCTATCCTTCTTCTTTCTTCTAATTCTTTTGTTATTTTGATATTAGTCCATGCTAAAACAAGGCAAATGTTTGTAATGTCTGATACATTTAGGCAACAATGTATCTGCATCCAAGGATATAGATAAGGCTAGAACATATAATAATTTTTTGCTATTTCGCTCCCCTCCGCCTCTCAATTTTGAGATGAGAACAATTTTTTTTGTGATTTTGCACACGCGCACCTAATTCAATCAATGGTACCTATATAAACATTTCTGTAATCATTTACATTTATCTTTGAGTATGTGACCCTAAATATTAAAAATTTTCTATCTCAGCTATTTTCAGAGGTACGATTTTTTTTTTTTTAAGAAAATATTGTTTGTTCTTTAAAAGTCTACATTTATTTTAAAAACCTGTTCAAGATAAATGAGTATTTTATTAAATGACAAAATAGAAATAGGTACTCAAAAAGTTTTTAATTGTAATATACCATTTTTCAAATATTAATGTACAGTTTACAATAATTTCTGAAATGAAAATCAAAACCACTTTCTTTGACTATAATTTCATTTGTTACGTTTCAAAATCGGTTAATAAATAAGGGAAGTAAAGTCTGTTCGCTGAGAGAGTCCTGGTGTGACGTCACGAACATCTGAAAGCCATAGGCTCGTTGGTGTTTTGAATTGAACAGTGGCGTCGCTTTGTTTTATATTTCACTACTTGTATTTAATTAGATTTATTTAAAGGAAATTGAATTATAATCATATATAATATATCTATTGTAAATTTATAGTAATTTAAGTCAAATAAATAAATTATAATATTGAATTGTTTTGGTTTCAAGTAAAAAATATGATAGAGCAAATATACAAAATAAATAGTTAAATAGTTCCAGCCAAATCTTTTTTATTCATTAATAGAATTTTGTCAAATAAGTATATGTAATCTTAAAATAAAAATATATACTTAATACTAATAATGCCAAACCGTATATACAACAAATATGGCAGTAAAATACAAATACCCAGTATAAGATAAATAAATAAATTTAGTTTTCTTTGTCGATGTCTAATTCTTCCGAGTCCTCATCGTCGCTTTCATTATTAACACCTATAATGAGGATAGCCGAGGAAATACGCAGGCGCGGATCCAGGGGGGGGCAATGGGTGCAATTGCCCCCCTCCCCCTTGGGTCTTCCTTGTGCTGTGCGAAAATCTGAAACGTCCTGTCCGGTGGCGCCCGCCGCTTTGTCGAAGTCACCCAGCATATGTTTTTTACACTGTTCCCAAGTAGCAAAGTAATTTTATAAAGGTTGTATAAACTACTATAAAATAAATTATTTATTTTGCTACTTGGGTTTTTTATCAGGTCCTTTTCAATATTTGTCAATTTGTGCAAGTGCCCCCCCCCCTTAGGGAGCTCTTGGATCCGTCCATGGAAATATGTTTATGATCAGATATCGCAAATAAAATTTTTTATTTCATATTTTACAGCATCGTGTAACTCCGTTTTGGACTTTTTACGATTTCGTTTAATTGAAGCTTGAGGTTCCACATTTTCTTTGTCGTTTTTAGCTGTTTTTCTTATAGTCTTTTCATCGATTTTTAGGGCCTCACCCACTCACCTATTGACAATAAAGGTCCACCAATTTCATTTTCCTTTTGAAAATATTCCAACAAATTCAAAACTAACTGCTGTGATCGCGGATTTAAAAATTCACCAGGATCTATTTTAACAATAGAACAAGACTAAACTTGCTAATTGAAATAAGTGTACTGTACTATAAGTGTACTGCTATACCCAACTTCCAAGAAAATCGACCCACCTCTGGAATTGTCAGCTGCATTTGACGACATGCTTTACGCAAATTGGTTTGCTGTTGAACAATAGAAATGCCGCACGCCGGTCGTAACTTGACCACAAAGATTAAAACTTATGTTACAGATTAGGTTACAAACTATATTTCAATAAAGACAAGGAAGGATAGAGCTCCGGACACTATACGAAAGGGATTCTATCAGTGAACAGACTTTAAAAAAGTTTTTCTTCAATGGCGTGCTCAAGACATTTCTTCAACATGGTTGCTATTGTTTCAATGCTTTTAGTATATTATGCATATCAAAACCGCTGCCCAAGAAATTACTACTTCCACATCCAGATTTTCTATCCAAGTCTCTCACAACGAAAAAATTTTGTATGTGGAAATAATTGTTTATGGAACTTTAATAATATATTTGAAATCCTCTACCCCAAAACGATACCCCCACATCGGTAGTGGGGTGGGGGTGGTAATAGGGGGTGATAGTGGAGGTGGATGAAGTAAAAAAATATTTTGAGGTTTTTGGTTCTTGTACACAGTACACACAATAAATCACAATCTTTTTTCATCCCCTTTAATAATGGGGTGGGGGTGGCTAAGGCTAAAAAATTTTTTGAGACCTTAGCTTCTCTTGAATATACTAAATACCAATTTGATAGACTCTTACCTGTTTCATTTACCTATTTACCCCCATTTACCCCCAATTTACCCCCCAACCCTTCGACAGAACAAGATGAAAATATAGTCTAGTTCCAGATCTCGTTAAAGTACATACGTGTACCAAATCAATATCTCAAAAGGTTCCAGAGTAAACATGCGCACAAAAAAAGTCACAGACAGAAATTTTTTTTTCACTCAAACTTAAAATTTCGACCTTTCATGACATTTTAAGCCTATTTGAACAATACAAATTTTTAAATTTTTTTTTGTCGTTACTATACTTCCACTGGACATGGAAGTAAAAACTACATATATTCTAAGAGCTGGCAATTATTTGGGAAGGTAGTGAAGCCTGAAAGTATAGGCAAAATAAACACTTTTTTTTATTAGGCCTTTAGCCCTACGGGCAGAGGGTCATGGGGTAGGGCAGAGAGTAAAATTATTTAATGAACTCCCGATTCAATTGTTTAGTAGCACTTATAAGACATATTTGACATAGAAAAAAAAATGAAAGAAGTAGGTATAATAAACAGAGAGGGAAGTTTTGGGTAAATACCTTTACCAATTTTTTATTTAATATGATACCTACTTTCTGTAATTTCATATTAAATAAAAAAGTGTGTAAGTTGTGATTTGCTTAATACCTAAATAATATTTTCTAATCATGATGAAGGTGAGGTACAGTACCGATTTCAGTGGAGATACATCGATCGGTGGAGTCAAGGCATGCCTGTTTAAGTGGTGGAGTAGCATTAGCTAAACTTCGCCAGGGCGTTAATATAAATAAGGCGATTAAATAAAAAGCAAATAAATAAAAAATAATTATTTATAACAATACTCATGTTTAAAAACACTCTTTAGGACTTTGAAATATATTAGCATGTAAATCAAAAAATTGTCATTTTCATATACTTACAATCTTTTAATCCTTCAGCAAATCCTTTAGGTTTAATTGGTAGATTTTCAGGGTTAAATTTATGAAGAGGTTCAATATTAAAGTAGTCCCTTACTGTTGGTATTCTCAATATTCCAACCTGTATAAGGGAAATAAAATTACTGGAAACCCAGTAACATAAAATGGCTCCAGGAAAATTAACAGTGAAAGGTAAGACTACCAATGGTAAACCACGTAGAACGTACTTCATTAACTGCATATTCTGTGAAGATAATTTTGCCGAATCTGTACCCAACTATAAAAAAATGTTTTTCTAGTTAGAGCGCTCATTGCAGATTACATGCAAGTACTGCTGAGCATATACCAAGTAACTTACTTCAATTGTAGCATACAGTGTAGCACTCGTAATAAGAGGCATTAGGAAATATTGATCCGGAAGTGTAAGATCCGTGAACCACCATAGTCCTCCTGTCCTCAAACTTTCTACTGGAACATTGGCCATCTGTCTGAGGGCCATGAAAAATGAAACGAATATTGGCATCTGAAAATATATACAAGCGAGTTAATGCATCCATAATTCTAACTATAATAACTGATCAATGACGTCAATGTCCACTTTTCTACTTTATTACCATTATAAACCGGTCTCTGTATTATTCTTATGTAACAATGTAATTTACATTATTGACTAGGCATTCTCATTATTGGCCGCTAATGGCAGGGTAATGATGATAGCATACTGTAATATGTTGCAACCCCTTAAAAATTTAAGGTTATGTTGGTTACTAAAAAGTAGGCAGATTTCAACAGATCGAATGTCCGAATGAATGTAGTGTATTTGCACCTACTCGAAAGAACCTACCAGAAGATTCCAAAGTGACATCTGGAATTATCGAGAGAATGGTGGCGTCATCACAGAACAATCGAGATCTGTCATTTTTAGGTATAAAAGACCGATCGCATTCTCGGCGAGTAGTTCAGAAAGTTCAGAAAATATGGAAAGTGAGGTTAAGAGTTCAAAGATAAACAAAGTAATAAACATTGTGATTTTAGTCAGTAAAGTGTATTTAAATTATTAATAGTATTGTGAAGTATCCAGTAAATATTTAATAAAGTGTGTTAGTGGACATCTCTTGTTATAATTTTTGGAACCCACGGAATTTGCGAGGGTGGTTTCCTAAGGGTGGAAACACGTTACAATTGGTGTCAGAAAGCGGAATTTTATGACAAGAGGGACTCTGAAGTTGTGCTGGAGTGTTCGAGAAGTATTCTCGAGGTTTAGTGCTAACACAGTGGACTAATTTACTGGACATTGTTCGAGGGTTATTTTCGGACAGGAAAATAGTGTTAAGTGCATTTTTGAGACATTGTAGAACATTTTATTAGGACATTAGTGTGATAATTAAATCCTTTGAACTGAGAAGTGATAGAGACACTGAAAAAGATCATTTAGTGCGTGAAAATTTCTAGAACTTTTCTATTTGGACATTAGTGGAGATTATTAAATTCTCTGAACTGGATAGTGACAAAAGACTCTGGATAAGACTTTTTCGTGCTATTTCGAGATTTGTCTGGAAAGTTCCATTACCGATATTGACGTGACAGTTAAATTTATTTTATTTTAATTTCGTCGTATGCCCGTAACAACAAGAAGTATGGCATCCGATAAACAAATACAGGACTTATTCGAACAATTCCAAAAAATGATGGCGCAGCAACGGCATGGAGAAAATTGAAGGCAGCTTTATGTACTGGTCCTGTGCTAGCATACCCACAACGGGAAGGACTTTTTATTTTAGATACGGATGCCAGCAATTCTTCGGTCGGTTGTGTACTGTCTCAAATCCAGAATGGGCAGGAAAGAGTGATCGAATATTTCAGCAAGGTGCTGTCCAAACCGGAAAGAAATTATTGTGTAACCCGGAAAGAGTTACTGGCCATCGTTAAATCAGGCTCGTTGGATAGAACGGCTGCAACAGTATGATTTCAAAATCGAACATCGACCTGGAAGATCTCATAAGAACGCAGACGCTTTATCTAGAAGACCGTGCAAGGAAGATTGTAAGCACTGCCGCCATGTTGAGAAATTGCAGGGTACGGTGGCCGTCAACACAATTAAAATAGAGGTACCGGATGATTGGACAACCGAAGCCTTGAGACAGGAACAATTGAATGACACAGAAATTGGGGCTATATTGAGAGCAAAGGAGAAAGGAATTCGACCAGCGTGGAAGGATGTTTCGGATAAGGCAGTTGGATTGAAGGCTTTGTGGGCCCAATGGGATTCACTTAAAAAAGTCATGAACGGGCTGCTAAAGAGAGCTTGGGAAAGCCCGGATGGCAGGGAAGTTGTTATGCGTCTAGTGATTCCCAGGTGTCGAGTACCGAAAGTACTTCAGGAAGTGCATAATGGAGCATCCGGTGGGCACTTTGGCGTTAATAAGACCCTGAATAAAGTACGAGAACGATTTTATTGGGTAAATAGTCGTCAAGATGTGGAAGCCTGGTGTCGCAATTGCAAAATTTGTGCAGCCAGTAAGGGACCACAGACTAGAAGTAGGGGCGCAATGAAGCAATATAACGTCGGAGCTCCTTTCGAGAGGATCGCGATCGATATAGCCGGCCCATTCCCAGTAACCAAGGATGGGAACAAGTACATACTGGTTGCCATGGACTATTTTAGTAAGTGGCCAGAGGCCTATGCAATTCCAAACCAAGAAGCAGTCACTGTCGCCAAAGTCTTGGTAGATAATTTGATATGTCGGTTTGGTGTACCCCTGGAGCTGCACTCAGATCAAGGGAGGAACTTTGAGTCAGGGGTGTTTCAGCAAATCTGCAAGTTATTGGGGATACACAAAACACGGACAACAGCCCTTCACCCGCAATCAGATGGAATGGTGGAACGACATAACAAGACCATGAAAGAACATCTCTCTAAAGTGGTTCATAAGAATCAACGTGATTGGGATCTCCACATACCGTTCTTCCTCATGGCATACAGAGCTGCTATCCACGAGTCTACGAAACAAACACCAGCCCGTGTAGTATTTGGACATGAGATCAGACTGCCGTGTGATTTGATTTTCGGAACACCAGGCGGAGAACAGCTTCCTGTGAACAGCTATGTGGATGAAATGAGTGAACGGCTAAGAAATGTTCATGAGCTGGTTAGAGACCAAATCACCATAGCCAGTGACCGAATGAAGGCTCGATACGACCGTAAGGGTAGTTCAGAAGGATTCAAGGCAGGAGATCTGGTTTGGCTGTACAACCCACAGCGGAAGAAAGGGAAGTCACTGAAACTTCAACCTCCTTGGGAAGGACCTTATACTGTTATTACCCGAATTAATGATGTCGTCTATCGTATTCAACGAAACAAAAAGTCCAAGATGAAGATCGTACACTTGGATAGACTGGCGAAGTATGTGAAAGAGGCTGAATTGCCTGACCGGGACGTTCAGGCTTAAGGAGGGGGCACTGTAATATGTTGCAACCCCTTAAAAATTTAAGGTTATGTTGGTTACTAAAAAGTAGGCAGATTTCAACAGATCGAATGTCCGAATGAATGTAGTGTATTTGCACCTACTCGAAAGAACCTACCAGAAGATTCCAAAGTGACATCTGGAATTATCGAGAGAATGGTGGCGTCATCACAGAACAATCGAGATCTGTCATTTTTAGGTATAAAAGACAGATCGCATTCTCGGCGAGTAGTTCAGAAAGTTCAGAAAATATAGAAAGTGAGGTTAAGAGTTCAAAGATAAACAAAGTAATAAACATTGTGATTTTAGTCAGTAAAGTGTATTTAAATTATTAATAGTATTGTGAAGTATCCAGTAAATATTTAATGAAGTGTGTTAGTGGACATCTCTTGTTATAATTTTTGGAACCCACGGAATTTGCGAGGGTGGTTTCCTAAGGGTGGAAACACGTTACAATACACTAAGTATAACAAGATACGGCATGTGTATGCATCAAACTTTTCCCTTCCATTTTCTTAGCTATTTTCAAGACCTCGGAATTTTTGCCAGTAAAAATCTGATATCTGAGCATCACTTCAGTTTAATTTTGGTTATTTATTTATAAAGAATTGTGCCAAACATCAAATCTGTATAAAAGATGAAGGAATAGGGTGTTTGCATGCTATTTAGATAAATACCTACATAAGATGAAAAATAGGGACAGATAAATCGACCCGTATTTTTTTTCTTTCTGATAACTTAAACATTTTAAATAAAATTACGAAAAAAGTCATATAGGAGCTTTCCAGACCACTGATTACGATTTTAAGGCTAGGATTTTGCAGAGTGAGAGGGAAAAATACGTTTATTTTCGGTTTATTATAAATATTTAAAAAATCATAAATGATATAATCTTTAAAATAATTTCAGATACTTCCCATTGCTCTAAGGAATACAACCATATATAGTTTTTATCATTAATTTTGTATATAGTCAAATGCCATTCTTTAATAATGAAATTAAGGACTATTTTCATTGACAAACTACGATATTTAAATATAACAGAAATTTTTAATAAAAAATATATATAGTTGTATTCGTTAGAACAATAGCAAGTATCTAAAGCAGTTTTAAGATTATACTGTGTGTAGTTTTTTAAATATTTACAATAAATCGAAAATAAACACATTATTTCCCTCTCACTCCGCAAAATCCTAGCCTTAATATTATAATTGCAAAATTCGAAATGATGGATTCAAAATGGCTCACTTAAACTTGAAAATCATGCAAATATCGTAGAAAAATACAAAAAAATGTTGCATGTATTACAATACAGTCTAAAATGAGGGTAAGAGATATGAAAAAAAAAGTAAGCAAAGTTGTAGAGAATCGAACTCTACAAAAAAATTAGTGAGAGGGTATTATAGAATGTGCAAAGGAAGCATGCACAGTGTGGCATCATACAGATTTATGGAATTTAAACGCATATGTTAAAAAAACAATAAACGATATCCATATACCACCGCTTAATTATTGATTGAAATTTAATTCTTTACAACTTTGTTTCTATAGTTGTTTTTTTCACAGCTTTTACCATTTTGGCAAGGTCTTCATTTTAATGTGGATATTGCTTTCATTGTATATTATATATTTACGTATCGTTAGCCATACTGGAATCACCATTTTGAATTTGACAAATTTTGGAACTTTCTGGATGTAGGGAAGGTACACCATTCCAAATGTCGTGCCAAATTTCAAGTTCCTAGCTCATCGAGAAGTACCCAAACAATACACCGGACCGATAAATATAAGTTTATGTAATATTTGTTATTATTATTAAAATATTCCATAACCATAAAATTTATTTTATTTATTTATTACGGGTTAGCCCAATTACACATAGAACTTTAAAAAAATATGCTTAAATAACAATTAATAAATTAATTACAAAAATAAACATACATTTAAAAACAACAGTAAAAAAATATAGAATTAACATAAATAGATTGGTCAGATCATAATTAAAAGCAATCACTAACTTAAAGTTATCTTAAAGCTATAAATAATAATCACATCAAATGTCTTTTTAACTTATTGACTGAGTTATTAAAAAAATCCAGTAGAGTATTATTGGCATTTCTTACAATGGGCCCTTCCCGCATGACTGAATTTTACTATTTCACTATGACCAAACCATAATAATAATAAACTGTAATTTAATTTTATATTAATTTAGTTTCTTGCAATTTTTTATGTTCTACCAAATATTTACTTTACAAAATCAGTTTTATTTCACTTAATTTCAAACATGAGTTCTAAGGCGTGATGCTTCAACGTCAGTCTGATTAGACCAATAAAAAGTCGTATTTTTAAAGGGAGTTGTCTATTGCCAGGTGTATGTCTTTTTATGTGAACATCGTATTTCCGATATCAACAACTGTCTACTTTGAATAGTACATTTTTTTCATTACAACGTACTCTTCGTTAACCTGATACTAAATAAAAGCAAACATTCTATCAACTTTTCACTGTCTGAGTTTAAAATCTATATATCATGTTTATATTCATCAATACTATTCTTGTTGAATAACTCTGAAGTAGAAATATTACAAAAGAAACAAAATCAAGCACTGAGGATAATACTAAATTGTAACAAACATACAAACAAAAAATTTATGTTAGACAATGTAGGTGTACTTAGTGTCAAACAAACAATATCATTCAATACGATGACATTTATCTATAAAATCCTGCATGGCCAATTACGTGCTCATTTGTTAGAATTATGTACTTACATAAGAGATATTCACCAACATATGACTAAAAGTAGAAATGATCTATATATAAACACAGTTAGGACAAATTACGGACAGAATGATTTATATTATAATGGAATGGTAATGTATAATAGATTGCACTGAAATTAAAACAAGTCAATCTCTGCAAGATTTTAAAAGGCCATGTTATACTTATATATGTAATAATGTAGATGTGTAATTTATATTGTTAAATTTAAAAACCTTTTTTTTTAATTATGTATTATTTTTGTAATGTAATTAGCTATTGCTAATAAAACCTATTATTATTATTATAACAAAATGTTTTTTAATTTTTTTGACTTCATACATATTATAACTTAATGTTTTGCGAGTAAGATCTTATAATATGAGGTAGTTTAATAAAATTGAAAGAATGGCAACTGTTTAACTAGAATAGGCGACAAATTTCATATAGCGTAACTTTATTAATAGATAATAATTTAAAAATGCTTTTTAGGAAACAAAGACATACATAAATTACATGGTAATACTGACTTTAGAATGTTTTTTACTTTTGTCATTTGGTCTCGTCTGTGAAAAGTAATCCCACTTTTTGTATAGCGAGCGCACGCAGTGTTAAAGCGCACTCAAGTAAAATGCCGCTTAGTCCCGTTTAGAGCATTAGTTGCAAAATTTCTAGAACTGACAATTTTGCTCAAATGAAAAATTTACGTAAAATTTTCTCCTCTTTCTTTTTGTCCTCTTATGATTTTCCAAGAAACATCAAATAAAAAAAATTATTTATGATTATCCATATTTGTGCAACTACTCTATTAGGTAAAAAAAATTGCCCTAGGTTAACTCGGTAAACTTTAAATTTTCAGCGAGTTCAGAGAATTTCTGAAACAAAAATCTAAAAGTATTGGACTACAGGGGCATTTTTCACTTCCCTTCACTTTGTGTTTTTTATGACAATTTTACAATTATACTTACCTGAGCAAATGGAACGATCATATTTTTAAGAGGATTTAGCTGTTTCTCTTTCATGAATATCATAAGTTCCTGTGAATACCTAGCTGCGTCTATTTGATTACCAGTTTGCCTGGCTTCTGTCATTTTTAACTGTATCGCTTGCATTTGTGGAAGACAGTTATTCATTTTTGCAGCATTTCTTTGAGCTATTATTACCAAAGGAAATAGACATAATCTTATTATTAATGTTCCTGAAAATAAAAAAGGTTTTATAATGAAAAGAATTTCTGTTAAAAATAACTAAAGCAATTGTTGTTATTTAAAACAGAGAATTAACACAACAACAACACCATATTATAGTGAGAAATGAAACAAAAGTCTTGATTGTTCAAGGGGTCGCTCGGCTCTTTCAGCCCTACTTCACATCGACCTGAAAAGATCTTTTGTAAATTACCCTACAGTTAGTTGTTGCCCAGGACTCCCAAGCTTTTTACAAAGCTTGTGATTTTCCTGAGGGCTAATTTCCCTATGTCTTCAGGCGTTAGTTCCACCTTTTCCAGGTACTTTAGCCTAGTGTGCATTCGCAAAGAATATGTTCCGCAGTTTCTATTGCAGTATCGCAGTATCTGCACGTATCATTGTCTGCCTTGCTCATATTCTTTGGTATCTTAATATGACCTGTTAAAAGGCTCTTACTCTTACTCTAGGACCTCCTCCGTTACGTGTCCCTTAGATAAGCCACAAAACGGTTCGGGCCCAAAGAATGGGGCTTCAGCGCCCTTTTTTTTTTTTTGCAAGGGCGTCAGCTGGTTCATTTCCTTCTATTCCCTCATGCCATATCAAGGTAACCTTGTTATTTTTTGCCAGTTGCTTCAGAGATTGTCTGCATTCCCGGGCAATTTAAGACTCAAAGGTGGGCAATTAGACTCCTAGGCAATTTTAGACTCAAAGGTGTAGGACCTGGGAGCTTTTAATGCTGCCTCGCTGTCTGAGAGTATATAGATCTTAGCCCTTCAAATGTCTGTATTTAAGCATTCCTGGGCACATAGCATAGATGTCTGTTTGGAACATGGTTGGGGTCTTGCCTAGGGCTCTGGATAGCCTGCAGTTAGGCCCCGCTACGCCCGCGCCAACCCCTTCAGCCATCTTCGATCTATCTGTGTACCAAGTGCAGGACTTCGACTTTGCTCGTCTGGCGGCTCTCGATTAGCATATCAAACGGGCAGTCAAAGTCCCACTTAATTGGCATAAAGTCAGTGGGTTTGTTCCTAGAATCATTAGGTGACCAACCAGGTCTCCTGGTTTAAAAGAGAGAACCTGCTGCAGCCTTAGGGCACCAAGTGCTGCCTCCTTCCTTACACGCAGATGTAGAGGAAGCAGGTCTAGCATTGCCTCCATAGCTGCTGTGGGACAGGAGCACATTGCTCCTGTAATCCGTAAGCAGGCAAGGCGTTGCAACTTCTGCAACTTTCCTTGTGTTAATTTTTCTTCAGTTTTTGGCCACCACACACATGATGCATAGGTGACATGGGTCAGTCTTACCAAACAGCCTGCGGCACGTCCACATAGCCGCAGAAACAAAAGTCTTAAAGATACTTCTTCTTTTGTATGAACATCTCGGTTATCATATTTTATTCTATAAAATATTAGTTGAATAATTGATTTCTACTTGATCTAACATCCTTTTACCACTGAATGAGAGTAAAATAAAATGCCACTTGTATTTAACATACATAATTTTATCTTTTACGGCTTTAGTTCATTTGTTAGCAAGCTTTTCGATGACCCGCCTTCGGAGAGACTAAACGACATATAAACACCAGACTCAAAGAACACATTAGCCATACAAAGAAAAGAATGGAAATTCTACAAAATCAGCGGTTGCTGAACATTAAGAAGATACCAGCCATTTGATAATATTCAACGAGACAAAGAAATTAGCTAACACCAGGAATTATTGGCCAAGAAGATACAGAGAAGCCACTGAAATAAATAAACATCCAAATAACCATAATTGTGACATTGGACTACAGTTACCAGTAACGTGGAAGTCAATGTTCCAAATGAGCAATGATCCAGACCATGACAAGATGATTAAATCGCCAAGCACTCAAGAAAGTCAACGTGGAAGAAGACCCAGAAACTAGCAGCCAGATCGCCAGATCCACGAAAGCCTTATCACCAAGACTACAAATTAAGGTTGCATCATCCACGAATAATACTCATTCTAAATATTTTTTTTACCATTTAAGTATACTTGATTAATGAATATGATTTATGGCAAATAATTATCATCTCTTTATCTCTACTCTACGTCTTCCATACTTGGTGTTAACTATAGGCAATGTAAATTATTATAATCAAAATTACATTCTTACCAATAGCAATTGCTGCCCACCACTCGACACCTAATGTTACGTGAACATATTCAAAACAATACTGAGCTAGACCAACAGGACTATGACCTCCCAGGCCCAAAGATTCAAAAGTTGGTTCTCCAAGTGCATTTATTGGATTCAAGACTTCGCCAGATCCTTCTGGAACGGGTGGGGGCTCGGGTATTGGAATAACGGTTGGCTCGACAGTCGGTTTGCTATCTGTTACAGACACTGCTGCTGAACCCAAAATAAAAGCTTTTTTGTTGACAATACTGTTCTGAATATTAGAGTATAGCTTCTGTACTTCTTTTTTAATGTGGCGTGTCCTAATATACTATAACAAAAGAGTACTACTGTTGTACAACGATATATAATAACTTAACAACTAACCTTATATTTATAAGCAGATTTCTTGTCTTCTAAAAATGTTTGGACTGTACATAAACAATTAGTACTCTTTTGAAGTTCGATTCCTGTTTCTGAAATGTTATTCTACAAAACCAGAGAAGTACTTTATTACATATTGTGTTTTATCAACATGTCAAATATGTAGTAATTACCTACCTTAACTTTATCGAATAATTTCACCCAATCTTCGGAACTCTTTCCTTGTTTCAATAATACTGCTAATTCCCTTGTAATTCTTGTACTTTTAAAATTAATTTCCTAAAATACATACATGACATAACCTAAAATATTTAAGCAATATCTAAATTATACATCCATACCTTCAAATTTTTTAAAGATTGCATGTAGTCTTTATATCTGGCAATTGAACAGTAGCGAAACATAATAATTATAAATTGAAAACCTTTTAACCTGATAACAAAACCGGTCTTATCACCTTCCACCTTTTCCAAGTGTCAAGTATCATCTGTCAACTGTCAACAGCCTCTTCATCTTCGTCAATCATAGACTTATATTCCTAGACTGAGCACACCAGCAATTCCTAATGAGAAGATGATTCTGTCGATGAGCGATATTTATCGATATTCGATGTTCATCGATGATAAAGGGCAAAACATCGATGATAAACTGTATTAATTATCGAAACATCGATGAATAAGGGACCAATGATAAGAATCGATGGTAATTGAAAAATTATTAATCATACAAATCGTACTTCCAGTAGAGTTCCCCCACTGAACTCTACTACATAAATGGAAGGTCAATATCCATACCAATTTTTACGTGAAATTGAACCTCGCGCAAGTATGGCGACCATCAGAAGGAGCGCAATCGCACTACAAAATACGCCAGAGCCGGTCTTAAAGTGCGTTTTCACATTGCACGATACGATATCGTTGTCGTCGGGCAGTAACGACATCCGACAGACGAGAATATCGGGCACGCTTTCATACTATACGATAGGTTGTGACGATCAGCGGTCAGTATTAATCATGGCGACGTGTCAGAGGACCTTACTGTATTTTTGTATTTAAGACGAAAGGCACTAAGTAATAAAAAATGTTGGATACACCCGATTGTAAAGGCTAGATACATCGAGGGAGCATTTTTCGTTCTCTTTGAAAGATTACAAAATGAACCTTCTAAATCTACTTTCGTATGAGCGAATGTACATTCGACTACGTATTTAACTCATCTAATGAACAGTATAAAAAAGCAAAATACATTGATCAAGTTGTAAATACACTCTATTTTGTCGTCCAACAGCTACGGGGAGCGATGAAGTCTACGATATGTCGTGTACCGTGGGCGATATCGTTACCGTTACCGGAAAGTATGAAAACGTGCCATATATTTCCACATATTTTGCGTGCCCCGATATCGTGTCGTCTGATGGTAACGATATCGTATCGTGCAATGTGAAAACGCTGTTATTGTTACTGCAACTGTTTAAAACCCGGGACTTTGCCCCGATTCTTGCAACACAGTATCATACAAGATTGCACCATATTGTCTCAATTAACTATTTATAACAGTCACAAAATATTACACAAAATAATCAATTTATAACAAAACTTTACGCAAACAACAGAAATAAATAAGAATAAAATGAGTAACACCGGCTCTGGAAATTGCATCTAATCCAAGACTTACGTTACAGAATCTATGGGAAACAAATAAAACACAGAATTTTGAGTCCGCGCATAACTCCCGTAGACAGCCGTTTGGTTCAGGCACAGACATCAACTTTTTTTTCCATTTTCTCCCCCCCCCTCTCATCAACTGTTAGAAAATCATCGATGTTGTCAAAATTGATGTTTTGAGGTCGATAATAATCGGTTACCGATAATTAGTTGTCGGTATCAACATCGAAACCATAACATCGATGATTTCTTAACATCGCTCATCTCTAGTTCTGTGTCTCTCTGGCGAGTTACTTTTTACGCTCTCTCTCTCTCTCGCTCCCCCCCCCCCTCTCTCTCTCCCTCTCTCTCTCTCTCTCTCTCTCTCTCGCCGTCATAGCCGGGTCGTGTAAAGGGCAAGGGAAAAGCTTCAATAACCGAATTCTAGTGGAGTTATGTGTGGCAACGATTATATTTCTGAGGAAGGTGTATCTGCCGGAATCAGAAATGAGGCCCATGAATTTATGTTCTAAAACTTTTAATTTTCATATTGCCGTGGCCGGTATACTGCACCACACCGGCGCCGCATATGTGATGGCCGGCCTGATCACCATCGTGTACAGCAGTTTCTTATTTGTCCTGTTAAGTCCTGTAGCTTTAGCCATTGGACCACCACACATTATTACAAAAACTGTCTGTAATTTACATCATTCTAGAATTATATTTCAACGGATTAGATATATTATTATGAAATATGTATATTAGTAAAATGTATAAACAAAAAAAAATTATACAGAATAACATTTCGTAAGATTTTTATTTAAGTACAAGTACAAAAATTAAAAAAGTTTTTTTCTAAATTAAATGATTAATAACTTTTTTATTTACTGATTGATTTTTTTCAAAAACAATAGGGTTCTTCCTCTAGCTAACGCCAACTTACTTTGCAAATTTCAGTACAATCAGACTTTTATTCTTTCTTAAGTTATCGTGCTTACAAGAAACGTGACACGTGACGGACGGACGGACATTTTGAAAGTTGCTCAGAATTCGTTCACTAACATAATGATATGAAATTTTTTTTCTCTACGAGCGTTATTTACTGTTTTAGAAATATGCCGATCAAATTCAATACCTATACTCTTCGTTTCTGCGAAGAGTATAATGGTTAGTCCCGCACGTCCATATTTTTGACATTAACTATATGATCTCAGAGATGGCAGGTGTTGAGTGAATCTCGTTGGATGATTCTAAGAATCGGAATATCAGTGTTTGGATCGGATGATTTCCATAATCGGAATATCATCCGATACTATCAGATTCCGGATACTAATTCTTATAGTGATGGGCATAATCGGATGATTCGATTGTAAAAATCGGAATAATCGGTGTTCGGATATGGCTTCCATGATTGGAATATCATCCGATTATAAGATTCCGGATGCTAATTCTATATTCTCACCGAGTAGCGTTCTAAATAAAATATTTTGAAAAATGACTGTGTTAATTTCTTAATAATTGATTTAGAGGAGAAATGAAATTTATTAAAGTAATATATCATTTAGGTATACAGGTATATCGCATCTCTCTATATATATAATTAAAAAAATTATACGTATAAAACAAATAAAAAAAACATACCGAATCATCGATAACACACGTAAGAAAAAACGCAATTTAATCATTTTAATATTTATGTATATGTATCCATATATACAAGGTGATCTACCATGACATGTGGAAAATTTATCAGTAGGTTGTCCCCACCGAAAGCAGTTAAAAAAATGAAAAATGAAAAAAAATGACCGAAATAATTACCTTATTTTTTTTATGGATGCGCCGCCAATGACATTAACCAATCTGACGTAACGCGGTACAACCATTTCACTTTATCAGACTGGGTATTGACACTATTGACAGCAAAGCTGGAGAGGGTAGAAGTGACTTTTTGGTTTTAATCAAATCATACTACAAAAATAGCGAAATATATTGAAAAGACATTGACCCTATGCTAACGAACTCTACAACAACAAGTAGATATAAGAGATATTTACTTATACCCGTCAATAACACGAAAACACCAACTTCGGCGGTGCCGGTGCCCAGATTGTTCGACCGAAAGCAAAAAACGCCCTCCTTTCGGATAGAGGCAGGGTTGGTACAGGCGGGAATTTTAAACGATTTTTAAACAAATTGCTTAGGCCACACCATTATTAGACTATAATAAAAGTTCTTCGACAAAGATTTTTTGTAAAAGATATTTTATGAGAGATGTGACAGTGTAATCAACCATATTTTATAAAATATGATCGATACTTTATAAAATATCTATCAAATTACTCATAAAATATCTTTTATAAAAGATCTTTGTCAAAGAACTTTTATAGCCTAATATGGTGGCCTTAAAATTAAATAAATAAGTCATTTCGAAACTAGAAATTGATCATTTATTAATTTAACGGAAAATCATTACAATAAATACAATAACATATGAAAATACATTTGAAAAGTAACTAACATGAGTAAAATTATTACAAATGTATTAAGATGTTGAAAACTGTATTGAAATAAGTAATGTGTCAAAGTAACTAATGTATCCAAAGTACCTACAATACAATTAAATAATATGCATTTTCACGTCCTAGTTAGAATTTTTAGAAGTAGCCACTCAACAATTAAATTAGAACCCATTACAATCGTTAATATTCAACAAAACCGAACAGTCGTTTTTAGGCAATTTCTTCGGAATCACGTCCTTTACAAATCAATAATGTGGCATGTTCACGTCTTTGTTAGAATTTTTAGAAACAGCAACACAACACGTAAAATCCATCACAGTCTTTAAAATTCAACAATCGAGCAGTCGTCTTTAGACAATTTCTTGGGAGTCACGTTCTTTACAAATCAATATAATACCTATGTATTTTTACGCTTGTTAGAATTTTTAGAAGTCGCAACACTTAAAACCCATTACAGTCTTTAAGGTTCAACGAAAGAGAACATAGTCGTTTCTAGGATACTCATTGGATACTCACGTTATTTACAAATAAGCAAACGAACTCTTGCACTATCGATTTAATAATTATTACCTTAATGTCCGGCACACAAAGCACAGAGAGTTCTCTGGCATAGACAGAGACATAATAAGGAGCATAGATAAAAGATTTATTGATAAGGAGAGACTGGAAAAGTACATGATACAAAGAATACAAGGTATGACATTGCGCATGTGGGCGGAGCCAAATCGACAGTTGCTTCGTCACGCGGTGATAATTTTCTACCCACTTCCTTCGTAAAAGTGAGTTTGCCGACGTCTGTGGAAGTTGTTTTTTGGATCATTTTACTTATTTTAAGTGTTCTTGCAATAACCTTCAGTTATAAAAATGCGTTGTGCATTGGCATTATGTAAAAGTGACAATATGTTTAAAAGGTATTTATGCGGAGATAAAGCTCATTTATAAAGAACGATGCTTACTAAGAACACTAAGAATCCCTATTTATTCAAAATTTCAATGAGTTCAGACAAATCCATAATACAAATTCTTTGTATCATGAGGAAAATACTATGCAATTTAGAATTTGGCGCACTATCTAGCATACCTTATATTCTTTGTATCATGGGAAAAGTAGGCGTGGAACATGGCCAGAACATATTCGACCTTGGCAAGCAACTAGTCCACCATGGACGTCACTTTAACTTATATTAACGTTATGGAATTTTCGAATATTTTGAAAATGTATTGAGCAGCATTTACTCCGTTTTTAAATACAACTTAATTTATTTCTACTTTTACAGTAATTTGACTAATAGATTTGAGCTCGACTAATAATAGAACAGCAATAAAAAACAATATTCATTCATTAATTGTATCCCTCAAAGCAGTACTCCACTGCAAATCTTGGCAACTAGGGCCAACAAATTCACCCCCACTGCGTCTCGTGAGCGTCTATTGTATGACCAAATAAACCGTACGTATACTGGGATCAGTGGCGTCCTGGCAAATTTTAGTTGGGTCCGCGATTTAGGCTTGGGGGGCAAAATTTTTTTCTTTGCAGTGAAGAGAATATTAAAATTCCAACTGATATTTTTCGTATCGTCCGCCGTATTTCTTTCAGGCAGGTGAGTAAAACCTGAGGAGAGCAAGTTATTTCCTTGTATGATGACGCTTGGCTGATGATGACGCTCATGCCTTCCATTTAATATTATTATACTCTTCGCAAAAACGAAGAGTATATTGTATTTGATCGGCACATTTCTAAAATCGTAAATATCGCTCGTAGAGAAAAAAATTTCATATCATTGTGTTAGTGAACGAATTCTTCACAACTTTCAAAATGTCCGTCTGTCCGTCCGTCCGTCCGTCCGTCACGTTTCTTGTAAGCACGATAACTTAAGAAAGAAAAGTCCGATTGTATTGAAATTTAGAAAGTAAGTTAGTGTTAGTTAAAGGAAGAACCCTATTGTTTTTGAGAAAAATCGATCAGTAAATAAAAAAGTTATTAATTATTTAATATAAAAAAAAAAATAATTCTCTTAATTTTTGTCGCTTGTACTAAAATGGAAATCTTGCGAGATATTATTTCCATAATAATTTTTTTTTTTTATGAAGTTTACTAATATATATTTCATAGAAGCGAAATATGTATGAATGTCGAAAGATATATATCAAAGACAATCAATTTCTGTAGCAATAGGTGGTGGCGCAGCGGCTAAAGCTTTGCGTTGCGTTGTCCAAGAAATTTCACAAAAATTCTATCAATTCAAACTGGGCGATAGTCCGCTAACCCGCAACATAACTCGAATCAGGCAGTATAATGCAATACTTTTCGATATCAGACACCCTCTACCATACCAGGCGTTGCCTATTTTCCGGCAACTCCTTTAGCCAAACTTTCCTCTACCATAACTTACCTCTACCCTACTCTTTATCTTTCCTCAACTGTATAACTTTACAACTCCCTCTTCTTATCTCTGTTCAATTTTGTTCTTGTCCTTTTTGTCCTTTTTGTTCTTTTTGTTCTTTTGTCCATTTTGTTTCTAAATTCCGTCTAGGCCGAAAAATTCCCTAAAAATCCAAATATTTCCACCACACTTTCCTGGCAGAAAGACCAGGGTGGAATTGCTTCGAACGGGTTTTTTCGTTGAGTTCTGTTTTCCCGTGTCAGCAATCAAAATTCCAAAGTGTTCGTCTGTGCGCGAAACCGCTAGTTTTTAAAGTGCTAATTTTAATTATTTTTTAAGTATTTTTGTGTACTATTATTGATCCAAATTGTTAATTTTAAGCTTTATTCTTAGGCAGGAGTTTTAACCTTTTACATTCAGTTTTAGCCAAACCGGACCTGCCCCGTTCAGCCCGACACCCACCACGACGCTGCGCGTCGTGGTTGTCTGGCTGGCTCCGGGCCAGATTTCGGGGAGGCACATACATGTACCTCTAATTTTAATAAACTTGTTATTGATTGATCGATTGATTGCTTTACGTTGCAATCCAAAAGTCCCGTGTTCGAATCCCACAGGTTGGATATTTTTTTTTCATTTTTTTTTCATACAATTTTTTTCACAATAAAGATGGTATCACAAAATTTAGGATGTCCAAAAACTAACATTATTTACAAGAAAACTGCGAAGAGTATCCTATAGAATATGTAACAATTATATACAGAAAGCTCAGTAAATTGGCGAAGAGTACGTTTTTAGATTGTTTATTGTTAAAAAATGTCATATTATTTACATTTGCCTGACAAACACGCAAAGGTAAGTTTCTTATTCTGTAGAAGGTAGCGACAAATTATAGACGATGCTGGAGAATAAATAAGAGACAAATTAAAAATTTTTCGATTGTTTATTGCCATGTTTTATTGATCGAATGGGGGGGGCTAAAGGATCTAGGGCCCAGTCCGCGTTTGCGGACCTAGCCAGGACGCCACTGACTGGGATTGTACTTCGCAGCTCTGTCTGAAATTATTTCAACTATGTAGTAGTGTCCTTTTGTCCCAAATTTGTACAATGTTTAAAGAAAAGAAAAGTCCGGTCCTGTGCCCCATCCTGTCTCTGTCAACCATTGTGCCAGCGCCATCTGGCCCACACTTTGGAGCCGGCCATCTGTTACGTCACTGTGTTTTTTTGTACCAAAGAACGTGCAACGGAAAAATTACTTCTGTTAAAAATGGGAAAATCAAGCAAGAAAAATAAGAAGAGAAACGTTAAAAAACTTAAAAAGAAACCAAAACGACTGATAGAGGAGTACGAAAGCAGCTCAAGTAAGTCAAATAGTTTCTTTGCCATAAAATTGGTCAAAATAATTTCAAGGATCTTAGAACGGCGTCCAATATGGCGACCATAAAAATTGTATGAATTCTAAAAAAGAACGTTAAATTGAATTGCCAACTGAGTGATTATATAGGCACACACATGCGTTGCCGCAGTTTATGGTTATGTACTCCTCATGCCAAGCTTTTACACATGTATGAAGCATAGGCAAATAAAAGGTGCTCATATGAGCTACCGAGTGATTAAACAGGCACACACATGTGTTGCCGCAGTTTAATTACCATGGTTATGTACTCCTCACGCCAAGCTTTTACACATGTATGAAGCATAGGCAAATAAAAGGTGCTCATATGAGCTACCAACTGAGTGATTAAACAGGCACACACATGTGTTGCCGCAGTTTAATTATCATGGTTATGTACTCCTTACGCCAAGCTTTTACACATGTATGAAGCAGAGGCTAAAAGGTGCTCATATGAGCTACCGAGTGATTATACAGGCACACACATGTGTTGCCACAGTTTAAGTACCATGTTTATGTACTCCTCACACCAAGCTTTTACACATGTATGAAGCAGAGGCTAATAAAAAAAGGTGCTCATATGAGCTACCGAGTGATTATTCAGGCACACACATGTGCTGCCACATTTAATTACCATGATTATGTACTCCTCACGCCAAGCTTTTACACATGTATGTAGCATAGGCAAATAAAAGGTGCTCATATGAGCTACCGAGTGATTATAGAGGCACACACATGTGTTGCCACAGTTTAATTACCATGGTTATATACTCCTCACGCCAAGCTTTTACACATGTATGAAGCAGAGGCTAAAAAAAAAAGGTGCCCATATGAGCTACCGAGTGATTATACAGGCACACACGTACTGCCACAGTTTAATTAGCATGATGTACTCCTCACGCCAAGCTTTTACACATGTATGAAGCATAGGCAAATAAATAGGTGCTCATATGAGTTACCAAAACCGGTAATACACAATTCAGGTTGTATTACCTAAACAAAATAAAACATTTATACACATATAGGGATGACCTGTTCACATGAATCAGGCAGACCCTTTTATCAAAAAGGCATCTTAGCAGACAAGCATACATTCATTTTAAATAATGCATTATTTGTTTCTCATCATAGGTTCGAACCTTACGGACAGTTCGACTTCAGATATGGAGGAAGACCTTCCTAATTAAGATCCAGGAACAACTATCGATAGGACTGTGTGCATTAGCAGTTCCAACGAATCAGTTATTCTCGAACCCGAAGGATGAAACAAATACTCTGCTGGCAAACCTAGCCGATGCAAGCCAACTATTTTGTGACCTTCAATATTCCAACTCATTACATAGGTGGTTCTTAATAGGACCCAGTCTCAACCCGGCGCTAAGAAAGACCGTGGAAGAATTCCCTATCGATACTACCTGTTTGGAGAATTTTCAAACAACTTAAATCAGTCAAATGTATAGAAGAAAATTTGAGGGATCAGCAAGTAGGTACTTCGAAAAGTTTTTTAAACTCCTCGAAAAAGAGAGAGGAGGGGGAGAACAAAAATAGAATTACGATCTGAAGCGAGAAAAAATCAGAAAGAAAACTTATCCACATCAACGTTGGAGGTAAGCACAGAATACTCAGGCTGATTGAAACAGTTTATCTCCAAATGGAAAAATATCTCTAGTAATCCTCTAATTTTGAGTTGGGTCCAAGGTTATAAAATTAACTTCACAAGGGTTCCTAATCAACAAACAATATCAAAGTATAGGACATGCTGAGCTAGCCCAATACCAAAGGGCGATTGATAAACTTCTAAATATTGGCGCCATAGCTGAATGCCGTTATATAAGCGGTGAATGTATTTCACCCTATTTCCTACATAGGAAACCTAACGGAGACTTCAGGTTTATATTAAACCTAATGGGGGACTTAATAAATACATCGCACCACCACACTTTAAATTGGAGGATTCTAGGTCAGTTAAGAAGTTAATAATGAAATATACATTACTTAACAACAATTGATCTAAAAAATGCATACTTCCTTGTCCCATTGACAAGGACCACAGGGAGTTTTTAAGGTTTATCTATAACAATAAGCTATTTGAATTTAAATGCTTACCATTCGGTCTGAATACTGCTCCCTACGTGTTTATGAAATTATTGAGGCCAGTGTTAAAACTTTTACGGATGCTGGGTATAACCTGTGTGGCGCACCATATCAATACCTCAGAAACAATTAAAGTTTAAAGCTACCGGCACGGTAGCTCCATTGGTTAAGGCGTATTGAGTGGCAAATATGCTGACCGACTGCCTATCGCGCTCTGGGTGTGGATGTATGCATTTTTTTCAAATATGTAACCCCCTTCCGGACAGCCTTGGCTTTGAATTTGGGGATTGTCTACTACCTGTGGTGTGTTTATTGACTACCCTAGGCTTTATAATAAATAAACGGAAAAAACCGTGTGAATTCCTAAACAGAATTGTGAATTCTTAGGTTTCATTTATAACACCATAGACATGACAATGAGGTTACCACAAGCCAAAGCCCAGACCATCAGAAATTTTATTGAGAATATATCAAAAAAGTCATAGTGCACAATTAGAGAATTTGCAAAACCTATTGGAATGTTGGTTGCAGCATGCCTGCAAAAAGGAGGACTTTTGCTGGTGGTTAAACAACATAGCAAAATCTAAAACAGCAATAAAACCACTTAAATTTGATATAGTTATTTTTTCTGATGCTAGTAAAACTGGCTGGAGGGCTTACACAGATATGGACAAAGGACTCATGGTTTTTGGAGTTACATAGACTCTAAATAGCATATAAACTACCACAAAAGACTTAACGAACAGAGAAATATTATTAAGGACTGATAACGCGAAAGCAATGGCTTACATAAACAAGATGGGGGGGGGGGGGGGGGGGCATAAGACTTAAGAAGTTTAACTCATTGGCCAGAGACTTTTGGCAATATTGTGAATTAAAAAATATAAAATTACAAGCATCACCCATTAAATTCAAAGTCTAACCTAAATGCGGATATGAAATCCAGAGTATTATCAATTGACACCGAATATGCCCTTTCACAAAACTGCTTTCAAGAAATTTGCAATAAATTTGGTAGTCCTGAAATAGATTTGTTTGCAACAGGCTTAAATACAAAATGTAAACAATATATGCTTGGAAAACAGACTCAGGCTCAGTATGCACTGATGCTTTTACAGCACTGTGGGAAGGCAAATACTTTCTGTCTAATAACACAAGAGGAGGCTCGAGGAATTGTGATTGTACCAAAGTGGGAGGGTTAACCCTGGTACCCACTATTCAGTAGATTATTGATTCAACACCTCCATCTATTTCAAGCCAAATAAAAAACTTTTACTTTCACCTCTCAGGGACCCTCACGTCCCTGTGGAAAAATCTTACATTGATTGCCGATCTATTATCAGGACATCATATCAGCGAAGAGGTTTTCCAGAGACAGGAATAATTCATGCTATTTTGAATTCGGTATCAACAAGCATCTTAAAACAATACAACTGCTGTTACCACAGACGGTATAAGTTCTGTTCAGTTAAGAATGTGGACCCCTTAGAATATAATTTGGAGAGTTTAACACAGTTTTTAAATTCAATATATGAAAACGGAAGCTCATATTCTCTTATCAATATCTATAAATCTGCACTAGCACTTATCAGTGGATAAGAAAGTTAAATGTTTCATTAAAAGATACCAGGAATTCTTGGCATATATAATAAAAATCCATCGAGACCCAAAAGTACTCCTACACTTCTAAGATCCCCAGCCAGTTCTAAAGTTTCTAGAGGCTCAATGTCCAACAGAAAAATTATCTCTTCACGAGTTAATGTTGATGTTAAAATAGAGCACTAGAGCTAGTTCTACTAGCACTAATATCTGCACACAGAGTGCAAACTCTTACAAAAATAAGCAACATCAAATCATTTATGGACAGGATCGAGATAATGGTAACTGACAGACTGAAAACCTCAAGCCGAACAAATGTGCAACCCATTATAATTATCCCCTTCCTCTTGGAAGAACCAAAACTGTATCCAGATTCAGTTATACACTATACTAAAAAAAAAAAAAAAAAAAAAAACCAGACCTTAAGGTGCCGTGGGGAGGATAAACTCATTTTAACGCACAAAAGTCCTTGGCGCCCTGCCACTGCTCAAACCATAAAGCAGATGGATGAAAGCCACCCTTAAACAAAGTGGCATTGATACTATAGCCTACATCGGTATAAGTTTTGGTTTTCAGTTTGCCATATACAGCAGATTGTTAGAAAAATTGTTCCATTGATTATATTGTATGTATACATAGATATAAGTTAAAATGAGGCACCTAATTTTCAAACTCATAAATGTTACAAGGCTGAAGAAATAAAAATGTTCATACCGCAGAAGTAATTTATTGCCTACTTCCTACCTAGATGGACAAAAACTTTGAACATCTACATAGTTGAAATAATTTCAGACAGAGCTGCGAAGTACAATTAAATGATCAAATGACTTACCTGTAAGGAAATTTGATCCAAATTGTACGAGCAGCTCTGTCTGAAATTATTTACAGCCCCCCCAAAAATATATCCCTTTTCCCCTAGCGATCTAGGAATCTTTAAACTTAGTGACGTAACAGATGGCCGGCCCCAAAGTGTGGGCCAGATGGCGCTGGCACAATGGTTGACAGAGACAGGATGGGGCACAGGACCGGACTTTTCTTTTCTTTAAACATTGTACAAATTTGGGACAAAAGGACACTACTACATAGTTGAAATAATTTCAGACAGAGCTGCTCGTACAATTTGGATCAAATTTCCTTACAGGTAAGTCATTTGATCATTTAATTGTCCCTCTATACTTTAGACCTCGTTGGGCACAGATATGTAAACAATAATGGCGTGACAATTGACAGTCGGGCAAGCGACAAGATCACGAGGGCAAGATGCAGATTTGCGCAGCCGTCGTATGACTGAAGAGTGACAGTAGCGACACGAGCGACCTGATGCGAACTAAACACAATGATTTTGTAGAACAATACGAGTGCGCAGAGCCTGACGATTTCGGAAACTGACAAGTGGTCACAGAAAGTGGTATTGGTAAATAATCCGGAATCTCGGCTAGAAACTCGACATCGAAATGTCATGCCATCTGGACCCCTAAAGGAAAAAGAAAGAAATAGGAAACATAATGAAATAAAAAGAGAAAAAATACCCCGATTCACTTCTCCTAAGCTGGAGAATAGGACCCCTGGGGACCTATTCTCCAGCTTAGGAGAAGTGAATCGGGGTATTTTTTCTCTTTTTATATCATTCTATTTCATATTTCTTTCTCTTTCCTTTCTCCCGAAATGATCATTCTCTCGACTGGAGAATGGGGTCCCTGTGCAGTTTCATTTTTTGTTATTTGACGTTACCTTCCAGGATCCTGCGCAGAAATCATAAACAGAGTTGGCTTCAGCTTAAGAGTTACTTCAGACAGGGGTGTACTTAACAGAAAGTCACTGAAACCGAACTAAAAAACACTAGAGAGTCACTTAAAAACTTGTAAATACAGTCCAACTCAGAAAAATATTAAAAATGTTGAAATCATAAATTATCACGGAGCCTAAACACACTCACAAACATTCAAATTAAAACTGATTGGTATAATGCGCACACCACCGCACAAATTGGTACCTTCCTGGATTTGATTTATTATCTAAACCATGATACGTCCTAAGTGCAACATCTGGTTTGTTTTAATCTGTATCTGTACTCTCGAAGCATCGGTCGCTGACCGCAGATTAATAAAGATCTGTCGTCGCTGACTATAAGCACTGAACACCCTACAAACACAAAAGGTTGGCCCTTTAGCGGACCATCACTGTGCCAGAAATGAAACTTCTGGCCCAGTGATGGCCCACTGATGGGCCGATCTTCGGTGTTTGTTGGGCAGTGAGCTGTAAAAATCATCCAAATATTATTCGGATGATTTTCTAATAATCGGAATGTTCCGAGTATTTCAATAATCGGATACTTCTACAATTTTCATTCGGATAGTCCCATCACTACCACATACCCAGATCATTACTCATTGCTCCAATGAGTCCTGTACTAATGCCGACAAGTTAAGACATGCATAGTGAAGCGGCGAGAAATATGGCATGCTTGGCACTTGGCATTGCTTGCATGCTGCCTTGAACGAGCTAAGCAAGAAATCGTGCGTCGGCCCCAGTGTTAACCGGTCCAGCGAGTTTTACTCGGCAACTCGCCGGCCCGGTCCAATCCGGGACTGGACGCAACACTAATGGGTAAAATACAAAGAATTTTCGAAAATTCGCCTACACTCAGACAGGGAAAGTAATGCACTTCAGTCTTAGAAGTTTGACATATGTTTAACTATTTCTTTTTCCATAGCTTTAACTCGCCTATTAGGATTTTTGCCACAACGTCCTTAAAAATTATTCCGTATTTGTTTGGTAAAGTATTTGCACCACAACATATGATGTCGTCAGGTGCCCTAATTATTAGTGGAGGGAATACAAATTTTCAAATAAAATAATTCCAGTGTGTCTTTTTTAAAACGAGATTTTGTATCACTTATTATGCTATCCAGAAGAGAGATGTATATGGTTTTAGTTCAACTTAGTTGAACTAAGGTCAATTTAACAACCATTTTTAAAATTCAGTCCTAACTTAGGTACACTTACTATTTACTTTTATTTTATGAAATTAAGAAAAAAGTTGAGCTACCAATTTAGCGCCCCAGGAGTTTGGCGCCCTGAGGCGGTCGCCACAGCGCCATCTGGTTATGCAAGGCACAAAGAACTTAAAATGAATTTATGTACACAAAATATCTATCCAGAAAATGTTTTAAAATCATTGTAAAAATTGTAAAATTCACAACAACAACGGCGAAAAATGTTTCAAGGTGTAAGCGAGTGAAAGAAGTGAGTGATTCTTGTACTTCAGAAAAATTTTGGGATGAGCATTTTAGAACTTTTTTGGTGGCTTGTATAACCAGAGTCGGTTATTACGTTAGAATAAAGATTAGATAATGATTTTCTTTTTTAATTTATGCAGACTGACTCCAAGGCACGTGTGTTTTGTATTTCAAATATTTATAGATAGGTGTTTTGTAAATAATTCCATTCTGTAGCTATTTATTTACTTGTATAATCAGAATGTAGGTTATCAACTTATCAGAAAAATTCGAAGATTAGGAATTGATATTTTAATAGATAGATTTTCGTTTTTAATTAGTCATCAATAATTTTCTCTACTTTTTGCTAAATCCTAAAAAAAAATGTTTTCTTTAATTATTGTAACAAAAATGATTTATTTTATTGCCCTTTTCTATAATTTAACAAAACGAAGTGGAGGCAATTAGCATTTGTATTTATCAGTTTTTGTCATGATCAAAGAGAGCTCTTAGGGCGGCCAGTGCCTGACAAATCTTCATGGCCAAAGTGTTGGAACATTTGCACATACAAATAATAATTAAATATATGTAGTAGTAGTGTTTTTTTGTAGCATGTACATCTAAAATGTGTATCAGTATAACTATCGGTAAATAATATTATTCGATTTTAACGAACCTAATGTGACATGTCAAATAAAAAAAATATGACAAGTATCTATTTCATTTATTTCTAACAAAATTGCGATTGCCAAAGGAACAAATAAATAACTACCAACTATTTTTATTTTTGATTAATAAAGAAATGTTGTCAAAAACTGATGTAAATTGTGAGTAATGAAGTAATTAGGATAATATTCTGTAATTTAAAATGGCTTTACCCTGCCTATCCGCGATAAAAAATGCATTAGGACCGAGACTTGCTACAATTACCAGAAGGTACGCTGAGGGCGGAGCACGATGTGTACGAAAACCTCCGGATGATCCTTGTAAGACAAATCGCCACAAAGGCTTGGTTCTTGGTTTATACACAAATCCGGATGACCTTTACGATCCTGGAAAGCTGACACCTACTGGCGAAAGGTATAACAGTATGGTATGTAACAGATTGTACGAACTTCTACATTATACGGGCCCCCCAGCCAAAAAGGGTGAGGTGCGGGTATTTTACAACATCGATGAAGAATTTAGTATGGTGGCTGTAGTGGGTGTAGGACGGGAATGTCAAGGCTATGATGTATTTGAACAGATGGACGAAGGTAAGGAAGCAATCAGAATAGCATCGTCCACGGGCTGCAGAGCTCTACAAAAAATGTCCGTGAAAAGAGTGTACACTGAAAGTTTTGGACATGCCGAGTCAGCAGCAGAAGGATCTGCCCTTGGCGTATGGCTATACCAAGAAAAGAAAAATAAAAAATATCAAATTCTCGTTCCTCAGCTCGAGCTGTATGACGATTGTGACTGGACAGGCTGGCAAATTGGATTACAGAAAGCAGCTTCTCAAAATTTAGCTCGACAGTTAATGGACACTCCAGCTAATTTAATGACGCCAACTTCCTTTGCACAAAATGCTGTAGAAGTTCTATGTAAATCTGGAGTAAATGTTGAAGTAAAAGTTCGTGGTTGGGCCGAAACTCAAAAAATGGGCGCATTTCTAGCCGTAGCTCAAGGGTCTTGCGAACCTCCCATATTTCTAGAGCTCAGTTATTACGGAGCATCTCGAGACGAAAGACCAGTGGTTTTAATCGGGAAAGGAATTACGTACAACAGTGGAGGGCTCTGTTTGAAAAAACCATTATACCAAAGATATATGCGGGGGGAAATGGCAGGTGCAGCTTGCGTTGTAGCGGCTTGTCGTGCCGTTGCTGGCTTACAGCTGCCAATCAATATAAGAGCACTAATTCCCCTGTGTGAAAATATGCCTGGTTGCGCAGCGATGCGTCCAGGAGATGTTATAAAAGCCATGAATGGAAAAACGATGAGAATCGAAACTACAGATTGTGCTGGTCGGCTGTGTTTAGCAGATGCTTTGGTTTATGCTCAAAATTTCTGGCCTCGATTCATTGTGACCATAGGAACAATGACAAACGACATGAGACATTCCCTTGGTGCTTCTGCGTGCGGCGTATTTAGTAACTCTGAAGCTCTTTGGGAATATATGTTGGCAGCTTCGATGCATACAGGAGATAGGGTTTGGCGATTCCCTCTATGGGATCACTGGGCGAAGCTTATAACCAACTTCCACGCAGTAGATGTAAAGACCTTTGGAAAAGGTCCACCTCGAAAACTAGGTAAATGTGGACACGCATGCAAGGCTGCTGGGGTTCTAAATGAATTTGTTCCTTGTGGTGACTGGATTCACTTAGATATATTTGGCATCATGAGAACTGACGGAGAGGACTTTACTTATCTCCGGAGAGGAATGGCTGGACGTCCCACGCGTACACTTGTTGAATTTTTGTCTCAGTTAGTCTGTCACCGTGAATAATAAATTACCATGTGAAACAAAATAATGTGAAGAGTGATTAAATTATCAGCTGTACTTATCATATTGTAAACATTAGAAAATAAATAGTCTACACTTGTATTAAATTTTTATTAATTTATTGGTAAGAATCACAAATAACATGTAGGTATACTAATAAATATTTAACAATATAATTTTGCCATTTTTTTTTTTCATTTAAATTGAGATATGTTTCATATTAATGGGTAGGTATAACGTGTAATACTGAATACCTAAGCTTATTATATAAACTAATATTTAAAGTATATGCAATAAAGTATAAGCACTCCAATATGTCCGAATAAATAAACCAAAAATTTTTCTTAGTGGGATCTACTTAAAAGATAGTTACTTTTACTTCCACGTTTAGTGGAAGTATAAATTTAAAATTTTTATAGTTCAAATGGGCTTACATGAATATCATGAAACTTCAAGATTTTAAGTTTGAGCAAAAAAATAATTTCTGTTTGTCGGTCTGTCTGTAACTTTTTTTGTGCCCACGTTTACTCAGGATCCGTTTAAAATACACAGGTGTTTCGAAAAGATTGGGACAATGTTTAGCCGTAGATTCTTGACATCAAAACAAGTCGATTTAACTCAAAAAGTAGTGGTCTAACTCTTTTCGTTTTCAAGATACAGGGTGGCAAAGTAAAAAAAATTGTATTCGTAATATGTCTCTATCTTGGAGACTATTATACGTATCTACTTCAGGTCGCTAATTACAATGGTGATATTGCCGATGCCATATTTTATAGACGGCACTAGGTATACAGGGCTTTTACGCGACACTTTAAGCCATAACCTTTTGAGGTTAGGTTTTGGATATCGTCTTCTAGTATAATCGAAATGCAATTATGTTTCCTAAAGAAAAGGTTTACTTGTTTAAACGCGATAAAATGCACGCTTTCAGAGAAATACGCGATTTTCAACTTTATCACACACCAGTTCGAGGAAATTCAATTGTACCTAAAAGCGGTTTCTTACCTAGTAGG
The DNA here is from genome assembly GCA_936432065.2 of Rutpela maculata. Lineage (NCBI taxonomy): Eukaryota > Metazoa > Arthropoda > Insecta > Coleoptera > Cerambycidae > Rutpela > Rutpela maculata. The sequence goes on from OW386285.2 coordinate 48,835,774, forward strand.
TGTACGTCAAGCATGATGTCTTGAAATCGTCAATAGTGCTTGTTGTAGATACGTATAATATTCTCCAAGATAGAGACAAAATACGAAAACAATTTTTTTATTATACCACTCTGTATCTTGAAAACGAAAAGAGTTAGACCGCTACTTTTTCGGTTAAATCGACTTATTTTGATGTGAAGAGTCTACGCTAAGCGTTGTCCCAATCTTTTCAAAACACCCGGGGTGTTGAATTTCTTCGAACTGATGTGTGACGAAGTTGTAAATCGCGTATTTCTCTGAAATGGTGCATTTTATCGCGTTTAAACAAGTACACCTTTGCTTTAGGAAACTAAATTGCGTTTCGATTATAATAGAGGACGATGTCCAAAATCTAACCTCAAAAAAGTTATGGCTTAAAGTGTCACGTAAAAGTCCTGTAACTAGCGTCATCTATAAAATATGGCATCGGCAATATTACCATTGTAATTAGCGACCTGAAAAATATGTCGCTACCAACTTTGAAGTGGATACGTATAATAGTCTCCAAGATAGAGACAAATTACGAATACATTTTTTTTTACTTTGCCGCCCTGTAACTTGTAAACGAAAAGAGTTAGACCACTACTTTTTGAGTTAAATCGACTTGTTTTGATGTCAAGTATTTACGGCTAAGCGTTATCCCAATCTTTTCGAAACTGTATATTGACCTAAAATTTGCTACACGTATGTATGTTAATGAGATCTGGAACTAGATTATATTTTAATCTTATTTAGGGGGGTAAATTGGGATAAATAGATAAATCAAGCAGGTAAGTGTCCATAAAATTGGTAGTTAGTACATATGAGAAAAGCTAATTACCCCATTATTAAAGAGAGTGGAAAAAGTAAAATTGTGATTTACTACACTACCAATCGCGAATATGTCAAAAACCATGGATGTTATAAAAAGATACCAAATATAAATCACCCATAATATATTTTTTTCATTTCTGTGCAATATTGAAACAAATATTATTATAAGCTTTTAGCTTTTGAAAATAATATAAGAACACCGCACAAAATACATAGAAATTTACTTTTGGTTGAAATTTTTCGTAATTCTAGGAAAAGAGTTTAGCTTCGTACATTTAATTTTAAAAAACTAGAGAATTCCACTTAAAAATTGATCTAACAGAGATTTTTTAGAATAAAATATACTAGTCGGGGAATCCTCTTAAAAAATAACAAAGTTGATTATACTATTTTCCGGAAATGTAGATCCGATTTGTAGTGCTTCTATCATGACACTTACAAGCACTTTAAATATTTAAGTTATTTATTTAATGTCGAATTAAAATTATTAATGCCACAACACGTTTTTATAATAAGCTTGCATATTTTATATAATTACATAAGAGCTATATAATAAAATTTTCTAAATTCAATTCCTAATTCTTTTAATAATACCTACCTATATGTATTTACTCTGTATTCATATGTATTCCATATGTAAGTTATTTATATATTAATTATTAATCACAATAATTTCTGCACACGATAAATTCTAATTTGATCCCCGTAAAAAACTGTCACTCTACCTATAAGTAACTAAATCAAAAATAATTAGGAATACAAATATATCAAATTAATTTCTTTCTAGAAAAGTAATAGTTTTTTATGCATATAACACATTATTTATGCGTTAGATTATAACGTCCGGAGGGTAACATGATGCAGCCCGAGGGCCTTTGGCCCTAGCCCAGACGACAGAGGACATTTTATAGTGAAACCCACAAAAACTTGCAAACTGAATAATTTTCTTTTTAATGAGTTTATGAAAGTGTATATTTTAATATCCTGAAAAGTTTAACATTCCGCTCGGATGCAAAACATAAAAAAAAAGTGAAAAAAAAAATTTTTTTCATCCATTTTTTCCAAATTTTTTAATTAAGTCAGAGTAGAAAAAAAAATACAGATGGATAGACCACCTGTTTCTAAACAAAAAATGTCCTAATAAAATGTATCGCTAAAGCCACGGTTTTTCCGAAAAAAAATAGTGAAGTAACTTTGTCACTCTGCGCAACCAAAAGGTTCCGTAGTATGCATTTATGCATACTAAGGAACCTCTAAAAATTATTAGCAGTTCTAACGAGTAAAATAAAATTTTTCTCTTTCTGATTACGCATTTTAAACATTTTTCTTAGTAAATAGGAGGATAAATAGTGACTCTGGAGGGAAAATATATAATTATGAACGCATACACAGACACCACACATATCCATATTTCAGCTACATCCAATAGATTCCTTATACATTTGTTAATGTATTGGAAATGTTTCAGAATTTATATTCAAAACAATCAAAGATATTTTCATAGTTATAAGGATAAGATCGTGAAAATCGCAATTTCTCATCATGATCATATTTTCGAAAAAATGCATACAAGTAAACGAATTTGTGTTTAAACATTCGAAAAGTATACATTTTTCCCGAAATAGTGATATTTTATTTTTTTCCAATGGGTCAATTTCTCGGCAAGTTACAGCCTCCAATATATATATTTATCAAGGAAATTAAATTGATTTTTGTTTGAATCCACGTTACTACAACTTAATAAACCATAATAATCATGAAGTGTACATACTTTTTAACAGTTCTCAATGAAGAAAGAATTTTTTTGAAGGGCTTTTATTTTTTTCTATATTTTTATTGCGACGATTGAGTTCGGGCGTGATAATTTATATATATAAGTATATTTTTCCCATCCATCCTTTTGCTTGTATTGTTTAAAACAAAAAAGCATCAGAAAGCTACAATTTCCATCTTTTAAATGAACCAACACTCATATAGATTGAACAAATTCTGATTTCGTGACATGTAATTCAGTGTGTCGGTGTCACAGTAATGCGTATTCAAGCGCGTACACGCATGTATCTCGTTCCGAGTTATAACGTTACACTTGACTATTACCTCCACATCCAGTGGAAGTATAGTAACGACAAAAAAATTTTTAAAAATTTTTATTGTTCGAATAGGCTTAGAATGTCACGAAACGTCGAGATTTTAAGTTTGAGCGAAAAAAAATTCTGTCTGTCGGTCTGTCTGTAACTTTTTTTGTGCGCACGTTTACTCTGGAACCGTTTGAGATATTGACTTGAAATTTGGTACACATATGTACTTTAACGAGATCTAGAACTAGATTATATTTTCGTCTTGTTCCGTCGAAGGGTTGGGGGGTAAATTGGGGTAAATTTGGGGAAAATAGGTAAATCAAGCAGGTAAGAGTCCATAAAATTGGTATTTAGTATATACAAGAGAAGCTGAGGTCTCAAAAAAAAATTTTGGCATTAGCCACCCCCATTACCACCCCCACCCCAATATTAAAGGGGATGAAAAAAAATGTGATTTAGGGTGTGTACAAGAACCAGAAACCTCAAAATGTTTTTTTACTTCATCCACCCCCACTACCACCCCCTATCACCACCCCCACCACGCTACCGATGTGGGGTATCGTTTTATGGGTTGTTAGGGTAGAGGATTTCAAATATTATATTATTAAAGTTCCATAAACAATTATTTTCACATACAAATTTTTTTCGTTGTGAATGACTTAGATAAAAAATTTGGATGTGGAAGTAGTGATTCCTTGGGCAGCGGTTTTTTTTTCCGGGAAAACCGTGGCTTTAGCGATAAATTTTGTTAGGGCATTTTTTGTTCATAAATACGTGATCTATCCATCTGTATTATTTATTTTTTCCTAGCTTGACTTAATTTCAAAATTTTGAAAAAATGAATGAAACATTTTTTTTTCACTTTTTTTTTTGTTCTGCATACGAGCGAAATGTAAACTTTTCAAGATATTATTCTATACACTTTTACGAACTTAAAAAAAAAAATTATTCAGTTTGCAAATTTTTGTGCGTAAATTCCATTCGTCGACTGGGCTACCCGTAGAATGCATGTTGCCCGATGGGCGTTATAATTAGTCGGAGAACGAGAGATCTCTACGATCCATTTTAAGGACCCTCTATAACACTCGCGAACAACCACCTAAAATAAATTGATTCTTATGTAAATCGACCTGGCGGATTCGATTTTGGAGTTCGCCAGACAATCCGGAATTGCGAAACTGGTCAAAATCGGCAATTTCCGAAAAATCTCAAATTTTAAGGAAAATTTTTAATTTTTACTTATAACCCTATATCTCTTTTAGTTTAAGTCCGATTAAATTGAAATTTTTAGGAGAGCCAATTTAGACCTTTGTTATTATGACTGACATGACAGAAATGCAAAAAAGATTACGTGTCGCCAGTAAGGTTTTTTTTAAAAAATATGTTGACACGAAATTTGTTAAAAATGCAGCAACAAATTCTCGATCGAGAAAACTTTTTTGTTTTTAAAGATAGATGTATATAGTAATCTACAAAGTTGTAGCCAAAGAACTAAAGAAACTTTTTTATTTCGGCGATTTTTTTGATAACTTACTTAGTTTTCAAGAAAACAGTGCTGCAGTATTTGACCGCCGCGCCGGGTCGCGTCGCAAGATAAAAGATTGGGTTGGCCTATACCGCGGCTTTGTTTCTCGTCTTTCGGGATGCCCCGCCCGATGTGAATAAAATAATGCGTAGTTGTGAATATTGGTTTTTCTAATTTTGACGTATAAAATGACAGTTTTCAAAACTGACGTAAGTGTTAAAACGTCCTACTTTATGTAACCAGTTATGAAAAGTAAAAATTTACGTAACTGGTGACGAAATAGTATTTTATATAACAAGTGGCTAAAATGGTGTTTTTTTTACGAGCGGGGTATTTATAGTACGAGCCGAAGGCAAGTGCTATAAACCGCACGAGTAAAAAAAACACATTTTAGTCTCGAGTTATATACAAAACTTTTTATATCGCCATTCGAAATTAGAAAACAATATAATTTTGTAAAAATAGACTAAATTCTATTGCTGTTTCCATAGAAACCAGTAAGTTTTATTTCACATTGTTAAATAAAATTCCTTTATTTCACTCTTTTTTCTTTATTTTACACTTGTCAATAATGACATTGTTTTGATTCATTGAAACTGTCAAATAAACGTCGTTTTAGGACATGGCGTTACAAAATACTATTTTATATAACAAGTGGCTAAAATGGTGTTTTTTTTACGAGTGGGGCGTTTATATAGTACGAGCCGAAGGCGAGTGCTATAAACCACACGAGTAAAAAAAAACACATTTTCGTCTCGAGTTGTATACAAAATTTTTTGTATCGCCATTCGAAATCAGAAAACAATATAATTTTATAAAAATAGACTAAATTCTATTGCTGTTTCGATAGAAACCAATAAGTTTTATATCACACTGTGAAATAAAATGTCTTTATTTCACTCTTTTTTCTTTATTTTACACTTGTCAATAATGACATTGTTTTGATTCATGGAAAGTGTCAAATAAATGCCATTTTAGGATATGGCGTTACAAAAAGTTCCTTATGTCACCAATTAGGAAAGATAAACAACTCTCAAAAAGATAAAGAAACAATGTTTATTCAACACAAAATAGAATACTAAGTCCATAAAGTGGAAGCTTTTAAATTCTTCTTTCCTTCAAAATACGCTAACAAAACTTTTGTATTAATACAATTTACCTTTATTATGTTATCAAATTAGGATTTCAAATAATATAGTAATATATAATGTAATAATAATATTTACCGGCGCGGTAGCTCAATCGGTTAAGGCGTATTGAGTGGCGAATATGCTGATCGACTGCCTACCGCGCTCTGGGTTCGACCCCCAGCCCCGGTATTGACAACACCGGTGGGTGTGGATGTATGTCTGCGTTTTTCCAAATGTGTAACCCCCTTCCGCACAGCCTTGGCTATGGATTTGGGGGTTGTCTACTATCTGTGCTGTGTTTATGTTTAAAAAAAAATGTTTAACTTGAGTAAATAACGTCTGTCAATTTTGACATTAAAATTATAATGTGTGATAGCAGCAAAGGTAACTATGAAAAAGATTACTTAATTTTTAAGATTTTTAAATACATCCATTTCATATATTATGTTTAAATTGTTTTTAGAATTTTAAAATTAGAAAAATCATGTATGTAACGAAAGACAATCTTGTGTAGCTCGTGTTGTTACGTCTTTTGTAACTGGTTACATAAATAGCTATTATAAAACGTTTATTTAGTTGTTTTTAACCGATCGACAAGAGTTGTTGTCGTATGTGTGGTTTATGACGCTTATTCTTATTGAAAATTGATGAGTTGCAGCTATAATAATTATTATTATTGCGTTAGGAAAGTGCTATAGAGGGTAAAGTGCATATTAAAGTAACGGAATTTCTTTTCCAGACATTTAAAACTATTTTTAATATTTAATTTGAACAAAGAACAACTTTTAAGCATTTTTTTTTAACGTCAGCAGTTTTGTGCGCGTTTTCAACTTTTTTTAACAGTTAAACCCAGAGTTGAACTTTATGAAATGCATATTTTGCCAACAAAATAGTGAAGAAACTGTGCAGGATGTTACAGAAGAAGCACTGGACTAAGCATTTAAAGCAGTTTCTATAAATGATATCTCTCTTAAGTTGAAATATTACACCAAAAAAAGGATTTATTTTTGTCGAAATGTCCTGTCTACAGGGGCGGACTAAAGGGGGGGCTTTAGGGGCTTAAGCCCAGGGCCCCGGATACTGAAGGGGCCCCCGAACACTGAAAAAGGACTTAAAACCAAATACGATATGATTATGACTCTGCTCTGTACTGATGATCTCATTGGCGGTATAAATAATAAATATAAAATTATATATAACGTTTTTTGCTTGTGTGCTTTCGCATTGCAATCCACAGTCTCTGCGCCACTGTATGCATCTGGATTTGACCAGTCACAAACAAGGCCCAGTGTAATGCGGCTACTCGCTATTCGCTTTTATTATTATAGTTCAGTATTTAGCCAAAACAAAGTGAAACGTGACGTGGTGGTGCGTGATCTGACCTGATCTCAAAAAAATGTTATCTTATGAGATGGGAAGGGTCCCAAAGCATTGAAAGTCCAGGGCCCCGCACCCGGTTAGTCCGCCCCTGCCTGTCTATCATGCAAGATGCAGAAGAAATTACACCCGAAAAGCTTATAAACAAAAAGCAGAAAGCAGAGATGTGACTAATAGTGGTTATAAAAAAAGGAAGACCGTTGAAAGCCCAAAACGTTGTATAATTTGCGATAAAAAAAAATACAAATTATCTCTTAAATATTGCTGCTTAATTATACGAGTAGGAGTTAAATGTGGAAATAAAATGAGTATGTCTAAACTGCCTTTATCAAAATTTAAAACTTTATTTTTTATATTTTGCTTCTGTTTCAAAATTAAAATTTACTGAATAAACGATTATTAAATAGGTTATTATTAGTACAATACAAAACCTGGCGCTCTCAAGCTATGCATGGCGTTATCGCTTGTGCATTACGTGAGCGGCCGCGGCCGGTATAGTTCTTTTCTATATTGCGACACCGTTATGTTAAAAACCAAGCCAGTTATCAAAAAAATCACTGAAATAAAAATGTTTCTTTGGTTCTTTGGCTACAACTTTGTAGCTTACTATATACATCTATCTTTAAAAACAAAAAAGTTTTCTCGATCGAGTATTTATTGCTGCATTTTTAACAAATTTCGTGTCACCAACTATTAAAAAAAATATTACTGTCGGCACGTAAATTTTTTTGCATTTCTGTCATGTCCGTCATAATCACAAAGGTGTAAGTTGGCTCTCCTAAAAATTTCAATTTAATCGGACTTAAACTAAGAGATATATAGGGTGATAAGTAAAAATTAAAAAATATCCATAAAGTTTGAGATTTTTCGGAAATTGCCGATTTTGACCAGTTTCGCAATTCCGGATTGTCTGGCGAACTCCAAAATCGGATCCGCCAGGTCGATTCACATAAGAATCAATTTTTTTTAGGTGGTTGTTCGCGAGTGTTATAGAAACATTGCTCGTTCTCCGACTAAATCTAATAACGCTCGTGGTGCACACAACATGTTTTTAATGAAAAATTGATTCACTTGGCCGCAAACTGCAGTATGTGCATGAACTTTCGCAGATGAAAGATTTTTCGTTCCATTCCAAAATGTTCAAAATGAATTATTTAACAATAAAAATCAGCTTTACGAAACTGGGAAAGGAAGAATGTGACTATTGCATCATCCAAGATCAACATTCGAAATTTCATCACTTACTGTTGACACCTTTTCAAACGATTAAATCAATTCACATAAGCGATATAATATGAAACTCCTTAGTAAACGTTCCAAAATTAACTTTCAAGCGTTAAAAAATTAAACTTTGATGAAAGTCATACTTCATATATACTAGAACTTCCATAATATAACTTATCTCGTTTCTTTTTTAATCGCAATCAAATTTTTCCGCCAGCACCACCTTTTTTACAAACTTTTATCTTCATGTTTGTATGTTAGTTAGTAAGAATGTTTAGGTTAAATCTTGCAAATCAATTTTTAATCACTTAACGACGTCCAATTGAGCTGAAATTTTGCATACACGTGTGAGTAGTTCTGATGAGAATACAATAATATGATACCAAAAAGTGTGTTTTTAGTTTATTAAGTTATAATTTGATCGGATGTTGCATTCTAAGAAATGCCGGAGGATCCGGTATTTTTAAATAAGGGCATCGCAATGAATATAAAACTAATAATAACGTAATTTAAAAATTAAATTAATAGTAGTCACTTGGTATCAAAAAGTACCCAAACTTCGAACTAATTTTATATTTTACATTTTTTATATTTTATTTTATATTTTTCTTTTTTCAGAAAATAATGCCAGCAGAGTTCATAACACAAATGACTCACCACCACCATCTCAAGGTAGTTCCAATGCTCCCTGGTCAGAAGTAGTAAAGAAAAAGAAGGAAAAACCAATTACAACTAAAACCACAACTAAAATAAATCGTCCCGAGCCTTTAAAAGGTTCTAATGAGAACTGTCACATGCTAAAAACTGCACTAAAAGTGGGTTTCCTATTTGTATCTGGCTTTGCACCTGAAGTGAAACCAGAAGAAATAATAAATTTCCTAAAAAGTAAAGATCTACATACAGATTGTGTCTGAAAAAATGAGAACCAAAAAAGATAAATATCGTAGCTCTTTTAATCTCTCTGTGCCTCTTAATAGAAGAGAGGAATATTTAACTCTCGATTTATGGCAAACAGGAGTTATTATAAACCATTTTCTGAATCTGCAAAGTCGCAAAAAGATGACCTTTCAAAGGACGAACGTTCTCCAGGATACCAATACCCGCAGCCTGGTAAATGTACCAAGGTAAACCCCTTCACCATCATGCACTTGAATATCCAGAGTATAAGAAATAAGGGAAATGAACTCGAAGCACTTCTCTTAGACAAATGTCCCAAAATTAACGCGCTTTGTATAAGTGAACATTGGCTGAACTCGACGGAAGTAAATCAATTTAATATCAAAGGTTTTAGTGTTGTATCTCAATTTTGTAGGTCTGAATTTGTTCATGGGGGAACCATGATTCTACTAAAAAATGACTTGCACTTTTTGCCATTACAAAATCTTAATAAACTATCGAGAGAAAAAGATTGCGAGATATCCGCAGTGAAAATCTTACCCCATAATGTTCAATTAATAACTATTTATAGATCACCTCTAGGTGATTTTAAAACATTCTCTTCAATTGTAGAAAGTATTCTTAGCTCTATAAATATCGATTTACCTACAATAATCTGCGGCGACTTCAATGTGAAATTTGGAACAACCGATCCTCATTGTGTTAGTCTCTGTGATTTACTTCTTACGTATGGTTTTAATGCTACCATTGCGTCAAGTACAAGAAAAAATAACTGTATTGACAATATATTTATAAATTTCACTGACAATGATTGGGAAGCTTTTAATATTGATACCCTCCTATCAGATCACCTATAGGACAAATCCTAAAATGTAATGTTCCAAAACAAAATAAAAAGATTGTTAATAAAGTACATCGCCCCATTACTAATGAGGGTAAGTACCTTTTTTATCAACGATTATTAGACTGTGATTTCTCCTTTCTTGATGATCCCTCATAATATAGACGAAGTATTCAAGAAGTTTTTAGATATCATACTAGATTGTTTTTACTCTTGTTTCCCATGCAAAGTAAAAAAAGTCCCCAATGACAATTTTATTCATGTTAACTGTTTCACTCAAGATCTAAAAGACATGAGAAATCATTTGCACCTATTAAATGAATTGTGTCATTTATACCCAGAAAGTCTTGAGCGGCGAAACCAAAGAAATAAATTCAAATTAACATACAGAAATGCTTTAAGAAAAACAAAAATAGATGCCCACGATAATTTTATTCGTCATGCCAACAATCCAGTTAAAACAATGTGAAATATTATAAACTCTAATAAGATAGTATTGCAAAGAAACGAAGTAAATTGTAACATTTCTGCTGAAGACTTTAATAACTATTTTGTAAATATAGCAGAGGAAATCGTAAATACACTTCCAGCAACAGATTATTTGACCTAAATATCGACATTGAAAATACTTTTAATTTTAAAGAAATTACCCTGAATAATGTTAGGGACATAATTAACTCACTGAAAAATAGTAACTCAGTGGACGTTTTCGGTCTAAATGTCTCTCTGATCAAGTTCGTAAAAAATGTCCTGATTTCGTCAATTTGAAAACTAATTAATCTGTGTTTCAAGACTGGAACATTTCCCAACAGTGGCGGCTGGTGAAATTTCACTATTTTTTTTCTCGTCTGTGGCGCATGGGACCCATACGAAACTTGGGAAATAACATCTAGAGAAGCACTTCTCTAATGACCCCTAAAAAATTTTGAAAAAGCAGTTTGCGAAAAAAATTTTGAAAATTCGCTAGCCTCCCCTGGGTCTAGGGACCCCTGTTTACTTTTATTTTTTTTTGTCATATGCATTTGACTTTTCATAAAAATGCATCGACAGATTTTGGAGTTTGTGAAAATATTTTCATTACTAACTGAGATACAACGAATTGAAATATTGTAATTTGTTAAATTGTAAATTACAAAATTTCAGTTCATTGTATTTCAGTTAGTAATGAAAATATTTTCACAAACTCTAAAATCTGTCGATGCATTTTTATGAAAAGTCAAATGCATATGACAAAAAAAAATAAAAGTAAACAGGGGTCCCTAGACCCAGGGGAGGCTAGCAAATTTTCAAAAATTTTTTCGCAAACTGCTTTTTCAAAATTTTTTAGGGGTCATTAGAGAAGTGCTTCTCTAGATGTTATTTCCCAAATTTCGTATGGGTCCCATGCGCCACAGACGAGAAAAAAAATATTGAAATTTCACCAGCCGCCGCTGTTTCCCAACCTACTTAAAATTGCATCAGTAGTTCCTATTTACAAAAATAAAGGTGACATTAATAGCATTGGAAATTATAGGCCCATTTCTATTTTGCCAATCTTTTCTAAAATATTCGAAAAAGTCATGAAAATGCGTATTGACGAGTATTTAATGAGGAACAATATTTTAAATAACAACGAATTTGGTTTTAGGGAACGGCTCTCAACAACAGATGCCATCCTGAAATTTACAGAACACACTATTAATTGTTTTGAACAAGGTCTTCATTCAGCAGCAGCGTTCTGCGACCTCAGTAAATCCTTTGATTGTGTTAACCACAACATTTTAGTTGATAAACTAGCTGTATACAACTTCAGTGCTGCTAGTCGCCATCTTGTGCAGTCTTATCTCTCTAATCGTGTTCAGTCAGTACGCTTAGGCTCAGTTAACTCTAAAGAACTTCATGTAAGTGTTGGTGTGCCCGGTTCTATCCTGGGCCCATTGTTATTTTCATTGTACATTAATGACTTGTCTTCAACACTTACTGTTGTAAACTGTCTATTATATGCAGATGACACTACACTTATACTGAAAGACAGTGACCCAAACTCTCTGAATGCCAAAAGTATATCGGCACAGTCAAGGGCAGAAAACTGGTTCGCAATAAATAGACTGCGCTTAAACCCAGATAAAACGATAGTCATGACTTCTTCCCTTCATGATCTAAGTGGTATAGATAGTAACCCAGCTTCTGTAAAGTTTCTAGGAGTATTCCTAGATCCAAAACAGCAATGGAATAAACGTATTGTATTGTATTGTATTGTATTGTATTGTATTGTATTGTATAGCGGCTTGGAATTTTTTTTATTTTTGCGGATTCCTAAACTTTAGAGTATCAACTTCAAATATTCAAAAGGAATAGATGTGCTTTTATCCACACCCAAAGTCGAAAAATCAGTAATTAACGAAGTACTGAGAATAAATTAATGAAACTTATATTATTGTAATATGTTGCACCCCTTAAAATTTAAGGTTATGTTACTAAAAAGTAGGCAGACTTCAACAGATCGAATGTCTGAATGAATGTAGTGTATTTGCACCTACTCGAAAAAGAACCTACCAGAAGATTCCAAAGTGACATCTGGAATTCTCTAGAGAATGGTGGCGTCATCACAGAACAATCGAGATCTGTCATTTTTAGGTATAAAAGACCAACCGCATTCTCGGCGAGTAGTTCGGAGAGTTCAGAAAGTTCAGAAAGTATAGAAAGTGAGGTTAAGACTTCAAAGATAAACAAAGTGATAAACATTGTGATTTTAGTCAGTAAAGTGTATTTCAATTAATAATAGTATTGTGAAGTATCCAGTAAATATTTAATAAAGTGTGTTAGTGGACATCTCTTGTTATAATTTTTAGAACCCACGGAATTTGCGAGGGTGGTTTCCTAAGGGTGGAAACACGTTACAATTGGTGTCAGAAGCGGAATTTTATGACAAGAGGAGCTCTGAAGTTGTACTGGAGTGTTCGAGAAGGATTCTCGAGGGTTAGTGCTAACACAGGACTAATTTACTGGACATTGTTCGAGGGTTGTTTTCGAACAGGAAAATAGTGTTTAAGTGCATTTTTGAGACATTGTAGAACATTTTATTAGGACATTAGTGTGATAATTAAATCCTTTGAACTGAGAAGTGATAGAGACACTGAAAAAGACTCATTTAGTGCGTGAAAATTTCTAGAACTTTTCTATTTGGACATTAGTGGAGATTATTAAATTCTCTGAACTGGATAGTGACAAAAGACTCTGGATAAGACTTTTTCGTGCTATTTCGAGATTTGTCTAGAAAGTTCCATTACCGATATTGACGTGACAGTTAAATTTATTTTATTTTAATTTCATCGTATGCCCGTAACAACAAGAAGTATGGCATCCGATAAACAAATACAGGACTTATTCGAACAATTCCAAAAAATGATGGCGCAGCAACGGCAGGAAGACAAAGAAGAACAGGAGAAAAAACGTCAAGAGGAGAAAGAAGAACAAGAAAAGCGACGTCAAGTAGATAAAGAAGAGCAAGAAAGACAACGTCAAGAGGAAAAAGACGCACTCAGAAAAATAATGGAAGACTTGGAAGAAAGACGCCAGGAGGAATTAAGGAAAATCCTGAGCGATCAAATAAAAATACAACAGGACGCAATCATTTCTGTCAAAAGTGAAGTCAAAGAAGAGATAAGCAAGGTAGAAGAAAAAGTAGATAAGGTCGAAGATAAAGTAGGTGAAGTCAAGACCGAAGTCGGTCAAGTAAAAGGAAAAGTAAATCAGTTTGAAGAAAAGATGAGTGAGTTCGAAGAAGAAGTCAAGGGAGAAATAGACCGGCTTAAACGACAGTTGAGAGATAGAGGAAGCCAGCAGGTGGTATCATCAGGTCAGCGACTAAAACCTCCTTCTTTTGACGGCCAAAGTTCCTGGACGACGTACAAGAGGCAGTTTGAGGCAGCAGCATGTGCGAACAACTGGGATAACGAGGAAAAGGCCATGGCATTAGTTCTGGCGTTAAGGGGCCAGGCCTCAGAGTTGCTTCATACTATCCCAGTGGATAAACAAAGGGACTTCAAAGTCTTGGAAGCTGCATTGGACTTGACATATGGCGACCAACATCTCGCCCAAGTATACCAAGCCCAGCTAAAATCACGAACACAAAAGGCTGGAGAGAGTTTACAGGAATTCGAAGCTGCGATAGAGAGACTGGCACACCTGGCGTATCCGAGTGCACCTAGAGAATTTCAGGAACAATTAGCCGTAGGGGCCTTTTTAGATGGCATAAGGGACGAAGAGGTCAGGCGAGTTCTGAGGCTGACAAGACACCAAAGTAGTAGCGAAGCTTTGGTGCGTGCACTTGAAGTAGAAGCCGCCTACAGAGATACTCCAAGGTCGAGAGTGCGAGCTGTGACTCTCGAAGAATTGCAACCAGAAATGAACCAGAACCCCTTGCTGACTGAGATGCAGAAAATATTCACCAAATTATGCGATAAATTGGATGGCCTCGGAAACCAAGAAAAACAACAAAATAAAGGAAAGACGAGCGGAGGTATTAAATGTTACAACTGCGGCAAGGTAGGACACATGAAACGAGACTGTCGACAGCAGAACTCGGAGAGTCGAGTAAATGCTGTTAATCTTGAAGAGAAGCAGGAAAGCAGTACCAATGGGGTTGTTCTGGCTAGGGAATGCAGTGACCCCAGAGAAATAAAGATTTCCCAGCTTCGAGGAATTTCGAATAGTCTATTGTTACAAGGCCATGTGAATGGGAGAAAATGTTTGTTTACCATCGACACAGGTACTACGTCATCAATAGTACGGCCAGGATTTATATCGGGCACAAAGATTATCAAGAGGCAAAATGAGGTGATCGTCCGGACAGCTACGGGGGACAGGGCTACGGTTCATGGAGAAGTAGACCTGGGTTTGCAGATTGGACAGTTAAGGTTCGACCACAGGGTCATCGTGGCTGACATTAGGGATGACTTCATTTTGGGACTGGACATTATGGAACAGTATGGATTTATTGTTGACGTAGGAAAGCGAATGTTAAGGATTGGGAACGAACAATTTATTCTGTCAAAAGTGAACGACCAATGCGAGAAAACCAGGCTGTTGACAACGCAGGCAGTCAAAACTCCTGCATTATCCAGAAAACCAGACAAGGAAGATTGCAAGCGCTACCCTCAGGTGGGAAAATTGCCGAACATGGTTGAAGTGAACACTGTCAAGGTCGATCTTCCAGATAGTTGGTCAAAGAAAACTCTGAGGCAAGAGCAATTGCGTGATGTAGAAATCGGACCCATGTTGCGAGCAAAAGAAGAGGGAACGCGTCCAGCATGGAAGGATGTTTCCGACACAGAAGTGGGGCTGAAGGCTTTATGGTCACAATGGGATTCACTTACAGTCGTAGACGGGCTTTTAAGGAGAGCATGGGAAAGCCCAGATGGGAAGCAGGTTGCCATGCGTCTAGTGATTCCCAGGTGTCGTGTACCAGAAGTACTCCAGGAAGCACATAATGAAACATCCAGCAGACACTTCGGCATAAACAAGACATTGAGTAGAGCACGGAAACAGTTCTATTGGCTTAATAGTCGCCAGGATGTGGAGACCTGGTGTCGCACGTGTAAGAATTGTGCTGCCCGTGGGGAACCATTTTCCATGAGCAATTACAGAAATGGAAGTCGAAAACAGCCAAAGAATGATCGAGAGCAGATGAACAGAACTAGTAACCGCTTGAAGGCCCGTTATGATCAGAATGCCAGTACAGGGGGATTCAAGGTGGGGGATCTGGTTTGGCTGTACAACCCACAGCGGAAGGAATGCAGACCCCCGAAATTTCAACCTCCTTGGGATGGACCGTACACTGTTATTACCCGAATTAATGATGTCGTCTATCGTATTCAACGAAACAAAAAGTCCAAGATGAAGATCGTACACTTGGATAGACTGGCGAAGTATGTGAAAGAGGCTGAATTGCCTGACCGGGACGTTCAGGCTTAAGGAGGGGGCAGTGTAATATGTTGCACCCCTTAAAATTTAAGGTTATGTTACTAAAAAGTAGGCAGACTTCAACAGATCGAATGTCTGAATGAATGTAGTGTATTTGCACCTACTCGAAAAAGAACCTACCAGAAGATTCCAAAGTGACATCTGGAATTCTCTAGAGAATGGTGGCGTCATCACAGAACAATCGAGATCTGTCATTTTTAGGTATAAAAGACCAACCGCATTCTCGGCGAGTAGTTCGGAGAGTTCAGAAAGTTCAGAAAGTATAGAAAGTGAGGTTAAGACTTCAAAGATAAACAAAGTGATAAACATTGTGATTTTAGTCAGTAAAGTGTATTTCAATTAATAATAGTATTGTGAAGTATCCAGTAAATATTTAATAAAGTGTGTTAGTGGACATCTCTTGTTATAATTTTTAGAACCCACGGAATTTGCGAGGGTGGTTTCCTAAGGGTGGAAACACGTTACATTATTTATGTTTTGGAGTCGCTGATCACGAATGTGAAGTCAGAAAAAAATTTATGTTGCACCCTCAGTATGTACGATATAAAATGAACGGATTCATTATTTTTTGTTTATTTTGAGAAATTATGACTTTCTTAGCAGATTGTTACAGTTTGAGACATAAAACTCAAACTCTAATAAGAATAATAATTGCTCTTTCCCCTAAGAGGGTGAAAACCACCTATGAGTTAAAAAAAAGTAATAAAGAAGTACTGGGAATGTATTAATGAAACTAATATTACTTATGATTTTGGGGTTGCTGATTACGAATTTGAATCGGGTTTTTGTGTTTGTTTAGCAAATTAATAAAACAATAATTCATATTTAAGTTTTATTAACTCTAAAGAGATTTAACCTTTTAATATTCACCCTGTCAAAAAAATCTCATCAATCCGTATTGAAAATTATCAAAAATTAATAAGTATCTATGAGAACCTATATGGTCAATAAGTTTCTATAAGAGTTAGGTAAAGTTGCTGTTGAAATTGTTATCAGTTTATATCCGCATTGACCAGCAAAATGAGTCAAGCCATATCCATTTGTTAATCCAAACATTTACTTATACCATATCAATGAGAATTTATGAGCACAGTATCTAATGTAATTCGTGTGGCTTTCCGTGATTAAAAGACAAGTATTTCTTTAAGAAACGAGCTGCATTAGGTTAGAACAGTTTGGATTTGCAATTGAAGATTACAAATTATAATGTTTGAATAGGGATTTATGAGATCAGTTTCTATGAGTATTAATGTTTTTTTTCAGTAATATATTAAATGTGTTTTCATTTGTTTGAATGGGTAAAAAGAAAGGTCAGTTTTCAATTGCAATTACAAATACAAGTTTAATCGCTTCGAATGGGATTATATGCGATCAATTTCTAAAAGTATTTATGCTGTTTTCCGAATATAGTTATGATGAGGTTTAATCAGTAACAAATTGTTAACTACTTGTTATGATATGGTCGGAAAATCCATGTACACATTTTGTATTCCTACAAGAGGATTGATGAGAGCAGTTTCTACGAGTATCTATTTGTTGTTCCTATAGTAAATTATATAAGTCTTTATCAGTACAGATTCGGATTTAATTTAAATATGAAAATTATATCAGAATAAAGCAACCAAATATTTTAAACAGTATCTATTTGTAAATCCAAACATTTACTTATACTATCTCAATGAGAATTTATGAGAACAGTATCTAATGTAAAACGTGCGGCTTTCCGTGGTTAAATGGCAAGAGTTTCTATAAGAAACAAGCTGCATTAGGTTAGAACAGTTTTGATTTGCAATTGAAGATTCAAAATTATAATGTTTGAATAGGGATTTATGAGATCAGTTTCTATGAGTATTAATGTTTTTTTTTTTCAGTAATATATTAAATGTGTTTTCATTTGTTTGAATGGGTAAAAAGAAAGGTCAGTTTTCAACTGCAATTACAAATACAAGTTTAATCACTTCGAATAGGGTTATATGCGATCAATTTCTAAAAGTATTTATGCTGTTTTCCGGATATAATTGTGAAGAGGTTTAATCAGTGACAAATTGTTCACTACATGTTATGATATGGTCGGAAATTCCAAGTACACATTTGGTATTCCTTCAAGAGGATTGATGAGAGCAGTTTCTACGAGTATCTATTTGTTGTTCCTCTAGTAAATTATATAAGTCTTTATCAGTAAAGATTCGGATCTAATTTAAATATGAAAATTTATATCAGAATAAAGCAACCAAATATTTTAAACAGTATCTATTTGTAAATCCAGACATTTACTTATACTATCTCAATGAGAATTTATGAGAACAGTATCTAATGTAAAACGTGCGGCTTTTCGTGGTTAAATGGCAAGTGTTTCTATAAGAAACGAGCTGCATTAGATTAGAACAGTTTTGATTTGCAATTGAAGATTACAAATTATAATGTTTAAATAGGGATTTATGAGACCAGTTTCTATGAGTATTAATGTTTTTTTTTCAGTAATATATTAAATGTGTTTTCATTTGTTTGAATGGGTAAAAAGGAAGTTTTGAACCGCAATTACAAATATAAGAATGGGGTTATATGCGATCAATTTCTAACAGTATTTATGCTGTTTTCCGAATATAATTGTGACGAGGTTTGATCCGTAACAAATTGTTCACTACATGTTACGATATGGTCGGAAATTCCAGGTACATATTTAGTATTCCTTCAAGAGAATTAATGAGAGCAGTTTCTACGAGTATTTATTGGTTGTTCCTACAATAAATTATATAAGTGTTTATCAGTATGCATTCGGATCTAATTTAAATACAAAAATCATATCAGAATGAAACCCCAAATATTTTAAACAGTGTCCACCTGTAAATCCAAGATAATATTATAATGAGAATCTATCACAACAGTATCTAATGTAACGTGTGCGGTTTCCCGTGGCTAAATTTTAAAATTATTTGCAATAAATAAGCTTTAACGGATTCGAACAGTTTTGCATTTCCAGATGAATAGTTTTAATTGTTAGGGATCTATGAGGTCAGTGTAATGTTTTTTTTTTTCAATAAAATGTGTTTTTATTGGAAAATAAACATTACACAAAGACACTGATCTCATAGATCCCCATTTAACAATTAAAACTATTCATCTGGAATTGCAAATTAAAACTGTTCAAATCCGTTAAAGCTATTTATTAAATATACTTTTAAAATTTAGCCACGGAAAGCCGCACGCGTTACATTAGATACTGTTCTGATTGGTTCTCATTAAAATATATCTTTAAATGTTTGGATTTACAAATGGATACTGTTTAAAATATTTGGTTGTGTCATTCTGATATAATTTTTGTATTTAAAGTAGATCCGAATGCATACTGATAAAGACAAATTTTCTATTGGAACAACAAATACATACTCATAGAAACTGCTATCATCAATCCTTTCGAAGGAATACTAAATATGTACCTGGAATTTCCGACCATATCGTAACATGTGGTGAACAATTTGTTACTGATCAAACCTCATCACAATTATATTCGGAAAACAGCATAAATACTGTTAGAAACTGATCGCATATAACCCCATTCGAAGTGACTAAACTTGTATTTGTAATTGCAGTTGGAAACTGACCTTTCTTCTTTACCCATTCAAACAAATGAAAACACATTTAATATACTTATTACTGAAAAAAAAACATTAATACTCATAGAAACTGATCTCATAAATCCCTATTCAAACATTATAATTTGTAATCTTCAATTGCAAATCAAAACTGTTCTAACCTAATGCAGCTCGTTTCTTATAGAAACTCTTGCCATTTAACCACGGAAAGCCGCACGTTTTACATTAGATACTGTTCTCATAAATTCTCATTGAGATAGTATAAGTAAATGTCTGGATTTACATATAGATACTATTTAAAATATTTAGTTGCTTTATTCTGATATAATTTTCATATTTAAATTAGATCCGAATGCATACTGATTAAAACTTATATAATTTACTATTGGCACAACAAATACATACTCGTAGAAACTGCTATCATCAATCCTTTCGAAGTAATACTAAATATGTACCTGGAATTTCCACACGTAACATGTAGTGAACAATTTGTTACTGATCAAACCTCATCACAATTATATTCGGAAAACAGCATAAATACTGTTAGAAATTGATCGCATATAATCCCATTCGAAGTGGTTAAACTTGTATTTGTAATTGCAGTTGAAAACTGACCTTTCTTTTTACCCATTCAAACAAATGAAAACCCATTTAATATATTACTGAAAAAAAAACATTAATACTCATAGAAACTGATCTCATAAATCCCTATTCAAACATTATAATTTGTAATCTTCAATTGCAAATCAAAACTGTTCTAACCAAATGCAGCTCGTTTCATATAGAAACTCTTGCCATTTAACCACGGAAACCCGCACGTTTTACATTAGATACTGTCCTCATAAATTCTCATTGAAATAGTATAAGTAAATGTCTGGATTTACAAATAGATACTGTTTAAAATATTTGGTTGCTTTATTCTGATATAATTTTCATATTTAAATTAGATTCGAATGCATACTGATAAAGACTTATATAATTTACTATTGGTACAACAAATACATACTCGTAGAAGCTGCATCAATCCTTTCGAAGTAATACTAAATATGTACCTGGAATATCCGACCATATCGTAACATGTAGTGAACAATTTGTTACTGATCAAACCTCATCACAATTATATTCGGAAAACAGTATAAATACTGTTAGAAATTGATCGCATATAACCCCATTCGAAGTGATTAAATTTGTATTTGTAATTTCAGTTGAAAACTGACCTTTCTTTTTACCCATTCAAACATATGAAAACACATTTAATATATTACTGAAAAAAAAAAACATTAATACTCATAGAAATTGATCTCATAAATCCCTATTCAAACATTATAATTTGTAATCTTCAATTGCAAATCAAAACTGTTCTAACCTAATGCAGCTCGTTTCTTATAGAAACACTTGCCATTTAACCACGGAAAGCCGTACGTTTTACATTAGATACTGTTCTCATAAATTCTCATTGAGATAGTATAAGTAAATGTAAAGACTTATATAATTTACTAGAGGAACAACAAATAGATACTCGTAGAAACTGCTCTCATCAATCCTTTTGAAGGAATACTAAATGTGTACTTGGAATTTCCGACCATATCATAACAAGTAGTGAACAATTTGTTACTGATTAAACCTCATCACAATTATATTCGGAAAACAGCATAAATACTTTTAGAAATTAATCGCATATAACCCCATTCAAAGTGATTAAACTTGTATTTGTAATTGCAGTTGAAAACTGACCTTTCTTTTTACCCATTCAAACAAATGAAAACACATTTAATATATTACTGAAAAAAAACATTAATACTCATAGAAACTGATCTCATAAATCCCTATTCAAACATTATAATTAGTAATCTTCAATTGCAAGTCAACCTAATGCAGCTCGTTTCTTATAGAAACACTTGCCATTTAACCACGCAAAGCCGCACGTTTTACCTTAGATACTGTTCTCATAAATTCTCATTGATGTGGTAAAAGTAAATGTTTGCTGCTCCATTCTGGTAGAAACTGATAGAAATTTCAGCAGCAACTTTACTCCAGGCTCCAGTAGAGGGAGCTGTATACGTGTAGCTAATTCATATCTAATCTAATGTGACCTAAGGAACTGAAGTGTGTTTGTTAAATTAAAAACAAAGCAGTCTCTTTCACTGCTAACTCATTTATTGCTTCTAGGCTAGAACAAGAACACCCGAGGAAATAAGGACTTTGCAGAATTTTGTGTTTACCACAATATTAGTATTTCTATTTGAAATATGCAATTTAAACTGTACATTTGTCAGCATGCATATCCAAATTAATACTAATAAAAAAGCAAAATGGAAGTTTACAATAAAAATACATCTGTAAAATATACAATTGAAACTGTACGTTTGTTGACATGTATATCCACATTAATACTAATAAAAAACAATGTTGAAATTTACAATAAAAACATGTTGATAAATGGTGTGTTACATACGATAGATACTGGAGAAAGGACGGACTGGAACTCTTATGATATTACTTATAGAAAAGTTTAGAATCTCTTTAAAGTTGTATCTGTAATTCCATATGTTTACAGATATAAGGGCAAGGGTGCATTTGCAGACACTAAACTGTAGATTTGTTGATGTATATTTCATATAAGTACTCATGAAAGGGCAACATGATAATTCCAAATAGCTCATTCGGAATTACTGTTTCATAACCGATTTAAAACTTAATAAAACAGATAAAATCCTGTCTGTATAATACTAATATAACTTATAGGAACGATAAAACCGCATCACTTTTTTTTTATAAGTTTCTATGTGGAATTTTTGGCAGGGCATTCATTCATCTTGATCAACGTTTGAGCCATTTCCATCTTTATACACATTTACACAAGTACATACATGCATGCGATGCCCAATGACTTAAAAAACGTGTGAGAATATCAGAAAGGTATAAAAATTATGACTATTCCATTATAATTGAAAATATTGCGAGATTTTATCGCCAAACGAGCAATATCGCAATTTGCTAAAAGAAGGCGTGTTTCTTATTTTGATCATATCTCCTTTGCAATTAACGCTGAAAATCATCCTAAAAAAGCATTTTAAAGGTCTCTTAATCCTTTTTAAGGACGTACCTGACGTCAAAACAGTACAGAGGTTGTCAGCTTTTCTATATTCATCTTAAATGCGTCAATTAAAAAAAAAACGTTAAGAGTTAACTTCAAACCCTTCTATCTCCTAAGCTATTATCTTTATCCAAAAAATAAAAAAGCAACGTTTTCCTTGGTTTGTTGCCGTAACATTCAGATAAGATGCTTCCCTGCCAAGTTATTTAACCTTAAAGCCAGGAATACTAATTTTTTCAAAAATTCTCGAAATACATTAAGTGTGAAATCTTTTAGTATACATAATAGTCAGAACTAACAAAAAACACAATTTGGATATTTTTTTTTCAATCTGGAATTTATTGGAACTAAAAAACGGGCACTTCGTTTTGTAAAAAAATTTTGACTTTATTTTCCTTGTATCGTTTCTGATTTTGCAGATATCAAAATTTTAAACCACTGTAATAGCTTTAATTTGGTTCAAGGTATATGTTAAAAGGTTTTTTAAACCAGAATTGTGACTGAAGAGCGTGACTGTTTCATGGCTACGTTCAAATGCACTTTACATTAACATCTCGGCAACGATAAGCCTGAACAAATTTTTATTTCATGGATTATTTTAAGCTAACTTTTTTGTTATGACAAACTTTTTCGAAAATGTGATCCTCTTTGAGTAATTTGCTTAAAATCTTTTAAAAATCAGTGTTTTTTTGCTTAAAAATCAACATTTTTCTACCACCGGCAACTCGGTACGTATTAAAGCAAAAATAACGTTATAACGGGTTTTTTGGGGTAGAATTCGATGATCTACACTTCCAATAGTCACTTTTTTTCGAACCCCCCGAGTTGGGGTGAAACTCACCCCCAACGAAAAAGCACCCTTATTCCTTTTTAATATTTTTAATATTTCAATTTGACCCATTTTGAATGAAACTATCCAAAAATATTTGAATTTAAAGTCCGAAGTGAGATCACCAAGTTACTGTACTATAATTGTAGGAAAACTTAAAAAAACAAGCTTTTATTATTATTTAGATGTATTAGCATGAAAAAACAATATAATTAATTATCTTAAAAGCTTGTCGCGTGAATAGAAGAAAAACTTACCTAGGCACTTTCAATCTCTACCAAACATTTTTTTTTACTCTTAATTTTTTTCACATGCCCCATTAGTCAGGAATAGTGCCCACAATGATGTTTCATGTTTTTTATTTATATTATAAAATGAAGCTTATATAAAATTATAAAATATATATTAGTACCCATCACCATTACAATTTAATATAGAACATCTATTAACGTATTCATTTTTAAGATGATATATTACTTTATGATCCAAAGACATTTTATTCCCAAGCAGGAAACAATTGTTCTGAGGCATATAGAACACATTTGATATACCTATACTCTAAATTTCCTAATTATTTTTGAAACAGTGTCTACTTCGCAAAATTTTAAAATTTCTGTTCTCCAAATTCAAAGGGCCGTGATTTGAACTTTGTTCTCTGTTATTGTGGTGCTACTGCTGCTGATCTGTTGATGAGGACCAGCATGTAGCTATAGCTATGTTTGCGATGGAGCCAGGGATGCACTTGTGGATTCTTTGATGATCTGTGAGTTCTTGACTTTTTCTTCTAGAGAATCGTACATTGGATATTCACAGCACAAAATGAACTTCAGGAATTGAGGAACTTCAACGTAGATCGACGGCGGTATAGGGATCAAAGGCGATGTGGAAGCCTTGTAGTAACGATAATCGGATATGCTAAAAATATAAACGAAATTAACATACAGTTAACGTCAACCTCTTATTAAAATATAACTAGTATACCGCTTGTAATGTAGGAACTGTTATATGGGCAAAAATTCCACAGTGGTTTAGACTTTATTACATATTCGTATTTAGGGCAGGACCGTAGCCAGCGGGGTTGATTAGGGCCTAAGAAAAAAAAATTGGGTGCAAAATATCAACTACATTATCATTAAATGCCCTGGCAGGAAGAAAATCATTCCGGACTAATATTTAGTTCTGGGTACGGTCCTGCTGTAGGGATAACGAAGCAATTTTTCAGGCCAAATTGCTCCGCCAAATGGTATTAATTATGCATGATTCCTTGTTATATTACTTGTAAAAATCTTCAAGCTCTGATACTTCTATTAATTGTTAGAATCTAACATATTATCCATTTGAAAACAGCAAGCTATGATCATAGTCAATAAACTATACGGTTATCTCGATCAGCAGCTTTTGGACGAGAGAGATGCGCGGAGCGGGGAATCGAATCAAAGAGACAGATATATCTGATTTCCGTGCAAAAGACAGACAAAGATGCCGGTAGGGTCTACGCCTACGTCAGCTGCAGACACACATCTTTGTCTCTGTCTTTTGCACGGAAATCAGATGTATCTGCCTCTGTTTGATTCGATTCCCCGCTCCGCGCTCCCCTTTCGTCCAAAAGCTGCTGATCGAGGTAACCGTATAGTTTACTGACCGTGAGCTATGATTTCCGCATTAATTAATTTATCATCTTTAAAATACAATTTTCTATTTTTCAGGTAAAAATCTGTTTTTCGAAAATTTTCACTTTTCCAGAGCGTGTAGCTCGAAAACGGTTGGGAAGACGCCAGAACTTTCAGTATGTTTAGTCCCTAAGCACCCTGAACAACTTTCTAAAGGAATCCCTTAGGTCCCTGCTCACGCACTCTACACCTCCTCTATTGACTGAACCTGAATTGAATCGTTTCCTGGATACGTCCAGTACAGACCGAATTTCCATCTGATTGTTTTACTCAAATATAATGAAAATGTGGTAAGTAAAAGCAATATAAACAAGTTAGAAACTTACTCCCTGTACTTTTCATCGGAAGACTTTTCTAAAAGTGGTATTCCAGATAAGAACAATATTATTACAGTCGTAAATAACGGAGACATTATTGCAACCCATTCTATCCCTTCTAGAACATTCAGCGATACAATAAATATTCCCCACCACAACACTATTTCACCAAAGTAATTTGGATGTCTAGACAACCGCCATAAACCTAAAACAGAAGTTGATTTTGTATTTATAACATAAGTACAACAAAACTGGCCAGTGATGGGGAGCAGTAAGCAATGTATTTCAATAATATATTCCACTCCACTCCACAGTAAATAGATGCATATGTGAAAAATAGGGCATGTGTATATGTGAGAAATATTATAACAAATTCATCAGCAGCAATAATTGATTATATATTTTATTACTTCGATAGGTCACAAAAAAGTTTCGAACGAATTCATCGTGCTACATGTGAATCGTTCAATCTACACTCTATTAAAAATACTATTCCTGTACAAAAGACTAATTTTGGTCTTCTAGTTTTAACAAAGCCAAACTTCAAGACTGTTTCAAATCTTCTCTACTAGAAAATTGAAGCAGTGGTCAAATATGTAGGTCTTCTGTAGTGTAACATCTTTTCCTAATCCAACCACATGTACGTCCATACAACAAATAATCAATTTAAGACAATCACGCAAGGAACTACAATTTACCATGTCAGAAGAGGTAGATATCCATATAACTCTTCGTATTAGGCATACAACAAACAGAGGATATCAAATGTGAGTTATGATATTATCGAATGGCACAGGCATTATGGTTCTTCTTTATCATTGGGCTAGGAATAATTACTAACGTAATATTTTGTCGAACTCCTCTATACATTTTCTCAAATATATAAGAAATAAAAACCAGACTATAGCTAACAGCTATTCTCCGGGCTAATGCCCCGCCAAGCGCTGGATTACGAATTAAAAGCCTGATCGCGTTAAGTGCAATTACTATGTATCGCCACAAGATGCTAAAGTCTCGATTGCAATAAATACCAGACGGAAGACGGAAGACTTACTCCTACCCCATTAGCAGACTGCACATGGTGGCATACAACCAAATTTAAATCAAAGTTGTTGCCACTCGGACTTTTTTTTTAACATATTCTTAGAATATAGAGATATAGAGGATATAGAACCAATTTCCACAATATTTAAAATCATTCATCGCAGAAATTTTTTTTACAAGTATTTTACTTTTTTTGTTTAATGATACAGCCACACAAAAAAAGTGGTCTAGCCTACGGACTAGGCTAGTGTGTTCTTATGTATTTGGACCCGCTGACACCGAATCCGAAGTCAGAATTATCATAGACCCGGAGCCGGTGACACTGAAAGCCCCCTCATAGCGGAATCGAAAAATTTGCATGTGAATTGATAATTACAAATTATACGAACAAAATAAGCTTGGTATGCGTAGATTTAAAATGCCGAAAAAATGTTTAAAAGAATTAATTATTATAAAAATGCAATAATGTTTTCCTCTCATCGCGGATATTGATTACAAACCACTTTATTTGGCCGGACGGGTGTGGCATACCTATTTGAAGGGGGATGAAATTTCTCCGTCATCATATGCAAACTTTTTTTTTTGTTAAGTTCGTTTCGATGTGATCTTTAAAAACTGCCGGAAGTATCCGGCAAACCAGCTTTATTGCATGGTCTCGATTCACATCTATTACAAAAAGTGTATGTTAAACAAATTTGTTTTGGAGTAAAAGTTTTTATAGAATAAAATGTCTTGTTCCTTTTTTAGATTATAGGAACATTATTATGTTAGATGGTTCAAACAATAAAATAAAGTTGATATAATTAACAAAAGGACCCCACACGTTTCTTATGTAAAATAATGTCCGGTGGATTTGGTTCAAATTGAAATATGTTATTTATGGAATCATCCTGAATAAAAGTCTCCGGGAGCAAGGCCAAAAAATTCATAGCTTTTAAGTTATGGAGCTTGGAGCTTAAGTTGTCTATCCGTGGTATATCAAATTCGGAACGAATTATGATGTGGCTGAAGAACAGCTCGAGTTTGACACGAATTTTCAAAATTAGAAATCCAACAAACTAATTAGTCTCCTCCCTAGATATGGACCACAATACGAACCGGAAGAAGGAACCGGAAGTTGCATTATTAAGTCCATTTTTAGGGTGAAAACTTTTTCAGTCTCAGTATAAACCTGCGTATTAAGTACGCATAAAGGCTAAATAAATGGATTTCAGGCCTCCTCGCTAGATACGGACCGCAATAACACAGGGCTGAAATCTGAACCGGAAGTTGCATAATTAAGTCAATTTTTAAGGGTGAAAACTTTTTCAGCGTATATGTAGACCTGCGTAATGATTACGTATTCAGGGTAAATGGACGAATTTCAGGCCACCACGCTAGATATGGACCACAATAACACAACGTAGAAGTGCGAACAAGAAGTTGCATGATTAAGTCCATTTTTAAGGGTAAAAACTTTTTGTTCGTATAATTTGTAACTATCAATTCACATACAAATTTTTCGATTCCGCTATGAGGGGGCTTTCAGTGTCACTGGCTCCGGGTCTATCAGATTGGCTCGTATGTTTATCTCGGTACATACGTCTAAAAGACACTTCCATAGAAGATATCTCACCATTATTTACAATGAGGATGTCTGCCTCCTCTAGTATGATAAATTGTAGTTCTTCGTGCAATTATTTCAAATCGGTTTGCTCTACGGATGTGCATGTGGTTGTGTTAGGAGAAGATGCTGTATTACATAACAGCTGTTTGACCATATATTACGTCAATTTTTAGTAGATGAGACCTTGAAATTTGACTTTGTTGGAACTAGAAGACCAAAATTTGTTTTACATTATATTGTATAGGAGAAACTGTTATATATTTCTAATAGAATATAGATTGATTGATCCACATGTAGCACGACGAATTCATTCGAAATCCTTGGTGGCTTATCGAAATAAGAACCAAAAATGTGCAATAAGTTCTTGCTGATGAATTTGCTATATTATTTCTCACATATGCATAGACAGCCTTGCAGTAATTCCAAAACCTTTCAGAGAAACCTTTCCAGCACATACTCTCAAATTCACAGTGTAACAAAACAAGTTGAAAGATTCAATAAATTTGCTGAAGTAGAATGATCTATATTCATTCACTAATAACTATTTGATAAAATGTGGCTTGAGTTTTTGATATTTTTTTTTCAATTTTTGTTAAAATGTTATTTTAATATCTTTAACGTGTTAAGCACCCCCAAAAAGTATGTAAATGACATCTCACATGCATATGCAGGTCATTTTCAATAAGCATTATTTTTTTAAATTAAATCAAAGATGGCATCGATTTTTAAAACTGGCCACTAGCACAGACCATCACCCAACATTTTTCCAATCTATAGACTACTAACAAGCTCCAAATGGGTGTTTCTCTGGTAAATGAATGACATACAGAAGCATATGTCATGCATATAGGCGTTGGAAACTTAAAAAAATAAATAAAATATGTCAAATTTTACTCACCATCATTACACCACTTTCCTTGATTCACTGGATCTTGTCTAAATGAAAATTTTTGTAAATCGGCGTATGTTTCAGCTAAAAGTCCGACAACAAAGAATGCTGTACCGGTTGAATCTAAAGTAGTCATAGTTTTCGGAGCTTTTGGTATGGCATGTCTTGGAGAATTTATTATTATTACCGGTAGACTGACTACGTAAACCCAAACAGCCTAGAAAAAAAAAATAAGATGAAAGAGGAACACTTGTTTACATCGTAGTAAAACAGTGTCAGATGAAGCATGTATTTTTTGAAATAAAGTTTGAACAAATGCATCAACCAAATAATTTTTTCCAC
This sequence comes from Rutpela maculata, assembly GCA_936432065.2. Classification (NCBI taxonomy): domain Eukaryota; kingdom Metazoa; phylum Arthropoda; class Insecta; order Coleoptera; family Cerambycidae; genus Rutpela; species Rutpela maculata. The sequence goes on from OW386285.2 coordinate 48,865,028, forward strand.
AGATAAGCACCACTTGTGCCACTAATTCATCTGCAAGTCCAATAATGAACGTAACTTTCTTCATTTAAGCTGTGTTGCTGTCAGCTTCTTGCAAAATACTTAGCAATTTTCTGCTTAGTTGAGATCTTGGATTTTTTATATTCCTCACATTTTCTTTTCAAAGACGCAATTAAATGTGTAAATTTGCTGACACTCATTTCTTTTCATAGATATAACACTCTGCAACATCGAATAATACTTCCAGAGAGAACAAGGTATCTGAGTCTTCGACAAATGCTCAAAACCTTGTCATTGGTAGCATTATTTTTTCTGCACACCATTTCACGTACCAGCCATATTATGTCAATTCATATTTTACTCTTGATTTGTCAGATAAAAGAGATGAACCAACTTTTGTAGTGGCTTCTTAAATATCCAATGATTGTAGATCAAGAGCAGATTAATGGGGGGGGGGGGGGGTGTAAGATTCTGTGAATCACCAACTTTCGTTTTAAAATTTCATAATTTTTATTATTTTATATATTTGAATATATATTGTATTTACAGAGGCGCAACTGAGAATTTGTCCTACCCCGCAAAAAAAAAATTTTGGGATGGAAATTTTTTTTTTCGGATTTCTCCCTCCCGCTCATCAAAAAAATTAAATTTTTCGGATTTCTCCCCCCGCTCATCAAAAAAATTTTGTTTCGAATTTCTCCCCCTCGCTCATCAGAAAAATTTGGCGCGAAAAAAATTTTTTTGCTATATTCAGCACGCGACTGTGTTACCCCCCCAAGCTCAAGGTCCAGATCCGCCCTTGTTGTACATAAAGTTTTGTGCGATACATGTGGGATACTAGTATATTATTCAAGAAGCGTGAAGTGATGGCTATTACTCATCCGAGTCTCCGATTATGAGTAATAGCTATTATGCGCGAGTAGAATACTATACTATTTCTACCACTAAACATGGCTTGAAATAATTTTTTCACAAAAACAAATTAGTAAAAAAACCTAGTTTTAAAATTTAGAGAAATCAACATGTGCATGACAGATTGACATATGCATGACAGATTGAACCCAAGCAGCAATTTTAGTAGTTTCTACGTAATAGTTGCCATTAGGGGAACTTTAAAGGTTTCCGCAACTAAGGACTGTTACGTAATGGGAACCATCCTTCTACTAAGTATTCACCAAAATGGGGAATAATAATTACGTAGCAAATTACTATTCCGGTACTTCTACCATTACCGTGTTGAAGACTAGGTTATTACGTAAACGGGACGTAACCAAGTAGTAGAAATGACTAACTTTTGGAACAGCTCAGCTGACCGAAATGAGAGCGCAAACTATATATTTGGCTCTTTGTTATTCGAATAGCAAATTAATGACTTACTGAGTTTAAGCAAATGATATGTCCAAGGTCCAAGTTAAGGTGATTATATACAACATGCATAAGCATATATTATAAATCATGATGTTTTGTTTTTACCCTGGGTGTGGATATTAAAACCACCACTTGTTTTCTGTAAAATGTTATTATGATGCTTCGATAAAAAAGACGCCCCATCGAGAAAATGGTTTTTTCGGAAAAAAAATTTTTTGCAAAAATTATGTGTACAAGCAAAACTGCAAAATTTTTTATGGAAAACGTTTTTTTTTAAATTTTATATATTATAAAGTAATAATCTATTTAGAAAACATATTTGTAAATGACTATAATAAAAAGAAATTTTTTATTGAATTATATTTTTATCCGTGTCAATATGGCCGTCTTCATTCAACAACAGAAAAATGACGATTTTAATTGCAGTAATTTAGAGGTTGAAAAAACCAAAATTATTTCCCTACAAGTTACATTTACTATAAAGTAGCAGATGCCACCAACGTTATAGTTGTTGTTACTTTAAAAGTGGTGACGGCAACTGCAACAATTTCACTGTGTAGTTATATTTACCTAGATGTAGCAAATGGGACCAATGACGCTATAAGATCTTAGTAACTGTTGTTAGCAACTTATTTTCATGTTGGTAGAATTGGCAGAATCGATATAGGTAATTTTTTTTTTTTAATTGGCAACGCGGTAATAACTGTTAAAGTGTCACCGTTGATTGAAGAGTCTATAAGATACGCAACTATACGGCCAAAACCGTTCCTATATGTTCATCTCGCTCATCACGCTTCTCCCACACGTCCCTATCCACATATTGTTCGTTGACTTGTGGTGCCACCGCGCGGTGTTATTTTGCGCGAACCGCGAATAGAAATACTGGACGTTGATATCCAGCGAACGAGGGTACATAACATATTTATTAAGTTATAATTCTCCACGCAGGTTGTAGACCGGCGCAATCAGTGCCGGCGTCAGGGCATTTGGCACCTGTAGCAAACAGTTGCTTGCCGCCCTGATAAAAAACATTTACAAGTTACTACTGTTAGGACAAATTTATTAATAAAAACTTACAAACAAAAATCTCAGATAAATAATTCTTTCACTAGTTTCACTTAAAATTCAAAAACAAGAGAAACCTTTAACTATCAATTATTGTCGCATTTCATCTTTTAAGTCGCCACGTTGTGCGCTGTAACAATCGTATTTTGTTCGAAATTGCAATTGTTCCTTGTCCTCGAGACCCATTTGGGGTTCAAAAAATGTTTTTTTTTAGATTTTTGTTCAATTTTGAATTTCTGAAATTTATAAAAATGTGATAAATTAAAAATATTTTATTTTGCTATTCGGTTCAGCTTCATGGAATAGTATTTATGAGTACGTTTAAGACCTCCCAATTTTTTAAAATAATTAGAAAAAAGAATATGCAAATGTCGAGGATGGTGTTTTTGATCTTTCAGCGAGAACGGTAATAAATACGAAAATGCACCGCACTTTTTTTTGTACAACATGGAATTTTCTACAAACAAGTCCGCGAGGGCATATTCTTCTTATCTACTATAGTTTTCGAGCTACAGGTGCTCACGTGTAAGCATAAAAATGACTGTTTTTTACGCTACTCTGCAAGTGGCATTGGCGACTTAATTAACAAACAAAAAAATTAAGAAAACGGCGATGCTAATAGTCAAATTTAAATTACACAAAACATAATGAGTAACTTCTGTTTAAAACTGTTTTTTATACGATGCATAATATTAATAATGGAGTTAAAAGTATTAAAAAAATGTTGAAATAAAATAAAAAAATAGTTAAATATTCTTTGTGTTATTGAAATGTATGTACAATTGTACAGAAAAAACACTAATTAATAAAAATATGCGGCAAGTTCCAGTTATATAGAAATTAATGAAAATGAAAAATTACACTTTTCGGTCCTAATATTAATTGTTTATATGTGATAAATAAAAACAAAATGATATGTCAATAATAGATACATTTTTTTAAGAAAGAAAATTACTTCCTAAAAGGTGGAAAAGTTCAAATGTACGATTTTTTTAATGTTTTTTGCATTAAAAAACGCATATTTAAGAAAAATGAAGGACGCCATCGTGCAGAGCGATCAGAAATTCATAAATAAAAAAATCGACCACAACTTCTCATTGGACAAATAATATTTAACTGCTTTAACGGGCTGCTTGGAGAACAGCGCGAAACACAGTTACTTTGAGGTTTGCGCGCGGGCGCCTTTGGCATGTGAGCCATAATAGATAAAAATATGCTCTCAGGGACTTTTTTGTACAAAATTCGATGCTTTATAAAAAGTGCATTGTCTACCATTTGTGCGATACTTTATCGCCTCGAAAACTATGCTCTCGAAAAAGTAATACCTACTTGTAATAAAAAAAAAAATGAACCAGTCTTTCCGCAGATATTCAAATTAAGTTAATTACTTCCACATCCAGTAGAAGTATAGTAACGACAAAAAAATTTTAAAAAATTTTTATTGTTCAAATAGATGTCGTGAAACGTCGAGATTTTAAGTTTGAGCGAAAAAAAAAATCTGTCTGTCGGTCTGTAACTTTTTTTTGTGCGCACGTTTACTCTGGAACCGTTTGAGATATTACTTTAACGAGATCTGGAACTAGATTATATTTTGATCTAGTTCTGTCGAAGGGGGTAAATTTAGGTAAATTTGGGGTAAATAGGTCAATCAAGCAGGTAAGAGTCCATAAAATTGGTATTTAGTATATACAAGAGAAGCTAAGGTCTCAAAAAAATGCTTGGCATTAGCCACCCCCATTACCACCCTAACTCCCTTATTAAAGGGTATGAAAAAAAATTGTGATTTAGTGTTTGTACAGGAACCAGAAACCTCAAAATATTTTTTTACTTCATCCACCCCCCACTATCACCCCCCTATCACCACCCCCCACCCCACTACCGATGTGGGGTATCGTTTTATGGGTTTTTGGGGTAGAGGATTTCAAATATTATATTATTAAAGTTCCATAAACAATTATTTTCACATACAAAGTTTTTTCGTTGTGAGTGACTTGGATAGAGAATCTGGATGTGGAAGTAGTGATTCCTTGGGCAGCGGTTTTTTTATTATGTTTACTAATTATTACTCTTTTTCCCAATAAAATCGCTTTTTCGTTTTAATTATTAAAAAAAGCAATTACAGAGAAAAGCCTATAAACAAATAAATAACTTTAAATGAACCCATCACTGCAGTAGCAGTATATTTGGGAGAGGATAAAAATATTTTTGTACAAATTGGTTATTACAGTTCAGCAGAATTAAAGAAGGGAATGGTGTAAACCCGAAAAATATTGCAACATGTAATATTTTTGCGGCAGTAGTAAAGGAAAATGTCATCTAAAACATATTCAAAATTTACTAGGGTGAAAACGGTTAAGAAAGGTGCAAAATGGATAATTTTGTGATATCTTAAAAATAACAGTTTCATCATAAAATGTCAATATGCCTTTTACTTCCACATCCAGTGGAAGTACAACAACGACAAAAAATGGCATTTAGTAAATACAAGAGAAGTCAAGGTCTCAAAAAATTTAACCATGGGGGGGGGGAAATAAAATTGTGAGTTAGTGTGTGTACAAGAACCAAAGGCTTCAAACATTTTTTTTTACTTCATCCACCCCCACCCCCACTACCGATGTGGTATATCGCTTTATGAGTTTTTGGGGTAGGCGATTTCAAATATTATATAATTAAAGTTCTACAAACAATTATTCCCACATAGTAGAGTGCAAATATAGTATCAAAATATTTTTCGTTTTGAGCGACTTGGATAGAACATCAGGATGTGGAAGTAGTGATTCCTTGGGCAGCGGTTTTAACATTTTAAAATGAAAACCGCAGCCCAAGGAATCACTACTTCCACATCCAGATTTCCTATCCAAGCCTCTCAAAACGAAAACACTATATTTGCACTCCACCATGTGGAAATAATTGTTTATGAAATTTTCTAAATGAAAACCAAAAAACGATATGCCACATCGATAGTGGGGGTTGGGATGGTGGTAGGAGGTGATACGCGGGTGGATGAAGTGGAAAATTTTTTGAGGCCTTTGGTTCCTGTACACACTAAATCACAATTTTTTTTTCACCCCCTTTAATAATCGCGTGGGGGGTGATAATGGGGGTAGTTAATGCCAAAAATTTTTCTAAGAATTTAACTTCTTTTATATAATAATAAACTAAATACCAAATTTTATGGACTCTTACTTGCTTAATTTACCTATTTACCCCCATTTATCCCAATTTACCACTCAACCCTTTAACAGAATAAGAACAAAATATAACCTAATTCCAGATCTCGTTAAAATACATATGTGTACCAATTTTCAAGTCAATATCTTAAACGGTTCCAGAGTAATCGTGCACCCAAAACGTCAGAGACCGACGCGATAGAAATTATTTTTTGCTTCAACTTAAAATCTCGACATGTCATAACAGTCTAAGCCTATTTAAATAAATGTTTTCAAAATTACTACACTTATACTGGAAGTGGGAGCAATACGTAGAAAATGGCATGACAAAAATATAAACAATCATAATGTGCCGTAGAGTACACGGTGGAAGTAATCTACTTCAAGCACTTTCTTTGAGGGAACGCATCTATATTGCTCGAGGTAACCCACTGCGCATCCGTTTTACTCGAGGAAGCCCACTGCGTATCCGTATAGGTAACCTACTGCGCATCAACAGTACCTACTCAAGGAAAGCCACTGCGCATCCATTATACTCGAGGAAACCTACTACGCATCCATACCACCCGAGATAACCAACTTCGCATCCAAACTACTCGAGGTAACCCACTGCGCATCCATGATACTCGAGGAAACCCAATGCGCATCCATACTACTTGAGGTAACCTACTGCGCATCTATTTTACACGTGAAAACCCACTGCGCATCCATACTACTCAAGGTAACCCATTGCGCATCCATTTTATTCGAGGAAATCTACTGCGCATCCATATTACTTGGAGTAACGTACTGCGCATCTATAGTACTCGAGGAAAGCCACCGCGCATCCATAGTACTCGAGGAAATCCACTGCGCATCTATACACTACTCGAGATAACCCACTTATTAAAGAATAAAGAAAATAATAGAAACACCGAACAGGTTGCATGGTATTTTAATTGAAAATCGTAGAAGCTAGATACACACGCAAGGACGCGTTGCTATATCCTCATCTATCCTTGAACCATTGGTATCAATTTAGCAACATGTTTATAAACCTTAAAATTCCACATCCACGTTTTCTATCCAAGTCTCTCACAAAGAAGAAAAAAATTTGAAATCGCCTACTCCAAAAACCTATAAAACGATATGTCACATCGGTAGTGAGGGGTGGTGGAAGGGGGTGGTAGAGGGGGCAAATGAAGTAAAAAATATGTTGACGCTTTTCCACCCCCCTTTAATAGTGAGGTGGGGGTGGTAATGGGAGTAATTTTTTGAGCCCTTATCTTTTCTTATATATACTAAATACCAATTTTATGGACTCTTACATGCTTGATTTACTTATTTACCCCCCCTTTATCCCAATTTACCCTTCAACGGAATAAAATGAAAATATAATCTAGTTCCAGTTCTCGTTAAAATACATACGTGTATCAAATTTCAAGTCAATATCTTTTCTCACTCTTCTTCAACGGTGTCACTGTCACTGTGTGCGATGGGAATATGTGGATTATTAAAAATAACAATTATTATACTTTTTAAGTACTTTTTATTATCTGATATTATTTGGAAAGAGCACATATCGAACAATATTTGATGGATGCCCCTGCCGGTGAGCATCTTATGTCAGAGGTAGGTGTTTTTTATGATCTTGCTTTTATATACCTATTTAAATGTTTGGGTTTTTTAGGTTGCATTGATATTGGGAGTTTGCGGTGCCTGCCGTTGCGGTGAACTGACCTTCTTAAGCGTCGAAGATATGAGATAAAGAATAATATCTATATATATCCATACCAGATACCAAGACGAATAAATCAAGAAGTTTCCCAGTTTTAAATGAAGGATTTTCGGTGAACCCACTTGATTCGATCAGGAAATATGTCTTTAAGACCGCAAAATGTGTCTCATAGAAGATTTTTCGTAAATTTTCAAAAGGGAAAGTGCACTGTCCAATGCGTTGGATTAAATAAGCTCTCAAAAATTCCAAGAATTGTAGCTGATTATTTGCAATTGCCTGATGCAGATTTGTATACTGGCCATAGCATGCGCCGTTCCTCATCAACTCTTGGCCAATGCTGGGGGTGACATTACCACCCTTAAACGCCACGGTGTGTGGAAATCATCCACCGTGGCGGAGGGTTATTTGGAAGATTCAGTCTCAACAAGATTGTTATTGCTAAAAAAATTCAGGGAGAGCAGCACAACGAGTCAGGCAATACAGACGTCGTTACTAGTATAGAGAAAAATTGTGTACAGAAGAGCAGTTTTCTTTGTGAAAAATCGAATATGATGACAATAAATGTTAACATAAATATAAATAAGTGTTAGTGCATGGATTCTTTGTTTTGTTAATTTTCCATATAATGGAGACAATAAATAAATTCCTTGGACTTATTTTGTATTAAAATTACTCTTTAGTGACTAAATCACTTTACCTCACTTTAGCTTACTACTTTATCTCACTAGTGACTTATGGGTCACTTTATACCTTCAAAGTCTTATCAATAAAGATCACTTTATATGAAAGTGTTGGATAAATATATTTATTAACGTAAGGGTGTAATAATGGAAAAAATACATAACAGTTTTCATATTTATTTAGTGATCAGTTTACATTTAATTTCATTCAATTCAATTTATTGTACATAAATAATGTCTTATGCCGTTATACCGACATTGTCCGTTCCTCATCGACACAATATTTATTAAATTTGGAGTTTTTAATCGGCAAATTCATTTAATATGCTCAGTGGATCACTAACTGAACTATGGGTCAATCTGTGTGTTAAAGACAAGTTGTAATTTTCGAGCAGTACACAGTATCATTAATCACTACAATTGTTATAGTTTTCGATTACTCTTCTTGTGTTGATGGGAGCACTTTTGCACTTGTTGCCAAAGATGATGGTTTTGCTGTGGCGAAATAATCTATGTTTGCATCATATTCTGAAGAATCACTATTTCTCTACTACTGTTTAACTGTTTCTTCAGTTTTCTATAAAACGTGGATGAGTGCTGATAAACTTTATTTCGCTTTCACTGAGCATTTCAGATGCCGCCATTTTATTAAATGCCAATAATTATATAAATTGTCTTAAAAGTTAATATTACTCTATAGTAGATTTTCAAGGTATATGTAACTTTTAAGTCATTTTCAATTAGTGGGGAGTAGTAAAGATAACTTCAAAGCCCCTTATGTTCGTAGAAATAACCTCATTTTTACTCGATGTCACTAATAAGTTAGACTACTTTCAAGTGGTCCTTTGGTAAAGCTGTGCAGTCGGCATTACTACCAATTTTCAGTTGAGGATGCTTCAAAGTAATGCAGAGTAGTATCCGCGATGTTGCAGATTCTCCAGCAGTTACTTGAAAGTGTTATAACTATACAGTGCCTAAATTCAGTAGAATCTACTTAATTGTCACTGCAAATGCATACCACAAAGTGAATATTACCCTGAAGTCGCAAAATTAGTAACAGTTATGTTATTCCTACTATATTAAAGTTCCGATGCCTCAGATGCCAGTTCCCATCACTTTGAATGCTGCTTGGGAATTGAGTCATGGCATTCGCGAAATTTTTTTACTTTAAATCAGGGACCGAAACCGAAATTAATTTCGGTTATTAGTCCACTCAATTTAGGAAAAAAGCGGAGAAAAACTCTGAACAGCAGTTTCTCTGCATAGGAAGTAAGTATTCAACTTTTAGAACAAGATTTTGGTTATGCGCAGAAAAAAAAGAAACGATTTTTGAGATATATATATATATATATATATATATATATATATATATATATATATATATATATATATATATATATATACATAACGTTTTTTTCTATTTTTTTTTTTATTTAGACGTATACATCTCGAAACGTACGCATTTTTAAGGCTAAACGAATATAGGTAAACGTATTCAGAATACGACGTCCTACAAAAAAGGTTTTCCGATTATCCCATTGGCTTTTCCGGAATAGCGACTTGAAAAATATATGTATGTTTTTTTCGTGTTTTTTTAATTTTGAATGCAAATATCTCAAAAAGTGCGCGATTTTAGGGCTAAATGAACATAAGTAAACTTGTTCAGAATGTGATTTCCTACAAAAAAGCTCCTATACATTTTTCCGATTATCCCGTTGTTTTTTCCGGAAAAGCTTCTTGAAGAATATATATATATACATATTTGCTTTTTCGTATTTTTTTTTTTTTCGTTTTGACGTATTATACCGGGTGTAAACGAATAGTGGGCCACCCCTGTAACTTCCTTGTTTTTAAAGATATCGGGGTGAAATTTGGTATGGTGAAATTAGGTCAGATTTTCAACGTTTTGAGACCTATCCGCCATATTTATCATTTCCGGTTTCACCGGAAATGGCCCCGATAGTCTTTTCTAAATGGACCACCCTGTAAGTTTTTACATTTTTGAAATAAAGATCACATTTTGGATACATTTATAGTATTTTGAACAATTTGTACAGTGTTGCACGAAAAATAATTCGAATTTTAGTTGTCAATCTAGATGGCTGCGAATATGTTAAAATTATTTTTGTTCCAATGTAATTCATATAAAAAATACGAAAACGTCAATATGTCCAATAATACATCATACAGGGTGCTGTAAACTGATTAAAATCACATTTTTCAAAATGACTCATTTGTTTTAAATATTATGATATGGGCCATCCAGATATTCCAAAAGCTATATTTAGTAGGGGTTAGACGGTACCAAAAGTTCCGCAATGTGTCATTGTTACCGGCAGGAATGACAATTTTTTTTAAGAAAAAATTTATATCTAACTTCAATTAAACATTGATCAACCCTGTATATTTGTGTTAATATTTTATGATACGCAACAAGAATGAGCCAGAGGCCCATTCTGTCTCCTGCGGAGGGTAGCAGAAAGTGATAAATATGGCGGATAGGTCTCAAAAAGTTGGAAATCTTACCTAATTTCACCATACAAAATTTCACCCCGATATCTTTAAAAACAAGGAAGTTACAGGGGTGGCCCACTATTCGTTTACACCCGGTATATCTCTCAAATATATAGTACCTCTTTAGAAATTTACCGATGTTCATTTAGCATTAAAAATGCGTACTTTCCGAGATATATACGTCCAAATGAAAAAAAAAAAACACGAAAAAGCAAATATATATATTCTTAAAGAAGCTTTACCGGAAAAACCAATGGGATAATCGAGAAATGTATAGGAGCTTTTTTGTAGAACATCTCATTCTGAACAAGTTTATTTATGTTCATTTAGCCTAAAATCGCGTTCTCTTCGAGATATTTGCATTCAAATTAAAAAAAAAACACGAAAAAACCCATGTATATATTTTTCAAGTCGCTCTTCCAGAAAAGCCAATGGGATGATCGGAAAAATGTATAAGAGCTTTTTTGTAGAAAATCATATCCTGAACACGTTTGCTTATGTTCGTTTAGCCTAGAGATGTAAAAATACCGTATTTTATTTGTTTGTGTATAATACATTTGTATAATACCGTATAGTACGTATAATATCAAGGAAGCATCTGTTTTCGTGTTTTCTCACATTTCAACAGATGCTTCACCATTCTAAAATAGTTTCTTGCAAATGAACATTGACAAAATGTACATCTCTACGTTTGACACTTCCCTTCGTTTGACTTTGGATTCAGCAGGATAAAAAATCTCAAAACATACATATCAAACTTTGAAGGTTTTCCCGTTTTGAAGATAAAGATATTATTCAAATCCTGTAATTGAAGTAAAAAAGACAATAAACAAAATAATACACATCAATTCAAATAAATAATAATAAATATGAGTTGAAATAACATAACCTAACTTTTATTTAATACCAGTGGTATTAAAAAGTTTTATACCGTACCATAAAATACGTTTTGTACCGGGTATTATACAATTATATTATACACTTTTACATTTCTAGTTTAGCCTTAAAAACGCGTACTTTTCGAGATATAAAAATCTAAATGAGAAAAAACACGAAAAAACGTATATATATGTATATATCTCAAATTTACCCCAATTTACTCCAATTTACCCCCCAACTCTCCGATGGAACAAGATGAAAATATAATTTAGTTCCAGATCTCGTTAAAGTATATATGTGTACCAAATTTCAAGTCAATATCATAAATGGTTCCAGAGTAAACGTGCGCACAAAAGAGTTACAGACAGACCGACAGAAAATGCCACATTTAGACGATATATATGTATAATCTTATTCTCAGTCCGGGTATCATTATTTTAATCCAGAGATTGATGGGATTTATGTTAATAATCCTAATATATGAATCGGGATTAATTTATGATCGGAACTAACTAAATTATTAGTAAAATTTTATAAAAAAAATTGGTTGTATCGTGCAATGTTATATTTACCTGGAATGTCCAGAAAATCGCAAATCTGATATTGTTACTTTTCTTATCTTCAAATTGTTTATCTCTACCTATTTTTATTATTCTATACAAAAGATATCCTGATAGCCGCATCCCCCATAAACATACGAATACTGTAACCATTAATTGCCTGCTGTCGTAACTTTTCTAAAACAGAAATCGTATAGTTGTATAATATAATATAACATAATATAATATAATATAATATAATGTAATGTAATGTAATGTAATGTAATGTAATGTAATGCAATGCAATGCAATGCAATGCATTAATTGCCTGCTGTCGTAACTTTTCTAAAACAGAAATCGTATAATTGTATAATATAATATAATATAATATAATGTAATGTAATGTAATGTAATGTAATGTAATGTAATGTAATGTAATGTAATGTAATGTAATGTAATGTAATGTAATGTATTGCAATGCAATGCAATGTAATGCAATGCAATGCAATGCAATCCAATGCAATCCAATGCAATGTAAAAAGGCGTATCTACATATTTTCGTGATTTTGAGTAATAAGTATTTACATATGTTTTAAATAATAGTACGGTAGCCCATTACCAAGATTTTCGAGTTACTTTAGCGAAGATAATTCCAGAGTTTCTCATCAGTTCTGGGGAGCTGAGAAGAAAAGTTCAGGATGACGGAACTTTTTACCAGTCCTAAAGGGTTCAAATCGGGCTTTGAACATTTAAAGAAAAACCGATAATCTCGGTCTCCGCAGCGAGGCAGTTTCTTTTGTCTTCTTGTCGAGGAAAGTAAATATGATGAGGAAAAATTGAGAACTACCCTTTTCACTGATACGCCGAGTTACAAAGACCGAAATAATGACAAATAGCCACCGGTCAAAATTCTGGTCATCGCGGCGAGGCAGTTCTCATTATCGATTAGTTTCGATGTCTCATGACCACAAGAAAGGTCGAACGGAACTCTTTGCTAGTTCAGTTAGGGGTGGTTACATTCGCATGTTGCTTAATTTTAAGGGCTGATCAAGTCATCGCGGCGAGACAGTTCTCCACTAGAGGGGGGCTATTTCAAATATCATTAAGAAGACGAAAAAAATAAGAACTGAAATTTTACCCAGTTCACATTTGAGAAAAATGATTTCCGCCGCTACAAAAAAAAAGAAGCAAATTAAGGCTGCTTGTAAGCACAGGCTCTCAGAGAATTTATTTAAATGGAATTGGAATTGAATTTCAAGGTTCCGTACATACAGTACAGTTTTATACAACCCACTCTATAAAGAGAAAAAAATATTAGCCTCGCTGCTTTGATTATTTTAGCTTCCAATTTCATACAACTTTGATTGATATTATAGGAACTTAGGCCAATGAAAAAGGGCAGTTCTCGATTAATTTATGTCTTGTTCATAATTTTTAACGAGAATTAATCGAGAACTGCCTCACCGCGGTTTAAAAATTACGACATTTTTATCGACAGACGGAAAGTCGTTTGCCAGCCGCTCGTATCGTTTTTCGAACTTTTGATCCAAATTCTGTAATTAGTTTCCTACCTAATGAATTTGTATTGTCCACAGGAATATGTTTTTTTTTTAATAAATATACTAGCATTCCTTCATAATTTGATATACCATTGGACAATGGAAAAAAGCAAAGAGAATGTATTTCATGTGTGCTTTGAGAAAATACCTCGGAAAGTGCTGTTTAAATTTCAAATTTAATTCTATAAAAGCGCATCCTAGCATTTTAATTTGTACGCATAATTTTTTTTAATTACACTTCGAACTCTTTTTTTTGGAGGAAATACCCATTGAAGATTGGAAAAAAAGACATTTAACACAGATTAAACCTTTCAATAGTGTAATGATATTGTTTACTAACAGAGATTCCAATAATAAACAAAAATTTCTAAAAACACCGATGTCTCAAAATCAGCAATACTTTGTATAATCATAAACAAAGGTTCTAAATTACTCCCACTATTACTCCCTGTAAACTTTCTGTCGATATACCGAACACTCTGTATATACTTTTGAGAGCAACACATACATTGTACAAGGATAAATATGATCTGTGACTACCTGGCTCTATAGAGCAAAAATAACAAGTAACATCATCAGTCGATAGAGAGCGTGCAGCGCCTTGGGTCACCCCCCACGATAGACTTTAGATGGCGCTATCTGCGCATGTACATGAGTATACAACGTGATCTACCATGACATGCGGAAAATTTAAAGTAAGTTGTCCCCACCGATAGGAATGACCAAAAAAATGACCTTATTTTTTGACGTAATATCACTTTATCAGACTTGGGAATGACCCTATTGACAGTAAAGCTGGAGAGAATAGAAGTGACTTTTTGGTTTTAATCAAATCACACTACAAAAATAGCGAAATAAATCGAAATAAATCGAAAAGACAATGACCCTAGGCCAGCCGAACTCTGCAATAGCAAGAGATATTTACAATAACACGCCGGTGTTGCCGCACTCGCCGGCTTCAGTTTTTATGCCAATTAAGGAAATGTAAACAACTCCAATACGTTCTTTCACAAGTAAGTTCGTCGACCTATTCCCGACCTACTCAACATCAGTGGTGTATCTTCGCAAATTTACTAATAATTTAATATACTAAATTACCTCAGAACCCTCTAAAATTTTGCAGGGACTTTCCCACATTGAAGACTAGTACACCATTTTATTTTCCGCATATCATGGTAGATCACGCTGTATAGGATTCTCCTGGGTGCCTAGTTGGGTTCCCGTACTGTATACAATATACTACTGGTTACCACATACCTTTCCTCCTTGTCCAAGAAAAAATGTTAATAAAGCTAATATTATAAAATTTATTCCTCCAGCAAAGTCAGTTACTTTATCCATTTGAAACGTTGCAGCTACTAAAAAGAAAATAACTTGCATAGTTACTGTAACTATGGCACTTATTGCAAAATGATCTTGATCTAAAATGTCGACAGCCATATTTTGATTTAGTTTTTCAGATATGCTTATTTGTCCTGAAAAAAAACGTATATTAAAATCATGCAAATATAAATGAAATTAAATGTTATCGGATTTTATTTGTTGATTTTATTTCATTTATGTGGTGTCTTATATGAATATATCCGGGTAAAACGTGCAAAAATAAAATGGGAAGCTCAAAAATAAATTAACATAAAGAACACATATGACAATACAGTTAGTTATATTCAAACCATTTCCTTCAAATTTTTGAAATCGAAAATGTATGTTAATACTCCAGTCACATTAGGGTCCGTCTGCTAAAAAAATCCAAGTCAGCTGAAATTTTTCATACACTTTTATTTTAATCTTAGAAGCAATGTCTCAAGAGTCGTCATCGATATAGAGCTTGCGTCTTCAGTTATTCAAGGTCAAGTCAGTTTTTCTCAAATATCTCGCTTCCTATTGCTTGCATGACTTTTTTGGCTATTACAAAATGAAGACTAGGAAATTCTCTACAAAAAAGGTTATATAGATATTTTATGTATAACCAGTCGTCTTCACGCTATACGTTAGGGAAATAATGAGCAACCAGGCGCGTGCTGGCCCACCGGGATACCAGGAGTTTCCCGGTGGGCCCTCGATGAAGGGCCCGTCCATGAAGGGCTCTCTCCGTTTATTAATCTCTATTTTGTGCCCCCTTTCTTCGCCCCCTGTCCATCAATTTTCATTTTCGAGGTAAAAATTATTTTCTCATTTCTGCTTGGGGCCCTTTCTAAGTTATTTTCCCGAGGCCCAAAATCATCCCAGCACGCGCCTGTGAGGAGCGGTGCATCCGTTTCCATACCACCTTAAAGTAGGTGCAAGGTGCGTTTTTTTTTCATTGTTTCTCCGGTAGGCCTAATCCATGTCTTTTCTTGTTTTAATTACCTTCTATAGCTCATCCTCGTTTTCATCCTCTCCCACCCCCTCCACATGTTCCTCTTAATCCTCTTCTCTCTCTTTGTTAACTTCTTCCTTATCATTTTTTTTTGCATCTGTAATATTAATTCTATATCAGATAATACACTCGACTCACATGTTGATGAGCGACTGCGGCAGTAGGTGGAAGTGACGACAATTTCACAGCGGTGTTAAGTATTGTTGACTTCGCGAATGTCATATATCAATAATAATTATTGTTAATGGATACTTCTGATTTATGAGCTCCATACGTTGTCAGAAGAATGCGTACTCCAAATGGTTTTTATTGGACAATTTTCTTGCTTAAAAAACTTCTGCTGATTGCTGTAAGTCTCGAACATTTTAAGAACTTTTATTTTTTCTTTGTTAAAGAGTGCATATGTTGTGTTGCACCCAGTGATAACATGTAGAAACTAATAGACGATTTTTACAATTAAGAAACTTATCTATGCTAGAAGGAGAGTATATCTTTAATTATATTCTATCCTCTACCTTGTTTGAGGAAGAAAACTTGTTGGTTCGAAGGAGCACTAGGAGAACTAAAAGATTTATATTCTCCAACGATAGTTGTCATATTGTAGCGCCGTTTCTACTATTGAAACGTTGGCGTCGCCCCTACCTTGTTTCACAAGGATGCAATATTCTATCCTCTACCTTGTTTGAGGAAGAAAACTTGTTGGTTCGAAGGAGCACTAGGAGAACTAAAAGATTTATATTCTCCAACGATAGTTGTCATATTGTAGCGCCGTTTCTACTATTGAAACGTTGGCGTCGCCCCTACCTTGTTTCACAAGGATGCAAAACTTAATAATGTGTTATTTACTGAATGGTTAGTTGTACCTTAAAGACCTTACACATAATAACCTCTTTTGTAGACAGTTTCCCATTCTTCATTTTTTGTAATAACCGAAAATTCACGCGACCAATAGGAAGCGAGATATTTGAGAAAAACTGATTTCTGTGGCTTTGAATAACTAAAGACGAAAGTGCGATATCGATGAGGACTTTTGAGAAGTTGCTTCTAAGATTAAAATAAAGGTGTATGTAAAATTTCAGCTCACTTGGATTCTTTTGGCAGATGCTGCTTTATCTCGCCTAATGTGACTGGAGTATAAGGGAAGAAAATTATTTCAATTTAATTTTATTAAACTACAGCAAAGACGACTTTGAAAAAACATACATACAGATCGAACTGAAAACCTCATTTTATTGAATATTTTTAAGGCGTTTAAATAATGGATAAGAGCTGGTACGATTCGCTATTTTATGCATTAGTTACTTGTCATTGCAAATCAAGTGATCTATTTTTCGTAGCAAAATTTCCAGTTTATTTGAACTTTATCCTTATCCCGAAACTGCTCCAAAGGACCCCGCACAAAATGGTCTCATATGACCTCACTGAAAATGTCTGTATTTTTTTTAAATGTTGCAGCTTATGATCTCCTGATTAATAATCTCAATGGGGGGTAAGTCTAAAAAATTGACAGATTTTTTAAGATATGAGAAGGCAACTAAAAAGACATCCAAGTAATACCATATGGTATACTGACGGATCAAAAACATCAAGAAGTACTGGAGCAGGAATTACGGAAGACCAACTAGGGACAGACGTCACTCTGAACCTGGGTAGTACCGCAACGGTGTTCCAAGCAGAAGTCACAGCTATAGGAATTTGTGCACAAGAAATGATACGGAAATGATATACTGACAAAGAATCCGTATCATCACTGACAGCTAAGCAGCTCTCAAAGCTCTGGATGTAGTAGAGATACGTTCTAAAACGGCAGAAGGATGCCTTAATTCCCTGGCGGAACTGGCGGAACACAACGGTATACAACTGGAGTGGATACAAAGACACCAGGGCAATAAGCTCAAGCTTCAGTACGGCGGGGTTTCGGCACCGTAATCCATAAGGCAAAAAAAAATATATGGGAGGTCAAAGGTCGATAATGCGATCACTTACGAATCTCCTCCATGAAAGGCGCATGTCGCGTCAAGTGGATCCAAGTATGGCCACGGTAATCTCGGCAGGGTCATATCAAGATCAATATGATTTTTTTAATGGAACCTCTTAAACCAGATGATGTCAATAGAAAAATTGTCCAGTTTTTTTAACAGCATCATACTTAGATCAACTAGATTCCATGTGTGATATTATTGTTAATACATGTAAAACGTGCCATTGTCAGGCAATATATAGAACTTGATCCATTTGCTGTAGAAATGGAGAAAAACCGTCAAATAAAAACGGTATCTTCATTGTACACACTAATAGCAATTAACTTGTTTGTAAGTGTATGTGTTTGTGTGTGATTACATTTGGCAATCTGACAATCGGCGACACGGTTATTCAACGAACACGGGCCTAAATACAAATACACAAATATTTTTGACGGGTCATTGAGTGCATATGCGCCTTCATAGAGGCGATTCGTAATAGCCCATTTTTCAGTCTTGCATCTATTGGGACTGTTGAATGGGACAATGGGAGGTTATAAGCTTCAACATATCAAAAATACACACATTTTCAGTGAAGTACAAAATTCCTAAATTGCCGTATTATCGACCTTTGACCACCCACATCTTAAAATCGGTCCATTTTTGAATCTTGCATCCATTGGGACCTTTGGTCAGGAGGTTATAAGCTGCAGAATACAGGGTAGCATAAAATTATGGGAACAGCAGGGTAAGTTGAAAAATACGAATCCTAGAAAAAACTTTAAATGCAAAAGTTGTAGGAAATTTTCCTGGCTAGCTGACGGTGACCTTAGATTTGATATTGGCCATGACCTTGAAGATCATTTGAAGGTCAAGTCTATTTTTTTTAATGGAACTCCCTACTTTTAACTCCGGAAATGAAACGACCGAAAAATTTTACGTTCGAATACGACCTTCGTTACTTACAAAAGTGACCTCTAAAGGTCATCTGAACAGCAGGAAAACTTGAAAAATACGAATCCTAGAAAAAAAAATTGAATACAAGAGTTGTAGGAAATATCCCGGGCTATCGGACGGTGACCTTGGATTTGACCTTTACAACGACATTCAAGGTCATTTGGAGGTCAAGTCGATTTTACTTCCACGTCCAGTGGAAGTATAGTAACGACGAAAAAATTTTAAAATTTTTTATTGTCCAAATAGGCTTAAAATGTCATGAAACGTCGAGATTTTAAGTTTGGGCGAAAAAAAATTTTCTGTCTGTCTGTCGGTCTGTCTGTCTGTCGGTCTGTCTGTCTGTCTGTCTGTCTGTCTGTCGGTCTGTCTGTCTGTCTGTCTGTCTGTCTGTCTGTCTGTAACTTTTTTTGTGCGCACGTTTACTCTGAAACCGTTTAAGATATTGACTTGAAATTTGGTACACATATGTACTTTAACGAGATCTAGAACTAGATTATATTTTCATCTTGTTCCGTCGAAGGGTTGGGGGGTAAATTGGGGTAAATTTGGGGTAAATGGGTAAATTAAGCAGGTAGGAGTCCATGAAATTGGTATTTAGTATATATAAGAGAAGCTGAGGTCTCAAAAAAATTTTTGGCATTAGCCACCCCCATTACCACCCCCACCTCCTTATTAAAGCTGATGAAAAAAAAATGTGATTTAGTGCATGTACAGGAATCAGAAACCTCAAAATATTTTTTTACTTCATCCACCCCCCACTACCACCCCCCTATCACCACCCCCACCCCACTACCGATGTGGGGTATCGTTTTATGGGTTTTTGGGCTAGAGGATTTCAAATATTATATTAACAATTATATTAACATAAACAATTATTTTCACATACAAAGTTTTTTCGTTGTGAGTGACTCGGATAGAGAATCTGGATGAGGAAGTAGTGATTCCTTAGGCAGCGGTTTTTTAAAATGGAACTTACTTTTTACCCAAGAAATGAGACAAGCAGAAAATTTTACGTTCGGATATGACTTTTGGCACTTACAAAATTGAAGTTCAAGAGTAAAGATGACCTTTAGAGGTCAATTTTGTAAGTGCTGAAAGTCATACCTGAAACAAAATTTTCAACTTGTTTCATTTCCGGGGTTAAAAGTAGAGGGTTCCTTTTAAAAAAAATCGACTTGACCTTCACATGTCCTTGAAGGTCGTGGTCAAGGTCAAATCCAAGGTCACCATGTGATAGCTAGGGAAATTTCCTACAACTTTTGTATTTAAAGTTTTTCCTAGGATTCGTATTTTTCAAGTTATCCTGCTGTTCAGATGACCTTTAGAAGTCAATTTTGCAAGTGCCGAAGATCATATCCGAACGTAGAACTTTCCGCTCGTTTTATTTCCGGGGTTAAAAGTAGGAGGTTCTATTTAAAAAAATCTACTTGACCTTCAAAGTCGTTGAAGGGCCACGTTCAAGGTCAAATCCAAGGTCACCATCAAATAGCCAGGGAAATTTCCCGCAACTTTTGTATTTAAAGTTTTTTTCTAAGATTTGTATTTTTCAAGTTATCCTGCTATTCCCATACTTTTATGCTACTCTGTATAAAAAATACCGACATTTTCAGTGGGATCCAAAATCCTATCATTTTGCGCTCCTTTATATTAAGGAATAGAAACAAACGATAATATTGTCTGCATCCCTCACACAGTGCTTAAGATTTGGGAAAATGGAATGACATGGCCACTTTTCTTTGAGGGTTTATTCTTTGGTGCAGTGTATTTGTCATTATTATAGGAAATAAGTTACTTCAGGTACTTCCACAGCTGCACTGTAAGGACCTCAAGGGAGCTGGAACTATCGTTGACGTTGCCTCCGAATTAGTTTCCACAAACACCAAAACACTATAGTCTAAGATCCGGCATAAGAAATTAACAGAGATGGGTAAACTCCCGGAGTTTTGATTACTCCGAAAGTTTCCAGGAAGC
Source organism: Rutpela maculata (assembly GCA_936432065.2). Classification (NCBI taxonomy): domain Eukaryota; kingdom Metazoa; phylum Arthropoda; class Insecta; order Coleoptera; family Cerambycidae; genus Rutpela; species Rutpela maculata. Next base: position 48,885,764 of record OW386285.2, read on the forward strand.
TTTCCTGGAAACTTTCCATTGGGAATATTCAGAATCTATTTTATGGTGAAATCTGATTCGTAATGACCTAAGCTTCATTTTGATACCAAATAAGTGCATATAAATATATTATTTACATTACTTTTACAGACTTTTACCAAATAACTGATATTATATGACACCCGCTATATGTGCCCTGTGCTATATGAAGAATATGGAGCAACTGGATGGTTACCCAGTAATTTGTTTTGTTTGAATTAGTAAACAATTAAATATAAATAAAATAATTTATAGAATGTGTTAAATATGTGGATTATAAAATTAAAAATTTATGTAAATAATATCATATGTAAGTCGTAACTCCTATTTTGTGCAGAAACGGAAATATAGAAGGCAAGACAGAAATAACATCTAAATCGCATATTATTTAATTAAAATAACACTAAATGTATTAAATTAAATAATATCTTATAATTTGTAAAAAAATAAAAGTATATTTATTTTTAATCATTTTCGTTTTTAATGTAACAGAAAAAAATGCTAGATATTATTCATCGGGAAGCGATAGTGCGAGTATACAAATAAACGTAACTTATCATATGTCTGTCAACACATCCTTGATCATAGCCAATAGCACGAAATTAGAGAAATTCTGTGCCAATGCCAATATTAATAATCCGAGCGGTGACCATATGAAACCCTACGTCATCAAACATCCGATTAATTTTTGATAATTTTGAAAAAATATCAACAAATTAAAACTGGATTTCTGGCGTTTGAGGTTATGTTAGATCATCGTGGCGGCAATTTCAAATTTATGAGTAAATATGTGTAAATAATAACTGTAAATATTCGTGAAAAATTTGGAAACTTTCCAGGAGTTTTGGAAACTTCCCCGGAATTTTGGAAACTTTCGGAATATTCAAATATTTTAAAGGAAACTTTCATTTTTATCAAAACTCCGTTCCGGAAACTTCCGAAATTTTCCTGGAAACTTTCCAATGGAAAGTTTCCTTGACCCATCTCTGGAAATTAATACCCTCATCTGTTATTCAGATAAGAAATTAAAAGATAACATGTAGGCTAAACATGTTGCCTAGCTATATCTTGACCCCATGACATTTAATTTGAAAATTGTCAGGCGAAATAGAAATTTTGTCTTCAAACGTATATAGCAGCGAAACTATTAATCCTACAGGAATTTTTCAAGGAAGCAAATTCACAGTAATTTCATAATCTTTCTAATAGATCCCTACCAGTTTTTTCTTAGAACCAATGTTCGCAAGAGATGAGAAAAAACACGTTTCCTTGGAAAATGTAAATTTCCAGTTGTATCGCTCCTAGCGGCCTTATTACTTCCACGTCCAGTGGAAGTATAGTAACGACAAAAAAATGATTAAAAATTTTTATTGTCCAAATAGGCTTAAAATGTCATGAAACGTCGAGATTTTAAGTTTGAGCGAAAAAAAATTTCTGTCTGTCTGTCTGTAACTTTTTTTGTGCGCACGTTTACTCTGGAACCGTTTAAGCTATTGACTTGAAATTTGGTACACATATGTACTTTAACGAGATCTAGAACTAGATTATATTTTCATCTTGTTACGTCGAAGGGTTGGGGGGTAAATTGGGGTAAATTTGGGGTAAATGGGTAAATCAAGCAGGTAAGAGTCCATGAAATTAGTATTTAGTATATACAAGAGAAGCTGAGGGCTCAAAAAAATTTTTGGCATTAACCACCCCCATTACCACCTCCACCTCCTAATTAAAGGGGATGAAAAAAAAATATGATTTAGTGCATGTGCAGGAACCAGAAACCTCAAAATATTTTTTTACTTGATCCACCCCCCACTACCAATCCTTATCACCACCCCCATCCCACTACCGATGTGGGGTATCGTTTTATGGGTTTTTGGGGTAGAGGATTTCAAATATTATATTATTAAAGTTCCATAAACAATTATTTCCACATACAAAGTTTTTTCGTTGTGAGTGACTTGGATAGAGAATCTGGATGTGGAAGTAGTGATTCCTTGGGCAGCGGTTTTTTTTGTCGTAATGCAAAAAATAAAAGATAGCTCGACTGTTGTAACTGGTTATCTTTTTGAAGTAAAATTCTACACGTCTGTACTCTTTGCGAATTTGCATTAACAAAGGCTTTTTTTAAACATATCTGACGGGATCGGCACAGGTGCAGGTCGATTTAGAATTAAATTCTACGTCTGCTAGGTTATCTATCGCTTTTGTACCATTTATGGTTGATTAGTTATTAACAGGGGAAGGTCGACTATTTCTATTTTTGCGTCGGAAAGAGATGAGCGGAAGACACTCTTCTAACACAAAATCGCGATCGAGAAACGTCAAATGAAAAATACCAAAAATGGTAATTTTGATTCGTTCGTGTCAAGCCGAATCTTAGAATTTCGGCGAGCGATTTACGATGCGGATCAACTGTAAGTCTTCCTCTTTCCGTATCGACATGGTACGGGCGTAGCGGTATCGTATTTTTGAAAATATGAGTATATTTAGATGTCGGGTTTTCGACGAAAATTTCCCTTCGGATTCCGCATCCCTGAAAATGGTTTTTCGCCCGTAACTCGGAATCCGTGAGAGATAGCTCAAAAATAAGAACTCCCAAAGGAAAACTACATAATGTGAGGAACGTTTGGCCGCGTCTCAAATTTTACTGTGACTCTTGGTTTGGGCCCGGCGGGCCTTTTAAGATGGAGGTCTTGCACTTTTTTGCTTAAAAAGTCCATAACTCCTAAACGGTGGCTCCAATGGCGAAACAGAGAATTTGTAGAGAATTTAACAAGTCACAAGTCCTTTTTTTATTTTTTGCCCTACGACAAAAAATAAGGACGCTAGTAGCGATACAACTGGAAATTCAAATTTTCCAAGGAAACGTGTTTTTTTCATCTCTTGCGAATATCTGGATAAACTGGAAGGGATCTATCAGAGAAATTATAAAATGATGATGAATTTGCTTTCTTGAAAAATTCCTATGGGATTAATGGTTTCGCTGCTTATACGTTTAAAGACAAAATTTCGATTTCGCCTAACAAAAAAAAAATTAATTAAGTTTTTTCAAATTAAATGTGATGGGGTCAAGATATGGCTAGGCAACCTAATCGCGATCTATTAGCCTACATGTTATCTTTCATAAAAACTATTTCTTATATGAATAACAGATGAGGGTATTAACTTCTTATGCCGGATCTTGTACTACTAGACACTATACTGGAATACACTCGTGCGAATACTATCAGTTGACGTACGTTGTTGACAACCATATTGGCATCACCTGGAGATGATTAAATTTAATTTTAATTATATATATAGATGATACCAACATGATTGGCGAATTCGAGTGATGATATTCGAGTATAGTGTTCAGTGTTTTGGTTTTGTGGAAATTACTTCAGAGGCATACTGTAAGAGAGATGATCTCGTATCGTTTTGTACGACAGAAAAAGGGCAAAAAACTATCATGTTAACTAACACAAAAAAAACAGTTCATATATTTTGATGGAACAAGTATTATCTGATCAAATCTCGTATGTATTCTAAATTTAAATAACTGATATATATCGCGTTTACCGTTTTCCGCTTTCCATTTCGAATACAATCAGGGCTGCTTACTACGTGAACATAATGAAAGACTACAGTAGAGTAAAACTTTTAGAAGTCACGCAAATATTTAATTAATTAGAGCTTGAATTAATTATAAATGTATGTTTGTAGAATATAGTACAGTAACTAGAAAGGGTCTAGCAGGATAAGATAGGGTCAGTGAACCTAGAGAGATATTTTCAAAATAACTTATGTTCTGACATCAGTGGCGGTCTGGCCAGGTCGGCTAGTCGGCAAATGCCGACTGGGCCCTAGGGTCGCGTCTAACGAGGGGCCATGCTTATCAAAAAAAAAATTTGGTATGGGAAAATTTTTTTTTAGATTTCTTCTCTGCACGTAAAAAAAAAATTTTTCCCCCTGTTCATCAAAAAAATTTTTTTCGGATTTCTCCCCTCCGCTCATCAAGAAAATTATTTTCGGATCTCTCCCCCCCCCGCCCATTAAAAAAATTTTGGCACGACGTTTAGATACATGCGAAGCAAAAATATTCAAATCGCTGACGAACTGAGTTTGAATGTTTATTGTAAAATGCCGACTAAGCCCTAGACACCCAGATCGCTACTGCAGTGAGTAATAAAGTTACCATTGACACAAATTCAGCCTCTGATCTTCCTGCGTTCTTGAGATAATTGACCATATATAGACTAGAGCGGGTATTATTGAAAATTATTTTATTCAAAAATTATTGCAGCTAAACTAATAAAATAAAAACTCTTTGTTAGATAATACATTGATCTATATTATGTATTTTTTGTAGAATTTAACCTCCCCACAATAAAATTGTGGGAGGTTACTACAATTAGTCCAAAATCGAAAATTGAGATAACATCAAATCTTTATGTTTTGAGGTCCCAGGAACCCAAAAAAATTGTTTTTGAAAAATGTCTGTGTGTGTGTATGTGTGTGTGTGTGTGTGTGTGTGTGTATGTGTGTGTGTGTGTGTGTGTGTGTGTTAGCACGATAGCGGCGAAGCTACTAAACGGATTTGGATGAAACTTTGCATGAGGGTTTCTTTAGTGCTCCAGAAGATCTGAAAAGGTTTTGGTTGAGATCGGATTACGTTTAGTGCCGTTTTGGCACAACAAGTTGTTTATTTTATGATTACCTACAATTTGTAATTGAACCATTGAGAAGCAGTAAAAATTCCGATTTCAACGATATATCACACTTGCACTTTTTCGATTTGGTTTCCGTGAAAAAAATTAAAAAACAAAAATTTCACTTGTTTTGTCCTCAAAGCAGTGCAATGTACAGGGTGATATTCTGATAATGACAGAGGTGTTCAGTGATTTCGGCTGATAACTCGGGAACGGCTGAAGATATCGAACTGAAATTTGAAACGTAGGTATAAATATTGTAGACGGACGGATTACGAGTGAATTAATAATACACCTACGTCACAAATAAGAAAAATTCTTAGAAACTGGTGCAGATATCGACTTAACTGGAAACATCCAATTAAAGTTTGAAACGTAGGTGGAAATATTGTAGATGGATGGAATACGAGTTAATTAAAAATACACCTACGTTCTGATGACGTCGTAAAAGCATAAAATTCTTATAACAGGCGAACTGATGATATCAAAAAAATATTTCTACAAGACGAGTCACGAAATTTTTTTTTTTTAATTTCCAAGAAATGTAAAATTTTCGGAGAAATGTCACTTTTCAGAAAAATGTCAGATTTTTAAGAAAATGTCAAATTTTCAGGAAAACGTTAAATTTTCGGAGAAATGTCACTTTTCAGAAAAATGTCAAATTTTCGAAAAAATGTTAAATTTTCAGGGAAATGTCACTTTTCAGAAATATGTCAAATTTTCGAAAAAACGTCAAATTTTCGAAGAAATGTCACCTTTCAGAAAAATGCCAAATGTTTGAAAATTGTCAAATTTTCGGAGTAATGTCACTTCAGAAAAATGTCAAATTTTCGAAAAAATGTCAAATTTTCAGAGAAATGTCACTTTTCAGAAAAATGTCAAAAATTCAGGAAAATGTCAAATTTTCGAAAAAACGTCAAATTTTCGAAGAAATGTCACCTTTCAGAAAAATGTCACCTTTCAGAAAAATGTAAAATTTTCGAAAAAATGTTAAATTTTCAGGGAAATGTCACTTTTCAGAAATATGTCAAATTTTCAGAAAAATGTCAAATTTTCGAAAAAACGTCAAATTTTCGAAGGAATGTCACGTTTCAGAAAAATGCCAAATGTTGGAAAATTGTCAAATTTTCGGAGTAACGTCACTTCAGAAAAATGTCAAATTTTCGAAAAAATGTCAAATTTTCCGTGAAATGTCACTTTTCAGAAAAATGTCAAATTTTCGAAAAAACGTCAAATTTTCGAAGAAATGTCACCTTTCAGAAAAATGCCAAATGTTTGAAAATTGTCAAATTTTCGGAGTAATGTCACTTCAGAAAAATGTCAAATTTTCGAAAAAATGTCAAAATTTTCAGAGAAATGTCACTTTTCAGAAAAATGTCAAAAATTCAGGAAAATGTCAAATTTTCGAAAAAACGTCAAATTTTCAAAAAAACGTAAAATTTTCGAAAAAACGTCAAATTTTCGAAGAAATGTCACCTTTCAGAAAAATGTCAAATTTTCGAAAAAATGTTAAATTTTCAGGGAAATGTCACTTTTTAGAAATATGTCAAATTTTCAGAAAAATGTTACTTTTCAGAAAAATGTCAAATTTTCGAAGAAATGTCACCTTTCAGAAAAATGCCAAATGTATGAAAATTGTCAAATTTTCGGAGTAACGTCACTTCAGAAAAATGTCAAATTTTCGAAAAAATGTCAAATTTTCCGAGAAATGTCACTTTTCAGAAAAATGTCAAAAATTCAGGAAAATGTCAAATTTTCGGGAAAATGTCAAATTTTCGGAAAAATGTCACTTTTCAGAAAAATGTCAAATTTTCGAAAAAACGTCAAATTTTCGAAGAAATGTCACCTTTCAGAAAAATGTCAAATGTTTGAAAATTGTCAAATTTTCGAAAAAATGTCACTTCAGAAAAATGTCAAATTTTCGGAAAAATATCACTTAAGAAAAATATCAAATTTTCAGAAAAATGTCAAATTTTATTAAATGGACTCAAAGGAAAATTCCCAAAAAATACTACGGGTCCATTTGTGGTATAAGTTATCTGCTAGTGTGTTAAAGCGTGCAGACTGTATGCTGAGTATTTTTGACGTGTTAAGTGCATCGAGAGATTACAAGTTTTTTCGACGTTTATAAAGCCCACGGATGGTGTGAGAGGCCATCCTGAACCGCTTACAAGCCCTACAAGTGTAAGCAACCCCACCGGAACGCTTTCGGTGGGTTTTTTCCAATAAAACTTTAATAGTGACAGTGACATTATATTTTAAAAACTATTTCCGCATCTTCCGGCATCCCGCCGAAAATTCTTCCGGCAACATAACCTAAAAATAGTACTACATAACCTAAAAACAATTTAAGACATTGATACCAACCTAAACATTTTTCAAAAACCAAATTCCCCAGAGAAACATTGGAACCAAAAATTTGACAGCTATCACTTCCCCGGCCGATTTAGTGAAAAATTGATCGAGGCCAAAAGATAAAACAAAATATACCAACTCAAACTTAAACGAGCCACCATGAACACTACCCTGGCTACATCTGGCAGGGAAGCTGTCCACCAAGGTTTTTTCCAAAGATGGCCATCCCTGCCATCCATCCCATTACCAACGAACAGGTTTTTTCGTTTAGTTGTTTCCGAGGTTGTTTCCCGTATCAATAATCAAAATTATTAAGTGCTCTTGCCTACGAACGTTTTTATAGAATTGTGATTATTTTTATATTAATTTTAGGTTCATGTGGACACATTATAATTTTAACCTAGTCTTTAAGCCTGCCTACAGAAGACAGGAGCTACTTTTCTATTTTTCTCCAAGCCAAACCGGACCTACCCCGTCCAGCCTCACACTCGCCACGGCGGTGTTCACCGTGGTTGTCTGGCTGGCCCCGAGCTAGGATCCGATGAAGCATATATTTGTTAAAATATTAATGTTGTGCAGACTATAAATTTAACACTCAAGTTCTTAGGTCCAAATCCCACCGAACGCAAGACTTTTTTTCTGATTTAATACGAAAAAAATATTTCAACTTAATAAATATAATTAAATGAGATCGTTCATATTGTTTAGTACTCTTTTCGGCTTCAAGGATTCACCGGGTGGGGAGGTTCCAGCCGCTTCCAGTAGCTGCCTATTTTTTTTAACTATATTTACTATTTAAAAAAATTAAAAATAAAAAAATTTAATTTTTTTTATAGTACACACAGAGGTACAATCACAGAAAAAACATATATTGTAGCTTACTATGTCTAGTATTATCACTAAAAAGTGCATTCAAATAAAATGGGTGCAACACTTCTTAAAAACTTGTTTTGACCGCCCTGGAGTACTTAAAACTTTACATCTCTCTTTAATATAAACTTGCTCATAAATGTATAAACAAGAAGTAATGTGTTTGTAATTTAAATAAATAAAGTAAATGCTCTAAACTACAGTTATTATTTACGTTAAGAATAAGAAATGCGGTGCAGTTTAGATAAAAATAAAAAAATAAAAATACAAGAAAATATTATTTATTATGACACAAATTATTAATTATTACAATATAATTAATCTTTGTCGCTGTCCTCATGAATAACTACATGAATATTTTTTTATGTAAATATATTAGATAAAACTTCTGCTGGATGTACTAAGCGGGAAAGATATTGGTCATGAGACAAGTAATATACGGCTGCGACTATATGTGAACAGCATCCTACCATTTTTATGCCATTGGGACAAACAATCGCAGCAATATCGGCGCATACTTTGAATTGTTGTTCCATTAGGAATATAATCAATCCAAATGTGGTAAGTTTTACTGTTGAGATGCCTTGATTTTCCTCCGGATTTTCTACAAATATTAGGTGTGTTTTGATTACACTATTGCATTAAATACACTGTGAGCTACAATTAAAAAAAATAATGGATCTATAGCTTATCTTTTGTGGGAGAAATCGCAAGTTATATCTTAAAAATTAAATATTTCACGAATTCCGAAATAAGGGGAAATTCGCGGATTAAGAGTTGAAGGCAATCCCCGATTTTTATTCGCCGGTCACATTCAGATTCAGCAAAAAATTTTACATTAAATACGACACTTTCCAGCTTTATGCCCGACGGGTACTTAGGACTGAAAGATAAACGTCTCCAGAATCTGGACTATTAATTTTATTTCACAGAGATTGTAAGTACACATGATTTCAAAAAAAAGAAGTACCACTATTATAAAAAAATGGCTTTTTTTAGTTGTCTAATTTGTTCTTTTGACAATAAATTATTGAAATTAACTTAATAATGGAAATATAGATGTCAGTCAATTGCAATTACGTAAGTTGATAAAAATTTTAAGAAATCCTGGGAATAGACTAAAAATAGAACTAACATAAGTTCAATGGTATCAAACGGACATTAGATGAGATTGCTTTTATTAAAGTCGCGCCCAACATATTAAAACAGGAAGTAAGATCAAGGCATATCAACAGTAAAACTTACCACATTTACATTGATTATATACCTAATGGAACAACAGTGTAAGTTGAGATTGCTGAGATTTTTTGTCCCAATGGTATAAAAATGGTAGGATGCTGTTCACATATAGCCGCAGCCATATATTACTTGTCTCATGTCCGATATCTTTCCCGCAGAAATTTTATCTAATATATTTACATCAAAAAATATTCAAGTAGTAATTCATGAGGACAGCGACAAAGATTAATTATATTGTAGCAATTAAAAATTTGTGTCATAATAAATAATATTTTCTTGGATTTTACTTTTATCTATACTGCACCTTTCTTATTCTTAACGTAAATAATAACTGTAATTTAGAGCATTTACTTTATTTATTTAAATTATACAAACATATTTCTACTTATTTATACATTTATGAGCAAGTTTATACTAAAAAAATACATAATATTCTCAATATTTTCAAGTGGTTCATTTATGATTCACCGTATTGGTATAACATGAAGAGATCGGGTGAGAAATTTTTACTGTAAACATGTGCCCATTCCCAAATATAATTTTTCAGCTCTATCTGTGGTTAGCATTGGCTTTGATCAGTGTATTGTGTGTCAGGCAGGAACTTCAGAACTGTTCAAAATGTTACAGAAGAAAACTATAGAAAAGGACTTGAGAGCGCATTAGGAAAATAAGGATTTTTTTTTCTCTAAGAATCCCGTTTATCACGCCAAGGGTAGAAGATCATATACGAGGATTTTTTATCAAAACATACATGTTCCTATGCAAAATGCCGACAATAAAGGCACTACTTCGAAATTACAAACCAGACTGAGTATGTCTACGGATACAAAAAAAATGTCTTCTTTATAGTAAAGAACGCGACATTAAAGGAAACCGAAAGCAACTTTATGTATGGTCATTTAACCGGCAAAACGAAATTTTCCAGAAAGCTAAGGAATTTAATGACGAGAAAATACTATATAGAATTCAAGAATTCGGCGACAGTTGCATAGACATGACAGCAAATGATTTGAAATATCACAATTTATGTGTTAGATTTAAAAAAAAAACTAATACTTCAAAGAAACAAAACAAAGCTAATATTCTTCAATTTAAAAACCTGTTTTTGCAAGCTTTATTACCCAGTACAATATTATCAATATTACTTTATCAATACATCTCGAAACGAATGCCGTACCGTGTCATTTCATGTTCTCTACACTCAAAGAAATAGTAGGGTAAATTCAACAAAAAATAATTAACTAACAATATCGTTAATTTTGTTAAAATTATATTGATGGTATTTTTAAACAAGAGGTGATTGTTATTTTAACTAATAAAAAGTTGTCGTACAACAAAACAAACATTAACTTAAAAAATAGGTGAATAAGACTATTATTTTTTTCGTCTGACTATTATTTTGTTGAATTCTGTCAAATTAAACTAGATAATAGTATATTTTATTTTTAACTATTGTCGAATTGTAATTGTAAACCCAGTAGCAGTTTGCAATACTATTAAAGTTGATAGATAAACCAACATTATTGTAGAGTTAACCCGCAGTTCTGTTTACATAAACATAACATCGTTCTGCCATCCACTTTGATGAATTAAGATGTCGCATCAGCGCTTTTGTTTGCAAATAGTATGGGTTAAATAAATCAAAAAAATAGTATATCTATTGTTCATTTTGTTAAATTGAAGTATATTTAATAGTATTTTTAAACAAAAGATGATTGTCACACAACAAAATAAACATCAACTTAAAAAATAGGTGCATAAGACTATAATTTATTCATCTTACTAATAATTTGTTGAATTTTGTCAAATGAAACTAGATAAATAGTAGACTTTATTTTTAAGTATTATCGAATTGTAATTCTAACCCAGTATTAGTTCGCTGTATTATTGTACTTGGTAGACAAACCAATATTATTGTCGTCTTCTAGAAGTTCTAAAAGAATTACCATAAAATTTGCTTGCTTACCACGTAGTCTATTACAGAAATTATTCCTAGATGACGCCACATACAAATCACTGACAATAATCAATCATGCATTATCTTATACTCTTATGAATTTATAGAAAATTAATAACATGATTGCAATGTTCAAATTCTCTCAGGGATCATGGAAATATCTGGATGGATCTTATAAACGATCTCTAATCTTTAGTTTGGGTGGTCTGATGTCTCAATACTGAGATTTTGGCTAACCAAAAAAATTTCATCATACTATAAAGTGTAGATCAACCTAAAAATTAGTTGGTGAACAAAAAACAAAGTCGTTGTACTATTTAATTGTAGACTGAATTGAAAATGGTTAGTGAACATAAAAAAATGTCATTGCACTATTTAATTTGTTACAAGAAGATATGATTATTAAACTACTATTTGTTTACGAAAACAAATAAAGTTGTATGACTATTCTTTTCTGATTGATTTAACTATGAAACTAGATAGGGACGATTTCATATGTTCTTTTTGGTTGAATTTACCTATCATTTTCTTTGAGTGTACACTGTCTGGTGCATGGTGCACCCGGAATTTAATGCAGCGCGTACACGCCTCAAGCTTATTACACTTTTATGACCACCAAACTGTTGTAAACAAAAAATTTACGTTTTTCAAAAATTAATTCAGACCTTAAAGTACATTTCGCTCGCTTTTACTAGTACTCTATCTTCAATAATAAAAAAGTTTCCTAGATACAAACTTTTTCAATGTCGCTACGGAAAAATTCATGTGATCTCGGGTGAAAATATTTTTTTTCCACCAGATATTTTATCTTTAGTATAATTTTATGTATGGCAATCGATTCATCATATTTCAAAATATATGTGTCCAAATTTTCAAGCCGAGTTAATTGTTATTAACAATGTTATGGGATGAGAAACGTAAAATATTTTTGCGGAAATTCATAGAAAAGTGGAAAAGTGCAATTTTCTCCGATTTCGCAATTCCAAATCAAATCGCGACCTCCATATTCGAATTCGGCAGGTCATTTTACATAAGAATATGACTTCAATTTTTGTGTGTTCGCGAGTTGCATAGGCCACTTTTATTTTGCATATTTCGAGGGTCTCGGTCTCCGGCTAATATGTTTTATCTGTGATTGTACCTCCGTATGAACTAAGAAGAAAAAATACGAATTTTTTGTTTTTTATTTTTTTAAATAGTAAATATAGTTGAAAAATTCTACAAAAAATATATAATATAGATCAATGTATTATCTAACAAAGAGTTTTTGTTTTGTTAGTTTAACTGCAATAGTTTTTTAATAAAATAATTTTCAATAATACCCGCTCTAGCCTATATATTGTCAATTATCTCAAGAACGCAGGAAGATCAGAGGCTGAATTTGTGTCAATAGTAACTTTATTACTCACCGATATCATAACACAAGTTATTTTGAAACCACCTCTCTGGGGCCACTGACCCTATCTTATCCTGCTAGATCCCTTTAACTCCGGAATAATCTGAATTAGACTTCGTTTTTTTCTTGACGATTTAATAGTAAATACAGGGCCTCCAGGGGGGCAATTTAGAGGCCCGGCAAGACTAGGAAACGCAATGTAAAAATATTAAACTAATTAACATTTGGGCACAAGTGTATATATAATAAAAGTAATGTGACCATTTGTTCCGGATTAGGCGGGACAGTCATGTTGTTCGAGGTGCTGTCCCGCATTGGTTTATTGATTTATAAAAAAAGTCAAAGTCAGTAAACGAGGAAAACTGTTCGCCCTCCCTAAATGCATCACAGAAAAGTTTCTATATTATGAGTGGTCTTGCTAATTTATAGGGGGTGGATGCATTTGTCCCATTTTCAGGGGTTGGCATCTAAAAAATAACATTGAAGCTGAAGAAAATAGTTATTTACATTCTAGATGCGAAAGTTTACTTCTAGGTGTGAGGTGATTTTTGAATCGTCGAGGCGAAACAGATACCTTTCAAAAAACACTGAACACCTAACAGGGCTTTTCCATCGTGTAATGTATTATAATTTTTCTACTACCTAAAGATATTATGGGATTTAATAATTTAAAACTAATTATTTCATGAAATTATTTGACGTTTTTAATGAATTTTATAGTTTAGAGGAGGTGAAAATTGTTTCCATGTCAACGAAACATTTACTATCTGTCATCGAGGTTTATGTTAAACATTTTTCTTCATACCTTCCTCGTAAGTATACTTTAATTCCATTGGTTTGTCGATCGTAAGTGACGCTTTATGTACTAAATACTTGTTGCCATTGGCAACGGGTCATTATTTTTCATAACGTCCCTAGGAAAATAAAATAAATTTGGGAAAATTTTCTCTTTTACTAATCGACTTCATAAATAAAAGGGGAGGTTCTCAATTCGACCCGAATGTATGTTTTTTTATATTTGTTCAACGATTACTCTGAAGTAGCTTAAGCGATTTCTGTCACACCTGCTACAAGCTACTTTCTAGTGTAAGGTGACTAAAAATTAGTACAATTTTGTATATTACAAGCATATTCAAAGATTTGGCGAAGTCGCCGGTGCTATCAATTAAAAACTTGGTACTCAATTTATAATGATATTTTTTACAAACAACGGGCATTATTATATCTTCCTATCATGTCATATACCATTTCGCAACGAAAGAGAACCTTGCAAGGAGGCGAATCAGCCGAAGACTTTGTTGCCTGGACTATAAGGTATAGTTCCTTGCTACTGTCCACTAACAGGTATTTGTAAAACTGAGTGAAATTTTATTTCTTACTTTTTAGAGATATTTTTGAAGACAGTTCGGTTTTTTATATAACAAATATTAAATTAAATGATTCAACTTTTTTGGAAGTAAATCCAGACAAGCCTTACTTGCTATATCTTCTACATCCGACATTATTTTCAAAAGAGTTCAGAGCTATTTAGTCCAATAAAGATATAATTTTTCAAAAAAATTTCTCCCGGCAAGCTGATTTTTTCAGGGTCGATGGAGGGGTGTCTCCCGAGTATCCGACCAAAAAGTCACAGTCCGCACCCCTTGGGGTTGTTGCAATAGGGGTGGTTTCTTATTTATTTTTTATTTTAAATTTTCTTTTTCCAGTTTGTACATAATAATATTCTCTACAACTTTGCCCGGTCCAGCGCTCATTATATATGGGAAAACATTCACCATATATTTATTTATTATGGTGGTTGAATAGCTGGTTTTTGCAAGGTTGATTGAGAACTGTCTCCATAGTCTCCAAAAAAAAAAAAAATTGGAGATAGTTCTCAAATAACCCTGCAAAAACCAGCTATTCAGCCTTTTGTTTGTATATTTCCTGAACCATAATAAATAAATATGGTGAATGTTTTCCCATATAATGGGCGCTGGACCGTCAAAAATGAAAGTTAAAAAAAATTTTATTAGGCAAAGTTGTAGAGAATATTATTATGTACAAACTGGAAAAAGAAAATTTCAAAAAAACATAAATAAGAAACCACCCCTATTGCAACCCCCCCCCCCCCCAAGGGTGCGGACTGTGACTTTTTGGTCGGATACTCGGGAGACACCCCTCCGTCGACCCTGAAAAAATCAGCCTGCTTGGAATTATTTGTAAGCACCCCCTATAGCAAAGGTCTACTTTTACTGTATTAATTATAATATGATTTAATTTATCTTGACAGTAGTTATCATTTGAATAGAAGCCCCGTCCTAAATTTATTTTATTGACGGTTGCCATGAATATTCCAAGCATCGCTACCTTTACTATTAGCAAATATGAAAGAAATCTTAATCAAACAACACAGCCCCACAAAAAAAAATAATCTGTCAGGGGAACCAGACCAGTGCACCATTATGTACTTGGATCCGCTGAAACCGAATCCGAATTTAGAATTGTCAGATTGACTCGTTTTTTACCCTTAACTCCAAAAATCACCCCCAAAACAAAAAAAAGTTGTCTGCCCGGTGGACTATATCAGTGTATCCTTATGTATTTTGACCAGCTCAATCCGAATTCGAAGTCAGAATTGACAGATTGGCTCATTTTTCATCCCTAACCACAGAAAAACACTCCCTCCCCCCCAAAGAAAAATGGTCTGTCCAGCCAACCAAACCAGTGTATCCTTATGTATTTAGATCCGCTGAAACCGAATGAGAAATCAGAATTGTCAGACTGGCTCGTATTTCACCTCTAACTCCCCCAAAAAAATACCCTAAGACAAACAAAGTGGTCTGTCCGGCGGACCATACCAGTGTATCCTTTTATGTATTTTGACCTGCTGAATTCGAATTCGAAGTCAGAATTGACAAATTGGCTCGTTCTTCACCCCCGACCCCCAAAAAACACCCCCAAAACAAACAACAAGTGGTCTGTCCGGCGGACCATACCAGTGCGTCCTTTCCAAATACATATAGATTCACTGATATGATCTAGCAGACAGACCATTTTAGGGAGGGGGTGTTTTTTGGAGGTTGAGGGTGAAAAATGAGCCAATCTGACAATTATGACTTCGGATTCGATTTCAGCGGATCCAAATATATGAGGATACACTGGTGTGGCCCACCGGACAGACCATTTTTTTTGTTTTGGGGATGTTTTTTTAGGGTTAGGTGTGAAAAACGAGCCAATCTGACAATTCTTACTTCGAATTCGGAGTCAGCAGGGCAAAATACATAAGAATACACTGGTATAGTCCACCGGACTTTTTTTTGTTTCGGGGTGTTTTTTGAGGTTGGGGGTGAAAGACGAGCCAATCTGACAATTCTGACTCGGTTTCAGCGGGTCTGAATACATATGGTATATATACCATGGTATGGTCCGCCAGACAGACAGGTTTTTTTGTGGGGGGGGGGGGGTGTTAGGGGTGAAAAATGAGCTAGTGTGTCAATTCGAACTCGGATACAGCAGGTCAAAATACATAAGGATACACTTGTTTGGTCAGCCGGACAGACCACTTTTTTTTTGTTTTAGGGGTGTTTTTTGGGGTGAGGTGAAAAACGAGCCAATCTGACAACTGTGACTTCCGATTCGGTTTCAACAGGTCAAAATACATAAGGATACACCGGCATGGTCTGCCGGACAGACCACTTTTTTTGTCTTAGAGGTGTTTTTTGGGGTTAGGGATTAAAAACGAGCCAATCTGACAATTCTGACTTCTGATTCGGTTCGAGCGGATCTGAATACATGGTATGGTCTGCCGGACAGACCATTTTTCTGCGGTTGGGGGTGAAAAATAAGCCCAGTCTGTTATTCGAATTCGGATTCAGCAGGTCAAAATACATGAGGATACACTGGTATGGTCCGCCGGACAGACCACTTTTTTTTTGTCTTGGGGGTGTTTTTTGGGGTTAGAGGTGAAGAACAAGCCAATCTGACAATTCTGACTTTCGGATTCGATTTGAGCAGATCTGATTACATGGTATGGTCCGCCGGACAGACCATTTTTCTTGGGGGGGTGTTTTTCTGGTGTTAAAGGTGAAAAATGAGCCAATCTGACAGCTCTGATTTAGCAGGTCAAAATACATAAGGATACATTGGTTTGGTCCGCCGGAGAGACCACTTTCTTTTATCTTGGAGGTGTTTTTTGAGGGTTAGGGGTGAAAATCGAGTGAATCTGACAATTCTGACTTCAGATTCAGTTTCAGCAGGTCCGAATACATAAATATATACTGGTCTGGTCAGCCGGATAGACCATTTCTTTGGTGGGTGCTTTTTGGGGTTGGGGGTAAAAAGCAAGCCAATCTAACAATTCTGACTTCGGATTCAGTTTCAGCGCACAGTTGCCCCAAATTGAGTTTTTTGGTTCAAAAATGGCTAGAGAGCGCAAATCTTGTCGGAAATGAACGAATTTATTTTTTAATTAAATCTTACCGTAATTCCAACAAATCCTCGGAGCCCGAATTTTGAAAAAAAAAATATTTTTTATTATATTTAGTTAAAGACCAAAAAAAAATGTTTTTACCTTTAACTTAATATAATAAAAAAGGATTTTTTAAAAAATTTGGTCTCCGAGAATTTGTTGGAATTTCGGTAACCTTTAATCTAAAAAAAGAATGGTTCATTTCCGACGAGATTTGTGCTCTCTAGTCATTTTCTTTTTTGTTGTAACTTAATATAATGAAAAAGGATTTTTTTTCAAAATTCGTGCTTCGAGGATTTGTTGGATTTTCGGTAAGCTTTAATTTAAAAAAAAAAGATCGTTCATTTCCGACAAGATTTGCGCTCTCTAGCCATTTTTTAATAAAAAAACTCAATTTGGGACCACTGTGCAGCGGGTCCAAATACATAAGGGTACACTGGTGTGGTTCGCCGGACAGACCACTTTTTTTTGTGGATCTGTGTAATTGTAGTTTTCCTCTAGTCTTTCTCAAGTTTTGCTCTAGTTTAATGGTTCATGGGTGTAACGAAAAATATAACACAGTGCAATTTTTGGTCTTGAATACTTGCAAACCTCAGCCCTACGGGCCTCGGATTGCAAACTGTATTCTCGACCAAAAAAATGCACTTACGACCCTTGGTACGTACATAAATAACTATTAATTTCTGGTGGTTTCAAACTAAAATAAACAAATGTTTTGTGGCGATGAAAATGGGATACAAAAGGCAGACAGACAATATTGCTTGTGCCTCGCTTTACCCCAAGAAATCCAAAGCAAGGTATATGCAAAGGACCACGCACATTTCTTAGGTGAAAGTGGTTTCGGTCAAATAATCTGAAATTCGAATATGTTGTACTTCTTAAAATTTGTTGTTTTTTTAATTTTTCTGTCCTGGCCACGAAAGTTCTACTTTCGTAGCTAGCAACGCCTTAGCAACCAGGTAACTAGAATGTTTACTTTCGTTATCTCGCATGTTGCTAGGGTTGCAAAGGTCATTTATATAGGCGACAGTAGAAAGAGGAAAAGGCTCTATGCAACTTTTCATATAAATTAGGAGTCTTTGAGATATAAAACTTGAAAATTGCGATTTTAGCTTGAAAAAAGAGGTAGGTAGTTCAAAACGAGTTTCGTCAAATAACTCGAAAAGTATTACATTTACCGAAAAAATGCCCGAGACGACCAAGAAAGCTACTAAACTAAGGATGAATTTCGTGTTTTCCTAATTTCTGTAGAATTAATGGTTCCGGTGATCTGGAAGTATAAAGATGGCGTCCCAAAAGTTTATAAGGGTAAGTACTTATTTAGTTTAAATGTTAAATATCTCAGAAACTATTGATTAAAAGTAGATAAATGTTGTTATTGCATATAATTTTCATAAAAGAACATTATGTTTATGCTTTTGTCTTTCAACTAAAGACTATCAATTTTTTCCTAGAGATTTCGCGGACCCAATCCTTTGAATAAAATATGAGTCTATATTTTCACCTCAAGAAATTAGAGCTAATATTCATGTAATGCATTTGGATAATATTAATACAACTCACTCATCATTAAATTTGATTAAACTCGACATATTTTCTGCAACAAGAAATGTAGACATATATTAATGTCTTGAAAGTGGCACGACAAGAAATGTAGACGTCTATTAATGTCTTGAAAACGGAACCAGTAGACAATATCGATTCGACGTGAAATTTAGTCATGCCATATTTGCAAAAAGTTTATTAATATTGAGTCAAGAGGTCTTTGAACAAATTTTGTGAGTTTCAATTTTTAAACGAGGTAGCTTGTATAAAAATAAAGATTTGTTTTACACGCTGTCACCGCTTCTCGCTTCTTAGCTTTTTTCATTCTTTTATATATTACCACTCATGCTTTTCAAGATTTCTACCTCTCATGAACTCTCATCTACATCATTAGATCTTTCTTTGCTCGCCTCGTTTGCATCCAGGGACGTCTTAAGCATTCTTGAGGCCCTGGCCAAATATGCAAATGTAGGCCCCCCTTTTATAATTTTGTTTGCAATCAAAAAATTAGCTTATACAGTATCACTAATATGTTATTAACTATAAATATATTTACCATAAACCATAAGGCGATGTTTTTACTGCGTTTATAGTCGAATTCGTCCGACGCACAGAGGCACGAATCGTGATTTTTTCGTTCAAAATTATCTAGAGCACTTATTTCGCAACCGATTGGGATAATTGTTTTTAAACACTCGTTAGTTAATTTCCAAAAAACGTAAGATAATAACGGGGTATTTTATAGTTACAATAAATGAGGTAGCAGATTTTTCTTTTTTATCTTGTATGTATTGTAGAGAGTATGTAGAATCCAAGTTTTAGACCTCCAAACCCATTGGCAAATTTTTCTGCAGACGAAAAACCATGAATTTTTGGCACTTTTTTCAGTTTGTGGCCTATAACTTAAAAACCAGGCGGAAAATTTTGTTTTTGTTGTTAATGCTCATTGCTTTAAAACCTTATGCCAACATTTCCTGCTTGCCCATTTTCCAGATTTTTTACCAAAAATTGGACTTTTGGAAAAAAAACGGGCCAAAACTGGCCAAAAATCTGGAAAATGGGCAAGCAGAAAATATTGGCATATGGTTGTCCAGCAATGAGCATTGACAACGAAAATTTTCCGCCTGGTCAGAAAGTGTTATACTACGTTCCAATTTTGGCTATAATTAATGTCGCCCATGCTGCCAATTGCACGGAGAGAAAATGTTGACATATATTGAATGTTGATCACCAAGATACCCTGTTCAACTAGCACCCTCTTCAATAGCGCCAAAACGGGCAGGGGGGAGGTCTGACTCACATAAGATAAAATACTCAGAAAAATATTTGCTAAAACATAACAGCCATGCCAACATCCCACACAGCACAACTTAATTTCAGAAATATTTCAGATATATGACTGAAACATTGACAATATTTCCGAAATGTTTCGAAACGTTTATGGAACATTTCTGAAAGATATATAAACATGCCGATGTCCGCCCTGCGTAATATAACATTGTTACATTTCTGAAATATATATTAGCAACGTTTTGCAAAATTGAAAAGGGACGGCTTTTACGTATATCGGTTTTATAATCAATTATTGCCTTTAAAAAAAAACAACTAAAATTTTTTTTGCAGTTATTTTATCAACCGCCGACTTCTTTAACCCACTCGGACAATACTACTTACTTGAAGACTTATATAGTTGGGAGTATAATAAGCTGCCGAATCTTAGACTACTATACCTATTTATTTCAAAAGTAGAAAACATTTGAATGTTTAATAAATGTTTAGTATCATAATATCATTAATAATTTACAAAAACGGTTAAAATTAAATTATTAATGACAAATTACAAATTACTACAAATAATAAACTACAAATTTTACAGAAATAACGGTCAAATATAAACAAAAACATTGTTAAATGGAAAAACCAGTTTTGTTAACGTTTTTTTGTTTTTATATTAAATAGACGACCTGCTGCTGTCCCTATAAGGACCTAAAATGTGTGTACTTGCCGTAGGTACATAAATTGGTCATGCAGAGGACGTCCGTTGCGGCACATATGTTGGCGTGCAGTGTGGTATTCGCTGTTATGTATAAGGACATAAAATGTACATACTTCGCGTACATAAATTGGACATTCAGAGGACGCCCATTCCGTACAATTTCAAAGTAAATCCGATGATAAACGTCCGGTAGGCGTCCAGTTTATGTCCATGGACGTCAGTACATTAAATGGACATAGAACGGACGTCCGGCGGACATCGTGTGCTATTAGGGAAGTGAAAAAGATTATTTAAATTTCATCATTTCAACAATACAGAGATTCATTCTAAAATAAAATAAGAATTTAATGTAGGTATACTCATAACAAATATAAAAAAAAAAAATCGGCAGCTACTGGAAGAGGCTGGAACCTCCCCACCCGGTGAATCTTTGAAGCAGAAAAGAGCACTAAACAATATGAACGATCTCATTTAATTATATTTATTAAGTTGAAATATTTTTTTTCGTATTAAATCACAAAAAAAGTCTTACTTTCGGTGGGATTTGGACCCAAGAACTTGAGTGTTAAATTTATAGTCTGCACAACATTAATATTTTATTCAATGTTTTTAATACAAATATATGCTTCAGGCTTAAAGACTAGGTTAAAATTATGTGTCCACATGGACCTAAAATTAATATAAAAATAAACACAATTCTATAAAAACGTTTGTAGGCAAGAGCACTTAATAATTTTGATTATTGATACGGGAAACAACTAAACGGAAACACCTGTTCGTTGGTAATGGGATAGATGGCAGGGATGGCCATCTTTGGAAAAAACCATGTAACTCTTGGTGGACAGCTTCCCTGCCAGATGTAGCCAGGGTAGTGTTCATGGTGGATCGTTTAAGTTTGAGTTGGTATATTTTGTTTTATCTTTTGGCCTCGACCAATTTTTCACTAAATAGGTCGGAGAAGTGATAGCTGTCAAATTTTTGGTTCCAATGTTTCTCTGGGGAATTTGGTTTTTGAAAAATGTTTAGGTTGGTACCAATGTCTTAAATTGTTTTTAGGTTATGTAGTACTATTTTTGGGTTATGTTGCCGGAAGAATTTCCGGCGGGATGCCGGAAGTAGTGGAAATAGTTTTTAAAATATAATGTCACTGTCACTTTTAAAGTTTTATTGGAAAAAACTCACCGAAAGCGTTCCGGTGGGGTTGCTTACACTTGTAGGGCTTGCAAGTGGTTCAGGATGGCCTCTCACACCATCCGTGGGCTTTATAAACGTCGAAAAAACTTGTAATCTCTCGATGCACCTGACACGTCAAAAATACTCAGCATACTACAGTCTGCACGCCTTAACACACTAACACAGAACTTATACCACAAATGGACCCGTAGTAATTTTTGGGAATTTTCCTTTCAGTCCATTTAATAAAATTTGACATTTTTCTGAAAATTTGACATTTTTCTGAAGTGACATTTTTCCGAAAATTTGACATTTTCCTGAATTTTTGACATTTTTCTAAAAAGTGACATTTCTCCAAAAATTTGACATTTTTTCGAAAATTTGACATTTTTCTGAAGTGACTACTACGAAAATTTGACAATTTTCAAACATTTGACATTTTTCTGAAAGGTGACATTTCTTCGAAAATTTGACGTTTTTTCGAAAATTTGACATTTTTCTGAAGTGACATTTTTCCGAAAATTTGACATTTTCCTGAATTTTTGATATTTTTCTGAAAAGTGACATTTCTCCAAAAATTTGACATTTTTTCGAAAATTTGACATTTTTCTGAAGTGACTACAACGAAAATTTGACAATTTTCAAACATTTGACATTTTTCTGAAAGGTGGCATTTCTTCGAAAATTTGACGTTTTTTCGAAAATTTGACATTTTTCCGAAAATTTGACATTTTCCTGAATTTTTGACATTTTTCTGAAAAGTGACATTTCTCCGAAAATTTGACATTTTTTCGAAAATTTGACGATTTTCAAACATTTGACATTTTTCTGAAAGGTGACATTTCTACGAAAATTTGACGTTTTTTCGAAAATTTGGCATTTTTCTGAAGTGACATTTTTCCGAAAATTTGACATATTTCTGAAAAGTGACATTTCCCTGAAAATTTAACATTTTTTCGAAAATTTGACATTTTTCTGAAGTGACTACTCCGAAAATTTGACAATTTTCAAACATTTGACATTTTTCTGAAAGGTGACATTTTTCTGAAAGGTGACATTTCTTCGAAAATTTGACGTTTTTTCGAAAATTTGACATTTTCCTGAATTTTTGACATTTTTCTAAAAAGTGACATTTCTCTGAAAATTTGACGTTTTTTCGAAAGTTTGACATTTTTCTGAAAAGTGACATTTTTCTGAAAATTTGACACATTTCTGAAAAGTGACATTTCCCTGAAAATTTAACATTTTTTCGAAAATTTGACATTTTTCTGAAAAGTGACATTTCTCCGAAAATTTGACGTTTTCCTGAAAATTTGACATTTTTTAAAAATCTGACATTTTTCTGAAAAGTGACATTTCTCCGAAAATTTGATATTTCTTGGAAATTAAAAAAAAAAAAATTTCGTGACTCGTCTTGTAGAAATATTTTTTTGATATCATCATCAGTTCGCCTGCTATAAGAATTTTATGCTTTTACGACGTCATCAGAACGTAGGTGTATTTTTAATTCACTCGTATTCCATCCATCTACAATATTTCCATCTACGTTTCAAACTTGAATTGGATGTTTCCAATAGTTAAGTCGATATCTGCAACAGTTTCTAAGAATTTTTCTTATTTGTGACGTCATGTGACGTAGGTGTATTATTAATTCACTCGTAATCCGTCCGTCTACAATATTTATACCTACGTTTCAAATTTCAGTTCGATATCTTCAGCCGTTCCCGAGTTATCAGCCGAAATCACTGAACACCTCTGTCATTATCAGAATATCACCCTGTACATTGCACTGCTTTGAGGACAAAACAAGTGAAATTTTTGTTTTTTAATTTTTTTCACGGAAACCAAATCGAAAAAGTGCAAGTGTGATATATCGTTGAAATCGGAATTTTTACTGCTTTTCAATGGTTCAATTACAAATTGTAAGTAATCATAAAATAAACAACTTGTGCCAAAACGGCACTAAACGTAATCCGATCTCAACCAAAACCTTTTCAGATCTTCTGGAGCACTAAAGAAACCCTCATGCAAAGTTTCATCCAAATCCGTTTAGTAGCTTCGCCGCTATCGTGCTAACATACATACACACACACACACACACACACATACATACACACAGACATTTTTCAAAAACAACTTTTTTGGGTTCCTGGGACCTCAAAACGTAAAGATTTGATGTTATCTCAATTTTCGATTTTGGACTAATTGTAGTAACCTCCCACAATTTTATTGTGGGGAGGTTAAAATAGTTTATTTCTGCAAGATATCTGAAACATTAGCAGATATATATTACATTTTTAAGTTATAAGACAACATACGAAATGAAATATTTCAAACTTCATATCCTACAAATATTTCAGAAATATAGACACTGAAATGTAAGATTTGAGCAACATTGGGACATTTCTGAAATATTTCTGAAATAATATGTGCTGTGTGGGGTGTTATATCCCAGCCCCCCCCCTACTTGTTAAATCTTATTGTGTTTTAAAATGTTGAAAAACTATAAAGTGAATCTGGGAAAATTGAGACATTTGTCATTTCATCCCACACTATCAACGGATTAATAATATGTTATGTGTTGGCGGTAAAAAAATACGCCTGAAGTAGGTAGATATTTAATGTCGACATTTAATTTAAATAGGGATATTTTAAAGATTCCAGGAAATGAAGCAATATTTCAATTTGAAGTTAGGTAAATATTTGCAATTTCATATAAGCAGATTTAAATGTTTAATCAACTTGACGAAAACCAGAAACGTTACCTATTTTACTTTTCATCACTTCGCTGAGAAGAGTAAAGTGTAATTAATCATTAGTGGTTAAATCAATTATTATATGAATAAAACTCTTTGTTGTAGTCAGCCTGGACCGCAGCGATAAATTCCAGGGGCGGCTTTTACGTAGACATTAAATTGTGAACACTTGAAGAAACATTCCCAAACAATATAAAGATGACGAAATGATGAAATATTACTAATATTTCCACGCCAGCAGCAACCAAATCTCTAGAAACGGCCCTGGCGAAACGTTTATTAAACGTTTATTAAATGTCATAATTTAACATCATATCTAGGTATAGTACATACGATTTATAAATGTTGATTTGGGCTGATATTTGACGCAATAATAGACGTTCAAATTTACCATTTTTTCGACATATAAAATGTTTTTTAGACTTGTTAGTGTTCAGATTGAATTTCAATAACTTTTCTTTCTGCTAGTTCCTGATTTTGTAGAAAAATTCTTTTATTCGGCGTAAAAGTATTGGTAATAAAATTTAAACACACTTAGATGATGTCTTAGTAAATGAAAATTTCCTTTCAACCAAAAATTTATTTTTGGCGAGCTTCGATCCTATTCTGACCCACTGCGCACCGGTCTACAATGATGATGGAAGGAAATCAGTGTCCATCATACTGCCATGTCAATAAAAACACAAACAATCTCAGCTTTAAACTATAGCACTGACATTTTTTTTAACATAATTGAAATGCTGCTCAAAAGCGTTGATCCGCTAATGAAGTGGCAAGAGTTTGTTTTGTGGATAAGTTACATTATAGTCCAATCAATGAATGTCCAAAAGGGGATTGTAGAGGACATGGAGAAGGGGAGAATTTTCCTCTTCAGGAATGTGTTGGGGGTAGTTACATACATACTAAAAGTCCCCGCCACTAGCCCCGCCGCTTCAGGGGGGGGAGAGGTAGAAAGGTTCCTTTTTTCGATTCTTGGTTATAACTCGCAAACGATGCGTCGTACTTAAAAAGGTATTCTATGTAAAATTAAACATAATGAAATTTCCTACAAGAATGTCTATCCCAGACAGCACAGGATATCCATACGGCGTCCATTTCTTGTCCATATCAATTCCGCATGTCCAAGGACATAGCATGGATATCCTATGGATAGCAGAGAGAGAAGAAAATATCGTCACTGTTGAACAGAGACAAACAAGATTTTTAAGCTTCTTAAGCTAGCTAGCTAGCTTAAGAAGCTTGTTTGTCTCTGTCCAACAGTGACGATATTTCTTCTCTCCCTGTGCGGCTACTTGCTATCCTAGGATGGTTGACTAGTACCTATGATGTCCCATTTTGTGACAAACATATGAAGAATCGAAAAAAAAAACCTTTTCAGGGGCTAGGGGAGGGAACTTTTAGTATGTTTACTTCCTAACTACCCCCAATATATTCCTGAAAAGGAAAACCCTCCACTCCTCCATGTTTTCTACAACTTCTTAACTGGACTATTATGTCCAGTGTTTGACGGTAAAAATAGGGTATTACCTCAGAATTCTTTCGTACAACATCGATCTTGATGAAAATTTGAAATTAGGCTTATCTAACCCTCCTCTTCAAAAGTTATATGTTCCTGATGTGTGCTTTTCGTTTTTTGGAGGTGAAAACTACCCCTTCTGAGAAAATATTTAAAAACATAGATTTAAGCATTACATAGATTGAAATCATATTTAAATATGTAGAATAAACATTATTTCATGTCTTGGAATATAATTTATGATGTTTTACAACGTTTCAACCCTTTAAAACCAGCCCTTATGACGAAATTAAAAAAAATAGTTTTTAACAGTTTAAAATGTTTTAATGGTGTATTTATAATGAATTAAAATCTCGTCACTATGTGTAATACAATTTATGATTTATTGCAACGTTTCATCCATTACAAACCGCCCTCGTGATAAAATTAACTACCATATTTACTTAAACTTAAAAACTGAAATTATTGAATAAGTTTAAAGGGTAAAAATAAAAATTTTATTTACATTATAATACCATGTTTTATTATTGAAAATTTTATACCAATCATTATTAGCCAATCGGACACGTTTATTTTGTCATTGTTGCTATGACAACCATCAAATTTTTTGGAAATCTTACCCATGAGCACCTACCTATGTGATTAATAAGTGGAAATTTCCCTGGTTTGACAGCAATGATTAGACAATGGCGTTTATACTATGAAAAATATTTTTATATTTATTTTAAATTAAATTCCATATTTTATCTACTATTAAATATTAATTTTACTAAGATATGAGGAAACCACATAAAAAAATTAAAACCAAAAAAATTATTCTAACACCGGCACCACCTTACAAGATTTTGCAAACATTTCTAAAGTTTCTTTTTGTCAAGTAATTTTGGTCTAAAATTTTCTTACCGAATCTCCCTCGCTCTTGAATTAAAAATTCGGAAATTTTTTCTCGCTCACGAATTTTTAAAGAAAATTTCCCTCAGCTAACGCCTCGGGAGGATTTTCAAAAAATTCGGACCTCAAAAAAATTTCCGGAAATAATTCAAGCACTAGGGAGATTACAAGTGAAAATCTATCGATCATCAGAAGAACTATCATCACTATCGACCTCCTCCTCTTGGTCTGTAATTAATTGGAGGACAATTTTGACAGTTGTCACCGGAGCATGTTCCGCATGTTGCGTTACAAAAAAGTCTAACTTTTCGGCAACTACAAGCTCCGCGGCATTCTTTTTTGCAATTACAAAATATCATTTTGAGTTCTTCCGGTGCAGGCATATTCAGTATTTTGATTTGATTGATTGATTTCATTATTAATCCATCCCCAGTCAGTTAGACGAATATTTTTGTTCCCAAGCCACGTCTGGGTTTGTAAATAAACCCTCTTAATGAGCTCATTCAGAGCATCAACAAGGGATGATAATTTCACAGCACCGTTTTTAGTGGTAGCCTTAATAAAGGACTCATAGCGCATCTGCTCGAGAAACGCTGATGTCTTCGACACGACTCAATTTTTTTAACTGTATCTCTTTAGCAGCTCCATCCAGTAATATTGTGCAGTACCTACCGGCTTCTGAAATTTCTTCCAGCTCTGAAGTATGAGGATATACTTATACATATATAGTAGATACAGGCATATGTGTTTACATATATTTATAAATGCTCCAAAATTGTCGAGAATAAAACAATTTACATGCTCCGAAAATTTCACCGAAAAAATGCGATTGGTTTTTCAACGATAACTTCCTTAATTTTTAAGCTATCCAATCGCTCCAAGAATCATTTTGCAGTCAGGCTTGTACAGTTGAACTTCCTTGAACCCTTCGTTTTTGAGATTTTTGAGTTTAAAGGGCTTTGGGAAGGTGGTCTTTGCACTCAAATGCAAACTTATAACGGTGTTATCTCAATTAATTTTTAGCCCAGAGAAATTAGAAATAAAATAAAATTTTCAGCAAAAGAAAAACTTAATTTTTGTACTCTAGTATTTTTTACGTATCTTTATGTAGTTTTTGAATTATTGTGAAAAAATGAAAATTTTTTAAGAAATTTCAAAAATCATTTCAAATTTGAATCACTTTTTTCAAATCTGGACATCCCAAACCGATCAAACTTCTAGAACTATTGTTAGTACCTAAATAAAGTCAATTGTAAATGGATTACGTTCAATTTCAATTCTTGCGGTGAAGCCATTGGTTTCATTGCTGATTTTTTCTCCGAAAAAACGAGACAACCAATTATTTTCATCATAACTCCGTTAGTTTTTATGCTAACGACTTTTACCAAAGCTCATTTTAAAGGTATCTTCACGTACTTTTAAAAATGTTTTATATGTTTACCTCCAAAAATTTTCTGTTTTTCCGTTATTTGACGTTGAAAGATTCGAATTCAGTTTTCGGCGAACAAAAAGTCACCTTCAATGAGCCATAACTCGGTTCGTATTGCTTCTACAGAAATTAAAATAAAAATCAATCGATTAGTTATTTTATAAGATTTATTTTTGCTTATAATAAATTTTTTGGTAAAACTTAAAATTTTCGAGTTATTAGTGAAAAATCGTTCTAAAACATGCATTTTTTTTAGATGAAAAATCAACATTTTCAATCACGAATTACTCAAAAAGTATTGACTCACTGAAAAAACTTCATAGAACATTTTTTGCTTAGAATGTATTCCTCTATCGACGTCCGCGGTTATTTTGAATGTAATAATTTCCATCTCCGAGAAGGGATGGCATCCAACCCCAGGGTAAAAGCACACATCGGCACTATATAACTTTGTTCCTCGTGCCATTCCCTAATTACTGTCCAAATTTCACGTCAATCGGTTTTGTACGAAAGAATGCTGAGCGAAAAATCGTCAAACACTGGACTATTAATAAGTTAGAAAAAAAAAGATAAATCAATAAGTTTAAACGAATATATTATATGCAGCAACTGAAAATGTCTCCCGTACTATCAGCGGAGAATCCATGAATAATTTCATAAGCTGCGTCTGGTGTAAGGCGGGCAATGGGTGAGCAAAACTGAAAACAATATTTCTTATTCTTATTTACAAATTTGGCAAATGATAAATTTCGTCAGTATTAAAATTAATAGTTTTATTATTTATCATTTATAATTTCCAATATAACCAAGTGTTTCGAAACTACAACGAAAATCAGTATACAAGTACATATTTACATGATTCTTTGCAAAGATTATTATCAATAAAATATGTTGATCTTAATTAAACGATGATTTGAACCAAAACTAAACGTGAAATTGTATGTTTTATCAGTTGGAGAGGAGTAGATGAGATAACTAAGTCCAAGGTCACAGCATCCCAAAAGATCGATATTCACCCCAAACATCCAGAAAATCAAGGACTACTTTAACAAAAGCTCATACATGTGGTTATCCACAAAAAGGTTATGAATATAACATTCAGAGACATACACTGGTAGTTTATTAAATGGATACATCTATTTAAATCCGAATATAGGTTAGCGCTAAATATAATGGTTTCAGTTTGTATAGTTTATTTATTAATGCCAATCTTTTAGACCGCATACTTCATTTGGAATCGATCATAAAAAGCTACGAACATTTCATTAGTAATTGGAACAACCTACTCATAATGGTGTTAATAACAGTTTGGTTCTAATCTATTTTGGTTTCACTGTTAATGCGGCAAGCAAAAAGAGTAAATTTCAGTAAACTTACAAAACATTGTATTGCTTAACGTCGCGACGCACGGCGTCGAAGTGCTCACTTACGCGACGTCAGGCTTACTAAATATTCCAGAGATGCGGCTCGCCTGTGAATTCGGTGCAGAAAAAAATGACGCATAGGATTTGAGAATAATATTTATGTTAACTTGCTTATTAGGATCTAAGACAATAATTTCTAAGTTATTACGTCGAAATTAATTAATTCAAAGAAAATAGAAAACACTTACATTTTCATATTTTAAATAGTCCGAGAGTAGTGGGTTTAAGAATAGGATTCTGCACAGCGGAGGGAAATATGCATTTATTTTCGGTTTATTATAAATATTTAAAAAATCATAAATGGTATAAATCTTTAAAATAGTTTCAGGTACTACCCCAGGTAGCAAGGGTACGTTATAATGACGTCAAAATCTGGTGATTCTGGTCAAAAAGACGTCAGGACTTTAGAACTCGCTAATGACATTTTGTTATCGTAAGCAGAGTGTAAAGTTAAAAAAAAAAATAAACCGTGTCGTGAGGGATAAGTATTGGCGTTTTTATTCGAGGATATAATGTTTTTTAACATTATCCAAAATAATTTATATTCGAAAGAGTTTGCAAAGATTTGGCAGTTTATTTGTTTAAATTATATTTCTGTCTATTCTTTTAATAATAAAATTAGATTAAAATGCATTAAAAAGCAAAATCTATCCATTGAGTGTTCCAACTATAAAGTCTTTAGGTAAGTAGCCTCAGAAAGGTTGGTGGCCAAGTGCTTAACACGTTCAGCGCCAAGCTCTCAGGGCGAATTTTCGTTATTTTTAAGAATTTTATTTTTTCACGTGTTGTTTTAATTTGAACTTTTACAGAATTTATGTGAAAACTTTCATCCAACCTACATCCCAATTTGAGACGAAATCCTAGTAGGCCAGAGCTTATAATTCCCCATATAAAATATACGTAAAATGTGTGCGTTAGCGATACACACGACCAAAACAGAATATTATCAGTGTATCTTTTTAGATACACAATATGTTTTAACAATGTGTATCGAAAAAGATACACTGGCGCTGAACGTGTTAAGGCGTCGTCTTCCACTCTGGCGCGCATATTTGTAAACATAATTGTGAATAAATACTTTTTGAATTTGAATAATTGCGTCGTCTTCCAAGTTATGAGGTCGGCGGTTCGGCCCCTGCCCATTCCGTTTTTTTTTATTGCGAAAAAAATTTTAGTTGTTTTTTTAAGGTAATAATTGCTTATTGTTTTATTTTCAATTTTAGGTCTGTTTTAGACCATTAAATATTCTATTTATGTTGTAGATGACGATATTACACCTTTACCGTTTTTTCTCCAACACGCTTCCCAGGTTTGTATAAGTACCTCAACTTAAAACTTTAATTCTTAAAATAGTTGACTCCTGACTTCCCCTCCACCGCTCATCAAATTTGAGATAAGGAAAATTTTTTTTTCGGATTTCTCCCTCTGCTCTTCAATTTCGAGATCTGGGGAAAATATTTTTTTTTAACGAACCGCCACTAATACTAATTAATGTAATAATTACATTGTTCGACAACTACTCGTACTTCTCAGGTGACACTGGTGACAGTTTAATTAAATTAAATAAGTTCTTCTTAATAATTATAAATAAATAAAAATACTAGTAACTCGAAGCGAGAACCTGAAAGATTTTCATATATTTTAAATAAGGCAAGAAATTCAATTTCACATAATAAAGACTTCATTCACCACCATAAATACTGCTTTTAGCATCCGAAATAGCGATCGCCAAGATAGCTCAGTTGGTTGAAGCGTCAGTACTGTAATACGGACAACGGGAGACATGTAGGTTCGAATCCTACGGACCAAGGGCGCAGCCAGGGGGGGAGCCATGCCCCCCCCCCCCAAGCCGTCCTCCATGAACCAAAAATAAAGACGCATAATCTCTATCAGTACAAAGCAGTATTCAAACTATCTCTTGAAATAAATATTTTGTAATTAATGTCAGTATTATCTAGTAGAGGAATCTATACACATCCGTTTACAACAATTTTCTTAAAAGTTTTCCTCATCCTCTGGAGAGGCCGGTTCTATTGCCCCCCCCCCCCCCCCCCCCAAGATGAATATTCTGGCTGCGCCACTGCTACGGGCCGCAATTGGTAAAGGTAAGTAAAAATGAATTTAATAACTTAATAAACATTATAATTTGAAGGAAACCCTTGTGAGAAAAAGTTGGAGTGATGGTAAACAATATTAGTTAGATATGTTAATGTAAATAAAATTACGGATGGCTAACAAACAAATTCATTAGGACAAAACTTATTTATGCATTAATTATTTTATTTTTATCAAGTAGATTACTAACTAGTATGTAGTTTTATATGTTCCTATTACTAAAAACCTGTGGGGGGATTACCAAATATAACCTGAAAAAGACGTCATTCGTCTGAGATATTAGGAAGTAATTTTCACGTTTCATTTACGTCATCTAACTCGTCATTTCTCGTCACTCCTGACCATTTTTTCACGTCATTTTCACGTGCCTTTGCTACCTGGGATAAATTACCTTTCCGTTTCACAAAAATATGCTAGATACGAGTGACGCATTATGAAAGCGGGGCATCTCTCTAAAATTTTTATTTGTTGACCGATTGAAACTATTTTTTTCTACTGAGTTTAGGGGCCCGGAGTTTCGAGGGGCCGTAGCGGGGGCCTACCAGAGATGTTGACAGATTTTTTTTTCACATTTCTCCTCCCCGCTCATCAATTATTAAGCGCGGGGCCCGCTAGAAATTTTGACACAAAAATGTTTTTCATATTTCTCCCCTCCGCTCATCAATTATTAAGCAAGGGGGCCCGCCCGTGAATTAGGTAGCGGGGCCCATGATTTGGGGCGGGTCTATATCTACATCCAGATTTCCTATCCAAACCGCTTACAACGAGAAAAATTTTGGTGCTATATTTGCACTCCACTAAGTATATAGAAATAATTGCTCATAGAACTTTAATAATATATTATTTGAAATCGCCTCTACTGGAAAAACCTATAAAACGATATACCACATCAGTAGTGGGAGTGGCTGATACAAAAAAATGAAGGTCTTTCCCAAGTAGCACTTATTGCTTTATAAGCGTTATAAGAAAGCTTTTTAAGAATAGTCGTGCCTAATTTTGCTTTAAGAACTCTTTTATAGTTACTATATAAGTGTGAAGTAAAAGTAAAGCCACCGTGTGATAGTTGCGTTGTTTCTCATACACAAACTAAATCACAATTTTATCTTCTTTAATGGGGGCGGGGGTTGGTAATGGGAGTGGTAGAGAGGGCTGATGTCAAAAATATTTTTGAACAAAAAACGAAAATTTTTTACCGTTACTATCTACCACTCCACTGTGTCAATAATATATGTAGTTAACTCTGTTAACACAACTGTCAAGAAAGGAACCTGCTATATCTTTAGTGAAAAATATATACACCTTTGAAGCAGGGGCGGATAGAGGATTGACTTCTGGGGGGGGGGGGCACCGGAAGAATATTCATAGTAATACTCTTGTTATGGATGTCTCTTCCTTGGACATATCCACCATATCACGGCATATTTCACAATTATCAAGGGGGGCACGTGCCCCCTTCCTAGATCCGCCACTGCCTTGAAGAAATAGTTATTGAAAAAAATCTATAAAAGTTTTTACACAAAGCTTCCCTCTCTGTTTGGCATGCTTTATTTATGAATTATTTTCTGTATTGGATGACCATGCACCCTGTGCATTTTTTTAATTAAAATTATGTCAGATTTTTATCCCGGCAATAGTGACAACCAGAGCTGGGAGTAATTAATTACTAAAGTAATTAAATTACTAATTTAAATACTTTTTTAAAAAAAGTAATTGTAATTTAATTACATTTTTCAAAGCAGTAATTGTACTTAAAAATTATTAATTCCTCAAGCGATACTCTGAAAATACTTTTGCAGAGTAATTAATTACTGATAGAAATTACTTCATGTAATTTAAATTACTTCAAGTAATTTAAACTACTTCAAGTAATTTAAATTACTTCAATAATTTCAAATCTCTAGAATAATTTGAATATTGTAGAGTTGAATTGTTTTACTGTAAATAAATTATTTTAGAGTATTTAATTTACTTTACATTCCTATTAAAAGGAAACATAAACATATAATATTATTCATATTTCATAGTTTGTGCCATTTTACTTCCACATCCAGTGGAAGTATAGTAACGCAAAAAAAAATTATAATTTTTTATTGTACAAATAGGCTTTTAGAATGTCATGAAACGTCGAGATTTTAAGTTTGAGCAAACAAAATGTCTGTTTGTCTATCTGTAACTTTTTTTGTGAGCACGATTACTCTGGAATCGTTTAAGATACTGACTTGAAATTTGGTACACGCATGTACTTTAAGATGGGCAGGTGCGGTGAACATAATTCGACAATTTCTTCTACATCTCTGAACCGAATAACAAATTTTTTTGGGCTTTTAGAGACAAGTTTATAGAATGGTACTAGACAATTGAAAATTAAAGAAGGATTTTTTTTCTCGTTCGAAAATCAAAAAAATTTTTATTGATTTCAATAGTCTGGTATCATTCTATCAAGTTTTCTCTAAAGGCCTATCAAAGATCTTTTTCAAATCATTTAGGAATATAGAATAAATTGTCGACTTACGAAACTATTTTCTTAAGCACGGCACCGCAACCCTTAATGAGATCTGGAATTAGATTATATTTTGATCTTACTCCGTAGAAGGGGTAAATAAATTGAAGTAAATAGATAAATCGAGCAAGTAAGGGGTGAAAAAATAAAATTGTGATTTTGTGTGTGTACAAGAACTAAAGGCCTCATTTTTTTTACTTCATCTTTCCGATTTGAATCAAATTTTACTCAAGTTAGGATCTACTTATGACCAGAAAATAATTCATCTGCTATAAAGCTAAAGCCACCTGCGGTACGAAAATATGAGGAAAAAGATTAAAAATCATATTGATTGGTCTTGACGAATTTCACGTAGCCACCACAAATTACGGAAACTGAGGATCCCCTTTGCCACCTGAGCTTATGTATGAGAAATCCCCTATCAATAACCAACTCAAATTTTGGTGTATGTACGTTTATGGCGCCGATCGGATGCATTGTTTAGAATTTCTAACATTCAAAATGTTTTATTTTTTTCAGCATATTTTGATACCGCAGGTGACTTTGCCTTTGTAGCAGCCGAATGTTTTTCTGGTCATAAGTAGATTCTAATTTGTTCTATACTTGAGTAAAATTTGATTCAAATCGGAAACAAAATAAAAAAGTTATAAGGGTATCTTCATTTTAAATGGGTCACACTGTATATTTAAGGAAAAGTATAGATTTGGACAAAATATTACGTTAGTAAATACGTCCAGTGTTGTAAAATAAAGATTGTTTTTTGACTATGATTTATTAGCAGACCACGGTAAACCGCTTTGATAGAAATATTCAAGGTACATAATTTATTTCTCTTTATTAATTATCGATTTTCGCTGGCGAGTATCTCGTAAACTATTACACATAGGAAGAAAATGAATATAAACATTCTTGTAGGGATTATGTTTAATTTTGCATAGATTGCCTTTTTCCGTACGACGCATCGTTTCCGAGTTATTATAAGCGAAGAATCGAAAAAAGGAATCTTTCCACCCCCTTTTCCCCCCGAAGCGGCGGGGCTAGGGGCGGGGACTTTTAGTATTTTTACCTCCTAACTACCCCCCACACATCCCTGAAGAGGAAAATTCTCATCTCCTAAATGTTCTCTACAATCCCCTTCTGGCCATTCATTGATTGGACTATTTGTGATTACTGTCTTTACTGATTACTAAAAATTTTAGATATATCTTCCTTTTTTATTATTCAGTATTTGTATATGTTTATAATTATTTGTACACTAACAAATGATCTTATAATTTACTAAACATCTCCCATTCCCAATATAACAAATTTAGAAGCTGTAGAGTAATTGTAAAACTAATTTATTTATTCAATTACCATTACCAAATAATTAGGAATTTAATTACATTTTTTTAATAGTAATTTAATTACATGGTAATCAAATTACTCTTTAACATTAGTAATTTGTAATTTGTAATTAATTACTTTTTCAAAGTAATTTGCCCAGCTCTGGTGACAACTATACATTTCTAGTATAATTTTCCACTGTCATTTCTAATTTTTTAGAGTTATACCAAAGTTATATTTTTCACTAAAAATATGTCTGGTTTCCTCCTCAAAATTGTGTCACCTACAGTCCTAATATTATTTTCACCATAGTTTCTTGATTCAATATTTTTTAGAATGAACCACCTCGTATATTTTTCATATTTTCCATATTTGTTCATTTTTTTTAGAGTGATCACTCTGTATATCTTTTCATATCTTCTTTGCCAGTTGTGTTAACTATACATGCGAAATATTACCCTCCATCATATTTTTTAAATAATTTCTTTTCAGAGTGACCACCTTGTATATTTTCATATTTTTCTTCCTTGACAGTCGTGTTAACTGTATGCAGAATATTATCGTGTCCCTCGTATTTTCATTAAATTTTTTTAGAGTTGCCACCCTGTGGCTACTATCATCGAATTTATTTTGAAATTGTACGGAATGAACTACTTTCTTTTTAACACGTTTTTGAGGAATGTATACATATCAGCGAATACCACACTGAACGTCCATCATATGTGTCGCAACGGACGTCATCTGGATGACCAATTTATGTACGGCAAGTACATATATTTTAGGTCTCTATAAGGACAGCAGCAGGACGTCTATTTAATATTCGCTGATGTAAATATTCTATTATGTTGTGGATGATGACATTATTCCTTTACCGATTTTTCTCCAACATGTTTCCCAGGTTTGTATAAGTACCTCAAAAATAACAATATTTATCACTTTGTTTTCACCTTGTACTCTTAACCTCACTTGTCAATCAAACTTCAAACTTCTATACTTTCTGAACTACTCGCCGCCAATATTCTTGGCTAAAGATGTCGGTCTCGGATGTCTGGGGCCGGGCAGGACTATTGCCCTTTACCCCAGTACATCGCTGTAGACCGGGGACCAGCCTCGTGCAGGGCGGGCGAACTTACTTTACGTCGGCCCCACTCACAAATGTGAGCGGTGCAAACGATTTCGGCCCACCTCCCTGGGTCCTGGCTCGTTGGACCTTGCTGGCTAAGGCCTCTTCTGGCGTTCTTCTGTCTTCGTTTTCTTTTCTTCGCCAGCTTGTTTCCCCTCGGGGGGTAGTCGTCTGTCTGTTGGGTGTGTTGGAAGTTTTGGCAGGAGAGACTGCCGGTACACAGGATGCCAAATGACATCCTGTCATCCGGATCATCGGTAAGGTAAGGATGAGCTATGCAGCTCGAGGAAGGGCAGACCTAAATGCTATTGGTAGCATTTTTGGTCTGCCCGGAGCCAGGGGGACTACAGGTACTGGACGGTGTGTTGTCCGGTACCCGCAGGGTCGTGGGTGAGGTGTCGGGTGTCGTCATGTCTCTTCGGGTGGCTTCTCCGTCGACGGGGTGGTCCGGATGGCGTCACTGGGGGGTGAGGTGGGGCAGGCTTGCAAACAGGGCCCCCATCATGGTGCACATCTGCTGCATTTGGGCCATAACAGCAGCGAGTTGTCCGGCCTCTGGGGGCGTCTGTGGTGGTTGGGCAGGGTTGGTGGGCTTCCCTGCGGGTCCCTGGGCTGCCCTCGCGTAGCTAAGCCCGGGGGTCGTCCTTCTGGTGGCTGCGTTGGGAGCTGTTTGCTTCCGGGGGGCAGGTGTCTGGGCAGTCTTTTTGGGGCATCTGGGGCATACTCGGTAACTGGCAGGGTGGGCACCCTGGCAGTTTGCACATTTGGCTGGCGTGTCCTTGGTCTTTTGACAGTCAGAGGAGCGGTGGGCCTCTCCACATTTGACACATCTCGGCTGTGCAGTGCACCTTCCTTGTGCATGGCCGAAACTTTGACATCTGTGGCACTGCGATATGGTCTGCTTGGCTCGCTGTTTCTCCGTCTTGACCACAAGGTAACAGCAGTGGTTTACTGCCAGGATGTTTGCCTGGGCCGGGGGGACCAGAACCAGCATGAGGGGGATTTCTTGCTTTGTCCTCCGAGATGACATCCTCTGGACTGATATTGATGAGAATCCTTGTCGTTCTAGGTCTGCTTTTACTTCTTCGGTGCTTACGCCAGTGGGGATGCCCCGGATTACTGCTCTCAGCATCCTCTCTTCGGGCAGGGCGTAAGTGTGATATTCACGTTGCTCCTGCTGGAACAACGTGGTCAGCTTTTTGTGGTCCTCCTTGGAAGCGGGTTCTATGGCGATGCCCTCCCTAACCACCTTGGCTTTGTTGAAGCCTATCCTAGCGTTGTGGATCCTGTGGGTTACTTCCGTCCAGGATTCTTTGTTTCTCAGTACGACGGGGGGCATCCGGGGGTTTTCGGGGGCCTCGGCGTCCATGGCCGTCGCACTGTCGTCCTGGCTGGTGGATGGTTTATCCTGGCTGGGTTTAGGCGTCTTTTTTGTTGTGGGGGTACCTCGTCTTCACTGTCAGGGGCGTTTTTCCTTTTTAGGGCTTCTTTCGTTGCGGGGGCCTCAAAGGTGGCGTTGCAGGCTCGGAGAGCTGCCATTAGTTCGTGGTGCTGGCGGTCTGCTATTTCATTCTGGCGTTTTGCGTCCTCACTCTGTAGTATTGCTAGTTCGGTTTGCTGTGCCATTTGTGCGGTAAGATCTCTTAGCTCTATCTGGAGTTGTGTAATTTGGGCTCGTAGTGACCTATTTTCCTCCTCGAGTTGCGCTTTGATTAAGTCTCTCTCATCTCCTCGTGATCTCGCCGGTGTTGATGCTCGGGACGAGTCATCTGTCTCCATGTCGATGCTCCTGTCCGAGTTTTTCTTCCTCGGCATGTCGTCCTCTTGTTACCTAAAAAAGAAAAATGGGAAAGGAATCGGGAAGGTAAACACAAGTGTCCCCAGGCGGGGGACTTTATTTATCTTTTTATATCAGCGTCTTAATAAAGACGACTGATATTTCTCCTCTTGCACTCTCTGTGGGGCTACCACTTCACTAGTTCGCTTCGCACTGTCTTCAACTGCACACTGGAGGTCTGCACTCGTCGACTGCCACTTGAACGACTACTCGCCGACTACTAGTATGCGATGCATTACGGCTTCCGTCCTTGGGACGCTTTCCGTGGTTGTGAGGTGTTTCTTGTTTATTCATAGCATGTCAGGCATAGGGGTAGGAAGGGCAAGGAGAATACAATAGTGTTAGTATTGTTTTACAGAGCTATTCTATTGTGTCGACATAATTTTGGTGTTAGTATGTTGTTGTTTATATATAGAAGAGTGTTGGGCATCTTTTTATTATTGGTATAATTGCTATTGGTTTTTTTTTTTGTTGTGTGTTTATGGCCTCTTTTGTATATGTATGTTTGTGTTTGTGTTGGGCATCTTTTTTATGTTTGTGGTTTGTTTGTATGTATGGCCTCTTTTTTTTTTTTTTCCCTCAACAAGTGGTTTACAATAATTGTGGGGGGGGGGGGGGGGGTATCTATGGGACGCAACAACTAGGGATTAGGAGTGTAGATGTAGTTTAGGGCAGGGTATTTTGGGGCTATAGAAAATTTTGTTGTTAGGGGATCTTTGAGTGTGGGATTGGGATGAATCACCAGTTTTTGAGCAAAGGCCAGGAGGAGTCTGAGTAAAATAAAATCGTCAATTGTGGGGGTTCCTGTGACATTGTGAAGGTATGGTATGTTAGTTGATCTGGGTAGATTGGCTGCTATCCGTAAGTTTTTGTTTTGGGCTACTTGGAGCTTTTTCTGTCGGGTTGAGTTTAATAGGGGATACCAGACTGGGGAGGCGTAAGTGAGGATGGGACGGATATAGGATTTATAGATGAGGGATGCTATGTATGTAGGGGCTGACTTAAGTATAGGGAAAAGTTGCGAGGTGCGGGCTTGAGCTTTGGTGATCACAGTACGGAGTTGTTTATCGAAATTGAGATTCCGGTCAATGTGTATGCCCAGATATTCAATTGAGTTAGACCACTCAAGGTGTTGTCCTTTTATCTGTAGTTTGTTTGGGGGATAAGTGAGTGTGGTACTCTTTGTTATGGCTATCGCGTCTGTTTTGGTAGGGTTTACGTGAAGGCCCCATTTTTCAAAGAATTTGGTGGATTTATCCATTTGTCTTTGTAGTAGTGTTGTTAGTAATATGGGGCTTTTTGAGGTTGCGATGATGGCTGTGTCGTCAGCGTACATCGCATACGTGACTCTATGGTCCTTGGGCTTAGGGATGTCATTAATGTACAGCAAGAACAGTACTGGGCCTAGGGCGGACCCCTGGGGGACTCCTGATAGGATAGGGTAGAGGGATGAGCATTCCTGGTTGACTGCCACTCGGAATTGGCGGTTCAGAAGGTAGGATTGTGTTAGTTTAATAATACGCATCGGAATACCCGCGATGTTGAGCTTATATAGCAGTCCAGGGTGCCAGACTTTGCCGAACGCCTTCTCGAGGTCCAGGGATACGATCCCTGTGAGCAGACCCCGATTGGCGTTCGTGGTCAGGATTTCACCAACTCGGAAGAGCTGTTGGGATGTGGAGTGTTCGGAGCGGAATCCATACTGGAAGTCATTGAGTACATGTTTGCCCTCAATGGCCTCCAGCATGAGTGAGAGTATGATAGAGTCTAGGATTTTGGCAAGGACAGGAAGGAGACTGATAGGACGGTAGCTTGTGGGGAGTTTCTTGGGCTTTTTTGGTTTTGGTACAGGAATTATCTTTGCTACTTTCCAGGGAGCAGGGTAATGCGATAGGCGTAAGCAGGAGTTAAATAGTTTGGTAAGGAAGAGGATTGCGTTTGGGGGGAGGTATTTCAGGGCGTAGGGCGGCATGTTATCAAGTCCTGGAGCTTTTTTGGGGTTTTGTTTTTTTATATGTGCTATGACTTGTAGGGGGGAAGTACAGATTGGGTCCTGAGTGGATTGGAGAGTGGTATTAGTTATTAGTTGTTGATGTTCCAGGGACCTGGTTTCGTACCTGTTATGTACGGGATTAGGTGAGAATTGGGAACGAAACTGTGAGGAGAAGCAGGATAGCTTATCCTCGTTGGTGATTGCCTGACCAGAAGTGGTTTGAAGCGGGGGAATTGGTTGGGTTTTGCGTTTAAAGATACGTGGGAGAAAATGGGGATCTTCGGGATGGGAAAGTACTGTTCTTGTGATCTGTTCATCTTTGTAATGTTTTATTTGCTCGGCAATTTCTTTCTGCATATAGTTTATTTGTGTTTTGAGAAAAGGATTTCTAGTGGTATGATAGCGTTTTCTTAGTTTGTTTTTGCTTTTGATTAGGTCTATTATTTGTTTGGGCAGTTTATTTTCGTATGACAGATTGTTAACTTTTTTCTGGCTGAGAAGCAGCGCAGTAGTGATTTCAGCTGTAATTGTAGTAACTGCGGAGTCGATTTGTGCAGGAGTGTCACATTGAGGGTTACAGACTAGGGATCGGACTAGTGTATTCCTGAAAATGTCCCGGTTATAATCTGCTTCCCGAGGTTTTCTGTCTGTGATAATGTAGTCTGGGGATAGTTCAAATATTGATAAAACAGGCTCATGGTCTGAATTCAGGGCTGTTAAGGTTTCAACTTTTGTTGGGCAGTGTATGTTGTTTGTTAGGATTATGTCAATGATTGAGTGTGCCTGGGAGGGGCGTGTGGGTTGAGTCGGCGCTAGGATAGACATGGTAGGTGTTCGCGCGAGTTGGTCAAATAGTATACCACCTGAATTGTTTATTGTTGGGTTATATATGTTCCATAGGGGATGCTTGGCATTTAGATCCCCCAGGAGTATGAATTTCTTACTGGTCTTTTTGATAACTTTAAGGTCATGGACTTCTAGGGCAACGCTAGGTTTGTTATATGCTGACACTATAAGAATATCTTGGTTATTATGTGTTAGAATGACCGCTGTGGTTTCCAAGGTGTGCAAATTATGGATAATAGTTTCGGTGTGTTTGATATTTGATTTAACCAGCAGTGCGGTGCCTCTGCCATCGTCGTTTCTGTATAGATTGTACCCCGGGAAGCTAATATTTATTGTTGGTTTTAGTAGAGTTTCACATACTGCACAAATGTCTATATTGTAATGAGTCAAGAAATGTTGAAACTCGACCTTCTGACGCCGAAGGCCGTTGGCATTGTATTGGAGAAATATAATATTGTTTTTACGTGTGATAATTTTGCCGGCTTAATCGAAAAATACAGTTAGTGCCTCGAGCAAGATAAATACTTTCTCGGTGGGGTCTGTTGCCTGTTTTAGTCTGTTTATTGTGTCTTTGATAATACTCCAAATTTTTCGTAGGTTAAATTGTTTTAAACATTGGATAATTTCCCTGATGGGGTTGTCATCCTGGTCTTGAGCTTGTGTCTTATTTATGTATTGTGTGTTATGTATTTGTTTAGGTTTAGGCTGGGGATTCTGTTGGGTTTTTTCTTGAGTTCTGAAATTTTTCCATGCTTGTATGTTACGATTTGTTATTGCGTCTGCTGTGTTTTGGGATAGAGGGGGGAATTGGATTTGTTCTGGAGTGATTATGAGAGGGGGGGGAGGGGGGTTGTTTGTTTTTCTTTGTCCTGGCGTCGGTTGTGTATTAGGGCTGGCTTGTTGGTTTATGTGTGGTGGGGGTTGTCTGTTGTCTAGTTTCTGCTTGGCTGCCAGGTACTGCGGGCAGCCCCTGTAGCTTGCAGGGTGGTTCCCGCCGCAGTTGGCGCATCTGCACCTTTCTGCTGTGCAGGGGTCATTCCCGTGCGTGCCACCGCACCTGACGCAACGTCTGGCCCGGGTGCACAGCTCTGAGGAGTGTCCCAGACCCTGGCAGTTGTAGCATTGTGGGAGGCTTTGTCTCACGTACTCGGTCACGGTGACCCTGAGGGCACAGAGCTCCGTGAGCGAGTACCAGGCATCGGCTGATTGTTGTGGAATGGTTATGAGTAGCATGTTAGATTGTTTTTTGTTTCCATTTTGTGTGAGAGTCAGTCTTGAAATGGTAAATGGGAGCTCTTTCAGCTTAAGGTCGAACTCGACTTCTTCTTGTTCAATGTCTGTCGGTATGTATTTTATAACAACCTTGAGTGGTCTTTGTTCTCTTATAGAATAGGAATAGAATTCGATATTTCTACTGGATAGAATATTTATGATTTTGCCATGCTCTTTAGCCCCAGCAGGGTAGCAGATGAGGGAGTTGTTGTTGAATTTGTAGGAAGGGATAGGACTTGTTGGTGTGTTTATTAGTCTTATTGTCTCCGCGTGTTTTTGGGTATATATATGTATGGCTGGTGGGCGGCGTTGTGAGTTTGTGGGGTTTTTTATTTGCGGGGGGGGGGACTTTTGCTTGTTGGTTATGAGATGTTTGGGTGCGTTGTATTGGGGGGGGGAGGGAAAATTCTGATTCTATGACCTGTATGGCGTCTAGTGATGTGAGGGAAGGATATCTTTTAGGAGATTGTTGTTTAGATTCTTCATGTGATGAGTGAGATAACAGTCTTTTTTGGGCAGGGAAACGCTTAAGGAGAGGTTCGTGTGGTTTGTCGAATAGCTCAGGTGGGGATATGTCAATGAGTTGCGTCATCGTTTTTGTTTGGGTATCTTCAGTTTGTTTTGTGGTAGCCGATTTTGTCAATCTAGGGCTTGGGAGCTTGAAAAAGTCAGATGGTGGAGGCGAAATGTGGGCCATTTCAGTGTCGGAGAGTGTATTAGTTTGGATTGTTTGTTGGGTGTTTGGCGAAGTTATGGGGGTGGAATGTAT
Source organism: Rutpela maculata (assembly GCA_936432065.2). Taxonomy (NCBI): domain Eukaryota; kingdom Metazoa; phylum Arthropoda; class Insecta; order Coleoptera; family Cerambycidae; genus Rutpela; species Rutpela maculata. The sequence continues at coordinate 48,929,248 of OW386285.2, forward strand.
TATCGCCTGGGTAGTGATGGTAGTAACTGTGGTAGACGTAGTATTTGTTGTTGTGGTGATTGTATTGGTAGTGAATGTTAAGGGGAGCTGAGAGTATGAATTATTTGTATTGAAGTTTAACGGCCTTCCCTGCCAAAAATTCCATATAGAAACTTATAAAAAAAAAGTGATGCGGTTTTATCGTTCCTATAAGTTATATTAGTATTATACAGACAGGATTTTATCTGTTTTATTAAGTTTTAAATCGGTTATGAAACAGTAATTCCGAATGAGCTATTTGGAATTATCATGTTGCCCTTTCATAAGTACTTATATGAAATATACATCAACAAATCTACAGTTTAGTGTCTGCAAATGCACCCTTGCCCTTATATCTGTAAACATATGGAATTACAGATACAACTTTAAAGAGATTCTAAACTTTTCTATAAGTAATATCATAAGAGTTCCAGTCCGTCCTTTCTCCAGTATCTATCGTATGTAACACACCATTTATCAACATGTTTTTATTGTAAATTTCAACATTGTTTTTTATTAGTATTAATGTGGATATACATGTCAACAAATGTACAGTTTCAATTGTATATTTTACAGATGTATTTTTATTGTAAACTTCCATTTTGCTTTTTTATTAGTATTAATTTGGATATGCATGCCGACAAATGTACAGTTTAAATTGCATATTTCAAATAGAAATACTAATATTGTGGTAAACACAAAATTCTGCAAAGTCCTTATTTCCTCGAGTGTTCTCGTTCTAGCCTAGAAGCAATGAATGAGTTAGCAGTGAAAGAGACTGCTATGTTTTTAATTTAACAAACACACTTCAGTTCCTTAGGTCACATTAGATTAGATATGAATTAGCTACACGTATACAGCTCCCTCTACTGGAGCCTGGAGTAAAGTTGCTGCTGAAATTTCTATCAGTTTCTACCAGAATGGAGCAGCAAACATTTACTTATACCACATCAATGAGAATTTATGAGAACAGTATCTAAGGTAAAACGTGAGGCTTTCCGTGGTTAAATGGCAAGTGTTTCTATAAGAAACGAGCTGCATTAGGTTGACTTACAATTGAAGATTACTAATTATAATGTTTGAATAGGGGTTTATGAGATCAGTTTCTATGAGTATTAATGTTTTTTTTTTCAGTAATATATTAAATGTGTTTTCATTTGTTTGAATGGGTAAAAAGAAAGGTCAGTTTTCAACTGCAATTACAAATACAAGTTTAATCACTTTGAATGGGGTTATATGCGATTAATTTCTAAAAGTATTTATGCTGTTTTCCGAATATAATTGTGATGAGGTTTAATCAGTAACAAATTGTTCACTACTTGTTCTGATATGGTCGGAAATTCCAAGTACACATTTAGTATTCCTTCAAAAGGATTGATGAGAGCAGTTTCTACGAGTATCTATTTGTTGTTCCTCTGGTAAATTATATAAGTCTTTACATTTACTTATACTATCTCAATGAGAATTTATGAGAACAGTATCTAATGTAAAACGTACGGCTTTCCGTGGTTAAATGGCAAGTGTTTCTATAAGAAACGAGCTGCATTAGGTTAGAACAGTTTTGATTTGCAATTGAAGATTACAAATTATAATGTTTGAATAGGGATTTATGAGATCAGTTTCTATGAGTATTAATGTTTTTTTTTCAGTAATATATTAAATGTGTTTTCATATGTTTGAATGGGTAAAAAGAAAGGTCAGTTTTCAACTGAAATTACAAATACAAATTTAATCACTTCGAATGGGGTTATATGCGATCAATTTCTAACAGTATTTATACTGTTTTCCGAATATAATTGTGATGAGGTTTGATCAGTAACAAATTGTTCACTACATGTTACGATATGGTCGGAAATTCCAGGTACATATTTAGTATTACTTCGAAAGGATTGCTTCTACGAGTATGTATTTGTTGTACCAATAGTAAATTATATGTCTTTATCAGTATGCATTCGGATCTAATTTAAATATGAAAATTATATCAGAATATTTTAAACAGTATCTATTTGTAAATCCAGACATTTACTTATACTATCTCAATGAGAATTTATGAGGACAGTATCTAATGTAAAACGTGCGGCTTTCCGTGGTTAAATGGCAAGAGTTTCCATATGAAACGAGCTGCATTTGGTTAGAACAGTTTTGATTTGCAATTGAAGATTACAAATTATAATGTTTGAATAGGGATTTATGAGATCAGTTTCTATGAGTATTAATGTTTTTTTTTCAGTAATATATTAAATGGGTTTTCATTTGTTTGAATGGGTAAAAAGAAAGGTCAGTTTTCAACTGCAATTACAAATACAAGTTTAACCACTTCGAATGGGATTATATGCGATCAATTTCTAACAGTATTTATGCTGTTTTCCGAATATAATTGTGATGAGGTTTGATCAGTAACAAATTGTTCACTACATGTTACGTGTTGAAATTCCAGGTACATATTTAGTATTACTTCGAAAGGATTGATGATAGCAATTTCTACGAGTATGTATTTGTTATGCCAATAGTAAATTATATAAGTCTTAATCAGTATGCATTCGGATATAATTTATATATGAAAATTATATCAGAATAAAGCAACTAAATATTTTAAATAGTATCTATATGTAAATCCAGACATTTACTTATACTATCTCAATGAGAATTTATGAGAACAGTATCTAATGTAAAACGTGCGGCTTTCCGTGGTTAAATGGCAAGAGTTTCTATAAGAAACGAGCTGCATTAGGTTAGAACAGTTTTGATTTGCAATTGAAGATTACAAATTATAATGTTTGAATGGGGATTTATGAGATCAGTTTCTATGAGTATTAATGTTTTTTTTTTCAGTAATAAGTATATTAAATGTGTTTTCATTTGTTTGAATGGGTAAAAAGAAAGGTCAGTTTTCATCTGCAATTACAAATACAAGTTTAATCACTTCGAATGGGGTTATATGCGATCAGTTTCTAACAGTATTTATGCTGTTTTCCGAATATAATTGTGATGGGGTTTGATCAGTAACAAATTGTTCACCACATGTTACGATATGGTCGGAAATTCCAGGTACATATTTAGTATTCCTTCGAAAGGATTGATGATAGCAGTTTCTATGAGTATGTATTTGTTGTTCCAATAGAAAATTTGTCTTTATCAGTATACATTCGGATCTACTTTAAATACAAAAATTATATCAGAATGACACAACCAAATATTTTAAACAGTATCCACTTGTAAATCCAAACATTTAAAGATATATTTTAATGAGAACCAATCAGAACAGTATCTAATGTAACGCGTGCGGCTTTCCGTGGCTAAATTTTAAAAGTATTTTTAATAAATAGCTTTAACGGATTTGAACAGTTTTAATTTGCAATTCCAGATGAATTTAATTGTTAAATACGGATCTATGAGATCAGTGTCTTTGTGTAATGTTTATTTTCCAATAAAAACACATTTTATTGAAAAAAAAAAACATTACACTGACCTCATAGATCCCTAACAATTAAAACTATTCATCTGGAAATGCAAAACTGTTCGAATCCGTTAAAGCTTATTTATTGCAAATAATTTTAAAATTTAGCCACGGAAAACCGCACACGTTACATTAGATACTGTTGTGATGGATTCTCATTATAATATTATCTTGGATTTACAGGTGGACACTGTTTAAAATATTTGGGGTTTCATTCTGATATGATTTTTGTATTTAAATTAGATCCGAATGCATACTGATAAAAACTTATATAATTTACTGTAGGAACAACAAATAAATACTCGTAGAAACTGCTCTCATTAATCCTCTTGAAGGAATACTAAATATGTACCTGGAATTTCCGACCATATCGTAACATGTAGTGAACAATTTGTTACGGATCAAACCTCATCACAATTATATTCGGAAAACAGCATAAATACTGTTAGAAATTGATCGCATATAACCCCATTCGAAGTGATTAAATTTATATTTGTAATTGCAGTTCAAAACTGACCTTCCTTTTTACCCATTCAAACAAATGAAAACACATTTAATATATTACTGAAAAAAAACATTAATACTCATAGAAACTGATCTCATAAATCCCTATTTAAACATTATAATTTGTAATCTTCAATTGCAAATCAAAACGGTTCTAACCTAATGCAGCTCGTTTCTTATAGAAACACTTGCCATTTAACCACGAAAAGCCGCATGTTTTACGTTAGATACTGTTCTCATAAATTCTCATTGAAATAGTATAAGTAAATGTCTGGATTTACAAATAGATACTGTTTAAAATATTTGGTTGCTTTATTCTGATATAAATTTTCATATTTAAATTAGATCCGAATCTTTACTGATAAAGACTTATATAATTTACTAGAGGAACAACAAATAGATACTCGTAGAAACTGCTCTCATCAATCCTCTTGAAGGAATACCAAATGTGTACTTGGAATTTCCGACCATATCATAACATGTAGTGAACAATTTGTTACTGATTATACCTCTTCACAATTATATCCGGAAAACAGCATAAATACTTTTAGAAATTGATCTCATATAACCCCATTCGAAGTGATTAAACTTGTATTTGTAATTGCAGTTGAAAACTGACCTTTCTTTTTACCCATTCAAACAAATGAAAACACATTTAATATATTACAGAAAAAAAAACATTAATACTCATAGAAACTAATCTCATAAATCCCTATTCAAACATTATAATTTTGAATCTTCAATTGCAAATCAAAACTGTTCTAACCTAATGCAGCTCGTTTCTTATAGAAACCCTTGCCATTTAACCACGGAAAGCCGCACGTTTTACATTAGATACTGTTCTCATAAATTCTCATTGAGATAGTATAAGTAAATGTTTGGATTTACAAATAGATACTGTTTAAAATATTTGGTTGCTTTATTCTGATATAATTTTCATATTTAAATTAGATCCGAATCTGTACTGATAAAGACTTATATAATTTACTATAGGAACAACAAATAGATACTCGTAGAAACTGCTCTCATCAATCCTCTTAAAGGAATACTAAATGTGTACTTGGAATTTCCGACCATATCATAACAACTAGTTAACAATTTGTTACTGATTAAACCTCATCATAACTATATTCGGAAAACAGCATAAATACTTTTAGAAATTGATCGCATATAATCCCATTCGAAGCGATTAAACTTGTATTTGTAATTGCAGTTGAAAACTTACCTTTCTTTTTACCCATTCAAACAAATGAAAACACGTTTAATATATTACTGAAAAAAAACATTAATACTCATAGAAACTGATCTCATAAATCCCTATTCAAACATTATAATTTGTAATCTTCAATTGCAAATCAAAACTGTTCTAACCTAATGCAGCTCGTTTCTTATAGAAACACTTGCCATTTAACCACGAAAAGCCGCACGTTTTACATGAGATACTGTTCTCATAAATTCTCATTGAGATAGTATAAGTAAATGTCTGGATTTACAAATAGATACTGTTTAAAATATTTGGTTGCTTTATTCTGATATAATTTTCATATTTAAATTAGATCCGAATCTTTACTGATAAAGACTTATATAATTTACTAGAGGAACAACAAATAGATACTCGTAGAAACTGCTCTCATCAATCCTCTTGAAGGAATACCAAATGTGTACTTGGAATTTCCGACCATATCATAACATGTGGTGAACAATTTGTTACTGATTAAACCTATTCACAATTATATCCGGAAAACAGCATAAATACTTTTAGAAATTGATCGCATATAATCCCATTCGAAGCGATTAAACTTGTATTTGTAATTGCAGTTGAAAACTGACCTTTCTTTTTACCCATTCAAACAAATGAAAACACATTTAATATATTGCTGAAAAAAAACATTAATACTCATAGAAACTGATCTCATAAATCCCTATTCAAACATTATAATTTGTAATCTTCAATTGCAAATCCAAACTGTTCTAACCTAATGCAGCTCGTTTCTTAAAGAAACACTTGTCTTTTAATCACGGAAAGCCGCACGAATTACATTAGATACTGTGCTCATAAATTCTCATTGATATGGTATAAGTAAATGTTTGGATTAACAAATGGATATGGCTTGACTCATTTTGCTGGTCAATGCGGATATAAACTGATAACAATTTCAACAGCAACTTTACCTAACTCTTATAGAAACTTATTGACCATATAGGTTCTCATAGATACTTATTAATTTTAGATAATTTTCAATACGGATTGATGAGATTTTTTTGACAGGGTTGCTACAAATTCTAATGGGGTTAGAGTTAATGGTGTTGTTAGTGGTGTTTTATAAGTAGATGAATTAGAAGTGGAAGAGTTAGAATTGTTGTTAGGATTGTTAGGTATATAATTATTTATGTACGATATATTATAGGGGTTAGAGGGGTTAGAGGACTTAGACGAGCCTGACATATTAGCGTCGTACCTGTTGGACATGTCTGTGTTGTGGCCATCGGTTTCATTGTTGGGTTCAAGGTCGTCTCCGCATACCATACGGGTTTTTTTCCTGTGTCTGTTTTTCTTCTTAGGCGTTCGTATCATTTTTTGGGCAAATAAGAGTTTTGTAGGGCTTTCCTTTTGTGTAGGTGTGTTATTCTTATTAGGTACACTTTTATAAATACTGATTTGTATGCTATGCACTAATCTAAATCACTCCTGGTACAGTTACACTGACGTGCTTCGCTGCTAGCAGAGTACTAATGGCTACTCGCCGAGAATGCGGTCGGACTTTTATAGGCGTCTGAAAACAAGGAGTACGCCACCTGGTGATCTATAGTCAAACTAATTATAGGCCTTTATGTCATTGTCTCTTTAGTGTACGATGATATCAACAATAAATAAATAATGATAAACTGAGATGCTAAGTTATTAAAAATATGATAGCGTTTAAAGGGGCTACACAAGATACAATTTGCTGGAGCCAACCTAGTCGGTATACTTATACTTTGTAGATTGCAGGGACAACTCGTGAAAGTTGAATTGGCACAATGTTCACAGCATACCCTCTTTGATGTAGACACCTTGAACCAGGCATTGAGAGGGCAAAAGCTGGTGCAAATAACCGTGGCCCGAGGGGCCCGAGTAGCAATAATAATGACCTGAACAATACACATTGTAAGTGAAATTTTTGAAATAAGTAAATATATGCAATTTCAGTATATTTTTAAAAGTAATGTATACTATTGCATCATGCACTATTATGTTTTACCCCTGAATATTTCTATTTCATATTTTGCAAAATACTGTTTCAGTTATTTTACTTAAAGAATTAATAAATATCTTTTCAGTTACCTATATTCAATGTAGGTACCACTAATTTCATGATCTGACACTTGTTTGTAAACATAGATCATACACATTTACTAAGTTTTGTGTTGAATATGGGTTGTACCACACAAAATAATATGTCCTGCATTTAAAACATATTCCCCTTCATACACACAATTAGAATTTTTACATTTTTAGTGCTTCCCAAATGTTCCATACATTGCAATATGCTTAACCCAAATGACACTCATGTTTCCTGAAAAGAAAGCGATTTAAACTACAACTGTACATAAATTTAAAGAAATATTTAAGTTTATTAATATTTAACTAGCCAGACACCGTTTATGTCGAAGAAACTGTACTTTTCAAGGGGAAAACCAGATAACCTAAAAAATATGAATTTTGCTGAATAATGCCATTAACATCTTGCAAATCACTTACAACAAAATCTTGCAAACCTTTAGGTCATGTATTATTAATGTTATTATTTTCAACGCCAAAAATAACAATAAACAGAAACAAATCGATATAAGTATTCGCCAAATAAATAAACAAACGGCCTATAATTAGTTCACGAGTTCTCCACTTTGGCGCTGGCATCTTAAATTCAGACGCCTATACCTAAAAATGACAGATCTCGATTTTTCTGTGATGACGCCACCATTCTCTAGATAATTCCAGATGTCGTCACTCTAGACCTACTACTGGTAGGTTCTTTCTCGAGTAGATGCAAATACATCTGAATTAATTGAAGGGGTTGCAACACATCACAATACAATTCTATTTTTCAGGCAAAAATCTGTTTTTTGAAAATTTTCACTTTTCCGGAGCGTGTAGCTCGAAAACGGTTGCGAATTCGAAAAAAATATATAAAACGAAAGTTGTGGAGAATTTCATAAGCTTTCATTCGGTATAAGACGCACCACCGTTTTCGAGATATAAGGGAACAAAACAAAAGTCGGACTTTCTTTGTGCCCCCCTCCGGCTCACCTTCTAGACGTCAGGACTTTCAGTATGTTCACTCCCTAAGCACCCTGAACAACTTTCTAATGGAATCGCTTAGATCCCTGCCCAAAGAACACCAAAGATCGGCCCATCAGCGGGCCATCACTGAGCCAGAAGTTTCATTTCTGGCCCAGTGATGGCCAGCTGAAGGGCCAACCTTCGGTGTTTGTAGGGTGCTCACGCACTCTACACCTCTTTATCGACTGGAGTAATAGGACAATGTTTATGCATCACTTATTAAGGGATTTCTATCAAGTAAAGTACTTACATGTCAAAGTTGTATTTTTACGAATAGCGCCCTGAATAATATATCTATATAAATAAAGTAGGATATCCATATATTGTATTTTATAGACATCCGCATGATATCCCTCAGGGGTGTGACATTTTTAGACGTCCCTCGATTGTCCGTCGGATGCACATTTGAACCAAAAACGAACGTCCATCGGATCTCCATCTATGTCCGTCAAGGACGTCCTTCGGATATCCATAGAACAATGTTGTGCTATTAGGGAAAGTTGTTTAAAATTATACAGAAACCTGAAATCCAAAATTTCATCACAATTAAAAATATTGAAATTTATTTCCTTAAAACTGAAATTTTGTTTAAAAAAAAAACCGGAACCCCGTAAAGTCCGGATTTCATTAGGGAATCCAACGACCTGTCAAAATATGACGTTGTGGGCAAACAATTGGCAAACAGGAGTTTATTTTTACCAAATTCCGGAAACATTGCCAAGCCAACAGAAAAACACAAACGTTTAACGAATGAAAATGGATGTTTGCCCTCGACGCCTACAGAGATGCCATGTTGGATGTCACATGGTTTGGTTTGCCTAATTGGGCTGTGCCTACTTGCGCTCGTTTATCTCAGGGCCCACATATAAAACTATAAATTTGCCGAATCTACTGCGTATGTACAGAACCGACAAATAATGTAGTTTTATATGTACTGTGATAAACTAGAGCGAGAAAGAAAACAGAGAAATTAGGCAAAGCAAGACGGATGTACTCCCGGCACATTGCATACTTCGTGAAATCTTATTTTTATCACCTTTTCGTGTGCCAACGTAGGACATCGGTACCTATCGCTTCTAACCGCCTATGCATTTTAGTATGGGAATAGACACACGTGTTTCTTTTCCTAATTTATCTGTTTTCTTTCTTTCTTATCCATATATAAAACTACATTTGCCGAATCTGTATAGAAAAAGAAAGACGCTCAGTGAACTCAACTACATAATGGAATGATGACTACGTGGCGGTTAGAAAAAAGATGGAAACGATAAGACCCGTTAGCAGTGTTGCCAATGGTTAAGTACAAAATTATGCACGCCACAGCCATAATTATACGATTATGTCCAACATTGTGCAATTTAATTAAAAAAACTATAGAACGGTTATTTATTTACTAAACACGCGTAATGAGCGGAGTGTATTTGTTTTTATTTAACTATAAAAGATATCACATAGAGATAGAGATGCGTTAATTTTGTACCAGTCTCACCAATTAGGCAATCCAACAACCTGTCAAATTATTTTGTTGTGGGCAAACACGGGGTTTATTTTAGTTAACACGCGGAAACGTAGCCAAGGCTACCGAAAAACAAACTCTTTAACAAACGTTTAACGAATGAAAACAAACGTTTGCCGAATGTTTGCGCACAACACCATGTTAAAAGTCACGTGAAAGCATTGTATGTACTTGTACATACTAAGTACAAACTGTGTTATGTGGGTAGAAAATTTGTTATAAGCGGAAGATAGTAGGGGTTCACCTGAAACAGCAAGAAAAAAGTCATCATTTAAGTATCTGTTAATGAATTCTGCACATGAATTGAACAAAATATTTTGTCTTGTTTCATATATTAGTAAAATGTTTTATGCTGCTCTGTAGTATTGTCTCACTTAAGACGAGCATTTTTTCCGCGGAATGATTTATGACGTCATGTTTTAAGGCGCTTAAAGACGGGTGTAAGCCGCGAGATCACAAAAATTTACCTTAGATAATTAGAACTGTCAAAGCAAGGTTGGTATACTTTAAGGTGGCCTAATAACTCACAATCCCCACCAAAAAATGGCATTAGCCAATGAACAGCTGGTGTGAGATCACACCAGATGCAGAGCCTTATTCAAAATATTGTAAGAATTTGTGTAATGTTAATTAAGCAAAGAACTCGTAACTGGAACGGGCTCGCAATAACCCGCTTTTGAGGTCGGTGGTAATTATTCTCGCATTTTGAGTCACTGTTCTGCATGCTGGTAAAGAGGATAAGTTGTAGAATGTAACACTACAGATCATAGTAACGTCAGACCATATTTCGGGCCAGTACGGACGGTTCTTCTAGAGTGAGATAACTGCGCCACTACTGCGCGTTCGAAGAACAAAGATAGTCTGACCTTTCACCCCCGCACTGACTTCTTCGCCTAAAAGCTGTATATTAAGGAACCTCATAGTCTACCAATCTTGCTGTCATAGTTATGTTATGTGTTATGCTTCGACCATATATTATCTAGACTCGGCATGTGGGCGTGTCGCATGTTACAAGATGTTTTTGCGGGGGGTTTCAAGGTACCCTGAATTCTATTGGCTAATTCAAACGTCGCGGGTCGAATGTCGAAAATGCATTAAAACTTTGTTTACATCGCCATTGTTATTTGTGGCTATTTTTGTTTTATTTATGTGTTTCTTAGACTTCCACAACATCCAGACAATTTTTCTGTTTTCAAAATCGGTAAATAGTGTTTTATATACGATCCCGCGTTAGAGAAAGAATGGAATAAATCATTTTGTAGGCAAGTATTATCTTATTTGTAATTATTCCTCAGGCGTAGTCGTAGGGTTTCAGGTTTCAGGTGCTCTCTAAAATAAAATAATATATAAGTAGATAATTATTTTACAGACTTAATACATATTTTGTGTATGAGTCATTTCAGATCTTAGACTAACTAATATTGACTAGGTACTCTTAGTTTTTCAATGCAAATAAAACTCAAATAAGTACTGCTTATTAAACCAGCTTCTGTATATTCGGTTTAAATTATATAGGTATTGCATGAGATCAAATATGAGTTAATAAACTGATAGTTTAAGTAGGTAGTACAATTTATTAAGTGTCATAATATATTATATCTATTTTTAATGTTTTAGATTTCTAAAAGAATTGGATGCCCAAAAATAGTGACGGAAAATTGGACCAGTTATAGAGACCACAAAATGTATGCAAAACGTCGTTCAATAAAGTAAAGTACTCAGGAAAGTACCATATTATCTATAACAAGCACGTTAAATATTCAGAACACATTCTGTTGGGTAAGTATAATCTACACTACCGATGATATTTTAAAACGTATTGATCAACTGCGTGCGACGTTCAATTTTGATTCTATTTCAATACAGTACAATTACTTTTATGTGACTTTTATGAATGTATAGCATGAATAAATAATAAAATGTTTGTACTTCTGCTCATATAACAGTTGTTGCTTTAAAAATTGGTACATTGCAAGATAATAAAGAATATTTCCGAATTACTTATTTTATAAAAAAAATAATCAGGATAATCTTAGTATGGAGTACGAAAAGAAACAAACTGAAATATCTCAAAAAAAAAAAGGTGATACAGACATTTTTTTAAAAACAGCTGTTTTGAATTCAATTTAGGTTAACAATGTACATTTCCATGAAAATCTGAATGTCAGTTTATACATTCACAATACTTGCTTTAATAGCGAGTTTATATGTGCATGGATTTAGTGGCGCCAGTAGATGTTGGCACGCCAGTAAAAAAATATTGAACGTATAAACAGTTACTGGCGAGAACTGGCAAGCAAGTCTTGACCTTGCATGCAATAATGCAAAAATGTTAGGAATTTCCAACTTTGTGGCCCACCAGTACCAAGTTGTACGCCACTATGAAGTAAAATTGACATAAACTTTGAGTTGTCTAGAGACACTATCCTGGCTAGTTACTTGTACTAGTAGCTGGTATTGTCGTGAGCAAAAAAAAAATAGGACAACTATTTTTTCCTAATATAAATCTGTCTCTATTTGCACACTTGCAATGAATTTTGACAAATAACTGACAATGTCACAAAAATTAGTTAGATGTACAAAACTAGATTTTGTACGATATAAGACTTGTCCCATTTTTTTTGCGCACAGCAGTACAAGTAACTATACTAATATAAATTCGTCTATAGAATATAAAAATGAGCATTAAGAAAACAACAAATAACAGTGGATTTCTGAGGAAATTAAAAAATTTCTTGAATTATATGAAAAAGAGGCGTGTTTATGGGATGCGCATTTTAATTGTTATAAAAATAGAGAATCTCGAGTAATTGTTCATGAAAAAATAGCAACAACAGTGGCGATTGATGGTTTTGACAGTGTTTCGGTGAACGGTTTCTAAAAAATTCAGGATCTTCTATTGAAAGTTTTAACACTCTTTCTGATGCACCTAAGTTTTCTCTACTTGCAATCCATTTTCTTAACCAGATACGGTCTCTTTGCTTATCATTTAGTTTATTTTCCATGTTGCTAATCTGTTGAACAATCCCTCATAGAACAATGCAGCACTCGGTACGAATTATTATTTTCTTTAATTTACTACTTGACATTTTGTCTCAATAACCACCTGCACTCAGAAGTCAAAGAATAAGACTGACTAGATAAAATTTAAAATTGTGTGTAAACCTCTACTGGCGCGCAAGTTGGGCTGGCGTGGCAACTGGCGCCAGTAAATTCATGCATGTATAAACCTGGCATTAGGTACATTTTATGAAAAAGACAAATTATTCATATTATTTGTTAACAAACAATCATTTGTTAAAGCACCGTTTATTAATAATATTTGATTCAAATATATTTGCATTATTTTTTGGAAAGTCATCGTCAAATGCAATAGGTAATTATTTTTTTCTTTTATTTCTTTTCCGAGACTTGTATACTTATATTACATTAAAAATAATACTCTCTATGTTTTATTTCAGTACCAACCTTTACCACATTGCTTTGAGGATGGTTCATCAGATGATATACATACACAGAGTCTAAGAAGAAGAGCCAGATGAAGCTCAACATACAAGAAATTACTTTTAGAGCTTAGCGACACTAGAAAAATTAAAAAGTAAAAATTAACATCGTTAAAACAGGAGCTGACCGTCTTAACTCGCTAAGCTATAATAACGAATTATTACTGAACTAACCGCTAGTAATATTTTCTAATAATTCTAATATACTAGATATGCACTGACAGATTTTCCAAATTTATTAAGGTACCTATCACCTCTATATGTATAACCTTAAAATATTCTAAATTAGTTTTAAAAACATATCGATTTCAGTAGAAATTAATTAAATGAAAAATTATTGTTTTAAAATAAGATTAAATAATATCATCAAATAATTTTCTCGGTTTGACCTAAATTCAGTAAAGATAATGCAAGTGGCTGTAAAATATGTTGGATGCATTTCTCAATATAGTATAATGAATTGGTCATTAGATTTTAAATTTTTTGCCTAATCATCAGCCAAGAGAATGTGTTATGTGAACAACGCAACTAATTACCATATCTATCGTAGTTTTAAGTTTGACTTTTGGCCCTGCTAGAGAGTATAGTAGAAAATTGTTGTACTTCTCATTTTTCCAAATCGCCCCCCTTTGGCACAGAGTACATATACTTTTCATCACTTCGATGAGGATAGTGATGCGAATTTTAGAAACTAAAAATCATAATTGAAGTTATTCTCAGTCTTGGTGTCATATCTTTAATTTTTGGACAGTATTTATTTGACATTTGAGCGTTACTTAAGAGTACGCAAACCTTTTAGTCTTTTAATATATTGTATATAGTTTAATTAGTGAATGGGTTTCATATATACCAATTTTTGTAGAGAATAAGTTTTTGTTAACCCAGCTGATATGGATATATGCAGCGATTAAGAATCGACTCATTTATTGTATTGAAGGTGTATTTGTTAATTAACATAGAATAAACGGCAATAAGTTATAATAACCTAGTATTATTAATTTAATGTATTTATATCTTCTAATAAAGAACACGACACTTTTTATATTTTTACTGTTTATTTAATTACTTATTTATAAATTGTTTGTTTTCAGCAACGTCTTTATTAAATTATGATCTAATTAAGATGTACTTATACTTAATAAAATATCGATACAAAATATGTGTTTTAATTCTTACTTTTTTTTTGTGAAAAAACATTTTGCCTATAAAACATTTACTTCATATGATGATCGACCATGATAACTCAGTCGGTGTACTACATAAAGTACACCGACTGAGCAAGGATAAACTAGTTGGTGTCTATATAGCCCTGGGTTCAAATGGCAGCTTGAGATGGCAAATTTTTTAATGCACGTACTTAATTTATGTGATTTGTGTGAATTGTTTTATGTTATTTATGTCACACATTACCTACCAATACAAATTATACAATACACACAAGAAAGGGAATACCATCAGTGACTATTTATTACTATTTGAAAAAAAATATGAAAATATATTTTTTCCCTCGTGAAAAACAGTAATTTCTAAACCTAAATAATGACTAATAATTGTATTACTAATTTTTGGCAACATCTCTGCTTTATACAATAACAGAAGTACTTTTTTTATTATCTAGAAAAGCTAAATTAATATCTCCATTTGCAATTTTCCAGTAGTAGAATATTGTTGTAAAAGTATGCTTATAAATTCGAAAAAAAATTTTACTCGGGCTTAATTTTAAACATCACAATGTTAATTAATTTTATATATTATCCAACATTCAGACCCTTTCGCGAATATACGCCACTGGCAAGGGTACCGTACACAGAAAAATATCCCCCTTCAGCACCCGCGGCTGCCATAGTCAGCGCCGCCTTAGTATACATAACAAACTCTCTATACTTTGGCTAAGATACCGGGTCTAGGTAATATATGGTCGAAGGTGTTATGTTATGGTACATAACCTTCAAATGTCAATAAAGGGTACGATATTCAAATTTGACTGTTTTCCTTTATTATGATTCAATTTATTAAGGATTATGTACTGTGACAAATAGTCTAGGAATTTGTAGAATATTTTGGAAATGATTGCATCTATGACAATAAGTGCTGCAAGAATGCAGCTCACTAGAATAACAAAAATGTCTCTGGTTCCTAGTTTCAGGCAAGTTTAAATTTAACTGATATCTATCTAGAAACTTGTATATTAATAATTAATATCAAAAGTTGATAAATAAATCAATCACCACATGCAAGGTAAATAATATTTCCATTACCAATAGCACTGTTGCCTGGAGAATGTTGTGACAAGCACACTTGCTTGTCTATCGTTACACTGTGTTTGATACTCAGCTTCTACATTGATAATGCTGATAGGTCGTGTATCTGTGCCTGCATTTTGTCAAAAGCGTAACTTTTTCCGGACAGTCTTGCCGTTGAATTTGAGAAGTTGTCAAACATGTGCAGACCTGGATAGGAAAGGCGGGCAAATGCCCGGTGGGCCGGCAGCTTACGGGGACGCCGAGGCCCACAAAAAATCAGGGTCTTTTTAAAAAATTAAATTAATGTTAAATATAAATCTTTTGTATTGTGCTGCTGTGAAAAATAGGCTGGAGCTGCGGCCGGTCAAAGAAGTTACCCGGTAGCGGAATGGTTTCGAGTTCAGACCTGAATATATGTGGTGTGTTTATTAATATCAAATTTCTAGATAATTATAACTACAATTATAGCAATCACTTTCACACTTTTGTTTTTCAAAATTTCAGTCGATGCGGTTATCCAATAAGAGAAACACATAGGAAATCAATCTATAAAACAGAAGAGGCAAAAAAAATTAGATTTTATGTTTTAAAGAGATATTTAGAATACCTAAAGAATTATGATAAAGTGCTGGAGAAAAGCTTTCCTGGCTTTATGCGTGTTTATAGGGTGTTTATGGATGGAGCTAGAGATTTCATAAGTGACACCAGAGAATATTTTAGGATCATACGTATTTTAAATACCAGAGGCAATCATTTCAGTAATCTTGTTCGAAGGGAAATAGAATTATATCACCAAATGCCCAAAGATATGAGGAAAGTGGCCCCAGTTTTAATAGTTTCATCATTACCGTTTGGGAATTATATCATATTTCCATTAGCATACTTGTTCCCTAGACAATTATTATGCTCTCATTTCTGGTCATTGCAACAAAGATCTGATTTTAATTTGATTTATTTAAAAGAACGATTAAGTCACAATCGACCTGTATTTCGCCATTTACAAAGTCAGCTGGATTTTTTAGAAGATCATCCACTCTGCGAACCTTGGTCTAAAGTCTTGGGTATGTTGGGGAGTGGTCAACAACCAAGTGTAGAGCAGATTTTGGAGTGCAAAGAATTATTTGTGGGAGAACCATACCATTTACTTTATTTAAGCCGAAATCATGTTGTAAGTATATTTTGTTTAAGAGATTATAAAAAATACTTGAATATTTAATGTTATTTGGTGGTACTATAAGGAAGCCAGCCAATGAAAAGAATTGGCCACCCGAGTGAAACGAGTTTGGCTGGGCAAAAATTTAAACATTTATTTAAACTATTTAGTCCATGCAAAACACGGAGTTTGACGCCCCCCTCTCATCGGGACCACTTGTATTTTATGTTTATTGGGTCGCTGATCATGAAAAATATGTATGGTGCAAAATTAAAATAACTAAATTTTTTTATCAAAATATATACGTTATTAAAAATATTGCAAACAATATGAAGTGTTCAGTTATCAAGAATATTTCTACCTTCTCTTTCAATTCTGTGCAAGCTTGGGGGCCTAAAGAGGTGAAAAAATTTTTTAATATTTTTTTGACGGAAGTTTATCAGAAATTACAAGCAAACTAAAAAGTATACATTTACTTATTTTCTAAGCGTTAGTTAAATTTGAAGGCAATATGGGAGTAGTTTTCACCCTGAAAAGTTGGAAAAAAATGTTCTTCATTGTACAATCCTCATTCATTTAAACTCAAGTCAAAAAGTGAAAAAAAAAATCCATCATTTTTCCATTTTACGTCAATTTAGGAATAGTCTTACTCACTCAGCATAAAATTTGCCCTTATTTTAGATGAACGTACTGAACTGGCAAAATATCATTACAATTAACACATTCATAACATTATTTTACAGCGAAAAAACCCCCAAAAAGCTGGTTTTTGACACTATTTTTATGAGAGGGGGCATTCCGAGCATCAAACTCCGCATTTTACATGGGCTAATTATTATAAGATTCGATTCGATGAAATATATTATGATAAATTTAAAGATAACAAAATTACATAATTTAATTACGTAATTACGTAATTTTGGTGAATTATGTGATGTGTTTCCCATTGTGGCGGGCACTGCTTTGTAAATTGTTGTGTGGCTAATGTCAAGAAACTTTTTGAGGCCTTATAGCTTCTCTTGTATATACTAAATACCGATTTATGGACTTTTACCTGCTTGATTTATCTATTTACCCCAATTTACCCCCAACCTAAATATAATCTAGTTCCAGATCACGTTAAGTACACACGTGTACTAAATTTCAAGTCCATATCTTGAACAGACAGACAGACGGACAGACAGAAAATTTTTTTCAAACTTAAAATCTCGATGTTTCATGACTCTCTAAGTCTAGTTGAACAATAAGAATTTTCAATTTTTTTCTTGTCCTTACTATACTTCCACTGGATGTGGAAGTAATAATCGTAATTTTTAGTTTAACAAAACATGGTAGGTGGAGGACAGAGTATGGCCTTCGAATTTCTTTAAATGGAGACATGATTTAAAATATTGCACTAAATTTTGTTAGGTCTACCCATCTAGCTAATACTGACGAAGTATTGAATTACATGAAAGGATTCCTAGCATTTTAAAGCAAAAAAGAATATATTGAAAATACTTAAATCATTTATTTAAATTCATTCACACTTTTTTATTTAACATGAAATTATTTACTTTCTGTATATTGATACCTTAATCTGGTCACGCTAATATACTACTTAGGTAAACACTCGTTATTGGAGAACCAATCTTTTGATTGGTTCTCCAACTACTCTTCTAGCTAATACTGACGAAGTGTTGAATTACATGATAGGATTCCTAGCATAATGAGTGTTTTAAAGTCTTTACCTAACTAGTACATTAGCATGATCAGATTGAAGCACCGATTTGCAGAAAGTAGGTAATTTCATATTAAATAAAGAAGTGTAAGTTGTGATTTGCATAATACCTAAATAATATTTTCTAATTAAGAATTTTGTTTTGTCAAATTAAATATGTACTCAAATATGTATTATGTCTTTGGAATTTCACTAAGGAATTGTTTAAAAGTAATGTAATTATGCATAATTGCACAATGCACACTTGATTTTGATTGATTGATTGATTTACCAGCATGCGGCAGGCATTGCTGCCACTCCCAGAGTTATACAGCTGGGCCTGCTACGTCCACGCTGGGTTGGACTAAGGTCATGCTTGTTGCCAGCAGCGAGTGCCACATGGCGCGTGGTAAAGGAATATGGGATGGGAGGTGTAGGTATTTATGAGATGCGTTACCGCATTGTGTCATGGGGGAGCGTTTAAGCTCCCTTTTTTGTGTTTTTGGTTCTGGGTATCTGCCTCTTCTGAATCTTCGTGTGAAATATGTGTTGTGTCTTGATATGGAGTGTTTATTACTGTTTATGCTCCTCTTTTTGTGTTTCTGCTTCTTCGAATCTTCGTTTTCTGATTCCTCGATTTCCGATGCTAGGTTGGGTTTGGGTCATGCTTGTTGCCAGCAGCGAGAGCCATATGACGCATGTTTTTTTTTTCATTTTTCCCTTCGCTTTTCTTTCCGAGTTTGTTTATGATTCTCTCAATTGTTGTTTTCCACCTGTAACGTGGTCTCCCTATTTTTAGTTTGCTGCTGTTCAGTGTTAGTGTTTTCTTCAGTAGGTTTTCTGCTGTCCTTTTTGCTTTAACCTTCTTGATCCTTTCCCTTATCTCTTTGCTTACCAGAATATGGTCTATTTGTGTGATTGAGCTTCCATTACTCTAGGTGTCAATGCGTGTTTGACTTTTGCTCCATATATTTATTATTGTTAAGTCAAATATGTGTGCTAGGTTTTTCTACGCGTTTCCATTTTCGTTAGGCCATATGTGGAGTATATGTGCATTGAAATCTCCAGGTATGCGATTTCACTGCACTATATTTATATGTATATAAACTATGATTTACTGCATTAGAGGGAAGCACTGTGGAAAGTTTTGGTTTGTGTACCTAATTAAACACTAACTAATTAATATTTATTATCAAGCTGACAATATTCCGAGGTATAAATTATTTTACAAACACTTTTACTTATACAAACTTAAATATAACTTCTATACGTTGTCACTTTGTATTTAACTTTTACAAGCTTTTATGGATATCCATGGTGCCAGAACACTATAAGTCATCTCCCTGCCTACCGCAATATGATCTATTTATTGAGTTGAGTTTCCGCTGCTCTAGGTATCAAAATTGCTCTTTTCTGTGTGTATTTTCTTGGAAACCATTTTCCTGAGAGAAACCTGTATCACGCATACCTACATTGAGGTGCCATAAGGATTCAGTTTGGACGCTACACACCGACAGTGCCCCATTGATTATTTCTGGTCTAATCCAAATTAAACTCGTTTGAATATTTTTAACAATTATGAGAACCTCACCTGAAAGATAGGTATACTTTAAGAGTATTGCGCCACTGATCATTACGTGTTCAATTTTGATTAAATTTCTTTGAATATTTTTAGTAATTATGAAAAACACACTTGAAGGTTCACACAGGAAATCTGTATAATCACACTTTAATAGCGATGCATTACTGATTTTTCGGGTTATTATTATCACCATTTTTATCATGCGTAATTCTCTTGATTGGCTGAAAGAAATTCGGTTTTGGCTATTAATTATTATTTGTATTATTGACCTAATAGTATGCCTCTGGTTTACTCAATACTATTTAGAATATTAGGTTTTGAGTTAATAAATTAGGTTAATAGAGATTAAGTTGATAAAGTTATTAAAGTAATTAAATTTAATAAAATAAAATAAATTAGTTTGTAGCTTAGCTTTCTGTGGCTTCTGGCGTGGTGATTGTTGTTTTTTTATTCCCTCTTCTTTTTGGGCTTAGTACACTTAAAAAACTTTCCACTGCACACACAAATTTATTATTTATTTATTTACACTTTAACGTTTAATATGTGCTCTGCTTTATAAACACATGTTGTTCACTTTTGACACTGAATATTTATTGCTTTCTTTAAAGCAATAAAGCACTTGAAAGGGTCTTTTAGATACCTATATAGATAGGTCTATTTAGGTCGACCGTCAACTAAGGCACAGCTTTACAGTTTATTTTTTGGTACTATTTAAAAAACACTAATAGTAATTTTCAATTTATTAATTGTATATGAACTTTTTCTTTCCTATTATGACATGTCGCGTTAAGCAAATTTTCTTGGCTCACCGGTGGCTTAAATTTGATTAAGTTTACTGTGGTTTTAACTGATTTTTAGCACTTATTTCGGGAGCGTCTTACGATGCATCTATACACGCCGTTTGTCAACTTTCGAATCCCATAATTGCACAGTGCACGCTTGAATATAATTATAAGTTTTTGTATTCTTACCAAATTTAATTATACCGAGTGGTAAATTTTTGGTGCAGTGCTCTGCAGCAGCTAAACAAAAAAACTTAAAATCTGCCTTGTGTAGGATAACAGAATAACTAGGTGTCATATAAGTGGCCTATCTATAACCTAAACTTATTTTCAAATGTATACAATGCAGCAAAAAGCAGGATATACTAAAGATGTATTTTTTAAAACAGTACATTCTGTAAATCATTGCATTTTTGGATTACTTACAAAATACTAGTATTTCACGTATCATGATCGTTCGTATATTAAATTTTGAACTTGTTCCTCTCGAATGAGGCTTAATCCCAAACTGAAGGCCATAAAATTATACGAATTGTCTTATTTAACAAATATTTAACCAATCCTTTTTGAGGCAATAAAGGCCAAGTCCACCTTAGATAAAGTGGACCTTTACAATTATGAAAGAGAGGTATATTTAATGAGAGCCAATGCTAAAATGTTAATTATAATAATATATTATTCTTTGTAGTTACATTTACTTAAAATGCACGAAGTTCATAGAGGATGGTTCCGAAGAACACGACTTGCTGATAGAGCGTTTATACTAATACAGATGGACAAAGCAATTATGAGAGAAGGTGGTGTACATAATTTGCCAATAGATGCCCTAAACAAGGCATGTTTCATCAGAGGTAAATTATTATGTAATATTGTACACTACATGATTTTTGGAAATACGGAATTTCCCAGAAGTATTAATAATTGCTTTAATGAGATTAAATACCAAGTCAATGGTTCAATGCTTACATGTTAGTCTTGAAATCAAAGGGTCTCGTGTTTGAATACAACCTAAGGTATGGATGTTAGTGGCGTTTTTAATGTGCTACCAAGACGATAGCATCGGCTAGACTGCGGTTTGGTGAGACAACATGGCCAGTGACTGTTATCTCCTGAATTTTGAGTCTCAGCTGCGGCAGGGAATGGTTGTTGTGAACATATCTATTGTGCATGAGTCCTGGTTGAGTGATGGAATAGTTATGGCTAAACTGTGCCAGGACGTTAAAATCCGGTGTTGATAAAATGATTTTTTTTTAAATCAATTTTTATTTATTTTTTTAAATAAAAACGCTTACTTGATTTCTTAACTTTTCGTATGTATTATATTTTCTTAACACGTTGACTGCCATCTCGGTCTATATGATCGAGGTTTTTATTGTCTATGAGGCCAACTCGGTCCATAAGATGGAGTACTTATATTTGCCCTGTGGGCCGACTCGGTCTATGAGACAGAGTCATGTTTTTGGGATCTCTGGATCTTTTCGGGATCTCAGAATCTCCTAGCGACTCAGTCCAGCACACTTCTATCGATATAAATAGACCGAGATGGCGTAATAAAGGACCGAGACTTTTTTGACGTTTTTTTTGGCAGTTTTTTTTTTCAAAATATTGTGTGTCAATTCATAGTGTATTAGCCGATGATATTCATGGCCTGGGGGAATATTTTACTTGGTTAAACCGTTGCTACCGGTTGGCGCCTTATGAGAAATTTGTCTTAACCCTTATGGCAGTCAACGAGTTAATGAATAATAAAAAAAAATCTATATAAATAATTATGTTAAAACTGAAAATTGGCTTGAAAACTGTTTCAACTTGGCTCTGCAAGTAAAGAAGACACTTGTGAGCTTGTTGAAACGTGATGAAACTTTCAAATCTCAGTCAACTATATAAGAAAATGAGAGGTTTTCAACTATATTTAATATAGAGTACTGACTGAACATTGATGTGTACTAAAAATAAATGTCTAGTCGAGGTAGGAAAGAAGATGATGTTTGGCAACATTTTGTTAAAAAAAGTTATGGGCAAACATGGATGTCGTGCAATATGTAAAAAATGTAATAAGGAAATTCAGCGACTTGCCGACAGACTTATAAACCACTGAGAAACCTATAAAAATCAATCAAGTGAAGGTAAAAAAAAATGATGTGACAAGCCAGTGCAAGCCAAAGTGAAAATTCCCAGCAAGCACAGCAAGCGGGAATTTGAGGTAGTAGTTGCAGTAGCACTAGTTTAAGCTCCTTTGTTGTAAGAACATGTCAAGACAAAAAGAAAATATTAGACAAAAGGTAACTAGAGCCATTTTTGTAACAAATTGTTCTTTTAAGTCCATTGAACATAGAGAAAAGCGATTGACATGTTAAGACCAGGGTATGTCCCGCCTTCTAGGTTTCAGTTATCATCAATCCTTTTAAGTGAAATATTTGAAAAGAAGAGATCAAAGTGCTTTGAAAATTTATCAGGTCAATCAGCTTGTTTGTCTTTTGATGGTTGGTCAAATGTTCATAATAAACCGATATGTGCAGTTTTGATACTAGAAAATGGAATCAGGACATCCACACACTGGTGATTATCTTGCAAACTCTCCCGTTGATTTAATAAATATGTGCAAAAATGAGTATAACTGTAAAGTTACTAATTTGGTCAAAAATAATGCAGGGAACATGAACAATACGAGGGAAAAAATTGCTGAAGCTGGATTACCTCATTATAACTACGGGTGTTCTGCCCATATACTGAATTTGCTTTCCAAAAATTTGGATGTTATAAAAGTAAAATCACACATAGTTCACATTCTAAAATATTTTTGCAATACACACTTGCTGAATGCTTGGTATAAAGAAAAGGGGGGCAAGAAACTAACATTATCACAAGATGTGGATGGAACATTTTCCGACTGCCTTGAGGTTTATGTCACGGTCATTATTATCACTGCCCAAGTTGCTATAAGGAACACAAAGATGACATTGATCCATTTATTTTTGAAAAAGTGTTGAATATTCAAATTAAAAAAATGACCGAAGACTTTTTAAAATTGCTGAAACCAATTTCTGTCACTTGAGAGAATTCAGCAGAAAGGTGACAGTTTGTCCCTTGCAGCTGAGGAATGGAAAAAATTGAGTGCCGTTTTTTATAGTTTTGAAGATGAGGATAAAATTATTATTAATAATTAAGTTGGAAGCAAAATCCGATCCGTTCCAAGAAACAATGTTTCCAGAAGAAATATTACAAAATGTTAACGTAGTGCAGTGGTGGGAATCTCAAAAATATATTCCATAAATTAACAAAGTACTGGATCTAATGATTCCCTTTCTATGTGCCTTTGCTTCTTTTGCAGATGTGGAAAGAATGTTTTTTCTTCAAGCGTATTAAAATGTTTAAATTATGTCACCAAAAACAGAAGTAGAAGTAGGACATTGTTTTACTAGTAACAAAATGTTAGTACCGAACGCCACCGTAGTGGACATTGTTTTACTAGTAACATAATGTTAGTTCCGAAAGCGCCACCGCAGTGGGTATTGTTTTACTAGTATCATAATGTTAATACCGAAAGCCACCAGTGGCGTGCTATCCACTAGCCGCTTGTCATATTGTGTCAACATGTAAGACTGTAGTTTGAATATTTGTACATTTATGATAAATAAATGAATTTTTGCATTTTAATACGCTTGAAGAAAAAATAGTATATATTACACGGAGTAGAACGCCTTTTTTTGTGTTTCGCCCAGTTTGCAAATCCTGGGCTCAACACAAAAAAAAAGTGCGTTCTACTCCTAGTAATATAATATACTATTCTTTATATGGACTTGTTCATTCAGATATTAGGAATAGATTGGGCAATGAAAAAGCATCTAAATTAGTATTTCTCTTTGAACGTTATAATGCTTGATATATTTTGATTTTGATATATTTTTATTTTTATATGTTCATATATTTTATCTACTCTTATTAGGTTATATACTAATTAATGAACTGCTTTTGATCAATTAATAGTATCCATAAACAAACAGCATGAGTTATAATGCGTGAATTATTATAACTCACTAGGTACAGAGCCAATCACCTTTATCTTCGTGCCTAGCCTGTCCAATAGACGTAACGCGCAACACACGAAGGTAGACCCAAGGAGGTAGTGACAGATTATTCGCGTTAATATCTATACAGATTTTCTGAAATGTCACAAAATGCTACTTTTGATTCGTTCGTGCCGAGCCGAATTTTCGAATTTCTCCTTGCAATTTACAATCAGGTTTATCTGGAAGACTTCCCCTTTACGTCGCGACATCGTACGGCCGTCCCAATGGTGTTTTTCGAAAAATATGAACGTGTCAAGATTGCATGTTTTTGCAATTTTTTCGACTCCGAAATGTAAGCTGTTTTTTGTTATTTTTCGCAACGGTGGGAGTTAGCTCTAAATAAAAAAAAAAGGTCAAACGAGTATTTTCCATTACGAATCTTCTGCTACTATCAGAATTTTGATTTTTTTTTTTCGTTTCGGAGATAACTACTGAAATGTTGGCCATGTACGGCAAAAAATCGCAAATTTTGAGCTTCTACAGTTGACAACTGTTTAATCTTGGCTCCTACGCCAAAAGACTACTCTAGTTAACTTAAATAGGATTAAATTTGCTAAAACTCTTTTTTTATTTCTTGAATTCCGACAGAAATGAAGGAATTAAATGGGACGAGATTTGGGAAAAATTTCTCCATTTTGTTACCGTAATTAATCGGTAATTAACTGAAATCGATTTCATATATGATGTTCACTTAATATCATGTACTACTTTGACGTTCCGTTAATCTTGACCCTTCGAAACAAAGGTTTCTGAGAAAAATAATTTTTTTAAGATTTACATACACTATAGGAAAACGTGTAATTTCTTACATTTCCTCGAATATCTCAATAATTATCGTTTTTTTTTTTTTCGAAATATTTATAGACAGGTTAGGTAAAGATAATTGATTGAGCTTTCCGATGCCTTTTTAATTTTTTCTCTAACATAAAAAACAAGACTTTTGACCGAATATGCGCTCCGGGCTATTGCAGTTCGTGGAGTTTTGCACTTTTCGCCGCGTAATATTAATCTACAAAGCTGATTTTTTGTCTGCAAGTAGTTTACGCACTATTTCGATTAAAAATCACATTCTACCTCTGCTTAAAGGTGGCTAAATCTTTGAAGGCAACAAATATAAAAGGGTGAACAAAAATTAAATTTTACAGTTAATTTTATTAATAAACAAACTGAGTAATTTAAACAAAATTTTCTCAATTTAATATTTATTGTTATAATCGTAGATAAAGTATAGTATTCAACTGGCGGTAATGGTAATAACTCACTTGATGAATTACAGCACTCGCCTACGGCTCGTTATTACCTACATTACCACTCGTTGAATAATATACTATTAATCCTTTGAATTAAAGGATTTTTAGTTTTATTTTTCCAAATAAAAATTTTTACTAATACTAAAAACACCAAAACACCACACACTCGAATATTATCACTTGACGCACCATGTCATGTTAGCATCATCTGAGATGATTAAAACAGAAAGTGGACAGCATAATGTGAACAGTGTACAATTTTTTAATTTAGTAATTTACCGTATTTCGCTTGTTTTGGATTTTTCTCAAAAATATATAGAGCCGTTTTTTGTTCAGGATGAAAATCTGAATTGTATTAAAACAATTGTGAAGATTGAATCAGTGATTGTGGATATACCTGAATCTGCTTGTTTGACATTTAATCCAAGATGGCGGACTTATGTCCTTGTCTGGAGCATCCACCTCCCAGTTTTGACATTTTAAAATACTTAATACTTTTAACACTAGGTGTTTTCTTTCTATCAGTGATCTGAGCTAAACTTAATAAACCTAACTTAGCGGCGTTCTATTTGATCTTGGTATCTTAGATTAGCTCAATTATTGGCCGTTACTTTCTGTCAACGTTAAACTTTAACCATCTGCCAAATCATTGAGAGTACAATTGTTTCCATGGTAACTGAATTGGTTTGACCCACCGATAACGTTTAAACGGGACCGAAAGTAACGGCCCTAAATACGGGATGTATTTAACTTTAGGTTCATGTTTTTTTTTGGTATCCTTCAAAACCCATTTATAGACAAAACTCCAGGAGAATACTTTAAAAATTGAAAAATCACAAAACAAATTTTAAGTATGACAAAGTATATATGTCGTAGTCGTTTGACAAAATACATCATTTCGTGAAAAGCCTAGACAGTACATGAATTCGGTGTTTTCACAAATTTTAAAATCTCATTGACTGTGAAGGTAATACTTAATTATAACTAAAAACATTGAATTTCCACAACCAGTTGAGTAATATCTAAGAAAAAGTATTTTTAAATGTGAATTAAAATTTTACCGCCCAAAACACTAAACTATATTGTTGACGTCATCGGTCATAAACACCTAACCTACTGTTTGTTTGAATATTTATGTGTATATTATGTTAATCCCTAATCATAAACTGTATAGTTTCTTGGGAATAAAGTTATTATTATTATTTCAGTGATTGTAAGTCACAGAGAAGACGGAAAATACATATCTTTTAAAAATTTCCG
Source organism: Rutpela maculata (assembly GCA_936432065.2). NCBI lineage: Eukaryota > Metazoa > Arthropoda > Insecta > Coleoptera > Cerambycidae > Rutpela > Rutpela maculata. Next base: position 48,956,609 of record OW386285.2, read on the forward strand.
AGTAATATTTCACTATTATGAAAATTTCCGCTTGGTTCTCGTATTTTCAACTAATATCTTGTTCAATGTAATGTTCATAAAGTTTTAAATATCTTCTCCCAATAAAATAAGGCGATTTTTGTAGGTTGGAAATCCAACTTATAATTAGCAGCCCATTTTAAGTAATCAACAATATTGAGACATCATATGCGTCAATTTTTAAATGTTTTCTTGGAGCCATACTGGTTTCAAATGAGAAGTGCGAATATAATCATTAAAAATGATAATAAACTTAAAAAACTAAAAGTTGAGGTTATGTTAATGCAACCGATGACGTCACAGCCCGTTTTGTATAATACCCGTTCACTTATTCAGTTTTGCAACCTCAAGAATTTACATATGCTGGCAGTTCATGTACTGCTTTTCACGAAATGATGTATTTCACACACAGCTTAAGCAGGAATTTAAATCTTTCCTAGAATGTTTTATTGTACAGTTAACCACAGCATTTCTATGTTTAAGTAAACAGTTTTGTTTTATTGTCATTGCCAATTAAATTGCCAAATAATAAGTGTACTATAAGCATACTTTGGAACAACAATCTACTCTCAAAAGCAAAATTGTTCAAAATAGTCCTTTAATATAACTGTTTTATAAGATGATAGGATACAACTGTAAAATAATATTCTTATGTACTTATAACGGTGCTAAAAATGTTTTATAAAACAATTTAGTTTTATGGTTTAGTCATGGAAATGTTTCTAAAATAACTTCTTAACTGCTTTGTCAGAAATTTTATTGTGCTGTAGAAATGTTTAAATGACAAAATAAAACCGTTGAGTTGTAAGTTTCTACAGAGTAACATAATACAAAATACCATATTTTGTCTGAGAAATACGTCAAATAGTTATCCTTGTATGGGCAATAAATAAAATTATTGCAGAATCTAATACAAGGTGCTTAAAATATCAGGTATGACAACATATTTAAATGATTTATATCAATTACTTACATTAAAATTGTAATGTAATTGTAATGGGGCAGAATAGCCTAAGCTAAACTTCGCCCATGAAACTTTGTATTTTTCATTGTTCAATAAAGACGTTTATTATTATTATTATTATTACTAATCTAGCGAGTAGGGTTCAGTGTCACAAAGCAAATGACGAACACATTTTAAGAACATTTTTTCACGATGAATATTTTTAGTATTACTTGGCAGGTGATTATAAAACTTTAAGCAACAGTAGCACATCCATTTTCTATGAGCAGGGTGCGTAAAGTCTCCCCGAATCCCAGCTGTAGTGTGTGCACTCAAAGTTGAGTCAACTTTACTAAGATTTTTAATTGAAAAACCGCTGCCCAAAGAATCATTACTTCCACATCCAGATTTTCTATCCAAGTATCTCACAACAAAAAAAATTTGTATGTGGAAATAATTGTTTATGGAACTTTAATAATATGATATTTGAAATTGTCTACCCCAAAAACCCATAAAACGATATCCCACATCGGTAGTGGGGTGGGGGTGGATGAAGTAAAAAATATTTTGAGGTTTTTTATTCTTGTACACACACTAAATCACATTTTTTTTTCATCCCCTTTAATAATGTGGTGAGGGTGGCTAATGCCAAAAATTTTTTTAGGACCTTAGTTTCTCTTGTATATACTAAATACCAATTTTATGGACTCTTACCTGCTTGATTTACTTATTTACCCCAATTTACCCCCCACCCTTCGACGGAATATGATGAAGATATAATCTAGTTCCAGATCCCGTTAAAATACATATGTGTACCAAACAGGCCAATATCTTAAACGGTTCCAGAGTAATAGTGCGCACAAAAAAAGGTTACAGACAGACCGACAATTTTTTTTCGCGCAAACTTAAAATCTCGACGTTTCATGACATTCTAAGCCTATTTGAACAATAAAGATTTTCATAAATTTTTTTGTCGTTAGTATACTTCCACTGGATGTGAAAGTAATTGGCATTCATAAATATAAATGGCAGTAACTGTCAAAAATTTATTAGCCTTGAATTTGCCTCTGCATGTGTCTCTAGTTTTTATATTAAACATAAGCCTGATAACTCGCTTTTGAAATAAAAAAATTTTGACAAGTTTCAAAGAACTTCCCAGGTGACTGCCAAATTTAATTAACACTTTCGCTGAATGTCCATTTTATGTAAGGGAAGTATGTACATTTTATGTCCATATAGGGAGAGGAGATGGACGTCCATTTTGTGTCCGTTGATTTAAATATTATATTTTTGTAATAAATGATATCTCCATACCGCTTTCTCTGCAACACTTTTCCAAGATATGTATACATACCAGCGAATACCACACTGTACGTCCAACATATGTGCCGAAACGGACGTCCTCTGGATGACCAATTTATATTCGGCAAGTACACACATTTTAGGTCCCTATAGGAACAGCAGCGTTTAATATAAAAACAAAAAAGTTAACAAAACCAGTTTTTCAATTTTACAATGTTTTTGTTTATATTTGACCATTATTTCTGTAAAATTTGTAGTTTATTTTTTTATAGTAATTTGTCATTAATAATTTAATTTTAACCTTTTTATAAATTATTATACTCCAGTCATTTTAGACAAAAATATGGCTTCTGATCTAACAAAATACATCTTTTATTTTTTTTTAAATCAATTTATTTTGGTGTTTTAAAGAAAATATTAAAAATCGATGAGGTCACTAACGGCGTAAAAAATTATTCAAGGTCAAAGTTCACAAAAAATGTTTTTTTTGCAAATATCGCGCTTTCTATGGCTCGGAGGCCAATTGAAGTTATTACGAAAATGAAAGATAATAAAATTCCGCACAAAAATTATCTCTTCCATTTTTTATCTACAATGAACGGTTTAGACAAAAATGCGCTTCGAAATTTCCACGCAAGGCATAAAATATATTTTTTTATTTTGATTAAATTTTGGACTTAAGGTTTTTGGACAATTCTGAACAAGTTTCATTAACGAAATTTTCCGATAAAAAAATACCTAATATGATTTCTTGATTTTCGCCGCATATTTTGGTATCGCAGGTGGCTTTGCATTCGTAGGAGGCGAATGTTTTTCTGGCCATAAGTAGATCCTAAGTTATTCTATACTTAAGTAAAATTTGGTTCAAATTGAAAAAAAAAATAAAAAAGTTAGTGTTACCATTTGAAGTGAAACACACTGTAAATACACTGACAGACATAAAAAGTGGCGCATTCGAAATTTTACTCAAGTTTAATGTGTCATAATTTCTAAACTACTTGATTGATTGCCACGAACCTTTTTTTATTTTGAAGAATGATTCTTTAAGATCATCCTACGGGCTCAAATATTTTCATTGATTAAATTTTTATAATTCATACAGGGAAAAATAAAAGTAACTGTTTTATTGAGGAACTTTAAAACACCCTGTAGATTTATTCGGCACTTGGAATAAGCTCAAAATACCTTCTGCGTTTCAAGCGAAATTCAGATTAAATTTTGTTTTTTGATTCACCTTTTTATCTCGCTTTGTTTAGAAAATACACATGTTTAAGCAAAGCAATGTCAAATGCGTATTAACAAAATTGGTATTTTGTTTTGTTTAAGAAGGCCATAAACAGATTAAACATTGTTCTAAAAGATGACAGGTGTCAAACTGTTTTTAAAATTACAGGAATTCACTCGCTAATGATTATTTCGATTTTTAATTCGTTTTTGTAGAAAACATTGAAAACGTTTTTCTCCACGTCGGATCGAAAGTCGTGTTCATGATTTTTAAGTAATGCTTCAGCAAATAACATCGGGGTAAATAGGCTCGAATTATGGCTTTAGTAGGAGAAGGAAGAAGTAAAAGATATGCTGCCCGGGTCGTTGGTGTTCCCGAATCAACTGCACGTTGGGCAATTGCAAGATACCAAGAGACGAGTCATTGTCGTAAAAGAGCTGGATCAGGTCATCATAGATCTACAACCGTTATTGATGATCGGTTTATTCGGCTTCAAACTTTACGAAATCGCTTTCATACAGCAGTGCAAACAAATATTCATTTGAGGCAAGTAAGAGGAAGAGTTGTTAGTGATCGTACAGTAATTCGGAGATTGAAGAAGTCAATTTAAAGTCTAGAAGATCAGCAACTGCACCATGATTATTTGCAAGACATCTAAGAGCACACCGCAACTTCGCTAGAGAACACTCAGTTTGGAATGAACAAAACTGGTCTCGGATCCTGTTCGCTGATGAATCTCGATTCTGTTTGTTTTCATCCGATGGCCGTCGAAGGGTATGGAGAAGAGTTGGCGAAAGATATAAGCGGAGCCTATTCAGCACAAAAGAAAGCTTTGGCGGAGGTTCCGTTATAGTCTGGGAAGGAATTTCATTAGAAGCTCGCACAAAACTTTACGTGCTCTCAAGGAATTCCCTCACGGCCAACATGTATAACAAGAACATTTTACAAGACTATAATTCCATTTGCACCCTTTATAGGGAACGATTTTATACTTGTTCATGACAATGCGCGCCCTCACATTGCTCACATCGTAAATTAATATCTCGATGAAGTTGTCATAGACCGTATGATTTGGCTAGCAAAAAGTCCCGATATGAACTGCATAGAACACCTTTGGGATGAAGTGGGGAGAAGAATTAGGTCTCGCAATAGGGTTCCTGACACTCTGGATACTTTAGGAGCAGCGCTTATAGAGGAGTAGAATAATATTGCATAGATCAATATTTCAAATTTAATCAGAAGCATGCCAAGAAGAATAGAGACTTTAGTCAGGGCACGAGGAAGTAACACACGCTACTGATCTTTTTTCTCTGTTGAGAAAGTTCCACCTTTATTTTATGTTAAGTTCGATTTCGTATTGGTAATTGTAAAATGTAATCTTATTCTAATAAAATGTTTCTAATTGTACCTGTTTCACCTACAATCATGTATTTTCTAAACAAAACAAGATAAAGAGGTGAATCAAAAAACAAAATTTAATCTGAATTCTGCTTAAAACGCCGAAGGTATTTTGAGCTTATTCCAAGTGCCGAATAAATCTACAGGGTGTTTTGAAGTTCCTGAATAAATCAGTCACTTTTATTTTTCCCTGTATCAATTATAAAAGTTTAATCAATAAAAATGTTTGGACCTGTATGATGATCTTAAAGAAACATTCTTCAAAATAAAAAAGGTTCGTGGCAATCATCAAGTAGTTTAGAAATTATGACACATTAAACTTGAGTAAGATTTCGAGTGCGCCACTTTTTATGTCTGTCAGTGTATATAACCAATAATATAAATTTTAATGTGAAGATTTAGCAAATATTACTGAAGTACATTTTTGCCTAAACCGTTTGTTGTACATAAAAAGTGGAAGAGATTCATTTTCATAATAACCTCAATTGGCCTCCGAGCCATAGAAAGGGCGATATTCGCAAAAAAACCGTTTTTTGTGAACTTTGACCTTGAATAATTTTTTATGCCGTAGTGATTCGTCGATTTTTAATATTTTCTTTAAAACACCAAAATAAATTGATTTCAAAAAAAAAATGAAGCATATATTTTGTTAGATCAGAAAAGTCTAATTTCACTGGATTATAATGATATTTGATACTAAACTTTTATTAAACATTCAAATACTTTTTATAGTAGTAGTACTGTTGTTTTACTAGACAATCAGGCCGGGATGGCCCATTTTGCTCTAGGGATCTACAGTTTAGCGTGGACACCAAACCACGGTCCTCGACCACCAACTTTGACCCACCCTGGTCCCGTTACACGACCCTTAAACGCAGCGCATTAGCCCGAGGTTCCCGGGTCTCCTGGACCAGCCACCACCTTTCAAGGTGGTTCACTAGCCCTAGGATTGCCTCTCATGGCAGTCTACCGACTATTAGATGAGATCATGGGTCACCCATCCAAGTGCCGGACGCGCACAGCGTTGCTGCACCTCGCTGATCGAGCGACGGAACTTAAACCGGTGATCGTACCTCATCCCCCAAATACTTTTTACATTTTGAAATAAGTAGCTATATTAGTCTAAGACCTACTTCCAACTATACAGTCTATAAGCAAGTACTAGTATACAAGGTTAGTGGCTGAGTGAGTTAAAGCATCGACTTATAAATCATGAGATCGGCGGTTCAATCCCCATCATTCCCTTTTTTTTTTCTGTTAAAATAATTGGGATGTACAAATATTGTTCAAGAATATTTGGATTTGGACATCCTCGGCTGCCCGTCGGAGATATTTTCAACCAAAAACGAATGTCCATCGGATGACAGTCCTTCAGATATCCATAGGACAATGTTGTGCTATTAGGGTACTAAATATTTTACAGATGTGGGAAAAGTTATTTTCTGACTGTCAAGAATGATGTTTTTGGAGTTTCTACTAAATTATTGGTCTTAAATAAAATAGTCTGTTTTTCCTTTGTTTCGTATTAATTTGTTCTCTGAAAACCATTGCTTAATATACTTCACGAAAGAATTTCCTGTATCCAAAAGTCCCATAAAATCTTCTCCATTGATTAACAAATTCGTGTCACCAGCATAATTTATAATTAGCTGCCGATCTTTATCTGTTATTATGTTTGAAATATCATTTAAATAGATTATGAATAATAGAGGACCGAGGATACTCCCCTGCGGCACTCCCACGGCAATTCCGAGACATTTGGGCAGACTTTTCCTTCATGTTCGAGTTCGACCAACTATTTTCGTCCTGTTAAATCCAATAAAACAGTGTTCTCTGCCACTAAATTTTAATCCATTAGCATTTTATAAGTGTTAATAAAGTAACAATAAAACAAAATAGTCATAGAACATTTAAATTATAAAACAAAGGCCGTGGCAGGTTAAGATAAGTGTCCATGCCTTTGCAACCTTTTTGCGTGTGGTTCCTTCCAGGGATGTATCTTTGCGAAAGATACTACTACAAAAAGTTTTGACCTCAAAAACTTCATATCTGGGAAAATATTTTTTTTCGAAAATCCGAAAATTTTTTTTTCTTAATCAAGTGAACCAATTTGTATTTCAAGTATATTGTAAATATACTCAAGACAATTTATTATTGATATTTTCATGAAGAAAACAAAAATTGATGCTTTTGCATTTTTAAAAAAATGTACTTACACGTCGCTAACGACCACCTCTATTTTTTACTAATTATACACCATACAATAAGCTATAACATATATTTTTTACAAAACTCTATCGAAGAGGTAACGCAGTCAAATTGGCAAAGATAATGTTATGTGCTTACACCCTGTATGTGGGTTCGGAAATTATAACACCAGGGTAACACTAAACAATAATGTATTTGCTTACGTACTAATTACAACAAATAAAGAAAAAACCGCTGCCCAAGGAATCACTACTTCCACATCCAGATTTTCTATTCAAGTCACTCATATCGAAAAAAATTTGTATGTGGAAATAATTGTTTATGGAACTTTAATAATATAATATTTGAAATCCTCTTCCCCAAAAACCCATAAAACGATACCCCACATCGGTAGTGGGGTGGGGGTGGTGATAGGGGGTGGTGTATGAAGTAAAAAAATATTTTGAGGTTTCTGTTTCTTGTACACACACTAAATCAAAAAATTTTTTCATCCTCTTTAATAATGGGGTGGCGGTGGTAATGGGGGTGGCTAATGCCAAAATTTTTTTTGAGACCTTAGTTTCTCTTATATATACTAAATACCAATTTTATGGACTCTTACCTGCTTAATTTACCTATTTACCCCAATTTACCCCCCAACCCTTCGACGGAACAAGATAAAAATATAATCTAGTTCTAGATCTCGTTAAAGTACATATGGGTACCAAATTTCAAGTCAATATCTCAAACGGTTCCAGAGTAAACGTGCGCACAAAAAAAGTTACAGACAGACCGACAGACAGACAGAATTTTTTTTTCGCTCAAACTTAAAATCTCGACGTTTCATGACATTCTAAGCCTATTTGAACAATAAAAATTTTTGAAAATTTTTTTGTCGTTACTATACTTCCACTGGATGTGGAAGTAAAAGAGTATAAATTGGTTAGAAACTCGATATATTAATAAATATATAAATACTGACATTTGACAACATATTGAAAATTTTTTGGAGCAGCCTACATATTTTTTTGAAATAACGAGATGTATTTTTCACAATACATACATTTTCTACAAAGCTCCATCGAAATGGTAATACATAAAAAAATTATGTGTTTAATAATAAGAATACATAATAAAAAAACACATTATGCTAATGATATATGATAATATTAGTCGTCTTCATCACTGTCCTCATTTATTGTAACACTGATATGTTCTGCGAATAATTCAGACAGTTTTATTGATGTTTTCGGAATAGCGTCGACCTTGCATATGATAAATCCATCTCTAAGTAACAGAAAACTAATTTATTTTTTTTTAACTTAAACATGAATTTATCATATCAAGGTTTCTCGACGATATTCTGGAACCATCAGTAAAACTGTCCGCAGAAGATATCAGTAATACAATAAATGAGGACCAGTGGCGCAGCCAGAAAATGCATCTGGGGGGGGGGCCAATAGAACCGACCTCCTCAGTGGATGAGGAAACGGTTGAAAACGGATGTGTATGTAGATTCCTCTATTAGATAATATTGGAGTTAATTACAAAATATTTATTTCAAGGGATAATTTAGATACTGCTTTATACTGCTTCTTTATTTTTTGGCTCATGGAAGACGGCTTGGGGGGGCCCGTGGCTCCCCCCCTGGCTGCGCCCATGATGAGGACAGTGACATAGAAGACTAAACAATCAGAATGGAAACTGGCGGCATATCCTTTGTACAATTTAACTCCAGAATCGCGTATCTTGTTGGAATAGATATCAGGGGCGTATTTTGTAGTGTTGTAGTCAGGGTCCCAATTAGGAGTTTATTAACAGATGACTTTGGAAGAAATATAAACAAAATTGTGTATAAAAAACTACCAAGTGAATACCTTCTTGAAACTATTCTAAAACCAGGTGCTACGTTCCAACAAACTATAGAAAATATGGACAAATTAACCAAAAATTATGATCTAAATGATCATGTTGTAGTTATCACTGGTTCCAATAATTTTTAAAAAAATACTCTTTTAGGTATATATGTGACAAATTGAAAACATGTAATAATACAAACGTTATTGTCGCCACGGCACCATACAATAATAGGATGGAGAACAGATTTATTCAAAAGTTCAACACAAAACTGAATGAGTTCATAAACAAACTTGACAATTGTGTTCCCGGTAAAATAAAGGTTGTTGAAGTAAACAAAACGTTAAATATAAAACTAAGTAAAACTGTGTTAGGAAATGTAATTGTTAGCAAAATACTAGAAAAAAGTGCTATCAAGAACCTAACTTTTATTCCCCCGAACACAAATGAGAACACACCGATTACACCTCAGGAAGCCAAAACTCCATCTACCACAGTGACTTGCCCCTTATCAACCACTCAAGATGGGCAAAGAGATATTACTCAAGAAGTTTCATCTCCACCTACGATAGTGACTAGTTCAGGATCGACCTTTCAAGATACGCAGATAGATATCATTCAAGTAAGTGATGACGAGGACGCAAATTTGTCTTCTAATTTTTTATACCCCAGCCTTGCCGAGATGAAACAGTTAGCAACATAGGGAAAAATATTGTAAAAATATGTAACGTAAATGTACAAAGTCTAGTCAATAAAATCGAAGATGTTGAAGTACTATGTCAAACTGAAAATATAGATATCATTTGTATTACAGAACACTGGCTACTAAATAACAATATTGAAAATATAAATTTAAAAGAATTCAAATTATCATCTAATTTCTCTAGGAAAAACTGTAGACATGGTGGATCTTTGATATATAGTAAAAATTGTTTAGATAACATTCAAACACTTTCCAATTTCACGAACATGTCTATTGAGTGCCATATCGAAATGTGTAGTATCCTATTTGAAAATATTGCAATAATATGTATTTATCGTCCCCCTAATGGTGACTATGACCTATTTTTTAATATCGTTACCGATGCACTACAGGTGGCAGTAAAAAAATATCAGTATGTTATATTATGTGGTGACTTCAACATAGATTTTAGTAAAGATACATTTGCAAAAAATAGACTATCTGATATTTTGCAATCATTTCAGATAAACATAACAACTCATGAACCTACAAGAATATTTACTAATTGTAATGGTCAAACTAGCCGCAGTACAATCGACTACTTAACTACAAACCTCCCTGAACACATTTATAGTTGCAAAATCATAAACCCATTTATAGCTGACCACCTTGCCCAGATTATTGATATAAATATTGTTCACAATCCTAGATTGAAGGTAGCAAACAATGAAACTATTACATTTAGAAATATGTCAGAAGAAAATATAAATCAGTTTGTAAAAGATATTCAAAAAATGGACTGGTCCGGTATATATATTGAGAATGTGAACCTAGCTTTTGAAATACTAGTACATAGTTTGATTTGGTATTTAAACATAAGCTGCCCTATTGTTAAGAAGACAGTAAAATACAAATGCCCAGATAATATATGGTATAATAAAGAGCTTAGATTAGAACGCGAAAAATTAAAAAATTTCTACTGGTTAGCAACCAATTCGAATTGTGAGGTACTTAAAAATACCTACAAAATTAAAAACAAACAATATAAAAAAAACGTAAGGACAACCAAATTGAACTATTTTACCAATAAAATTAAAAAGGCCTCAAATACACCTCGTGAGACATGGAAAATTGTCAATGAAAGACTAGGCAGAAGCAAAGATTCCAATAAACAAATTACATTAGCAATTAACAATCAATTAGTAAAGGAACCTAGAACAATTGCAAATACCTTTGTTGATTATTTTAGTAGCGTGGCAAAAACAAGCCTTGAGCAACATAAGGGTGAAAATCTCTCCCTGCCCTGTACAACAATGGATTCAGTAGCTAATTCCCTATTTATTCCACATATTGACGAAAATGATGTAATGCAAGAACTAGGTAAATTAAAAAATAAAAATTCCACTGGACTTGATGAAATTAGCATAAAAATATTAAAATCCATTGGTGAGGTAATTTGCCAACCCTTAGCCTATTTAATTAACAAGTCCCTTGCACTTGGTATATTTCCTGATATACTTAAAACTGCCTTTGTGGTTCCGGTTTACAAAAAAGACGATCCATCAAAAATCGAAAACTATCGTCAAATATCACTCTTGAGTGTCATATCAAAACTTATAGAGAGAATAGTGTACAATGTAATTGTAAATTTCCTACAAAGAATGCATATTATATCATCAAGCCAACATGGATTTAGACAAAATATGTCCATAGAAACTGCCTCTTATCACCTACTAAATTTTGTATATAAAGAATTGGATAATGGAAAATATGTTCTATCTTTAATGTTTGATCTTTCGCGGGCTTTTGACACAGTCGATGCCGAGTTTTTAAATAAAAAACTATATGCAGTGGGTATCAGAGGAAGCATGTTACAATGGATCTCGTCATATATTTCCAACAGAAAATTATTGGTTAAATATGATAATGTTAAATCTGAGACCAAAAATATTAAAATGGGAGTTCCGAAAGGGTTCTGTATTGGGACCTCTGCTCTTTATGATTTATGTAAATGACCTACCGTCAAGTATATCTACAGGTAAAGTTACTATGTTTGCCGACGATACCACTGTAACTATAGCAGCCCTTACCCAAGAAGAACTCTCGGTAAAATTGAATTGTGTGCGAGACGAACTAGAGGCATGGTGTCAACGGAACAATCTAATTCTTAATAACAAGAAAACTGTCTCATTAAATTTCCATATAAGAAAACCATTATCCTCAAATTTTGAAAAACTCTATAACATTGAACTTTCTGAATCTGCAAAATTTTTAGGAACACACCTAGATACTAAATTAACGTGGAACAACCACATTGATTTTGTTTGTTCTAAACTCAACTCGACATGTTTTGCAATAATACAGATGAAATCATGTCTAAACGTAGAGGGTCTATTAAATATTTACTATGGGCTGGCGTACAGTCACCTAACAAACAATATTGTCTCCTGGGGAATTGCCAATAACATACAAAGAGTGTTAATAGGTCAAAAACGCTTAATCAGGATAATCTTTAATATGGCACGAATGGACAGTTGCAAAAATGTTTTCAAGGGAAACAATATCCTAACGGTTCCCTCAATATTCCTATGGAAATGCGTTCTTTATGTTTTCAAACATAAGTCTGATTTTAATTACATAGGTGGATATCATAGTTACAATACCAGACACGGCAGAAACTTATCCACCTCATTACATAAAACCAGCTTCTTCAAAAATTCACCAGACTACAATTTCATCACAATATTCAACAAATTACCAGACCAACTAAAAGAAATTAGTGCATATAATAAATTTAAAAAACAAACGAAACTCTTTTTTATTGAGAAGGCTTTTTATTCAATACAGGAATATTTGGACAGTTAGTCCTCATTCAAGATGATACATAAGACGTTTTTGTATCTTTTATTTTGTGTTTTTCTTTTTTTCTTTATATTATATTGTCTCGATTATATACTTACATATTATATTTTATATCTTGATTAGATATATATTTTATATTTATAATTATATATATATATATATTTTTTTTTATTCTTGACGTGCCACATGTACATAATTATGTATCTACTTAATGGCCAATAAACTATCTATCTATCTATCTATCTATAATTTAATTTTGCACAAATCTTCAACTTTAATCAAATTTGCAAAATCACTCTTTCTGAATTGTCTAAAAGTTGTCTTGGTTTGACATAATGCTGAACTTGTCATTTTGTTGATTTTTTAAATCTATTTTCAAAATTACAAAGTATGTAACTACTAAATTATTGTACAAATCAGATTTCTTTGTACATCTAGCAACTCTGTATTGAGTACCAGATTATTTGTTGTTCTCAATCTACCAAATGTGGCATCGCTGTATTCTCTTCCAGAAACATATGGGGATTCGATGCACGCTTAGAAATGCGCGAACCTTCCCCTCCCTGAAAGATTCCATTCTGATTGTTTAGTCTTCTGTGACAGTGATGAAGACAGCTAATATTATCAGATATCATTAGCATACCATGTTTTTTTATTATGTATCCTTATTATTAAACACATAATTTTTTTATGTATTACCGTTTCGATGGAGCTTTGTAGAAAATATATGTATTGTGAAAAATACATCTCGTTATTTCAAAAAAATACGTAGGCTGTTCCAAAAAATTTTCAATATGTGTAATCCAAGCAGTTGTTGTTCATTTATATATTTATTAATATATCGAATTTCTAACCAATTTATACTCTTTTTCTTTATTTGTTGCAATTAGTGCGTACGTAAATACATTATTGTTTAGTGTTACCCTGGTGTTATAATTTCCGAACCCATGATACCGGGTGTTTACTAAGGGGGGGTGACAGCACATAATATTATCTTTGCCAATTTGACTACGTTACCCCTTCGATAGAGTTTTGTGAAAAATATATGTTATAGCTTATTGTATGGTATATAATTAGTAAAAAAATTGAGGTGGTCGTTAACGGGTAAGTACGTATATAAATTTTTCAAAAAATTCAAAAGCATCAATTTTTGTTTTCTTCATGAAAAGATTTCATAAAAATATCAGTAATAAATTGTCTTGAGTATATTTACAATATATGTGAAATATAAACAAATTGGTTCACTTGATTAAGAAAAAATTTTTTTTTGGATTTTCACAAAAAAAAATTTCCTAGATATTATTAAGTTTTTGAGGTCAAAACTTTTTGTGGTAGTATCTTACGCAAAGATACATCACTGGAAGGAACCACACGCAAAAAGGTTACAAAGGCACGGACACTTACCTTAACCTGCCATGGCCTTTGCTGGTTGGGCTGGATGTTACAGACCTAAAACACCTGGTCTCTTTTGTGTATCATTGAATCAGAAATAATAATTGTTTAAAATCTGTTTGATATTTTTAGGATTAAATCCAACAAATTTGAAAAACGAAGAAAAGATACAATGGCTGACAGATTGGATAAAACTGTCAAGTCAGATTGACAAGGAAAGCTACTCTCTCCTTCTTCACTCTCCCGTGTTGTTAGGCTACAATGCACCCTCAAACTGGAGGTTAATTTACCCACAAAAATAATATTTATTCAATATTGTGATAATTGTGATTTTGTTGTTACCATTTGTTTTTAAGTTTAAAAATTTAGCAGCTAGAAAATAAGTAAAATAAAACACTATTTTTACTATAGACTTTTATTTATTTTTTTTATAATATATAATTGAAATAAATTGTAAAAACGCTATTGTCAAATTCAATCTAGTAATTGCCAAGAAATATTCACTAAATCTCTTCAAAGGCAATAAATGAAGGTAATTTTCCCAATTTAGGCCGAAACCTTACACCTGTTTCCTGATCACAGTAGGCTGCATTATTAAAATTTTTTTGGTCGTTATTTGAAGTCTCTTGACATTTTTCTTCAGCAAGAACTTTTTGTTCGACATAATAACGAGCCTTTGTATTTACTTCAGTATTTGCATTAAAATTTTCAGATTTAGGACTCGTGATATTTTTGCCTATTATACCACTTTCTTTACGTTTAACGTTAATCTTGATTTCTTGTTCAGAATCGGAAGATTTCTTGGCAAATTTATTTTTACTAAATACCGAATACTTTCTTACCATCTTCCCATGAGGATAAGGACACCTTTGTTTTAGACAACTGCCATTTTTCTCATAATCAGGACACAGAAATTGATGCCGTTTGTCACACTGAAAAGTACATAACAATAACAGCTCATAAATAAAATTATAAAATAATATATACAGTGTGTCCCAGGATAGATGTAACAAGAGGTGTAATGAACTAAAAATTTTGGAATTTTGGAATGGTATTTGGGGATTGAGCCCTGCTTGTTGTAAAACTAAAGTATACCAAAAATGACTTGATTTGGTGTTCTACAGGGTGTTTTATAAGCAAAGTTGTAAAACACCACTAATAAAGTACCTTTATTTTTCAAAACATGGAAAAATTCCACTAAGAAAAGTTATTTAGAATGCAATTTTATACATCTATACCAAATTTCAGGAATATAAAATAATTTTTTTGAAACTTCCCATTTTTTGCGAATTAATAGTTGAATTCATATTTAAAGTTGTGTAGGAGCAAATATTAATCATCTCAAAAAGTAGGCTACTAGTGGAGTAAAAAACAGGGGAAAAGTCGCTTCCTTCTCGAGTTTTTTTTTAATCTTAGAACAAACTGAGACATACCATTTCGTTAAGTAGGTCGATGTTCATTAGAAATCATGAAATACGACATTTTTTAGTGGTCATGGGCATTGTTATTTTTAAAAAGGTGTGGAATTTTGTTTTTTTTTTTTAATCATGTTTTTTTGATGCCATAATGCCATATCTCAAAAACGAATGGAGATATCCACATGACCTTTTTTTTGTTATAAAACACACACTTAAGCGCTTCTATCTATGTATAGTATTGTTAATTAAAACATTTTTAAGCATGTTAAAAACTTAGATAACCTTGCAAGTTCAGAAAATATGCAGTCAAATTTTCACTAAGCTACAAACTTTTTTGTTTTTGGAAATCTTGTATAACATGCTGCGAAGAAAATAAAACCAAAAGAGCAAAAAAGTTTTTGATAGCATAATTCTTATTGTGTCTTTGATAGTTTAGGTACAGTGATTTTTTTGGAGCGCGCGAATTGCAGAAATTGAGTATTAATACGCCCACGTCCACTAAAACTAACTAGTCTCAGGGCGATGTACGATCAACGTTATTCGTTTTCGTCGAAGGTCAAATTATAAAACCGCTGCCCAAGGAATCACTACTTCCACATCCAGATCTTCTATCCAAGTCTCTCACAACGAAAAAAATTTGAATGTGGAAATAATTGTTTATGGAACTTTGATAATAAAATATTTGGAATTGTCTACCTCAAAAACCTATAAAACGATATGCCACATCGGTAGTGGGGCTGAAGGTGGTGGAAGGGGGGTGTAGTAGTGGTGAATAAAGTAGAAAAAAAAATTGAGGCCTTTGGTTCTTGTACTCACTCTAAATGACAATTTTATTTTTTTCGCCCCCTTGAATAATGGGAGTTGGTAATGGAGGTGGTTAATGCCAAAAAAATTTTGAGACGTTAGCTTCTCTTATAAATACTAAATACCAATTTTATGGACTCTTACTTGCTTGATTTGCCTATGTACCCCCCAACCCTTTAACGGAATAATCTATTTCCAGATCTCGTTGAAATACATAGGTACGTGTACCAAATTTCAAGTCAATATCTTAAACGGTTCCGGAGTAATCGTGCGCACAAAAAAGTTACAGACAGACCGACAGACAGAATTTTTTTTTGCTTAAATTTAAAATCTCGACGTTTTATGACATTCTAAGCCTATTTGGACAATAAAAATTTTCAAAAATATTTTTGTCGATACTATACTTACACTGGCTGTGGAAGTAAAATGTGTAACGATATTCTTTCCCTTATTACCACTTGTATTATATTGTAGAACGTATGGTCATTGTGCGAATTGTGCGTGGATTATCTGCTAAAAAAATATTTAAGATAAAAAAGCAATCTAAGTTTCATTGTAAAATGGAGTAGATTTTATGTGGCGTAGTAATAGAGGAGAACGATAAACTTGTGCACAAGCCATGGAAACAGGGTTTCTATAATTGGGGCTGCGGAAATTAAAAGAGACTTAATTTAGGATATTTTTTTCTTTTTTGTTACATAATTTAGGCGAAAATAACACGTTTACTAAATTATTGTGTGGATTTAGGGTAAAAATGCAATGCATGGGAGTTTCGGATAGGGACTCTGACACAGGAAATGTCGGATACAAATATTAAGATTGCCACGTTCAAAAAAAAGTGCTTTAAAAAACTGTCTTTTCTATTTAGCTCCAATAATAACGCAAAAAAAAAAAGGAAAACTCGATAGTTTACTTTTTATCAAAACACTCCAAAATTATTACTTTTCCTAAACTTCTGTTTATGGAATTTTATTAGCCCCCTAGTTGCGCAACTTTTTTTTCCATTTACTATAATATTATTTTTTACCGTTTCCGAGATCCCAATGCAATGCATTTTTATCCCAGATACTCTATTTAAGATTTTTAATCCCTTTTTGCCTTCAACCTTAGTCCTTAATGCGCCACTGGAAAAAATAAGTTATCCTTTCAGATCCTAAAACGTGATAAAACAGTCCTTAACATAAAAAAATTATAATGAAAAGTTCCGTTACAATACATAATCATTATTATTCTTAAGTGCCGCGCGCGTACGCTTCGACAATTCCTCCATACTAAAAAATTCGTAACTAACAAACTATTGCTAATAATGAAAATATATATTTTTTTTTAACTTTTTTAGTCTATTGATCTAATTTTCTTCACAGCATGTTACACAAAATTTTCAAAAACAAAAAAGTTCCTCGCTTAGTGAAAATTTGATGGCGTATTCTCTAAACTTTCAGGGTCATCTACGTTTTTGGCAAGTTCACATTTTTTTTTATTAGCAATCCTATGTATAGAAAGAAGCGCTTAAGTGTGTGTTTTATAATAAAAAAAAGTTCACATCGATAGCTCAATTCATTTTTGAGATATGGCAATAGATATACAAAAAAAACATGATTTAAAAAAAAATTAAATTTTACACTTTTTTTAAATAAGAATATCTGTGACCACTAAAAAATGTCGTATTTCATGTTTTTATGTGTAATATGATGTCCATAATACCCACTGTGTCTGATCTTGATCTACGCTGATAAAAAAAAAATGACACAATTTTACCTCTTTTTCGCTGCACTATATTGGTAAATAAAAAATTGAATATACGAGATGTAATATAATAAATATCACTTTTCTTAATTTATTGAAAAAATGGGAAGTTTCAAAAAAATAATTTTAAATTCCTGAAATTTGGTATAGAGGTATAAAATTGCATTCTAAATAACTTTTCTTAGTGGAATTTTTTCATATTTTGAAAAATAAAGGTACTTTATTAGTGGTGATTTTTACAACTTTGCTTATAAAACACCCTGTAGAACACCAAATCAAGTCATTTTTGGTCCATTGCACCTCTTGTTACATCTATCCTGGGACACACTATATATTATAATAATTTTCCTTTTAGGTTACTAGAATTAACAATACCATTAAATATTAACCCATTCATTGTGCATGACACGGATCCGTGACGTGGACATCGTATTGCTGATGCTTCTGGCACGGATCCATGACGCATGCATGTATGGACAGTTTTAGGGACAATTTTTTTATGTGTCACTGATCTGTATATGAAAAGATGTATAAACATGTAGAGAAAAATAAATTATATCTTTGAAAAGAACGTGCACTGCCTGTTTAGGTCGCAGCGAATGGGTTAACAGTCCATGGGTCCACCTAGGATTTTTTGCCCATCATTATATACATTTGGTAAGCAATATTTTTATTTTATTTATGTATTCAAGATGTTTTAAAGTTAATTGGCATACCAATCAGAGATGGGTAAAGAAATTTTGATGAAAATGAAAGTCTGATAAATTTGAATATTTGAAAGTTTCCAAAATTCGGGGAAAGTTTTGGCAACTTTCGGAATATACAAATATTTTATTGGAAATTTTCATTTTCATCAAAACTTCGTTCCGAAAACTTTCATATGGAAAGTTTCCTTTACCTATTTCTAATTTTTATCAAAACTTGGTTCTGGAAATTCCCGAACAATTCCTGGAAACTTTCCTTTACCCATCTGTGATACCAATACAGTGGATGGACGATGGGCTAGAGATGTGTAACACTATGTTGAATGGCGCTTTCGTGCTGACACTTTTTGGTGTGTCACATGTGTTGAAACAGCTTACATGACACAGTGACACTTTAATAACACTCAAGATGGTGGGAGCTGAGGGTCCGTGTGCAGTATCATGGATCACAAATATTAATTTCTACCAAAATTCTTAAGTTTTTATTTCGTATACACTTATTACTTGCAGATAAACAATCTCGAGACGACAAACTGTTATGAACCACTTTTTGTGGGGCTGTTAGTAGCTCTATGGGAATCCACAAAACGTGCATTGTATCATAAAACAGTGCTGTGATGCCATTTCAATACTGACACTGATAGATATCCTAGCGCCAATGACTTACGGTACTTGAAACCATTTTACTGTGTTATGACCCAATTGTGCTGATGTTTTGTGTTGACACTTCAAACAGTGCCAGTGTTGTTTCAACACAAGAAAATTTGGAGTGTTACCCATGACTAAGATGGGCAGTTTATAGCCATGTTTTGAAACTGCGATAAAAAGTATAAGTGTAATTTGTAATAAACAAATAAACATTATCAACTTTTAGAAAATGGAAAAAAATGTGGCGGAAGCTAATTGGCATGCCACTAGAGTGAGTGGAAGGAGTCGGCATACTGACCGGAAGTTGTCATTTTTTTATAGTGCTAATGTATTTTAGTAGCCCTTTGGTATGCTACCTATTTTTACCACTAATAACACGAATGTACTATTGGCATACCTTTTAAGTGGGTAGAATGTTCGTTACTTCATTCCAATAAAGCACTTAACGTGTCACTCTGATTTACGAGACTAATCAGTATGCCATTTTGATAGTTAGACGATACATTGAATATTAAATAATAGGATGCTTACTGATAAAACTACAATAAATTGTTATTAAAAAATTAATTTGTTTGTATATAAAAAGTTATTTAAAAATTCTGGAAAAAATCTTTTCTTTAATTAAAAACAAACAATTATTAGTTCTTGACATTTTTTGACAAAATGTTTTTCCTCTAACTTACAAGGGGTTGAAAAAAAATTATTTAATAGTGGAGTCGATAAGGCCAAAAAAAGTACAAAACCTCGACATGAGTTAGCCGTTATGAATCGGCATGAAACCTTTTACAATACGTTGGTCACATCATACAGAAATTTTGTGCTCATAAGTGGATTAGCTAATTATTAGGGGGTGGTTCCCACTCTTTTTTGTGGGTAAAAAAAAATATATTTTCTTTCTTATTATTCTTACAATTATTGAGTAAAAATAAACATACTCAATATATGTAATGAAATATAAATGAATAGATCACCCTCGATTTTGCTGTTATATTTCTCTTTGATTTGTCATAAATCATTTATAAATTGTCATGTCATAGGTCAAATGACATTTTTTTATTAAAAAAAATTGGATTTCATCCAATAAAACGGTATGCCAATAATTATTCATAATAAATAGTGTTAATAACGTGTAGCTAAAAAATTAAATTGTATATCAAAACTCAGTGTCGCAATATGTGCATTAATGGAATGAAATAACGAATATACTATCCACTTAAACGGTAGGTATGCCAATAGTAAATTCGTTTACCGAACTAGATATAGTTCGGTAAACTCTAAGGTGGCGTATGTATGAGTTGGCGTTGACGTACGATTTGATATGCGATGCGCATAAAGCTATCGCAGTGACATAGAGATGAACTAGTTGCGTCTGTTTTATTCTCTTAGTTTATTTGATGAAGGGACCTTTGGACGTGCCAGCTTAGAGTTTACTCGACTATAGTATACCAAAGGGCTGCTCGAATTCTAAAATGTATTAGCATTATAAATAAATGACAACTTCCGGTCACTATGCCGACCCCTTCAACCCACTCTAGAGCTCTAACTTCCGCTGGATTTTTTGTTGATAATGTTTATGAAAAGGTTAAAATCTAATTTCTTAAAAATACTTTTTAACGCAAAATTATACCTATATAGACATAATATTACCTCGGCAGCCTTCTTGCAAAATCCTTCCAGAAAATCTCTGCAAATATCGGCCTTTGGACTTATACGAACATGTAAATATGGACAATCGTCTCTTGAACAAGATCCCTCCAAGTAAAACTTACAGGTTGGCATTTTTTCAGGTGACACGTTATGTGATAAAAGACATTTTGTGTCAACACAGGCTCCTTGCAAAAACCTAATAGATAAAATAGAAGTATAAAATTATAATTGCAAAAAAAGTTTTGACAAATAGTCAAAACTTTTTTTGCAATTATAATTTGTATAATAGGTATAAGTATGTATAAAATGGCTTTAGTTTAGTTTATCGATATCAGCATATATTTATCATGGTTTTTCATTAATAAGTTATAAATATAAATGGGAAAATATTACGTTCTCAGGTATTTAAAAAAAAAGTAATGGGGTCATTTCATGTTTGTAAAAAACTTAAAAATACCTACTAATTGGAACAGTAAAATATACGAGGATAACATAATAGCAATTAAAATCACTCTGATATTTGTTAATTATTCATAAATCCACACAAACTACAACTTTAAATTTTATTAACACGTGACGTCAATGGTTAAAGGTAATTTTATTGTTGTTAGATTGCTGCCCTGTCAATACCAAATGTAATACTAATATTTTAACTTCTAGTTTTCCAGTTTGCAAATAAATGTTTTATGAATTTTAGGAAGAGCGAAGAGGCGCATATTTTCGGCCACAACTTTGTTGTTTTTTATGTTAGAGAAAAAATAAAAACAAAGCGTCGGAAAGCTCGATCAATTTTCTTTAGAATTGGTGTCTACAAATATTTTGAGAAAACTGATAATTAGAGAGATTCTTGGAAAAATGACAGGAATTTCGTGGTTTCCTAGAAAATGCATGTGGATCTTAAAAAAATCATGTTTTTCAGAAACGTTTGCTTTAAAGGGCCGAGATTAATGGAGCGCCTAGGTAATACATGATATTAAGAGTACATTGTAATTGAGATCAATTTAAGTTAATTACCGATTAATTACGGTGACAAAATAGCGAAATTTTACCGAAAAAAAAGTTCTCACTTCCGCCCCTTCTATTTTCCTCATTTTTGTCACAAGACAAAAAATAAAAAGAGTTTTAGCAAATTTAATTCTCTTTAAATTCGTTAGAGTAGTTTTTTGGCCCAGAAGCCAAGGTTAAGGAGTTACCAACTTTTTTAAACAAGAAATGTGCAATTTTTGCTGGACGCCACATATTTCAGTAAATATCTCCAAAACGAAAAAAAAAAAATCAAAATTCTGATGGAATTAAAATATTTGTAATGAAATGAATTCGTTTTACGGTATTTTTTTATTTTGGGCTAGCTCTTACCATTTCAGACATATCGGCGAAAAATAGTTAAAGAAAAGCATGCATTTCGGAACCGAAAATAGCGCAATCTTAAAATGTTCATATTTTTCGAAAAACACCTGAGGGAGAGTCGTACGATGCGGCGACGCAAAGAAGAAGAGTTCTAGTTGATCCGCATCATAAATTGCACAAGGCAAATCGAAAATTCGGCTCGGCACGAACGAATCAAAAGGCATTTTTTGACATTTAGCGAAAACGGCAAACAAAATGTCAGGCAATATCAATATGGTAATGGTGAAGTTTGCATTTCATGATTAACATACAAATTTACTGCGCATGCGTAACCATTGACGTCACGGCTTTTAGCGGAAACAGCCACTTTCAAATGATAAATTGAATTTAAAATTATTTAACGTCCATAAAAAAAATTGCCATTACATAATATACTTAGTTATTATTAAAATTATTATTATTATTAGTCCTAGAATGCAAATTCAATGTAAATACAAATTATGAAATAACCCCATTGAAAAATTGCGCATTTTAACCAACTTTAAGAAAAAAATTTAAAAAGGAGGTTCTCAATTCGACCCGTATGTATGTGTTTTTTTTTTATATATTTGTTGAATCAATACCGAGATCAATACCCTGAATTGGCTTAAGCGATTTCTATGAAATCTTTCTCAAACTGGCATGGCTCCGTGGTGGTCTCTTCTTTTACTGCGTAGAAGCTTAATAAAAAATATTGAGGAAATTATATTTATACATGCTATAATTTTGTATATGCTAATAACTTGTTACCAAAATATTTAAGCGATAATGTGCAATATGTAAGTTATGTACACAACTATGGAACTCGCCAAAGAAATATGCTTTACATAGAAGCGTGTAGAACTGCAAGTGTACATAAATCAACATTAAGAAATCTTTATAATAGACTGTCGTTTGAAGTTGTGAATATGAATTATCTTAGATTTTTTAAATCAAGTATTTTATGGTATACAAGGGAAAGTAAAATTCCATTTATCCAACTGTTTGTAGTAATTACAAACTGATTATTATTTATTATATTTATTTGTGAATGTAAGTAGCTTTATTCTTGAGCTAAATAAAGGTCACTATTATTTAAATGGGGAAGCTTGAGCCACTCTATTTCGTTTTACACTGATGTTCCTCGTTCATCACACAATTTCTTGTCTATGACATGGAGGATCAACTCGTATCTAATAGATATAATACAAAACTTACTTGGTGCATAACGCAATTTGGTCAGGATCATGTTTTCTATAACATTTTCCACTTTCCTTTCCTTTGCATCTTCCAAATTTTCTATAATATGGGCAGGGAATATTACATTTTCGCAATTTTCCAGGTGATACGTTCTTCTTTGTCTTCGATGTCCTGTAATACATATTAATACATCAAATGCTTAAAAATTAAAAAAACATTCTTACCTTAAAGCTTTGGGCTGTTTCAAAACCACCGTTACATTATTTTCAGTTCCTCTTACTATGTCCATTGATTTTCTAATAAATTTATATTTTGATTTACAAATTGTGTTTTCTTGTGTCTTTTTCAAATTTGTTTTCTTATAGTTATCGGATGTTCTCCTTAAACTGTTTGGTGATTTCTTGTAGAGAACTCCACTCATTTTGGTAAATTTAAAACTTTGTTTAAGAAGGCTATTTCTTGCTAAATCGCTAATACTTAAAAATCGATTGATATATACATACTTCTTGTTTTTGTTTGGTGAAATTGATGTTTTGTTGCTTCTATTGTCCACTTTAAATTTATTAATTACTGGTCTAATATTTTTCGACGAATTTTGTGCATAGTTTTGCTTTGAACAAGTTGATTTCACTATTTTGTATTTTGATAGAACAGATGCTCTTCTCTTCTTCTTATTTTTATTATTATCTATTTTATTTTCAAGAATGGATGATTTGACTATTTTAAATTTGGATCTAACTGATAACCTCCTTTTTCTTGGTTTACTATCATGTGAAATCGTTTTCAAAGGTGATCGAACAAATTTTGTTCTAGTGGAAATTATCGTATGGTTGTCTTTCATAGGTCCTTGATTTATTCTACTGTCTCCACTGGAATTTTTGGAAGAATCATTTAAAGAAATTGGTATATTTCTTAAAACATTTGGATTAATGTGTATTTTTTGAACACCTGTACATTCTTTACTGTTATTTAAATTTAATTTTTGTACATTAGGATTGACATGTATTTTAGGCACAGACGTAGGTGGAACTGGTGGAAGAACATTGTTGACATTAAAGTTTGGATTAACAAACACCTTTTTATTAAAATGAGGGTTTACTAATACTTTAGGAATCACAGTTGCTTGATGATGACTAGAATTTACAAGATCTTGTTTAACATAGACGTACTTATTCGTCAGATTAGGAGTCAAGATGTTAGAGTTCGTAGGATACATATTTGTGGGAGGTGTAAAATATCCTCCAAGAATTTCCGTGGAAGCTAAAATGATTGTAAATTATTTTACGGATAATTTATTAAGAAAATGGTTACTTACGGCAACAGTTATACATTTTACGTATTCAGAACACAACAGGGGCACAATCTTCGTTTCAATGAGCACAAATTTAGGGTCCCATATGGGCAATTTGTTGACTCGTGTTTGTGATGTGATGGGATGGGACAAAATGTGACATATGAAACGACCTTGCCCTAAATGTCAATGGTTGTGTTCATGTTCATGCACAGATCAAATGTTCATGTGATCACGATCACGGTGAGCAATGAGCCATGAGATCAGACTACAGTAAAAGTAACACTTGCACTTTACTGTGATTGGTCAATATATTCGTATCATTTGGCGGTCAATTCAAATTGAATTCTTATTTGTTCCTCAGCTGTTTATTGTTTACCTCGCTTAACTCCTTTTGTATTTCATGTCTTGAATACTTATTAATTATAATAATTGCAAAAACGCCCATGACATATTAATAAAAATAATAGTTTATTGAATAAATAAGACTTATTATGAAAATAGACAGGTATTTTTTTTAACAATCCGTTGTAATTCTAAACTGCCTAATGAACTTTTTTTATTTTATTTTTGAATATATTTTTAGAATTGCAACTTTTTATTCCCATAGAGAGCCGATTGTTTGCTCTGTAAACTATTTTGAAAGCAAGATTAGTTTATCCATATAATACTAATTTTCTAATTTACATTTCACTATTCTTTAAATAAAACATCATATAGGAAATACTGCGGATAGCAGATAGAGAGTGTTGTATCCTATCTTATTAAAACACTCCTGTACGTTGTACAAGGACTGTTAACAGTCCTTGTCTATTGTACACGTAAATAAAAGAAAAATGTAATTAAAACTGACAAATTATTATTTGATAAAAATATTATGTATGTCTTTTACGGCGGTTAAGTATAATTAAATGCAACCGAACTTCTTTGAACAAAGAGTATCAGCTTTGCCAGTATCAGTACATTTGTTCTGAAATCAGTACTTTTAGAGCACAGACAGTACGCATAAGTGCTATACTTTCATTGTATGATGTCCTATTGACTTTGTTTGGAACTTTAGACGATAAATTTTAAAACAATTTATCATGATCTGTGAAATAAAATATGGCAGGATCAAAAGAACACCATGTTTTTGTTCGCAAGTTAGTTCTGGATTTTCCATCGCTTCCAAAAACTCTGTTTCTCTCGCTTGTATAAGGATGTTTTCCTTGTATTTAAAAAATGTCTAATAGATGCATGGCAATATTATAGGGACCAACCTGATGGGTTATCCGTAAGGAAGTTAAGTATTTGCAGTCTATAGGAATTGTAAAAATGTTTGTGTTCCTTGAAAAGTTATAGTGCCCTGAGGGACATTTAAAAATCCATTACTTATTTATTGCATACACTAATAAAAATTTAACTCATGATTACAGGAAGTAGGTACACTTTCACTTCACATAGCATATGCAGTAAAATGCACTGCTCTTTCTGTACCTATACAAAACAAATAAAAACTACCCAAATAGCACGTCCAATTGTAATTACGTCTCTACAAGATATACACATGAGAAACAAAATATGTTAAGGTGGATCTAATTGTTAAATTAGTACTGACGTACACATATGAGATACACTTATGATTATATTGACAGAATTATGTGATACAATGTTTAATAATTGTATACCATATGCACTCAAGATTCTAAACATTTTTATATAACGTAAAGAAGGATTATTAGAATGTTGAAATTTGACGTCCGTAGAAGATGCCTACAAGGTTTAAGTCATATGTATGTGTGATACTTTATATAATACTTGTGCCTACTGCATACACCACATAAAAGTGAGATATATACACATGATACAAATAACTATATATTTTATACACTTTTTAGTTGTGTCTTGTCGTGTCTACATTCGACTATTCGAGCATGGAACAGTGTGCGCACGCAAAGCGTCAGCGTGAGCATACCGGCCATGTGTATCTCATGTGTCCTCTTTCCTCTATAAGAGTGGTCATAGCCACACATATAGCAGGCATTCTTGTTTTTTAACAATATCCAAAATAATTTATATTCGAAAGAGTTTGCAAAGATTCGGCAGTTTTAAAGATGTCGAGTTCTTTTAATAATAAAATTAGATTAAAATGCATTAAAAAGCAAAATCTAGCCGTTGTGTGTTCTACTATAAAATCTTTAAGTAAGTATTCAAACAGATGTCAGTGGTTGAGTGAGTTAAGCATTAAAGCGGCATAGTCCCAGATCCCAGAGCTGCCAGACTTACGTCATTTTAGCAAAGCTAATATTTTGACAACAAATAGTGTAATATCTAGTTAAGAACGTATGCGTATTTGCTAGTTTGAAAGTGGGGCCCTTTTGCAGAAAACAGGTACAAAAGGTACATAAGAATTTTACTCGTACGTTAAATTATGATAGCTGGATTATTTTACAGGTGACACGCTAACTACATGATGTAAGCATCAGCCTCCAAATCCGAAGGTCCGAGGTTCGATCCTGAGCGTTCTCAGCTTTTTTTTTTTTCAACAAATATTAACTTATGGTGGCGATTACCAAGAAAGAGACAACCGAAAGGGAAATATTTATTATTTTTGGCCATAACTTTTTTCTTAGTACGTATATTTGAAAAAAAAAACTGAGAACCTGAAAGATTTTTATATATTTTAAATAAATTCAATTTCACATAATAAAGACTTCATACACATCACCATGAATACTGCTTTTAGCATCCGAAATAACGATCACTAAGATAGCTCAGTTGGTAGAAGCGTCAGTACTGTAATACGGACAACGGAGACTTGTAGGTTCGACCCCTACCCACCGCAATTGGCAAAGGTAAGTAAAAATGAATTTAATAACTTAATAAACATTATAATTTGCAGGCAACCCTTGTGAGAAAAAATTGGAGTGATGGTAAACAATATTAGATATGTTAATGTAAATAAAATATACGGATGGCTAACAAACAAATTCATAGGACAAAACGTATTAATTACTTTATTTTTATCAAGTAGACTTACTAACTAGTATGTAGTTTTATATGTTCCTATTACTAAAAACCTGCGGGGGAATTACCAAATATAACCTGAAAAAGACGTCAAATTAACGTCTAGCATAAGACGTCATTCATCTGAGACATTAGGAAGTCAATCACTGTGCATCCGATAACACACTGCGGATCAAATTATTTGTGTATATGTAAATGGTATACTGTGGCTACATTGTGAGGCGGACGTTTAACCTTTGTGCATACGTGTGTGCTTACAATGTGTAAACGTAGCACATTTACATCGTAGAATTGTGTAACCTTGTGTCTGCATCTAGATACATCGTCACAATGCGAACACATCGTAATCGTTATTTGGCGTGCTGTATGGGTATCTGAGTGACGAAGTATTTTTACCATTCATCGAAATTCTCGGCTATCATATAAAAGATTTAATTAACATCAGAATTTTTTTCACAAGATCAGTACTTTTTTGTTTTGATACCAGTACGTTAATTTTTGATTCACTGGCAACGCTGAAGGGTACACGTATGACGTTGATAGTTCTTCTTGAGGCCCCTGAATCTATTTTCTTCCTATTTAAATATAATTGTTTTAACAAACAATTAATTAAATAGTCCCGTCGACTCCAATAATAAGATTTCCGAGCAGATCTCGTAAAAAAGATTATTTTGCACATAAACACTCCACTGGATGCAAATATTGCAAAACAATAATAATTAATGATTCCAGCACTTAAACAATCAAATATACAGACAGAAAGTAAAGTGATTTCCATAATACCTGAATATTTTCTTTCTAACAGTGAAGTTGTCAAAAATGTCATACAAAACTAGTGTTGGGCGAATTCGAATTAAAATACTCGGTTAATCCGAGTATCAAAATACTCGCTTGATTCCGAGTATTAAAATTTCATCCGAATAAAATATACTCGGATTAATTTTAAGTACAAAACAGAAAACAACTGTCAATCGTGCACTTGGATAATAAAATAAAATGTTTTTTAGATTTCTCCCCCCCGCTCATCGATTGTGAGATCTGGGAAGAAAAATTACTAACATCAGTGCCACTTGCAGTCGCTTTAACCACGATCGCAATATTCGCAATTACTGTTGACAGAGTGATTGAAAAATCGCCATATCACATCACTAATACCTATAGTAAAAATTTAATTCGACATCGGATGATTAATCCGAATATTCTTGTCATCCGATTCCGTGTAATCCGAGTACCGAAATCATCCGAATATCTGCATCACTATACAAAACGTTAACCAATCACTATAGAGCACCAAAAAGAGCCAATCACAGTAAAGTGCAGGTGTTACTTTTACTGTAGTCTATGAGATTAGCGGATGAGATAGAGCCACAGGCCACAGTCTTCTGTGATAGAGCACACTGATCATTCATTTTACATGAGCGGGATTTGTTCGACTTATCAGAACCCCTATATTCTCCAGTCGAGAGAATGATCATTTTGGGAGAAAGGAAAGAGAAAGAAATAGGAAACATAATGAAATAAAAAGAGAAAAAATACCCCGATTCACTTCTCCTAAGCTGGAGAATAGGACCCCTGGGGACCTATTCTCCAGCTTAGGAGAAGTGAATCGGGGTATTTTTTCTCTCTTTATATCATTATATTTCCTATTTCTTTCTCTTTCCTTTCTCCCGAAATGATCATTCTCTCGATTGGAGAATAGGGTCCCTGTTATTTTGCTACATAAAATGGCTGCCGATCACTTGTTATCACAAGTGGTCGGCAGCCATTTTATGTAGCAAAATAATTGTATGATACATCGATACATGATCCGTGATCAATGATCAATTTGAATTTGAAAAAATTAGATAGACACACAAGTCATATTATAAAATGATCAGTGAGCGCTATCTGCTCGCTCACCGTGACGAACCAAGATTGGTAGACTCTACAAATCTTTGTGATGAACACCACCATTATAGGCCAGTCCAACACGCTGTCACTTTGCTTTGTTTGTACTACAGCAGCCATCTTTTGTTGGTAAGTTAAGGTTTTTGTCAGGCCTAAAGGGCACCATACACGTTCATCAATAATGTCATTCCAGCAGATCATTACAGAAACATCATTACTGAAAATTTCCCGGTCATTCCCTGTCATTATTTTTCACACCTCGCATGTCCATTATTTAAGAAAAAAGCATATCTAGCTATAATTATTGAATTAAGTATGATTGAAAAAACGCGAAAATTCAGGTAATGAGATTACTGAACGTGTATGGTACCCTTTAGGCCTGTCGCAAACCCTAACTTACCAACAAAAGATGGCTGCTGTAGTACAAACAAAGCAAAGTGACAGCGTGTTGGACTGGCCTATTACTAAAACATAGATTGAATAGTTGGAATAGATGCGCATGCAGTGGGAGGGAGATAGATGCTAGAGGGAGAGAGAGAGAGACACTTTTCATCAGTGAACAACTGTTCGTGCTCATTCCCACAACGGCCTTATTGCAAAATGAAAAAATGCTGGCAAATGCATCAGTCTTTGAATTCCGTGATATAGCAAAATAAAATACCTGCCTGCAAATTTCAGCTTACTATAGGTTTTATGGTTTTTGATGTATTTTTAGGCAGACATCGGGCACGCGCTGCCGCGGGCTCGATTTGAAAGTGATTAAAAAGTGACGCTATGCGCACAGCAGGTCAAAAGCTGATAATCGTACCGTGCATATCTCTTATTTCATAGTATCATGAATCATCCATACCATAATAATAATAAAAAATATTTTAATTATTTCATATATGCCTCCCAATAATTTCAGTAAACTTTTGAATACCGTTGAACAGTTCATAGTGTTCGAAAACTGTTCTTGGGGTACGGGTACATGCCGAAGATGCTACGCCGCTAGAAGTCCAGCTCACAGTCTTAGTAGATTCATCGGATCACAGAATACTAAACACCCAACCACAGACCCAACTAAGTTAGATTTCTTAAGTTTAGCTCAGTTCACTGGTAGAAAGAAAGCAACTAATGTGCCGTCGACATACTACTAGAATCAACTACTTAACTATTATATTAGAACATTTTGTATATTGAATTTTAAATAAAATAAACTTGTCTAATTAAATTAAAATATTTGATTTGAATGATAGCACTATATATATTCAAACAATGAAGCATGACATTTCATATGAAATTTGTTGTTAGTTTTTGTTTTGGACTACGAGTTCGCTGTCAAAATATCAATTTCCGGTAAACTGTCTGCCATCCTCCTTTTCGTTTTCTGTAAAGCATGGTAAGGTGCTGATTCAAGTTATCATAAGAAAAAAACTAAGATGTGGTATAAAAAAATACATATTTTTAAAGTTAAACTATTTTAATTGTATCCAAATGAACTTGCTTATACAAAGAGCATCTATTTTTTTCTATAAAGTTTATTCTTATAAAAGCGATGGTAGTCTCCACATGGCACGTTGATCGTGTTTTAAAATATTTCATTTTTTTTTTTGCAGCCTTTCCAAAGGTTTGTTGAGACAGGCCGCGTAGCCGTGGTGTCTGATGGACCCAATAAGGGAAAACTTGTTAGTATTGTGGATGTTATTGATCAAACCAGGGTAAGTTCATATTATTTAGGTTATATTGCTAGATTTTAAGTTAACTCTTTATGATGATCCATTACTTGATAGGAAATGCCGGCTGATACATAAATGAAGCTAGCTTTTAAACTGATAATTTATATTTGGACAAATTTTCGTATATGTCTGCCTTGTTTTCCTTTGTCAAGTTGCTTTTTATTGTAGGTGTTAGTGGATGGACCCACTAGTAACGTACCCAGAGGCCAGATTAGGTTAAGTCAGTTACATCTGACCAAATTCCGAATTAAATTCCCATTTACAGCATCTACACGTGTCGTACGTAAGTCATGGAATGATGCTAAAATTGATGAAAAGTGGAGCGAGTCGGTTTGGGCAAAGAAAGTTGCAGCCAAAGAAAAGGTAAAGTTTTTCATTCATTAAATTTTATATATCTTGTTACCAAAGAAAATGGAAATAAAGTAAACATATTTCATCAAGACAAATTGTAGGTAGTTAAAAATTTAGTTATTTTAGCCTAAGAGCTAGTGAACATTTTTCTTTCATTACTCGAAGTGGGTTAAAAATTTGCCAAAAGGTTGTCATGGGGGTAATGAGTTGCCATCTTGAACGTTTCGACTTAGAGATGGGCAGAAGGGGATGTAAGAACACCCCAAAAAGAGATATCGATTTTCTGAAATGTCACAAAATGTCACTTTTGATTCGTTCGTGACGAGCCGAATTTTCGAATTTCGCCGAGCAATTTACAATCAGGTTTATCTGGAAGACTTCCTCTTTACATCGCGACATCGTACGGCCGTCCCGATGGTGTTTTTCGAAAAATATGAACGTGTCAAGATTGCAGGTTTTTGCAATTTTTTAGGCTCCGAAATGTAAGCTGTTTTTTGCTATTTTTCGCAGATATCTCTGAAACGGTGGGAGTTAGCTCGAAATAAAATATAAGGTCAAACGAGTATTTTCCACTACGAATCTTTTGGTTCCATAAGAATTTTGATTTTTTTTTCGTTTCGGAGATAACTATTGAAATGTTGGTCATGTACGTCAAAAAATCGCAAATCTTGAGCTTCTACAGTTGGCAACTTTTTAATCTTGGCTCCTACGCCAAAAGACTCCTCTAATTAACCTAAATAGAATTAAATTTGCTAAAACTATTTTTTTTATTTTTTGAATTCCGACAAAAATGAAGGAATTAGAGGGGACGGGATTTGGGACTTTTTTCTTCGTTAAAATTTCTCCCTTTTGTCACCGTAATTAATCGGTAATGAAATCGAAACTGAAATCGATCTCATATACGATGTTCAATTAATATCGTGTACTACTTTGACGCTCCGTTAATCTTGGCCCTTCGAAGCAAAAGTTTCTGAGAAAAATTATTTTTTTAAGATTTACATACACTATATAGGAAAACGTGTAATTTCCTACTTTTCCTCGAATATCTCGATAATTATCGTTTTTTTCGAAAAATTTGTAGAGAGCTTATGTAAAGAGAATTAATTGAGCTTTCAGACACTTTTTTTATTTTTTCTCTAACATAAAAAACAAAAGACTTATGACCGAATATGCGCTCCGGGCTATTGCAGGAAAAGTAGGAAATTACACGTTTTCCTATAGAGTATGTAAATCTTAAAAAAATAATTTTTCTCAGAAACTTTTGTTTCGAAGGGCCAAGATTAACGGCCTAGCGCTCCGCTACACGCACGGCATCATTCACAAGAATGGAGTTCAATTAGAGTTCAACTGTATACTACTACTCATAGTTTCAATATAGGGGATGTAACACGACTTTTTTGCAAATGACTTTTTCATTTTATGCACAAGACGGTTTTCTCCATAACTTTGCCGTCTTTGGTTTTGCTACCACAAGCTTTCTGCCGATTCTCCAACGCACTCGTGCACTGACAAATACTTATTTGTTTTTACTGTGCTTGTAATGTCAACTAATAATAAACCTGATGTTTTATACTTTGTCGTGTTCTTTGATCAAGCATTCCAACTTCGAAACCCAGAGAATAATCGACTCAGTCGCATCACATTCATCGAGGAATTGTATACTATTTTTTTCAGTACTACCAATATTGGTATATACTAATTTTCGGAGCCATAATCGATTATCTTGAGACATTTTAATAATCCACTAATTCGATTATCTTATCTCGATTATTCCCATCACTACGCTCGGATGCAGAACGTAAAAAAAAGGAAACAAATTTTTTTTTTCATCAATTTTTTTCAATATTTTGAAATTATGTCAGAGTAGGAAAAAATGAAAAATACAGGTGCATAGACCGCATGCTTTTGAACAAAAAATGTTCTAATAAAATTTATCGCTACAGCCACGGTATTCCTGGAAAAGTAACTTTGTCACTCTGCGCGGCCAAGCGCACGGTTAAATGCATTCTATGGAACCTCTAAAAGTTCTTAGCAGTTTTAAAACTAAAGCTTTTTTCTCTTTCTGATTACACATTTTTGACATTTTTCTTAGCAAATAGGAGGATAAATAGTGAGTATGGAAGGAAAATATATAATTATGAACCCATACACAGACACCACACATAGCCGCTGAATCGCTCGCATGAATTTTTATGTGCCTTTACTGTATTCTATTTATTACAGGTACACATTCACATTTCAGCTATATCCAATGGACTCCTTATACATTTGTTAATGTATTGAAAAAGTTCCAGAATTAATATTCAAAACAAAGATATTTTCATAGTTACAAGATAAGATCGTGAAAATTGCAATTCTTATCATGATCTGATTGATAATATTTTCGAAAAAATGCATACAAGTAAACGAATTTGTGTTTGAACATTCGAAAAGTATACATTTTTTCCGAAATAGTGATATTTTATTTTTTCCGAAATAGTGATATTTTATTTTTTCCAATGGGTCAAGTTCTCTGCAAGTTACAGCCTTCAATATATATATTTATCAAGAAAATCATCAGGCAAGAAAATTAAAATTATTTGAGATGTACTTTTTTGTGTATCCACGTTACTACAATCTAATAAACCATAATAATCATAAAGTGTACAACGGGTGTGAAATCATCCACATCCACATTTTAAAGTAGGACTATAATCGATGAAGTCGTGGATTTAAATAATAATTTGATTTTCGTTGTAGAGTTTTAATTTCAACGTGGTGTCATTATGTAAGATCATGAATCAGAGAAACGTACTGAATTTATTTAGGAGCCCGTCTAGTAGAGTAGGGTGGGATAGGGTTGAAATAATTTAAAAATTATTACTTATTTTATCATCAGCTATATAAAAATTAATTATTTTAGCAACACTTGTTGTCGAGCTATAATTTTAATGAAGTTTCGTTAAGAATAAAGAAATACATCTGTCCAATGCATTGAAATCATTTTCCAGCCCGTCTTGGAGGGTTAGAGGGGTGAAATTATTTAAAAATTACTAATTTTACAACAGTTGTTGTCGAGCTATAATTTTAGTGAGGTTTCGTTAAGAATAAAGAAATATATCAGACCAATGCATTGAAACCATTTTCCAGCCCGTCTAGGGGGGTGAGCGGGGGTTGAAATACTTTAAAAAATTACTTATTTCAGCAACTGTTGATGTTGAGCTTTAATTTTAACGCGGTATTGTTAAGAATAGAGAAATACATCTGGCTAATGCATTGAAATCATTTTCCAGCCCGTCTAGGGGGTGATATGGGGTGAAATTTTTTAAAAATTACTAATTTTAGCAACAGTTGCTGTCGAGCTATAATTATAGTGAGGTTTCGTTAAGAATAAAGAAATATATCAGACCAATGCATTGAAACCATTTTCCAGCCCGTCTAGGGGGGTGAGCGGGGGTTGAAATACTTTAAAAAATTACTAATTTCAGCAACTGTTGCTGTCGAGGTTTAATTTTAACGTGGTATTGTTAAGAATAGAGAAATACATCTGACCAATGCATTGAAATCATTTTCCAGCCCGTCTAGGGGGTGAGATGGGGTGAAATTCTTTAAAAATTACTAATTTTAGCAACAGTTGCTGTCGAGCTATAATTTTAGTGAGGTTTCGTTAAGAGTAAAGAAATACATCAGACCAATGCATTGAAACCATTTTCCAGCCCGTCTAGGGGGGTGAGCGGGGGTTGAAATACTTTAAAAAATTACTTATTTCAGCAACTGTTGATGTCGAGCTTTAATTTTAACGCGGTATTGTAAAGAATAGAGAAATACATCTGGCCAATGCATTGAAATCATTTTCCAGCCCGTCTAGGGGGTGAGATGGGGTGAAATTCTTTAAAAATTACTAATTTTAGCAACAGTTGCTGTCGAGCTATAATTTTAGTGAGGTTTCGTTAAGAGTAAAGAAATATATCAGACCAATGCATTGAAACCATTTTCCAGCCCGTCTACGGGGGTGAGCGGGGGTTGAAATACTTTTAAAAATTACTAATTTCAGCAACTGTTGCTGTCGAGGTTTAGTTTTAAAGTGGTATTGTTAAGAATAGAGAAATACATCTGGCCAATGCATTGAAATCATATTCCAGCCCGTCTAGGGGGTGAGATGGGGTGAAATTCTTTAAAAATTACTAATTTTAGCAACAGTTGCTGTCGAGCTATAATTTTAGTGAGGTTTCGTTAAGAGTAAAGAAATATATCAGACCAATGCATTGAAACCATTTTCCAGCCCGTCTACGGCGGGGGTTGAAATACTTTAAAAAATTACTAATTTCAGCAACTGTTGCTGTCGAGGTTTAATTTTAACGTGGTATTGTTAAGAATAGAGAAATACATCTGGTCAATGCATTGAAACCATTTTCCAGCCCGTCTAGGGGGGTGAGCGGGGGTTGAAATACTTTAAAAAATTACTTATTTCAGCAACTGTTGCTGTCGAGCTTTAATTTTAACATGGTATTGTTATCTGGCCAATGTATTGAAACCATTTTCCAGCCCGTCTGGGGTGGTGATCGGGGGTCGAAATACTTTAAAAAATTACTTATTTTCGCAACTGTTGATGTCGAGCTTCAATTTGAACGTGGTATTGTTAAGAACAAAGAAATACATCTGACCAATGCATTGAAACCATTTTCCAGCCCGTCTAGGGGGGTGAGCGAGGGTTGAAATACATTAAAAAATTACTTATTTCCGCAACTGTTAATGTCGAGCTTCAAATTTGACGTGGTATTATTAAGATTGACGAAATACATCTGGTCAATGCATTGAAACCATTTTCCAGCCCGTCTAGGGGGGTGAGCGGGGGTTGAAATACTTTAAAAAATTACTTATTTTAGCAACTGTTGCTGTCGAGCTTTAATTTTAACGTGGTATTGTTAAGAATAGAGAAATACATCTGGCCAATGCATTGAAATCATTTTCCAGCCCGTCTAGGGGGTGAGATGGGGTGAAAATCTTTAAAAATTACTAATTTTAGCAACAGTTGCTGTCGAGCTATAATTTAGTGAGGTTTCGTTAAGAATAAAGAAATATATCAGACCAATGCATTGAAACCATTTTCCAGCCCGTCCAGGGGGGGTCAGCGGGGGATGAAATACTTTAAAAAATTACTTATTTTCGCAACTGTTGATGTCGAGCTTCGCTTTTGACGTGGTATTGTTAAGAATGGTGAAATACATCTGGCCAATGCATTGAAACCATTTTCCAGCCCGTCTAGGGGGTGAGATGGGGTGAAAATCTTTAAAAATTACTAATTTTAGCAACTGTTGCTGTCGAGCTTTAATTTTAACGTGGTATTGTTAAGAATAGAGAAATACATCTGGCCAATGCATTGAAATCATTTTCCAGCCCGTCTAGGGGGTGAGATGGGGTGAAATTCTTTAGCAACAGTTGCTGTCGAGCTATAATTTTAGTGAGGTTTCGTTAAGAGTAAAGAAATATATCAGACCAATGCATTTTCCAGCCCGCCTAGGGGGGTGAGCGGGGGTTGAAATACTTTAAAAAATTACTAATTTCAGCAACTGTTGCTGTCGAGGTTTAATTTTAACGTGGTATTGTTAAGAATAGAGAAATACATCTGGCCAATGCATTGAAATCATTTTCCAGCCCGTCTAGGGGGTGAGATGGGGTGAAAATCTTTAAAAATTACTAATTTTAGCAACAGTTGCTGTCGAGCTATAATTATAGTGAGGTTTCGTTAAGAATAAAGAAATATATCAGACCAATGCATTGAAACCATTTTCCAGCCCGTCTAGGGGGGTGAGCGGGGGTTGAAATACTTTAAAAAATTACTAATTTCAGCAACTGTTGCAGTCGAGGTTTAATTTTAACGCGGTATTGTGAAGAATAAAGAAATACATCTGGCCAATGCATTGAAATCATTTTCCAGCCCGTCTAGGGGGTGAAATGGGGTGAAAATCTTTAAAAATTACTAATTTTAGCAACAGTTGCTGTCGAGCTATAATTTTAGTGAGGTTTCGTTAAGAGTAAAGAAATATATCAGACCAATGCATTGAAACCATTTTCCAGCCCGTCTACGGGGGTGAGCGGGGGTTGAAATACTTTTAAAAATTACTAATTTCAGCAACTGTTGCTGTCGAGGTTTAGTTTTAAAGTGGTATTGTTAAGAATAGAGAAATACATCTGGCCAATGCATTGAAATCATATTCCAGCCCGTCTAGGGGGTGAGATGGGGTGAAATTCTTTAAAAATTACTAATTTTAGCAACAGTTGCTGTCGAGCTATAATTTTAGTGAGGTTTCGTTAAGAGTAAAGAAATATATCAGACCAATGCATTGAAACCATTTTCCAGCCCGTCTACGGCGGGGGTTGAAATACTTTAAAAAATTACTAATTTCAGCAACTGTTGCTGTCGAGGTTTAATTTTAACGTGGTATTGTTAAGAATAGAGAAATACATCTGGTCAATGCATTGAAACCATTTTCCAGCCCGTCTAGGGGGGTGAGCGGGGGTTGAAATACTTTAAAAAATTACTTATTTCAGCAACTGTTGCTGTCGAGCTTTAATTTTAACATGGTATTGTTATCTGGCCAATGTATTGAAACCATTTTCCAGCCCGTCTGGGGTGGTGATCGGGGGTCGAAATACTTTAAAAAATTACTTATTTTCGCAACTGTTGATGTCGAGCTTCAATTTGAACGTGGTATTGTTAAGAACAAAGAAATACATCTGACCAATGCATTGAAACCATTTTCCAGCCCGTCTAGGGGGGTGAGCGAGGGTTGAAATACATTAAAAAATTACTTATTTCCGCAACTGTTAATGTCGAGCTTCAAATTTGACGTGGTATTATTAAGATTGACGAAATACATCTGGTCAATGCATTGAAACCATTTTCCAGCCCGTCTAGGGGGGTGAGCGGGGGTTGAAATACTTTAAAAAATTACTTATTTTAGCAACTGTTGCTGTCGAGCTTTAATTTTAACGTGGTATTGTTAAGAATAGAGAAATACATCTGGCCAATGCATTGAAATCATTTTCCAGCCCGTCTAGGGGGTGAGATGGGGTGAAAATCTTTAAAAATTACTAATTTTAGCAACAGTTGCTGTCGAGCTATAATTTAGTGAGGTTTCGTTAAGAATAAAGAAATATATCAGACCAATGCATTGAAACCATTTTCCAGCCCGTCCAGGGGGGGTCAGCGGGGGATGAAATACTTTAAAAAATTACTTATTTTCGCAACTGTTGATGTCGAGCTTCGCTTTTGACGTGGTATTGTTAAGAATGGTGAAATACATCTGGCCAATGCATTGAAACCATTTTCCAGCCCGTCTAGGGGGTGAGATGGGGTGAAAATCTTTAAAAATTACTAATTTTAGCAACTGTTGCTGTCGAGCTTTAATTTTAACGTGGTATTGTTAAGAATAGAGAAATACATCTGGCCAATGCATTGAAATCATTTTCCAGCCCGTCTAGGGGGTGAGATGGGGTGAAATTCTTTAGCAACAGTTGCTGTCGAGCTATAATTTTAGTGAGGTTTCGTTAAGAGTAAAGAAATATATCAGACCAATGCATTTTCCAGCCCGCCTAGGGGGGTGAGCGGGGGTTGAAATACTTTAAAAAATTACTAATTTCAGCAACTGTTGCTGTCGAGGTTTAATTTTAACGTGGTATTGTTAAGAATAGAGAAATACATCTGGCCAATGCATTGAAATCATTTTCCAGCCCGTCTAGGGGGTGAGATGGGGTGAAAATCTTTAAAAATTACTAATTTTAGCAACAGTTGCTGTCGAGCTATAATTATAGTGAGGTTTCGTTAAGAATAAAGAAATATATCAGACCAATGCATTGAAACCATTTTCCAGCCCGTCTAGGGGGGTGAGCGGGGGTTGAAATACTTTAAAAAATTACTAATTTCAGCAACTGTTGCTGTCGAGGTTTAATTTTAACGCGGTATTGTGAAGAATAAAGAAATACATCTGGCCAATGCATTGAAATCATTTTCCAGCCCGTCTAGGGGGTGAAATGGGGTGAAAATCTTTAAAAATTACTAATTTTAGCAACAGTTGCTGTCGAGCTATAATTATAGTGAGGTTTCGTTAAGAATAAAGAAATATATCAGACCAATGCATTGAAACCATTTTCCAGCCCGTCTAGGGGGGTGAGCGGGGGTTGAAATACTTTAAAAAATTACTAATTTCAGCAACTGTTGCTGTCGAGGTTTAATTTTAACGTGGTATTGTTAAGAACAAAGAAATACATCTGGCCAATGCATTGAAATCATTTTCCAGCCCGTCTAGGGGGTGAGATGGGGTGAAAATCTTTAAAAATTACTAATTTTAGCAACAGTTGCTGTCGAGCTATAATTATAGTGAGGTTTCGTTAAGAATAAAGAAATATATCAGACCAATGCATTGAAACCATTTTCCAGCCCGTCTAGGGGGGTGAGCGGGGGTTGAAATACTTTAAAAAATTACTAATTTCAGCAACTGTTGCTGTCGAGGTTTAATTTTAACGTGGTATTGTTAAGAATAAAGAAATACATCTGGCCAATGCATTGAAATCATTTTCCAGCCCGTCTAGGGGGTGAGATGGGGTGAAAATCTTTAAAAATTACTAATTTTAGCAACAGTTGTTGTCGAGCTATAATTTTAGTGAGGTTTCGTTAAGAATAAAGAAATATATCAGACCAATGCATTGAAACCATTTTCCAGCCCGTCTAGGGGGGTGAGCGGGGGATGAAATACTTAAAAAATTACTTATTTCAGCAACTGCTGCTGTCGAGCTTTAATTTTAACGTGGTATTGTTAAGAATAGAGAAATACATCTGGCCAATGTATTGAAACCATTTTCCAGCCCGTCTGGGGTGGTGAGCGGGGGTCGAAATACTTTAAAAAATTACTTCTTTTCGCAACTGTTGATGTCGAGCTTCAATTTGAACGTGGTATTGTTAAGAACAAAGAAATACATCTGACCAATGCATTGAAACCATTTTCCAGCCCGTCTAGGGGGGGTGAGCGAGGGTTGAAATACATTAAAAAATTACTTATTTTCGCAACTGTTGATGTCGAGCTTCAAATTTGACGTGGTATTATTAAGATTGACGAAGTACATCTGGCCAATGCATTGAAACCATTTTCCAGCCCGTCTAGGGGGTGAGATGGGGTGAAATTCTTTAAAAATTACTAATTTTAGCGACAGTTGCTGTCGAGCTATAATTTTAGTGAGGTTTCGTTAAGAATAAAGAAATATATCAGACCAATGCATTGAAACCATTTTCCAGCCCGTCTAGGGGGG
This sequence comes from Rutpela maculata, assembly GCA_936432065.2. Lineage (NCBI taxonomy): Eukaryota > Metazoa > Arthropoda > Insecta > Coleoptera > Cerambycidae > Rutpela > Rutpela maculata. The sequence goes on from OW386285.2 coordinate 48,997,545, forward strand.
TCAGCGGGGGATGAAATACTTTAAAAAATTACTTATTTCAGCAACTGCTGCTGTCGAGCTTTAATTTTGACGAGGTATTGTTAAGAATAGAGAAATACATCTGGCCAATGCATTGAAACCATTTTCCAGCCCGTCTAAGGGGGTGAGCGGGGGTCGAAATACTTTAAAAAATTACTTATTTTCGCAACTGTTGATGTCGAGCTTCGCTTTTGACGTGGTATTGTTAAGAATGGTGAAATACATCTGGCCAATGCATTGAAATCATTTTCCAGCCCGTCTCACAGTGGGCCATTTGCAACTTCTAGGTGGACAAAATTCTAGAAACCTCTAAATGACCTTATAATAGTTCTTAGAAGACAGGAAAAATCGTGAATAAATTTTAAGAATTAAGGGGGTGGTTATTGAAGGGTTGAAAAATAAATTTGCTTCTAAAGTCTCGAAACTCTATAATAATATGATGTCTGTGAATATATCAAAAATAGTTAAAAAATTATAAATAGTAGGGGGGTCGTTTTTGAGGGGGTTGAAAGATAAGTATTATTTTAAAATTCTGAAACTTTGTGCACATGATAATATTAGATCCATGAATTCGCTGAAAATAATAAAAAAATCCAAGCAATGATGGGTTGGATTTCAGAGGATTAAAAAATAAATACACTTTAAAAGTATGTAAAAAAGTTTCAAAAAATTTCTTGCCAATGTTTTAATTTTCTAACATAACTTAATTTCAAATCATTCAAAACATTGCGAAGATTGCAAGCCCTTTGTGCTTTCTGAAAATTCTGTAGGGGGAATACATATTGTGACATGCCCCAAGTGCACTGTTTCTTAATAAATTATAAGAATGTTTAGTTTACATTCGAAAAATAAAGCTAACGCTTCTTCTGGATAATATTTCCGCTGATTTTCGTGTTCCTGCAAAATTTTCTTCATATCAGTAGCGGTTGATATATCCTCATGGATTTTGCCGCCTTTTTGCCCTCGCTCAGCCAATCTTCGAAAGTTCCTTCGGGAACATAACACACATATGTATTTTAACGAGATCTGGAACTAGATTATATTTTGATGTTATTTCGTTGAAAGGTTGGAAGGTAAATGGAGGTACTGGGGGTAAATAAGTAAAGTAAGCAAGTAAGAGTCCATAAAGTTGAAATTTAGTGTATGTACGAGAAGCCAAGGTCTCAACATTTTTTTGGCGTTGGCCACCCTCACTTCATTATTAAAGGAGGTAAAAAGATTAAATTGCGATTTAGGGCATCTACAAGACCCAGAAGGCATAACATTTTTTTAATATATTATTAAAGTTCTGTGAACAATTATTTCCACCTAGTGGAGTGAAAATATGGTATCAACAGTTTTTTCGTTGTAAGAGACTTGGATAAATATTCTGGGTGTGGAAATAGTGATTCCTTGGGCAGCGGTTTTATAAAAGAGAAATATATAGGTATTTTAAACAAAAAGCAAACATTTAAATACTGGTTAATTGTATTATTTTGTAGATTTCGCGACATTGTTTAGAAGAAAATACATGTGGCAGAGCATCCCAATAAGAAACAGAAACATTTTTGAAGATATTTCAAAAATTAAATATTTATTACAAAAATTTTTTACTATCTCGGGTATGTTATAGAGTTTTTATACTTGCCGGATTACGTAGGAAAATTATTGCGATCATGCATACATTCAATTTTAAATTTTTGATGGATTTATACGTAGTTCTCCAACCCTACAGAGTGGTTTTAAAAAAATATTTCTCGTTGTCGCACCCACATAGTCCAAACTAGAGATGGGCGCGTGAGTCGATTTTGACTCACGCTCACGCACGCTCACGACTTTAAACCTTTAGCTCACGCACACTCACGTACGACTGATATATGTTAAGGCAAACTCACGCACGGGATCTTTTGACTCACGCACACTCACAAAATCTTTCGTGATTTGGTACCTTAAATGTACACGCTCACGCCGTGACACGGTGAAATTCACGTCACCTGCCCATCTCTGGACCAGAGTGACCAGACCAGGCCAGGAGGGCTAGGCGACTGGCGAATGCAGTAGAGAGAGATTGCAATTACGCAGTTTCATTTGAATGTTGCGTCATTCATCCTGTCTCCTGTATTTTTCCCTCCCTTCTCGCGCTCGTGTTCCTTCTTCCGTCTATCGCTTCGCTTCTTATTCTTGTCACGACACGACAGGTTGAGGTTTTAAAGCAGAGATGGGGTGTCGTGTCACGGCGTGAATATTATCTCACGCACGGGATCTTTTGACTCACGCACACTCACGAAATCTTCCGTGATTTGGTACCTTAAATGTACACGCTCACGCCGTGACACAGCGTGACACGGTGAAATTCACGTCACGTGCCCATCTCTAGTCCAAACCACTAAAAATCGGTTTTGATCAAGTTTTGCATACTTGTTTAGAGCGGTTACACCTGATTCTGAAATAGCAAAATCAATCCCACCTCAAATGCGAAGTGAGCAGACCACTGAAAGTCGGTAAAAAAGTGGAATATATTATATACGAAGTGTTGGTGTACTTCCGGGGTGTTTTCCCGCGTAGTTGATAGGCTCCTGCTGGAACCACAGTTGTCTAAACGACGTTTCGGCAGAATCCCATCTGCCATCCTCAGGTTCTAGCTGAAAGCTGCCTATTGCTGCTCCTCGTTGCTCGAACTGAGCTAGTTCAGTTCATGAACAGTACCAGTGTGATACAGCATGACTTATTGCACCATAGAAAATGGAGGGAGGGAGGCTGTAGGGAGTCGGGTTTAAAGAATTAAATATTTTTTCTCTGAAACACTGAAACGATCAACGATTTAGATTGAATTTAATACATGGATACTTCATTAGTACCAGTATTAGATGAAATGACCAGTTCCTCGCAGAAATTACAGAAAATATTAAAAAATCGATAATAAGTGACGTACACTGTACTGTATAAACCTCTTATATATCCTTGTATAACTTCTTGTATAGCATAATTGCGCCTAGTCTATCACTTTTTTCCTCTGCGAAAATTTTGGTAAACGCGGCGTTCCTCCTCGGCATGAAGAAGACGATTTCCACACGTCGGACTGGAAAATCGGCAAATATATTTGGTTCGACAATTCGAAAATTGGATTCTACATATTTTTATTAAGCAATTTTAAAAAAAATCAGCTGGTTATCAATAAATGTTTTAAAGTTATGTTATGTTATGTTTAGGTGGTTACGTTTCAAAATTTTTGTCGGACAGTTTGTAGAAATATATAGAATACAAATATAGAATCCAATTCTCAAATTGTCCGACAAAATATATTTGCCGATTCTCCAGTCCGACGCGTGGAAATCGTCTTTTTCATGCCGAGAAGGAACGCCGCGTTTACGAAAATTTTCGCAGAGGAAAAAAGTGATAGACTAGGCGCAATTATGCCGTACAATAAGTTATACAAGGATATGTATAAATTGCATTTATGTACGCGGGCACCTAAACTATTACCATTTCAAGTGAAACACACTATATATGACAAACTGGTATTTACAGGGTGCCGTTAAATAATTTTTTCATGTTTTGCTTCTCAGTATTTAAATAAATCTTTACATATTTGTTATTTAAAATTAGTAATAGTTATAAGAAATTAAGAAAAAATTCCGACAAATTGTTTATCTGTTTTCGAAGATAGTGTTTTTGTCTGGAACGCCGACTCTGAAGTATCGTTATTTAGAATAGAACTAACTGCGTCAATACACGAACTCGGCAACTAATACTAGCTTTTATTACAAGCTTTTATTTAACTTGCAATGTTTGTATGTTTGTTTATTTAGGTCAAATCTTGCAACTGAATTTTAAAACAGTTATCCTCAACTGATTGAGCTGAAATTTTGCATACACGTTTAATTTGGATGACAATGCATGGTTAGTTAAGTGATGTCATTCTAAATCCAATATGGCGGACTCCCAAAGATGGCGGACCAGTTATTTTTTATGCACCCCCATGATATGGGTATCAAATGGAAGGGTTTGCTGAGAAGAATACGGAAAATAAAATAACGTCACACTAAATTCAATATGGCGGACGGTTACACTGCTGAGTGAGGAGTGCCATTAACTAAATAACGCTATTAAAAGCTTGTTTTTAAAAAGTTTTTTTTTAATTAACTTGCTTTGTATGTGTGATGACCATACAATAATATGATGCCAAAAAGTGTGTTTTTTAGTTTTAATCCTATAATTTGATCGCATCATAATGTATTCACTCAGGCGTTGTATTCTAAGAAATGACGACGGATCTGGTATTATTTTAAGCAAGGACGAAACAATAAATATATAATAATTAAGACGTAACTAAAAATTTAAAAATTAAATTAAATATTAAATGAAAAAAATTTTTTTTAAAAACAAGCTTTTATTATTATTTAGGTGCATTAAAACGAAAAAAATAAGTTATGTTGAATTAATTGTATTAAAAGCTTGTCGCGAGAATAGAAAAAAATACTTACTTAGGTACTTACAATCTTTGTCAAACAAATTGTATGCCTGTATAAACTTCTCGTGCGCGACAAGCTTCTAAGACAATTAATTCAACATAACTTATTTTTTTCGTTTTAGTGCACCTAAACAATAATAAAAGCTTGTTTTTAAAAAAGTTTTTTTTACATTTAATTTTTTTTTAAATAATTTATCCAAATCTCATCCTCATAGACAGGCTGAAAAATTAATTGAATACATTTTTCTGATGCATTTTTTTATTCTTAAGGAAACCACGTTAAAATTGCTTGCTTGCCAATAGCTGTTGCTAAAGCAATCGATATTTAAATCATTTCACCCCCTCTTAAATGGGCTGAAAAATAATTTCATTGCACTGATCTAATGAATTTCTTCATTTAAGAAAACAAAGTTAAAATAAAGCACGGCAATAAGTGTTGCACATCCATGCCATTTTTAAATAATTTCAACAATCGCTCACCCTCCTGGATGGGCTGGAACTAACTTCATTGCAAAACCACGTAAAGTTGAGTATAGCTGTTGATAAAATACTTGATTTTTAAATTATTTCAACCTCCGCCCACCCTCCTAGACGGGCCGAAAATAACTTCAATACATTTTTCTGATGCATTTCTTTACTCTTAATTAAGCCACGTTAAAATTAAAACTCGACAAGAACTGTCGATAGAATAGTTAACTTTTAGAATATTTCAGCCCCATCTTCCTCTAATTTTTTAAAGTATTTCCACCCCCGCTCATCCGCCTAGACGGGCTGGAAAATGGTTTCAATGCATTGGCCAGATGTATTTCTCTATTCTTAACAATACCACGTTAAAATTAAAACTCGACAGCAACAGTTGCTAAAATAAGTAATTTTTTAAAGAATTTCAACCCCCGCTCACCCCCCAGACAGACTGGAAAATGGTTTCAATGCATTGGCCAGATGTATTTCACCATTCTTAACAATACCACGTCAAAATTGAAGCTCGACAGCAACAGTTGCTAAAATAAGTAATTTTTTAAAGTATTTCAACCCCCGCTCACCCCCGTAGACGGGTTGGAAAATGGTTTCAATGCATTGGTCTGATATATTTCTTTACTTTTAACGAAACCTCACTAAAATTATAGCTCGACAGCAACTGTTGCTGAAATTAGTAATTTTAAAAAATTTCACCCCATCTCACCCCCTAGACGGGCTGGAAAATGATTTCAATGCATTGGCCAGATGTATTTCTCTATTCTTAACAATACCACGTTAAAATTAAAGCTCGACAGCAACAGTTGCCGAAATTAGTAATTTTTTAAAGTATTTCAACCCCCGCTCACCCCCGTAGACGGGTTGGAAAATGGTTTTAATGCATTGGTCTGATATATTTCTTTACTCTTAACGAAACCAAACTAAAATTATAGCTCGACAGCAACTGTTGCTGAAATTAGTAATTTTAAAAAATTTCACCCCATCTCACCCCCTAGACGGGCTGGAAAATGATTTCAATGCATTGGCCAGATGTATTTCTCTATTCTTAACAATACCACGTTAAAATTAAACCTCGACAGCAACAGTTGCTGAAATTAGTAATTTTTTAAAGTATTTCAACCCCCGCTCACCCCCGTAGACGGGCTGGAAAATGGTTTCAATGCATTGGTCTGATATATTTCTTTACTCTTAACGAAACCTCACTAAAATTATAGCTCGACAGCAACTGTTGCTAAAATTAGTAATTTTTAAAGAATTTCACCCCATCTCACCCCCTAGACGGGCTGGAAAATGATTTCAATGCATTGGCCAGATGTATTTCTCTATTCTTAACAATACCGCGTTAAAATTAAAGCTCGACATCAACAGTTGCTGAAATAAGTATTTTTTTAAAGTATTTCTACCCCCGCTCACCCCCCTAGACGGGCTGGAAAATAGTTTCAATGCATTGGCCAGATGTATTTCACCATTCTTAACAATACCACGTCAAAAGCGAAGCTCGACATCAACAGTTGCGAAAATAAGTAATTTTTTAAAGTATTTCGACCCCCGCTCACCCCCTTAGACGGGCTGGAAAATGGTTTCAATGCATTGGCCAGATGTATTTCTCTATTCTTAACAATACCTCGTCAAAATTAAAGCTCGACAGCAGCAGTTGCTGAAATAAGTAATTTTTTAATGTATTTCATCCCCCGCTGACCCCCTAGACGGGCTGGAAAATGGTTTCAATGCATTGGTCTGATATATTTCTTTATTCTTAACGAAACCTCACTAAAATTATAGCTCGACAGCAACTGTTGCTAAAATTAGTAATTTTTAAAGATTTTCACCCCATCTCACCCCCTAGACGGGCTGGAAAATGATTTCAATGCATTGGCCAGATGTATTTCTCTATTCTTAACAATACCACGTTAAAATTAAAGCTCGACAGCAACAGTTGCTAAAATAAGTAATTTTTTAAAGTATTTCAACCCCCGCTCACCCCCCTAGACGGGCTGGAAAATGGTTACAATGCATTGGCCAGATGTATTTCGTCAATCTTAATAATACCACGTCAAATTTGAAGCTCGACATCAACAGTTGCGAAAATAAGTAATTTTTTAATGTATTTCAACCCCCGCTCACCCCCCTAGACGGGCTGGAAAACGGTTTCAATGCATTGGTCAGATGTATTTCTTTGTTCTTAACAATACCACGTTCAAATTGAAGCTCGACATCAACAGTTGCGAAAATGAGTAATATTTTAAAGTATTTCGACCCCCGCTCACCACCCTAGACGGGCTGGAAAATGGTTTAAATACATTGGCCAGATGTATTTCTCTATTCTTAACAATACCACGTTAAAATTAAAGCTCGACAGCAACAGTTGCCGAAATTAGTAATTTTTTAAAGTTTTTCAACCCCCGCTCACCCCCCCTAGACGGGCTGGAAAATGGTTTCAATGCATTGGTCTGATATATTTCTTTACTCTTAACGAAACCTCACTAAAATTATAGCTCGACAGCAACTGTTGCTAAAATTAGTAATTTTTAAAGAATTTCACCCCATCTCACCCCCTAGACGGGCTGGAAAATGATTTCAATGCATTGGCTAGATGTATTTCTCTATTCTTAACAATACCACGTTAAAATTAAACCTCGACAGCAACAGTTGCTGAAATTAGTAATTTTTTAAAGTATTTCAACCCCCGCCCACCCCCGTAGACGGGCTGGAAAATGGTTTCAATGCATTGGTCTGTTATATTTCTTTACTCTTAACGAAACCTCACTAAAATTATAGCTCGACAGCAACTGTTGCTAAAATTAGTAATTTTTAAAGAATTTCACCCCATATCACCCCCTAGACGGGCTGGAAAATGATTTCAATGCATTGGCCAGATGTATTTCTCTATTCTTAACAATACCGCGTTAAAATTAAAGCTCGACATCAACAGTTGCTGAAATAAGTATTTTTTAAAAGTATTTCTACCCCCGCTCACCCCCCTAGACGGGCTGGAAAATGGTTTCAATGCATTGGTCTGATATATTTCTTTATTCTTAACGAAACCTCACTAAAATTATAGCTCGACAACAACTGTTGTAAAATTAGTAATTTTTAAAGAATTTCACCCCATCTCACCCCCTAGACGGGCTGGAAAATGATTTCAATGCATTGGCCAGATGTATTTCTCTATTCTTAACAATACCGCGTTAAAATTAAAGCTCGACATCAACAGTTGCTGAAATAAGTATTTTTTTAAAGTATTTCTACCCCCGCTCACCCCCCTAGACGGGCTGGAAAATAGTTTCAACGCATTGGCCAGATGTATTTCACCATTCTTAACAATACCACGTCAAAAGCGAAGCTCGACATCAACAGTTGCGAAAATAAGTAATTTTTTAAAGCATTTCGACCCCCGCTCACCCCCTTAGACGGGCTGGAAAATGGTTTCAATGCATTGGCCGGATGTATTTCTCTATTCTTAACAATACCTCGTCAAAATTAAAGCTCGACAGCAGCAGTTGCTGAAATAAGTAATTTTTTAAAGTATTTCATCCCCCGCTGACCCCCTAGACGGGCTGGAAAATGGTTTCAATGCATTGGTCTGATATATTTCTTTATTCTTAACGAAACCTCACTAAAATTATAGCTCGACAGCAACTGTTGCTAAAATTAGTAATTTTTAAAGATTTTCACCCCATCTCACCCCCCTAGACGGGCTGGAAAATGATTTCAATGCATTGGCCAGATGTATTTCTCTATTCTTAACAATACCGCGTTAAAATTAAAGCTCGACATCAACAGTTGCTGAAATAAGTATTTTTTTAAAGTATTTCTACCCCCGCTCACCCCCCTAGACGGGCTGGAAAATAGTTTCAATGCATTGGCCAGATGTATTTCACCATTCTTAACAATACCACGTCAAAAGCGAAGCTCGACATCAACAGTTGCGAAAATAAGTAATTTTTTAAAGTATTTCGACCCCCGCTCACCCCCTTAGACGGGCTGGAAAACGGTTTCAATGCATTGGTCAGATGTATTTCTTTGTTCTTAACAATACCACGTTCAAATTGAAGCTCGACATCAACAGTTGCGAAAATAAGTAATATTTTAAAGTATTTCGACCCCCGCTCACCACCCTAGACGGGCTGGAAAATGGTTTAAATACATTGGCCAGATGTATTTCTCTATTCTTAACAATACCACGTTAAAATTAAAGCTCGACAGCAACAGTTGCCGAAATTAGTAATTTTTTAAAGTTTTTCAACCCCCGCTCACCCCCCTAGACGGGCTGGAAAATGGTTTCAATGCATTGGTCTGATATATTTCTTTACTCTTAACGAAACCTCACTAAAATTATAGCTCGACAGCAACTGTTGCTAAAATTAGTAATTTTTAAAGAATTTCACCCCATCTCACGCTGGAAAATGATTTCAATGCATTGGCTAGATGTATTTCTCTATTCTTAACAATACCACGTTAAAATTAAACCTCGACAGCAACAGTTGCTGAAATTAGTAATTTTTTAAAGTATTTCAACCCCCGCCCACCCCCGTAGACGGGCTGGAAAATGGTTTCAATGCATTGGTCTGTTATATTTCTTTACTCTTAACGAAACCTCACTAAAATTATAGCTCGACAGCAACTGTTGCTAAAATTAGTAATTTTTAAAGAATTTCACCCCATATCACCCCCTAGACGGGCTGGAAAATGATTTCAATGCATTGGCCAGATGTATTTCTCTATTCTTAACAATACCGTGTTAAAATTAAAGCTCGACATCAACAGTTGCTGAAATAAGTATTTTTTAAAAGTATTTCTACCCCCGCTCACCCCCCTAGACGGGCTGGAAAATGGTTTCAATGCATTGGTCTGATATATTTCTTTATTCTTAACGAAACCTCACTAAAATTATAGCTCGACAACAACTGTTGCTAAAATTAGTAATTTTTAAAAAATTTCACCCCATATCACCCCCTAGACGGGCTGGAAAATGATTTCAATGCATTAGCCAGATGTATTTCTCTATTCTTAACAATACCGCGTTAAAATTAAAGCTCAACATCAACAGTTGCTGAAATAAGTAATTTTTTAAAGTATTTCAACCCCCGCTCACCCCCCTAGACGGGCTGGAAAATGGTTTCAATGCATTGGTCTGATATATTTCTTTATTCTTAACGAAACCTCACTAAAATTATAGCTCGACAACAACTGTTGTAAAATTAGTAATTTTTAAATAATTTCACCCCTCTAACCCTCCAAGACATGCTGGAAAATGATTTCAATGCATTGGACAGATGTATTTCTTTATTCTTAACGAAACTTCATTAAAATTATAGCTCGACAACAAGTGTTGCTAAAATAATTAATTTTTATATAGCTGATGATAAAATAAGTAATAATTTTTAAATTATTTCAACCCTATCCCACCCTACTCTACTAGACGGGCTCCTAAATAAATTCAGTACGTTTCTCTGATTCATGATCTTACATAATGACACCATGTTGAAATTAAAACTCTACAACGAAAATCAAATTATTATTTAAATCCACGACTTCATCGATTATAGTCCTACTTTAAAATGTGGATGTGGATGATTTCACACCCGTAAGTGTACATACTTTTTAACAGTTCTCAATGAAGAAAAAATTTTTTTGAAGGGCTTTTATTTTTATCTATATTTTTTATTGCAACAATTGAGTTCTGGAGTGATTATAAGTATATTTTTCCCGAACTTATTAAAAAAATATATTCATTTTACAAGTTATTCTAGGTAAATTACCTTCATGCGTTCATAATTATATATTTTCCCTCTATACTCACTATTTATTCTCCTATTCACTAAGAAAAATGTTAAAAATATATAATCAGAAAGAGAAATAAAGCTTTATTTTACTTGTTAGACCTGCTAAAAATTTTTAGAGGTTCCATAATATGCATTTAACCGGGCGCTTGGCCGCGCAGAGTGAGAAAGTTTTCACTATTTTTTTTTTCCCATGAATACCGTGACTAGCGATAAATTTTATTAGGGCATTTTTTGTTTAGAAACACGCGGTCTATCCACCTGTATTTTTTATTTTTCCTACTCTGACTTAATTTCAAAGTTTGAAAAAATGGATGAAAACATCTATAAAATATTCTGTCGTCTGAGCTAGTAGGAGAAATAAAAAAACTGAGTGATTTTATGGACAGTTGATCTCTAAGGATCCTCAACACTCCAGGAGCAGTATTTAATTTAGAATTTAATTGAAGTACATGAGAATAAAAGCTCGCATGTAACAATTGAATTGGGATTTAAGTGGAAAATTTCGAATTTTAACTCCATGATTTCGTGTAGCTAACAGTTTTTTTGCTCTATTGATTGGAGTCCTCGTACTACGAAATCTACGAATTCGTATCAAGAAAATATTCGTATCGAAAGATTCCTATGTTTCGTACCGCTACCACTGGGCGCTGGCTGCCCAGTATTGGGTCAGATTGTGGTATCAACTCAGCCCATGCAATCCGGTATCCGGCTACTTAATTTAGTACAGTATCGCCAGGGCTGTGGACAGAAAATATGGGCCGGAAAAATTTTTTTGAAGACCTGGGGGGGGATCCGAAAGAAACATTTTTTGTCCAAACCGGACCCCCAAAACAAGCCTGGACCCGAGGGAAAACACCCTGCCCCCCCCCTCTCTCTCTCGATAGGACTAAATATCGCAATACTGGTACATAAATTCCATATTCCTATCAATCGTATCGGCGGTTGCATTCGTATTTCAAGAATTTCAAGAATCTGAACGGGCTCGATTGTACAAAAGAATACTGTTACAATGATGCGAAATGTACAGATGTTTTTTTTTTTGTGGGATTCGTACCATTTCAATCACTGCAAGGATTGATTCGTACCAATGATACGAATCATAAGAGTACTACTCACCTCTAATTATTACATTCCTTACCACCAGCAAAAATATGTGTATATTTTCAATCTAATCGATATGAAGACTGACAGAACATACCTAAATTGGCAGTTTAATAGTACCTACACTTCCATGAAAATGATTTTTTTTAGCTAAAGTACTTATTGAACTCTTGTGGCTTTCTAACACTGTTCTTTTCAAGTAAATATTGGGATGGGTTTCCTTAACTAGTCAAAAAAATTATTGTTACAACAAATACTTTTTTTATGATGAATCTATAGTTGATAGGAATTGCCGACTGAAACATAACTGAAGATGTCGCTTATCTGATATCATAAACTTATTAAAATACATAAATTCTTAATAAAGCAGATTTTTAATGGTTTTTTTTTCTTTGCAGCGTGCCCAGCTTACTGACTTTGACCGTTTCAAGTTGCGCAGAGCTCGCTCACGCAGGAATCACATTCGTACTGCTACCTTCCTCGTTTTAAGGAAAACAGCTTCAAGAAATGGTACTTTATATGGAAAGAAGAAAATGGCTAAGGGTGGTGATAAGCCAAAACCCTCGAAAAAGGCCAAACCACAAAAAGCTCCCAAGAAAAAGTAATTAATGTATACTTATAAGTGACATAAAATAAAAAGTTTGTATAAAATTTTTTGCTCTTTGTTTCTTCTAATATTCAGGGTATATATTTTCTGGAAAACAGGGAAAACCTGGAAGAGTCAGGGAATTTGATTTTGGTCAGGGAAAAGTCAGGGAATTTATAAATTTATAAAAAGTCGGAAAATTTATTAAAACTACTTATATCCAAAGTTGTTCCTATCTTGACCCTCCCTGCTCGTCAAAAAATGTTTTCCATTTCTTTATCAGACTAGTCCAGAGGAGTGATTGGATTCTATAGATAGTGAATAAAATATTGTTTACAGGGAATAGAAAAAAAAAATACATTGTTACGTAAATAAATTTTATGAATGCAGAAAGTAATTAAAACATTAACAACAGAAAAGTGGTCTGGAATTTAGTAATGTCTACTCTTCCAGTATGAATTCTGGCACGGTGGAGTACAAACGCAAGCTTGAAGGAGCTTTGATATGGATATGACGCAATCTATATGCCGTGCATTAACTATCGATAGTCATAAACTGTCGATTTATTGATAGTATCGGACCACTAGTCCAGAGATGTTTGTTAAAAATGTTCCTTACTGAAAATCTTATGACATACACGAAAGAGCATATTAAAACGTGTATATAGAAAATAACATATTTTTACAGATTTAAATGGAATTTTGATCAGTATAAAACAATAAGTCCAAGATAAATCCAGATATGTAAAAATACAAGTCAAGCTTTTATTTAACTTGCTTTCTATGTATGTTAGTTTCTTTGAAATTTTGAACCACTTAACGTCATCCAATTGGGGTAAAATTTTGTGTACACGTAGTTCTGGTGACAATACAATAATATGGTACCAAAAAGTTTTTTTAGTTTTTAAACTATAATTTGTTCACATGGTGTATTCACTCACATTGTATTCTAAAAAATTGCGAAGGATCTGGTTTAAACTTAATTTCTATATCGTGTTAGCTGATGTGGCCCTGAATATTAAGCCATATAATAATTTATAGTTGCATAAGGATTTATCATTATTAATTTTTATATTGTAGAATATAATATCCTTGACTGCGATACACATTTGCACAAAGTGCATAAGTGTATTACTGGTTGCTGTGTGAGATTTGTTATAATTTCAAAAGTTCCGACACATGAAGAATTGGTGTGTGTATATCGTGGACACACTAGGTGATTTCAGGTAAAAATTTTATTTGAAAGCCTTGGTGAGATCACACAGTGTAAGTGCTGTGAACTTGCCCTCTTTAAGGCCCCCCCTCTATGTCTCGCAACCAGAAATGCAGATACTGTGAAGCTGCAACTGAGACTGCGGAACATATACTTTGTGAATGCAAGACTTGTCCGATTTTTTTTGGCGCATGACAGTACTAGTGAAATAGGACGATAGTTGTCTGGTTCGTCCGGTACTCCTTTTTTGGGAATCGGAATAACCTTTGTAACCTAAAAAATGTCAGGAAGATTCCTCGAGAAAAATAAAGATTGGTTAGTTCAGTTAGACGCGTTACTAAAGTTTCTTCGGTTTCTTTTATAATTTTCACGTTTAAATCAGAAATGCCAAAGGAATTTGAATTTTTTAAATTATGTATGGCAGCTCTGACTTCTTCCTTGACACTGGTTCTAGGAAATAGTATATTGTTTTATTAGGAGTAAAAGTTATACTTTTGTGAGGAATTTGTAGGTTTGCCGGAAGGACGAAGTGAGTCCAGCAATTACAGACGAGTCACAACAAGTGGTTTTTACTCCGAATAAAACATGCTATTTTTTCTTCAAACGTCGATTAACTATAAAAAAAATAAAGATAAAAAATGTCGAATTTCACAACTAATGCATTGCATTGTTAATAACGCATGGCCGGCGTATTAAATAAAATACGCATGGCTATGGATATTATTTTTCTGCCGCTCACAGCATCAGAAAAAGTCCTTTTTCCTCTATTTTTAATGGCAACGCACAGCCGTCTAAAAAGTTAAATTTTAATGTCATGAAGTGAGTTAAGAAATGTCATGTTTTTATGACATTTGAAGGAAAAAGGAATTTTTTAGTGTTGGCGTGTTTTTCAACAAGTCGGTGGTACAATGGACAGTGTGGTAGAGTTTTTATCACATTTTCTGCTACATTAGTAAAAAAGACATTATATGGTCTGGAGATATGCTACATTCAGTATAATTAGATTTTCAATGATTTCGTCCCAAGTTTATGAGTTTCCATCTATATTTTGATTTATTATTAGAGTTTAATATATAGCGTGGCCTTTTTTGCTTCCGTTATATCTATCTATTGCAATTTGTATGCATTTCTGTAAGTTTTTTTAAAAGCAGTTTTGTCCATAGAGTTTTTGGTAACATCATATACAGTTTTCATGGCAGATAATGTGTCCCTCATTTCCTTTAGTTCATCTGTGAAAAAGTGTATTGGAGGTTTATCTGAATAAAACTATGAAACGGAGAAAATTTATGTACATACGTGATATAGGTATTTACTAAAAAATGAGACAAATAATTCATACTGTAATCCGATATTGTAAAAATAGTCCAATTTATATCTAACACTGATTTTTTTAGTCCATTCTTAGCAATTCTCCTTCCGAAGCCGTTATTTAACTCTACACTAGATTTGATGTAAAAATTGATAAATTGACCATAATGATCAAAATTATAGACATTATCTACGAAGTTAGTCAAAATATTATCTATTTAGCTTGATGACCCACAGGCAACCCTTGTAAAATCTTTTATAGTAATACTAGCTGACCCAGCAAACGTTGTTTACACCAAAAATTTCATAAAAATCGGTCAAGCCGTTTCAGAGGAGTTCGATAACAAACACTGTGACACAAGATTTTTATATATTAGACTAGCTGACCCAGCAAACGTTGTTTTGCCATAAAAATATAAATTTTTGTCCAAAAAATAAAAAGAAAATTTCTGGATAGGGCCACCCTTATCACCTAGGGGTATAAAAAATAGCCTACGACCTATTCTCAGACCTACCAAATATACACCAAAAATTTCATAAAAATCGGTCAAGCCGTTTCGGAGGAGTTCGATAACAAACACTATGACACGAAATTTTTATATATTAGATTAAGTCCAAATGAACGAACCAAGTCCTTCCACCTTTTAGTGTTTGAATTTACTTTATTTAGGCCTATATTAAAATCCCCAAGTACTATAATTTTATTGAATCTGCCAGAAATCATAGTCAACATTTCTGGGAATTTTTCCAAAAAGATGTTTAGCTCATGCACTTGAGGTGCATATAAGTTAAGTTATACTGCTTAATCCTTTCGTGCATAGCGTACACTGTAGTGGACACAAGATTTCGTCTTTTTCTGTGTAAAAATTAATATATTTTTACGTTTGAATGCATAAGTCCACTGCAGTGAATGTTTAAATTATAATAACGCTGGCGCCACTTATCAAATTTCATTAAAGTTTGTAAATTCAGCATTTAAACACAATCTAGAAACGTATTAGCTGTGAAACATGAATGATGAAAATTATCCAACTTTGAAGACCCATTTCTTTTACGGTTTGCCGAAACAAAAGGTAAGACATTTTTATTCACAACCTTGATACTATTATGAAGTTATTTGTTTATATTACATTATCAAAAATTGTAGATTTTTTTGATATTATGGTAATTTCATAAACGTCCACTCTAGTGTACGGCATGCATCTATGACTTGAATATGGCAAGTATAGTTATTTGTGTTTTTTATCCCACAGGCTGTGCTATTTGAAGACCTTAGTGAATTGGCAATATCAGATGATGATGGCGATTTCTGTGCACCTTCAACCTCTCGAGTAAAGGATGATGATCATAACGACTCATCGGAGGATGAACTTGACGTTTTATTAGTATAATTAGAGGATGAAAATGAAGTGCTAGATATAGAAGAAAATCAGGATGAACTTGAATTTTCAGAAGATGATTCTGAAAATAGTGAGGATGAAATTAATTTGTTACAATTACGGGAAAGAATATTAAAAAAATATGTGGATGGCTAAAGATAATGAAAGAGGTCCTGCAACCATTCCCCTGTTTTTAGGTACTTCCAGCATAAATGCAAATGTGAACTCTATAATTGATATATTTTTCTCTTTGATATCTAATGATATGATGGATGACATTGTATATCAAACTAATTTATATAGTCAACGGAATGGAAAAGAAAACATCAACCTTACTAAAAAAGAATTATATGTCTTTAATGGTATAAACTTAGTAATGTCTTATATTTGTTATCCACGTGTTAGATTGTACTGGTCAAGTGAAGAAGGTTTACGGATGGATTTAATTGTTGATGCCATGTCTGTAAATAGGTATGAAGAAATTCTAAGAAACCTCCATTTCATTGAAAATCCGTTGGGTGAAAGGGCTAAAACTGATGAAAGAACAAAAAACAACGAAGACAAATTATGGAAACTCCGACCTTTTCTGGCTAAATTTCAAGATAATTTTAAGAGTGCAATGGAATCCGAAGAATATCAGTCTGTGGATGAACAAGTTATTCCTATGAAAAGTAAAATGTCTAACACAATATTTGCCAAAAAACCCAAGAAATGGGGAATAAAATGTTGGGTAAGAGCAGGCACAAGTGGTTACATGTACCGATTTGAAATTTATCAAGGAGCAAAAAACAGAATTGCAGTAAGCCCACTGGGAGCTTGTGCAGATGTCGTTCTACGATTATGTGACGATATTTCTCATAAAAACCATAAAGTTTTTTTTGATAATCTGTTTTGCCAATTGGTCTTTTAGATGCTTTGAGGAATAATGGAATATATGGTACAGGAACTTTACGATCTAACAGAATGCAAGGAGCGCAACAAATATTACCCACTGACAAGATAATCAAGAAACAACCAAGAGGTACTTGTTATGTCGCAAGTAGAAATTGTACAACAATAACAAAGTGGTATGATAAAGCTCCAATGCTTGTGGCATCTACATGTGCTGGGAAGGAGCCACAAGATAAAGCAAAAAGATATTCTAAGAAACAAAACAAAAATATTGAAATTGATCGACCCTTTGCCATAAAATTCTACAATAAAAATATGGGTGGAGTTGATCTTCATGATCAATATTTAGCCATGTACCCAATGCGGCGAAAAAACAGAAGATGGTACATAAAAGTCTTTATGCACTTTTTAGATGTGTCAGTAGTAAACGCTTATATTTTATATAAATGTAGTGGACATACGGATAGACTTCTTACAATTTAAAGGTTCTCTAGCGAAATCGCTTATAAACACGGGGAAAATAGACAAAACTCGTGTAGGGAGACCAAGATCAATCAAGATCTGTGACCCCCCTACTATACTGAAAAAAGGAATCAAACGCACCTCCATGGAAGTGAGATTTGATGGCCTGGGGCACTGGCCAAAACTAACAGATATAAAAAATGCAAACCGTTGCAAATCTTCAATATGTAAGCGAAGAACAAAATATGTCTGCAAAAAGTGCAATGAATATCTGTGCCCGGATTGTTTCGAATACTTTCATACATGTGTGCATTAAATTTGTCAAAACAATACTATCCTTTAATGCATGACGTCCACTGAAGTGGACAAATATATTTACGTTTTTTTCAAAAAGTGTAAAGTGATCAGTATTGATTGATAATAAAGTTTTCAACACAATTTTGAATTTTATTTTCATATTTTATCATTTTCATAAATTCATGCACGAAAGGGTTAACAAAATTAAGTATTTGAATATAATTAAACAAGCTTGAGGCAAATTTATTTTCCTTTAGGAAAAGGTTTTGATAGAACATTAATAGGTTTTTTTCTGCAAGAAATCACAAACTAATCAGAGCAAATAAGCCCTAACGTGGTCAGCTGATCAATCATGAATTGTTTTCAACCAATGTGTGTTGTCTGATTAGTCCGTGATTGCTGCAGAAACAGACCTAATGTATGATCTTTATATTGTTGTGTAAAGTAAAAAAAATGGGTAGTTACTGGAAGCGGCTGGAACTTTTCAACCAAATATTTGCGAAAATTAGATAAATTAATTAATATTCAGGCTTGTAATCGCTAAGCTACAAGATGCCAGTCTCCATTCCGCTAGTGATATATTGTCTTTCGATTTCGACAATATGAATATCACACTACTTTCGAAAAGTGTTATCTAATCTGCACTATCCCCCTTGCACCAAATTTCATCAAAATTCATTTGTTACTTTTGGCGTTGTCGTGTCCACATACATACATACACACAGAAATTTCATAAAAAACACTTTTTTGTGTTCCTGTTCCTCAAAACGTAAAGATTTGGTCTATCTCAATTTTTTATTTTGGATTAATTACAGTAACCTCCCCATTTTATGGGTGCGGAAGTTAAAAAATATATTAACTACACGTTTAAAATATGATCCCTTCCTGCATGCAAATTGAACGTAGTGCACGATTTACTTATCTTATTTTAACAATGTTTTGATCAATTAAGTTAAAATTTTACCTTGAGCCTGTCCTGTACATTTTTAGTCAATAAGAAACTAAAATTTAAAAATAAAGTTTATTAAAATAACTTGACATTATCTAATGCTTATTATAATAGTAACAAAAATCATTAAGTGGCAAACCACTTGTGTTAAGATATAAATAAAATAAATTGAAACATTTTAAGCTAAAATATACCGTCAGTTTTCTGTTGGCAGTGCTTTGAAAAAATACTAAAATATAATTATAAATAAATAATAACATAATACTACCGCTGAAACAACATTTTGAAATTACCTCACCTGAAAGCAATAAAACAAAATGTTTACAATAACATGTTCTTTTCAACAAAATATGTGTAAACGTCAGCATATTAAATTACAGGTTTGCTTTGAGAACATCACAATGGTTGACTATGGGCACCCTTTTCTGAGTACTTCAATATCCAGGGATGTTGCAATACATCATGTAATTCCAGTCGCATATTGGGGTTCACAACCAACAGTTTCTTAATTAAGTCTTTTGCTTCTCCAGATACATACTCTGGGAATGTAAACTGGGCTCTACTAATTCTCTTATAAGTTTCATCATAGCTGCTTGATTCGAAAGGAGGTCTTCCTGTGAGAAATTCATAACACAGCACGCCAAGACTCCACAGGTCTACTTTTTCATTGTGAGTTTTTCCGCATACCATTTCAGGAGGTAAGTAGTCAAGTGTTCCGCACAGAGTAGTTCTTCTTGAAGATGGCGCGTGCACTGACCATCCAAAATCGGCTATTTTGATTTCACCTTTGGCACCGAGAAGCAAGTTTTCTGGTTTTATGTCACGATGAATGACTTTTTTCGTATGACAATAACGTAAAGCGTCAGCTATTTGTGCTATGTATTTAGCACATGTATCTTCTGTAAATCTTTTGGTGGGGCTCATAGTCAGTTTGGAATACAATGCTCCTAAAATAAAACAATTATAAGTGGATTTCACATCGTCTAAAAGGACAAGTGTAGATAAGGACCTTTTTTCGCATCGGTCATGTCATATGTCATTATATTTTCCGAGTAGTAGGCTATTGTCTATATACAAAAAAAGAGGGTTGAAAGGAACTAAAACGTTAAAGGGTTTTTATTATTTATTATGTTCAATTGACCCCCAAAGTATGAAAAAACCGCGGAGTGCCACCATTTAAAGTGGTGCGTTTTTGAGATCGAAGTAAAAAGGGCCACTTTTCATATTTTTTTTTGCTTGAAAACTATGAATTTTTTCTATAAACACGTCAATAGAGAAGTGTGTAGAGAATTAAATTTCCAATCGAAATGGCACCTTCAGAAGTCAAAAAAATTTTTTTTAACAAAAATACGTCCAAAAAACAAAAAAAGCGAAAAAATGCAATTTTTTATTTTAGCCTGTAACTATTTTTCGGGTACATTTAGGCATATACATTGCTGCATAACAAAAAATCCACAAAAATGAGATTTTGTAAACAGTTTTACGATTAATAGTGACCGAGATATAGCGTTTCAAAGTTGGCAACTTTTAACTTTTTTTGCTAATTTTTACTATTTTTTTTTCAAATTTCGTCCTGTAACTTTTTTCTGAGTGAATTTAGGTGTAGACATTATTATATTAAAGTGAAAGCTGACTTTAAGCCCGTTGAAATGGTGGCTGGTAAAAGTCTCTACGACAAATAGAAACCTAGATACAGCGTTTCGAAGGGTGTTACTTTTATTAACTTTCTTCCAATTTTTACGTTCTTTTTTAAATTTCGGCCTATAACTTATTTGTCAAATGCTTTAAGTACAGATATTGCTACACTGAATGACCTCGCAGCATTCTTGTTTAAATGGTCTGCAATAGAAGTTTAACCCATCTTAAAGTATTGTTTTTTCTCCTTATTATCCTTAGCAAAAGACAATGTTGTCGTTGATGCGGATACACTATTTAGAAGGATGCTGTTATTCAAACCAACTGATTCAGAATTGGAAGAGTATTTTGATTTTGAATTATCTCCATATCCAACGTCAATCTTTCAAGAGGGAATCATGAGAAAAAATAAAAAATCGGATCTTTATGATTTTTTCGAACCTATAAATGATGTTTCTCTCTCTAACATTTATTACATTATCGATGGTGGATTTTTATTGCACAAAATAGTTTGGAATACCAACGATACATTTGAAGAAATCATTAAAAAATATATTCAACACTTAAAACATTTTTACACGAATTGCACTGTTGTGTTTGATGGCTACCCTAGTGATTACGATAATACAGGTACGAAATCTGCAGAAAGATTACGCCGAACCAAGCAAGTTGGGCCAGGAGTTCAGATTAACAATTACTCAAAGCCATTATCAAAACCTGATAAATTTTTGGCAAATGAAAATAATAAAAAAAAAATTATTTCATATTTAATTAAAAAATTTGAAGAAAATAATATTGAGACTGGGCAAGCTGAAGAGAATGCAGACGTACTAATTGTAAATACCGCAAAAGATAAGGCATCCCAATCAGAAAATGTTATAGTTGGTCAAGATGTCCTATCATTATGACCAGAAGAAAATGAAAATATATATTTTTTTAAACCTAGCATAGGAAATGTAACTGCCAAATTATATAACCATAATAGTTTCAAATTTAATCATCTACAAAAATACCTTGGCTTCGTCCATGCATTCGGTGGCTGTGATACAACCTCTTCCTTTTTTGGTATTGATAAAAAGAAATTCTTGAATTTCATTAATAAGAATATTTTGCTTTTGGAAAAGTATTTAAATGAATTTTTGTGTGAAAATGCAGCATCGGTTCTGCTTCTGAATGTATTGTAACATTACTATACGGTATGAAAATTGATGGCCAAAGCACCTGTCGCTATAAGTTATTTCAGAAGTGCTCAACAGGTGCGAAATTCTCATTGTCCCGATTGCCTCCAACAACTGATGCTGCTAAACATCATGGTTTAAGAACTTACTTGCAAATGCAACATTGGAAAGGAAATATTGTAAATCCTCTCATCTGGGGTTGGAAAAGTTCAGAAAATGGACTAGTACCAATTTTGACAAATAAACCTCCCGCACCACAAGTTTTGCTGGAAAAAATAGCCTGTAAATGCACCAAAGGATGCAGAGGAAAGTGCGGTTGCAGGAAACTGGGAATGAATTGCTCCATTTTTTGCAAAGAATGTATGGGAATGAACTGTGAAAACGCTGATGTACCTCAAATAACGGAAGACGATGTTTACATAGATGCCGATGAAGAAATCGACTTTGATTTTGAAAATATGTTAAATCCAGCATTTGAATAATTTCATAATGTAAGTTATTAATCTAACAAAAAAACACGTGATATAATAAAGTTCAGAAGTGGAAAAATGTAAAGTTATTTTTTAAGTACAATAATCTACTATATCTAGACTGAATCTTGGTTACTACTGATCACATAAACTTCTATTGCAGACCATTTAAACAAGAATGCTGCGAGTACATTCCATGTAGCAATATCTGTATTTGACAAATAAGTTATAGGCCGAAATTTAAAAAAGAACGTAAGAATTGGAAGAAAGTTAAAAAAAGTAACACTCTTCGAAACGCTGTATCTAGGTTTCTATTTGTCGTACAGACTTTTACAAGCCACCATTTCAACGGGCGTAAAGTCAGCTTTCACTTTAATATCATAATGTCTACACCTAAATTCACTCAGAAAAAAGTTACAGGACGAAATTAAAAAAAAAAAAAAAGTAAAAATTAGCAAAAAAAGTTAAAAGTTGCAAACTTTGGAACGCTATATCTCGGTCACTATTAATCGTAAAACTGTTTACAAAATCTCATTTTAACGCCAGCTTTTTTTGTTATGCAGCAATGGATATGCCTAAATGTACCCGAAAAATAGTTACAGGCTAAAATTAAAAAAAAATAAATTGCATTTTTTCGTTTTTTTTTGGACGTATTTTTGTAAAAAAAAAATTTTTGACTTCTGAAGGTGTCATTTCAATTAAAAATTTAATTCTCTACACACTTTTCTATTGACGTGTTTATAGAAAAAAATCATAGTTTTCGAGAAAAAAAAAATATGAAAAGTGAACCTTTTTACTTCGATCTCAAAAACGCACCACTTTAAATGGTAGCACTCCGCGGTTTTTTCATATCTTGGGGTCAATTGAACATAATAAACAATAAAAACCCTTTAACGTTTTAGTTCCTTTCTACAGTACATGGACAATAGACTATAGTATGTCTTGACAAGTAATAAAAAATAGTTATTTGAAATAGTACTTTGTGTATCTAGTAGTAAAAGCAATACATTCCCGGACGACGCACAGTGGCCCCAAAGTGACTTTTTGTTTTTCAAATCAGTCTGCAGGTCTTAATAATTAAGCAAACGGAATAATTTGATTTAAATTTTTGTTTTTCAACTGCCTATCGATCTGTCAAGCCAGATTTTCGATTTTTGTCCATGATTTTTCAAAATTTTCCAAAGAAGTTAAAAAACCAGGGACATAAATCGAAAATCTGACTTAACAGATTGATAGAAAATTAAACAACGAAGATTTAAAAAATAAAACTTTCCGATTGCTTAAGTATTAAGACCTATAGATGATTTGAAAAAAAAATTACTTTGTCAGTTTATCATCAGTTTGCAGGTCTTAAGAGGGAGCAAGGCGATCAAATCAGAGGCAGGCGGCAATGAGCCAATGTGAAGAGAGATCTTCGTAATAAACAAGTTTTAGCTAAAAACTTTCTTTAATAGAAGTGTAGTATTCATTTACTTATAAGAATATCTTCTTTTCAGTTTAGTAACGCCAGCTCTTTGGCTAAAAACTGCTTTTTCCCAGTCAAGATTTTTATTACAGTGCTTTTTAATAGATGGTGCCACCTACAGCACTACAATTAAGCAATCCAAACCATGTTACTTTAACATGGTGTGGTGGGCAAACATCCGGCAAACGTTTGTTTTCATTTGTTAAACGTTTCTTAAAGAGTTTGTTTTTCGGTTGCCTCGGCTATGTTTCCGCGAGTTAATTAAAATAAACCCCGTGTTTGCCCACCACGCCATATTGCCAAAATAATATGACAGGTTGTTGGTGCCTAATAGGGCATCTGCATCATGTAACCAACATAACCTTAAATTTTAAGTTTTTTAAGTTTATTCTCATTTTTAATGTTTGTATACGCATTTTTAGCTTGGAGCCAGTACTGGCTCCAAGCAAATATTTAAAAATTCACGTAAATAATTTTTCAACATTGTTGATTAATAAAAATAGACTGCTAATTACAGGTTAGATTTCCAACCTACAAAAAGATTCCTATTTTATTAGTACAAAGTATTTAGAACTCCATAAACATTACACTGAACTAGATTTTAGTTGAAAATATGGGAACCAGGCAGAAATTTTAATAATAGTTGCGTAATACTCTTAAGAAACACATATTTTTAGGTTAGCTGTGACGTCTCGTACAGATGCCCTATAAAAGCCACACTGCCTACCCTTCGCCTCGCTTTAGCTTTACCGATGAAATTTTGGGATTGGCGTTGTCTCCTCTTAATACTTAAGCAATCGGAATTTCTTTTTTAATTTTTCGTTTTTTAATTGCTTATAGATCTGTCAAGCCAGTTTTTCGTTTTTTGTCCCTGATTTTTCAAAATTATTGATGAAAATTCTTTGAAAAATTTTAAAAAATCAGGGACAAAAATCGAAAATCCAGCTTGGCAGATCGATAGGCACTTAAAAAAACGAAGATTTAAAAAAAAACTTTCCTATTGCTTAAGTATTAAGACCTGCAGACTGATTTAAAAAAAAAGTTATTTTGGGACCACTATGCGACGCTGTAAATTGTTGGCTGAGGAAAACAAGCATTGAAGTTCGGGAATGTGCTTTTACTACGAGGTACACATACTGTTTTTTCTGAAATCGCAATCAATATTATTATAAATTAAGGAATTTTTTAAATACATAAAAAAAGAAAAAGTCAGATTTAGTGCTTATTATTTACTGCTTAAGCCGAGAAAGCAACTTTCCCGGACTGTTTTTTTGACTGTTGATTGGTTAGCAATGGGTACGAAGAAGGGTGGAGGCATGCCTATTAAGGGAAGGTGGCCATTTCCAACGATTTTTTTTTCTGACGAGAAAAATGCAAGAGACTGTTTTCATGTAGAATTGACCAGGCTAATCAGAAAAAATATCCACATGGAAAAATGTCACTGGCGTACCACTTTTTTGGTAAAAAATATCAGAGGACATGTTTACGGGGATGCCACTGGTGGAGCGATAAAATAACTTTTCTAATTAAAATAATATCTAAAGTACTTTCTGAGATATTAAAAAATAACTAATAATAAAATAAATAAATAAATAAAATTTAGGCCGTTGCCGACATATGTTCATATAAACTTTTCTTCATAAAATGACCTATGGAATCACACCCTGAAATATTAGCACTTCATTAAGAAACACCGTGTATATGTTTGAAGTGTGTGAAAAATAATCACATATAAATGTTAACGCGTAAGTAGGAAGGTATATAGTAGGTTATTGTTTATTATGAATTTTTTTTTCTCGTATATTAAGCTGCTGTTTGTAATAGTTTATATTATATGTTATATTATTCCATAATGTCCTATGCTAAACTCCGCCAGGAGTTAAATATTAGCTAAAACAATTTATTATTGTTATTTGATTATGGGCTTCATATGTACTAGGGCTTGGAATTTTTTTTCCAAGGATTTCATCTTTTATAATAAACTCAAGTAAAACTTATACAAGCTGTGAGGCTGCCCTCAAGGAGGAGTAACTATCTCCACTGCTATGGGTTGTTGGCTAACTCCTTCGAAAAATTTCTGCGGAAGCCTTCTATTGCTTAGGATATGCTACGATCTAGTGATAGTAGTCGAGGAGTAATTTGCGAACATACAGAGCCCTAAATATTGTTAAAAAGTGGTGTAGTGAGGAAGGACTCTCCATAAATCCTCACGAAGTCGTCCCTTTTACACGAAAAAGAACCTTGGGATGCCTAAAACCCCTAGAGCTCAAGGGAGTGGAAATTCCATTTGCCAGCGAGGTTAAATACCTAGGAGTCATTTTCGACTAAAAGCTGACACGGAATATCCACATCCAAAGTCAGAGAAAGCAAAACAATTGCCCTGGGAAGGTGCAGGCAAATGTGTGGGAAAAACTGGTGGTTAAACCCCAAGATGACCCTCTGGTTATACACTAGGATCATAAGACACATAACTTATAGATCGGTGATATGGTGGACCAAAACATTGCAACTGGGAGCAATAATTAAGCGCCGTACAAAGGCTTGTTGCCTGTGCACCACAGGGGCCATAAAACTGCTCCCATGGTTGCATTGTAAGTCCTTTTAGACCTGCCACCACTACACATATTTATCCAAGGGGAAGCTTGTTCAGTGGTATACAGGTTAACGCAAGGCGCAACACCCATAAGGCAACACTACGGAACAGAGTACCAACAGTTATACTCAGAGCAAGGGCATTACTAAAATGGGATCTGCCTTCGATCCCATTCTAGTAATGCCCATAGTCCCCAAGTATAACTTTAACAAGAATTTTCAAATTAAAATACCAGACTGAGAGAACTCGATAAACTGTCCTACAATTTCGGCACAAATAGTCTGGTATACAGACAGCTCCAAGACAAAACAGGGAGTCGGAGCTGGAATTTACGGGATAAGATCGAAAACAACAATCTAGGAAAACACAGTAGGTATTTCAGGCTAAAGTGGCCACTTTACTGTGGTGTTCAAAGGAAATAATGAGGCAAGGAACTGTTAACCAGATGATTATCATTTTTTCCGACAGCTAAGGGGCACTAAAGGTAATCGATTCCATGCAGGTTGATTCAAGGCTAGTATGGGATTGTATAAATTAGGAATCGACCGATACCGATGTTGATATCGGTATATCGGCCATATCGGCGTTGTGGCCGATTATCGGTATCGGCCGATATTGGATTATAATATCGGTCAAAAAATACCTTACAAATATTTTGCTACAAAGCATCTTCAAAGAAACATTTCTTAAATCTAGGATCCAATGATGTTGCAAAAATGATATCATTTTTAGTAAAAGATTCATTAAATCGGGGGCGAGCGTACAGTGATAGGCCCTGGTAAAAAAAAAAAAATAGATTTAGTAAGTTATTTGCTAGTTTCCATTGGTGAAGTGTTAGGGCCTTTTCATTAACTGCAGAATCTTCATCTAGGTACCATGATCAAATGTAAAGCATTTTTTTGGACGACCAAGCGTTCTGACATATAATAACTTGAGTTCCAGCGTGTTGCTATATCTTGAATTAGTTTTTTCTGGCATATTAAGCTGCTTTTGAATTTTCTTTAATTTATCGCAAGCCGATGAGGAATAGTTGAAATGTGAAACTATACGCCTGGCTTTTCCCAGTAAATCTGTTATGGATTGTTGACTTTCAATTGAATACTGTATCACTAATTGTAATGTATGTATAAAACAAGGTTGATGTGTTGGTTTAGCTTCTTCGATTCCTTTTATCATGTTGGAAGCATTGTCGGCCAAAAGTAGAAAGATTTGATTACAATTTAATTTCCATTCATTAAACTGTTCATGTTTTGGGCAATAGTTAAACCTGAATGTGTACCTGGAAAATTTTGCAAGACAATACAAATGAACACCTTTCCGCTTTCTTGAAGTCTATCCAATGAGAAGTGAAAGATAAAAATGGATTTTTATTATGTGTACAGGTCCAAATATCAGTGGTTATAGAAATTTGTATATTTTTGTTGTCTTCTAAAGTCGTCATCTATTAGCTATGAGGCTAACGTCATAGAAATTCGACAAACTACCTATTTCACAAATAAAAACCATCTTTGGCCCAAAGATATTACCTTTAGCTAAAAATTTATTATTAAAGATACGTATCTACCGTCCCCAGAAATAGCCGTCCACGCTAACGTCATAGAAATCCGACAAATTACCTATTTCACAAATAAAAACCGTCTTTTGCCCAAAGATATTACCTTCAGCTAAAAATTTATTATTAAAGATACGTATCTACCATCCCCATTTCAGGGTTTCACCCAGAAATAGCCGTCCACGTCATATTGGAAGAATTACTTTTTAGAAATAGATAATTAAAAGTTCGCTCTATTATTCTTCTGACAAGGGAGGATAAAAAATAAAAATGACATTGAGCAAAATATACTTTAATTTTTTTATAACAAATTTTCAGATTTTAGAAATAAGAGATAAGGTAATCTAAGGCCGATAAAGATGCGTATGACTTGAGCACAGAAATAATAAAGGCAGTCAAACATTCTATATTGTTACCCTTAACGGCATTAATAAATTTAGGCATCAGCAATAATGTATTCCCCGATTGCTTGAAAATTTCAAAGGTAGTTCCCATCTACAAAAAGAATGATATAGATGATCCAACTAACCATAGACCTATCTCGATCATACCATCTTTAGCAAAAATCTATGAGTCTATTTTAAAACTTCAATTAACTGATTATTTTGAGAGTCGAAACCTATTTAATCCAAATCAATTTGGATTTAGGAACAATCTTTCAACTACGTTAGCGATAGACAAACTAACTACTATAATTAATACGGGTTTCGAACAGAAACAATTTACTTGCTCGAAGTTCTTTGACCTAACTAAGGCTTTTGATTGTGTATCACATCAAATCCTTGCAAACAAATTGTATTTTTATGGCTTCACCACAAGCAGTGTCACCTTAATGGAATCCTATTTGAGCAATAGACAACAATATGTGTCTTATAAAAATATCAAATCAGATCAACTTAGAGTGAATATTGGCGTCCCTCATGGCTCAGTCCTGGGACCGGTTCTCTTTTTAATTTATATAAATGACTTACCTCTCTCACTAGGTAGTTCTACTTCCACCATCTTATTTGCTGATGATACAAACCTTACTGAACATAATATCAACTTAGATGCTTTATTAGAAGGAATGCTGATAACTGAGTCTTAATACCGTAAAGACTGAGACAATGATTTTTGGCCTTAGAAATATGAACCAAATAGAAAATCCAGATCCAGTAAAGTTTCTCGGTGTTTACTTAGACCACAAGCTATCATGGGAAAGTCACACAGACTATATCTGCAAGAAAATTTCAAAAAACATTTTTCTACTTCGCAGTTTGGCTCATCGGGTATCAACAGAAACCCTGGTCACAGCCTATCACAGCCTGATTCACTCGGTAATATCTTATGGTATCCTCGTCTGGGGGCATGCTAGCTCTGCGTCTAGTGTGTTTTCCATGCAAAGACGAGCCATAAGAGTAATTGCAGGTCTCAAATATGGAGACGACTGTAAATCGAAACTGATTGAATTAAAAATCTTAACTGTCCCGTGTACATATATCTTGCAATGTTTAATTTACATAAAAAATAACTTATCCTCATACACAACTCGTGGCGAAATTCATTCTTACCAAACGCGACACAGAAATAATTTGGCTACTAACTACTTAAGACTGACAAAAACTAGAGATGGCACTGCATACTGGGGCCTCAAATTCTATAATGCTTTATCACCAGAGATCAAACTCCTTAAGGAGAAATCTTTTAAATACAGGATTAAGCAGTTTCTTGTACATAATGCTTTTTATTCCATACAGGAATTTTTAAATAGTGACTTAACCACTATATAATAACACTAAACTGAAGATGAAAATGTTTCATGTTTTTTTACTTAATCTTGATTTTTAATTTTAATTGTGTGTTATAAACAATTGTATCATTTTACCTATAATTTTATCTAATATATGTATGTGTGTATATGTCTATATGTCTATATATGTCCATACTTTTAAACAATTCTATTCAATTTTAGTGTCCTTGGAACTGTTTATAATCGAAATTATATGTGTTGTAGCCTTCTAATTTTTTGACTTGTGTAAATACTCTTGTATATTAAACACCAATAAATTATCTTATCTTATCTTATCTTATCGACCGATACCGATAATCAGCCAAGTAAATATCGGCAGATTATCGGTATCGGCCTAAAAAATCGTATCGGTCGATCCATAGTATAAATGCCCTCATCGAGTCAAAACAAAGTGACCGTGGCATAGGTACCAGGACAAGAGGGACCCAGGGAAAATGAAAAGGCTGATGAACTGGCCAGGCGAGGCATGTCTAAGGCCCTAGTCTAATAGGACTCGAACCCTTTTGTGGTGTGGCTAAGCCATGCATACGAGCATCTATCCATACATGGGTACAAGACAAATCTCTGGAAATGGTGAAAGAATTTCCAGTGACAGAGACAGGCCAAAGAGTTCATTAAAGAATAATCGGCCAAAATACAAAGGCCATTCGGATAATGGTTGGTATTCTAACTGGACACTGTAGGCTTAATAAACATATGATTCTAATGGGCCTGACAGAGAATGCAACATGCAGAGTCTGTCAAGAGGAAGAGGAATCCTCAGTACATGTGTTACACCATTGTGAAGGCCTAGTTGGACTGAGATTTTAACTACTTGGCGAGGAAAAACCAAAGGCAGATAGCTATACCAAGAAGCCCTAATCAAGGCTAATATGGTGTCTGAGACAAAAGACAAAGCTGGATAAGGAGCTCTAAGTGAAACTAGAACTGGAACACCACAATAGACAGGTAGTTAAGGCTGATCACTCAGCTCCCCTTTTCGAATCTGAATCTACACTATTTGGACAATATAGCTGAAGAAAAAATTTATATTTAAAATTTAAAAGCACGAGTGATATTTGAGGAGAATATTCCACAGAATAAAATATAATGTCAACAACTACAACATATTTTACAGCAATGAAACTGTATACATATGTTTAATAGTGATAAAAGGGCATATTCTTTATTTCAACGCTGAGTTACTCAGGTGGTACCAAATGTGTTGCTATCTCTTTATCACTTGTGTTGTAAGAAAAAGCATACGTTGAAATAAAGAAACAGCTGAAACTGGTGTTGTCCGTGTTGTCAAAAGCCAATCTAGCTGTTTTACTATTAATAATGACAATATTAACGGTTACCATCGGCAGTAAAATATGAAATTTAGCAATACTTACCGTTCGGTGCATATTCTAGAATTAAGTACACTCTTGATTCATCATGGAAGTATCCATACATTCTTAAAATGTTTGGATGTCTAAGATGACTCTGAATTTCAATTTCCCTTCGAACTTGATGTTCATTGTTAAACTCTTTAATGGCGCTTTTGAATAAGACTTTAAGCGCCACTAAAAACTTAGATTTCTTTTCACGAGCTAAGTATACATTACCAAACTTGCCTTTTCCCAATGGTTTACCAATATCAAAATCTGATAATGTCCATTTATGTTTCTGAGCATCTCCCTTCTTTGTTTCTTCTGAGGAAGAGCTCGTCTTTACGAGAGATTTCACATTTGGGTCTGGTATTTCATTTTTGCCACCTGCATTTGTTGCAGGAGTTAAAGGAGTTGTATTTTTCTCCACACCTTTGTCAGATTTAACTATCTTTTTATTTACATCAGATAATGCACTTTTTGCTAAAGGTTGTTTACTATTATTCTTATTATGTAGGTTACTTCTGCTTGGTAGAAAAGATTTTGGCTTTTCATTTTCTTTGTTCAATGTACTAAAACCATTTAAACTAGAATATTTTTGAGCCATTCCTTTATATTTTTATATAATTTCTATATATTTGTTGGTAATACACACAGTACACCTCAACAGAGTATTAAACATCAAAAGAACTGCCATAAAATAAAATGACTGCCGTGCGGTCTGCCAGGCCAGCCCTTTAAATTTAAAAGGCAACCGTTTTTATTACCAACAGATGTATCAAGGTAGCCAATAGTCTTTAACAAAAATACCCAATTTGCAAAGAAAATTCCCCATGTATTTAAAAATTCCCACAATTTATTACTCACTTTATTTTAAAAAGGTTCAAAGTTTTCGATGTTATGTGAATCTATATTATTCAGGTTCATTCTCAAGTTTTGTAGACACCCGGTTGTCGTAACACAGAAAAGATAAACTACCTTTTCTGTGGTCGTAACTTTTTTTAAATCATATTTATTTAACGTCGGCCTATTTCCATACTACCACCTGGAAATTCTGCCCAACCTCTTCTTTGCCGAAGAATGGGGAATGGACCAACTGCTTTACTTTGCATATCCTCGGAGGAATGGATATATTAATATGGGAGATATTTTACTAACTGTGATCTAGTCAGTAAATAATTTACACTGAATATAACATCAACATCACAGATACGTAGTGCTTCTTCGATAAATATCGGTACTTTTCTATATTCACCACCAGTTTCACAATCGTTGGTTAACTAATGGTTAGGATTTCACCGATAGTTTATTATAAAAATCTGTGATATTAACAGCTAGTATTACAATTGTTGGTTAATTAATAGATAGGATTTGACCAATGGTTTATTACTATAAAGGTAAGAATGTCTGGTAAAGTTGTGTTTACTAATAATTATAACTTTCACTACTTTCAGGTTCTGGTTAATCAACCAAAAAAAATAACCATCGATTGTGAAACTGACTGTTAAAAGTATAAAAATGTATTTTTAGTCCATTGGCAACTCTGACTAATACCAATCAAAAGAAAGTGAATATTTAGTAATAAAAATGGTGAAGGTGTGATTGCTGTTTGTTCTAATCGTACTATATAAATGAGCAAATATATATGATAATATTAATAAACACAATACGACATGGCTTTAGCTGTAATAATTCGAAAAATACGAGGTACGCGAGATATTTTTAATTTAAATTTAAGCCATAAAATATCGTGTACGTGTAATGCCAACATACATAATTTAAAATCCTTTAAAATGGCGCCAGATTTGAACAATAAGGTGACCGTCCTCATACCAAGAAGAAACTTTTACGGATTCTTTAAAAGACCCACCAAGGATGAACTGAAAATTAAAGATAATATTCCAGATGAATATAAGTTGATATATCGTAACACAATGGATAGATATATTCTGTATGCACAAATATTTACAACTGTATCTGCATTCATCGTAATTGTTGCAGCCATACTTAAGAACGATTATTCAAATATAGACATGGATTATTCATCATGGGGTAAACAACCTAGACCGGTTGATAATGAAGTATATGTGTACATTGCTTCTTTCATTTTCTTGGTCGTGATTTTGCAAGTAATGGTTTCTCGATTACCTCTCAGGATATATAATTTACCTCAGCAAAAGAAATATATATTTATTTTCTATGGGAATTATCCTTTCACTCAAAGGAAGCTAATGTGTAAAGTCGGTGAGGTTGCTCAATTACCAGAAACTGGAATATTACCCTGGAGATATGAAAGATTCATAATAAATAATGAACATAAAGTTGTTTTAGTAGATAGATACTTTCGAAGATCTGCAGATCTGTATATCATGTTGGGTGTTCAAAGGGACCCCGATGTTGAGGAATAGTAAATAAAACAAGTGTATATAAGTTTAAAGTATTTTTATTTAAAAATTACATATACAATTTTTCCATATTTCTTTTAATAAACTCTTAAATAAGTATACTCAACGTGTGTTTCTAATATACTGCATTTTTACAAAGTAGAAACTTAAGGCCTACTCCCCAGAACATGTTTATTATCTACTTTAGTAGCAGTAGCATAACTTCAGACTAACCCCTCCTCAACTCATAAAAAAAATACGAAATGGAATAAACATATTAATTATTATTTATGTATACGTTGTATATAATATTTAAAAGGCTTTTCTATGGGCTTAAATATTCGCGAAGGCATTTATCAGCTCTGAAACGTTCATTTTTTTAGCTTCTTCGGCTTCAGTGGCCAATAAGAGTTCCGTAGTTCCAATCAATCATAACAATGTTATATTTCTTGATCATTATTATCGCCGCACTGTTTTCTTGTCATTATTTATGAAATTATTAAAATGTTTATCAGTTTTATATATTTAATAAAATTTTATGTTTTTACGCGAGCAAAAAAGTATTTGCAAGGATTGCTCGGGGCTCTCAGAATCCCAAACATATATTTATGATAATCGTGAAGAAAGTGTAAAGAGCATGAAAAACAGTAATTTTTCTACGACTGTTAAAAAAAACTGAGATTTTTCCATCATTTTTAGTGCGTAAAACATATGTTTATGGTAATAGTGAAAAAAAGTACAAAGCCTTAAATAGTATCTATATTTCGTTAGAAGTCCAGAAAAGTAGCAAGCAGCATTCAAAGTGATGGGAACTGAGGCATCGGAACTTTAATACAGTAGGAATGACATAACTGTTACTAAATTTGCGGCTATAAGGTAATATTCACTTTATGGTATGCATTTGTAGTAACAATTATGTAGATTCTACCGAATTCAGGCATTGTATAGTTATAACACTTTCAAGTAACTGCCGCAGAATCTGCAACGTCGCAGATACTACTCTGCATTACTTTGAAGCATCCTCAACTGCAAAGTGAAAATTGGTAGTAATGCCGACCGCACAGCGTTACCAAAGGACCACTTCAAAGTAACGATAACTTCAAGTGTTCAATTTTAAGTCCCTGATACGTTGTTGGGAAATTTTCTGGAACCTCATTGTTGTCTAACTTGTGGCATCTTCCATCTTCCACTTCTCATCTGGTGCTTCAAGAATGAATTTAGCGACTTGGACTGCAGTTAATATCTTGGACTTTTTCGATATGTAACCAACACTTTTCATTTCAGAAATGCAGTAGTTTTCGGCAAATTACTAACATTCACATTTTCTTTTACTGCTAGACAACTTTTTAACATTGAAAAGCGACTCCATAAAGTTGAAGCTTTCATTGATTTGGCTTTTTCGGCAAATATACGAGAAGAGTATCATCACTTACTGTGTTAACTTTTTTTTGCTAGCGCCACTTGCAAAATAGACGGTATCCGTCTTCATATCTCAAATTCAAATTCAAATTATTTATTGGTGTCATTAACATAATACATGTTTTACACAGGTCAATACATAGCACAGAGCTTTGGATAAATATAATTTATAAAAACATATAGTTTATAAAAATTTGGCAAGACAATAATATGCAAAAAATAAATAAACATTAAAATAAGAAACACAGTACATGAAATATCACATAACACATTGCGATGCGTCTATATTTAGATATTTTAAAAACATTTATACATCCACAATTTGGCTAGAAAAGTTCATTGTCAAGGTTGCAATTTAAATATTCGTTCGCATCATAAAAAGCTTTCTTTGATAGGAAAGTTCTTATTGTATTATTGAAAGTGTTCTTTGGGAGACTTCTGACGTGTACAGGTAATTTATTAAAGAATTTTGGTCCGAAAAAATTGAATCCATTCCTACTCGAGCTTAGTCTGATAAAATCGGTTCTTAAATTATAATTATCTCTAGTGTCATGCGAGTGTAAGCTTTCATGAGTATTAAATAAATGAATATTTTCGTGTGTATATTTTAAGCAGGTAAATATGTATAATGACGGAAAAGTTAATACGTTGAGTTCAATAAACTTGTGTCTGACATCATCTCTATAGCCCAAATTAGTAATTATTCTTATTACCCTCCGTTGTAACCCAAAAATCCTTTTTGCACTAGGTGCATGACCCCAGTTTATCAAAGCATAAGACATATGTGATAATATCAGTGAATAATAGGCCGTTAATAATATATTAGTAGGCACTAACGTAACTAGCTTCCTAATGACAAATGTGTTTTTGGAAATTTTTTTAGCTACATGTTGAACATGGTGGCACCAATTCAATTTTGGGTCCATGTAGACACCTAAAAACTTTACCACATCAGGGTTTGTAAAATCTTGTACCGGTCTATGAGTGAAAATCATATTGACTGTTTTTGTACGATTAAGTGATAGCCTGTTTGTTGAAAACCAGTCGGTAGCTTGGGCGCAAGAATCATTCATAGATTGTAGGATTCGCTTTATGTCTTTATTAGAATTGATAAGTGTGGTATCATCTGCGAATAACACGAGTTCGGCCCTGTGTACCGCCACACTAAGATCATTTACGTAAATCAAGAACAGAACAGGACCTAACACAGAGCCTTGTGGTACTCCAGAGTTTATTTCGCTTAGCTGCGAACTTTTATTTTTAACTTGAATAAACTGTTGTCTGTTTAATAAATATGATTTGATTATATTGCAACTAACACGATCGAAATTTAAGGCGTTAAGCTTCTCCAAAAGAACCGAATGTGACACACAGTCAAAGGCTTTCTGTAGGTCACAAAACGTAACCCCTACATAGTCACCATTTTCCTGACCTTCAATAATTTTGCGAAGTAGATGCATGATTGCATCATTCGTACTTTTTTTGGTACGAAATCCATATTGGTTACAATAAAATAAGTTGTTTTCTTCAAGATGGGTTACTATTTGAATTTTTAACACAGTTTCCAGCAATTTAGAAATAACTGGTACTAGAGAAATTGGTCTGAAGTTGTTTAAGTCCGTCAGCGACCCACCTTTGTGGATGGGGATAACTTTGGAAATTTTTAGTACATCAGGATATATTCCACTGGATATTGCGTGGTTTATTAATTTAGTAAGAGGTATTAAAATGATATTTTTCATCTTTTTTATGATTTTTACCCCTATATCATAAGGATCCAGACTATTTTTATTTTCTAAATTATTTATTACCGATCGGAGATCATTAAAGCTGATGGTTCTGAAATGAAACGTTGGATTTGATTGCAATGGATTGTTTATGACTATACCATTTGTTATGGGGAGAGTTTGAGTTATTCTATCAGCAGTATTTACAAAAAAGTAATTCATTACATCAAGATCAATTTCTATGTCAACATTTTCTTTTTTATTAGGTCTATGATTATTTATGATATTCCAATATGTTTTTGGGTAATTCCCTTTATTGTTAATATATTCAGAATAATAGTTGCCTTTTGCTATCTTAATTTGTCTCTTATAAACCTTTCTAAAAGCTTTCAACTGTTGATTAAATTGTGAGTCAGGAAAATTTTGGTTCAGTTCAGATAACATGCATAAATGGTTACGCATTACATGTAATTCCTGGGTAAACCATTTATTTATAGGTTTGCCAGTCATTTTATTAACTGTTTTTTCAATTTTCGGAAAAGCTTCCTCAATATTTGAAGTTAGTATGTTTATAAATTTATCAAATTTTACATTAACGTCTACCTCCTGATCGTTAACAAACTCCCAGTCAGTATTTTCCAAGTTATGGTACAAGATACACATACCTTCCTCAGTATATTTTCTGTATTTGATTGTCTCTTTATTTTGGACTTGCCTCAATGAATTCACCGAAATTACAACTGCCCTATGATCGGACAAACCGGGATCGAACACTTCCGTATGTAGATTATCATAGAAGTTAACTAATATGTTATCAATACAATTATTATGACGGGTATTTTCGAAAATGGTAGGTCTGTAAGAAAAAGAATTGATTAAGTCACTAAACGATAAGTAATTTGGGTCGTTTGTATTATTAAATTTGATATTAAAATCGCCATTTATGATAACTTTTTGCTTACAGTTTTTTAGCTTGTGTAACAGTTTATTAAAATTCCTTAAAAAAATATCAAAGTTTCCCAAAGGAGACCTATAGACAGTAACAATTAAAATATTTAGTGATTTAGATTCAACAACAGAAAGTTCACAGTCAATCTCTAAGGACATTTTGTTTTAAGTCATTTTTAGGCGTAAAGTCAAGCTCACTTCTAGTGAGAATAGCAACCCCACCATGAACTGAATTACTTCTACAAAAGTATGCAGTTACTTTATAATTAGCTAGAATTAGATGATCAATTTCATCCTCGTTAAAAAAATGTTCAGTAAAACATAAAACATCGTAAACCTTATCACAGTCCTGTAGAAATGCTTCGATTTCTGTTAACTTATTTCTTGCAGATTGTACGTTTAAATGCAAGATGTGAGTGCTTTTCTCAATCTTGCTATGTATATTGCTGTTGGTACCTGTATCGGGGGTTGACTCTATTTGGTGGACTTCGTTGTTGGGAACGAAATGGCTTCTTTTTAAAAATATAGTTAGATACCTCTACTCCCTCAGGCCATAGATTTGGATCTAAAATATTGGTCTCCATATCTTCATCCGCCGCCAACTTGAATGAATTGTAGGTCCCCCAATTTTGCACTGGTTCCACTACAAATGATTTTCCGTTGAACATTGATTCTAAATAGTTTTTAAGATTGTCTGCTGTGTAAGAGGTATTATATTTTGATACAAAATACCAGTTTTTCTTTGTCTCACAAGACTTCCTGGGCAGTAACTCTGCACTTACTTTTGCCGCTTTAAGTAATATTTCTTCTTCTGGAGAAAACATTTTAAAACAAGTAGGCAGCTAATATCATTAGCACACGGGAAAATCCCATTTTCCGTGCGCTAAATAGGTATGTAAACATAGTGTTTTCAGAGAGGTATAATGAAAAAAAGTTACCAATATTGGGGACAAATGAACCCCATGAGGATACAGAGAAATTCATCGATGTGTGAAAACGATTACTGTGAGAATTATTACGACCTACTGTCAACAATATGAATTGAAGTTTTCTTCGTGCGTGAATCTGTATGTATCCACCCCTCACGGGGGTGGGTACATACATTATGAAATTTATTTATATAAATATGAAAATGTTGCTTATGATTAGGAATGCCCAAAAAATAGAAAATAAACCTCTAAAATGTAATTTTTTTATGTTTGGCGTAATAGACTAGACGTCTTCATGAAAATTATTATTCAATATTTCAGTATGAAAATTACATTTTTGACTTTGTGTGGTGGTATTTGTTTATAAGTAATTTACAAAATGTTGGAGAGGCCACTAAACAACCTGAAGTGTAACTCACATTGGTGGGAAGACTTCGCGCATCCAAGTTGGCGCACTTGAAATCTCCATTTTCTTGGGTACGTTTATAGACTTGCCGAGTTTTATTTTCAGTCGCAGTTGCCAAGTCGTCTAAAAGGAGTTTCTACGACTTCTTATATTCTTATATTTCTAGTTAGAATGAGTGCTGTTGGAATTGTTATTTTTTAAGTTTTGTCCTTAGTGGTATTGTTTCTGTGTATTTAATAATATTTCTTCCTTCATTTAATTAATACACAAATTGTAACAAAATAAAAACTAAGCCGATTCTGTCAACTCTGTTTGTACGAAGTCGGTCCCGAGAATGTACCCAATAAAATGGCCGAAGGTCGCCTAAGTTTGCCACACTTTTTCACGTAATTTTACGAGAGTTACACCTCAGGTCGTTCAGTGGAGAGGCTGACACCTAATTTGGGATGTTGTTAAACAAATCTTAAGGTCTACTTGGTAGATAGGTTGTAGTTCTAAATCAATTGGTGGGAGATCCAACTCAAGAATATTTTTAACTATATCCCAACGATTTTACTTGTCGACTATTCTAGCTTGGCCTCTGAAATTCCAATGAGCAGTGGATTTGGTAACAACCAGAAGATGGACTTCCTAGTCTCTCGAGCTACTTACTTCAGCAATTGTCTTCGTCACACAGTGATTGTCTCTCTAAGTTGTGAAGAATTCACTAGAAAACCCAATCAGGAACTTGTCATCAAAGCGCACATTGAGTGTGAGGCAAATATTGGATTAATAAAAAAGAAAGCTTATTTATAAAACTTATATTTTTTATTATATGGTGTCAATAACTTTATATTATTACTTTTGATTACATTTAATTTCTCATCTGCAAAACCTGAATTGGTAGATAAACTAGTCTGGCTACTTTTAATAGACGAACTCTTGAAAATACTTGTCCATCGATTTGTCTCTTTACATCTCCAATAGGAAATTTACTATCTAAATTCAAAACATTAGATAACATTATTGTTACCATATATTTGGCAAGATCTATAAAAATACTTATTATAGAACATGATACAATTATACAAAATACTGCATACCTTTAATAGCTAGAAAATGCTTTAAGGGTGGGCAAACAATTTTTCAGAGGGGGCCCATGGGCCAAAATTTCGTTTTTTCCATTTAAAAATAGCTACCCCATTATTTTCTGCGGTCGCTGTAGGTCAGGTGAAAAATATTCCAGGACGGGCGTAGCTACAGGCCTGCCTTTAATTGAGACTAAATAGTTCAGTGTTGTAGGAATTTTAATGGTGGTGATTAGTGATCAGCAGAATCGAATTCTCGGTTTTCAAATACTTTTAAAAATCACCAACTAAGGTCTCGGTTACCTTAAACTCACAAAATAACATAACATGATTCGAACAGATTTTTGCCAGACGAGATCTCCGATCCGAGATCTGAGTATCATGTGTTCGTTGATTTGAGAGTTTGAATTATGCTGTCTGTTCTCTCCTTCGGGGATTATAACAACTCGTCACAGGCAGGCAGGGCAGGGCTTGAGCTGCTGGTTTACCTGAAAATCTTACCATTTCTTTACATATTTTACATATTCACTATCATTATACTCATAGTATCGATGAGCTTCAAATGACTTTTTCTAGGTTAAGTGTAGACCAAAATTCCCATATTTGGCAAGATATTAATTATTTTAACCAATTTACTATTGGACCATTCGAGAATTCTTCAGAATCAAATGCTTGGACATTTTGTATTTGTGGCGATATAAATGTCCATGTTGCTCAATTCATTCAAATTACAGCAAGGTTATCAGAGCTGGAACTAGGAGTTGGCAAGTTGGAGGCCGCAGGTCTTCGAGGGGCGCAAAATTTGATTCACTGTTGCACTCTCTTCTTCAATCCTCGGTCAGCATCTAATAAGGTACGCCAAAAATGCCAAAAGCACAATCTACTCTAGTTCCAGCTCCGAAGGTTATATCTTGTATATTTGTATCATCAGTAGGTATAGAGTGCAATCTAAATTCTAATAAATTGAAATAATCAACTACAAATTTGATATTTATCGTTTATAAATATTTATTTATATTTGAACTTTCAATACCTTAAAATACTATAACATATTTTGCTGTACGCTAATATTATGAAACTGTAAGAGAGTTCCGGAATTACATATATATCGGTACGCTACCTAGCAATGGGATTGCCACTTTAAGCAAAATGTTTTTGTAAATTTCATAAAATAAGAGAATTTAAAAATATATTGATACCATATTTTCCAATTTGGCATTAAAAGCAAAATTACGGCAGTTATAAATTTTTTAAAGAACCTGTGACGTCGCTTACTTTATTTAAATATGACAATAGTGCACATAATTATCAATGGGTAGAGTGGTAGAGCACCTCACGCGTGTGTAAAATGGTGAACTTCGCCTGTACCATATGTGTATTAAAATGTACCTTTAATTTTTTTCAATCTTGGTAAATAAAGACATTATTATTATTATTATTAATGAACTTAATACCGCTTTCCAGTGATTGCACCATATGAATTGAGTTTGCAATTTGGCAGCTCGTGCTATCGTTGAGTGCAATATGGCGCGTATGATTAATCTAGAAAGATAAGGAAATTTACTATAGTGGATGAAAGAGTTCCTCGAATAGTAGTGAGTTTGAGATTATAGTAACCAGCACAATGAAAGGTTAGTGTACCAAAAATTTAGAATTCAACCTATTCTCCAATGACTCAGTATGCCACTACTGTAAAATTCCTGGAGTGCATGTTGTTATTTACATGCGCACTCAGTGTTGGTTACTCGAAAACGTTATTAGTAAAATATATATAATCAAATTGACAACTTACTAAAACTTAAAAAATTGTGGAAGAAATACATTCCAATATCAATAACACCATGTTTTGGCTTGTAAGTTGGTACATAAATTAAAAAATTAAAAACGATGACAAGGTGTCCGTTAAGTTTAATAGGAATACCCGCACCATTGCCAGATTAATGTTTAGAATGTGATGTAATATTCTTTAGAAAACTTATTTAGAGCTCTAATAATGCATTTTGAGCAAAATCCTGAAATATATCTTTTAGTTCTATCTTACAAAAACCCAATGTGCTCATTTAATGAATTTGATTTAGTAGTTTTTACTTCTTGTAGATAAAGTATTATTTAAAATTAGGCAATGTTGAAAATTTCAGATGAATCCGATATGTGGTTCTCGAAATATAAGACTTCTAAAGAGGGAATTGGAAGCGCGGTGCGACCAACATCGTGACATCAGAGGATAGCAAACGAAACGGTCGCACAACATATCAAAGCTCGTGCATTCCGCTTGAGATCGTCGAGTCTTTCTCTGTGCGACTAGCTTGTTCGTGTCAAGTGACGTCACGGTCGAGATTTGACAAGGCGGGTGCGGTCCATGTTTATAATTCTTTTTAGACGATTTACAGGTCTCACAAAATTCTAATTTTTTGCACAGGGTCTTAGAATTTTAAGATCTTTCCGATAATCAAATAAAAAAAAGTGCTAAATGAGCCCATTGAGTGCATTTCTCACTCTCATTGTTTTGTTTTTAAAGTTTTCTAGGTTTGGTTTTAATATAAAATTTTTGAGGCGTCGTTAGTTTAACAAAAGTATCAACTTTTATAGTTGAAATTTGGAGGTGATATAGGAGGCAAGACAAAAAGCTGCAGTGTGACAGCATATTTTTCATTACGACAATAGCGTCATCGTCGTGTGATTTATTATTGTTATTTAGTGGTTTAACACTTTCGCTGCGTATGACTCTCATGAGAGTCGGTTCTGTTCTTAGAGCAGTGCGCACAACTCTCATGTGAGCCAGGCCATATTATGTGTTATGATTATTATTATTATTAGTTTCTTTTATTTTTATTAATAGCTTATTTTAATTGTCATTTTGTGATAAAGCTAATGTGTAGTACTATAACTATTTTTAATAATTTGTCATACGATTTGTAACAAAACTATGTATTTTGTTTACTTCTATTTCTTTGACCTGTGTAAAAAATTTGTAATTTGTGACACCAATAAATACTTACTAAATACTTACTTACTTACTATTATGCCAGTCAGCACTGAACAAGAAATTCTTGGCTAGGTGTGCATGGCTCTCCTGAGAGTCAGTCCAAAAAACATGGAATACCCTGTATATACAATTTTTATTGACACTACTACTCGATTTCTGACACCCAATTATACAATATATATTATGCAATAAAAACCAGTCAGTGTGGGGGGTAACCCACAGCCTGAACGAACGCAGCGAAAGTGTTATTAAGTGGTTTATTCTTTTCATATAATTATTTCCAAGACGTTTTGTGAAAAAAGCGTGCTTTCCATCCTAACTCCTAACAGTGCTTTACAAAGATGTACCAGTCAAAGTGGTGTTGATAAAAACAACAGAATCACTTTTTATAAGTTAAAACAGGTCCATACTCAAAAAAGATTTGTCGTGAAGTTGCAATAAGCTTATATTATTTATATTATATATTGTTTAAAGGATAATATATTTTTTATTGGAATTTTTAACTTTTAACTGTTCAGTCATATCCAAATAAATAGTAACAGTAATACAAGGTGTCTGCTGTATACGTACAAATATTTTGCAGGATGAAATGTTGGCCCAAAACAAGTAAAAAATCCATATAATTTTTTTTCTGTCAAACCTAGTTTTATTTAAAATTAATTAGAAATATGAAATGTTTTTGGTTTAGACACTACTACTAGAAACAGAAGACGGAAGAGACAAGGATATTTTTATTCACTTGTGTCAATAACATGGCTTTTACAGCGTTGCATTTAAAAATAATAAAACAGTTTTACTTTCACCTTGTTTAATCAACGTCGAAATGAAAACACTAACTGAAATTTAATATTAATTTACTTATTGCCATCTTAAAAATTTTTCACAAACAACAGTTATTTCATAGGAATTTAGTAGAAAAAGTAGAATGTCCAGGTCGGTTTTTTGAAGCTCCTTATGTCTTTATTGAAAAAATGTCACTGATCTCAGTAATTTACTGTCTGCAAAAAATGGATTTTAGTGATGAGATTAAACAATTACCATTTTTGTATTCATTATAGAAGATTTCTTTAACCACTGTAGTAATTAAATTAATGGCGGTTAATTTAATTTCAATAAACACTTAATTCATCACCTCATTCATTACACCATTTTATTATTTTTCCTATAAATTAACTAGAAAAATCGAACACATTGTCAACACTGTATGATTAGCAAGCGCCGGCCTATCTACGGCTAAACAACGAAGCATGAAAAACACACGAACATTTTCTTTGAATTCCGGTG
This sequence comes from Rutpela maculata, assembly GCA_936432065.2. Classification (NCBI taxonomy): domain Eukaryota; kingdom Metazoa; phylum Arthropoda; class Insecta; order Coleoptera; family Cerambycidae; genus Rutpela; species Rutpela maculata. The sequence continues at coordinate 49,041,645 of OW386285.2, forward strand.
CCGACAGCAGAGGATGGGTTCATTTAGCATATTTTTTTTATTGCGTTTTCCAAAAGATCTCTTAATTTTAGATCGAAACGCCAAAAAGCAAAATATTCATTCTAGGATTTCTATGGGCTTTAAAATGAATCAAGAACACCGTCATTCAATTCTAATTGCATTTTCATTCCCCTCTTTTCGGCACGGGTTCTAACAAAGTAAACGTATCTTTGAAACAGACTTTCTGACCACGTCAGCACATTGAGCGTGTCGGTTCATGTTTAAAGCAGTACATTTCTGAAACTTATCGAATCGACCTCAAATCTTCAGTGTTATAATTATTCGACAATTACTTAGCATAAATGTACTAAAAAGTGAAATATGGAATTGGACTAACTAACCCCATTCCTTTTATGAAAGAGGCACCGTCATTTTTTAAAAGTTTTTTAAGTCTCATTATCAATACAATAAACATAATAAAAAGGGAGATGTTGGTCGCAAAAAGACATTGAACTTGATTTTAGTTTGTACTGCAAAACCGGCCTACACAATATTGTCTATATAGTCTGGCCTGAAAATGTCATATTTTTAGAAAATAATTAATTTAAGCAAATCCGTTGGAGTAAAGCAAAAATGTTTAAGACTTTTTACTTCTTCTGGGTCAATATATTATCATGCAAAATATTTGTACATATACAGCAGACATCCTGTATAAATATTCATATGCTCTGCTTTTCAGATAATAGAAATAGTGTATCAATTTCTTTCTATCTGAACACGGCGAGTTATCCATATGACAACAAGTTGACAGTGGGGAAGACATATTAAACCAAACTCATTCGATTATGGAAGTTAAGCAACGTCTGGGACAGACTAGACTTGGGCGGAAGACCTCTGATCACTTGACACCACGTGTCGAAATCTTTGTCTTCTTAATATGAGGCACTGGATCATAGACCCACACATAGACCGTTAACAGAACTGTATCAGGTAGTTAGCAACATAGGAAATGGCAGGGTGGATATAAAGAAAAGTAAGGAGTGACTACTCTGTACTGATGTGAAAGCACGTTCTCTGAGAAAGTAGGCACAGTTCTCTAGAAATACAAAATGGTATATTCTCTAACTGTGGGAATACTCACATTGCGACAAGAATCAGGGAACTTGCTTCTCTTGACAAATTATGAGTGAACTGGGCTATTCTCATGTAAGAGAGTAAATGTACCACCTTACTATTTGACGAATTGTCATGTCATTAGTAGTTTGGTATTTGCTTATTTGTAGTAAATTTTGTTTTTGGTTAAATGTCGGGTTTTGAGTTACTAGTGAGACAATTAAAGGAAGATGAATATTGTCGATTTACTTATTGCCATTGGGATATTAAGAAATGTTCAAATTGGTAATGATTTTCAAAAGGAATGTTATCTTCTTCACATGGCCAATTCCTTGAGTTTAGCAGATGTGACCTTTATAAAAAGACTTTGAGTGGACAGACTTGTTTGGGGTAGTAATTTTGTATTATTGCACATTGACAGGACAGGATGCATTTCCCACTATACAGTCCATGACCCTCAACCATGGGTTGGGGCTCTATTGATTAAAATGTGGGGAGCAAATGTTGGAAACTCTGGAAAGATCACATCGCATCACTGCATGGTCACTGTAGTTACAGATAGTTTTTTCGCACCCCCTGGGAAGGGAACGTGATGCGAGCTTTCTCTTTTCACAACAGATGCTCACTTTCTTTGAAATTACAGAATAACCTGATATTATTTTTTACCATAGGTATGAGCGTCTTCTATTTACCTATGCTACCTACCTCCATGAGTAGGAGTCATAGATCTTTGTCTGCATGTCTCGACTTAGTTTTGCAACAGCTATTAGTATTATATGGCTTTCACTACTACGAAGCCTCTTTTTATTGTCACTAATAGCTGTTACGGATGACATGTACACAAAGAATCATTACACCAATGATAACCATACAAATGAAGAAAAAACACCCTGTAAAAACAAAATAATGAAAACTCTGAAAACTCAAAACATTTTTTCTTAAGTGGCATACACTTTGATAACTCTGTTAATTATTTTATAACAAAAAGCAGGTATTTAACTACAATAATGAAGACGTTTTTCATTAATGAAAACTCGTACCCGGAAAAGTATATATGTAACCCAGGAAGCTCATAAAACTGTACATATAGCTTCCAACTAGTTTGTAGGAAATTGCACAATTTTAATTCGAATCACTATATATTTTCTACAGGAAAATCTAATTTCATCACAATTTTTTTGTTCAAGTTTAATATATACAAAACACAGTACAGAGCTATAAAAATATAAATGCACAATAGAATACTAGAAGTTTTTTACAAAATACTTAAAAACATCAATATTACCTTCATTACGATATGTGTTACATTTTATTGAAAACAATTCAGAGCTACTAAAAAATAAATAGTTAAAAAAATAGATGTAAAAAAATATAGGTTCCATCCATTATTCATACACTAATTACTAATGTTTTAAAGCAAAAAATAACTAAAGTCTGTAGAAATTATATCTCATGAGAATTTATAAATAAGTTCATTGCAAGTATAACCTTAAGGCGCATGCATTTTCATCAAGGATTCGTTACTAACTTGCTATTGAAATTTTTCTGTAGAATAACCAAAAACGAAAATAAACTATTTGTCTTTCAACAAAAAACTAACAGAAAAATTTCAACTTTATGTGAGATACCTGCTGAAAATGCTCCCTTCTAATAATATTTAGATTTTATCGTATTCTCACAGATTTTTATTTTCAAACACTAATTTTCTTTGTGTACTTTTAAATTAGTTTTTTGCTCCTTGACTTGTACTAAACATTGGTATATGTACCTGTTTGCAATATATAATTGCATACATACTTAACAATTTTGAAGCGCCTATTTTTTAGAAGCTCTGATAAAATCTAGCGAGGCCATCAGGCTATTCCAAAAAATTGTGTCACATCTCACATCTTATTCTCGACGATCACTTGTTGAAATACAGATTCGGCAAATATAGTTGGTAATATAGGGAATAAGCTTCTTTACGGATAGGCTATTGAAAGCAGAATGCGTGGGCTGCGGTCAAGCGGTGGTGGTATGAATGAATACCAATACCCTGGGCTGATCTACGACAAGGCGTGGTTTACCTGCGCTGATACACGTTTACATATTACCAACTACATTTGCCGAATCTGTATAAAACGGACGTCACAAAACTATTAGTTCTGAGGTAGTTAAAATCTTTGGTGTGACATTGATGATGAGGTAGTTTTTACAACCTTAAAACACTTCAACACTACACTCAACACGTGATTCGCCTACCATGTTAGAATCATCTTGAGACGAATTCAACTTGTCAACTCCAGATGATGCCCACATGGTTGCTGAAATTTACATCAAGTATAGTATTTGAGAGTTTTCATATTTGGAGAAACTATTTTATCATCACACGAATATTATCCAACATCAAAATATGTTACTACGTCAAATTGCAACGATTTTGAATTTATTTTAAATGGTAGAAGTCAATATTGGAAGAATGCGATAATTTTTGTTCTGCAGATTTTTTAAATAAATGGGTGGTTTATTGTTGTATTTTTTGAGAATGTTCGTAGTGGACCTTTTAACAAATGTATATTTATGATTTCCTTATCTTTACTTGTTTCATACAAGATATTAAAAAATTGTCCTTCACGAATCAAGTTATTCCCGAACCAAGTTATTTATAAATCACAGATGGGTAAAGAAAATTTTCCATATGAAAGTTTCCGGAACGAAATTTTGATAAAAATTAAAGAATTCAGTAAAATATTTGAATATTCCGAAAGTTCCCAAAGGAAACTTTCCCAGAATTTTGAAAATTTTCAAAATATTCAAACATTCCAATGTATTATTGAAAACTTTCATTTTTATCAAAATTTCGTTCCGAGAATTTTCAAATGGAAAGTTTACCCATCTCTTCTTTATAACTTGGCCCTATGTGCAATAGGAGCGTATTCAACGGCTGACGTGTATAAGTAGTTGAGTTGAACAAATAAGAAGAAGCAATTTCCTATCTTACTCATTTTATTTCCCATTTTGCCATCCAAAAATGACGCGACTTTATATTATTACTAGCTGACCCAGCAAACGTTGTTTTGCCATATAAATTATTAATTTTTGTCCAAAAAATAAAAAGAAAATTTCTGGATAGGACACCCTTATCACCCGAACATTATTTTCTAACATTTTGTCGACCTCGTATCTGGAGCGAATTTATCATGTTACTACACATGAACACCATATCTATTCATTACATAGACAAAACGTGATATGCTATGTTTATTTTAGGAATCTTGAGATATGAATGCTAAGCAAAAACACGGTACTACTACTACTCTAATGTTTAACCTCAATTGCATCAGCGATTCTGGCGCCTGACGGCAGATCCTGCAGTTGATATCAGGTGCCTCTACACCCATTATGTGGCTTCGGTAGAACAAGGTGTTAATTACAACCATCTTCGCAGTTCACAATGATTCCCTCGGTCTTCGAATTATGCCCAACTGATCTTAAAAAGGAGAATGTCAGCTAAGCCGAAAAACCCAGTGTATCTAAGTTCTTATAGTATACACCGTGCATGGGTTTATCGACATGATGCCTAAACAGATTTTCCTGTTCGGCAGCTTTTCTTTGGGCCTTCAAACGATTTGGCTGAAGGTCAACACCACCCCAGCCACTTTGTTTGACGTCGAATACAAGACCAAATATTTTTGGGCTCCTTTCGCTGCCTGAAACAATCCTGCATCTATCCCTGCGATTTCATGATCTCTCACTAATAGCCATAGCGGATCCGAGCTCATGAGGACGTTATATGCCATACTCAACGCTACTCAATTAAAGATTAGGATATGAAATATGAATTTGCCAAAACAAAAAAAAAAAAATGCAACAAAAAGTGACCCATCCATTTAAAAAATTTGCAGATGATGTCACAATACAGTCAAATATGCCTACCATTGGACAGACAACTATTGTGCTTACTGGGTCACAGACTATAACAGGAACAATAATTTTGCCTAGTACTAAAAAACATTGTTTCAATAAAAGATGGAGCATAACTTATACATCACAAGATAACACTGATTACAGAATTCCTATGCATTTTTTGGCATAGCTTAGATCATGATACAAAGAATACAAGGTATGATTGACAGTGCTCCAAATTCGGTCCAGTTGGCGCAAGACGTCACGTGGTGATATCGGGATTTTAAATTACATAGGATTTGCCTCATGATACAAAGAATTTGTATCATGGATTTGCCTGAACTAATTGGAATTTTGAATAAATAGATATTCTTAGTGTTCTTTATAAATGAGCTTTATTTCCGCATAAATACGTTTTAAACATATTGTCACTTTTACATGATGCCAATGCACAACGCATTTTTATAACTACAGGTTATTGCAAGAACACTAAAATAATCCAAAAAACAACTTCCACAGACGTCGGAAACTCACTTTTACGAAGGAAGCGGGTAGAAAATTATCACCGCGTGACGAAGCAACTGTCGACTTGGCTCCGCCCACATGCGCAATGTCATATCTTTAATCTTCTTTGTATCATGAGCTTAGATGGCATGGTATGATCAAGCACCACTACATTGATATGTCTAAATATATTACGAAAGATTATTTTTTGTTTTTAATACAAATCCTAATGCTTTAAAAATAAATTATTTCATGATATGAAGTAATAAAGATCTAATTTTTTAAAATTGTTTTTACAAATTATGCATATTTTATAGATTCTATGGTTATTGTATCTAAATTGGCTGTAAAAAGGATAAGACCCTTATTTGGCCCCAGTTGAGCAAAAGTGAAAACCATTTTAATTCTTACACATGTCAAAGATTTTACGTTCTCACACTACATATTTAAATATCTTTGCAGTACTCTCTTGTGCTTCGTGTAAAACAACCAACCAAAAGAACAAAAAAATGGAGATTTTCACGTATTTTGGATCTTTATCGATGGTAAAAATTTGAACTACGTAAAATATATATTGCTTGTCTTATCTTCAAATGTTGAACTTTGAAAAAAGTAGTATTTTTTTATCTTGCCTCGTATTTAAAAAAAAATCTTGTTGGGGCCAAAAAAGGGCTTTATTTTGAACAAACTGAAATTGAATTTTGACAAATTCTGTTAAAATATTTGTCCTTAAAATGGAACTTTGAAAAGACATAAAAATACAAATTAATAATCTTCAGGCTTATTATAAAAATAGATATTATTTTTATTAGCCTTAAAAATAGATATATTTGCAGAATATTTCAGTTATATGGAACATCAATGGGGTAAGGAACAAAATTTCCATGTATATTTTAAAAATAATACATTAGCACAGATTAAAACAAACCAGATGTCGCACTTATGACGTATCATGGTTTAGATAATAAATCAACTCCAGGCAGGTACCAATTTGTGCGGTGATCTGCACATTATACCAATCAGTCTTAATTTGAACGTTTGTGAGTGTGTTTAGGCTCCGTGATAGTTTATGATGTCAACATTTTTAATATTTCTCTCAGTTGGACTGTATTTACACGTTTTTAAGTAACTTTGTAGTGTTTTTTTAGTTCGGTTTCAGTGACTTTATGTTAAGTACACTCTTTTCTGAAGTAACTCTTGAGCTAAAGCCAACTCTGTTTATGATTTCTACGCAGAATCCTGGCAGGTAACATGACATAACAAAAAATGAAACTGGTTACATAGGTAATACTATTAGCACTATCTTCACTAATTATAACGCCTCGGTATCTTGCCATTGCCTCATGAAGAGTAGAGGCAAGGAACAAGCACGATGTGCTTGCATTATATCCGTAAAAGTGGAAGAAAGGAAGCAAGCGCTATTCTCACAGCAACCAGAATGCAACTTGTTCTGCGCTTAACATAATGAGCCATCGGGATCCATGTTAGAATATATATAAATACTGTTATCAGAGCTGGGCAAATATCTACTTACAAATACCTCATAAGTATTTAAATACTGAGTATTTAAATACTTCTTGCAGCAAGTATTTGTGAAAATGATCCTAAATGTATTTATAAATACTTAAATTATATTAAATATATTTAAATAACTGGGAAGTATTTAAATACTTTAAAAAAGTATTTAATATTTTTTCTGACAGTATTTAAATACTTTCAAAGATATTTTATATTTATAATCAAAGACATCAGGGAGACAGGGAGACAGGCATATACTCGTCAAGAATCAAGACATGTACTATACTATGTAGTTAATAAATACATTGCATCATTCAGTCTTCAGTCATTCACTTCATAATTACTAGAAAGTTGATTGAAAGCAGACATAGACAGTAAGTGTTAACTGTTAATGTATATGTTTTGTGATTGTGACAGAGAACAGTTGAACAGAATAGTGGTATTCTAGTGCCATAGTCTCTGTGCTTTATTTGGGTATTTGCAGAAGAGGCAAAGGTCCCTTGTAATTTGTAAAGAACTGATCAAGTGATTTCCAAGTTGGTGGAGGTCATCCTGGTCAGACTAGACTCTGCCCAGGATGAACTTCACATCGACGATGAATGTCAATTTGGTTTCAAGAAAGGCAGGGGCACTGTGCACCAGGTCGTCAGGATCGTGAATGACGTCAAGGTACAATGCAACGGCGGAAAAAGCACAGTGATGGTGCTGCTAGATATTGAGAAAGCCTTCGATACAGTATGGATCCCGGGCTTACTTTAGAAACTAAACACGCTTAACTTTCCCATGCATATCACCAAACTAATTCACTCTTTCCTGGTAGGCAGATCACTGCAGGTCAGGGTGAATAACAAACTTTCAACTCGACGGAACATTCGCGCGGGCGTCCCCCAGGGATCGTGCCTATCACCAAAGTTATACAACTTGTACGTCTCCGACTTCCTGGAGTTCCCGAATACGAACCTTGCCAAATACGCCGACGACACGGCGATGTACGTGCATTCACACAATGCACAAGCTGAAGGTACACATGGCCCGTGCCGCGGCGTATTACGACAAGTGGAAGATTCGGATCAACGCCGAGAAGTCGGAATCAATTCTCTTCCCGCGCCGCTTCACCGAAAATCGCATTCTTACACCACTTTCGATCGGGGGCCGCCAAATTCCAATAAAGCGGCGCGTGAAGTATTTGGGGGTCAACTTGGACAAGAGACTGACCTTTAATAAGCACGTGAACGAGACTGTACGCAAGGTCTACTCCATGTCCAGGAGTCTGTATCCTCTCCTGGCACGGGGTAGCGGACTAAACAGGATGAATAAAAAATTGTTATATACGATGGTGATTAGACCGGCCATCACATACGCGGCGCCAGTGTGGTGCAGCATCCCGGCCACGACAATGAATAAAGTCTTAGAACACAAATTTATGCGCCTCATTTCAGACTCCGATAGGTACACCTCCCACGACGTAACCCCACTAGCGGACTTCGTCCGGGAAACCTCCCAGAAATTCTATCAGTTCAAATTGGGTGACAGTCCGCTAACCCGAGACATCACACGAATCAGACAGCATAATGCCATACTTTTCGACCTAAAACACCCATTACCATACCAGGCGTTGCCTACCTTTCGGCAACTTCCCTAGCCAAATCTTTCCTATACCACAATTTCCCTTTCACCACCCTTTACTTTAACCACCTTTTACCTCAAACCCCTCTCTATTCCCTTTACTCACCTCAATCTGTTTTTTTGTTAAGTTTTGTTCTTTTTGTCCCTTTTTGTTCTTCCAAATCCCCTTTTGACCAATAACTTCTAGCAAATCCTAACTTTTAAAATCACACTCTCCCCTTCACCCTACCATTCCGAAGGCAGGCAGACCACCGGATGAAGATCGTGACTTGCTCAAACGGGTTTTTTCATTGAGTTTTTCCCGTATCACCAGCCAAAGCTCTAAAATTAGTGCGCGTTGTGCGCGCGCCCTTTAACCAAAATTTTAAAACTAGCTTTAAGTAGTTATAAGTGGTTTTAAACTAGTCTTAGTTATTAGTACCAATTGTTAGACTTAAGTTTTTACATTAAAACAGGAGGCGTAACCTCCCACCACTTTATCTGTCGTTTAAGCCGAAAACCGACCCCTTTTCACCCAACCACTCATCCACCACAGCGTCACGCGACGTGGTGGTGTGCGGTTCTAAATCGGAGCTCTGTCTGGGCGCATTTATGTACACCTAATGATTAATAAACTTGCATTGAATTGAATTGAATTGGAGAATTTTATTTAGGTATTATGCAAATCATAACTTACACACTTTTTATTTATTATGAAAATACTTACTTTCTGTATATTGTTGCCCTAATCTGGGCACGCTAATATACTAGTCAGGTAAATACTTTAAAACACTCATATATGGAGAATCAATCAAAATAACTACTCTTCTAGCTAATACTGAGTATTGAATTACATGATGGGATTCTTAGCATTTTAAAGAAAAAAAAAATATACTCAAAATACTTAAATCATGATAAAAGCAAATAAATAAAAAAATAATTAATTGAATTGAATTGATTAAGTAACTGATTAAATATAGAGGTTTTAAAATAGTGTTGTAGAAGTTCATGAAAGTGATGAAACATACAATTTTGACACCTCAAATAGTATTTACTATAATAATAATAATAATGACAATAATAAGTAGTAGGTATGCTTTTAGGCTTGTAATTCGTAATTCAGTGCTCGGCGGGGCATTAGTCCGGAGAATAGCTGTTGGTTGCACTCTGGTTTTTATTCCTTATATATTTAAGGAAACGCATAGAGGAGTTCGACAAAATATTTCACTAGTAAATATTCTGCCCTCTAAAAGCATACCTACTAACTATGCCCATGTCAGGGCTACTGCTGTTTCGATTGTAATGGACATTAGCCGCTAGATGGAGCCTGCCATTTTTGCTGCATGTCGTGGTTTTATAAATCTCGTCATGTACCAAGAGTGAACAAATGCCTCGTTCCAGCCCTCTCAGACCTACCTTGTACTGACGAGAGCCAATAGCTCGAAACTGCAGTCTGCAAGTGGTATGGGGTGGCTGGCACGAGAGCTCCTTTAAGTAGGAATAAGTCTTTCGGCTGGTGTCTATTAAAATCGAAACTTTAGCGTTTTGTGGCAATACACAGTTATTGCACTTAACGTGGCCAGGCTTGTAATTCGTAATTCAGCGCTTGGCGGGGCATTAGTCCGGAGAATAGCTGTTGGTTGCAGTCTGGTTTTTATTCCTTATATATTTAAGGAAACATATAGAGGAGTTCGACAAAATATTTCACTAGTAAATGACAATAATAAGTTTTTATTGATACCTACAAAAAGAGAAAATACAATTTGGCGAAGTTTAGCGATTAAAGGCTATTGTTACACTTAACTATGCTTCAATATATTTAAATATTCTAAAAGTATTTAAATACTAAGTTTAAACTATTTCATTACTTTTGTTATTTATTACTTAAATACTTTTATCTTTTGAAAATACTTAATATTTAAATACTTTTTCAAAGTATTTGCCCAGCTCTGATTGTGAAGAGTAATAATCTGGTTTATTTCATGTTTGTATCATTTCTTAACAATGACATTGATGCAACCCGTGGCACATGCTGCCGTGTGGGAGTTACTTATATTAATAACATATGTGAGGCAGAAAGCAAAACGGGACCTCTTGTCGGCGATGTCAATTTTTCAGTACAGTTGAAATTAGTGGTTTGGGTCAAAATGATCTATTTTCGGATTTTGTCCTTTACAAGTTGTAATCGATTACAAAACCGATATAATTGGATGAAACACTTAAAATAATCGATAAAGCAGTCAATATTCATCCCTGGAAAAGGTGTCTCCTGTAGCTTATGGAGAAATAACATGGGACCGACAAGAGGTCCCTTTTCATAAACGCACTAGTAACTTAAACAAAAAAAATCATAGAGACATGATTTTTGCACCAAACTGTTCAGAATTAGAGCTTAATTCATTTAATATCAATAACTAAAAATCGGAAATTGCCCTTTTGCTTTCCGCCTCACATATATTATTAGTCTCTGTGACACTGAATATTATCTTATTTGAGGTACGCATTTGAAAGGTTATTGGTCTGATTATAAATATGATTTCCTTTTGGCTCAACGCATATGATTGGCTGTAATTCCAGTGCTTGCACTAGCATATCTTTTTAACTACATATGTATCTTGATGAACATTAAGGATGAGAAAACAAACGTAAGAACGTATAAAGAGAGTGGGTGGGGGGGACCTTGCCACCCGTGGCAACGTTTTGCATTATTACACTTTGATATTCTCATAAAAGTGCAGGCTCATCTCTATTTTTCATGCTCCATCTGATTTAGCCAGTGAACTCTAAACTATGTACCTGGAATGGACCTGACCATTGTTGAAGTGTTGCAAAACTGTCAGGTGCAACAACCTAATGTAACGGTAACTGGTCTTTCTCCTACTCATAACAAACAGATTGGCTTATTCGCATACATTCATTAATGACGCACGTTCTTCCCATATGACATAATCAGATTCAAATAGAAAATCAGATCAAATATTCAGATCCCATGTAACGCAATGAGATAGAAAGAGATACCCGTCACCATTGCGGGTTGCCTAAATTCGGACTTGCCTCACTTTTATTGAAAAACAGGTCCGTTTCAGGTACGTAGTATAGACTTCACTCGATGTAGCATGGTGATACATAACCAAAGATAATGGTAAAACCTCAAATTATTGAACAGTGAAGGTTTCATTAAAATGGATCCAGTAGTTTTGAAGACTACCTCCTCTATACAAACAAACTTACGTCTTCATATATTAGTATAGACGAATAATGCAAATTATCTGAACATTGTACATAAAGTGAGGCTGTCTCTGTATCTGAAAACACAGACACATCAAACGGCAGCGTAAATTTATTGTAACAAAGCTTTGAAATAGTTGACATTGGAACTTCGAAATTTACATTGTCAATTTATTTTACTTTATTAATTATTCTGGATTTTTTGGACTTTCTAATTTTATTCCATACTATATCGATGTACGAGGAGTGTAGTCAAAATTTTTACCTATTACATACAGAGCGACAATGAATAAAAATAATCATAAGTTTGCTTGTATGTGCTTAAAAGCAGTGGATGCACTTTGCTCTATTTACGGATAGTTCCTTACCCCATTTTACACTATGGTTAAGTGGACATTTGAGACTTATCAAGGACATCCTTGCTAAAGTTATATTTTCATATCAAGTTATCTGAAATCTTAGATAAATAATAATAAGTGCCTTTACAGCTATTATTGTCACGAATAAATTAACTCTCTTATTAGAGATTATGATTTGTTGTCAATAAATATAAATTATTAGTTGTCCAAGTTCGAGGACGGGCATCTCCCAGATCAGTGGTGCCCACATTAAATGTTTGTGCCTAAAAGGGACTGAACAAATAAATATTAACCGACATTATTTATCGACAATTAACTAACGGAAGTGTTTCGTATGCTAATATGTATAAGTAGTGAGGCAAGTTCTAAATCTTCGCTGTAAGCATTTTTTAACCATACACTTCTATAACCTGTTCGAAGACAAGTAACCTGTAAAAAAATGGAATAAGTAATAACACAGCAGTAACAAGGTTGCAATATTAAACTAAAAGCCTTTATATTACATAAAAACTAATGTAAAGTTTCATGTTCTCAAGGAAATTCCTTTCTTAACAATACAATTTCTACTCACGTTCTTATTTGGAAATGTATAGTTCACGGAACAGTATTAGTAGGTGAAGAAACAGGAAGAGCATAAAATTGGCAGCACAAGATTGCCAATAACATCAACGATAGTTTGCAACCATCTATAGAAAATCATCTGCAATCATCTATAGAAAACCAACATGCACTTTCTTATTTTTTATGTACTATAAAAGAAGTTCTGTGTCCTTAAAACTGTCCAATTTTTATTAATTTTGGTATCGTTAATAATAAAAGAACCACTGTATATAGATAGCACTCATAGGCTATGATACAACTTCTTCACTGAGAAGAATGTCCTAACGTTGTAACAAATGTCTGTGAATTAATAGAACAACTCTTTACGAACTTAGATTCTGGCTGATTCAAATTTCTTGAGATGTATTTTATCAAAGAATATGGATATATAGCTGATAGATACTATTAATGGTTTAAGGAAGAAAATATTTTGTCATTATAACCAAAATTTTGAAATGATACCACCAACACAGAATACCTAGCTTCAGCATTGTAATCAGTGAGTCCACCAATCGAATATTTGGACTTCAGCTCATTTACCCCAATGAATGTTTTCAGATCCCTGTAATTTTGACTGGAAAAATCAAAACAACTGTTTACTTCCATTATGAATAACAGTATCTGCCAAATAAAGTATGTAAAAGAAATCGTGCGAGACAGGAATCTCAAGATCGTACTACTACATCAGAAGGGAACGATAGATGTAGTAGTAACTACAGATTGTAGCCCAGTCGAGGAAGGTATTTATCTCCAAGAACTTACAAAATGAATAATATCCTGAAAAGTTTGCATTTCATTCGGATGCAGAACATAAAAAAAAAGTGAAAAAAAAATTTTTTTCATCTATTTTTTCAAAATATTGAAATTAAGTCAAGTTAAGAAAAAATAAAAAATACAGATGGATAGATCACGTATTTACGAACAAAAAATATCCTAACAAAATTTATCGCTAAAGCCACGGTATTCCCGGTAAAAAATAGTCAAGAACGTTATAATTCGGAGCGAGATCCATGCGTGCGCGCACTTGAATCAGGGACCGTAACCGAACCGAAAGCGTAACCGAAAACTGCACCGTAATTACGATTTTTTTCTAACTGAAACTGAAAACCGAAATGAGAGATTCTGGAAAACCGAAACCGTAACCGAAAACGGAATTGGCGCTGCTTTAAAAACCAAAACCGAAATTAACGCTGCTCTGAAAAATAGTGTACGTTAGGTAACCGAGCAGAAAAAAATTTCGTTTCCGGGCCCTGCAAGCAATAATTTAATTGATGCTGCTTTGAAAACCGAAAACCAAATTAATGCTGTTCTGAAAACTGAAACCGTAACCGAAAACCGAAAATGGTGTACGTCAGTTAACCGTAACCGAAACCAAACCGAAATAATTTCAGTTTCGGTCCCTGACTTGAATACACACACTGAATTACATGTCACTAAATCAGAATTTGTTCAGTCTATATGAATGTTGGTTCATTTAAAAGATGAAAATTGTAGCTTTCCGATGCTTTTTTGTTTTAAACAATACAAGCAAAGGATGGATGGAAAAAATATACTTATATATATTATCACGCCTGAACTCAATCATCGCAATAAAAAATAAAGAAAAAAATAAAAGCCCTTCAAAAAAATTCTTTCTTCATTGAGAACTGTTAAAAAGTATGTACACTTTATGATTATTATGGTTTATTAAGTTATAGTAACGTGGATTCAAAAAAAAGTACGTCAAATCATTTTAATTTCCTTGCTTGATGATTTTTTTGATAAATATGTATATTGAAGGCTGTAACTTGTCGAGAAATTGAGCCACTGGAAAAAATAAAATACCACTATTTCGGAAAAAATGTATACTTTTCGAATGTTCAAACACAAATTCGTTTACTTGTATGCATTTTTTCGAAAATATGATCAATCTGATCATCATGATCAGAAATAGCAATTTTCACGATCTTATCCTTATAACTCTATAATTTTGAATATAAATTCTGGAACTTTTCTAATACATTAACAAATGTATCAGAAATCCATTGGATATAGTTGAAATGTGGATGGGTGTAACTTTAATAAATACAATACAGTAAATGCAGGTAAAAATTCATACGAGTTACGGCGCGGCAGATCTGGTTCGATCCTGCGGCTATGTATGGTGTCTGTGTATGCGTTCATAATTATATATTTTCCCTCCACACACATTATTTATCCTCCTATTCACTAAAAAAAATGTTAAAAATGTGTAATCAGAAAAAGGCTTTATTTTACTCGTTAGAATAGCTAAGAATTTTTAGAGGTTCCATAGTAGTAGTATGTATACGGTTAAATACCGTGCGCTTGGCTGCGCAGAGTGACAAAGTTACTTCACTATTTTTTCCAGGAATACTGTGGCTTTGGCGATAAATTTTATTAGTACATTTTTTGTTCAGAAACACGTGGTCTATCCACCTGTATTTTTTATTTTTTCCTACCTTGACTTAATGTGGGGGTGTGAAAAGGTGTGTTTTTAGGGATAAAACATGTTTTTTTACGATTTCTGGCAAAAGTAGACCTTCTATCGAAAAAAGTTTAATGTAGAAGTTGTAGATAATTAAGAGATCTACAACTTTTATTGAACCATTTTTTTACATAACCTCAAAAATTTTGAGAAAAACGCCAAAAACCAATTTTTTGTTTTTTATCTTCCACAAAAATAATTTAATTTTGATGAAATTCGGTGGAAATGTCCATTTTTATGCATCAAAAAAGCTGTAATTTTTTTGAGGCGTAATATTCATTTTTTGATTTTTTTGCGAATTTTATTTGAAAAAAGGCCCAATTTTCAATAAAAAAAGTTGTTAACAAAGTTTTGATTTTTGAAAATTTCAGGGCGGTATTTTTTTCATTGAAACCTCTACTTTAAGATGGTGTAAAACAATCACACTTTACTGTGGAAAAACATTGTCAAAAATGGAAAGAACCAAAAAAACACTTTTTTCAAGATCGATTTTTCCGTAAATGTCACTAATTCTTCATCATTGATTTAAATGAAGTGTTGTAAGTGGTGCAAAATGATAATTTCAATGTAAAATGTAATAAGGGAACTTTAATTAACCGTTTAAGGTTCGGACTGCTGAAAACCGAAATGTTTAAACAATAATTTTACCAAAGAAATTACTAAAAATGACCATTTTTAGGCAAGAAAAAAACTTCTTTATGCTTTATGGGCACTCTCATATTAAAAATAAATTTATTACGTATTTTACATTAAATCAACTTACAAAGTAGAAATACATAATCAAAATTTATAATAATCTCATTTTTTTTGGGAAGCTGCTCTACATCATCAGACTCAACACATTGTTCGGTTTCTTCAGGAACTTCGATAAGGTCTTCGACCTCGTCAAGGTCCTCAAGTTCATCAAGATCTTTATTTTCAATATTATTTTGAACATTTGTTTCGTCACACATCTCCTCCGAATCGCTGATTTCTTCTAATAGTTGTATTTCAGAGTTAGAACAGTTTTCGGCCCCGTGACAATTCGAGCATAGAATAGAGCATTTTACTCCATGCTTTCGACAGCCGCATCTTTTACTACCACAACCGGTTTCACAGCTGCAGCAGATAGATTTCAGCAAACTTTCAGGAATTAATTCTTTTTCTGTCAATTTAGGCATTACTCCGGTTAGATAGTGCGTCCATCCCCAATCCGTAGCTGTAAGTTTGTTACCAAGCCAAGTTTGAATTTGAAAATAAGCCCTGTAGCAGTGTTGTTCAGCTGCTCCCTCAGTTTTTGGTAGTAGAAAAACTGTCCCGCCATAATTCAATTTTTCAACTTTGAATATTTTGAAATATGTCAATAAAATTGTTTCAATGTATGTGTGCCCATAAAGCATAAAAAAGTTTTTTTCTTGCCTAAAAATGGTCATTTTTAGCAATTTCTTAGGTAAAATTATCGTATGTAATATCACTAGTGCTTAAAATTTTATCGAAAATTTTTTCGAAAGCATGTTGCCTGGTAATATAAAGAGTGCAAATTGAAAGTTTATTATCTGATTAAATCCCGACCGCTTTAGCGGGAGGGATTTAATCTTTGATAATAAACTGCCAATTTGCACGAGTTATATTAACTAGGGGCAACTTACCTTGAGAAAAAATTTTGAGATAAAATTTAAAGCACGAGTGGTATTTGTGGAGAATATTTCACGAATAAATAATTCATTAAGTATATCTTCAATAATATGTTCCGTAATTAATTGCCTTCAGACGTTTCCTTGTTGCTTTTTATCTTCAATTTCATCATTTACGTCACATAAAAATGCATTTCCAAAGCGACTCATCTAATAAAACACAAAGTAGGTTTAAATTATGACAATCAAGAAAAACAATATACGTTAAACCATAGGCACTGTAACTTATAAGACTAGTCATCACAACAAAGCACGATTCGACCAATCACATTACGGGTGAAATCACACAAATTGCATATTACCAATCTATCCTTTTTACGTTCTAAGGCTGCCGGCTCAGATGGTATGGTACCGCCATCTAGTAACGCTAGCTTAACTTCGTTACTAGCCTAAACAGTGAATTGAATTATTATATTAAAGTGTTTATTAATATATATTTATGTATTTAATCCTTGTTTCTAATTTGAGAAGTTTGATAGTTAAGTTAAGGTTTACTTGTTTAAGTAGCGAGACTTTAAGTACAACGAATTATAATGTATATAGTGATACTGCAGAGTTTTGATTTTCCAAATAAGTGTTAGCTGCTTTGTAATGATTGATGAATTACCGTAAGTAAGTACCTACATTTGTGTATTTAGCATGAAATAACTGATTTGTGTGCTTCGTAGATATTCATATTTAATTTTAGTTGAGAAAATTATTTTGTAATTATGTTAGGTATTAAGCAATTGAAAGCTGTGTACCTATAACTTGTCCCGAACCTATATAAGTTCCACACAGCATTGGCTTTTTAGGTTATTAATACAGTACTACAATTTACAACTTACGTTAACAATTAGTAATAAGCTAGAGAAGATATTTATAGATAACATTTAAAAGCACGATTTGTCCTATTTGCGGAAAACATGTCACGGCACAAAACGTCAAAAAATGTTCGCAATATTTGCCGCTGCAGCGACCTAAAAAATTAGAGCGATAAATTTTGCATGTTGGTCCTGTCAAAAGCAGATCTAGCACTAATAATGACGTTTGATTGGTGCAATGTTGTGAAAAAACGGGCTCTCATTGGCTATAGCGTTAATGAGTGAAATAATCGTTTAAACATTTCGGTTTTCAGCAGTCCGAACCTTAAAACGGTTAATTAAAGTCCCCTTATTACACATTACATTGAAATTACCATTTTGCACCACTTACAACACTTCATTTAAATGAACAATGAAGAATTAGTGACACTTACGGAAAAATCGATCTTGAAAAGTGTTTTTTTGGTTTTTTCCATTTTTGACACAGTAAGAGTGTGATTTTTTTACACCATCTGAAAGTAGAGGTTTCAACGAAAAAAATACCATCCTGAAATTTTCAAAAATCAAAACTTTGTTAATCAACTTTTTTGATTGAAAATTAGGCCTTTTTTTCAAATTAAATTCGGCAAAAAATCAAAAAATCAATATTACGCCTCAAAAAAATTACTCCTTTTTTGATGCATAAAAATGTACATTTTCACCAAATTTCATCAAAATTAAATTATTTTTGTGGTAGATAAAAATAAAAAAAACAAAAAATTGGTTTTTGGCGTTTTTCTCAAAATTTTTGAGGTTATGTAAAAAAATAGTTCAAAGAAAAGTTACAACTTTTACATTAAACTTTTTTCGATAGGAGGTCTACTTTTGCCAGAAATCGTAAAAAATCACGTTTTATCCCTAAAAACACACCTTTTTGCACCCCCACCCCACTTCCAGTTATCTGTTGCGGTCCAATCGATTTTTCCCCATTTATATACCATTAATCCTAAATTTTTCCACCACCCATATACTGCTAAGAATTTTTCAGATTTTAGGCCTCTGGAAACCGGTTTGGCACTGGTCTATCTGGGCTATTGCTGGAATTAATATTACAACCCAGTAAACTAATGCTGTATATTTATCTTATCTTCAGCATTATTCGTCTCGGCAAATACCTCCAAGCAAGCAGGCTTTGTTAAAAGACATCATTCTAGAGAGCAAATACTAAAGGTAAGAGAATGTTACGTGTCTATGTACCTTTGCTTCGTACAATACCACTTGACAATGTGGAATGAGACAAACTGTAAGCTGTATTATTGGAGATAGAAATACCCAAACATTGGTTTTTATTATTCGCTGTCTGTATGAGGAAAACTCTGCTTTAGTGAAAATCAACAAATGTAAGATTTATAACATGATATTTGCACCTTGCAGCAAGTGAGGATGAGCTCATACACCTGCTAGATCAAGCTGTGGCATGTAGCATAATATTGGCGTTAACTATAAAAAGTACCCATGCGATCATCAACTATCAACGTTTTACCATTTTGGATACTAATGCTTTTTTTTATGTAAAATTTACCACTATAGCATTTAAAAGGAGAGATTTGGCAAACTTTGTATTTACGTATGATGATTCAAAATAATTGTTATATACTTACTGGATAAGTAGCTTGGCCTATAAAATTAGGTTCACCAAACACATCTTCATCTTGAACAAGGAACCTCAACAAAGCGAAATAGGGATTAGCTACGACAAATTCACATATTTCTTCGTTCCACCTTGGATTGAAACCATTCTCAAGTATTCTTTTCGTAGTTAACTTAACTCCAGAATCAAAAGGTGCTCCAATTACTTCCACCTCAACAAAAGGGCTAGCTATACCCCTTTTAGACCTACATAAATGTCTGCCTGCTATTACTCTGATAGATATGGTTAACGGCTCTACACCAACCAAGGTGTTCTTATCGAGTGGATCAAATTCGTCACGCGTCATAAAATCAGGTTTTAATAGGTAACCGCATGCGCCATTGTCTTTAAATTTGGCCTGGTTTAGTTGCATGGGCTTGTCACCCGTTTGAAAGTTTAAAGCTACCATTTGTGACCCACAATGCCACATGTTTATTGGATTATAATTCGACGAGTCGAATCTCTGACCTTTCGGGTACACTCTGGAGAATTGTACCTGGTGGTATTTTAGGAAGAATTTTCGTTCCAGTTGACAAATCAATTTTTCAGCCTTAGTCTCAGGAAAAGAAGACATTTCGTAGAATATAAAACCTTGTTTCAGTTTTTCTAAATTGAAAGTTTCTGATCTGCAATATATTATAAGGTTTGACATTTCTTTTGCTATTTTGTGCATTTTTTCCATTTCCCGGTGTTCACTTTCACGTCGGCATGCATTCTGAGTCACTTGTTGAATACTTGAATACCAATCTAAGGCCTATTAGAAAAAAAAGATTAGAGATAAAGTATCTTATTTCAGTAAATACGTAATTTTTTTAACTAAAATAAAATTAGGTGTCAGGTAAGGAAATGATCAGCAAATCTCTTATATTATTATTATATTATTTTTACTCACTACCTTTTTTTATAAAATATTTCTAAGTCCATATTCTGAGAAAAAAATTTCAACATCAACAGAAGTCTTTATTGTATTCATTATAGATGAATTGTTATTAATAGCTAATAGAGTAAAAAAAAATCTACAACCCCATCCCTGACGAGGACAAAGTTCAGAAATCGCCGAGAGACCAAGTGCAAAGGCTACTTAGAAGGTACCTGCAGAGAGGAACAGCATCTGGGAGGGAAGTTAAAGAGAATTGAGGAGGCAGTGGAACAGATACGTGAGGCAATAATACCTGCTTACCAGGAAAGCTGCCTACAGCAAACAAGAAAAAGCAGAGATAGAACAATCTAGTGGAACAAACATCTAGAAGGCCTCAGAATGGAAATGAGAAAACTGTTCAATAAGGGCAAATTCAACCAAGATTGGGATAAAACAAAGAATTCAGCAGGGGCAAAAGAGAATCCTGTAGGAGGTTTTGTGAAGAGGTCAATGATGGCGGCCCTGTAGCTTTCAGAATCCATAGGGTCTTGGCCAAATGCAAATGGAGTCCTCACAAAAAGAGGCACACTTTTTGGAGATCACTAGTATTGCAGAAGGTGATGCAACACCCAGATCAAAGGCCAAGCGGCCCAGACCTGCGGATTGAGGACTGGCCAATGAGGTAGTAAAATCCGAAGTTCCAACCGTTCAATTTTCCTGGGTTTGATAAAATTTACCCAATTCTGCTCCTAAAGGGGCAGAATATATTAACATCACATTTGTGTAAAATATTCAGTTTGTCTGGCTTGAATATTCATACCACACATATGGTGGAAGGTGAAGGTCACCTACTTATCAAAAATAGGCAAGATGTCAGACCAAACGCCCAAGTCATAAGACCTGTAAGCCTGTCCTATTTCCTACTTAAAACATTGGAAAGACTATTGGAGGTACATTAGAGACGAAATACTAAGGGAAAACCCCCTTAGCAAGCGTCAATATGGTTACCAGCCTGGGAAGTCAACAGACCTTAAGCTGGATGATTTGAATAGGCTACTGATAAAGTCATTAGATGACAAAGAAATGAGTGGCAACATTCATAGATAAAGAAGGAACGTTTAATAATTGATAGATTTGTCAAATAAATGAGTCCCAACAGTGCTCTGCGGGTGGATTAAAGACATCCTAGAAAAGATGATAATAGTATCCAAGTTTCTAACACCAGAGTTGCGTCCTTCAAACTGGGAGTACCCACACACATGGAGAAAGAAGTTAAAGCTTTGGATTTCTGGCTAGCAGGAACTTTTGTGGATAGTTATCACTTCAAGAGGCAGAAATCAGATAACCTAAATCAACCTGAAAATTTTCACATATCACAAGAACAGCTTTAACTACAAACAGCTGTAAACACGGGGACACTTACATTGGAAATTCCAAAACAAAGTATAGCATTATACACCACAATTTACAGTCCATAGGAAATTGCATCGATGAGTTACAAATACTATTAAACGAACATGAAGAATGCCAATTTTTGTGCGTCTCAGAACACTGGAAATCAGAAACACAATTAAAATCCTACAATATTTCTGGATTCAACCTGGCCTCTTTCCATTGTAGACAAGAAGGGTTGCATGGAGGGGCGGCAATATATTGCAGAGATGGAATAAATTGGAAGACAAGAAATGACTTGGTAGCACTCGCAGAAGACGGTGTATTTGAATGTGCTGCGATAGAAGCACAGCTACAGAAAACAAAAATTATTGTGATATCGGTGTACCGCACACCAACGGCTTCTATAGAGGGATTTCTTGCAAAAATGGATGAACTATTAACAAAAATATTTGACAAAAGCACTGCGATATTTATTGCGGGTGACTTTAATATTGACATAAAAAAAGAACAGGATAAGTCTACAATTGATTTCCTGTCTTTTCTGAGCTCTTTTAATGTACATCCATCCATAAAAAACTATACTCGGGTAAGCAGGACAAGCAAAAGCTGTATAGATAACATTTATACAAATTGTAAATCATTCACAGCAGAAATAATAGACAGTCATATATCAGATCATACAGCGCAAAAAATTATGTTCTGTACTGATGATTATTCAAATCATGGAACCAATTTCACTAATAGAATTTTCAATAAGGAAAATAAAAATATTTTTAAGCAAATTTTGGCAGACCAAGACTGGCAAAATGTCTTTAGCCAAAATGACAGTGATGTTGACAAACAATGGGAAAATTTCATGCAAACCTTACTACCCATTTTCAACCAATGCTTTCCACTAAAACACACAAGAGCAAATAGAAACAAAAGACAGAAATATTACAAGACACCAGAAGTTATCGAGTGTAAAAAACAGCTCGACCTACTGTTAGTGCTAAGCAGGACAGAGGATGGGTACAAGGAGGCATACAATATGACAAAACGTAGGTATAACCAATTGCTAATTGATTCGAGAAAACAATACTATAAACATCAGATACGAGTGACAATAAATCAAAAAGTGTATGGAAAATTGTAAATACCATCAAGGGCAATGAAAGCAAGACAAATAACAAAAATCAATTACCCGGGGACCCTGAAACAGTAAGTAACAACTTCAATAATTATGTCATAAATGCTGCTCCAAAAATACTGCAAAATTTACCGAAAATAAAATTTTCAACAAACCTTAAATCAAATAAAAATTCTATCTTTATCAACCCGGTAACTATAACAGAGGTAATAGATATTATCGCCAGCTTAAAAAACAAAATGAGTGCAGGGCATGACGAAATACCGAGTAGTATTATAAAATTCTGTGCACTTGAATTGAGCGCACCCTTATGTTTCATTATAAATAACTCCTTCAGGTATGGTGTATTTCCAGAAGAACTAAAATTGACATTGGTTAAACCTATACATAAAAAGGGGGATCCAGAAGTAGAAGACAATTATAGACCCATAAGTTTGTTACCATCTCTTTCAAAAATTTTTGAGATAGCAATGGCGAACAGACTACTAAATTTCTTTCATACAAATAAGCTGTTCAATGACTGTCAACATGGCTATCTGAGGGGTAGGTCAGTGGAGACAGCACTGTATGACTTCGTGGATAAAATAATTCATAGTCTGGAACAAAAGAATATAGTTTTGGGAATGTTTCTTGACTTGTCGAAAGCATTTGATAGTCTAGACCACTCCATCATGCTAGAAAAATTAAAACTATACGGTATCAGAGGAATTACACTGAAATGGATCCGCTCCTACCTCACAGATCGTCATCAAATGGTAGTGATTGAAAGAGATCATAAAAAATATTTCTCGGAAAGAAAACAAATTAACATTGGCATTCCACAGGGCAGTATCATGGGTCCATTGCTTTTTATTATCTATATAAATGACCTCCCTTGTGCACTTTCAGGTGAGACTTCAAATCTAATAAACTATGCCGATGACACAAATCTTCTAATAGAAGCTGAGAAATTTCCGGATTTAATAACCCTGGGAGATAACTCGCTTACTAGAACAAACGACTGGTTTCAAATAAACAGGCTTTTATTAAATAAAGATAAAACAAATTTTATATGCTTCAGGACTAAACAAAGTAGAGTAGAAATACCAGACTCGGCAAGTCTTCAGACCCAGAATGTAACCTTAATGCAAGATACCAAATTCCTTGGTATTTATATTGATCAACACCTGAGCTGGTCAAAAGAAATACAGTATGTATGTAACAAACTAAACTCTGTCAGTTACACCTTCAGAGTGATGGAAAAGTACCTGGAACCAGAAGTGCTTAAAACAATATACTATGCAAATTTTCAATCACTTCTAAGATTCGGAATAATTTTCTGGGGAGGAAGTAAAGATGTAAACAAAGTCTTCATCATACAAAAACGTATTATAAGATTACTCACAGGATTAAATACAAGGGAGTCATGTAGGGGTAAATTCCGGGAACTAAATATCCTAACACTACCTGGCCTGTATGTGTATGAATGTCTATTATTTCTGTTTAAAAACAAACCAAAATTTACAAAATATAAAATTACACATAACCATAAGACCAGATCTTTATGCTATAACTTTCCACAGCATCGACTAACTCTCTCCGAGAGAAACTCTGCTTACTCGTGTATAAAGTTTTATAACAAACTGCCAGCGAATATAAAGGAGTTAACATCATTTAAGGATTTTAAAAAACAAGTTTTTAATATTATTGTAGCTCTCGAGCCATATAGTGAGAAGGAATTTTTAAATGCAACCTAAATGCTTCTATTTTACTTGCTCTTTTATAGTATATATTTTATAACATGTTGTTGTTGAAACAAAATTTTAACTTGTTTTTATTTTTATTTAAGTTTTAAGACTTGCAATAACTGTTAACTACAGTACCCATATTGACGCCTTTCATTCAATTAGTTTTTATAAAAAATATTTTGTAAGACTGATTTTTCTGAAATAAAGTGTATTATTATTATTATTATTATTATTATTATCCAATCTAGGTGAGGCTACCATCGAGGCAAAGGTGAGAACAGGCTGCCTTCAAGGAGGAGTACCATCTTGACTGCTATCGACAACCCTTCCTGACGGCCTTAGGAAATTTTCACAGAAGGCTTTTACTGCTTGGGATATGTTGACGATCTAGCGACAGTAGTCAGGGGGCGATTTGTGAACGCAATATCAGAAAGCTCGCAAAGATCCCTAAATATTGTCAACAGGTGGTGACATGAGGAAGGAATTTCTATAAATCCTCAAAAAACTGCAGTCCTCATCTTTACACGAAAAAAAGCCTTGAGAGGCCTAAAACATCTAAGGTTCAATGGAGTAGAAGTTTCATTTGCCAGTGAGGTTAAATACTTCATTTTCGACCAAAAATTAACATGGAATATCCATCCACATCTAAAAGTCACACAGAAAGCAATGAAAGCAATAATTGTCCTGGGAAGATGCAGGCAGATGTGGAAAAAAAAACTGGGAGGTTTAACTCCCTATGGTTATACATTAGGGTGATAACCTACCGATTGGTGGTATAGTGGATCAAGACACTGCAACTGGAAGCAATAAGACTATTAAGTGGCGTACAAAGGCTTGTTTGCCTGTGCACCATGGGGACATAAAAACTGCTCCCATGGCTGTATTGAAGGTCCTCTTAGACCTGTCATCACTACTTATATTTATCCAAGGGTAAGCTCGTTCAGTGGTGCACGGGCTAATGCAAGGCATAATGATCCCATTTTAGGAATGCCCAAGGATACAATAATCCCAAAGTATAACTTAAATAATATAAAAATTTTCAAATCAAAATACCAAACAGGGAGAACTGGGCACAGGGGAAATGAAAAGTCTGGTCCATAAATGAGCGTCTAAGGCCCTAGTAGGACCCGAACCCTTCTGGGGTGTGGCTAAGCAATGTTTACGAGCATCCATCAATAAATTTCTGGAATGGAGGAAGCGTTTCCCACGACAGGACAGGCAAAAGAGTTCATTAAAGAGACTAATGGGCCTGGGAGAGGATGCAACATGCAGATGATGTCAAAAGGAAGAGGAAACCTTTCTACATGTGCTATGCCATTGTGAAGGCCTAGCTGGACTAAGATTCCAACTACTTGGCGAGGAGAAGCCAAGGGCAGATAGCTATACTAAGGAGCCCTGGAAGGAGCTGTGGAATCTGATACCAAAGACAAAGCTGGATAAGGACATTTAAGTAAAATTAGAACAGAGACGCTGCAATAGATCCACAAGGCTAATCAGGTAGCTCCCCTTATCAAATCTGAAATCTCAACTACCTTGCTCTCAACTAAAATGATTTGGGCCAATGGAAGGGGAGAAAACTCTCAGGAGAATGTTAACGTGAAGCTTTTTAGACCCCCAAACTAAATTGAATTGATTATCACTAACAGCCAGTTTCACAATCGTTGGTTATCTTTTTGGTTGATTAACCTGAATCTGAAAGTTAACTATTGGTAAATACATATATGCGTTTCACAAAATTTATTTTATGATTAGTAATGTAACCTATGGTTAAGTTTAAGTTTTGAATGGTTGGTATGAGTTTTTGACAGATATTCCACATATATTTTAAAAAGAAAGGAGAAACTAACTTCAATAATTAATAAAATATGTTCAATATGATTGTTATTACACTAGTTTGTATATCTGAAATTTGTAAAGAAATAATTATTGAATTTACGCAGAGTACTATTTTCAAAATGTACCTATTTAGTTATACCTAGGCATTTTCACAAATGAAAAATAAATATATATCGATAAGAAAGGTGACAAATGTACTCCTGGAGAAGTATTATTACTGCATGTGTACTGTAAATCTCCCGGTAAATTTGGATATGTAGATTTAAAACGATTTAATAAAACTTCGTTAATTTGTTTCATTTAATTATAGAGTTTCATATTTTCGGTATTAAAAAAACATGAAAATAATAAAGTATTAATGTTTAAAAGAAATAATTATAAAGATAGATATATTTGTTTTTCTTTCTCATGTTATTAGATATTTGGGTAGGTATACCCAAAAATTGCAGAAAATATCCAGTTCTAACCTGGAAAAATAGCCCATTTAATTTGTTCTGTTTCTAATATATCTTCGAAGTTAAATTAAACAAAAATTTGTATTTGCACTAGCAGTGCAATCTGCATCTTGATGTTATATACTTTTAGTTAACCACGAATTATTGGTTTACCAATACCTATTCTACTGGTTTACTTAACCATGAGATAACCCAGACCTTGAAATTAACCAGACATTGTGAAACGGATTTTCATGGTAAACCTATGGTCAAATCCTAACCATTAGTTAACCAACGATTGTGAAACTGGCTGTAAACTATCTAGAGCCCGGTTTGTAGCAGAACGGTTAAGGGTATTAAAGGTTATATCAGACATTATTAGAGCTTAGTCTAATAATCCAGGATTTTTTAATCATTTGCAATTTTCATCTATACAACTAGAAAATTAATTGCCTTCAAATTATTAATGAGGCACAGTCGAGCATTTTTCTACCTCAACATTGTTTTTTTTCAAAATTCTAAATTTTTATTTGACAGGTGATATCGACATCAATATATAAAGATCTAATTTTGAAAAGTATTATTTCATACTGGGATTTATGCATCGGGCATTGACTAACAGTAAAAATATAATAATTTCATAAGGAAGCAGTGCAGTGACAGAACTTACAAATGTCACTCACAGATATAATTTTTCAATCATATCATCATATGCCATCATATTGATATGGTAACTTTCCTTTATACTACGGGAGCCCAACATAAGTGCCCATGCCCCCCCCCCCCCCCCCCCCGATCCTTTAGGACAATGTTTTTCATAAAGATTAAAGCCTAAGGAACAATTTAAGACATGTCCTAAAAAAAACAAATTGGCTGCACTTTCAAAATGGCGTCCGTTAAAAAAAAATTGCAAATATGGTTTTTGTCATTTAACACAAAAACTAAAAAAGATTGAGAAAAATTTCTACACCAAAAACAAAGTGCATAAAATTTTCTACAATTTTGTTTCTATACAATATTTGCATAGGAGTTACCATTTTCCAGATAAATGGTTCATCTCTTAAAATAAAATATAAAATTCAATATAAAACATAACACTACGGAAGCTCACCCTATCTGTCCGTGCACCCTCCCGATCCTTGAGGACAATGTTTTTCATAAGGATTAAAGCCTAAGGAACAATTTAAGACATGTCCTAAAAAGAAAAAAAATGGCTGCATTTTCAAAATGGCGTCCGTTTTAAAAAAAATGCAAATATTGTTTTTGTCATTTAACACAAAAACTAAAAAAGATGGAGAAAAACTTTCTGCACAAAAAACAAAGTGCATAAAATTTTCTACAATTTTGTTCCTATACAATATTTGGATAGGAGTTACCGTTTTCCAGATACCACTGTTACCGTTTTCGAGATAAATGTCTGCAAATTATAATATTATTATTATTATTAATTTTTTTCAGTTTATTTTAATTTATTTTTATGTTAATAATATAAAGTTATATTATACGCCTTACAATAATTGTCACAGTTATTTCCTTAAGTGATTTACCGATATATGAATTTCCATGTTTTCTTAATTTTGGACTCATTTATCTGGAAACTGGTAACTCCTATCAAAATATTGTATAGGTACAAAATTATAGAAAATTTTATGCACGTTGTTTTTTGTGAAAAAAGTTTTTGTCCATCTTTTTCAGTTTTTGTGTTAAATGACAAAAACTACATTGGCAACAGTTTTTCTTAACATATGGCCGCCATTTTGAAAGTACAGCCACTTTTTTTCTTTTAGGACATGTCCTAAATTGTTCCTTAGGCATTAATCTTTATGAAAAACATTGTCCCCAAGGATCGGGCGGGGGGTGCACGTACAGCTAGGGGGGGCTCCCCGACTATTATTGATATATTTTTTATTAACAATTAATCTGTACACGCAACTTACCAACTCTCGGGATTGTACTGCGCATTCAAATGGTATACAAGCTGTAGAAGTAACAATCCTTATAATCCATTCCATACTTGGACATTCGATATTATGTCTGATATCAACAACGGCTCCGTTCATGTCCAGGCAACCTTGCATAGTTTCACCACTCTACAACAAAATTTAATTATCGCAAGTTATCGAGAGAAATTAGGAAAAAATATCAAATTAATTCCTAACAAAACAAATTTTTCTATGAGATTTACGAATAAGGTTTCAAAGTTTTAAATTGAACTAATGCGCCCGCTATTTTGAAAATAGGCTGTGGGGCCATTCACAAATGGCGTTGTGCAAAATTTCGTGAAGCTAACTAATAAAAGTTTATCGAAATGGAGCATTTATTTTGTATAAAAATGTAACAAAATTTTTATAATACATTGAAATGTATTGTGATCAAAATTAGTTTTCACAAATATTTGGTGTGGGGGTTCCAGCCATTTCCAGTAGCTGCCCATTGTTTATCACTAATTTCTCGAAATGTTTGCTTGATATCTTTAATGTAATTAAGAATGTAACATAATAATAATGATAATAATAAACTGTACGAAATTAAATTAGCTTTTCTGCAAAATTAAAAAAACAGTTATGTTATAAGTAGGCATAATGGAACTCCCCAAAAATAAACGAAAAGAGCTGTTATCGTTTGGATGTAGTAGGCTACCCCACGACAGCAGTTAACGTTAAGGACAGTACATCAATAATTAAAAATTTATTAGTTGACCTAATTTACAACATTTTATATTTTTCCTTCCTAGTAGTGATTTGGCATACACAGTGTCTACGCGAAAAGATGGAGAGATTCGATTTTTATTCAACGGGAAGACGACGAAAAAGCAACAAGTTGGCAGTGGCTTGGTGAATTTTACCGGCCTATATAATTTTCCTCCCATTAATTTCATGGTATCTGAAGATAACTGATTATAATTTTATATGTCACTCTGTGTCAATAAATTTGTGAAGTGAATCCATTTACCTGGGCAACTTGTAAGAACTAAACTTTCAATAAAATTCATTACTGGTCGTTATGGAAGTTAACTTTCTAATGAACTATTAGTAATATGGTGGTCATTCTCCACATGTAACAAGCCCAAATATTTCGTGCTGAGTGCTTCGTTTGTTCGTAATTAACTTCTTTTATCGATTTTAAATAATAATCCGCAAATAAGTTGTGACTATCCAACCCGAAGGGTTAAAATCAACTGGTGTCTGTTTTGTGCATTTTTGAATTGCTAGGATATGCAAAACAGTATGCCCCTCTTGTAAATTTTATTTATGTATATCTCCTCTGTTTTCTGGTATAAGTATTTATTAGTAGGTTTTCTATTATTTACGTAATGTTGAACGTAAAGCCATTTAATTAATCATACCATTTATATGAATACATGGTTTAAGAATACGTGTTTGGCTAGCTGAATGTTTTTTCATTTATTAATTATATTTTATTGTGCATGTATGATTATTTTTTTCTTGTCTATATGATGGAAGTGTTAAATGTTTGCCCACCCTTGAGGTTTAACTCATGCTCTAATGCCCTTGTTTTGTACTGATGTTAATTTCTTCATTATAGTGAACTACATTATATTCTTTTGTTTTATCCAGTTTTTATCCAGCTTTATACAGCTCTAATTAAAAAGTAATAAACTGACTGATTGAAATTAAATGAAATAAGCTGATATTAAAATGATTAGCGGTCATTACGTGGTCATTTAGTCAAATTGAGTTTACAATAAATTTGCTAATATTATAAGAGACCTAACCGATTTAAAGATATACTGAAAAAATTAGATCGATTAGGTAAAAAATAACAAAGATATTACAGTCTAAAGTTTGCCCTGCCTCTGAATCTGTAGCGCGACTGATGTAACATCACAGAACACAGATCGACGTCAGGTGGTTATAAGCAAGAAATCAGGCCGCTTTGTCGACCTGTAATATGTGTTTGAATATACACTTGTGTGTTTTTTACATGTTGATATTTGAGGCTGCTTTAATTGTGTCTGTTTGCAATGATTTCTTTGTTTAAGCTGACTCTCAGAATATGCCATATGTAAAAGTGTTAATGGTTATGGAATATTTAAAAAAAAATAAAGACTATATTAGTGCAGTCGAGAGTCAAAAAATGGAAAGGTAAGTAAGGTTTTACTCATTTGTTATGACTTGACCCCCCGTCCCTAAAACGTTACTTTTTTTCTGATCACCTCCAGCAGTCAGATTGGTCCAGTTTTAAAAAAAGTTAGTCATGTTTCACATTGTTGGGAGTTTTATATCTACACTTTGGAACTATGCAATACTTATAATGCTTCTTATTCTCTCATTTT
Organism: Rutpela maculata; assembly: GCA_936432065.2. NCBI lineage: Eukaryota > Metazoa > Arthropoda > Insecta > Coleoptera > Cerambycidae > Rutpela > Rutpela maculata. The sequence goes on from OW386285.2 coordinate 49,072,743, forward strand.
GCGAAGGCAAACAACAGCTTAACTATCCACGAAGCACTGGGTAAAATCCAATACTATCCAACTCACATATGTGACCGTTCGATAGCGCAACCGGCGGACGTGTATTATTCTATGTCACAACCTGCCACGTTCTGTCTTAAAGAAAGTGATGTTTAATGGCTATTTTAAGGGAAAATTGAAAAAAATATGTTTTAGTAATAGGCATCTTCAATAATTAAATAAAAAATCGTAAATGGATCCATTACCAGGCCACAGCACTACATTTCTAATAACTTGCTGTTATTGCACGGAACTACAATGTGAAGATAGTGCTCTCACACCACCCTCTATGTGGTTTTGAAGAAGACACTTGCTAAATTAATTTTAATAGTTTTCAGTACTTACACTATCATCCATTTCCTGTGGTTCAACTTTCTCAATTTCTTTAACATAGACTTCGGGAAAAAAGTGTTGCCTTAACCCACCATAATCACCTTTCCACCACCCTTCGCTGTTTTCGGGTTTGGTCACATTTGTAATAATTGCATGCTTGCAAAATGACAGTTCATCAGGATGTTGAGCTTTATAGTCGTACAAGGCTTTAACAGTTATCCTGGAGTTGATGGCACTAGGATCCATATATGAAGGTGTGGCATAGTTGGACGAGTCTTCTTGTTCCTTAAAAATATTTAATTTCATTTAATTTAATTTTTGAATTTACCTATATCACATGTTCTGTTAATCATTTTTGTAATGGTGGGAAGGTATCTGATAATAAAAATCTAGGGATTTGTTTAGGTAAATTATAAATTTGTAAATGTAAAATGTGCATGCATAACTATATCCTTTAAACAAATTATCTTGTTTTACTGTGAATCATTTAGAGTTAAATGTATCGGAGTTTTCTACAATCGTAGCGGGGTACAGTAAAAACTGTACTTGAATGCAACACTCAAATGCTATTACTCGACATGTGCATCGCCAACCATGTTGGCATCTTCTGGAAATGATTAAAAAATGGTTAACAAAACGCACCTCAAGTATCTATTCGAGTGTTTTGAAAACTAATTTATATGTAGTGTGTCACAACAACCCACTCCATGATTATCTAAACTTTTTGATTACGGTATACAGGATGTTCGGTTGCACTGGCTATTTAGTGTTTTAAACTCTCGGTAACAGTGTGTTTTTATACAATGTTGTAATCACAGTTCTGTGAAAATGATCAATTCTGACTTTCTCTAGTTGATGGGCGTTGCACAAAGCTAGCCTACGAACCCTGTGACATTTATTCTAAATATAAACTCATCAGTCTGCATTAAAACTGATTATATGTATGCTTATGATTTCTGGTGGTTTAATTAAAATTATATATGTTTTATTGCAAATAAAACTCAAAAAACTAGATTTCCCAATAGGCAGATAGGTAAAGTATCACATTTCACAACGGTTAAAATTTAATAATTGTATCACCGAAAATATGAAAAACGTATTAGTTTTTCAGTTAGAAATTTCATTGTAATGTCCTTGTCTGAATAACAATGAATCAATTTATATTATGTAAGAGAAGAGTCACAATTACGGTATGGTGTCTGTTTCTGGATTGAGAACGTAGTTTGTGTAAGGTGAAATGTTTTAATGTAGATACTAAAAAGGTTTGAGATATATTGAAATCAATAATAAGTAATTTGAATATGTTGGACAAACAACACATTGAGTTATAAAGAGATTCAAGGAACATATGGCTCATCTTAATTAGGAAGTTTCCTATTTTATAAATATTATGTACATTCAATCTCCTTTAGTAGTCTTTCAGTTAACTAGTAAAACAAAAAAAAATCATCTCGCTATCTGAAAAACTCACGAACTTATTTAATTTCTTATTTGAATACTTCACGCTCGACTGAAGTCCCGTGACGTCACAGTACACAACTCGCTGAACTCGCCATGCCTGCGGAGCACCGTATATTCTCTTTATTTAGTGTGTGTTCTCTCGTGTTCATTTAGTGAGGTATTTTATCACACCACTTCATTGCAGTATCCCATTTTTTCCTTAATTTACCATCTTTTGGCACAGGGAAAAAATATTTAGTGGGACTAGTTACATTGGTGTTAATGCATTTGGGAACAATACAGTACTTATAAGTAGGGGTGAGCGATAATTTCGATATATCGATATGTATTGATAACTATCGATATATCGGCTAGTAGACAATAACGAAAATGACAATATTAACAAGCTAAAAATGTACTCTTCGCCAATTTACTCAGCTTTTTATATATAATTGTTACACATTCTATAGGATACTCTTCGCAGTTTTCTTGTAAATAATGTTAGTTTTTGGACATCCTAAATTTTGTGACACCATCTTTGCTGTGAAAAAAATGATATGAAAAAAAAATGAAATGGGAAATAAAGACCAATTATTATTATTATTATTATTAAAAAAAATATCCAACCTGTGTGGGATTCGAAGACGGGACCTTTGGAATGCAACGCAAGAAACGCAAAAACATATATTATTCTTCATTTAAGTACAACTATGTGCCTTACCGGATCCTGGCCCGGAGCCAACCAAACAACCATGGCACGTAGTATCATGGTGAATATAAGGATGGACGGGGCAGGTCCGGCTCGGCTTAACGATTAACGGGGGGATTAGCTCTCCTGTTTGTTATAGCTTTAGCCGCTGCGCCACCACATATTGCTACGAAAATTGATTGTCTGTGATATACCTAACGATAACTTTTTTATTTATAGAGATAATTAAAAAAAAATTACAGATATTTTTTAGATTTTTACTACTATTTGTTACGAGAAAATGAGAAAAATGGAAACTTCCTAATTACGGAAAACTTGAAAAGTTTAGTGTTGCCCTAAATATCTTTGATGACAATTATAGAATAGATATCAATAACAAAGTTAAATAGAAATGTAACAAATAATAGATAGCTGATTGCTTTTGAAAGCTTAGAAATTGCAAATTGTAAAAATGATGTGAGTATAGCGTCAAAATATAAAAAATGATTCGAGTACTTTTTTGAAATGATAGATCTAAATCCTCAGATTAACGTAACTGTGACAGCCAACATTCAATATGTAGGGTGTTGTGGTAATACCCACAAAAACAAATGCCTTATGCTCATATGTCGGTATGCTGTAATGGGAAAGATTTTGGTTTTGTCAGCGTTCACACTTTCTACTATTAACAACATAACAATGCATAATGCCTATGCAAAAAGTATACGAACAACAAAAAAGGATTAGTGTCATCAAAAAAAGTATCTGATCAGCGATGATTTTTTATTTGTTGTAAGATTCCAGATTACAAATTCCTTTGTATTAAAATATTTGAATATATAAATATATAAAGGTTTGTCCCTTGTTTATTAGATGTTGGACAAGTAAAATTCCACTCTTCTTATGAGAAGAAGTTTGGGAAAACTGAGGGTAGTTTGCCTCTTGGCTTCGGTGATTGACCTTAATCATGGGGTGGACGGTAAATAAATGAATTAAAAAAAAAACCTGTTCCGCCAAATAGTCAGCTTATTGGTTATTAGATCACGGTTCGTCGAGCCGAGACAGAGTTTAGGTAAGGATAAAAATAATCGGATATGATGAATTCGTTCAACTATGATATTCGTTTAGTATAAATATTGGATAGATTTTTAGTTTTGCTTAAGTTTTAAATGTCTCCAGACGATGCCAAGGTGGTGGGCGAAATGCACATCAAGTAATAGTATCAAGTATTTTGGTATTTGTGGGAATTATTTGAGTTAGTGTCCAGGGCTTAATTTTTTATTTAAACCGACTTTTTTTACCATTGGATTACAAACATTTTGAGACGGCCGTGAATAATACGGAGATTAAATGATAACAAATATTAACAATTATCTTATTTATCATACACAATCTTCTTAATTCTTCATATTAGACTTCTTAATTTCTACAAGTGGTAAAGCTAGTATTTGAAATATTTCAAGAGTTCTTTGACCCATTTAAAAAATATGTTAATATCCTGGGTGAAAAAATGTCTTCAATAAAAGAATGTTTTACAATAAAAAAATCACATTACTAAAGATCCGAGGGAAGATAATAAGCATTAAAATTCAAATGAGGTACATTAGTCTCTTTCCAGTAAGATACTTAACATTAAGTTGATGATTACAAGGCATGAAAAACTTGATATACCAAAGAGTATCAGAAACTAGCCAACCTGTTCAAAGGAAATTAAACTGGAGTAAAATATAGAGAGAATCATACCTAATTATTACATGGATTATTATCCAAGACCATCAAAACTACTTTCCAAAGGTAAAGGTACATTGAAGCAGTGCACCCTTTAAAGACATGGTCTGTAAATAGGCAAGGTAAAGGGGGAGGGGAAGGGCACAGCATTCCAGCAGTCTAGGGTTAAAAAACTATGAAGGGAGTCACAGACACTGATTTTTAAATTCACTGTGAACTGCAAGGTGTCTAAACAGGTTGTATTGTAAAGATAGTTGTGTTGAAGGCAGGAACCCAAGTACTTAATTTTTTTGTTGATATAACAAGTGGTTCAACAATGAAGGGAAGAATATTGTTTTATTTGGTATGTTTTTTCATAACTTTTTATATTCAAATGCGAGGTAAGGCTAACACCCATTACTCAATAATTAACTATGTTACTCCAGTATTGCAATAAACAAATATACTACGAAAATTTTCAATAATGAAAAAATGTCTCTTATTTAATGTTTTCAACACTACCATGACAATTTTGTTGTTCAATGTTTTAAAATACGCACAAAAATAATATTGTATTATTTTTTTGGTTTTTAGAAATATAGAAAAACATAGGGAGATTTTTATAGTTTATTTATTTATTTATTTGATTAATTCCCTTGTAGACACATTTTGAATGGTAACATCATACAAAATAATGGATAAATATAAAATTTTATTATAGACCTTTTATAAACACTATCTAATCCTTGTAAAATTTTAAATAAAACTTTTTTTCTAAAATATTATCTAGTTATTAAGGATAGGATTTTGCAGAGTGAGACGGAAATATGCTTTTATTTTCGTTTTATTATAAATATTTAAAAAACCAACATAGTATAATCTTTAAAACTGTTTTAGATACTTGTTATTGTTCTAACGAATACAACATTTTTTTATTGTAGATTTCTCTTGTAGTTGAATATATTGTAGTTTGTCAATGAAAATAGTTCCTAATTTCATTATCAGAGCGTGGTATTTAACTATATACAAAATTTATGATAAAAACTCTATATGGTAATATTCCTTAGACCAATGGGAAGTACCTGAAACTATTTTAAAGATTATACCATTTATTATTTATAATAAACTGAAAATAAACGCATATTTCCCTCTCACCCTGCAAAATCTTATCATTAGAAGTTTTTAAGAGCCAAAAAACTACAAACAGAATTTTTTAAAGCAAAAATTTATAAAAATCCGATTGAAAATTAGTTTCCTTTATTTAAGTCAAGGACCTGGCACACTCAAAACGGCAAATTACTTTTGATCAATTGGCTGAATTTTTAATAAGTTGTAGATTTCGACTTTCTGATCAAAAACTCTCATAGGCCCAACCTGATCTTATGTCAAGCCTTCGAGATACAGCTATAAATTCTTGAAAAATTCTGTATCTTTTTGAACTTTTAATTTATTGATGGGATATTAGAGGTCACGGGAGCAATTTTCGAAAGTTTTTCAATTAGTCTTTTGATCAAGAACACACATACTTTATGTAAAAATTGTTGGCGCCTTCGCCAACATTTTTCAAACTTTAACTTTTTTCTACGCTATTCTTATTAAAACAACAAATCAATTTGGTGCAAAATATTATAATGGGCTATTAGAATGTATCACAATATGAAATGTTTGAAAAAAATCATGAATTCGAAAATTTTTTAATTGTATTAGTCATTCTTGTACATTTCTTGAACATTTCTTGAGCTCGGAAAATACATGTAAGATCGAGTTGAGCCCATGAGAGCTCTTGATCAGGAAGACGAAATCTACAACTTTCAGGCAATTTGACCAAAAGTAGTTTCCCATATAGAATGTGCCAGGTCCTTTACATAGCAAAGTTGGAAAAGCGTTTTAGAATAGGCTCATTTAACAATTTTTTATTATTACATATTCTGAAAGAGCTTGGTGAGCATAGTAAGTATGCCAAAAATTAGAATTTACTGACGCCGCCATCATGTATAAAAAAATTATTAAAGTCGGCGCGCTTAAAAATGCTCGGGATAACCATGTAGTCGAGTTGTGACGTCAGATGGCTGAACCGCCCAGTGAACACGGCTGTGAATGCAAGTTAGTAGAGTAAAATCTGGAAGTAAAGTCGCTTAGTTTTCGAGAAAAACCGGCGTAGAACCAAACCAGACTTAATGGGATTCTTTAGTATGATAATCATGTACACGAAATCATTTTTTACGACATTTTTTGGTGGTCGAGAACTTTTTTTATTTCGGAAAAACTCAAAAAAATAGATTTTTAATGAAATATGTTTTTTAACGTCTCCACCGCTATAGCTCCAAAAATTTTGTGCTATCAAGCTAGTTTTTTTAGATTAAAGTAGACACAATAGCGCTTCGAACAACGTTTCACGTGAACCCGATTTATTTTTTTTTAAGTTGAAAAAATAATAGGAAACTCAAACTTGTTATTTTCAGTAGCGTAATTTTAGACAATCGAGAAAAAAATTTATTTATGAAAATTTGTATATACATGCTGCGTACAAATTGAAGCCAATAGTTGAAAAAAGTTTTTAGGATAAAAATTTTTCATGTTCCGTTCATAGTATCGAGTCAGCGATATTTTTTAACGGGCCAAAGTCATATTCTTGCGCGCTCGGCTGTAGCAAGCCTGCCGACTGCAACGATCTGACGGTCCCGGTCGGGATGTATGTAGTAGTTTAACTTATATCAATAGATACAAAACCAGTAGTGATCAAAAGCATCTAGGGGATCAATATTATTGTTCAATATTTCATATATTGTACAGTAGTATTGATCATATGTTGTTAATATTAAGAAAATAAATATAAAATAGTCTCCTTTTAATAATAAAAAGAAAAATACCTAATCTATAAATATCAATCAGTGTTACCAACTACCCACCTAATTAGTAAGTTTATTAGACATTTTTAAATGAATGAAAGTAAAAATGTACGCATAAAATGAGTTTTATTGTTGAAATAAATTTTCTATTTGGATAGATAAATATGTAGTATGTAGTTTATGTAGGCCCTACATTAATAGCATTCTAATTCGTTCATATCTGCCTCGAAATCTTTAATAATGTTGTTACAGGAACGACATTTGCACTCGTTGCAACATTTTAGGCCTTCCTTAAAACAAGCACATTTTCGATTGTCACAGTTTTTATCCGAACAATGAATACTTAATGATTTTCGACAACCGCCACTTCTAGGCGACTAATCTGACCAACCCTGCATGCGAGGTGTATTAATTGCATCCCAATGTCGCATTTAGCGCTGATAAAAAAAATCGCTGTTGCCACTCGGTACATTTTAGGAAAAAAAAAACCGCTGCCCAAGGAATCACTACTTCCACATCCAGATTCTCTATCCAAGTCACTCACAATGAAAAAACTTTGTATGTGAAAATAATTGTTTATGGAACTTTAATAATATAATATTTGAAATCCTCTACCCCAAAAACCCATAAAACGATACCCCACATCGGTAGTGGGTGGGGGTGGTGATAGGGGGGTGGATGAAGTAAAAAAATATTTTGAGGTTTCTGGTTCCTGTACATGCACTAAATCTCATTTTTTTTTTCATTCCCTTTAATAAGGAGGTGGGGGTGGTAATGGGGGTGGCTAATGCCAAAAATTTTTTTGAGACCTCAGCTTCTCTTGTATATATTAAATACCAATTTCATGGACTCCTACCTGCTTGATTTACCCATTAACCCCAAATTTACCCCAATTTACCCCCCAACCCTTCGACGGAACTAGAAGAAAATATAATCTAGTTCTAGATCTCGTTAAAGTACATATGTGTACCAAATTTCAAGTCAATATCTTAAACGGTTCCAGAGTAAACGTGCGCACAAAAAAAAAGTTACAGACAGACTGACAGACAGACAGAAATTTTTTTCGCTCAAACTTAAAATCTCGACGTTTCATGACATTTTAAGCCTATTTGGACAATAAAAATTTTTAAAAATTTTTTTGTCGTTAGGTACTATACTTCCACTGGACGTGGAAGTAATATATTGTTTTAAAAACTTTTGTGATTATTAGGCTTAATTTTCTTCGCTGCATGTATGTAAATATTTTCAAAAATAAAAAAGTTTATCGATTGGTGAAGATAAAATATATATTTTTAGTTTATCTGATTTTTAGAGAAATGAAAGTGCGAATTGCGCCCAAACCGTTTATATTGGTAAAAGCGCTACAGTGTGTGCTTTAATTTGACACAAAACCAATTTCGGTACCTTTAATAGTTTTAAAGATATGGTGGAAACAAAAAAAAAAAAATTTTATTTAAAAATACATTTTCTTCACTTTTTATTGATTTAAAAAGTTCGAGACCACAAAAAAATGTCGTAAAATATGATTTAATACGCCCGGTGACATACTCAAAGGAACCTAACATGTTTGACCTGATTCTACGCCAAAAAAAAAAAAAAACGACACGATAGACTTACGAAATCGCTGCTCTAATATAGGTATCGGCGCACGCCAAGTGACGTCACTCTAGGGACTGTTGGCCAAAAAAATAATTTTATATTCCTGAAATTTAGTATAGAGGTAAAAAATTGCATTTTAAATAACTTTTCTTAGTGGAATTTTTTTCATATTTTGAAAAATAATGGTACTTTATTAGTGGTGATTTTTACAACTTTGCTTATAAAACACTCTGTAGAACACCAAATCAAGTCATTTTTGGTATACTTTAGTTTTACAACAAGCAGGACTCAATCCCCAAATACCAAAATTCCAAAATTTTTGGTCCATTACACCTCTTGTTACATCTATCCTGGGACACACTGTATATATCAAATTTTGCTTGATAAAACGATTTCGTAATTCGGCAATTTCTCCTATATCTCTGAACCAATTGAAAAAATTCTTTAATAGGCTTTTAGAGAAAACTTGATGGAATGATACCAGACTATTGAAATCAACAAGAAAAATTTTATTTTTTTTTTGATTTTTGCACAACAAAAAAAATTTCCTTCTTTAGTTTTCAATAGCCTAGTACCATTTTATAAAGTTATCTCTAAAGGCCCATCAAAAAATTTTTTGAATCGGTTCAGGAATGTAGAAGACATTGTCGAATTACGTTCACCCACCCGCCCACCTTAACTGGCTCCACTCAGCTTTGTAAAAAAGAAAATAAAACCTGCTGCCACTGCTGATTTTGTTTATTATTATGTGTTATATTTTCACAAAATTTTTGGGTAAATATACTCTTAATAATTGTCATTAATATGTGTAGACTAGTATTACTATGAGAAGATGCCAGGGCGGAGCCAAAATGCGCGAAAATTTTTACCAGTGGCATAGCTTTATCTGGGGTATAGGGATGTGTAATTGAAATAAAAGTTTCGCGGTCAAGGAACTGTGAAAATGGAGTAGATTAAAACTTGCCAACTGTTACGAGTAACCTTTGTTCAGGAGAAGTGTAAGAATAGTAAGTTCTACTAAACTTTGCCTAATAAAGTTGTTTTATTATTATTATTACCGTCACCGCCGCTCTACTGCAGGGCACCGCCGCCACTGGTGTTGACATTGAATGTCACGTAATTCTTTCTCATTGGCTTAGAATGATGGAGCGCACAAACTCGTTTCTGCACATATTTTTTGCTGGCATCTTCTCATAGTAATACTACTTTACCAAATTTGGTTTTGAAATATTACAAAAAATATAATTTTAGTAAAAATGTATCGCCGATTATTTTTGGGCAAAGCATCGTACAGCAACATTTTTTTTAAATTGTAATTTTTTTATGTGCTTTAACTTGGTATAAAAAAATCTAGAAATAGAAAAAAGAACGGATTTTTGGAAAATTTCTATATTTTTGTTTGTTGCTAAAAAACATTTTCTTGTAAATTTTAATTTTCTCTAAAATCCATTAACATATCATTTAAAGTATGTTAAAAACACAATTTAAAAAAATCTATTATACTATAAGAGAGTAACGTAAATTAAATTTGTTCTAAAATATCTTACAGCTAATAATCGATAAAATTAAAAAAAACTTTTATAAATATTTATTAAAAACATCAAAATTAACACTTTAAATTTCTGTTCAAAATATTTAAATCAACCCGATTCGATTACAACTACTTTCAGAGTTACCTGACTTCAGTGTCAAATGATATGTATCTGCATGAAAATATATAATTTTCATTTTCACAATGAAAAAAACATTTCTGTCTATTGATCTGTAAACATTTTTGTGCACACAATTACTCTGAAATGGTTTATGATATTGACTTGAAATTTTGTACACCTATGTATTATAACGAGAATTGGAACTATTTTGATATTATTTCGTTGAAGGCTTGGTTGGGGTTGTATGCAAAAGAAGCTAAGGCTTCAAAATTTTTTTGGCATCAGCCACCCACTACTGATGTGGCAAATCGTTTTATGGGTTTTTGGGGTAGGCGATTTCAAATATTGTATTATTAAAGTTCCATTTTCAATTATTTTCACACAGTGGAGTTCAAGGATCAAAATTCTGTTTGTTGTAAGACTTGGATAGGAAATCTGGATGTGGAAGTAGTTATTCCTTAGGCAGCAGTTTTATCTCTAAACGACCATGTTTCTTTTCCCATAAGACGTTGGCAGTAATTTTGAATTTGAAACTTCGAAACATTAGGAAGAGATTATAAAATATATAAAAATGTCTATAAAGTAAATAATATTTGGTTCGTTTTCAGGGCATTTGTTTCATGATTAACTGATATTAAAACTCCGATGCCCCCTTTTCGCCTTGCCCTAAAGTCGGCCCTAAAGTCTTCGTATTGTTATAGTCCACAAATAAACAAAAAGTTAGCTTATTATAATGAACTAACTAATTTCGTTTTTATTTTAGATTGTCACAATTTGCTCGGAAACCATCACTTCCTCGCCAGTAGGAGTATCTACTGAAAATCCAACTGATGCAAAACTTTCACAAGAAAAAAATATTGGACAGATACAAAATATAACTTCAGATACAAAAACGATAGAAGAATTGGTAAAACAGCAAACTGATACCGTTAAAAAAATTGTAGCCGACCATAAACAGCAGAGTAATCTGGAATATCCAGTCATTACAAAACTAGAACCCCAATACACTGAGGAAGTAAAGAAGGAAATAGAAAAACTGTCGTTAGAGGAACTAAAAATTAAATGCCAACATCTTTCAAGGATATTCAGTCTAAATAAAACAGGTGAAAACAATAAACCATCATATCACAACATAATTAGTCCTCCAACTAGGTATGTTAATCATAAACCAATTGACTTAACAAGAAGACCAGTCTATATCCCGTCCAAACCTACCTTCAGACCCAGATACACTACTACTCCAAAACCAAATGGCTTCTTCATTACAACACAAAGTACAGCAACAAAGAAACCAGTTAATACACAACCGGCGCCCATTAAATACATTCGTCTGGAGCCTGTCATACTTCAAAAAACAATACTGAGTGATGGAAGAACGGTTTATTACTGGCATCGCAGTTTACCAACTGCTGTAGAATTGGCTGATGACACCAGTCAAAACAATCACGTTTCTAATTCACCGAGTTATCCGTACGCACCATATAATGATTATGTTTCCTCAATCTACAACGGCTATGGATACACACCATATAGTTATGCACAAAACGGTTATATTTCAGCTGCCCCAAATTCTTACGCGCCAGCATATCCAAATACTTATTCTACCACAATAAATACATATGTAGATGATAAAAAACCCATCGAGACAACAACTGAGTCATCTACTACAAGCACCACAGAACAAACAAGCTACAGTGGGTATGGTCTTGGTAGTTTCCTGCCTTTCTACAGTTTAACGAGGCAAGATCCTCCTACTACTACTACTACTACAACTACCACAGAACCTACAACTACGACAACAACTGCATCTGAACCAACAGAAAAACTAAAACCAGATGAATTACTGTACGCTCAACAATTACGGTTTGTTATACCAGTACCTTATGAAAATCTGAATGGTGGCGCTAGCACTTCCGTGAGGCAGCCATGGGACTTTGATCAGTATGCTTATTACCCAAAGGAGCTACAACCAAATACAATGAATATACAAGTGCCCTATAGCCCGACATTTCACATGATCAGAGCTGTTGCGGTACCCAATTCGGAAGGTAATTTAAATGAGAGTCTTGACCAGGTCAAGGTTTAAGTTATATTTACTATACCAGAACCTCATGTTATCCATATTTGGTCTAGCAAATTAAGATTTTATTTGACTGAAACTGGAAAAAATTTTCTACTGGTTAAAACCCTCGCAATGTGGGTATGCAGAAGTTTGACGAATGTCATATCATAATGTTAAGCAGTTAATTAAAAAAAAATTGACCCGTAACTAAAAAGAGGTCATTAATAAAATACGTTCGCTTTTAGGGGGTGGGGAATACCGAAAATGGTAAAATGAATGATGGGGGAGGGGGTTGTCACAAAAAAAAATTAAGTTTGTTCCCTCATGACAAGTTAAGCAAAAGTAAAAGTGTAATTTTGAAAAAGGTGGGGGGGGGGAGTTTGTAAGTGAATGTTCGTTTCACGATAGGAGGAAGGAGGTGGTTAAAAATGGTATAAATTATAGAGAATGTATTTTTTAATACCTTTAAATGCCACAGAAACTAGTGATCTGAAAAATTTTTTGTGCCACTTTGCTGAAAAAAATTACAGATTAATGTCTAGGACTAGCGTCTTCATGTTTCAATAATAATTTGATCATGTATATTGAAAGTTGGGTAATTTAAAAAAATAAATGATGAATTTTCAGTCTTTCTGTGCTGTACCTAAGTGCTTGTTTGCAATTTATACAATGGTTTTTGATATTAACACGGTGAACCTGCACTGAATAGTCCTAATACTGCAGAGAAATTAGACAAAAAAATGAGAAACCTGGACAAAACTAGTAAAAATCTGATTTTTGCAGAAACGTTCTTTGAGGTGTCCCAAACCCAAATCCACAAAAATCCCAACATGGCTACCCAAGATATTGAAGGTCAAAGTATTTTGCAAATATCTCGCATCCTATGCATCGGTGCCCATGAGGTCAATGTGAAAGTTCTAGAGAATTAAATTATTTACAAGTTGTCTTTTTTATTTTTTACCAAACTGCCCCCCTTTTTCGAGATATTCAGGGCCAAAGTTTCAAAAAACATGGTTTTTCGTGAATATCTTGAGCCAAAAAAATCGACCTTGAATATCTCGAAAAAGAGGGGGCGGTTTGGTAGAAAATAAAAATGACAACTTGTAGATAATTTATTTCCGTGGGCTATAATGTTTAAATATAAATTGAAACGTCAACTGAAACAAAAATTGGTTTTCTATAAACTCTTGGTCTCTCACAATCAAATCAACATCTTTCATTATATGTTTTGTCCAAAAGATTCCTTTACCAGCTCTCAAGTCACCGATGTAACTCCTTGAAAATCCAGGATTTTGCGTTAGGTAAAGAGAAACGAGGCCTTATAGTTTACAGTTTACTGTAGTGGAAGCCACTTCCTGAGAATAATTTTATACTTACAAATAATGTGCAGTAATCAGGGTTCAAATCCGCTTCTCTAGGTATCTTAGTTTGCAAGCTACCATTATAAGGCTATTATTCGACTTAATTTTTTTTTATTGTATGAAACGGGGCAATTTTTCTTAGCTAACCAGTACCACTCCTTTGAAAATTATTGATATAACATGATCGACACGGAACGCATAAAGTCCAGAGTAGTATAAGGGGCAAGAGTTCGAAATGTTGACCTCCGACACAAATGTCAAGATAAATGATGTCGTAGTGAGTTTAATGAATTTTTTTGGTCCACGTTTTAGGAAAAATATAGTACCGATAATTTTCTTTTACTGTTTTGAAAAAAAGCAGAAGCATAAAACATTTTTCAAAGAAAAAAGGTTCTTGTTTATGGCAAACTTTCAAATGAATTCTATATAAAAACCAGTGATAGAATTTGAGCTTCAAGCAGACCTGTGAATCAGCGCCTGTTGGTTGGGTTTTTTGAAACCTATCTGAAACTCATACACGAATAATGTGGTAAATTACTACTACTATTGTTTATTTTAGGACTAATATTTCACATCAAACATTTTATGTTTTTTAATTATATCTACCTCATAAGTTTAGACTGATTTTATAAAAACAAAACTTAAGACTGCTTATGTAATTTTAGATATAAGTCCGTACTTAAGGGTGGCGGTGCCGTGCTTAAAAAAATGATTTAGTAATTCGACAATTTCTCGTATATCCCCGAACTGATTAAAAATTCTTCGATAGGCTTTTAAAGAAAACTTGGTAAAATGATATCAGACTATTGAAATCAACAAAATTTTTTTTTTTTGATTTTCGCACGAGAAAAAAAAATTTTCCTTCTTTGGTTTTCACTAGCCTAATACCATTCTATAAAGTTGTCTCTAAAAGCCTATAAATTTTTTTTTAATCGCTTCGGGGATGTAGGAGAAATTGTCGAATTACGTTCACCGCACCACCGCCCAACTTAACCCTAGTTGATAGGAGCCAAGCTCAATATTTATAGTTAATATATATTTTTTGGAGAGTTATATGTATTTAAACATTTCATATTTATTTATTCTTTTATCGGATGGTAGTTAAGGTTTATAATTAATTTATTAAAATTAGTAGTTAAGTATTAAGGATATAATTTGTTACACTCACAAAAATAATGTGGATGAGTATAATTTATTTTCTACGAGATTTTTAGAGTTATCTGATCTTTTCTGATCTGATCCTACTATTTAGCAAGAATTTGTTGTCAGACCAGCGCACTGTGGTGCTGTTATTGAAAACATGCATCAAAAATCGGCAACCTAGATAATTTTTGATGAAAATTTATGAAACTTAGTAGAGCTAAGTATTTGGATATGCTTAATTCAGTTTTGCTGCAGAATTTTTTTTTTTTCAATATAGCGGCTTTAGAATTTGGGTCAGAAGAAGCAAAAAAGGTGAAAAATTCAAAAAAATAACCAAGCCACAAATAAAAGGATCCTGAAACTTGACCCAAGTAAGTCCAATGTATTTTTCGATGCTGAATTTGAATCCGACCTCAGAAAAGCCCAAACACCCTCAAAATTTTAAGCTGAAGCGAAAAAACACCCTTAGAATAGAGTAAAATCGACACTCATATGGTGACAATAAGTACATGCAAAAAGTAGTCTTAATGTACAATCCTAGGATTTTTGAGGTTGCTGATTTCAAATTTCATTCTTAGGGTGAAAATCGAGTAAAATAGAGGTTGAAAGGGGTGAAAAATGAAAATTTGACAAAATATGTAATTTTCATTCTAAACCTATACAGGGTGTAACGTAACTTACTCGAAAAATTTTAACCGTACACGCACCTTTAAATAAGTCGACTTCTTAAAAAAAATGTAATAAAAGTCCAACATAGAAAAAGATACACGTTGTTGTTAAAGTTACAAATTGATGAAAATGGTAATTTATTGAACTCTACTTAATTGAAGGATGTTGTAAAAAAAAAAAATTTAAATCGAAAATTTTAATTTTAAATAGTATAGTAGGTTATTTCAACATTTCCATTAATTTGTAACTTTAACAATGTGTATCTTTTTCTGTTGGACTCTTAATAATTTTTTTTTTAAGAAGTCGACTTCTTATTTAAAGCTGCATGTATGGTTAAAATTTTTCGGGTAAGTTGCATTACAACATGTATTTTTAGGGGTTTTTGAGATTGATGATTTCAAATTTCAACATATCAGAAGTCAAAAATTTATTCTCAGGGTGAAAATCGAATAAAATGAAACAGGTGAAAAATTAAAATTTGACAAAATACGTAATTTTCATTCCAAAAATATATTTCTAGAGGTCTTTGAGGTTGCTGATTTCAAATTTCAGCATGCCAAAAGCCTAGAATTTATTTTTAGGTTGAAAATAGTGTAAATTAGTGGTTGAAAGGGGTGTAGAAATAAAAAGTTGGAAAAATACGTAATTTAGATTCTGAAATTATATTTTTAGGGGTTTTGAACTTGTTGAGTTCAAGTTCGAATCCGATCTCAGAAAAGCCCATGTGCCATGAAAATTTTGAGCCATTAGCGAATAAACAACCTTAAAATAGGGTAAATCATACCGGCTTTGTGGTAACAGTAAATACATGCAAAAAGTAGTTAACGCAAATGTATTGTATTTAAACACAGATTTTTGGTATATGGCAAATGATTTTCTACTCGGAGGTGATTAAGCATGAACTTTATTTTTAAATCAGGGTGGTTCTCCTCTATGAAAACCACCCTAATACAAAAATAAAGTTCATGAGATGGGTTAAAGTCATTTTAGTTTCCATTCATGATTTTTATAAATCAAAAACTTCCACATTTTCCATATTTTAATGGCAATAATGTATTTATTTTTATATAAGGGTAGTTTTTACACTCATATATACTTTGATAAAAGGGGTGAACTTTAAGTCACTCTAGTTCTACATAATTCCAAACTTTCAAATCTTCATTTTTTATGTAATTTTTTAGCATTTATATACTCTATGATGGTATGATGGTGTATATTCTTTACAAGAACGGGGGTATTTTTTAGCCTAATCTAAGAGTAGTTGTTCTGCCTTTATTTAGGAAAATGACTGCTAAATATAAAACATAACCCTCTCCCTTGTTTTGATATTCTTTACCATTCATTCACATCAATTTATACATCCTGAAATGTAGGTTAGTTTTGCCTCGTTTTAGAGTGGCTTCCTTCCATTTTGGGGGTTGCTTTACCACCCCAGAGTAGAAAATCCTTTGCCATATACCAAAAATCTATATTTAAATACAATACGTTTGCGCTTGTTAACTACTTTTTGCATGTATTTGTTGTTACCACAAATCTCAGGGATGATTTGCCTTATTTTAGGGTAAAGGCTCAAAATTTTGAGGGCACATGGGCTTTTCCGAGATCGGATTTGAACTTGAACTCAACAAGTTAAAAACCCCTAAAAATATAATTTCAGAATCTAAATTTTCTCAACTTTTTAATTCTACTTCTTCTTTCAACCACTATTTAATCTATTTTCAACTTAAGAATAAATTCTAGGCTTTTGGCATGCTGAAATTTTAAATCAGAAATCTCAAAAAACCCCTAGAAATATACTTTTGGAATGAAAATGACGTATTTTGTCAAATTTTCATTTTTCACCCCTTTCAACCCCAATTTTACTCGATTTTCACCATAAGAATAAATATTTGGCTGCTGGCATGTTGAAATTTGAAATCATCAACCTCAAAAACCCCTAGAAATATAAGTTTAGAATGAAAATTACGTATTTTGTAAAATTTTCATTTTTACACCTTTTCATTTTACTCGATTTTCACCCTAAGGATTAAATTTGAAATCAGCAACCTCAAAAACTCTAGGATTGTACATTAGGAGTACTTTTTGCACGTACTTATTGTCACTATATATATGAGGGTCGATTTTACCCTATTTAATAATAATAATAATAATAATAATATTTATTCATTTCAGAAAACTACAAGGTGTAAGTTTAAGAAATTTTGTCACAAGTAGCTTATCTAATAAAAAAAATTTTTAGATACTTATATAATTACAAACAATTATAATATAAAAATAACAATAATTGATAAAAACTAATACATAAAACACACAAATATACATACATATATATATATATAAGTCATATATACAATTAATGGTTTAGGTTTGACTTGCAGACAAAGAAAAAAACTCTTAAGTGTTTGATAAGAATTCATCTATGGTGTAGCAATTTTTATTTAATAATAACAATTTTACAGCCGTTTTGAATTTATAAATTGTTGGTAAACTTTTTACATTTTCAGGTAAAGCATTGAAAAGCTTACATCCATTAAAAAAGAGACTTCTTTGATAAGGGTTTTAGGGTGTTTTTTCGCTCCAGCTCAAAATTTTGTGGGTGTTTGGGCTTTTCTGAAGTCGGATTCGAATTCAGCGTCGAAAAATACATTAGACTACTCGGGTCAAGTTCCAGGATCAGGACTTTTATTTATGGCTGGGTTATTTTATTGAATATTTCTTTTTTGCTTCTTCTGATCCAAATTCTGAAGCCGCCATATTGAAAAAAAAAAAATTCTGCAGCAAAACTGAATTTAGTATATCCAAATACTTAACTCTACCAAGTTTCGTAAATTTTTATCGAAAATTGGCTAGGTTACCGATTTTTGACG
This sequence comes from Rutpela maculata, assembly GCA_936432065.2. NCBI lineage: Eukaryota > Metazoa > Arthropoda > Insecta > Coleoptera > Cerambycidae > Rutpela > Rutpela maculata. The sequence goes on from OW386285.2 coordinate 49,091,152, forward strand.
GCTGTTCTCAATAGAAGCACCACTGTGCAGCGGTTTATCCTCACTCTCCGACGTATCTAAAATTGTTTTATCAGAATTTGAATAACGTGAACACGGGGTGGTTACTGATGAATGTGTACTACCATGTAGGAAGAGCATCAGCATATACCTTGTTATTTCGGGGTGCAATATGTTATAATTTAAATTGGATCACTTGTCTTAACAAACTAATTGGCAGAATTTACATAAATTGCAGGAAAACTGTTGTCCACATTTTTTTAAATGGAAAAGTAACTTTTGTAAAAACTTCAATACATAAATCAGAAAATGTAATTAGTGTTTGTATTGCAAATTAAGTAGAAGGTGATTTATGACAAACCGTGAATAGAGTAAGTAGTCTTGTATAAACACTTGTTACTTTAAAAATTAATGAGTTAAGTCCTTGCAAGGGTCGGTTTTGTGCAATTATTTCATTACTTGTAAATTACTGTCAAATAAATATAAGTTTTTTCTTGTAATAGGTTAAATAAATAACATTTTAAAACTTACCGTTGTCATTATTTTAAGCGTGTCCTCACTAATTGCGTAATTAAGCTTTACCCTTCTATACAGAGGATTTTTTTCATAATAATTTATTAACTCCACCAAACTCTCAAACTCCACACTTCCTATGGTGTACAGGCGTCCCTCCAGTTTTATTCTGCAGTGCTTTATTTTTCTATCAGCTCTGAAAACAATAGTTTAGTTAAAAAGCATGAAGTGAGGCAATTATTTCATCAATAATGTAATGGAAATGAAACATAATGATAAGACATATTCAGCAGAAGTCCAGTCTATTTTCATTTTTGAGAACAGATGGTAAGTAAGTAACTAGGAACTAGGCTCAGGGCAAGAATCTGATTCTGGGTCTCCAAATAAAATTATAAAAAGTTTTTAAGTATTAATACCAGTAATAGGTATAATTCAAACATGTTTAGGTATCATTAAAAGGGGAAGCTGGAGTCACAGATGCTAGCATTAACCACAAGGGTTGTTCTGATTTTTTAGGCAAATAATTGACGATTTTTGGATTTTTTTTTTAGAAAACCTTTACTATTTTTATGTACAAAACTTTTTACAAAGTATTAGGCACCTCTTAAAGTTCACAAAAAAAAAAATTTTTTTGCCGTCATTAATAACTGTGCAGTTGAGACTTCAAAAACAACATGGCAAACGTTCCAGCGATAGCTCCACCCCCATTGGTGTGAAACGCAAAAATCAACAACAGTATTGTTAGAAATTGTGTCCTTTAGTTCGCTAGTGTCGACATTAGTCAAAATCTAACAAAAAAAAATTCCACGCATATTATAATGACAAAAACAAAAAAAATTACACTTTTCTGGCCAAAAACGGGTAAAAAAGGGGCGTACAATATAAATAATAAGCTTTTGAAAAAAAATTGTACACTAGTGAACTCGTCAACATGATTTTCGACCAATTGCCGAAAGATTTAAGTCAATATGTTAAATAATTTTTTTTTTAATCGCTGGAACTATTTTGAAAAATGGCATTTTGAGAAAAACGCATTTAAAGCTTTTTTTATGTTTTAAAGTAAATTCTTTTTAAAATTACTATTATTTTTTAATTTATATTTTTTTGCCAGACATATGTTTGTGTTATTATATTCGTGTATATAACAATAACAGCAGCTGCTACTGCCGCGCGCCGAGCGGCCGGCTGAATTCATCACACACCACCCACGGAAGTCACAAGTCCGAGGATTTTGCTCCTCACAGAACACCACCTCAAATCCACGCCCATCACGTCCAAGGCGAATACGGCAGCGCCTTGAAAAATCGTCTTATTGTAGAAAATTGAACGAGGAATCGAATGGCGCCACGCCCGATGCGGTATCCAGTTTCCGAGATACGGCCAAAAAAAAATGGGAAAGGTGGGAAACGTGATTTATCCCACCATCCCCTGGCCACATCTCGAAAACCAGACCTCCTATCGAACTGCGGTTTACGCCATTCGATCTATCTCCACTTCCCCCATGACCTTGAATTTTTTCAGATTTTTTGGGGACATTCAAAATTTTTCCAAATTTTTCAATACATAAATACAGTGTGACCCCCTTAAGATCGCAACACCGCTGTATACCCGTTAATTGACGCTTGATTAACTTCAAATTTTGGTGGTAAGAAAAGATCGATAAGGTGATTCTTTGAACTTGGTAATATGTGATATATGTCAGTAGCGTGTGATTTTAAGGGGGTTTCAAAAGCCGATTTTTCAAAAAAAGTATTAAGGATTTTTTTAGAAAAAAAATACTAAGGTATTCTTAATCAGCACCTTTAGAAACCCCTTTGTACAAGATTGCATCGTGGTGGGTACAAAGGTGTTTGAGATAGTGGCTGTCAAAAATACAATTTTTTCAACCAAAACTAATTTTTATTTGTAAAACGGATTCCCAAATCAAAAAAATCTATTCTTCATTTTTTGTTCAGAATAATGCATTGTACTAGACTGAATTGATTTTATAACAAAATAAGAAAAAAAAAGTATACAGGGGTGTTGCGATCTTAAGTGGGTCACACTGTATACTTTTTTTTTCTTATTTTGTTAATAAAATCAATTCAGTCTAGTACAATGCATTATTCTGAACAAAAAATGAAGAATAGATTTTTTTTACAAATTAAAAATTAGTTTTGGTTGAAAAAATTGTATTTTGACAGCCACTATCTCAAACACCTTTGTACCCACTACGATGCAATCTTGTACAAAGGGGTTTCTAAAGGTGCTGATTAAGAATATCTTAGTATTTTTTTTCTAAAAAAATCCCTAATACTTTTTTTTTGAAAAATCGGCTTTTGAAACCCCCTTAAAATCGCACGCTACTGACATATATCACATATTACCAAGTTCAAAGAATCACCTTATCGATCTTTTGTTACCACCAGAATTTGAAGTTAATCAAGCATCAATTAACGGGTATACAGAGGTGTTGCGATCTTAAGTGGGTCACACTGTATATACCTTTAAATCTTTACCGATTTCGACACTCCTTCGGATTATCGGCCGTAACTTTTGAAAGACAAAATTGACCCCCCTTTTTTTGTGCCCAATCGATTCCAAATTGAATTTGGGATGCCATGATGGCGACCACGATTTTTTTCCGACGATTTTTGTATACATCATACATTTTTGAAAAACGTTTAACATATATCCCTTCGAAAAAGCATTGCTATTTTTAAAAAAATCTAACATCCAAGGCGGTTGTGTCGTACTTATAATTGATAATATATGTATAACTTTTTAAAGACGGATTTTGTCCAGATCTTCGAGGAGCATATTCTACACATATTAAGAAGTATACAAAAGCAAGAAAAAAAAAAAAGACTTTTTGAAACCCAAAAAGCAATGTCAAGGTTAAAAATGTTATTTGCAAACAACTGCTCAGATTTTTGTGACTTTAGATGGGAAATCTTTCTTTTCCTTCTGTTGTAATCATTTTTTCTATTCTTATGGAAATGGGGTTTCAGTGGAATTGGCTGACTATTTGATATAGTTTAGAATTTAACCTCTTGAATAAGTATCTATGGATACACCATCAAATTGTAACAAAAACTCAAACGGGACCTGATAACTGTCATTATGTTTGATTTCATTTGGCGCTATTTCAGAAAAAATATAAAACCGTTAGATTTGTTGGGTAAAAGATATGAAGTACGGACTTTATTCTGCACTGAACACTAAGCCCAGTGCAGAATCAAAGAACATCAGAGAAACACAAGACGAGTACACAGACAAACTGGTGTTAATTAGCATAATCTACTAGCAATAGAGTGAAAACCCTACCACCAACAAAATTCAAGTCTACAATTAAAAACTTCCTACTAAAGAAAGCATTCTTTTCAAAAGAAGACATTGAGAGAGAAATTGCAAATGTTATGAGATATTATTAAATACCACCTCTACTATTATATTATTTATAGCAAACTTTTTTATACATTTTGTAGTTTATCTGTATGTATTTTACATTTTTTTTTTTTAATTATTTTAAAAGGTCTTAAATTTACCTCTTTTGTAAAAATGTTTTGACGTGTGTGCACAATTTTATATTTTTAACATAAATAAAGTTTATTCTATTCTATTCTAAGTTGGCAGTACCAGAACATGTTTTACAGCGGAGAATGAGAACCATAAAATCAACTACGGGAACATTAAAATACTGGATAGAAATATGTACTACTACCTAAGCGTAATTAAAGAATCACTGGAAATTATGAAAAATGGGGACAACTTCAATAAAGAAAATGAGTATCGACTAAGTAACACATGGAGATTGGCTTCTCCAAGCACAACGAATGAGCAGCGAAACGAAGCAATGTCAAGGTATATAACAAGGAGCAGAACACAACAATTTCAGTCCTTAGAATCCTTCTGAAGAAGCTGACAGCATGATCAGCGAAACGTTAAGTCAGTTTCAACAACCACAGCAACATCCGGAAGAAACCACTTTATTGGTTCTTATAGGTTTATCAGCTCCTATTGAACTGAGAAGTATGTGTAAAAATTTGAATGAAAAGAGATCCAACTTGGACATATCTGATGGAATAGCCAACAGAATGGAATATAATCAGAGTAAAATTTATATACAAAAAAATATCAAAGAATATAAAGCAAAAGTATACGACAAAAATGGCAACTAATGTTAACAAAGCTGCTTGGAAAATTATAAATATTCAAATAAAAACATAAATAAAATGCCAATATCTAAATCTCCTGAGGAATTAAAGATTTTTATACAACAGATTCCATAAAGAAATATTATCGGCATTGTAAAAAATTGCTGATTCGCTGTTCATGTACCCTTGTTCGGCAGAGGAAATATCTCATATTATTAGTAATTTAAAAAACTCTTCTAGTTCAAATCCTTATAATGTTAGTGCCAACATAATCAAAATTGCTGCCAATATACTAGAAGAGCCTATTGCTTATCTGACAAATGCCTGTTTGGAAAATGGAATATTTCCCCACTCCCTAAAAATTGGTGTAATTCCAATAGTAAAAAAAGGAGATCCATTCCTCTGTAGCAATAATTATAGATTTATAACGATTACTCCCATCATTTCTAAAATAAGTGAGATTATTTTAAAATCAAGAATGACACATTTCTTAGTCAAATAATATGAGACAGAATGGCTTTCGGGCATCAAGGTCGACGAGTCAGGCTATCACTGATATTACACACTCCATACTCAGAGAACTAGATAGTGATACTGGCAATGTGCGACTTGTCAAAAGCCTTCGACAGTGTGCCCCACGACATCTTGATCGGTAAGTTGGACATGTACGGACGGAATCAGGGGCAAACCACTTGAAGGCAACAACTCAGATAGTTTACAATTTGTCGACATAGACGAACAAACTTCAAACACGAAAGTGGTCTGGCATGGGGTGCCCCAGGGTTCTATACTTGGGCCACTCCTTTTCATTATCTATATGAACGATTTGTCAGACAACCTATAAAAGAGCGAGGCCTTCCTCTATGCAGATGATACTGCTCTACTGTGTAGAGGCGTGAAAGGAGAAGATCTAGAGATCGAGAGATGCACTGTCAGAAGAAGACTGGTTCAATGCTAACCCTTGATAAGATAAGGTAATTTATTGGTGCCGATTATACAAAATAGTATTTACACAGGTGAAACGAGAAAACAATACAATATGTAAGAATTAAATGGTAGATACAATACAGTAATACATATTAAAATAGATAAAAATTAGAATTTTGAATAAAAGTAGTATGAGTAATAGAGGGACATGAAACATCCTCAATTACAGTCTTGTTTAGTTATTATTTAATTGCTTTGAACCATAGCAAAACTAATAAAATATCGTGGGACGGTAGAAGGCAAGTTACCTCTACACCTTCCCCACTATGGAGAATGTGAATGTGAAGCTTCTTGGCTTTCATTTAAGACTCCAAACTAAGTTGGCATATTCACTTTTCTTCAATTATTACTAAATTATCTAGAGCCTATTAGGGCATTTAAGGGAGGTCGCGTCCATGGAGATATTAAAAAAACCTACGGGATTATCCACTGCCACCTCGCTTACGGTGTCTTAGTTTGGGATATTTCAATAGATCAAAAGAAATTAATTAAGACAACGTGTGGAGCGGTGGTTGACCAGCATGCTACTCCTTTATTTAAAAGTTTGAAAAACTTAACAATTCCCTGCACATATATTTTAGACTCCATTTTGTGGGTTCATAGAAATAAAGATATTTTCATAAGGGGTTCAGATGTGCATGAACATAATACTAAGGGTAAAAATCAGTTAAGGTTGCCCGGGCTGAACCCGTGCAGAACAGTCACCGAAGGGGAACCACTACCATTTAAACTGTCTAACAAAATTTCCATGGAATGGAAAAGACTCAGCAAAGGGGCCTTAAAAAGAAAAACCAGACTTCCTCATCAACCATAGCTTTTATAAGATCAGGGAATTTCTTGATTGGATGGGCGAATGGAGATAAAGCAATATTTTCGTGTTGTTATTGTTATCTTGAATTTATGTTATATAAATTGATCTATTGTACTTGTCAACATTTACATTTTTGTGATGTAATGTTTTTATTCCTTGTTCATATTTTGATGTGTCAAAACAGTTGTATGGCTCTGGTTGTGCCAATTGTAACATTTCTGGTATATTAAGTTATTATTACTGTTATCTGAGCTGGGTTCCAATATTTTTTTTTTTGGTTCACAGGTTTTTTTTTGGTTTCCAGGTTTCCTAACAATTCTAACCTATTACATAATTTAATCACATTTTATCACATTTGGAACCCCGATTAATTATAACATTATTTGTTGATTTTAGGAAGTATTAGTAGTAAAAAGGGCAGTGCAGTAAAAAGTACAAACAAATACAGATTTAAATAGTTTTTGCACACACCAAAACACTACAATTATAGGGCATTTCTTGAATCCAGATATGAGAAAAACTGAGAGAAAAACTCATAAAGAGATAATGCCAATTTGGTTGGTATTCCAGGGAAATAAGCAAAAAAATACCCTGTTAGGGAAACTCAACCATCCAGACAGCTGACAAGTTTTTCAGGTAATATAGGCCTATAGGAACAAAACCTATACTTTTCCTACAGTGGTTTTTTAGTTATTAACAATTAAAGGCCAGAAATTGGATATTTTTGCACATCTTTACCTACCAGTAAAAAATAAAGTATTTGATCAACAATTCGGAGAAACTGCCTTGTAGAGAATTAAAAAAACCTTTAAAATGGCTTTTTGAAAATGTCAATATGATTATTTGTTGCTTAGAAAATTGCAAAGAATGGTCTATATTCGCATAATATTCAATTAACAATAAATATTGCAAAAATCAACCTACGACTTTGCTATTATGTAAAAAAATGTAGTAGTACTTAATATATGGTAAAAATTTCAAATCGATTCATTAAATAGTTTTTGCAAAATTGTAATTGTTTATCCCACAGATGTTTTTCTTGCAATAACATTATACGCACAATAATGAAAATAGAATGGTTCTACAGGTATCTCATGAAAGGGGAAGAGTTGTTTTATCGAAATAAATTATTAGATCAAAAAAAAAAAAAATATGTTTTCATTATTGCAAAATCTCATTCCAAAAACCCTATAATTTTTAACTTATAAACAAATAGAATAACTTCATTGCTATTGGTCGTAGAAAAATGCCTTTTTCATATTCGAAAAACTGGCATTTTTACACGAATTAAAAAAAAAATGTCCCAAGTCAATATGGGGCATAGTTAGCCGTTTTTTTTAAATTCACAGCTACTTTGTTTATAACAATTAAGAAACGTAACTAGCGCCATTTTAAAGATAAGGAGCTGAAGTTTTTGTGTGAAATAATTGAAAACGATTGCACTTCATACCGTCTAGAGACCCGAAACTGGGGGTCCTTAGTAATTTTGTTAGAGATCCGAATATCACCAAATAAGTCTACAAGTTATATCATGTTCTTACAAACCAGACTCAAGTGGCTCGGTGTCCGAGTGAGTAAGGCGACTAGCTTTTTTTATTCAGGGTGCGGATGTCTCGGGTTCTAATCCTGCTAATGAAATTTTTTTTTTATTGTATCAGTAATATAAAAAGATTTACAAAGCTGTATATATGAACATAAGGGTAGTTGTTAAAGTTAGGTTGGTTTACCATTTTCGTGACAAAAATTTAAAAAAGTTATAAAAAAATTGAAAATGTGCAATATGTTCTCAAAGCCGCATTGTTCGATGTTATTTTAACAATTGTATTTGGATTATCTTCAAACAGCAGAAACAAAATAATAAGAATTGGGGAATAGCCAGCCCAAATTTCAAGAGGAAATATCGATTTGTTTATTTGTAAGTGACGTAAACGTAAAAACTAACGTATCTCAGCTCAAAATACAAGTAGAGCATCATTTTTTTTTTCAAAAGTTGTGTTTTTCAATCTACTTTCATTACTCGTTTACCGTTTTTGATTTCACAAAAAATTAAAATGTTTAAATAAATAATACGCCGACCTCACACACCGCAAAACTGAACTGTGAACTATAGTTGACCACTAAACACGTTAAAACAAAAAAACCGCCCTGACCAGACAATTCACATTAAAATCCTAATTTGACTCCACTAATAGTGGAAATAACTGATATCGCAAGCCATATCTCTGGAACCTGTTGACTGATTTTGATGTTTATTTTTTTAATTCATGGTACCTCTTCGCGTACATTACGAATATGCAATTTGTTTACCCAGTAATTATTTTTTAGACCGTGTTTTTCATGGGTTTTCTTTGAATATCTCGAAATCTGTAAGTCTTATGGAAATCAACAAAAAGAGGAAACATGTCCGTTATGAGTTGTGGAACAAAAGTACATAAACTATAATTCTTTCCAATTGTTACTATTATTTAAAAAAAAATTGAACATTGCACAATTATGCGTCTTTAAACGAATTGCTATTCTTTCACAAATAAAGGATAATTTTCAATGAAATTTTGGAAAAATATAGTTCTTACAAAGTACAATCACTGGTCAAAATTTCAAATCTAAGTGATTATTAAAACGGCTCAAATATACAATTATTGCTAAAACTTTGCACCCTTGTGAAATCCTGTCATCAAGGCCAAGAAATCTATACGATAGCTCAAATTGTAGCATTCTATAAGTACTTTAAGATCACGGAGAAAAACAATTTTTTTTCGAAATTTAAACCCTTTTTATTGCATTTGTTCATAGTTTTCAAAATTTTAATTATAAACAAATTCAAGTAACTCTCTGGTTTTTTTATGAAATCAAAAACGGTAAACGAGTAATGAAAGTAGATTAAAAGACACAACTTTTGAAAAAAAAAAATGATGCTCTACTTGTATTTTGAACTGAGATACGTTAGTTTTTACGTTTACGTCACTTATAAATAAACAAATCGATATTTCCTCTTGAAATTTGGGCTGGCTATTCCCCAATTCTTTTTATTCTGTTTCTGCTGTTTGAAGATAATCCAAAGCTACAATTGTTAGAATAACATCGAATAATGCGGCTTTGAGAACATGTTGCACATTTTCAATTTTTTTATAACTTAATTTTTGTCACGAAAATGGTAAACCAACCTAACTTGAATAACTACCCTCATGTTCATGTATACAGCTTTGTAAAACTTTTTATATCACTGATACAATAAAAAAAAATATTTCGTGAGCAGGATTAGAACCCGAGATATCCGCATCCTGGAAAAAAAGCGCCTTACTCACTCGGACACCGAGCCACTTGAGTGTGGTTTGTAAGAACATAATATAACTTGTAGACTTATTTGGTGATATTCGGATATCTAACAAAATCACTAAGGACCCCCACTTTTGGGTCTCTATACAGTATGAAGTGCAATCGTTTTCAATTTTTTCCTATAAACTTCAGCTCTTTTTCTTTAAAATGGCGCTAGTTACGTTTCTTAATTGTTATAAACAAAGTAGCTGTGAATTAAAAAAAAAAAAACGGCTAACTATGCCCCATATTGACCTGGGACAATTTTTTTTTAAATTCGTGTAAAAATGCCAGTTTTTCAAATATGAAAAAGGCATTTTTCTACGAGCAATAGCAATGAAGTTATTCTATTTGTTTATAAGTTAAAAATTATAGGGTTTTTGGAATGAGATTTTGCAATAATGAAAACATTTTTTTTTAAGATCTAATAATTTATTTCGATAAAACATGAGATACCGGTAGAACCATTGTATTTTCGTTATTATGTGTATAATGTTATTGCAAAAAAAACATCTCTGGGATAAACAATTACAATTTTGCAAAAACTATTCAATGAATCCATTTGAAATTTTTACATATATTAAGTACTACAAGACCCAATTTTTTACGTAATAACAAAGTCGTAGGTGGATTTTTGCAATATTTATCGTTAATTGAATATTATGCGAATATAGACCGTTCTTTGCAATTTTCTAAGCAACAAATAATGATATCGACATTTTCAAAAAGCCATTTTAAAGGTTTTTTAATTCTCTACAAGACAGTTTCTCCGAATTGTTGATCAAATACTGTATTTTTTACTGGTAGGCAAAAATGTGCAAAAATATACAATTTCTGGCCTTTAATTGTTCATAACTAAAAAACCACGCCAAATCCACTGCAGGAAAAGTATAGGTTTTGTTCCTATAGGCCTATATTACCTGAAAAACTTGTCAGATGCCTGGATGGTGTAGTGTCCTGGCAAAAACCTTATGTCTCTGGAGTATGGAGAAACACATGTTAATTGCAGTGTTCGGTATTTTGGCATTCATAGAAACTACTTCAGTGTTAAAGAGTACAAAATTGACAACCATATTTATTATGATTTAACTGTCCATTATATCTGAAACTTTAATTTGTAATTATACATACCTAAAACTAATTGTGTAGCAATTTGTATCGTTCTCACTGGGTCGCACCAAAAATGCGCCTTCTGTCTTTATTCTCTTCAATATATCTTCGGCCTGACTCTTCCCCGTGTTCTTGTGATACCATTCTTCAGTCTCATGTAAGTTAGGTTGTGGCACAGGTTCCTGCAGAACAATGGAAAATTCTGCAGTCACTAGTGGTGAAGTCCTGTAGTATGTGATTAAACTGTACAAACTATCAAAATACTTGGCATCGATTAAATAATACTTTGTTTGTTGCTTATCCTGTTTTGAGCGGATTCGACAGTGATTGACTTGGCCGTGTCGCCAGAACGACAGACAATATTCTCCCACAAAGGTAACACTTGCTCTAACCAGAAAGGTTCCATCACCTGCAAAATAATAATAATAAATAAATACACGTCCTCAGTCTTTTTTAAAATGATGAAACAACATTTCTTAAATTGGCACATTAAAGATTCCTTACTAGACAGTTCTTTTAAGACTCTTGTAAAATAAAAACCTTTGGACTTGACTGTAAGCGTCCCCAGTAAGAATTCCCTATCAAAAAGCTAAATGGATATTTGCATAATATAAAGTAGGACATTTACGCTATAACACTTTAATTGAATGAAAAGCGTAACAAGTTTTTCCAAACTTTTAACCATCAAGTTAATATGATTAGAGCACTAGGTTGTGGTCAAAGGTAACATCTAGTATCTTAATTCCGTTAGTTGAGGGATTAAATGTAAACATGGTGTTATTTACTATATTGTTCCTATTGTTATAGTTATTATGTGAAATAGTTATTTGAGGAATAAAAAAGCAAAGTCCTTCATTGTTGCTCGAGAGAGTAAATTGTATAGTATGTCTTCCTTCTTTATTTTATGCCTTCTCCCTCCAGAATATCCATAGTATATTCCAGTTTTTTTTTTATACTGTAGAATTTACATAACATTTTCATTACTATGAATTTCTTATCCCTTATTCTAATATTAGAAGTAGGAACTAGTAAAAGGAACTGAAAAGGTCTAGCAGAATAGGTCAGTGGCCCCAGAAAGGTATTTTCAAAATTACTTGTTATGACATTGGTAAGTAATAAAGTTATCACTGACACAAATTCAGCCTCCGATCTTCCTGCGTCCTTGAGATAATTGACCATATGTAGGCTAAAGCGGGTATTTTTGAAAATTATTTTATTCAAAAACTATTGCAGCTAAACTAATAAAATGAAAAATCTTTGTTACATAATACATTGTTCTATATTATATATTTTTTGTAGAATTATTCAACTACACTACAACTTAGCACTTTTTAGAAAGAGTCCTTACTATACTTGCGCAACCATCTACAATAAACTACCACAAAGAATAAAATCCTATGATAGTATTCACAAGTTTAAAAGAAATTTAAAACAGTTTCTTATAACCAATTGTTTCTATACTTTACGGGAATTTTTTGACTTGGACGAACAGACAGACCTCTTACAATCATAGATCATAGTTATATTTATATATGTGTGCATATCATCATACCAAAATGTTTTAGAATTAATTGTAACAAAGACTTATCTCTTCTCTTTTATTCCTTTTAGATTTTGAACTTATATAAATTTTATAAGCGCTAAATGTTCTATTATAGTTTTAGCCCATTATTTTATCTATCGTATTTATCATTGTGTTTTATTTTATAAATGTATACTTCCGTCTAATTTATAAGCAATTATTATTTACATGTACTATTTTGACTTGTCCTATCCATTTGTTGGCAAACTGGAATCAATAAATATATTATTATTATTATTATTATTATATATTTACTATTTAAAAAAAATTTAAAATAAATTTTTTTTTTTTCATAGATCACACAGAGGTACAATTACAGAGCTTACTATGTCTAGTATTATCAAAAGTGCATTCAGATAAAATGGGTGTGACACTTAAAAAAAAAAAAACCCGGTATTACCATCCTGGAGTTCTTACTACTTTATATCTCTCTTTAATATAAACTTGCTCATAAATGTATAAACAAGTAGTTACGTGTGTGTAATTTAAATAAATAAAGTAAATGCTCTGAATTACAGTTATTAATTACGTTAAGAATAAGAAAGGTGCAGTATAGATAAAAATAAAGTCCAAGAAAATGTTATTTATTATGATACAAATTATTAATTATTACAATATAATTAATCTTCGTCGCTGTCCCCATGAATAACTAACTATGTGAATATTTTCTGATGTAAATATATTAGATAAAACTTCTGCTGGACGTACTATGCGAGAATCGGGCATGAGACAAGTAATATACGGCTGCGGCTATATGTGAACAGCATTGTACCGGTCTTATGCCATTGGGACGGTCGCAGCAATATCTGCGTATGCTTTAAATTATCGTTCCATTAGGTATATAATCGATGTAAGTGTGGTAAGTTTTACTGTTGATATGCCTTGATCTTATTACTAGTTTTAATATGTTGGGCACGGCTTTTCCATAAATATTAGATATGTTTTGATTACACTGTTGCATTAAATACACTGTGAGCTACAATTTAAAAAAATAATAGATTTTCAGCATATCTTTTGTGGGAGAAAGCGCAAGTTATATCTTAAAAATTCAATTTTTTACGATTTCTGAAATAAGGGGAAATTCGCGGATTAAAGGCTCCGGATTCGTATTCAGCAGAAAATTTTACATCAAATATGACACTTTCCAGCTTTATGCCTGACTGAAAGATAACGTTTCCAGAATCTAGACTATTAATTTTGTTTGACAGAGATTGTAAGTACACTTGATAAGTAGTACAACTCTTAGAAAAGGAAATGGCCTTTTTTTAGTTGTCTAAATTGTTCTTTTGGCAGTAAATTATTGAAATTAACTTAAAAATGAAAATATACATGTCAGTCAGTTGTAATTACGTAAGTTGATGCTGATATGTTGATAACGTTTTTAAAAAATTCTGGGAATAGACTAAAAATAGAACCAGAATAAGTTCAATGATATCAAGCGGACATTAGATGAGATTACTTTTGTTAAAGTCGCACCCAACATATTAAAACTGGAAGTAAGATCAAGGAATATCAACAGTAAAACTTTACATTGATTATATACCGAATGGAACGACAATTTAAAGCATACACCAATATTTATGCGACTGTCCCAATGAAATAAGAAAGGTAGGATGCTGTTCACATATAGCCGCAGCTTATATTAGTTCTTTCATACGCCCAGCAGAAGTTTTATCTAATATATTTACATCAGAAAATGTTCACGTAGTTATTTATGAGGACAGTGACGAAGATTAATTATATTATAATAATTAATAATTTGTGTCATAATAAATAATATTTTCTTGGATTTTATTTTTATCTATTCTTATTCTTAACGTAAACAATAACTGTAATTCAGCGCATTTACGTTATTTATTTAAATTTCAAACACATAACTACTTGTTTATACATTTATAAGCAAGTTTATATTAAAGAAAGAAAGTAGTAAGAACTCCAGGACGGTAATAACAAGTTTTTATTTTTTTCAAAAGTGTTGCACCCATTTTATCTGAATGCACTTTTTGATGATAATACTAGACATAGTAAGCTACATTATATAAGAATTTTATATTTTTAATTTTGTTAAATAGTAAATATAGTTGAAAAATTCTACAAAAAATATATAATATAGAACAATGTATAATCTAACAAAAAGTTTTCGTTTTATTAGTTTAGCTGCAATAGTTTTTGAATAAAATAATTTTCAAAAATACCCGGTCTAGCCTATATATAGTCAATTATCTCAAGAACGCAGGCAGATCGGAGGCTGAATTTGTGTCAATGGTAAGTTTATTACCCACCGATGTCATAACACAAGTTATTTTAAAAATGCCTCTCTGGGGTCACTGACCCTATCTATCCTGCTAGACTCTTTCTTATCTTTATTTTTTCTCTAATGCTAGTTAGTACCTAAATGTGAATACGCCCTTAGTAGTTGTTCGGCTTCTTCTCGGCCATTTGGAAGACGTCCATGAAACCACTTCTCACTAAAATGTAGCTCCTCATTAGGAACGTTCGATTTGGGCTTTTGGAACGACGACCCACTATCTTCTTCATCCTCTGATCTTTCAGATTCCTGATCCGGTTTATAGCTATCGGTATAAAACATTTTACTATGCGAAAGAACAAAGAAATGGGGGTTCCATTCTTTGTCGACGGGGTCTTCGAGGTACATAATACCACTTTTGACGGAATTTCTAAGATCCATCTCGGATACATCATTTCTTATCAGAAAAGAACTTTCTTCTTGGCCTTCTGGCAGTTTTCTGTGTTTCAATAATATCTTACGCCGTAAGCTGTAAGGTGACGGAAGTTTTGTTTCTCCTTTTTCAACTGGGTGAACTAATAACATATCACCAAATACTTCCTGAAAATACATTTTCGTGTTAAATAAAAATACGATCCTGAACCTGAATAGTTTTGATTTTCAGGGTATATGGAAAATACATAAAATCACGTATTTAAAATTTTGAATACTGCTGTATTTTTAAAATAAAGACATTTCGGAATTTTATCCATAACAATTTTCATTGAGAATGACCTTACGATTCTATGTCTTGAATTTGCAATGTGTCCGTCGACAACAAATTACCCATGCATTTGGTGTGGGGTCCTTTATAGTTGTCTTCAGGTCTACTAAGCACTCAAAAAATGTCAGCGCCTTTGACCATCAAACATGCCGCACCGCACCGCCAAAGACGCCGACATTTTTTACACGCTTAACAAAACTAGTGTGTATTCAACTTTACCTGCATAGCTGATGCCATTTTTCTTTGTTGCGGAAGTGAGCAATACTCTTCAATTGACAAAATAACTGGGTATTCTGAAGTGATGAAAGCATGTTCCTTGATTGTCTTTATGACATCCATAAATTTTATTTTGGTTGTTAAAGTGTGGCCATGGAATATAAATGGCATACCATCTGGACCATCCCAACAATCAAGTTCAATACACCTACAACCCATTCTTAGACACCTCGCATAAGCTTCAACAGATGATTCGCTTGAAAGTTGGTCGCCAGTTAAATAACTGCAATGAAAAATCTCAGAATTAACAGTATGTACACATTAGTCGGGCACACACAGACAGACTTTTTGGAGGACCTAATCCAGCAGAGTATATCCTACGATCCTTGAGGGATTCGGTCTGCCCGATAAAGTCCGTTGATGTGGCCACTAGCGTGAAAGTAAGAGTTTGTTCTCTTAGCGGACCAAGTCTGTCAACGGATTGAAGGCTGTTCGTCATTTTCCTTCAATTTTGAAGGATCCAGTTTACAGGATCGAATCTGCTGGTCTTTTAAGACTGCTTAAAAGACCAGCGGACTTGTGCGGAGCAGTATCTAATGCGAGTTCCACATGGATAAAAGAAAAATTACTATAGCCATGGCAGGGTTTCTTGTCATATACCACCATGTGATAGGTAAACGGAAGAATACGAAAAAGTGGGTGAAAAACTGGATTGCCCGAAGATAATTGTTTTCTATGAATAAAATAGATGAAATGAAAATTTTAATTGTGACTGTTCAACATTAATATTATTAATAAACGAAAATAGTAAACTTAGTGGTTTTATTTTATTTAGAAAAGAATAAATGTATATGGCCACTGGTATAGTGTCCATAAATTTACTCGAAGCGTAAAGCCGTGATGTATGTTATCTTTTCTAAATAATTTCACTTTAAAAGTCCGCTGTTTGCGCGTGGCGAAATTAGTGGGTAGTCGTAGACTAGATCTGCCGGACCAAGTCCGTCGGATGACCCGTGAATAGAGGATAAAATCTCTAGTTACCTAGAGCTGATTAATAATTAAACTTTTCTGGGCCTGCCTTGTGATTAAGGTCAATCAGTTATTCCAGGAAAAATATTGATTTATTGTGACAGAACCGGTTTGGGTCTTGTTTATTGAGACTGTGACTGTCTCGTACCTCATATCTTACATCTATTTATATAAAATATTTTGCTAACAGTAGCAGTGTACTGGTCATGGTCTTACATTACTTTGCATTATTTGCATAATTGATAATCTAATAATAACGCTGATTAATATAAAGTGTAACCTAGTTATTTTCAGTAACAAATAATTTTGATAAAATGATATCTAATATGAATATATGAATATATGAATATGTGATTAAAAATAATTGACATAAATGAATGAAGTATTTTTCGTTTCAATATTATAGCAAAAACTAGTAACAATTTTTAATATTGGCTTTGATATGATTTATCAATAATTTATATTATCTTTTCAACATGAGTTTTAAACATTTAAAAAAGAGGTTTTTAATTGTTTAATCGCGGTAGAATTTTTAATTATAAGAAATTACACTTGTAAATGCATACGGATGTTATTTTTATTGGTGTTATTGTTTTTCTAAATTGTTTAATTAATTGAATTTCAAACTAGTGTTAACATTGTATGTACTATATTGCAACATTTATTGATACTGTTGCTGTTTGAAATAATGTTTTTATTATTATTATTATTATTATTATTATTATTATTAACAATGAGAGACATCGATTATTTACTTACGTATTATGTGATGACGATATCCAGTAGTGTGACATAGGTCTCGACATATCCTGATAAACCTTACTCTTGGTAGGATCCCAAAGGTCATTTTGTTTAGAAAATAAGAAGTCCATGAATTCTGCAGTTGTAAAATATGGTTCTGATATCTCTCTATTGGGATCTTTTAAGAAGTCACAAATGAACTGCGATACTGATCTGTCATCATTCCCCAACTGATCATTTTGTTCATTTCTCAAGAAACTCTCGACTTCTTGTAAGCTCACAGTCTTTAAATTAGATGAATATTGCGAGATTTTGTCGAACACCTCGCTTACATTCTAAAATAAGAACTAGATATTAAACATTATCTTATAATACAAGAGCGGTGATCAAAATTTGTGTTCATTAGTGTCGAGTTCGAGACTCTGTGACATGTTACCATATACGAAATTAGCGATGGTGTAGGTCTGCTAGCAAAACTCTGCTGAAATCTAAAACTTGAATAGTTTACCACAACATCACTGGTACTAACAGAACAGGTTCTGCACCGTTCTACCTCACAGGCAAACTGTCACAAAGATGAGAAGCAAAGAAATGACAGGAGAATATCAATAAATACCTCTCACCTACCTGTAATAAAAAAAATTAAGGTCTGTCAGTTCTACGTTGTCATGTTTAGCAGGCAGCCTCATAAATGTATAACTCTAATGAAACTCCAAGTAGCACAGCGTGAACTATTAAGTTGGTAGCCGTTGTTGTGGATTTTCTTTTTATGATATCTGTGCTGACTGGTTATAATGTGGTTCACTTCTGGGAAAAGTATTACTCTACCACACATGACAATTTCAAGAAACTTGGAAAAAGAATATATCATAGTTATTGGTCTGTGGTTTTGAAATACCCCGTATCGTGTATTTGCAAATTAATTTTCTAAATTTTTTAATAGAATTTACATATTTCAGAACTTTAAAACAATTCAATTAATATTAAATATTTTACGATAACAATGATTCATAATTAGGTGTTTTCACTGTATGCAAATTTGCTTTTTTGATATTATTAAAATGAAGTACTCCATACATTAAAGCACTTGCCAATATTTAAACACCATTCTTTCATCCATCAATTTAAAATTTCAACAAATAAATAACAAAACTGAATAACTGAACGGGTACTATACAAAACGGGTTGTGACGTCATCGGTTGCATTAACATAACCTCAACTTTTAGGTTTTTTAAGTTTATTGTCATTTTTAATGATTATATTCCCACTTCTCATTTGAAACCAGTATGGCTCCAAACAAACATTTAAAAATTGACGCATATGATGTCTCAATATTGTTGATTACTGATTATAGGTTGGATTTCCAACCTACAAAACTCACCTTATTTTATTGGGAGAAGATATTTAAAACTTTATGAATATTACCAAGAGGAAATTTTCATAATAGTGACAGTCGGACATTTTTAAAAGATATATATTTTTGAGGTTAGGTGTTTATGACCGACGACGTCAACAATATAGCTTAGTGTATTGGGCGGTAAAATTTTAATTCAAATTTAAAAATACTTTTTCTTGGATATTATTCAACTGGTTGTGGAAATTCAAATGTTTTTAGCTATAATTATATAATTAAGTATTACCTTCACAGTCAATGAGATTTTAAAATTTGTGAAAACACCGAATTTCTTTGAATACAGAAATATTATTTTATTATAACATTTCTTGCAGTATTTTACTAGGTTTTAAAACGATGCTGAAAACTGTGTTTCACATGCAGTGCATCTCCTGAGGAATTCATTACGTAAATAAGTAAAGTCAGAAGCATAATTAATAAAGAACCATATTCATAATATAGAGTCGAAATTTTCTTATTAAAGTATAATTTAGATAAGCAAAGGGTCGTTCAAGTGTTAGAGGAATACGTAAGAAACTCCGCGGAACCAACTGCTAGCTATTCCACTCACTCTCGCGTATCACGTAGTTTTGTTTCTTTATTGTATCACATATAAAAGTCCCGGTTTCATAGAACAAAATTGTCTCTATTTGACCGAACTCCAAGAGTGTACACGTCCTGTGTCTCAGTCAGCGATTTTATCGTAGTTCTCTTGGAACACTGAGATACATAACAATCACTTGTGGGCCGTAAACGCTTTACAGGCATTCGGCTGTTCCAGCGGATATTTTGTTTAAGTTCAGCCAGCGACCACTATTTGTGGCTTCGTAGCACATAAGTGTTTTCAAATTTGTGTGCGCTGAACGACAGAGTATTTGCCGTTATAGTTGACAAGTTTTCTAGCGTTTTTTTTTTTTTTTTTTTTTTTTTTTTATTAGCCTTATTTATATTAATGTCCTGGCGGAGTTCTTCCACTCTACCAGGAGAGACACTCACACATAGACAACATCACAACACCCATTCCCTGCGACATTGCCATCTGCCGCAGCTGAGACTCGAACTCAGGAGAGGAGAGCGACTAGACCGTGTTGTCTCTCACACAACCACAGTCTAGCCCACTGCTACCATCTCGGTAACACGTGAAAAACGCCACTACACATCCATACCCTAGCCAGGATTCGAACCCGGGACTCTGTGGTCGCAAACCTAGCATCCTAAGCACTGCGCCACTGAGCCGGTGGTTCCGTACAGCGCGCCGAGGGTCCTTCGTAGGTATTTTGTTAACTGCTCCGACGTAGGTACCTCCGTGGTAGCTATTGTGTAGACATCGGGGTGCCTATCGAAGCCGTTCGACTGCCCTAGTGGAGATTGCAAGTTCGGACATCTTTACCGGCGAAGTTCACGTTTCAAAAACATGAACCCACACGAGATCATTATATTACCTGAGGGAGAGGACTCCGTCAACCTAGCTTTGTATCAGAACCTAAGTATAAACTTTACTAATTCTCCGTTGTCATTTTTGTCTTAACTTTAAATCATAATAAAATAACAAAATGAGATTACTTTTCCAAATTCACCTAATAAAATGACAACGTTAAATGAAATTCTATCTCACGAAATTACGACTCTATATCTGCTATATTTAACTCGACTTTATTTTCCACAGTGGTACCTTGATTATAGTTTACTTATTTAAAAGTTAGTGTATTCATTTGAGTATTCAAATTAATTAACTCACGATTGTGATTTGCAACTATCTTTAGTCATTAATGGAAAGTTTTCTTTGGGTTTAAAATGTTATTACAACGATGGTTGTTTAATATGATAATGCTCCGATCAGATCATCGAGTAAATAATATTTAGTACAGTCGCAAATGGTTTATTGCAGATTTTGCAGTTATTCTTCGGCATTTGCAGTTGAGAATTCTTGATTGCCATCTCTGTAATTTATACCTCATTAAGTTTATCATTTACACATAAGATTTGAACACAGCTCTTTGTTATCAGTTTTGTTTTCGAAGATTTTCAAAAGGCAAGCACAAGATTTTGCTGGTTGTCACTTCATCTGTATACAAATAACAACCATACAACGGAATGGGGTCAATTGATCTCAGCTCAGTTGCAATTGTAACCAGCAATACTACGAATCATTAAAATACGTACCACAACCGGGATTCTGGTTGTGCTAAAAAATAATACTATGAAACCTATGACAGTTGTCGTGGCAATTTGATAAGATTTTGTTGATTGCCTTTCTCTTACCATCGTATCATGACCGGGAAATGTCCTGTGTCAGATTTTACGTATGTTGACGTCAATTATAAAGCTTTCAGGATAATGACAATTGTGATTGTAAACAATTTTTTTTTATGCCTTATTTATATTAACGTCCTGACGAAGTTTAGCTAATGATATTCTACAACTTAACCAGGACGGCGAGATGAGATACGGTCACCAATCCAAGTGACGGACTTAACGTGCTTAACTTCGCCGATCGAGGTCCAGTCACTGAAACTGGTACCATACCTCACCTCACTATTTTATTGTTTACTATTTTATTTTATTGTTTATTGTTTACGTAGCTGACCTGATTATTCTACAAATTAATGTGACGATTGTTCCAACGAATATTTTCCATCTTTACATGTAAACTGTAGCAATTGCCCCAACAATTATATAATACAATGATACAAATGAATATGACAATTTGTTTAAAATAAACGTATTCAAACGTTTTCTGTGTTTTCTTTCAATATTCTACTTTTCCAGGATAAGTGAGAATAAATAAAAATATAATTCTTTAGACAAAATAAATTAATTACAAATGCAATTTGTAATTACAGTGAAGTCAGTATTAAATAAAGTGTAGTCAAATAAAAAGGTACCTAATTAAAATCAACTAGTAAATGAGTGTTGTCAAAATTAATATAAATAAATTTGATCAGTAAATAGAAACAAGTAATATCAAACTTTATAAAAACAATCTATGGTTAAACAAAAATACAATCACAATGTAAAATTGGGTCCTACTTTTAAAAATCTAGACGATCATGTAAACTGACAACATTGTATATTTTTCTGTCTCACTCAAAAGAGAGAGATAAATATACAACCGGGGTACAGGGTGTTTCAGTTTCCTATTAAATGGCAATCACCTTTCTTGTATATAACCTAGACCCTACGAGCCTAAAAATAGTCACATACTTCCCCTTCTGAGTAAAAGCAAATCCTCTTAACACGCATGGAGTAAGTCAAAATAAAGATATTTAGGACCCACCTCGAAAACCCACGGAGGCACATAACTGTGACACTATCCCACCATTAGAGTAAAAAACTAACTTTTAACAATTGACACTGGGAGGGGCCTCAACATAAAACAGTCATTATAGTCCTTTGAAGAAATTTAGACAATCAAAACGTAATTTTGCCTTCCAGGGAAGAGACCTGTGCAAGACATATGGTAGGGAAATAAAATTAACGTAAATTTTACCAAAAATTAGAATTGCCCAATAGTAGAGTAGACAGGTTTTTGGGTGGAACTAATTCCCACAAAGACGGGGTTTGAATTATTTTGTTCGTTGTTTGTATCTTTTTGACATACTAAAAGTCTAGAAAAATCTGAGTGTGCAAAATACGTTTTTTTTTGCCGCCATCTTGAAAGAATTTTAAAAAATCATAAAAAATCGTGTGTGGTATCAATTTACAGAAAATTTCGTGCTGAAAAAGATTATGATATTAATTTTAAAAAATATAAATAAATAACATACTAAAAGTCTAGGAAAATCTAAGTATGCTATATAGTGGAGTCAATAGAGATTTTCACTTCGGAAACATTCCGGAAAGAGTTAACTTTTGAAAACACATCTCTGAACATGTCAGGAACAACATACCAAATGTTACCACCAATAGTCCTTGAGAGTAATTTGTTATTAAACAAATTAGTTACAAAATATCAGTTTCTGTCATATATATCTTAACATATTTTTTTTTCTTTCAAAAACTAATTATGCCATTCGAAAGTACGGGAAATTTCACATAAAAAATGTATACGATAAAAAATGTAGGCTCCAGATTTTTTTGTTTAACACACGAAAATGAAACATGTAGACACGTAAGTACGGCAAGCAGAGAGCGGGTGGCCTCAGGCTCGCTACACTAAATTTGTTGTAACTTTTGAACTAATTAACGAAATTGGCCTCACAAAAGCTTAAATGCAAGAAGAAACATGTAACTATTGGATTAATATATTTTCAAATATAAAAATGAATATATGTAGGAATAGTACATAAAGAGATTTGAGATGAAATCGGTAAAAGCTCTACCATTTCTAAAATTTTTAAGATAAAAACCTGGGTCTTTCACATTTTACTCTTGAAGTAATGTTGTATACTTCCAAAATTTCAAAATGTTGAGAAAATGATAAAATTTGATATATATGATTAACTTTAACCACTTATTTCTCTGGTTTAAATCGCGTTATTAGATCTCTCTAGGTGCGATTTTTAAAGCCTGAAATGTGTACTTTAAGATGCTTCAAGGGGATTTCTAACTGCCTATTATTAAAAAACAAACATAATATTGAAATTTCCACTGATCATGCTGTGTGGGATTTAAACAAGTGTACGGCGTATATGAGAGCGCGTGACAAACTTCGCAATGATATATTAGTCGGTCAATAGCAATCAATCGCGAGACTTTCCCCACCTGCTGTAGTTTGCCCTACCCACTCTGTCACCACTGAGATGCCTACTGAGCAATTCAATAAAGATTTTACCATTTATTATCAAAACACTCGTGGATTACGAACGAAAACCTCTGATATCTATAACTACTCTGCTCATACTGACTACTCAATAATTGCCTTTACAGAGACTAACTTAAACAATTCTTTTTCTGACAGGGAATTATTTCCTAATTGTTACACAGTATACCGTTCAGACAGAGATTACACTGCGTTAAACTGCACTAGAGGTGGTGGAGTTTTGCTGGCTGTAAATAATATGCTTAAAGCCACACAAATTAATTTTGACTCTGTCAATTTCCGTCAGACATTACCTTTTATTGATATTGTCGGGGTAAAAGTTACTTCGCACAGCTGTTCCTTGCATATCATAGTAATTTATATACCGCCTAACACAGCGGCGGTGTTATATGAAAATCTATTTGATTTGCTTCTTTCTTTAATTATTATGTTTAATATTAGTATAAATAGCGGCGCCCTAATATTAGGTGACTTTAATATCACGGATTATGCTTATTTCCTGCAAACTGGTTTCGCCAACAATAAAGTTCTGGCTCTAAATAATTTTATGGGCATCTTAAATCTGTCGGAGCATAACCGCATTTTTAATACTTACAACAGAATTCTAGATTTAGTGGTTCATAGCGATATGTGCTTAGTAGAAAGGTCTGTGGATCCGTGGGTACCTGAGGATGAGCACCATCCAGCTTTGAACATTATGATTAAGATGAATCTAAGCACCAATCTTAAAAATAAATTTCCGTCTGACTTTCACAACTGTTTTAATTTTCGTAAAGCAAATTTTCCGCTACTGTACGATATGCTTCTGATTGTCGATTGGTCTGTTCTTAAGAATGGAAATAATGTTGAAGACACTTGCGAAAGTTTTTATGAAATATTGTATCAAATTTTTGAAGCTTGTGTACCGAAATTCAGACATAATAAGGCCAACAGATATCCTCCATGGTTTACTTTCGCTATTATTAAAGACATTAAATTAAAAGCTAGGAAACTGAAAGAGTATAAAAATAACGGCGATGTCGCTTGCTATAATGAGTTTAAACACCTTAGAAGAAAAATTAAAAACAACATTGACGTCTCGTATAGAAACTATGTTGCAGCGGCTGAAAATAATATAAAGCATAATCCTACTAAATTCTGGACGTTTTTAAATGCGAAAAAGGGTTCAACAAACATATCAAATGTTATGAAATATAATGGCAATGAAGTTCATGAACCTATAGATATTTTAAACGCATTTGCCGATTTTTTCAGTAACACTTTTGCTCCTAGTAGTCATCTCCCTGATAACTTAGTTGCACACAATATTCCCAACAATAATGCGACAATACATATCTCGGAATTTAAGGAGGAAGATGTACTAAAAGCTCTACAAAAGATAAAAAATAAAATGACAACCGGTCCAGACGGCGTACCCGCGTTTTTACTAAAAGATTGTGCCCATGTTTTTACTTCTCCTCTGACAATTATTTTTAATTTGATTTTGAAATATAGTAGCTGTCCAGATGTATGGAAGCGATCTAAGGTGTGTCCTATTTTTAAGAAAGGTGATAAATCTGACATTTCCAACTTTCGGGCTATATCTATAATATGCAACTTTGCCAAGGTCCTTGAGATTCTGTTACATGAAGTTATACACTCGCAAGTACATAACCAAATTTCAATTCACCAGCATGGTTTTATGCGGGGGCGTTCTACGACAACAAATTTGCTTTGTGTGACTCAATATGTATCAGAAGCTATAGATAACCAATCTCAAGTAGACGTTATTTATACGGATTTTTCCAAGGCATTCGACAGGCTTGACCATTCAATGCTGCTTATGAAACTTGATGAAATCGGGCTATCCCATAATTTATTATCACTAATATATTCCTATTTGTCAGACAGGACTCAATACGTGGCATTTAATGGTCTCAAGTCTGCCGAATACATGGCCACTTCTGGAGTACCACAGGGGTCTGTTCTTGGACCTCTCTTTTTCATTATATTCATTAATGATATTGTAGATGGTTTAGATAATGTTAACTACTTAATGTATGCTGATGATTTGAAACTCTTTTCTGAAATCAGCTCCCTGGATGACTGCATTCGATTGCAAAAAAACTTAGACAAAGTCAGTGACTGGTGTATTAAATATAAACTCCCAATAAATTCACAAAAATGCAATGTTATGTCCTATACACGCAAATTGAACACAATATCCTATGACTATACCATAAATGGTACCATACTTCACAGACCTGAAACTCTGCGAGATTTGGGGGTCATATTTGATAAAACTCTATCATTTAATGTACATATAAATACCATTGTCACTGAGTCTAACAAAATGTATGGGCTTATAGTTAGATATTCCCGTGATTTTTCGAACTTAGATACACTTAAGTTGCTCTATTATTGTTTTGTTAGATCAAAACTCGAATATGCCTCACTTGTTTGGACTCCACACTACAATGTGCATGTTAATAGTTTAGAATCAGTACAACGTAAGTTTTTGAAGTTATTGCATTTTAAATCTGAAGGTTTTTATCCAGCGATAGGTTTTCCGCAAGAGGACTTGCTGCGTTTGTACTCAGTTGTTAGCCTGAGCCGTAGACGAGAATGTTCTTCACAAATATTTCTTCACAAAATAATTAACAACAATATCGATGCGCCACAACTGCTTTCAAAAATTGGTTTTAATATTCCCCGAACTTCTCGTTACGGCAATGTTTTTTACTTGCCTACACCACGTACGAACATCTTAAAATTCTCGCCAATTTATGTAGTTTGCGACAACCACAACGCAATCTGTACTGATATTGACATTTTCAACTGTAGCCTCACTGCTCTAAAAACTTATTTTTATCGTAGAGTTTAATTTATCTGTATTTTCTTTTTTGCGTCTTGTTAACTGTGTTTAATTGTTTTTTTTTTCTGTTGTACTATTTGTGCTTACGTAATTTACGTTAACTTACTTTGTATTTTCTTTTAATCTCTCTTTAAATTTTGATGTATATTTTTTATATATTTTGTATATTTTTGTATATTTGTATATTTTTTTTTCTTAGGACTTTCAATATGCAAACTGTATTTATCTAATGTTATAATACTTTGCTATACCTCCTGTCCTGTAGTTGGGTAGTAACCTGTAGGACAGTGTAAATAAATAAATAAATAAATAAATAAAATAAATTTACCCCAAAAATTAAATTAACCCTCTCCTTTTTACGAAAATTAAAACAAATTTTTTTTTGCTCGAAAATTTGTGAAATTATGGGTAAAATAAACGTTAACAACTTTTATAAAAAAAAATATTTAGCCTACCTATTCAGCATACCTTTATAGTAGAACCTCAAAGTAAGTAAATCTGATGTAAAAAATATTATTGGAACATATATAAACCTATACTTTTCACGAAATGTTAAAAAAAATCAAGTTTTTTGGTAAATCGACTTACTGTTGATTGTTTCTAAAATTTTTATCCTGTTTATAATATCGAAAACATACTGAAAATATTCACGTGGTACAGGGCCATGAGTCAAATTATAATGCCTGAATATTAGAAAGAGATTGAAAGTAAAACAACATCTTCGCGCTAAGCAATACACATCACCTGCCCCGCACGCTGCGCTGTATGTGTGTCGGTAAAGCATTGTAAAAGTAGTTTGGGCACTTTTTCACAGGTCATTTTGTTAATTTTTTTTTTTTGTTTAAATAAACAATTCCCTCACGATTATATGTTTATAACTTTTTATTTTAAGCTATGTAAAAGTGATATCAATAGGTTTTAGGAAAATCGAAGCTTCCCGTAATTATTCCAAAATAATGCAGCCTCTATTGACTCCACTAATAGTATATTGTAATACAAGTGTGGCAAGGGCTTCATTGCAAAACGATGTATGAAAGTAGAAATATTATAATATTATAATCTTTTTCAGTATGAAATGTAATTTGATACAACACACGATTTCTTACGATTTTTTTAAATTTCTTCTTGATGGCAGCCAAAAAAACGCATTTTGCACGCTCAGATTTTTCTAGACTTTTAGTATGTCAAAAAGATACCAATAACGAACTAACAATAACTTTGTGGGAATTAGTTCCACCTATCACATATGTTTTGCATATATCTACTATACTATAACAGTTTATAACTTTTAATAATAAGTTTCAACTTCAATCGCATTATTATTTTTTTTAGCTTCCTAGATACCGATTTTCTCAGATTTAGGTACTCCATGCTCCTCCGGTTTATGGAAACACTTGACCAAATTTCACATTTTCCACACTTCTCCAATAAAATACATGTTATTCCAAGGAGAATAAAAAAAAATGTATTGCTGTACAATTGACATTGCCGCATAGCTTGAACTGTTTCCATTTTCCATCACTGTGCGCCAATTCTAACGGCTGACGTCGTTGACACCAAGAAACCGTTTGCAGTCACGTGGCTGTGCTTAAAAATTAAGGCATAACCTAAATATTTATTTTACGGAAAATACATTTTATTTTGACTTTCTTTTGTTATAATCATTTTCTGCGTAACGGAAATTTCAAGCGCTTTAAAATTCCATGCATCATCCCCATTGTAAAACATAATTTGTCAGTTCTGACCGACAATTAACCATCGATTGTAAAACCGGTCATTAAAGATGTTAACATTTTAACTGATTAGAAATTATGTGCACATACTGCCATTTTTGAGGACAGCAGGTGTGATATTTCTTTATCATTTCTTGCACCATCCTAATGCGAGTAAATGGCAACATATTCACCCGAGTCTCAGCCAGCTCTTAATTTATTACTGTAATCTACATCACTTACATTTTCATCCAATATGAGCTTCTGGTAAAGGGTTGCAAAATCGTCAAAACCGATTTCAGT
Source organism: Rutpela maculata (assembly GCA_936432065.2). Lineage (NCBI taxonomy): Eukaryota > Metazoa > Arthropoda > Insecta > Coleoptera > Cerambycidae > Rutpela > Rutpela maculata. Next base: position 49,119,625 of record OW386285.2, read on the forward strand.
TCTTTTCCTGCTATCGACTTCATTGAAAATCTCCCTCAACTTACTGGGTGGGATTTTATAACTAATTCTCGGAAGAAAAGATTTCAAATCTTTTAAGTTAATTCTAAAAAAAAAAAAGAATAAAATATATAATAATTTCGAAGTTAAACTACATATGATTAATATTTTACGTTTCTCTAGGACCCTCCATTTCATAAAACTCTTTTCTCAGCCAACCTTGAACCTGAAGTGGATATGAGGAATTCATGGTGTCTCGAACCAAATATCTTAACCCTCTTATCCAAAGGTCGCATTCGGCTTCAGAGAGGGCTAGAATATAAAAAAATTAAGTAAAAAATATTTAACGTGCTAATTACAAGAGAGAACATTATTTCCATTATAGGTAAATGTATGGTATGGTAAAATTAAAAAGCAAAAAAATTCTACATTTCAAAAAAGTAATTGGGCAATTTACATTTAAATATACAATTTCTCGACTCAATATAAAATCGAAAAATAAAAAAAAATTGAAAAACTAAGCATGCCTCCCATTGGCGAAAATGAGGCGTTGGTATAAGTAACCTTGCGCAGAGCGTGGTTATTTGGTGAATTTCTATAATACACGGACAAAAAATAAACAAAATACAGGAAATTAAATAGGCTTTTAACTTTTCACAGCGAGCCTCAAAAGTATGGAATTAATTAATTCAAATTAAAAGGAAAAAGTATGAATCACTTGCAACATTCATCGATATTTTTTTTTTCAACGTGTCTGGATACTTAATTACACATGTTAAAAACATTAATATACCAAACTGCAAAAATTGGTCGAATATCGGAATTAATTAATGAAGTAAATAATTTAATGCATCATCTTCCTCTTTCTTCTTATTCACGTTTTGCCAGACTTTTATCTCGTTTTGATTCATGAATTATTCTATGGTCTCCGCTTCCTGCAAGCACGTCTGCCGGCAACACACTGTATGTCACGGTTGCCTGTTAAGCATACAGCCTCATATAGGTGTAAATTAATTTTTTATTCTGTCTGCCGAATCTGCTATTCCTGGCCAATAGCGGATACCGACTCCTAGATATGGAATAGACCCTCCGTACAGTTTCGTTAACATGTTATTTAAATATCAGCTGCTTCTCCATTCATACTCTCAGATATTTCACTCTCTTTGTTGTTTCCCTTTATTGAAATTACTGTTAGAATATTATTCTATGTAAGTGTATCAAATGCAAAATAAAAAAAGAGGCCGTTATTAAAAAAATTAACAATGAAGAAAAAAGGTGATAAAAATGTATTTAAAAAAAATAAATCGATTCTCCAAATATTTTTCCTTCCAATTTTAACACATCTATTCCACTCTTTTGAGGCTCGCTGTGTAACATATTTTTATGTAGAACTCACCGTTTTTAAGTAAAATGTGAAAAACTTTTGTGAAAATACGCTTTTTGGAATTAAAGAAAATGAATTTGTAAATCAACACACAAAATACAGGGAATTAAATAAGCTCCCAATTTTACATTATAACTTTAACGGAAAACTCTCAGTTTTGGAGCAAAATGCAAAAGTTTCTAGTTTCCATAAAAGAGATCAAAAAGCATCTTTCAAAAGATCTAACTTGGTGAGTTTACAGTTTACGGCAACAACAAAAAAAAAGTTTTTCAAATACAGCGTAAAATGCCGCACTTTGAAAAAAATCTTGGTAAATTTGTACAGTATAGCAACAAAAATAAAAACTTAACCACGCTTTATGGAAAATAGTCAAAAAAAAAAATCCTACATATTATAAATAAACATTTCATAGATATTTATTTACTATATGTCTAGATATCTACTAGAGATATTTATCTATTATATTTTAAGCATAAATATTTCTGTTCATATTTTAAATATTTTACTGTAATTAAACTATGGCACGTTTTACGTCCAAGATTGATATTTGGAAATGGAATAAATAAAGGAATAATTCTTACCTGCAACACTCAAAACTCTTAATTTAAATTCCTTTCCATAGAACACAACAAAACACTTGGAACTCTCAATTCTCTTTGAATCTTCTGGCCATTTTTCAAAATCTTTCGAAAACTTTCCCAATCGAACTTCCTTGATTTCACCCCAGCCAACGGCACCCTCATAAGTGGGTTTCGTGGCAGTGGCTGGGCGTGTCCATATAATTTGTCTAGTTTCGCGTCGAATCGCAAGAGTTTTGCGCTCTGCCTTTTTCCTCCAAGAAAATTTTGTAACCAGTGTTCCTCGCTCCAACTGGCCTATAACTTGTTCCATCTCTGGTATATAACCAGAGCCAGTGGTTGAGGAGAAAACTCCATTCAATAAGTTAAACATGGTGGTATTGATCTAAAACAAAATATAATATTTAACTCCTTGCTAATCACACGTCTAAATAGTCGTAAGTTATAAACATTAAGTATGTCATTTATTAAAATCCTATAAATATTTCTAAATGTGTTTTTATTCATTATAATCTACATAGTCATATAACAGGGTCGGTTCGCACATTGTTGTAAACAGCTTAGAATAAATACAATGGAATCTACCACAACTGAAGGTTTCTAAAGAATGAAAAAAGTTGATCAATTTTAGAGTGGTTGAATTAGTCAAAAGTAGAAGGGAATATTTTATTTAAAGTAACAGTGATAGAATTCCGGTCGTATAGGGTAAGGAATATCGTCCAGAGCTCTATTTTTCCTTGTCTTTATTGAAATATTGTTTGTAACCTAATTTGTAACGTAAGTTTTAATCTTTGTGGTCAAGTTATGACCGACTTGTGGCATTTCTATTGTTCGATAGCAAACCAATTTGCGTAACGAATGTCGTCGTCGAATGTGGCTGGCGATTCCAGAGGCAGGTCGATTTTCTCGGAAGTTGGGTATAGCAAATATAGTGCACTTATTTCAATTAGTGCCTAAGAGGGCAATTTTAGTCTTGTTCTATTGTTAAAATAGTAAACATGCATTCTGGTGAATTTTTAAATCTGCAATCACAGCAGTTAGTTTTTAATTTGTTGGAATATTTTCAAAAGGAAAATGAAAATGGTGGACCTTTATTGTCAATAAAAGCTGTTCAAAGGAGGATGGGTGAGGGTTTAAAAATCGATGAAAAGACTGTAAGAAAAATTAAAACGACAAAGAAAATGAGGAACCTCAAGCTTCGGTTAAATGGAATCGTAAAAAGTCCAAAACAGATGCTGTAAAATATGAAATAAAAAATGTTATTTATGATATGGTGTCTGATCATAAACATATTTCCTTGGCTATTCTTTTAGAAGAGCTAAAATCTAGAGCAATAGTCGATATCGGCCGTACCAGTTTATATAAAGTGATTAAAAAATTAGGTTTTTCCTTTAAAAATGATGACAATAGAAAAGTACTGTGTGAAAGACCACAAATTTATCTAAAATGGATAGAGTTTTTACGCAAATACGTAAAAAATTTGAATAGTAATGACCGAGGGGGCAATCGCTGGCGAAATTTTGTACACCTAATAGAAAAATACCCTTTATATTCCCTTTAATCCCTTGTAATTCCCCTAATTCCTCAAATACCTTTATTTCCTCCTAATACCTTAATATTTTCTAGATTATCTCGGGAACGGTGCACTTTTTGATAAAAATACCTATATACAAAATTGTTCCTTATAAAATTCTCTATCAAAAATGTCTCTACACTTTTTTCCTAAAATTAATAGTACCGTGGGAAATAAGGCGCACACATAAGGGTTGGTTCCGGTCAACACAATAAATTGTAATAGATAGATAGATAGATAGATAGATAGATAGATAGATAGATAGATAGATAGATAGATAGATATCTCCCCTACAAAATAACGCGATTTTTGATGAAGCGAGAATATTGTATACCGGGTCGCTCAGCCGATAGGGACACTGTTGTAACTTTTGAATGGGAGAATGGATTTTTTTTCAAATTTGGTGTAGTGATATGGGATATAATTTCCAATTATATAGTGTAAAGAACCAAAATGGCCGACTTCCGGTTTTGATTTTACCCGAAAGTGGGTTTAAAATACCCGGTTTTTGAGTAAAATCCCGCACATTGGCAGCTCTGAACAGAAAAAGCGTTTACAGCAAGCTCTAAAATAATGCAGTTACCTTAGGTCGTCTGAGATGTAATGGAAGAAATTGAAATTTTTTACACTGTGGTGGTGTATAGATATTTACTTTTTTCGAGTAAAGACAGCTTTGGAAATAGCCATACGGATATTCAGCGAATTATATGACCTGCGCTGATTACATTTGCGTCTCATTTACCAAGGTACTATTAATTTTAGGAAAAAAGTTTAGAGAAGTCTTTTATAGAGAATTTTATAAGGAATAATTCTGTATATAGGTTTTTTTATGGAAAAAACCGTTCCAGAAATAATCTAGAAAACCTCAAAATGGGAGTGGAAACGAAGTCCTCTAGGGGATGAATTTTGTCCAATATATTACAATTTTAACTGTTATATTACTGACGTATTACAAGACATCGTGCAAAGTTTTAATAATGAAAAAGCTAGTCACGGAGAAATTGTAGACGTAGGAGAGCAATTTGTTCTAGCTTTATACAACTCTACCTCCGCAGAAAAAAGTCTAGATGTATACAGATTCATGACTTTTAACAAACTTGTTGGTAAAGCGAACAATACTGTAATATTATCAAAACTACCAACAACTTCTGCTGCTGCTCGGCAACACTCATATCGCGTTTTTTACTAAATTCAAACATGGAAAAACGTTGCTACTGATTGGGGATGGAAAAAAGTTGGCGGTATATTAACCCGAACTATGACAACAAAAGAACCGGCTCCCGAATCTGTTATAACACTAATTTCTTGTTCATGCAAATTAAGGTGCGAAAACAGGTGCAGTTGCAGAAGAGCAGGCTTACGTTGCTCCACAATGTGTTACCATTACCATGGACAAGCATGCATGAATGTCGATTATAGTAAAGATTACAATTTATTGTGTTGACCCGAACCAACCCTTATGTGTGCGCCTTATTTCCCACGATACTATTAATTTTAGGGAAAAAAGTGTAGAGACGTTTTTTATAGAGAATTTTATAAGGAATAATTGATCAAAAAGTGATCCGTTCCCGAGATAATCTAGAAAACCTCAAAATGGGGGGTGGAAACGGCATCCTAGGGGATGAAGCACACTATTTAGGGGTGGGAACTTTTCGGTTTAGTAATTCTTATGCTATCCTTAACATTTCTACCAATTTTCAAAACTTTATGAATTTTGTTCGATATAAATCGTTATATTACTGAACTAGAAGTCCATAGTATCATCGGTAGTTTAATTAAATTAAATATTTTTTCTTTACTAGATATTTTTAGCGCTAATCTCGGCGCTAATGTTTTTACAACACTGACGTCCTTTATAAAGGAATTGGTATGTAATTCTTCAAGATAAACATTCTATTTCAATATTTTTACGCTCTAATTCCCTCCTAATACCTTTTATTTCCTCTTAATTCCCTTCTAATACCTCGTAATAATATTTATTTCCTCCAAATTCCCCTGTAATTTCCTTAATACCTAATAATTCCTTCCGAAATACCTTCAATTCCTTCCTAATTCCTCCGATTTGTACACTATTTCCCCTCAGCGGTTGCCCCCTCGGCAATGACCCAAAAGATGTAGTGTTCTTAGACAAAACTTGGTTCTTTAGCAGAGGAGGTTTAAAACGTTCTTGGCAAGATGATTCCAGTAAATCGAAAAGGCGTTGTACAGCTACAGAAGGTAAAAGATTTATAGATGTTCATGCAGGATCTATTCATGGCTTTGCTGAAGATGCGAGTTTAGTTTTCTCCACCAAGAATAAGTCAGCAGAGTACCATGACAACATAAACTCTGAAAATTTTGAAAAGTGACTGACGGGGTTACAAAATCCAAGCATTATTGTTTTAGTTAATGCCAAGTACCCCTCTCGGGTTAAAGAAAAACAACCAACTCGATCTTGGACGAAAGAAAAAATAGAAACCTGGTTAGAAATCAAAAACATAGATTTCAGTGATACCGCATTTAAAGCTGAACTGCTCCAAATACCTGGAGCTAACAGAACAGAGCAACACTATGTTGTCGACAATTGAATTAGAGAGCATGGATATGAAGTACTGCAGCTTCCACCATATCAGTGTCAGTTCAACCCAACAGAACTTGTTTGGGGAATTTGTAAGGAGTATTACGACAAACACATCAGGAAAGATGGTTTTAGTGACAAAGCCATTCTTGCAAGTGCTTGTTTTGTAAAGGAAAATTATGAATTTTTCGTCAAACATGAAATAGGACATACATGTAATACACGACATAAAAATATGTTAAAACCCATCAAAACTCGCTTTACTTTTGTCCAAAATAGCGTTGTTGGACAGCTAATTAAAGTTTACAACAAATTACCAAACTCTTTAAAAATGCTGCATAAAAATGTATTTAAAAAAAAGTTAAAAGCTCTACTATCAACAAAAACATATTATTCTGTAAATGAATATTTATCCGATAACTTGATTTAACCCTTATTCATTTTTTGCATAGATTCTATTGTATTAATATGTGTTGTTTGTTCTCATTACTATATTGTGTTAATTTATATTATATATTCGTTATGTATTTGTTATATATATATGTATATATGTATATATATATATATATATATGTGTATATATATGTATTTTCTTTTTTGTTGTGTTGACTAACTAATTTTTTATTTACAAATTATGTATACACTATTTATTTTTTTCTTTGTATTTGACTCGTTCTATACCAGTCGGTAATTACAGAATAAAGATATTTACTTACTTACTTACTTACTTGCTATGTGGAATGAGGTTTTATCTCAAGTGTCGAGCTCAATTTGGTCCAAGTGTGTAAATCACACAAATAAATTGATATTAGAGACATATGATCGAGAGGTTCATACTGAAGAAGTTATACCACTCATTACAAGTGTCAATAATGAAAGCGACGATGAGGACTCGGAAGAATTAGACATTGACGAAGAAAACTAAGTTTATTTATTTATCTTATACTATGTATTTGTATTTTACTGCCATATTTGTTTTATACAGGGTGTTTCACGAGAAAACGGACATGCTTTAATGGCAGATAGCGGACACGTAGGGTAATCATAATCACCCATAGAAAAAGCTTGTTGGGCCCTCATGGCTAAAATACAGGGTGTTTTATCTATTTTGCCAATATTTCTTTTGGTTGTTACTTTGTAAAGGAATGGAATAATAAGTTCATATTTGGCACATATAATACACTAGTGATCCTGAATAATTACTTGCATAACACATACAAAAAATCCAGGTCCGGACTCGAAAAAAATATATTTCTCTTATTCTTCAAGAAAAAAATACCCTGTATGTTTTTTTTTAATTTCAATATTAAATTCGAAAAATACATAAAAAACTGAACAAAACAGCTTCATTAATTTTTTTGCCACACTTTTGAAGCATTCGAAATAAATTCCCCTAAATAATGCAATATGAGACTTTAGAAAATAGCGATGAATGTAACACGCAGAAAATGCTTCAACTATTAAATTAGGTGTTTACTTTTTTTTTTCAGCAATAATTATTATGTTTTTATTGCAAATTTTTAGGAGGGGGTAAAATTAATAAAAGAATAATAAATCAAGAATCTATTTCATTCCTCTCATTTAATAAGAACTAAAACAGCAACATAACATACCTATTAACAATAAGAATAACGGTAGCGACAAAGTTGCATATCAGCAATGCACATTGTAACAAACTATCAACAGAATAATTGTATGAAAAACAAAAAATGTAGATATTGTCATAAAACACATTCATCAATAGGGACAACTAACTGATTTAACGTTTAAAATCATTGTTTAAAGTTGTCACTATTGATCAGAGTAATGTCATATCACTTGTTTATAAGTTTTTTAATACAATTATTTATTTAATATTCCAATTTTGATCTACGGATATTGTAACGAATATGGCGGGTCAGCAGAGAGGGAATATCAAAGACGGTTTCTTAACAGACGACGACCTGACCATAAAACTTTTGTGTCCATATATCAGTATTCCAGAGAACATTGCAAGTTTCCTACAGCTGCAGTTGCGGAGCGCAACCTAAGGCAAGAAGTAAATTTAGAAAATAATATTTTACATATTATGGTTAATCAAAATTCAAGTGCAAGTACCAGAAAAGTTCTGTGATTGGTGTTCTTTATACTAGGATATGGAGGATATTGAAAAAAGAACATTTTTATCCGTACCATATTAAATTAGTACGTCTTGCATCAGGCAATAAAATCAATCGCCTGACTTTTTGTCGTTGGATATCTGAAAATCGATGGGTAATTTGCAGAACTTTATTCACAGACGAAGCGCAGTTTACACTAACTAGTAACGTTTATCTTAATTTTTTTATAACATACGCTACCGAATCTTTCAGAAAATGTAAATATTCGAGTTATGGTTCTTTCAACATGATGCCGCCCCACCGCGTTTCTCCAACCAAATTACAAATCATTTAAATGATACATATCCAAACAGATGGATTGGTCGGGGAGGTCCACAAGTGCCGGCAAGGTCTCCGGATTTCAACCCTGTAGATTAGTTTTTATGGGTTCACTTAAAATGTGAGGTCTATAATGTGGACAGGGATTAGTCAATTCAAAGGATGTTGATTACTGCAACGAAATTAGAAACAGTCCAGATAAGGAGATCAATCGGACAACTCGTGAACTGCATCAGAAAATTTACTGAAGCTGAGAGCATTTTGAACATATAATTTAATTATGATTGTAATTTGTAAATACGTTTTATAGAAATATCTGAATATCTGAATTTTTTTGTCTTTCGTGTAATTATTCTGTTGATAGCTTATTGGTATTTTGCTATTTACATTATTTATTTATGACATTAATGACCTGCCACAGAGTATAAATAATTTGAACACTGCAACTATTATGTACGCAGATGATACTACTTTTGTAACAAATATAGACAAGGAAAGTGATAATCAGGTCATTGTTCAAAACATTTTGCAACATGCTAAAGCTTGGTTTGCACAAAATCAATTAGTTATAAATGAGAGTAAAACAGTAACCTTAACATTTGAAACCAAAGCTACCACAAAAATCGAAAATTATGAAACCAATGTAAAATTTTTGGGGGTACATATTGACACCAAACTAACATGGGTAGATCATATTAACATGCTATGTGGAAAACTATCTAAAAATGTATATGCTATCAGAAAAATAAAAAGAACAGTTCATCAACAAGCTGCAGCCACTACCTATTTCTCTTTGTTCCACTCATTACTCCTGTATGGGATACTAACATGGGGAAATGCAGCTCATACCCATTTACAAAGAGTATTTATCATCCAGAAGTCTGCAATAAGAAGTATAGTTGGTGCCAAATGGGATGACAGTTGTCGTCCACTATTTGTATCACTAAGGATAATGTCGCTGTTTTCCATTATAGTGTATCAGAATATTCTCTATATAAAACAAAATATAAACAAATATACTACACATAATGAGATACATGAACATGACACCCGACATAAACATAACCTTGTAACACCGCTGCACAGACTTCAAAAAAATAATCCCATGGGCATTAGTTTATTCAACACACTACCAATTCACTTTCGTAATCTTCCAATAAACGTATTTAAAAATAAGCTTAAAGGAATCCTAACTGAAAACTGCTTATATAATATACAGGAATTTTACCAACTTATTGGTCAAAATGGAAGCATTTTCTAGTTTCTAGTTCAGAATTACGTAATTTAACAAATGTAACAAGTTTGTCGCTGAATGTATTGTTTTTGTGCTTTACTATTTATAACCGTGTATTGTATTTTACCATAATAACTTTTATTAATTGTATAACTTAAGTATATTTCTTTTCCTTGACTTGTCTATAAAATGTAAAATTTTCTTAGGATCAATAAAATTATTATTATTATTATTATTATTATTTGCATTATTTTTGTGCAATTTGGTAGTTACCATTATTGTTGTTGCTTTACTAATTTTTAATAAATGGAAGGAATGAAATAGATTCTTGATTCGGTGGCCTCTAACATTATTTTCTTTTATTTATTTTGCCCCATTCATAAAAATTGGAGATTAAAACATAATAATTATTGTTGAAAAAAAAGCAAATGCTTAATTTAATAGTGGAAGCACTTTTTGCGCGTAACATTCATCGATATTTTTTAAAGTCTCATATTGCATTATTTAATGGAATTTATTTCGAATGCGGCTAAAGTGTGGCAAAAAAATTAATGATGCAGTTTTGTTCAGTTTTTTATGTATTTTTCGAATTCAACATTGAAATTAAAAAAAACATATACAGGGTATTGTTTTCTTGAAGAACAAAAAAATTTTTTTTTTTTCGAGTCCGGACCTGGATTCTTGTGTGTGTGATACAAGTACTTATTCAGGATCACTAGTATATTATATGTGCCAAATATTATTCCATTCCTTTACAAAGTAACAACCAAAAGAAATATTGGCAAAAATATATAAAACACCCTGTATTTCAGCAACGAGGGCCCAACAAGCTTTTTCTAAGGGTGATTATGATTACCCTGAGTGCCTGCTATCTGCCATTAAAGCATGTCCGTTTCCTCGTGAAACACCCTGTATAGGGCTAAGCATAATTAGTATTAAGTATACATTTTTATTTTAAGATTATATATACTTATTTGACAAAATTCTATTAATGAATAAAAAAGATTCAGCTGCAACTATTTAAGTGTATTTATTTTGTATATTTGCTTTATCATATTTTTTACTTGAAACCAATATCATAATTTAATTATTTAACTTAAATTAACTTAAATTACTTTAAATTTACAATAGATGTATTATATATGCTTATAGTTCAATTCCCTTTAACTAAATCTAATTAAATACATGAAGTAAAATATAAAACAAAGCGACGCCACTGTGCATTCGAAAACACCAACGAGCCTACGGCATCTTAGTTCAAATGTTCGTGACGTCACACCGGGACTCTATCAGCGAATAGACTTTATATGAATACTCACATTTTCCTGATACTTATATGTAAAAACATTTATTTTTCAAAATGCCCAAAATAATTTTGAATAGGTATTGGAAACAAATATCGTTTACGCTTATGTGATGATCTTTCCACAACTGACTGCAACCTTGAACTATATTCTCATCGTGTCGGTGTCAAATCACCAAAAGAAATCCAACAGGTATACTGCCCTCCTAAACCTAAATGACGTAACCCAAAATTTACCCATTTCTATATTATACTGATTTATAATATCAAACTCACCTTATTTCCTAAGCGAAACGGACATATCTCATCTGCCTAGCATTGAAAAGCACTAATAAAATACAATATATCTTAAAATTCCTTGAGAAACTGAATTGGACGTATCTCTCACTTCTCCTAAGCTTTGACTTGTGTTATTACTGCCTAGTATTCATATGTTTATCTAGCAAAGCCTAGAACGTGCGATAAAATAAATGGCGTATTGCACAAAAAAAAAATGTAATTCAAAATATTACAAAGACTTTAAAAAATCTGCCAAAATTTTAGAAAAATTTACCTACACAGATTAATATGTCCATTATAACTCAAGAGGTAGTTCTTGTTCTTTAGCGAAGTGATGATTTGTGTCAGAAAAAATTTGTTAGGCTGGATTCAAGAACAAATAAATAAATAAATAAATATCTTGATCAACAATTTTATTATTTTTCAGTTCTATTTATTTGTATTTTATGCAAATAAATACTCACATATTTACTAGTAAAATTTTAGAATTTATATAAACATAACTTAAATAATAATTGACATCAATTTTCTGAGCAAATTCGACGTTATCAAAGTTTTTTTGTTAAATGATTGACTTATTAAAAAAAATCATTACTTAAATCATTATTTTTTCGTCTATTTTATAGGATTATACCCAAAAATAGAACAAAAGATAACAAAAAACAAGTAGTGCTGAGATTAGCTGCATAAAATATTAAATATCTCAATGACCAAATATTAAGATAAGTCGTTTTGGCTTAGGAGGGCAGTATATTAGCAACAAGTGACAATAATGTGTTTACTGCTCTCAAAATACGTACTGGTCATTACGTGCACATAGTAATAATAAATCATTGTATTTTACGTTTTCAATCATGACGGATTTTACAAATATTGTTCCCGTGTGGCCAGGGAAAATGCGTCAGGCTTCTATAAGTGCTTGACCACCGACGGTTCATAATAATACTTATTCCTGAAGGACGAACCTTTATGTCGGCTGTGCCAAAGTTACTGTGGACATTTTCAATCGCGGGTTATGACCTGGGTTATCACGTACTTTAACTAAATCAAATATCAAACATGTCTGTGTTCGTTTTCAGTTTTCCTTATAATTTGATAATTTTGTGCAGCCTTGGCAACGCTGTAATATGAGTGAACAACTTACGTTGTAGGCATCGAGATTGAAAGGATAAAGGTGAGTCTAATTTTTTTTGTTTTCAATTTTTAAATTTAAAAATTGGCATTGGTTTTTTCATTGCATAAAGGAGTCAAATTAAAATATATGGATGTATTTCAAAAACACCCTATACATTTTATGATTTTAAAAATCATATATTCTATATTTTTTTTACTAGTAACTTAAATAAATAACTTTCTATTTATTTTTCCAATATATTATTCACTCTTATGGCATCATGTGAGCGTAGATCGATCAGAGTTCGCTTGCGCTTTAGGGATCCAAAGTGCGATTGTACAATAATGGTATTCTTAGATTTTAAATTCAGTTAAATTCTGAATTTGGACAGGCCATGTTCATAAAACCAACAATTTTGTAATTGTAATGTATGAATTATGTATATGCGATTTGTATCAGTTTTCTAGTGTACATTATATTTATGTTCTGACGTAAGTAATATTACTCTATTGGGTTTTTCCATTGAATCATTATATAAATAAATAAAATTGTGTTTATGTAAACCCTTGGGATCATTTCGGAAATATACCTGGTAGCATAAATAATGAAAATGTACCTAAATAACTGATTTCTCTTGATGACGAATGAACATTTTCAAAATCAACATTCTAGTAATTTTTTTTAATGTAAAAAATAAATACAGAAAACGATCAGTCATCAAAAAGAAAGCTTCTTTTTTGAATAGTTTTTTAATCTGAAATACTTACTGACATTTTGATGTATCTTTTACAGAAATAATAATAATAATAATAATATACTTTATTTCCAATTAGACTGCAATAACAGTACTGGCATTGTCAAATAGTAGGTACATACTGTACAATATAACACATTTTTAAACTATATATATAATACACATTTTAAATATAAGTAATCAATACGAAAACTAAAAGTTAATAAAAGGTATAATAATCCAGTAACTTTGTCATCAAAAAGGGGTTACCTGATTTTAATATGTTGTATAGAATTAAAAATTAATGTTAAATCCAAGTTTACGACCTCGGCAGACCTCCGGGTCTTGGTCAAAAATCCAAAAAAACTGCGAGATTTTTTATTTTTTTTGTCAATTTTGACACCTAAGGTCTACTTTTTTGGTAAAAATAATTTAGTATTCTTTAAAAGTAGACCAAATTTGCTACAAATTGGTACCAGAGCGGACTGTCCAAATAGTATACGAGGTACAGCTGTTCAAAGTTTTGAAAAATTTTCATTTTTCGACATTTTAAAAAATTTTCAACTTAAAAATCCGTGAAATACATACTACTACTATAACTAGGTGCAGAAAATTGATTTTACCCCAAACCCAAGCCCCAAATGGGGTCAGGGGGGGCCAAAAAATGCCCCCCCCAGTATATAGTGGCTATTACAGTGAATGAATTGGAAAAGAGGAAGGGATATTTAAAAAAACATATAAAAAAAAATCAGTTATAAACAGATCATATTATACTTTTTAAACAACTTTAGCTCTTTTGGATGGTCCGGGAGTGTCGTCCGTCTCATCCGTGTCGTCTGTGTCGGTGTTCTCTTTTATCTCCTTTTCTTCTTCTTGAGCCCAGAAGAGATTATCTAACGCCTCGTCGTCTGATTCTTCTTCGAGGTCTGGGGAGCGTATATTTATACTTAAATCAGAAGCATTATCGCATGAATGTCCACTGCAATGCGTGCAAACCGTCGAACATTTTAATCCAGATTTTTCACTGTAGGAATGCGTGTAGCATTCCTACAGCCCCTCTTGCAGTTGCATGATATTGCGATGATCGCTGGTGAAGACATAGATCTTCTAGTCATTCTCACTGGCATTACAAAGAAGCACACAATCTTTTTCCAAAAATGTGAGAGGAAAAAAACAGGACGCGACTTATTCAAACGCCTCCTCGAAATACAAATCTTCTGAACTCTTTCTATTTCTGCATACCTTCAGTGGATGTGACTCTACATCGGCACTGTTCGGGTAAGGAAACATGAAATTATTTGCAATAATCAAAAAACATCCAGACCTTGAGGATAAGATTGATGTATTTTATAAATCAAATGCCACACCTGAGCAAATTGCCGAAGCAGGCGAGGTGATCATGGTTGCACTATATGGAGGCAAATATTCAAGCCAAAATCTAAATGATTTACGCTTCCATTTGTTTGCAACAAAAATTAATTTCAATCTTGCTAGATTGCCCCCAACCCAAGATGCTGCACGATTTCACTCCCTGCGGACATACCACCAGGTAAAAATAACAATTATAAATATTACAATTTTTACTAAACCATTCAGGTGCAAAAGTGGCTAGGTGTGGAAAGGAATCCTATCGATTGAGGCTGGGTGTGCATGTCCCAAGGCTTCACTCCCAAAATAATGTCCAGGGATGCAGCACCGCAACAACTCTTGCATTTGATATCATGCAGCGCAAGAGGGGCTGCAGCAATGCGTGTAGTTGCAAGAAATCTGGATTAAAATGTTCGACGGTTTGCACACAGAGTTTGCAGTCATGTGACAATGCTTTTGATTTAACTATAAATATACACTTCTCAGATCTCGAAGAAAAATCAGACGACGAGGCGTTGGATAATTTCTTCTGGGCTCAAGAAGAAGAAAAGGAGATAAGAGAGAACAGCGACACAGACGACATGGACGAGACGGATGATACGGACAACACGAACGACACTCCCAGACCGTCAAAGGGAGTTTAAAAAGTATAACATCTGTTTATAATTGATTTTTGTTATACATATTTTTTTAAATATTCCTTCCCCTTTTCCGATCCATAATAGTACTATATATTGGGGGGGAGGAGCATTTTTTTGGCCCCCTCTGACCCCATTTGGGGCTTGTGTTCGGGGTAAAATGAATTTCTGAACCTAGTTATAGTAGTAGTACGCATTTCACAGATTTTTAAGTTAAAAATTGTTAAAAATGTCGAAAAATAAAAATTTTGCAAAACTTTGAACAGCTGTATCTCGGATACTATTTGATCTACAAAGTCCGCTCTGGTACCAATTTGAAGCAAATTTAGTCCACTTTTAAAAAATACTAAATTATTTTTAGCAAAAAAGTAGGCCTTAGGTGTCAACATCGACAAAAACTGAAAAAAAACCAAATATCTCGCAGTTTTTTGGATTTTGGCAGACCCGGAGGTCTGCCGAGGTCATAAACTTGGATTTAACATTACTTTTCAATCCTATATAACATATTAAAAAGCATAGATACCTGATTTGACGTCAGGTAGGATGTATAAAGTTACTGTATTATAAAACAACCTAACCTATTATCACAAATTTGTCCAAGACACTTAAAATATTTAACAATAAAACAGTCAGCAAAATCAGATTTTTCATTTTTAATGCCTATTTCAAAACAGTCTAGGTGCCCGCGTACATAAATGCAATCTATACATATCCTCGTATAACTTCTTGTATGGCATAATTGCGCCTAGTCTATCACTTTTTTCCTCTGCGAAAATTTTCGTAAACGCGGCGTTCCTCCTCGGCATGAAAAAGACGATTTCCACGCGTCGGACTGGAAAATCGGCAAATATATTTTGTCGGACAATTTGAGAATTAGATTCTATATATTCTATATATTTCTACAAACTGTCCGACAAACATTTTGGAACGTTAAGGGTGTGGTGTCTACCACCCTAAACATAACATAACATAACTTTAAAACATTTATTGGTAAACAGCTGATTTTTTCAAGATTGCTTAATAAAAATATGTAGAATCCAATTTTCGAATTGTTGGACAAAATATATTTGCCGATTTTCCAGTCCGACATGTGGAAATCGTCTTTTTCATGACGAGGAGGAACGCCGCGTTTACGAAAATTCTCACAGAGAAAAAAAGTGATAGACTAGGCGCAATTATGCAGTATAAGAAGTTATATGAGGATATGTATAAATTGCATTTATGTACGTGGGCACCTAGACTAAAATCGAAAGAATTCGGATAGGGAATAAAAACACTGATTTTTTTAATAGGTTTTCAACATGGTTTCTAAATTGTTTGAAGCTTCTTTCAGACTTTGAGGTAAGTGATTGTAAAGTTTAATAGAAGTTGCATGTGGTCCCCTGTCCACCTGAGCCAACCTACTCGGTGGAACATACAAGTCATTTGCGGCACGCTTAGTGTGTCTCTTTATGTCACTACATTTAGGTATTTGATCAATATTTTTTCTGACATAACACACATTCTAAAATATACATTATGAGTAAACCGTAAGGATTTCATGTTGCTTGAAACAGGGCCTGCAGGAAGTTATATAGTTGAGTTGAAACATACTCCTTATTATTCTTTTTTGTAATAGAAACACTTTCTCTATCCCAGCGCAATTACCCCAGCATAGAATGCCATAAGAGAGAATCAAGTTTATTTGCCGTATTAAAAAGATTTAATTGCCTCGATATTTACTACGCCCCTTAGCTGCAGGATGGTATAATTTTTTGTAGCAAGTTTACTGGTTAGACTTTTAACATGAAAATCCCAGGAACAATTTTTGTCCATTTCCATACCTAAAAATTTTACATGTTCATCTTGATGTAATAACTGAGATCCTGTTCTAACCATTAAACTGATATTGCTTACTCCAATAGGGGAAAATAATAAAAGATTTGTTTTTTGAATACTGATGACTAGGCCATTTTTCTGACACCACTTTGCCATTGGTTTAAAGCAATTTGTAGCATCTTTGCTAAAGTTTTCAATGTTATTGGCAGAAATAATAGAAGATGTATCATGAGCAAAGAGTGTTAAACAAGTGTTGTCAATATTTTTTAATATATCATTGATAAAAATCAAAAATAACAACCTAAAAACTTACTCTTCGCCGGTTTACTAAACTTTTTATATAATTGTTACGCATTCTATAGGATACTCTTCGCAGTTTTTTGTAAATAATGTTAGTTTCAAACATTTTTAATTTTATAGTACGAACTTAGTTGGTGAAAGACTCGGTGTAAAATAAAGTAAAAACAAAAAGAAAACCATGCCATACCCCATGTGGGTTTCGAACCTTGGATTCTGAGTCAAAAGCAAAAAACCACCTAACACGTAAAAAGATGTAAAAAATGTAAATTTTTACAAAAACAAAAATAAAAAAAAATATTCTCAAATTTAAATCATTAATAACATGTTTATTTACTGATCGATTTTGTTCAAAAACAATAGGGTTCTTCCCCTAGCTAACACTAACTTAGTGTCCAAATTTCAGTACAATCGGATTTTTCTTTCTTGAGTTATCATGCTTACAAGAAACGTGACGGGCGGACAGACGGACGGACATTTTGAAAGTTGTTCAGAATTCATTCACTAACATAATGATATGAAAGTTTGTTCTCTAAGAGCGATATTTCCGGTTTTAGAATTGTGCCGATCAAATGCAATATACTCTTCGTTTTTGCGAAGAGTGTAATAACGGGCCTAGTACGCTCCCCTGCGGGATTCCAGTGTTAATACTTAAGCTGTTTGAAATATATTTTTTGCCATTAGCTGTTTGTGTTAAGACTGTGACTAGAAAGCGACAATGACACTTTGCATTCGAATTACACACAAATTGAAAATAAAATAAATAATTAAGAGGAGACAACGCCAATCACAAAGTTTCATCGGTAAAGCCAAAGCTGAAGTGGGGCGAAGGGTAGGCAGTGTGGCTATTATAGGGCATCTGCACGTGACGTCACAGCTAACCTCAAAAATATGTGTTTCTTAAGATTTAAGAGTATTATGCAGCTATTATTAAAATTTCTGCCTGGTTTCCGTATTTTCAACTAAAATCAAGTTCAGTGTAATGTTTATGAAGTTCTAAATACTTTGTCCTAATAAAACAGGACTCTTTTTGTATGTTGAAAATTAGTGATGCAACGATTACGATTAAGATTAATCGTAATCGCTGATTATTAACATTTTACGATTAATCGTAATCGCCGATTATTGCAAACCATTATTTACGATTTTTGGTTTTTAATTTCTACGCTGCGTCGTCTAATATGGAAGATACGATTCGACACTGGAAAGAAAAATATAACCTTTCTTTGCTTAAAATCCATATTTTGCATTGAAGGCTTCCAGTGTTCCATCAGAGAGGTTGTTTTCCACTGCTGGTCTCATACAAACAACTAGGAGAAATAGGTTGGGTCGAACAATCCTACAATCGATTATAGATCTTTGTTTTATATGGTTACATGCTTGCCCAGGATTGGTACAAAACCCACCATTAAAAAAAACCGGGTAAAATGGGTGGTTTTTGTGGTTTTTTATTTTAGAAAAACCCATCTGGGTTTTTGTTTGATTTTCGTTTTTTTTTGCAGGAAAAAAAGCAATTATTATAAAAAATTATATTTTTACCTCGCAAATACTTGAACAAAACAATAACACAAGTAACGTATCAATATATTAGTAAACAATAAAACTAGCAAATAATAAACTTGAGAAAAATAAAAACATGAAACAAATAACAAAAACTTTAAAAAAATTCCTCAAACTGGAATGTAAAAGGCAAAAGATAAATATCTTTTGAAAAGATATGTATGTTTTATTTAATTGTCTATAAATCTTAACTAGTTAGTTTTGACGCCTTCTCAGCTCCACTTATTCCTTAGTTTGCTCCAAATATGGCCGAATGTAGAAAAAATTATTTCTACTGCGGCACTAGAAGCAATTTTGAAAAAAAAAACGCATATATTTATTAGGTTTTCATAACTGAGAATGCGAGAATATTTCCAACACAGTCCAGATGTTGTCACACGCTATATTGTCAAAGCAACGCCGGATGAAAGGTGGGAAATTAGACGGGAAATTTGAGTTTTATAAAAACCCAGTATAAACCACAATTACCCAGAAAAACCCACCACAAGTGTGGGTCGTCTTTTTCTAAAGAAGGTGGGTTTTTGCACAATCTTTGCTTGAGTGGTAATAATTTCCTATTCGGTTTTATTTTATCTACCAAAATTTTTAAGTGGGGCATCTTCGTTTACATTATTTAAATTAAACCCCGAATTTGAGAACATTAATAGTAAACTGACTTTATATAACAAGTGGTTGCTTTTAGTAAATAATAATAAAATAGTTAAAAAAAAAACAATTGCTTTTTATTATACTATAAAATTGAACTAAGTTTTCTAGATAATCGTAATCGTATTCGTAATCGGCGATTATCATTAACCCTTTCTGTACCGGACATAAAATGGCGATGCATGTTACTAGGACCGGGTTTTTTTGTATGCTACCAGGACCCCTGCCGAATATATGCGCCAGGTATAAAAAATAGAACATATGCAGAAAATTCATTTATTTATCAGGGGCGGCCGGTGAAATTTCAACAATTTTTTTCTCGTCTGTGGCGCATGGGACCCATACCAAATATGCGAAATAACATCTAGAGAAGCACTCCTCTAACGACCCCTAAAAAATTTTGAAAAAGCAGTTTGCGAAACATTTTTTCAAAATTCGATTGACCTCCCTAGGTCTAGGGACTCCTGTTTAAAATTAATTTTTTTTGTCATATACATTTTACTTTTCATAAAAATACAACAACAGGTTTTGAAGTTTATGAAAATATTTCCATTACTAACTGAGATACAACGAATTGAAATTTTATCATTTGTTAAATTGTAAATTACAAAATTTCAGTTCATTGTGTTTCAGTTAATAATGAAAATATTTTCATAAACTTCAAAACCTGTTGTTGTATTTTTATGAAAAGTAAAATGTATATGACAAAAAAAATTAATTTTAAACAGGAGTCCCTAGACCTAGGGGGGTCAATCGAATTTTGAAAAAATTTTTCGTAAACTGCTTTTTCAAAATTTTTTAGGGGTCGTTAGAGGAGTGCTTCTCTAGATGTTATTTCCCATATTTCGTATGGGTCCCATGCGCCACAGACGAGAAAAAAATTGTTGAAATTTCACCAGCCGCCCCTGTTATTTATAATAATATTTTATTATATTAAAGTATTTGTAGTGTATTTAAAAGGTTTGTTTTGTATGGTACACTTCAAAACAAGCCTGTACACACAGACCGACATTACACTTTGTACACATGTACCTAGACTCTCTTCTTTTTTTGCTGAATCTTGCTTTGGCTACAAACAGTACATCTTCGAACCTTATTAGTGGGTACCAGGGCGGGAAAATGTCGGCCTATAAGCTTCTCAGGATTTTTGGTTATAGGTTTTTACTTGGCTTTGGTTAGACTCTGTGGTGTTTTGTACTTGAAATTAGACAAAGAAATCGAAAGACAAAAGTACCATTTTACAGTTTTTCTAAAGCATTCTGTAGAGCTTATTTCAATCAAAATAACGAGATTCATGATGTCGAGTAAGTTTGCCGTATTTATACGGCATTGAGCCAGGTGGTCCTGTCTTAGGTACCGCATTTCTTCGGCATTGGGCCAACGGACACTACATGAAGCGACACAATTATGCGGGTGTGGTCCTACTAAAGGGTATAAACTTAATATCGTCACATATATACGACAACTGTCTAAATATACCATATAACCCTGAACACATATATACGGCAGTGGTCCTGAGGGACCATTTAGGTATTGACTCAAATATACGGCGATGATACGGAAAGGGTTAAGGCTAGGATTTTGCAAAGTGAGAGGGAAATATGCGTTTATTTTCGGTTTATTATAAATATTTAAAAAATCATAAATGATATAATCTTTAAAATAATTTCAGATACTTCCCATTGCTCTAAGGAATACAACCATATATAGTTTTTATCATTAATTTTGTACTTATATAGTCAAATGCCATATTTTAATAATGAAATTAGAGACTATTTTCATTGACAAACTACGATATTTAAATATAACAGAAATTTATAATAAAAAAAATATATAGTTGTATTCGTTAGAACAATAGCAAATATCTAAAGTAGTTTTAAGATTATACTATGTGTAGTTTTTTAAATATTTACAATAAATCGAAAATAAATGCATATTTCCCTCTCACTCCTCAAAATCCTAGCCTTAATGATAATCGTAATCGGAATCGTAATCGTAAAAGTAAGAATCGTTGCATCACTATTGGAAATCTAACCTGTAATTAGCAGTCTATTTTTATTAATCAACAACAATATAGAAAAATTATTTACATGAATTTTTAAATATTAAATGTGTATACAAACATTAAAAATGAGGATAAACTTGAACAACTTAAAATTTAACGTTATGTTGGTTACATGATGCATGCTATTGTAGTGCTTCAGGTGGCACCTTCTATTAAAAAGCACTATACTAAAAATCTTGACTGGGGAAAAAGCAGTTTTAAGCCAAACGGCTGGCATTATTAAACTAAAAAAAAGATATTCTTGTAAGTACATGAATACTACACTTCTATTGAAGAAATTTGTTTATTACGAAGATCTCTCTTCACATTGGCTCATTTCCAACTGCTCCCCGCTGATTTGATCGCCTTGCTCCCTCTTAAGTTGAATTTTTGGTTGAGAACCGGGATTCGTCCACATTTTATGACTGTGCTACACATGTGACCAAAATAAACAAACAAAAAAACATAAACGCTGTCAATTTATTTATGTTTTGCTGTCGCCTCAATTTATATTGTGATTTTAAATTATAAATTTTAATGAAGTATTTTTCCAAGTAATTTTCTTATAAATAAATGATATAATTGCTACCATCAACTTTTATTATATTAACAAGAAAAGTTTTGGGGCTTTATTATTTTATAAGGACAGATGCATGCAAGTGCACATTAAAGTACATTAATGCCTGTTGTCATGGAAGACAAGCACTGAAGTCACATTCATGAAGAATAAAGACAAGGAGCAAGCATGACATGCTTTCACTATGTCCGTAAAACAGGAAGAAATCAGACACAAGTTGGTGCGATTCTTAAACTGAACATTAATGGTGGGAAAATAGGAGATAAAATATAGACAGAGGGGGAGCTGTGCTGCTGCTCGGTGTGTTATTAGTGCCATCTGTGGCACATCTTGTGGAATGGTTTTCCTCGGTATTCCCATTAATGTGCTTGCTGCTGGTATTTACATCTCATGGTCACATTGCTCATAGCTCCTCAGTAAATGTCAACTTTGCATTGTCAAATTCTAGTAAGAAAGCCTACTTTATATGTCAACTGGTAGATAAAGGTACTTTAACTAACAAGATCATAGTTTCTGCACAACTATCATAGTCTACGATATTTGCAAAAAAATAAAAGTACATCCAAAGTTACTTTTCACATAAACAAAATTTATGGTCCATTTCACTTATTGTGAACTTAATCGGGGGACATACTGCATACAAAGAGGTTTGACAACTTCCTGGTCCTACACTGTGTCATGGCACTTGAATTGCCAAAATGTTTCTGGCATTTTACCTTTCATCTTTTGTATTAAGAAATGTGAAGTGTTATAATCACCCGTCACATAATTTTCATTTGGTAACCTATCGAAGTGTGTCCAGTATTTTTATTGAAAAACGGAGAATATCAAGATTTGTGTTGTTATCAATCAAATATTTTGTAAAAAAATGTATGGTGCAACTGAAATTAAGTGGACAGCTTTATTTAAACATAATAGAGATAGATAGACAAATGTTTTAAATTAACGCCGAAATAAAGAAAAATATGTGCATACGTAATACGTAATCTATTTCAACTTCAATATCATCATTCCTTGAATAGGCCCTTTCAGCATTTTTTTTATTCATAAATCAAAAGTGGAACACTTTTTAAGGCAATTCCCAAATTTTCAGGTTTTTATTCGGATGTTTAAGACCTTAAATAAATTATCAAAGTTGGACCGACACTGGAGGTGAAATAAAATGAAATTTTAAGAAAAAAAGGTTCTATGCAACTTTTCATAAAAATTGATAGTCTTTATGTTATAACAACTTGAAAATTGATATTTTAGCTTAAAAAAATTATTCGTCAAATAACTCGAAAAGTAGTACATTGAGCGAAAACATGCTAGACAAGAAAGGTACTAAATTGAGGATGAATTCTGTTTTTTTCTAATTTCTGTAGAGTTAATGATTTCGGAGATCTGGAAGTATAAAGGTGGTGTCCGAACGTCTATAAGACGAAGTATTTAATTTAAATGTTAAATATCTCAGAAACTATGGCACTTACGTCAAAAGCGGTAAGAACAATAATGAAAGACTCTTAATTAGGCTTTCAAATGGTTTTTTTTTCTATTTCTATAGCATAAAGAACAAAGAAGTTATGACAGAAACAATGTACTTTTTCAATTTTTGTTTATGCAAAATGACGTCACAAATCGGCGAAGAGCTTTGTACTGAAACCCAATCTTTAACATTGAATATCTAAGGATTGGATATACTTATGAAGCTGAAATTTTAACAGCACTCGTAACAGCCTATCTAGATGGTCGAATTCTATTGAATACCATAAAAAAATAACGAAAAGAAATTATCTGTAACAAGCCCATTGTTTAAACAAGATTACGAAAGTATGTTTATAGTTGGAGAAAAATTTGAGATAATTTTAGTGCAGAACTTTTCACTGTTCTCGGTGTATTGAATTTTAGCTGCTTTTAAGAAGGCAAATTAAATACATTTCATGTTGTACAATCATTAAAACGTTTCTAGAACTAGTCTTAGTGGCTGGCTTTGTGTATACATTTGATTACAGATCAATTAAACAAATTAAACTAGCAAAAACTAACAACTTATGAAAATTGATACGTTGGGGACATAATGGAAAGATAAAACAAAAAATCATTAATTCACATCATGATAATATGATAAACTGCTAAATCTTGTCAAATTTATATACCTAGATAATAATACACATCTGGAACAATTCAGATAAAATTATAGATTATAAGGGGTCTAATAACGACAACATACCTAAATAGATGAACCAAAAGGTTTGAATCACATCAAGTTGTCATTGTTGAGATCTTTTAATAACCACACATGTACTGAATTAAAAATAGTTTTGTAAATGTTTATTTTATACACAGAAAGATCTACTTTTTGTACAATTTTTGAAAATATTTCGAGAAATAAATGAACTCTTCTTAAGTAGGGGGATAAAACAGAACTATATATTTTCTTATTTTCACTTACCACAAAAAATATATTTACGGAAAAACCAAAAAGAACAGTAAACTTTCATTCACATTTTACTAACCACACTTTTTGTATATTTCATACATAATTAAAAATACATGTTTATTCTATATTAATGTATTATTTTAAAAACTCTGCACTTGTGTTTTACGTTTCTTCAAATTATTTAAATACTCCAACACTAAAAATTACAATAAAATAAATTGACATATTGACAACTGAACTGACAAATTAGAAAGTTTTGACGTACAGGCAGGAAGTGAACCAGTAGAGACGCATTTTAATTCAAGAAGGAAGACATTAGGGGACGCCAGCCAATAATATTCTATCACGAGGACAGAATACAGATCACTGTATCACAAAGTAGATCAGTCATGTAGATATCCATTAATTTTTAATAAATCACATATTTTTGGTGTTCATGCAAAATCTCATGTATGCTATTAATTATTATAACGTGACATTTTGCGCGAATGCCAGGCCTGCAGAAAGGAAAGGAATTGTAGAGGGTGTTCATGGGAAGTTGACTTTTTCCTCAATTTAGTCGGGTGGAGTGCTCAAATTTTCCCAGTGGGTGCTGGGCATCCCCTAGCACCTCCTGACTAGTACATGATGGGGATGCGGATGAAGGTAAGTAATAAATAAACATAAACATATACTGATTAATGTTCTCAGTCTTCAAAGTTTATAAATGTTCTGAAGTTTTTCCATTGTTAGCACCATCTAACGGCAGTAACTCGAATTTTCGGTAGTTAGTCTAAAGCTCTCTTAACGGGTAGCTCTATAAATATATTCATAGTAACGACTTTGCTTCCTAGATGGCACACGGAAATATTAGTTAAAAAAAATAACACTATAATGGTAAAACCTAAAGTCAAGTCAATATGGAAATGCTATTACTTCATAGCCAGCAGCACAGAAAAACTTTCAATATTCATAATAGGTTTTTAACGTCAAAAATCATGTTAACATACTTGTTTATACCACATATAAAAAATCAGGCCCGGCTTTATACAGTACAGGCAAATTAGGCGACCGCCTCTCGGGCACCAGTTCCAACGGACGTCATATGAACTGTTTTACTACATGTGTCTAGAAATATGAGTTCTAAAAAAATCTATTGGATTTTATATATTTCAATAACTTGGATACTGTTTATCCTATAAATTTATTGCTCCGCACAGATCTTGTTAACCTATAACTATTGCATCGACAGGGAGGTCATTTTCAAAACTATAAATTATTAAAAATTACGTGCGCGATCGATCATGAATAACGAAAGCCTCTTAGCCCAGGCAGCGGATGACTGACGTAATTTTTACGTCATTTTTTGGTCGGTTGAAACGTTATATTGACCTCCGGAATGACGTAACAATGACGTAAAAATGACGTGATTATGCCACAACTTAGAGACGTTATTTTTTGACGTTAAATTGACGTCACTTGGTGACATTTATCTAGGCTATTTTTGATTAATTGAAATAAATGTACATTTGAGACATATAATGAGTCAATTTGTTGCAAAATGACATGTGAATCTTACGGACTCCAGGAGGTCTCCTTGTTCCAATGTATGATAGGTTACAGGATGAGCCGCCTATAAATTAATGGAAATTCATAGATTAAGCACCCACTGTTTTTTTTTGCTATCTCGGCCCAGTCACACAATGATCGTTAACCTGACTATTGTAAGATCCATCCAAATTAATCGATGTTATTTCCTGAATGAATTTGAACATTGTAATTTATATTCATTATTTTCTATAATTTCATTAGAGCATAAAATAAAGATTGACTGGTTATTATCAGTGGTTTGTATGTGGCATTATCTAGAAATAATTTCTGCAACAAACTACATGGCAACGTAATATCCTTAATAGCACACGATGTCCGCCCGATGTCCATTTTGAGTCCATTAAATGTACTGACGTCCATGGACATAAATTGGACGTCCACCGGACGTCTGTCATCGGGTTTACTTTGATATTATACGGCATGGACATCCTATAAATGTCCAGTTTATGTACGGGAAGTATATACATTTTAAGTCCATATAGGGACAGGAGATGGACGTCTATTTCGTGTCCATTGATTTAAATATTATATTTTTGTAATAAATGTTAATATCTCCATACCGCTTTCTCTTTAACACGTTTCCGAGATATGTATACATACCAGCGAATATAACACTGAACGTCCATCATATGTGCCGCAACGTACGTCCTCTGGATGACCAATTGATGTACGGCAAGTACTAACATTTTACGTCCCTATAGGGACAGCAGCAGGACATCTATTTAGTATTCGCTGATGTAAATATTGTATTTATGTTGTAGATGACGATATTATTCCTTTACCGTTTTTTCTCCAATACGTTTCACAGGTTCGTATAAGAACACCTCAACCATGAAACTTTAATTCTTAAAAGAGTTGACTCTCCCCACTGCTCTTCAATTTTGAGATCTGAGAAATTTTTTTTTTAAATGAACTGATCCACCACCCCCCCCCCTCCCCAAAATCTGGACCCGTCACTGAGTTAATTATTACATTGTTCAACAATTGCTCGTACTTCTCAAGTGACACTGGTGACACCCGCTCATCAAATCAAAAATTTTTTTCGGATTTCTCCCCATTGCTAATCAATTTTCAAAAAAATTTCGCACCCCCCGGGCCCGTATTTTCTCTCTACGATCCTGTAAAAGTAAGGCTAGAAATTCGATTTCACATAATAAAGACTTATTTTTACTGATGATCTGATTAAATACATTTCTTACACATTATACTGTACTACTTTTAGCATCCAAAATAACGGACAGAGGAGAGCCCAATGGGTAAGCGAGTAGAACTATTATAGAGATAACGCAGGCATGCAGGTTCGATCCCTACCGACCGCAATTGGCAAAAAGTAAAGTAAAATAAAATTAATTTAATAATTAAATAGACATTATAATTTGCGATTTGTGAAAATAAATTGGAGTTAATGGTAAACAATATTTGATATGTCAATGTAAATAAAATATACGGATGGTAACCAAGAAATTCATCGGACGCTCTCAATCTCTGCTGAGGATGTCCTTCGAATATCCATTAGGACAATGTTTATCATTTTTATCAAGTAAAGTACTTACATGTCGAAGTACTCGAAGTTACTTTTTCGAAAAGCGCCCTGAATAGTATATCTATATAAATAAAGCAGGATGTCTATATATCGTACATTATAGACATCCGTATGATATCCGTCAGGGATGAACAAATATTGTTCAAAGTTGTGACATTTGGACGTCCCTTATTGGTTGTCCGTCGGATGTACTTTGAACCAAAAATGAATGTCCATCGGATGTCCTGTATGTCCGTCGAGGAAGTCCTTCGGATATTCATGGGACAATGTTGTGCTATTGGGGGTGAAGTTATTTTTTCATCACCTGACGTCGTCGCCTAATGATACCAAAAAATGACGTCAAAATGACGTCAGTCTGCTACCTGGGATGTCTTGCCGAGATTGCAATAGAGCAAGATATATTAGAGAAAATAATGTGAAAGACATTATTTCATGTTTTTGTTGAAACAAAAAAATACGAGTATTATTTTGAGTTCATATTTATTTTATTTCTCTAATAAATGTTTTTTTAAAGTTTTTTAATTCAATGTTTGGGAAAAATACATTCTTTTTTATAATGGGGCAATGGTAGAGGGCTGAAAATATATAAGTTGCATCACTAGTCACCCATGTCTAAAGCCGGGCCTGAAAAAAATATAAATAAATAAATACATTTGCATGAATTTACTGTACCTCGCCATGACACTAAACGGTTAGATATATGATATATTCATTTTCTTGTAAGATTAATAAAATGGGTTATTTTTTAATTCCACATCGTGGAAATATAGCGATCGCAAAGAAAAAAATGTTTGGCTCAAATAGGCTAGAATGTCATGAAATGTCGAGATGTATGTGTGAACAAAAAGAATGCTGTCTGCTTGTCGGTGGGTTGATTTGTAACTTTTTTGTGCGCACGATTAATTTGCAACGATTTATGATATTAACTTTGGTACACGTACACGTAATTAAATTTGGTACACGTATGTGTATTTTAGCGAGATCTGGTATTAAATCATTTATTAATTATATTCCATTGAAGGACGGGGGTAAATAGGTAAATCAAATAAGCAAGCAAGGGCGGATGCAGGGGGGTGGGGCACCAGGGGCAATTGCCCCCCCCCCCCCCCCCCCCGAGAAGAATAGGATCTAATATTATTTATTATTGAATATTGAAAATGTCGATATAATTATTGACCATACGGCCGCAGTGCCCCCCTCCCCTCAGTAACCTTTCTGGATCCGCCGGTCCTTGCAAGCAAGAGTCCATAAATTGGAATTTAGTGTATGTACGAGAAGCCAAGTTGTCAAAAGTGTATTTGAGAGCAGTCACCCAAATTATCACCCCCATTAACACTGCCACCTAAATTTTTTTTTAGCATCAGCCACCCCACTATCACCTCCACCGGAAATTTAGATATGGAAGCAGTGAGGCAGCGGTTTTTGTTGTATAGCTCCCACATCCACGTAGTGGAGCGGTGGCAAAGGTAAAAAAAATTTGAATTTTTTTTGGTTCAAAAAGACTTAAAATATCATGAAATATTCAGATTTTAAGTTTGGGAAAAATAATGTCTGTCTGTCAGTTCTGTAACTTTTTTGTGCGCACGATCAGTCTGGAATGGTTTATGATATTGATTTGAAAGGTACACCTATGTATTGTTACATATTTATACCTCCTTTACAGAGATCTGTAATACATCCTCCTTAAGTAGAAACATGCTCAAATAAGTAAGTGAGTAAGTTGGTAGTTCGTCTATAATCCGATAGATGGCGCTGCTGTTCTTAACCTACTAGAAAATTACAGAACGGCCGGAACATTCTAAAACACTCATCTTTAGATACATAAGGGAATGTATTTCCGATAAAAGTAGGTTCGGTATTACTTCCACATCCAGTAGAAGTACAGTAGAAGTACAGTAACGCCAAAAACATTTTTGAACATTTTTATTCTTCATATAGGCTTAGAATGAAATGTCGAGATTTTAAGTCTGAGCGAAAATAAATTTTCTGTCCGTCGGTCTATCTGTCTGTAACTTTTTTGTGCGTACGATTACTCTGGAACCGTTTAAGATATTGACTTGAAAATTGGTACACATATGTATTTTAACGAGATCTGGAACTAGATTATATTTTGATCTTATTCCGTTGAAGGGTGGGCGGTAAATTGGGGTAAATGGGGGTAAATAGGTAAATCAAGCAAGTAAGAGTCCATAGAAATGGTACTTATATAAAAGAAGCTATAAGCTCTCAAAAATTGTGATTTAGTGTGTGTACAAGATTAAAGACTTCAAGAATTTTTTTTACTTCATCCACCTTCCTTCCCCCCCTTCCCTTCAGGATTGTAACTTAAGATGGATATTTGTAAAATGATTTAGTACCTTTTTTAGGAGTTCAGTGTAATCAAATATTAAACCCAAGAATGTTGGTAAAGGGTGGTTTGGTTAATTAACTATCTCAGTAAAGTTATATGAAATGTAATAGTTGCAGTAGCAAGCGTGTCATTAAAACATCTTAAGACTCCCAGCAAAGAGGATTAAAGTTCGCACTGATGTTCTTCATTACAATAACTTAGTATTAAGTATTTAAATCCTCATGGATCTTTAAAACTCATATTCTCTTCTGCTGTTTTAACTGTAAGAATCAAGTACAAGTCGAGTACATAAAATTCCAGTCAACAAATGCAATAACTAATCAGAGACACATTTTGAATAGCAGCGAATTAAATGTCTTCCAGCAGTATAAGACGATACATTTAAGCATGTTTATTTTTCTTATACCGTGCGTGTAATTTCCCATTAGGCATGTACATTCACGTAGCGCGAGAGATATGACAATACTGCTGCCGTAAATTCCTCCGCCGGGCGGAGCATCCCAGCTCTGTTATTTCATTTCAGCCAGCTGGCACGCGCGATGTTGTAATTTTACTCCCTATGCCTAGCGCTCCGCTACACGCACGGTATGTTTATATATCAAGGGCTTAATATATGTACCGTGCGTGTAATGGCAAGTTGGACGTAAGACGTAAGAATTGCAACTTGCAACATCGCGTGTGCCAGTTGACTAAAATGAAATAACAGAGCTGGGATACTTCAGTAGTCGAGTGCCGACAGGCGGGTTTTGCTGTTGCTGGGTTGTCATATCTCTCGCGCTACGTGGATGTACATGTCTAATCCGCAATAGGCCCCTTGCATGTGCCGTATATTTTAAATTAATCTATATATACCCAGGTAGCAGAGTGACGTCATTATGAGGTCTTTTAAAGGTGATTTTTCGTCGCCGACGCCCCAATAAATGACGTACTAGAGACGTGATATTTAAAACGTACTTCTGACGTCATCATGAAGACGTCACATACACGTTTCTTTTAGGTAATTATTTTGACGTCATTAATAAATGACGTACCAAAGACGTGATATTTAAAACGTACTTCTGACGTCATCATGAAGACGTCAAATACACGTTTATTTTAGGTCACTATTTTGACGTCATTAAAATGACGTCATTTTGTCGTCAAAATTGGTCATTTGGTTCACTATACATATTCATATATTCACTATATATATGTATATATGTATATAGAGATCTATGACCAATCATAATAGCAATATATTATTACAATAAAAACGTACATATAGAAACATCAGTATGTTTTGACATAGTTGCCGAATATATTTTGCAACCTGAAATTTTAGTTTAAATAAATCATTATAAAATAAAAATAAATAGAAGTATTTAGTGACTAGTTCAATTTTTGCCACATATTAATAATAATTTTGTTTTACTATTTCTAACAAGGAATACAGCTTTTAAACATATTTAAATAAAGATGTTCAATGGTTTAGTGAGTTAAGTGTTAGGTTGCGAGTCAAGAGGTCGGCGGTTCGATGCACATTGCGGTTTTTTTTCGTCAATGTCGAGAAGTCAGAATCTATTGTCCTCACGCGTAGATTCACAGAAAATAAAATCCTAACGCCAATTTCAATAAGGGGTAACCAAATTCCAGATAGGGATTGCGTGAAGTACTTAGGTGTACGATTAGACAAACGACTCATGTTTAACAAACACATTAACCAAACTATACGGACAGTCTATTCCATGTCCAGGAGTCTGTACCCGCTCTTGGTCAGGAATAGCAGACATAACAGACAAAATAAAAAATTGCTATATACCGTTATGGTGAGGCCGGCTCTTACATACGTGGCGCCGGCGTGGTGCAGCGCGTCGGCCACGAAAATAAAAAACTTACTGTTTTCGAGAACAAATTCTTACGCCTCATCTCAAATTCTTCTAGATACACCTCCATCAGAGATTTACATAAACGTTGCAACAACATAACACCACTAGTAGACTACATCAAAGCTACATCGCAGAAATTTTATCAATTCAAGCTTGGTGATAGTCCGCTTACAAAAAACATTACACAAATGAGAGAGCACAATGCACCCTTTCGCATTAAACATAAATTACCATACCAAGCTTTGCCCATCTTTCGGCAACAATTATAGCCAAAACTCTTTTCTTCAACTTTAATTGCTGTCTAATACAATTCAGTCCTCTTTCTTTCATATTCCTCTCTTCCTTTCTTTTTGTAATTTTTGTTTTTTGTTTTTCGAAATTTTGTACTTCTTAACTAAGTTTTTGAATATAATCATAATATTTAATAAACCGTAAACAATAAATTAAGTGGTCTAACATAGCCGCTCGCCCTTGCTCAATTTCCTAAAACGGGTTTTTTGGTTAATAATTTTCCCGCAAAACTAATTTTATACATTTTCTATGCCCTTCAATTATACTACATATACATTTATACAAATTGTTTTAAATTTACATTGTTAGATAAGTTGTTATTTTAATTGCCTTTTACTTTACTTTTTGTAAAAGGAGTTGGTCAGTTTACTATTGTTTCGATAATCCTTCCCGGCCTCACTCCGTCCAGCCTTTGAATTGCTACAGCGATGGTAGATGTCAGGCTGGTTCCGGACACGGGTTTTCGGGTAGGACAAATGTAATATTATTAATTTTTAATAAATTTGTTTTGATTGATTGGTTGATTGTTAGGTTGCGAGTCAAGAGGTCGGCGGTTCGATCCCTGCACATTCCGGTTTTTTTTCGTCAAAAACTTTATTAATAGTTGTGGAAAAATATTATAATGAGAGGTTTGCATCCCTTGTCTCAAAATTCACTGATTAACAATACGTTATATTGGCGTCATATATATGACGTCATTGGGCTGTGACATTGTGCCGTCATTTTCACGTCATGCTGAAGGTGAAATTGATGTAATTAATGCCGTCATAATGACGGCACCTTGCTGCCTGGGTAGTAATATAGTGTTACTAAACATTAGCAATTATCAAATCTGTTTTCATAATTTCTAAATGGAAAGTATTTAAATCACCGACTAATGTCCGGGAGAAGGGGCAAATCTCAGAAAACACTCATTTTGGAGTTGACGTCATATCTGTCACTAGTTATATCGCTGCGCGTGCAAGCGTGCAATGAATGATTCGGATATATTTTATCATGAAGCTATTATAGCTAGGGAGATAGCGACAGTTTTCGTGAAATCATTTCTACAAAGCTAGATTTTTTTCCGAATTAAGTGTAGACAGTATCAATGATGAAGGTGTAATTCTGCAAATCTATAAGTTCTGCAAAAAATGAATAAAAAATTAAATAACATGTTGCAAAAAGAGATATCGATTTTCTGAAATGTCACAAAATGCCACTTTTGATTACTTTGTGCCGAGCCGAATTTTCGAATTTCGCCGAGCAATTTACGATCAGGTTTATCTGGAAGACTTCCTCTTTACGTCGCAACATCGTACGGCCGTCCCAATGGAGTTTTTCGAAAAATATGAACGTGTCAATATGGCATGTTTTTGTAATTTTTTTAGCTCCGAAATGCAAGATGTTTTTTGTTATTTTTCGCAGATATCTCCGAAACGGTGGTAGTTAGCTCGAAGTAAAAAATAAGGTATTTTTCACTACGAATCTTTTTGCTATCATCAGAATTTTGATTTTTTTTTCGTTTCGGAGATAACTACTGAAATATCGGCCATGTACGCCAAAAAATAGCTAATTTTAAGCTTCTATAGTTGGCAACTTTTTAATCTTGGCTCCTACGCCAAAATACTTATCTAGCTAATTTAAATAGAATCAAATTTGCTAAAACGTTTTTTTTTATTTTTTGAATTCCGACAAAAATGAAGGAATTGGAGAGGGTGGGATTTGGGACTTTTTTTTTTCGGTAAAATTTCTTCATTTTGTCACCATAATTAATCGGTAATTAACTGAAATCGATCTCATATACGGTGTTCACTTAATATCATGTACTACTTTGACGCCCCGTTAATTTTGGCCCTTCAAAACAAAGGTTTCTGAGAAAAATTATTTTTTCAAGATTTACATACACTCTATAGGACAACGTGTAATTTCCTACATTTCCTCGAATATTTGGATAATTATCGTTTTTTTTGAAAAAATTGTAGACAGCTATGTGAAGAGAATTTATTGAGCTTTCCGACACTTTTTTTATTTTTCTCTAACATAAAAACAAAAGACTTATGACCGAATATGCACTCCGGGCTATTGCAGTTCGCGGATAAGTTTTGCATTTTCCGCCGCTAAATATTAATCTACAAAGCTGATTTTTTTTTGTCTATAAGCTATTTACTCCTATTTAACCCAATTTATCCTTCAACCCTTCAACATAATGAGATCTAAATATAATCTAGTTCCAGATCTCGTTGAGATACATATGTGTACCAAATTTCAAGTCAATATCTTAAACGGTTCCAGAGTAATCGTGCACACAAAAAAAAGTTAAAGATCGACAGACAGACAGACCGACAGACAGAAATATCTTTTTTGCTCAAACTTAAAATCTCGACGTTTCATGACATTCTAAGCCTATTTGAACAATAAAATTTTTCAATTTTTTTTTGCGCTACTATACTTCCACTGGACGTGGAAGTAAACGAGTTGACTTTTGGTTTTACTATTATAGCTTTCTTCAATATTCAAGTTTAAATTCTAAATAAAAATCCTCTAAAATGTTTTATTTTGTTTTAGAAACAATGAAATGGGCAAAGAAGTTTAGTCATAAGATAGATTCAAAATATAAATATGTTCATTAAATAATAAATAATTCTTCAATATTATATTTTCAATATTTTATTTTCCCATATTTGTAGAATTTTTAGGAAGAAGGCACTAATATGCAAGGAGTGGAAAGTTTTCAGGTGATTACTGTTATTATTTTACATTTTAATTTTTATATAATTATTTAAATCGAAAAGTAAGATCATCAAACATCAAGGTGAAGGAGCTGCTGTAGACAATTGCGAGCGTCTTCCCTCATCCCGATGCATTTTGATGATGTATTAGTTTTATTTTTGCTTTTACCAAAAATGACCCACGTATACCAGAGGGCCTCTATACATTCGCACGGGAATATTCCTGAAACCAGTCTAAGGGAATATCCTATATAAACCTAGATTATTCCGGGAATATAAATATATATTCCAGGCAAAAGCTGTGAATATGTTTGAAACATATAAATATTTCTGGATTATTCCTGGAATAATTTGTGAATATTCTTAAAGGAATAATCTAGGTTTATGTAGGATATTCCCATTGGCCGATTCTAAGAACATTTCCCGGAGAATTTATATATTCACGACCTATTCTAAGAATGATTCTTTATTCTCAAGAGTATATTTTAGGAATATTCTAAGATTATATTGTGCTGTCTGGGCATAGCATTATCAAGGAGCTCCACAAGGCTCGGTGCAGATATGCCAAAGGAGTTATCATCGGCAAATAGGTGATGTTACCTTTTGATATGAATGATGGTAAGTCGTTTACAAAAATAAAAAAAATCAAACGGACCAGCACCTAGCCCTGTGGCACTCCAAGACTAACGTCATGTTCATTTGAAATCGTTTGGTTGATTTTTACCTGAAGAGATCTGTCCGTTAAACATGACATGATCCACTGCAGAAAAACTCCTCGAATGCCTACCTTAAATAATTTTTCTTTAACAAAAGTCAGACTGAGGGAATCAAATGCTCGTGATAGGTCAAAGAACAATCCTACCTTTGTCCATTTCGTTATAGACAAATTGCAAAAGCTGAATTGTAGCAGTGTCAGTAGAATGATTTTTGTGAAAGCCATGTTGGCGATCCGTCAGTATTTTGAAAGAATTAAAAAATGCCATTATTCGATTAAACGCAATTCTTTCCATTATTTTAGAAATCACACTTAAGATGGATATTGGTCTCTAATTTTCTGGTTCCAAAGAATCATTTTTTTTTAATATTGGGATAAGAGTAGCTATTTTTAATATGGATATGGAATATCTTTTTTATTTTTTTGTTGAAATGGGTATTCACAGTTGGCAACGCCCGATTACAACTTTTACTCGTTTTGGAAAGTTGAATACTGCCTAAATATAACAGTTTAGTTTATAAATATGAATGCTGCGGAATAAAAAGGCATGCAAATACTTCATATAGCGTTAATAAATTAAAAGAAAAACACCTATTTGACCACGTCGCCCTTCTTCGATTTTATTGATTATATTTTTAAATTTGGTCATTGTACAGAACAGAACCAATTTGAACGTTGTTTAAAGACCAATCATCTAGTGTTTTGTTGGGCTTTAATGAGATCATGTATCTGATGTTTTCGTTTGATTCTCCCTTCTATTGTTTTTGAAGACACTTCACATTTCATTATTGGTTTTTTATTCAATTAGGGATAATCCATGCGGGATTATAAAAATTTTAAGTGTTGATGTTAGCAGGAAAAATAACAAACATTTAACTCTTTTATAGCAAACCAAATAAGAGCGAGGTATACGTAAACAGTGTTTAATAAATATATTTTTAATTAAAATTAAACAAATTCGTATAATTCTTAAATTTTTTATAGTAATTTGATAACAAAGAATACGAAATAATGATTTCAGATCTTTGCATGCATACGTTAAATACGTTAAATCGACATACGTTAAATAGATAGTTATTCATGAGTTGTGATAATTATTTTTAAAATTTCTACTTCCATAATAATTCCATAAAGTAGCCCTTATGCCAGCCTCTAAAATTTAACAATTTGGTATAATTTGGAGGGGCAAAAAGTATTTGGAGGGGATTATCTGCTTCCAGAGCTGAGCGTTGTAATGGCGGATAAACAAATTCTTAAATTTGCTATATACTCCAAACCAATTATCCGAGTTGAATGAATTTTTTTAAATTAACTTCAAAATTTACCAGTAAACGGAAAGTATATCGTAATATTTTCTGAACAAAATGAAAATGGCGGAGATATGGACCAAGAAGGAAAAATATGCTTAGTATTTTTCCTCAAAAATGCCATTATTTGTGTAGTTTTTGATTTATCAAAAAATTGTCTTTTATAAAATATGTATAGCCCACCAGTTCAATTCAATTCAAAAATGTTTTATTACAGTTAATAATACAAAAGTGCGCCTGAGTCAAGTCCCGATTCAGAGCCGACCACACCACCACGGCGTGCAACGTCGTGGTAGATGGGTGGTCGGGTGAAACGGGTTTAACTCCGGCTTAAACAATAAATGAAGGATTATAAGGTTAGAACTCCTGTTCTTTGGAACAAAAAACTTAAATCTAACAATTTGGCGAACTATAACTAGAATGGTTTAATCTGAAATGAGTTTTTTTAGAAACTCGAAATTTTTTAGTAAAAAGTGAGATATCCCACACAGCAAAAGGAGATTCTTAACAAGTACATATCACATTCCTCAAGTATTTGGGATGTACTTAGTATATGCAAATAAAGTTCAAATTGTCTGCAAAACAGATTGTCATTTATCTCACCCCTGCGGATCCTATATACGTACATAGCAGATACCTATGAATAAAATATATTATATTTGGGTACATTACATATGTATTATGTATGTCCAATATATATATATATGCACGTTTTTAAACTATTATATGTATATACGCGCATGTACATCCAGATATAAATGTACCCTGGATTTACATTTGGAAATATATACAGCATAAGGACATACTTGACAAGTACATATAAGGTATATTATGAGTAATCAGACGCCATTAGGCAGCTCTGAGAAATGCCGCAGTGTCGCACACACTCAAAGAAATATTATGGTTTGATTGTATCAAATAAACACCGGGACAGTGCGCCCGAGTTATTCGCATTAGGAATAATCGCAGGAGTCAGCCCAACAGTAGTGCAATGGAATGGCCTCACCTTGGAGAATAGCCTTTTTGTTCACGTCAGGTAAATATGTTTTCTAATTGCCAATGTCGTCTATTCCATGAAGTTAGTTCGATGTAAAGCTGCAGCTTGCAAATTAAATCGATGGTGGCATCGAGCGGATTATAGGTGGTACTTCCAATAGTTCAAAACTAACAGCCATTATATACATACAAAATATATACATACAGGTATGTCCTAACTATGTAGGTGGTAGGCATATGCGGAATATATGCATGTTTGTATGTAGTAGGTATATACATGTTAAATATATACACGCAAGTATGTCATAGGTATATGTGTTTTAGGCATATACAAAATATATACTTGTTGATATGTACTGGGTATGTACATATGAAACATATACATAATGGCAGGTCGTACGTATATACATAAAAAGATATTCATATACTAGTATATTGTAGGTATATGCAACAAAATAAAAATAGATATGTGTATATTATAAGTACATACAGAATAGAATATACCCTCCATGTATATTATATAAATATACCATTCTAATACGGTATATATTTTTCATATTATGGACCTAAACGGTATACACATATCATGTCGAATGCTATATGGCATTTATTTGTTAAGAAACAAGTTGTTCTCGGTTTGATTTGAATAATCGACATTATTCAAAACATCGAAATAATATCAAAATATTTTTAGGTTGTTTAATATTTTCTGTTGGCACGTTACGTTTAGTTACACAGGTCTAAAAAAAGACCTTGTCCTAAGGTTCTGATTTAACTTTTCTGAAGTATTTTGAAGCGTTGAAGCCAATTTTGCACAAAAAAATTTTTCTATCGTGTGTTTCCCCTCTACCGTCCCCATTATATCCTAAAAATTAAGTGGTGGTGAGAGGTAAGTGAATCCTCTCATGTAGTCAAATGCTACTAGTTGCCGCACATCATAGATGTCTCTGTGGCGTATAGCGACTAGCAAAGCAAGTATCAAGAGCGGTGACCTTCAGGCCTGGTCGACTAAACACACTTATATTTGATTTGCAGGAAACAACTACTCAACGGGCAAATACCCCGACCTGCATTAAATCACGCTTGACAATCATAATAGATCGGTAGGCAATATCATCTGTCAGTTCCTGACCAGACGTAGATCGGTTTCGAACTTATGTTCTCATCAGTATGCCAACTTAACTTAAAGTTATGCACTGCAGATAGAAAAACAGAAGATTATTCGATAAACGAATAACTTAATAGTTCACGTTTAAAATGGCACAAGAGTCTTGAATTTTATTTTCTATCTGAACTGAAAAGTTTCTATTGCAGAAACCTAATATAGTTTTTGTTTTATTTTGGGAGGCCTTAACCTACTGTCATTTTTGTTGTACTATATTAAAGAGATTGAATTTTGCCCAGAATGTAAATATAGTTTGAAGACTTCAATATCTTCGTGGTTAAGCCAGAAATGGTTATTTATTAGTTAGAAACTCTATATTCTGGTGAAAGAATAAATAAGTTAATAATCTAGTTAAAAATTTTGTTGATAAACTTGTATTTGACGTTGTTCACATAACATGTCAAATCAAGATCATACATAAGTTTTCACAAACAAAAGACAGGAAACCTGGCCATATCTCGCTTTAATAATTGGCCATATCTCGCTTTAATAATTGGCCATATCTCGCTTTAAAACAAGGTTTTTAAACGTCATATTGTGGATTACATGTTAGGCTACATATTTTATCAAAGAAATTTTTTTCAAAAATCAAAAACAACAAAAATAATAGCATATTTTTACTTTTTAGTCTTATCTATATCTTCGCCATTTTCAATTTTTTGTGAAAATACTAAGACATATTTTTTTGCTTACTAGTAAATTCCGAATTCAACTAAAATAATTCGATTTAGACGATTGAAATATACAGCAAATTTAAGAATTTGTTTATCCGCTATTTTGAAATAGTCGTCACATCGAAACGTTCAATTTTGGAGACAGATACGCAGCCGTTTAGTGATTACCAGGCAGGGACGGCTTAAGGGCCGGGCAACCCGGTAGACTGCCCGGGGCGCCGGCTCGGAGGGGCGCCAAACTGAGGGCAAAAATTGTATTTTTTTTATATACCTTTTTTTAATTTAATAATAGTTTTCGTTGGAAAATAATATCAAGTAATATCAGAACCTATATCAGTTAAAATTGTAATAAAGCCGTCTAAATAATTCAAAAATGTAATGCAAATATGTTTGTTTAGCTATGAGATACATTACTACTCATGCCTTAAGCTTCCTGTCCCATTATTGACTGACGCGGAGTCGATCATTGAAGATTTTGCATAAATAGAGGTAGGCAATGTACACTTTTCATTCAGAAAAAATTTAGAATATTCAGAAAATTGTTATACCAACATTGGCTGTATGTATTTCATATCTTTCATAATTTACTGTTTATAAATAAATAAATGACAATTTGTTTTGTATGAGAAGAACCTTTCTCTAAGTAAACTTTTGTCGGAAATACTCTAATTATAATAGCGTTCAGATGGTGAAGACAAAAAAAAATATACTTATTACAAATTAATTATTATTAAAAATATGTTGTAAATGCACATTGATGTGTAAACGTAAATTACTTGAGCAGGGCCGTGGGGGAAAAATACGGGCCCGGTGGGAAATTTTTTTTGATGAGCGGACGGGAGAAATCAGAGAAAAAAATGTCAACATTTTAAAATCTTAAAACGAGCCCGGGGGAATCACCTCTGCACCCCCTCTCCACAGGCCTGTACTTGAGAATGGTTTATCAAAATGCAACAAGAACAAACATTTTTTTCCACCTCCTAAAACTACCCCTTAAGCAGAAGAGAAAGTAAGACTGGTACTATGTAAATTGATGCCGTTTAAAATATGAATTATATATTTTAAAGCCGTCGGAAGATATTGCAGAAAAACTGATATTTATAATCCTCCTTTATCTATTTGGAGTACTTTTATTTTGTACTATCAGCCACATAAATATGCAGAGATCATTTTGGACCACCGTGTATACACGGTTATGTTACTCCATGTCTTAAGTTAAAAAGCGGGGTCCAAAAGGATATCATTGCACTTTAGTACGTAGTACGTGAAATTTCTGTGATTATTTCAGAGAGGGACGCCAAAAAGTGTTCCCGCCCGGGTGGAAAATTTATCTTCAGCCGCCCCTGTACCAGGACCTTATATTTTACCAAAATATTGACTGGCACATGTACTAATAGGTAAACCTTTTTGTCATGAAGATTCGAGAAATAACCAGCCTTCTGAATGTACTTCGAACTCACATTGTATAATGCTATACTATTATAAATTGTTAATACGTGCACCTCGTTAAAACCTGCATTTTAAGTATAACATTATTTTCTATATTTCTCTTCATTGTTTATCTTAAACAATTCTAGAGCGTAGAAAGTACAGAAATATATACCCCAAAGCCAACTTAAATTGAAAAGAATAAGTAGTTAAAGTTTTCAAACACCGATATGAATATAAATACGAAATTTAACTTTGAAAATAATCATTACTTTTGTTATTTTAAATAGTAAGTGTATTTCTT
The DNA here is from genome assembly GCA_936432065.2 of Rutpela maculata. Classification (NCBI taxonomy): domain Eukaryota; kingdom Metazoa; phylum Arthropoda; class Insecta; order Coleoptera; family Cerambycidae; genus Rutpela; species Rutpela maculata. Next base: position 49,161,099 of record OW386285.2, read on the forward strand.
TTTCTGTGGTAAAAAAATACAATGTCTAAGACATAATTCCGAGAAATATATTTTCCAATATGTTTTCGTAAAGCAATCATCTACATTAAACATTTCAAATCCAATGAAATAGAAGTTAAGGTACGTATTTCCCTTTGGATTTGAAGAGACACGTACAGATTTAAGGAAAATCTGATGTGTTATTTTTATACTTATATAGTAAATAATAAATTGAATTGGAAAGATATATGTATATGTGATTTTTTTTTAGAATTTCTAACAGTGCTTTTCCTTTTCTTTGTTGAAATTTTGTTTTATAAACTTAAAGCACCGATAACTACCAGTTGCATAAAACTTCTATAAAATCTCAAATTTTCCTCAACCTCTTGAATTATTGTATTGCCCAAATATTTTATTTGATTTAATAAAATTAATAAGAAATTCTTTACTGAAAGGAAACATAAACGGTAATAAAGCTATAGGTATAATTGTCTAAATGTTGCATAAAAAAAATCCCTATCGAAGATTTCTTTTCGACGGGATTAGAATTTCATGGGATCTGTATGTATTTACCCACTAAAAATGGTCCATGTACTTAAAGATTTCTAGAGAAATCGCATTAAAAAATCCATATCAAGCTCCCGTAAGGCGACCAGAAAGAACAATGAGTATCAGACTTAGGGAATCATGAGATCCCAATTAACTCATTTGTTTAGGTCTTTCAAACGAAAACTTCCGGGATTAAGACTAGCAACAATGAAGCAACGTCGAGCGCGGTTAGTACTTGGATGGGCTCCCATCTTGGCAAATACAGCGTTCTCGTCCCACCTTCTAGAGGCTTGTATATCAGTGTATACTCGGAAGTTACGTAATTTCAGACGAGGATTACGTAGTGGATATACCATCCTTCGGAGGGGATGTAAAGCAGGCGGTCCCTTGTCTATTAAATGTTAGGCAAGTAAAAGATCCCTACTCAAAATTTCCAGGTTAGGGTAGCTCGTCTCCTGGCGTCGGTGATAGGCCCTGCGGAAATAGGCCGACGTTAAATAGTTAAAAAAAAAAGACTAGTAACAAGCCCTTACATCAATAAAATGCAATTAGTTCGAAGAATACCATTTATTTAATAAGTATAAAATAATACAGTATTTTGTGAATGAATCACGCCTCCCCAACTAAGGCAAATTACTTTTTAACCATACAAATGAGAGCGTGCACTAACAATCGATTTGGTAGAAAAGAATAATTTAACATCCTCAGAATTTAATGCATGCCTTTTTAAAAAGAGTTTAAAAATTTTGTATTTTGGTAATTATGGCTGACTGAAAATATAAAAATATTTTACTTAAAAAATTTTGATTCGCTTATGAATAGCTTAAAGGTCCCAGATCGTGATTTTATCATTCACTGGACGGTGTTCGACTAAACTTTCGGCTAGTCTTACGACGTACTTGTCCCGATGGAGGTTCAATACAGGAAAAATGACAGCGAGTCAGTCACCTTCGAACGACTTTTAGGCAAAATGGACTTTTGAGTCCTTTGTGCCCAAGGCGGTTTTCTCTATAACTTTATAATTTGGAAAGTCCTACAGTCCTCCTACCATCGCTTTGTATCGACCACCCAACGCACTCGACCAAATTACGGGTCGCTGGGCGAATCCAAACTTGTTTTATGCGAGAAACCGTCCTTGTCCATTTTCATTGATTTTTTGCCAATTTTTGCTTATAAGGGGCTAAGCCGCTTTTGCCAAATTCGTCGGTTTCGCCTTTTTGATACATTGCCTTGTGAAAATTTTATTGCCAGTCTTTAGAACAGGCTCCATGGTCAATGTCTTCGGCGGAGGAATTAAAGTTGAAAATATTTTGGATATTTTCAAAGTACTTTTTTGGCGTACTTTTTACAAAGTATGTGACTTATTTTTTCATGACCACCATATACTTTCACTCTCACATCCTGGACCAAAATATAGATAGATAAGATTTATTTGTTCCAACATACCACCCTATTAGGGTATAGAACGTGTCAACATTTAGTAATTTACAAAATATATATAATATTAAAGTCATAAAGATTAAAAATTAGAATTAACATATCACACAGTACACAGTAATATAAACTTAATAGCAATGTTAAAATATTTTTTTATACTACATAAACACATTAAAATACATATTAAAAATGATATATACTACAATGTACATAAACATATATATACATAAGATATATATACACTCACATATACAATATATCACAATGATCATTGAAGAATTCTTCAATAGTATGGAAAGTTTTATTTATGAGATGTGTTTTAATTGTTTTTTTTAGTTGGTTTATGGGAAGATTTCTTACTGTCAAATTAATTTTGTTTCAGATTCTCATAATATTATTCTGAACATTTCTAGTTATAAAAGTATATTTCGTTTGTTCAGGTACAAGGTTTTTTTTATTTCTTGTATTATAACTGTGGCTAGTCTCATTGTTGTTAAAAAGATGTCTATTTTGATGAATAAAAAAACTGCTTCATAAATGTACATACTAACTATAGTTAAAATGTTATTTTCCATAAATATCTTTTTACAACTTTCTGTTTGTTTCATATTAAAAATGTTTCTTAAACAACGTTTTTGTAAAACCAGAATTCTCTGAACTTCCACCGAGTCTCCCCAAAAGATAATTCCGTACTTCATTTTTGAATGTACATAAGCATGATAAGCAGTCAGTGCTGCATTCAATCCGACACTTTTATTTATTGTTTTTAAAGCATAACAGTATCGCCCTATGTTTTCGGATAACTTTTCAATATGAACTTTCCAATTCAGCCTCTGATCTACATGTACACCGAGAAATAGCACGCCATCTGTTGACTTGAGGGTTGTATTATTTTATATTGATTGTTAAGGGGTCATTTAATCGAGTATTAAAATTAATTATCTGTGTCTTGTTGACATTAAGGACCAGATTATTTGCCCCAAACCACTTATTGAGTTTGTTGATTGATTCACTAACTTTTTCTTGTTTTATCTGTTCACTGTTTTCGCTAATATTAAGGATGTGTCATCGGCATATAGAATCATGTCCTGATTTACAAAGCTCGGCAAGTCATTGGTATATAAAATGTAAAGCAGTGGTCTTAAAATAGACCCTTCAGGTACTCCTTTTTTATATTAATCAGTTTTGACTTAACTATTTGCCCATTTTCATCATAGTCGACCACACATTGCTTTCTATTTGTCAAGTATGATTCTATTAGCCTTAATGAAATGCCTCTAATTCCATAGCGTTCAAGCTTTTTAATCAAAATTCCATGGTCCACACTGTCAAAGGCTTTAGATAGGTCCAAACACATTGCTAAAGTGTTTTTACTGTTGTTCATGGAATCTAATATTTTTGTTAATGCAAGGTATAATCTCTTATATTGTGGATCTCCTTTTTCTAAAGCTATTTTGACAGTCGGACAGAATGTGATTTTTTTCCAAATAGATTATTATTCTATTATATAGCAGTTTTTCAAAGATTTTGCTTAGATTAGATAAAGATACCGGTCTGTAATTTTTTATATCATCTTTTTTGTGAATCGCCTTGATATGTGCTATTTTTAACTGATATGGGAATACTCCTGTGCAAAAGACCACATTAATAATATATAAGAGGATGCGCTATTATATCCGCCAGTTCCTTGAGTAAACATATGGGTATTTCATCCTCTCCTATTGATTTTTTATTTTTTAATTTTTTTATACACTCAAGTACTTCTTCAGCACTTACCCAGTTTTAAAAACTACTATTTGATACTTGTTGAACTTTACCAAAGTCAACTTGATCATTTGAATTTGTATTAGGACAAGCATTTATAAAATAATTGTTTATCTCGTCTAGAATTACAACCGAGTTAGAATGGGGTGTTTTAAAATTGTCTAATAAACCATTTTTAGTTGATTTATTTCCTGTTATATCTTTAATAAGTGACCATGTAGCTTTAGTTTTATTTTCGGCTTTTAATATATACCTGGTATTTTCAAGTTTTTTTGCTGCTTTCACGACTTTTTTAAAAATGTTCACATAGTTTTTATAGTTTTCATTGCTTATCTGCCCAATTATTTTTTGTTCATATAAGTATCGCTTTTTTTTAGCTGATACTCTTAAGCCATAAGCCGGTGGTCTTACAAGACTTTCGACAATTACTTAAAGTTTGACGTATTTTTTTGATAAATACCCTGTTGATAAGACCTTGTATTTCATTTAGAAAAATGTCATAAGCTATATTAGCATCATTTGTATTTAAAACTTTATCCCACCTTACTGATTGTAATTCCGTTCGAGCTTAGTTTTTGAAAAGACTCTTTTTTTAGTATACTGATTTTTTTTTAGTGGCTTGTCTTTTATTCTCATGACTTAAAAGTAAAGTTTGGCCGTGATGATCTGATAAAGCTGAATATATGAGAGAGCTTTCGTAGTTCTCACAATCGGTAAAAATGTTATCCAAAAGTGTAGCTGTTTTTTGAGTCACTCTGGTGGGTTCAAATATTGTTTGAGACACATTGTATGTATTCAGTAAGTCTAAGAATCTTTTTGTTTTAATATTTTTTCCAACAGATTAATATTAAAATCTCCACATAACACCAACTTATACTTTCTATAATTACTCTGAACTAAGTCAATACTCTCTAACTTTTCCATAAATACCTCAAAATTTCCTAAATTTGTTCTGTATATACACAGTATAATCAGATTAAGTTCTCTACTTTTTACACATGCACACTCTATATGTCCCTCAACACTATTATGTTCTATGGCATTTAACTTTTTCGAAATTCAATTCGTTCTTGATGTAGATGCAAGCTCCTCCATGTATTATTTTCTTCCTTGAAAATGACGAGACCATTTCATATCCACTTTAATAAAATTCTCTTCTCCCGGTTTCAGCCAGTGCTCAGGTTTCTCATTTTGCATATTTAAAAAAAGTTCTATTTCTAGAATCTTATTTTTTATGCATTGAATGCAATTGAATGTTTTGATGCAATACTTGAAAATTGCTTAGCTTTTCTATTATTTTATCCAGATAATTTACAAGTTTTAGGTGTGAAGAGTGATAATCTAGTAACTGTGCATCCTTACTAAAGGGAGTTGTGATTAGTTTTTTGAGATTTGTGCCACTTTAACTATTTTAGGTATATCATTGAAGTACTTAATTTTTTGATTATTTTCTCCTTGTTGCATTCGCTGCATCATAGTGATTTTTAAATTTTTATACTCCTCAATTTGCTTTGGAGTTTTGTCCCTGCTTAATGATATGTTATGGTAGGTTATATTTTTCTAAGTAAAAATTCGGTGCTTCTTCGAATTTTTACCGTGACGTGATTTCTTCCAGTTATCGAGCGTATAAACAAGTGGAAGCGTCACTTTGACGCCGAGATCTACTTCGGTTTCACTCGAGCGCCACCTTCACAATTTTTACGAGGGGCAAAGGTCCCACAATAGCCTCTTAACACAGCCTGTTGCAGTAGGGCTGGGATATAGTCAGTGAAGAAACAGATATGTCCAGAGGTCAAAACGGCAGATTAGATTTTCACTCACATTCAACAGTAAAACACGAAAATAACATAGTTTATTTAAACATGATAAAATCAATAACAGTAGTAAAAAAAATGTTCAGGTACTCAAATACTCGTAAGAAGTATATCACATATAAAACTTACGATATTTTATTTTACAATGCGTATAACCAAATAAAAACTAACTAACCAAGCGGGGAGAAGATAGATTATCCGGAACGTTGCAAATGTTACAGCTACTACTTAATTAGGTTGTTAATAGTGACAGGCAGGCGATCTACAGGATGCTAAGCAGTAAATAAAAAATAAGCAGAAAAACGATAAGCAGTATAAAAAGAAACAACAGGCAGTAAAAAAAAATAGCATAAAATGTTAGAACAGGCAGAGCTTGAATACTAGGCGATAGCAAGGCAATTATTTACAGCAATAGACATGCATGAAATAATAATCATGAAGTAAGGCTAAAGACCACGGGTTTGTTCTTTTTTTTTTCGGTCTGGCGGTTTGCCTGCGGAATTAAATTGGGTTACGGAGTGGCAAACGCACGGTGGGAGATGTGCTATCGTTACTAGCCAAACGCCATTTTGTCAGAGCGATTTCAGGGAATATGAAGATAGCTAATTTTTCAGGATTGTGAGATTTTTGCACCAAGTTCCAGGACTATAACAAAGGGCATAGCCGGGTAAGCATGGTGTGACTGCCCCCAAGCGTCTGGCGCTTATATTTGTGCAGTAGGAAGCAATCTTGGAAAGTAGCAATTTCACAAAATATTAGCCCGAAAAAGGGACCTGTTTGGGGTGAGTAAGGGAGGGTTGATTTTAGCAAAACTATTTTTTTTCTAAGAAACGGCGCATTCAATCGTTTTGTAAAAAATATATGTTAAAGACCTACTGAGAAAGTACTAAATAAAAAATCATGCTCAAATTCCGAAAACAGATACAGTAAAAAAAACATATATATTATTTTCAAATTTTTTTTAGGGTAACTTATCCCTGGGGTACCAGCCTGAATTTTTTTCTGTAGCATGTCTATGGACTCACTTATGTTATATTTTTTTCCCAGTCTTGTCCGAAGATTACGCCATACTTAAAAAAAATGCCAAAGTGTGCAGTGTCGTATGCATATTTTATCAACAATTAACCCCTTGCACGTAAAGAAGGCCAAAATGCAAAGTAAATATGGACACCTGAGTAATGTATACATACTAGTGATTAGTGATTATGGAAATGGTGAACGTTGTAAGAGAAAGCAATATAACGCTGCAACGCTGACAGTTAATTAGGTGATCAATAGAGTTTAACTCTCTTGCGCCGCAAAAATCAGTTTATGGCCGGAATGTTAAATATCATTAAGGGTAAAAACTAAAGTCAGCGGTACTATCGATATTACCGTCGGGGGATAAGAGCTTGGTCTTAACAGTCATGTGTTGTTAATAATTTGCAGCACTAAATCGTAGCATTACTAACCTGTAATGGATATGGATGTTAATCTTCCTCACTGTCATCTGCAATCACTGCACTCATGCTATCCTTCTGAAACAATAGAGAAAGAACTTCCGCCGGTTTAGGTATGCTTGATAGATATCGTCCTTGCGAAAGATAATGCACGACAGCAGCTACATGGGAACAACATCCAACAGTTCGATTCCCACTGGCACATTCAAAGAAACTGCAAAACTGCCTTTTGTAGATATTTCCAGCAAAGATGTACTGGACTTCCCAGAAATGACGGATTTAAAACTGTTTTTTACAGGATCGTATCAATATAAACAAACGATTTCGTACCTCGAAGTCATAAATGAAGACGGAACACTTAATCTTCAGTACGCTAAGGACCAGTCCAATGTACTCAAAATACAAGTTTGTTCACGTCACATCAAAACGAAGGAAACGATGTTTCCTCGACTATATTCCCCACAGTGTCGGCGTTAGAAGATATTTCTGTGAATGTGCCAATGGGTATCAAACTGTTGGATGTTGTTCCCATGTAGCTGCTGTCGTGTATTACCTTTCGTGCGGATGATATCTAGCAAGCATACCTAAACCGGCAGAAGTTCTCTCCCTATTGTTCCAGAAGGATAGCATGAGTACAGTGATTGCAGATGACAGTGAGGAAGATTAACATCTATATCCTTCTCAGGTTAGTAATGCTACGATTTAGTGCTGCAAATTTTTAACAACCAAGTTCTTATCCCCGCCGACGGTAATATGTGAATAATGACAGTCTTTGACAAGGTACTCCATAGTACCGCTGACTTTAGGTTTTACCCTTAATGATATTTAACATTACGGCTATAAACTGATTTTTGCGGCGCAAGAGTCAACTCTATTGAGCACCTAATTAACTGTCAGTTTTGCAGCTTTATGTTGGTTTCTCTTACAACGTTCACCATCTCCATAATCACTAGTCACTAATATGTATACACTACTCAGATATCCATATTTACTTTGCAGTTTGGCCTTTTTTACATGCAACGAGTTAATTGTCTACAAAATATGCATACGGCACTGCACAATTCGGCATTTTTTTTAAGTATGGCGTAATCTTCGGACAAGACTGGGAAAAAAATATAATATAAGTGAGTCCATAGACATGCTACAGAAAAAAATTCAGGCTGGTACCCCAGGGATAAGTTACCCTAAAAAAAATTTGAAAATAATATATATGTTTTTTTTACTGTATCTGTTTTCGGAATTTGAGCATGATTTTTTATTTAGTACTTTCTCAGTAGGTCTTTAACATATATTTTTTACAAAACGATTGAATGCGCCGTTTCTTAGAAAAAAAATAGTTTTGCTAAAATCAACCCTCCCTTACTCACCCCAAACCGGCCCCTTTTTCGGGCTAATATTTTGTGAAATTGCTACTTTCCAAGATTGCTTCCTACTGCACAAATATAAGCGCCAGACGCTTGGGGGCAGTCACACCATGCTTACCCGGCTATGCCCTTTTCATAAATTCTTCAGGATACTGGATTTTATTTTTAATTCATAAAAAGACGAAATTGTTAAAACAAACTAAGCAGAAAAACACGTTCTAAACCACGGTAAATTGTCAGGTATTATTTTATCTCGTTAAATAGAAAAACACGGTACAAGTTAAAATAATCTGAACGATACACGGTTTTCAGGTATTCTCTTAAAATATCTGCTATGTTCTTTTTTCCTAGGTTTCGGTCCTGAGAACAATTACTGGAACACAGACGTTTGGAAAAAATCTTAAGAATAAAATAATCTTTCTAGAGTATAGCCATATTAATCAACTATATTTTCTAAGAAATATACGTTGTCGGTACGCTAATCAGGAATTATATTTTAATATTCTAATCGAAATGATTTTAAATTATTACTTTAATGTACTTAATCACGTCGGTTGGTGTTATTATGTATATATAAAAAGTGTGCTGTTAACTATACTGCATGCTTACCTTGTCGAGCAGTGGATCGGAAGTAAAAATTTCGAATATTCCTTCGGGCAACTAAACCCCTAATCTTGGCGCTGGCAATTAGCGCCACTAATATTTGTTTTTGAAATTATTTCCGAATCATAATTGCACCTTCTCGTAGTTTAGAGAAATTACATTTCCTAATTTATAGAATCCTTCGGAGAAATCTATTTTCGTGGGTTACACTATATTTAAGTTTCCCTATAATAAGGAAGAGGTCGGAAAAATCAATATGTATGAATGACTAATTAAATTTTTAATTTAAAGTAACGAAGGCTAACAACAATTGAATGCAGTTTAATATCGAAAACACTTCGTTCCACCTGTTGTGCCTAATGTCTTATCGAACTCATAACGGTCCTTTTGGACTAGTCTGTGGCTCTGAAGTCTCTCAGACTATTGAAAGTGTCCTTAAATGAATTTTTTGCCTAAGTCGAATTTTTATTTTGGCTTCGGCATAGGTCAATTCTGGAATGTTCTACAACAAGAAATCCGACATATGTAAAGTTGGCAAGGACTTTAGACAGGATTGTATTTTGTTACCAAACCCTGTAATACTTTTAATATTTATAGTGACTAAGTGATGCGACTCCTGCTGGAAGACGGGTAGTGAGAAGCAGCTACAGGCGAAACTAAAATTTCTAATTTTAGATTCGCAGATGATGTCTTATATTAGATTTATTGACGGAGAATATAGAGGCAAGATCGGCAACATGCCAGTTAAGCATTATTTGATATAACAGAAATATCACGAGACGTACAGACTTGATAAGGTCTTAGTTTTCCATCTTGATGTACGCCTCTGAGACGTGGAACGTTAAAGAGGTAGATAGACGGATTATTGATGCTTTCGAGGTGTGGGTATGAAGGTGTTCGTTATGAATTCCTTGGACAACTCATCGCCGATCAGCTCGCTTCTCCAAGAAATACGTCCCCCAAAATGACTCTGAACTCTTGACCACACCAGAAAAGTGGACAATATAAGACGTTTGTCCTATAATACTGAGAGCACTTGACGGCAAAGGGCAAAGATGGTTCATGAAAAGTCTGCGAAAACGTTGTGAATAAGTAGATTTCAATAAAAAATAAGAAAGTAGTTACGACCACGTGTCCCGGAGTTATTGCTCCTAGTGAATTTCTGAAATTTATACGATGATTATTAACAATTCTTGTCTGGTTATAATATATCTATCTATTTGATTAAATAAATAGATAATTATGACATAAATATTACCATTCTGATGTGAAATATTTGTACTGAAATACACAAAAACAAATACAATTTGGAATTTCGCAAAAAGATATATACTAATGAAAAAGATCATCTTTAATATCATAAAGCGCTGAACTTTTACTTCTTTATCGGTTTTATATCGAATTACAAGCAAATGTCTCTTGTCAAGGAGCCTACAGCGATGAGCCTAAATATCGAATTGATGTTATGGTTCGTTAAATTTTTTACATTGATATATTCGTTGATATTTTCGGTGTGATCGCGATAGCTGCAGGTGTTTAGATGCGCCTCTATTGCTACCAGCGGTATATTTATTAGAAAGTAATTCTGAAGAGGATACTAAGAAGTATTTAAATCACAGGACACAATGTAATGACTACGGTGCACACTAGAATAGCGATTCGGAACTAATTAAGCGGAAAATTCTATATAATAATGTGGCGTGTTTACACCCTTTTTGCAAACACCCTGTATCGTGGATCCGGAAATTATAACACCAGGGTAACACTAAACACCAATTTATTAACTTACTAATTACAATAAATAATTACTTCACTGATATACTACTAAATACTATAATTATTCACTACTTGATCACTTTACTCTCTTCTGATCTTACTTGCTACTAAACTTAAACTGTTCACTTTGCTTTACTCCATGCTTTATATACCTAAAGATGACAGATCTCGATGTTTCTGTGATGACGTCACCATTCTCCAGATCACTCTAGAGCTTCTAGTAGGTTCTTTTTCTAGTAGGTGCAAATCTACAGAAAGACATCTGAACTAATTGAATTCTGTGCCTACATTCTAGGGGTTGCAACATATTACAATAATGATTTGGCATCATGCAACAATTAATACCCAACAACTCTATATTTATGGTTGTTCCATATCTCCTATAGCAAGCGAGCCATAGAATAATGCCAGAATGGTGGAGAACCCTGCATGCTGGGAGTTCCACTTTTAAATTATATAATTTTCAGAAGGACGCTCCCTATCAGATTTGCTTACATCAAAATATTCAAAAGGTTTGACCTGGGATAGCATCAATGAAAGCTCATCTAATATGAAATTCATCACTGTGTCAGTTTATATTGGTCATAGAAAAAAGTTACAAGATTCAAAAATTATGTTCTAGTTACACTCATAATCTACAGGAATAAAGTAAGGTGCAAATTATGGTTGATAACAGCAGAATTTATATAATTGGTGGACTTGTGGTAGATAGTAATTACTATTATCAAAATCTCGAGCTTCACACTTGTCACGTTCTACAAAAAATTTTTAAATACGATCATCAAAGGGGTAAAGCTGACTCGAGTGTGCCGAGTCATCGGCGTCAGAAAATCCTTAACAAGCTATTATTAAAGTGCTAAATCAATGGTTCATACTCACGTCATTTTCTGCAAAAAACATTAAAATGCGAACACAAAGCTAATTCGAAACCCACCCGCCTACCGTACATCATGGGCCATCCTTCACACAAGGCTGTTGTGGGTGAGATGGACGAGACATTAATTTATTAATTATGGGCGTCAATCGCGTTCCCCCTTCATTGTGTGTGGTTATTTCCACTCCCAGTTGAGTTCGAAATGTTTGATAGACAAGAAAGGTAAAAGCTGTACTCACCGTAGATTTCTAACTGCATTCTCTCTTAATGTGGCTTCTCTGGCGATGCACTTTAGGTTATTTATTTATCACTGTAATGGATCTTTTGCTTAGAGATCTCTGATTCACTTTTATAGAAAATTCCTCTCGAGCTTTCGCGATTCGATCGGGGTATTGAGTTACAGTCCTGCGGGGTTAGGAGATGCCCGATACTCAACTCCAATCTAATACACAAAAGCCTTCAAAGGAAAAGACTTACAGATAATTATTTAATCAGTAAAATGCAACAGTTTAAATAATACCACTTATTGATTAGCATAAAAATAAATAGAGTACCTAGCTTATCCAAATAGAATATGAAATTTTTAAATTGAATCGCTTCTTCAAGCAGGGCAAGGGCGAATGCCTCTTATAGAGGACGTTAATAGAGAGCATGCAATAGCAACCAATTGGTAAAAAGACTCACACAACTTCCTCAGAAAATTATGAAAGCACTCTGGTTTTGGGACTGACTGAAAATAATATAAAAATATTTTCCTTAAAAATTTTTAGGACACTGGTGGTTAGCTTTAAGGTGATAATATCATTCACAAGAATGGAATTCAATTATATATGGTTTTATCTTGCTTTCGTGTCTCCTTTACGGCGACGTATCGGCCCTATATAAGTTTGAATTATGGTATGTGACATGACCTCGCTTTCGAACGACTTTTTTGCAAATGACCTTTTTATCTTACTTATGCACAATGCGGTTTTCTCTATAACTTTGCCATCTGTAAAGACTTACATTTGGTTTGGCTACAACGGCCGATTCTCCAACCCACATAGCATTCGACATGATATGTATATACCGTTTAGGTCCATAATATGAAAAGCATATACCGTAGTAGAATGGTATATCTATGAAATATACATGGAGGGTATATTCTGTTCTGTATATACTTATAATATACATATATGTATTTTTATTTTGTTGCATATACCTACAATATGTATATGAATATCTTTTTATGTATATACATACGACCTGTCATTATGCATATGTTTTATATGTACATACCAACAAGTATAATATGCTTGTTGGTATGTACAAAATTTATACTTAGTCTATATTTTGTATATGCCTAAAACATATATACCAAAGACATACTTGCGTGTATGTATTTAATATGTATATACCTACTACATACAAACATGCATATATTCCGCATATGCCTAACACCTACATAGTTAGGTCATACTTGTATGTATATATTTTGTATATATATAATGGCTGTTAGTTTGAAGTGGAAGTTACATCTATAATCCGCTAGATGCTACCATCAATTTAATTTGCAAGCTGCAGCTTTATATCGAACTAACTTTATCGAATAGACAATATTGGCAAATAGAAAGCACATGGAGTACACTCCGGCCACCGAGATCATCAAGGAAAGAGCCAGGAAGATGTACGCCCTTGTTGAGGAGCATGGGAACCCACTGGTCAGGGAGGCTACTGACTATGACAAAGCAGACGCTCCGAGGCACAAGCGGCCGAAGATGCAGATACTCGATAACGGGTGAGTATAAAACATACCACCATCCGATGAAGACACCCCACGGAAGAGACAGGGCGATCACCCAACCACCTATCCAAGACCCTGCGGGTACCGGACAAACAACCGTCCAGTACCTGTAGTCCCCCTAGCTCCGAGCAGGCCGAAATGCTACCAAAGCAGTTAGGTCTGCCCTTCCTTGAGCTACACAGCTCATCCTTACCCTACCGATGATCCGGATGACAGGATGTCAGTTGACATTCTGTGTACCGGCAGTCACTCCTGCCACAAACCCAAAACATCCAACTGACCGATGACTACCCCCCGGGGGGGGACAAGTTGGCAAAGAAAAGAAGATCAAGATAGAAGGACGCCAGAAGAGGCCTTAGCCAGCAAGGTCCAACGAGCCAGGACACAGGGAGGTGGGCCGAAATCTTCTGCACCGCTCACATTTGTGAGTGGGGCCGAAGTAAAGTAAGCTCGCCCGCCCTGCACGAGGCTGGTCCCCGGTCTACAGCGATGTATTGCGGTAAAGGGCAATAGTCCTGCCCGGCCCCAGTCATCCGAGACCGACATCTATAGCTAAGAATATTGGCGTAGAAAGCATACTTACCTGGCGTAGGGGTTACCGTGATGAACAAGGCGGTTCCTCCAGGGTGAGGTCCCTCTATTGCGCTACGGTTGGACTGATTTCTGCGATTATTCCTAATGCGAATGACTCGGGCGCACTATCCCGGTGTTTATTTTATACAATCAAAACATAATATTTCTTTGAGTGTGTGCGACAGTGCGACATTTCTCAGACCTGCTTAATGGCGACTGATTACTCGTAATATACCTTATCTGTACTTGTCAAGTATGTCCTTGTGCTGTATACACTTCCAAATGTAAGTCCGGGGTACATTTATATCTGGATGTTTTATGCATGTACATGCGCGTATATACATATAATAGTTTAAAAATGTACGCATATATTTTGGACATACATAATACATATAATATATTTTATTCATAGGTATCTGCTAAGTACGTACATAGGATCCGCAGGTATGAGACAAATGACATCTGTTTTGCAGACAATTTGAACCTTATTTGCATATACTTAGTACATCCCATATATTTAGAGGAATGTGTGTGTGTGCATAAGTGTCAATGGCACTGGTATCACACCAACTAGGTAGTCATTATTAGAGGAATGTGATATGTACTTGTTAAGAATCTCCTTTTGCTATGTGTCGACTCCCCCAACTGACGAGTCGCTTTATGAATCTAAAATTCGAGTTTTATTCGAGAAGCCGCCCTTGACCATTTTTACTAATTTTTGTCTAATAATTGCATATAGACGTTATGCGCCTTTGCTACATTTTTGGGTCTCGCCCTTTCAGTACGTCGTATCTTCAAAATTTTCTTGTCAATTTTTTGAATGATATCCACAATGACTGAGTCACCAATTTCCCTTTGTTTCGTGAAGCGATAAAAATTTAAAAAAATTTTTATAAAAAGGTTCGACGCATTTTTGAAATTTACGCATTTGGACATGATCGTCGCCGTGAAATTTTGGCGCACTTTTGAATTGCGCGTCTTGTTCACTTTCGGCGTACTTCTTAAAAACCATAATATATTACTTCCACGTCCAGTAGAAGTATAGTAACGCAAAAAAAATGAAAATTTTTATTGTTCAAATGGGCTTAGAATATCATGAAACGAGATTTTAAATTTGAAAAAAAAAATCTCTCTGTTGGTCTACACTATATTTTAATGAGATCTGGAACTAGATTATATTTTTTTCTTATTCCGTTGAAGGGTTGGAAGGTAAATTGGTGTAAATGGGGTAAATAGGTAAATCAAGCAAATGAGAGTCCATAAAATTGATATTTAGTATGCCTATAGAAAAGAAGCCAGTCTCAAAAAATTTTTTGGCATTAGCCACTCTCCATTACCACCCCAAACTCATTATTAAAAGGGGTGAAAAAAATGAAATTGTGATTTGTGATTTAGTGTGTGTACAAGAACCAAAAACCTCTACAATTTAATAATAAAGAACTTCCCTTGCTATAACAACAAGAATTCTGTTTTTTACAACTTTTTTCCTCACAAATTCCTAGCATACCCATACAATGACGACGTGTATGGTTTTATGCCTATGGGCATAAAATGAAAAATCAAAACAATAGTGATAGCATATATTGTAGATAATTAGAGGCTGAATTGTTTTCGCTTGATTTCTTTTTTGTAAAGTTGATAGTTTTCAAAAAAAAAAAAATGCCCAAAAACCGAATTTTGGTCACCATTCTCCAAGATGGTACTAAAGATAATGTTTATAAATTTTCTTGTTTATATGATTTTCCCTGAAATGACTGGTCTATAAATCAAATGGCAAAATTAGGAAACTTAAATTTTGATATAATATAGTGAAAAACCGTTCCTCATAACATTTAATTAGCAACATAAATTGATGTAAAATATAGACGATAATTAAAAGTAAACGCTTACACTTATTTTGTTTTTAAGAAACGTAAAGCTCCAGGTAGTCGAAAATAGTAAAATGACACTCTGTAGGCGTTGATGTGCTGATAAAATGTATACAAAATTTGAATTAATAAATAAATGCTTCTTGACAAGCAAATTTACTTAATAGGGTGTTACTTTCATTTTCATTTTTTACTATAATGGCGTCATGGGAATGAGGAATTGTAAAATTGCTTGTAAATTTGTAATATAATACTTTTTAACGATATGAAAATAATTTCGTATCGAAAAACTCAAATTTAATTTTTCAGTTCTAAAGAATGAACGAGCAACATTAAAGAAAAATGTTACTTGAGAAATTATAAATATTTTTCTTCACTAAAATTTTTAAATAAACAATAGCAATAACTGTTCATATATCGTATGAAAAATATCGTACAATTATTTTATACAGTAGAATTAAACAAAATTATACAATTAACGTAAAAAAATTTCAGTTTCCCAGGAACCATACTTACGGTTTAGGAGATATTCACCTATTTTTAGTTTTTATGGCAGACCTTTCATAAACAAATAATAAATATGAGACGGACGTTAATTAAGTTAAATTGCAAAGAGATGTCTGTCATATTTCACTGTTCCGACAATTAAATCTGTCCAACCGTCGCTCTCGGCGTCGCCGTAGAAGAATATAAGTAGTGAAAAAAATGGCTGTAACTCGAAAGAAATTTGTGCAGACTTTAAACTTTGGATAAAAGTTTAAAATAGGCCAAAGTACACGAAACAAAAAAGTTTAGGAATTTTGCGGATTCACCTGATCCTATAGTGGGGGGGGCGTGAAAAGAAGTATTTTTAATTAATAAATCGATTTTTCTCTATTTTCTCGGAAAATATGGCGCTCACAAAAAATAGTTCAAATAAAAGTTCTTTCTAGCAAAACTATCTTTAATTTGGTGTTTTTAAATGAATTTTATAGCAATAGTTAACTTAAATACGGCAATATTTCGATGGGGGGATGGCGGATGGAATTTTTTTCTAAAACAAGTGTTTTAATGGGACAAAATAATTTGAGCATCTAGGTGATACTATATATTAAAGTAAAACAGCATTTTTGAAAGAAAAAATAATTACTGAGCAATTGCACAATCAAAACGCCGACATTTTGTTAACAAAAATGTGAAAACGCACATTGAATCGGCCAGAACTTCTTTATTTTTTATGATGTAGAAACAAATAAAAAATCATTTTAAAAATTGATTAATTTTACACAGGCACACAAAAAAAATGTCGAGTGCTGGAAGGCAGACCTACGTATTCCCATGCATTTCGAACCGCTGAACACAAATCCGATGTCCGTTTTGCCGGATTGACTCTTGCATTCCTAACCCCAAAAAACACCCTGAGACTGCCCGAAAAATCTCAAACAAGTAAATCAAAAGTTTAAAGAGCTGAACACCATTTCCATACGTATTTTGGGGCGCTGAGACCGAATCTGAGGTCAAAATCGGCCGATCAGTTAGGAATTTTGATATAACCTCAAAAAAACACCTAAAAAATGTCTGAAAAATCCCAAACAAGTAAATAAAAAGCTTACATGAACTGATCACTATATCTATACGTAATCTGGAGCATTGAAACCGAATCCAAGGTCAGAATTTAAGCGCGATAATCGAATATCTTGTAAAATTCATATTTAGGATGAAAACGTACACAAAAATGACTGAATCATAGCCCGAAATTGACTTTGCTCTATCAAAAGGAAAATGTTACTGAACAGTGACATTTTTAGGAAAAAATTTTCGGACAAAGTTTGCTCTGTTGAGAGAGGAATATCGTTTGGTCTTAACATTTACCTACTGTTTAGAATTGTATAATTTTCTTTATTCTGTTTGATTGTCATATGCCATTTGTTTCTTTTTCTATTTTTGCGACTAGGACACCTCCACGTGGTGACGGCGGGCAACGATTTATTCATTAAGGTAAGAAAAATGCCGTCATGGCAAAAGTAGAGAAATAGTTTACGATGCAGGGGAGGGAAACCAGTTCAGTTTCCATTAATTCTTTTTTAGCATTAATTCCGGAAATATTTGCATTGCTAAAAAATAACACTCTTTACGGATTCCAGGTCCCTGTCACATTGTTGGATTTTTATATGTTACTTTTTAACGTTCTTTCTATTTGTCCAACATCATATAACATATAATGCAAGGTACCATGGAAAACCTTTATCAACTATTTCTATACTATAACATTTTAGATAAATATATATTTTTTTTATTTTATCGTTGATTTTTTTTCGATATTTCAGAACATCGAATTTACTAAAAACAAGGCAAGAATTTGACACAAATATTTTAAACCAAGAACTATAAATCTAACAAAACTTAAGGCAAGAACTTTGCACCAAGAACTCTAAATGTAACATATTCTAAGACAGGAACTTTACACAAAGAACTCTAAACCAAGAACTCTAAACCTTGTTGGCGATGTGGATATTCTGGACACTCCCGTCAGACCTGCAATCGGAAACCCCGCCTGTTCTGCTCTCGCTGTGGATTACAGGGCATCATGTCCAGAGATTGCACCTGTCCAAAGAACAACTACCCGGTCCGCCATCCGAATAGTATCCGTCAAATTTCAAATTTTGATTTGAAATTGTAAAAGGTGTACGTACCTCTAAATAAAGTTTACTAACCGGTATGGAGTACGCACCTTAAATTACTTAGGGACCATAAGTAACTTTCTTTTAGTTAGGATCGCCTGGAAGAAATTAAAAAAAAATAATAACTTCATTATTATTTTTTTTTACGAAGCAATTTTCTGTTGGAATTTTTACATAATTTTGGTTCTTTTCAAATACAAACTTCGTTGCGCATTTCTCCTGTAAACTAAGTGATAGAAATTTAATTTATTTTTACCTTGCCCGCGTTAGATATTTTACTTTCATACTGATAGCAAAATAAGTCTGCTATTGTATTTTAAATTTCATAATTCAATTTGGCCTGTCTGTATTAATTATTTTATGTTAGTTCTAATATTTTTCAATTTAATTTGGTCTGGCTATATTAAAAGGTTTATTTCGAATCGTTTTGTTAACTTGAAAACTAATGTTTGGGAATAAAACTGAAAAATAATTTTTCAATCATAAAATATGAACCTATATATAAGAAAGTGTTGAATCCGTTTTCAAATATAAAAATGTAGATAAAAACAGTGCATGTTCGCAGGCGAGGCGATGTGTTAGAGGCACTCAATGGGTAAATTTTGCACACGACCCCACTAACGTCGCGAATCATATAAAAGCCGCGAACCCGCAACCAAAATCATGGAGCTACACAGCTCATCCTCACCCTACCGATGATCCGGATGACAGGATGCCTCTTGGCATCTTGTGTACCGGCAGTCACTCCCGCCACAAAACCCAACACAGCTAACAGACCGATGACTACCCCCCGGGGGGCAAACAAGCTGGCGAAGAGCAGAAGACGAAGACAGAAGAACGCCAGAAGAGGCCTTAGCCAGCAAGGTCCAACGAGCCAGGACCCAGGGAGGTGGACCGAAATCGTCTGCACCGCTCACATTTGTGAGTGGGGCCGACGTAAAGTAAGTTCGCCCGCCCTGCACGAGGCTGGTCCCCGGTCTACAGCGATGCATTGGGGTAAAGGGCATTAGTCCTGCCCGGCCCCAGTCATCCGAGACCGACATCTTTAGCCAAGAAATATTGGCCAAAATCATGAGATACAATTCCACAGTTACCTTGTTAAGACCTGTTCCGTCTGTCTGTCTCTAGGTGAGATTCCTGTATACCTGTACTTGTTTTATAAACACCTATCTCTCTGCAATAAGACTTTGCCTGTTATACCGTGTGCATTGAGAGATCCAGTAGTAAGTTATTATATTTTAACTCAAATATAGTTTACGTTGGGACTTGTGAAATATAATTCGTAATTTATTATCCGGCGACTTACGTTAGTTCAACACAGGCCCCTGTGCTTGCTAGCCCTGCTCCGAATCTCTTTGACCGTTCCTCGTTATGGCCGATGAATGGTCATAAGTCCGTACCCCGCATCTGGTTTATATCGGATATATTGCTGACCCCGTTCCGAGTCTTTTTGACCATTCCTCGTTATGGCCGACGAATAGTCAAAGACATAAGCCTGTACTCCGCATCTGATTTATATCAGATATATTGCTAGCTCCGCTCCGAGCCAGGTGTTGACTGCGACCTAAGTTAACAACCAGAATTATATTTTGTCAGGTCTTTTCCTACGCCTTATACTTTGAGTGACGTCTGATAATTTTAATAATTTAAAAGTTTCTTCCGGTGTCCGGTATTCGTACCCGACTTGTCGCTGTCGCATACTTTTCGAATTCGTAGATTTGCTTGCTTGGGGCACATGCATGGTACATTCAAAATTCATTGTAAATTTGTATTATACCGTTGAGTGAAGAGTCCTTATAGAGATGCAGCCGTGTACTTAATATCGTAGTGCGGGCAGGGTCTGTGGTATAGTTAGGCGCCACCGACATTGGGGTCTAGCAATCTCGTCAATCTCAGTTCTCAGTCCCTCAGTCGGCTGATAGCACTCGCATGGTTCGTGTCATTTGTTGTATTAGTGCACCGTAAAACGAGGAAAAAAAAGTAGCTTCCTTCTTGAAAAAAAATTTTTGAAGGTACAACCACATGGGACCTTCACAGCATGATAGATTAGGTCCTTGGCCATCTGTAATGTCCAATTACAATATTTTTTGGGAGGTCAAACTATTTTTATGACGAAAAATGTTATAAATCTGTCAAAATTAATTTTTCTTACATTTTCACACATCCCTCGTGATATCTCCGGAACCAATTGAGATAATTATACGTATTTTTTTTTAATTGATGGAGGAAATGTGGGCGAAGGTCACTGCTTAAATTTTGTTTTTATGGAAAATCTAATTTTTCTGTAAAACGAGGTAAAACTTGAACATTTACTTCCCTTGCAGCGCTTTTTTCAGTAAGCGAAAAACTTTTTTATTTTAAGGAATTTTGACATACCATCTGCGTATGAAATAAAGTCTACACCTCAAGGAAGTTTTTAAAACAAAAATCAGGTCTCTACGACTTATAGTTTTCGAAATTTTGTTATTTAAAGCTGAGTTTTTCGATCCTAGAGGCCTAGATGTCCGGCAAGTGTGGACTATTTAATACAAATAATCTTATATTATATTATGCCAGTTAGAAACAAACTTTTCTTTATATAATGTGAATGCAAATGAGTATTAGTTATTTTTATTGAGTTATTACATATTATTTAGTGCTTAACAATGGAATGTTTATTCTGTGGACAAACTTTGAAAGATAATGACAAATTAGTGAGACAAAATCCTAGATTGCAAGGAGTAAAAACAATTATATATGCCACGGTAAAAAGGCGAGACATTTGTGTCGAAAAGATTTTGCAACAAGAGGAAAATATTTTAAGTGGAAAAGTCAAAGTGAAATTTCATATAGCCTGCAAACAAACCTATATTAGTTTGTAAAATCTTAAAAATCTTTCCCAATTCAGTGAAATTGAAAATGTATCTTCGTCTTCGGTAAGATGCAATAAAAATATTCGGACAATGTGTTTAATATGTAATACATCGAGAAAGAAAGGCGTAATATGGTATACGATAATTCTCTGTAGACGTGATTTATCTTTATATTTCTTTGCCACCTTATTATCAGTCTAGTCGATACATTGTTGACAAGGGGCCGACGCGACATTTTTATTGTTAATGATGGGATTTTGGACAATGAGAGGGGAGTATGCGTTTATTTTCGATTTATCGCAAATATTTGAGAAATCAAACATAGTATAATTTTTCACATCCAGTGGAAGTATAGTAACAAAAAAATTTTTTAAAATTTTTATTGTTCAAATAGGCTTAGAATATCACGAAACATCGAGATTTTAAGTTTGAGCGAAAAAAAAAATTCTGCCTGCCTGCCTGTCTGTTTATTTTCATAACAATTAAATATAAAAACCCAATGAGCTGCTGGCAACATAAAACATTTTTTTTCCCAGTAAAATAAACCATTTTGATATAATATTAAATAATACATAACAAAGAAAATTAAGTAAAAGTTCCATGTACCATGTGCATCACAAATGCGCACAACGTGATAAAGTGAATTTTATTACTTTCACATCAATCACATCCAGTGGAAGTATAGTAACGGCAAAAAAATTTAAAAAAACTGTCATTGTTCAAATAGGCTTAGAATGTCATGAGACGTCGAGATTTTAAATTTGAGCAAAAAAAATTTCTGTTTGCCCGTAACTTTTTTGTGCGCATGTTTACTCTGGAACCGTTAAAGATATTGACTTGAAATTTGATACACGTATGTATTTTAACGAGAACTGGAACTAGATTATATTTTCACTTTATTCCGTTGAAGGGTAAATTAGGATAAAGGGGGGGTAAATAAGTAAATCAAGCATGTAAGAGTCCATAAAATTGGTATTTAGTATATATAAGAAAAGATAAGGGCTCAAAAAATTACTCCCATTACCACCCCCACCTCACTATTAAAGGGGGGTGGAAAAGCGTCAACATATTTTTTACTTCATTTGCGCCCTCTACCACCCCCTTCCACCACCCCTCACTACCGATGTGACATATCGTTTTATAGGTTTTTGGAGTAGGCGATTTCAAATATTATGTTATTAACGTTTCATAAATAATTTTCACATAGTGGAGTGCAATTTTTTTTCTTTTTTGTGAGAGACTTGGATAGAAAACGTGGATGTGGAATTTTAAGGTTTATAAACATGTTGCTAAATTGATACCAATGGTTCAAGGATAGATGAGGATATAGCAACGCGTCCTTGCGTGTGTATCTAGCTTCTACGATTTTCAATTAAAATACCATGCAACCTGTTCGGTGTTTCTATTATTTTCTTTATTCTTTAATAAGTGGGTTATCTCGAGTAGTATATAGATGCGCAGTGGATTTCCTCGAGTACTATGGATGCGCGGTGGCTTTCCTCGAGTACTATAGATGCGCAGTACGTTACTCCAAGTAATATGGATGTGCAGTAGATTTCCTCGAATAAAATGGATGCGCAATGGGTTACCTTGAGTAGTATGGATGCGCAGTGGGTTTTCACGTGTAAAATAGATGCGCAGTAGGTTACCTCAAGTAGTATGGATGCGCATTGGGTTTCCTCGAGTAACATGGATGCGCAGTGGGTTACCTCAAGTAGTTTGGATGCGAAGTTGGTTATCTCGGGTGGTATGGATGCGTAGTAGGTTTCCTCGAGTATAATGGATGCGCATATGCTTTCCTTGAGTAGGTACTGTTGATGCGCAGTAGGTTACCTATACAGATACGCAGTGGGCTTCCTCGAGTAAAACGGATGCGCAGTATAGATGCGTTTCCTCAAAGAAAGTGCTTGAAGTAGATTACTTCCACCGTGTACTCTACGGCACATTATAATTGTTTATATGTTTGTCATGCCATTTTCTACGCATTGCTCCCACTTCCAGTATAAGTGTAGTAATTTTGAAAACATTTATTTAAATAGGCTTAGAATGTTATGACATGTCGAGATTTTAAGTTGAAGCAAAAAATAATTTCTATCGCGTCGGTCTCTGACGTTTTGGGTGCACGATTACTCTGGAACCGTTTAAGATATTGACTTGAAAATTGGTACATATATGTATTTTAACGAGATCTGGAATTAGGTTATATTTTGTTCTTATTCTGTTAAAGGGTTAAAGGGTTGAGTGGTAAATTGGGATAAATGGGGGTAAATAGGTAAATTAAGCAAGTAAGAGTCCATAAAATTTGGTATTTAGTTTATTATTATATAAAAGAAGTTAAATTCTTAGAAAAATTTTTGGCATTAACTACCCCCATTATCACCCCCCACGCGATTATTAAAGGGGGTGAAAAAAAAATTGTGATTTAGTGTGTACAGGAACCAAAGACCTCAAAAAATTTTCCACTTCATCCACCCGCGTATCACCTCCTACCACCACCCCACTATCGATGTGGCATATCGTTTTTTGGTTTTCATTTAGAAAATTTCATAAACAATTATTTCCACATGGTGGAGTGCAAATATAGTGTTTTCGTTTTGAGAGGCTTGGATAGGAAATCTGGATGTGGAAGTAGTGATTCCTTGGGCTGCGGTTTTCATTTTAAAATGTTAAAACCGCTGCCCAAGGAATCACTACTTCCACATCCTGATGTTCTATCCAAGTCGCTCAAAACGAAAAATATTTTGATACTATATTTGCACTCTACTATGTGGGAATAATTGTTTATAGAACTTTAATTATATAATATTTGAAATCGCCTACCCCAAAAACTCATAAAGCGATATACCACATCGGTAGTGGGGGTGGGGGTGGATGAAGTAAAAAAAAATGTTTGAAGCCTTTGGTTCTTGTACACACACTAACTCACAATTTTATTTCCCCCCCCCCCATGGTTAAATTTTTTGAGACCTTGACATCTCTTGTATTTACTAAATGCCATTTTTTGTCGTTGTTGTACTTCCACTGGATGTGGAAGTAAAAGGCATATTGACATTTTATGATGAAACTGTTATTTTTAAGATATCACAAAATTATCCATTTTGCACCTTTCTTAACCGTCTTCACCCTAGTAAATTTTGAATATGTTTTAGATGACATTTTCCTTTACTACTGCCGCAATTCTGCTGAACTGTAATAACCAATTTGTACAAAAATATTTTTTATCCTCTCCCAAATATACTGCTACTGCAGTGATGGGTTCATTTAAAGTTATTTATTTGTTTATAGGCTTTTCTCTGTAATTGCTTTTTTTAATAATTAAAACGAAAAAGCGATTTTATTGGGAAAAAGAGTAATAATTAGTAAACATAATAAAAAAACCGCTGCCCAAGGAATCACTACTTCCACATCCAGATTCTCTATCCAAGTCACTCACAACGAAAAAACTTTGTATGTGAAAATAATTGTTTATGGAACTTTAATAATATAATATTTGAAATCCTCTACCTCAAAAACCCATAAAACGATACCCCACATCGGTAGTGGGGTGGGGGGTGGGGATAGGGGGGTGATAGTGGGGGGTGGATGAAGTAAAAAAATATTTTGAGGTTTCTGGTTCCTGTAGAAATACTAAATCACATTTTTTTTTCATCCCCTTTAATAAGGGGGTTAGGGTGGTAATGGGGGTGGCTAATGCCAAACATTTTTTTGAGACCTTAGCTTCTCTTGTATATACTAAATACCAATTTTATGGACTCTTAACTGCTTGATTGACCTATTTACCCCAAATTTACCACAATTTACCCCCAACCCTTCGACAGAACTAGATCAAAATATAATCTAGTTCCAGATCTCGTTAAAGTACATACGTGTACCAAATTTCAAGTCAATATCTCAAACGGTTCCAGAGTAAACGTGCGCACAAAAAAAAGTTACAGACCGACAGACAGAATTTTTTTTTCGCTCAAACTTAAAATCTCGACGTTTCACGACATTCTAAGCCTATTTGAACAATACAAATTTTTTAAAACTTTTTTGTCGTTACTATACTTCCACTGGATGTGGAAGTAATTAACTTAATTTGAATATCTGCGGAAAGACTGGTTAATTTTTTTTTTTATTACAAGTAGGTATTACTTTTTCGAGAGCATAGTTTTCGAGGCGATAAAGTATCGCACAAATGGTACACAATGCACTTTTTATAAAGCATCGAATTTTGTACAAAAAAGTCCCTGAGAGCATATTTTTATCTATTATGGCTCACATGCCAAAGGCGCCCGCGCGCAAACCTCAAAGTAACTGTTTTTCGCGCTGTTCTCCAAGCAGCCCGTTAAAGCAGTTAAATATTATTTGTCCAATGAGAATTTGTGGTCGATTTTTTTATTTATGAATTTCTGATCGCTCTGCACGATGGCGTCCTTCATTTTTCTTAAATATGCGTTTTTTAATGCAAAAAACATTAAAAAAATCGTACATTTGAACTTTTCCACCTTGTAGGAAGTAATTTTCTTTATTAAAAAAATTTATCTATTATTGACATATCATTTTGTTTTTATTTATCACATATAAACAATTAATATTACGGCCGAAAAGTGTAATTTTTCATTTTCATCGATTTCTATATAACTGGAACTTGCCGCATATTTTTATTAATTAGTGTTTTTTTCTGTACAATTGTACATACATTTCAATAACACAAAGAATATTTAACTATTTTTTTATTTTATTTCAACATTTTTTTAATACTTGTAACTCCATTATTAATATTATGCATCGAATAAAAAACAGTTTTAAACAGAAGTTACTCATTATGTTTTGTGTAATTTAAATTTGACTATTAGCATCGCCGTTTTCTTAATTTTTTGTTTGTTAATTAAGTCGCCAGTGCCACTTGCAGAGTAGCGTAAAAAACAGTCATTTTTATGTTTACACGTGAGCACCTGTAGCTCGAAAACTATAGTAGATAAGAATATGCCCTCGCGGACTTGTTTGTAGAAAATTCCATGTTGTACAAAAAAAAGTGCGGTGCATTTTCGTATTTATTACCGTTCTCGCTACGCAAGCGCTGAAAGATCAAAAACACCATCCTCGACATTTGCATACTCTTTTTTCTAATTATTTTAAAAAATTGGGAGGTCTTAAACGTACTCATAAATACTATTCCATGAAGCTGAACCGAATAGCAAAATAAAATATTTTTAATTTATCACATTTTTATAAATTTCAGAAATTCAAAATTGAACAAAAATCTCAAAAAAACATTTTTTGAACCCCAAATGGGTCTCGAGGACAAGGAACAATTGCAATTTCGAACAAAACACGATTGTTACAGCGCACAACGTGGCGACTTAAAAGATGAAATGCGACAATAATTGATAGTTAAAGGTTTCTCTTGTTTTTGAATTTTAAGTGAAACTAGTGAAAGAATTATTTATCTGAGATTTTTGTTTGTAAGTTTTTATTAATAAATTTGTCCTAACAGTAGTAACTTGTAAATGTTTTTTATCAGGGCGGCAAGCAATAACTGTTTGCTTAAGGTGCCAAATGTCCTGACGCCGGCACTGATTGCGCCGGTCTACAACCTGCGTGGAGAATTATAACTTAATAAATATATTATGTACCCTCGTTCGCTGGAAATCAACGTCCAGTATTTCTATTCGCGGTTCGCGCAAAATAACACCGCGCGGTGGCACCACAAGTCAACGAACAATATGTGGATAGGGACGTGTGGGGGAAGCGTGATGAGCGAGGAACGGTTTTGGCCGTATAGTTGCGTATCTTATAGACTCTTCAATCAACGATTATACTGTATTATAATTCGTAATGGTTACAAGTACCTGATTTTGTTTATTTATTTACACTCTTGAATAAAGACTGTCATTTTTTTTTAACACGTGTTTTACTGCTGTGTGTGTGTGTTTGTCTAATCTGTTCTAACGACCTCTGGAATCACCGTTCTTCACTGTAGCTATCCCAGCCCTACTGAAACAGGCTGCGCTAGGAGGCTGGTGTGGGATCCTTTGCCCCACGTAAATAAATTGTAAAGGTGGCGCCCGAGTCTGACTGAAAATAAACTAAAAATTGACCGGCGCTTCCAGACGTCTAGTGCAAAAGACACCTGGAAGAAAAAGGCGTCACAAACTTGTCTTAGGAACCTAACAGTCTTGTCTTAATTTATAATAGGTTTAAGTTTTTGGTTTAAAGTTCTTGTCTCAGGTTATGTTGGGTTAAGTATTCTTAGTTTAAAGTTCTTGGTTTAAAGCTCTTGCATTAGGTTCTGTTAGGTTTATAGTTCTTGGTGTAATGCTCTTGCCTTAGGTTATGTTAGTTTTAGGTGCCACCCCTGAAAAGGGATGGCATCTACCCCCTATAAATTAGCAAGCCCGCGCATCATATAGAAACTCCTTTTTTATGCATTTACTATTAAGCTGCCAAAAATGAACGAGATCTAATTCATATGACATTATTCTAGTATTTCGGTTAATTATTGCTATAAAATTAAATTTGAAAATACCAAATTACAGATAGTTTTGTCAGAAACAACTTTTATTTGAACTACTTTTTTGTAAATGCCATATTTTCCGAGAAAATAGAAAAAAAATCGATTTTTTAATTAAAAATACCCCTTTTCACCCCCCCCCCCCCCTTCCCCCTATAGGTTCCCACGAATCCGTAAAACTTCTAAACTTTTCTGTTTCGTGAAATTTGGCCTATTTTGAACCTACAACGAAAGTTTAAAGTCTGCACAAATTTTGTTCGAGTTAAAGTAAAGTTTTCCTGTACTAAAGGTTTGTTTTCATCTATCCAAATATACCGACAAAATACCTGAATTATTTTGTTTTTTTCTTTAGTAGTGGTGTAATATTTCTAAACTCCATATTTATGCCAATATCTTTCTTCCAATGTTAGAATCAATTAATTTATTAACTAGTCAGCTTTGGCATTATTACTGTATAAATATTTGTAAATTTTAAAGCAGTTGCCTTCCTCTTGTCAACATTTATGGTAAGGATATTTTAAAATAACCAAAATGGGAATCTTAATTTAAAGTTTTGCCATTTACAAAGGAAACACCCTATAGATGTTTAAACATTAAAACATTTTGGCGCCAGAAAAATTGTTGACTAGCTTGCTGAAAATTTTCTGAGTGGGTCGATATTATCTAGAGAAGTTTTATAGCAATAATGACAAATACGAACTTGGTTTCTCCATTTATTCATGACCTACAAGTTTAAGTGTTAATTCTAGACTAAATTTCAGATATAACTGTTTAACTAACATTTACGCCCATGCAAGGCGTAAAAATTATTTAATATATTTAACGTTTTCTGTTTCTACTTTATTGGATAAGTTCTATATATACTTTTTCATTAAGGTTTTATATCAGATTTTATGTAAGAAAATTAAGATAACAATTTTTTACTTTCCCATTTCTCACTAATAGTCCAATAATTATAAAAATTTCCATCACAAAAAATGTTATCTGAGATTTTCCTTCAGTAACTGTTAGTGGAGGGGTTAAACATCACAAAACCATAAAAATCCGTTCTAGGGGCGCCGCGCAACCCCCAAAAAAACCACCCCTTCGGTGAAAAAAGCCTTATTTTACTGATAACTCGTTAACCGTTGAAGATATAATAAAATTGCTCATCATAAAAAAGAAAGCTTGACTGATTTCCTGTATATGCCATGGTTTTCGAGAAAATCGATATTGAAAAATAATTCCAAAATTTGTATTTTAATGCGCGCGAATTTTCGTTTATTTGAAATTTTTTGCGCACGGCCTATAGAAGAAATTGAATTGCTCGAAAACCAAACAAGCTAGGAAGAAAAATCAAAATGGGTTTAAAGGGGATATAAAATACTCTCTTGTGTTGCCATTCTTGATGGTTATTGATATTTATTAGTATATAAAAATAACAATATAATATAGTTATCTTCTAATTTTTTGCGCCTCTAACTATTCACAGGTCCATAAAAATAACTGTGCAAATGCAAAAAAGTTAGGAATAAAAATATTCACATTTACAAATTTACCAGCAATTTTTTATTGCTTCCTAAAAATAAAAAAAAGACCCAAACATCTTGAATATTTAGCTCGAAATTTTTTTTTCGAGTTTATATATCATATAACTATTGTTTCTTATCATTTAATAGTTAAAAAATTGCATAAAAAATATCATAAAAAAATCGAATATGCAGCCTTTTTTTGGATTTTTTTTTAAATTAATCTAGTGTCCTTGTATTTTAATATTTTTGAAGACTTCATATTAATTGATCATACCATTTAAAATTATACTATATTTCTCAGGAAAAAAAAATGCTATTGTAAAATATATATTTTTTAAATTTGTAAATGAAGTCAGATCAAAACTCATTACTAAAGTGTTTCATTTTGTTACTTTTGACATAATCTCAAAATATAGTGACTTTTATAATTTTTTATGATATAAAGTTATTAATTAAATCTTTCGTTTGCTTCTTTTTCCATAACATGTCAACAATTGGCAAAGATCTACTTAAAAAAAAGATCTACCTAAAAAAAATTTGAAAAAAAAATTACTTACACAATCTCCAAATTACAAAACATAACACATTAAAATTTAAGTTTAGGTTGGTTACATTATGCACTAAAAAGTAGGCCCAAATTCAATTAGTTCGGATGTCTGAATGTGGATTTGCACCTACTAGAGAAAGAACCTACTAGAAGCTCTAGAAATAGTAAAGAACTTGCTAGATATATCTGGATAATGGTGACGTCATCACAGAAGCATCGAGATCTGTCATCTTTAGGTATATAAGGCATGGAGTAAACTAGAGTGGACACGGCCATCGTCAAGAAGGCCAGGAGGACGAGAGCCCTAATCTACCCGATGACGGGTAGACAGAGCAGACTCAACCTGAGGAACAAGCTCACGCTTATCAGGTCCCTCATCCGGCCTCAGCTGACGTACGCTTCGGTAGCTTGGGGCTACCAAGCAAAGAGCTACCTCCATCAGATCCAGAGAGTGGAGAACGTCGCCCTCAGAACAGCAGTCGACGCACCCTGGTTCGTCCGCAACGAGGACATCTACAGGGACCTGGACTACACCCCGGTCACTGAGATCATCAAGGAGAGAGCCAGAAAGATGCACGCCCTTGCCGAGGAGCATGGGAACCCACTAGTCAGGGAGGCAACTGACTATGACCCAGCAGATGCTCCGAGGCACAAGCGGCAGAAGGTGCAGCTCCTGGATAACGGGTGAGTATGAGAGACATACCACCACCCGACGATCCACCCCCACGGAAGAGACATGACGACATCCAACCACCCACCCAAGACCCTGCAGGCACCGGTCAAACAACCGTCCAGTACCTGTAGTCCCCCTAGCTCCGGGCAGGCCGAAAATGCTACCAAAGCAGTTAGGTCTGCCCTTCCTCGAGCTACACAGCTCATCCTTACCCTACCGATGATCCGGATGACAGGATGCCTCTTGGCATCTTGTGTACCGGCAGTCACTCCCGCCACAAAACCCAACACACCTAACAGACCGATGACTACCCCCCGGGGGGCAAACAAGCTGGCGAAGAGAAGAAGACGAAGACAGAAGAACGCCAGAAGAGGCCTTAGCCAGCAAGGTCCAACGAGCCAGGACTCAGGGAGGTGGACCGAAATCGTCTGCACCGCTCACATTTGTGAGTGGGGCCGACGTAAAGTAAGTTCGCCCGCCCTGCACGAGGCTGGTCCCCGGTCTACAGCGATGCATTGGGGTAAAGGGCAATAGTCCTGCCCGGCCCCAGTCATCCGAGATCGACACTTTAGCCAAGAATATTGGCGAGTGGACACTTAAGTAAGAACAGTTCTAATGGTCAGTTGATATGGTCAGAGAGTAAGGAGTAAACACAGTGATAAAGTGACTGAATAATTGAATTGTAGTACACAGTG
Source organism: Rutpela maculata (assembly GCA_936432065.2). Classification (NCBI taxonomy): domain Eukaryota; kingdom Metazoa; phylum Arthropoda; class Insecta; order Coleoptera; family Cerambycidae; genus Rutpela; species Rutpela maculata. The sequence goes on from OW386285.2 coordinate 49,192,356, forward strand.
TATTATTAGTCAAGTAATCAATTTGTTGTAAATAGAAGTTAATAAATTAGTGTTTTAGTGTTACCCTGGTGTTATAATTTCCGGATTCACGATACAGGGTGTTTACAAAAAGGGTGTAAGCACGTCACAATATAGAGATTTTTATTATTTTTTATGGTTACAAAATAAAGTTATTAAATGAATGTATTTCATATCTGATTCTATTTTTTATAATATGTTAACAATTGGCAAATATATATTCAGAAAAATCGGGAAAAAATCAATTTTTACTAACACGATCTTAAAAACCCTAAACCCTAGAAATCTAGTTAGTTTCATAATTTTCTATGGTGAAAAATCGAAGGTTATAAAAATATCTTTCATTTGTTTACTTATTTTCTTGGAAATGTCGACAATTGGCGCAAATATTAACGATTATATAACCCATTCTCTAAAAATTCAATTTTTCTTATATTTCAATATCGATTTTCTCGAAAACTATGGCATATACAAAAAAATTACAGGACTTTTTTTAGGAAATTAGCTAAGTCATGAGCAATTTTTTTTATATCTTCAACGGTTAACGAGTTATCAGTAAAGTAAGGCTTTCTTCACCGAATGGTGAAGCGGCGCGCAACACCCGCAGAACGGATTTTTATGGTTTTGTGATGTATAACCTCTCCACTAACAGTTATTGAAGGGAAATCTCAGATAACGTTTTTTGCGAGCTTCTGGTGTATTTTTTACTTTACCGACTGGACTATAAGTAATAATGATTAGTGATTTTCTTTAGCTACTAGATTTGCTTAAGTATTCAGATTAGGTAATAAGCTCCAATTAACCGGCTAACTGGGTGACTCGGTGAAATAGTTTATAATGTCTACAGTTCATCTCAAACTTATAGCAACATGAGGCCCAGTGTTTCAATGCAAAGTTAAGCACTTTATCCTACAAATAAATTAGCTAGAAGTTTAGAATATGCTTTTATTAAACACTTTAATATTGCAACTTCGTATTCTTACCTTCTAGCTAATTTATTTTTAGGATAAAGTGGTTAACTTTGCATTGAAACCCTGGGCCTCATGTTGCTATAAGTTTGAGATGAACTATAACGCCTTTTATGTTGAAGATGGTTCACTAAAAAAAATCAACATTTCTAATGGCAAAATGTTGAGAACTCCTGAATGTCATTTAATTTCATAGTAATCTCTTTTTTAACCTCGGGTAATGAAATAAGTGTAGTAATAATAATTACTAATATAGATGTATTCTAGGAAATGGCGAAGGATCCGGTCCTAAAAATCGTTTTGAAATTATTCCTCTATTTTGTGGTCGTGCCGATATAGCCTATAACTGGCTTATACCACTCACGAAGTGGTTTCTTCCGGGTGTTGCCGTGGTCGTTGAATTTGACATGACGTTTCGCTGATCATGCAATCAGCTTCTTCAGAGACTAAAGTTGTTGTGTTTGCTACTCGATACATACCTTGGCGCTGCTTCGCTTCGCTGCTCATTCGTTATATTTCGTTGACCGCTACAAATGATATATATTTTCCTTTAATTCTTTGGGTACAAGTTGCTGGTCTATCAGGTTAACTGTTACCTTAATCGAAATATTGATGAACAAAGATTCCACGTTGAAACTCACCATGATGACTGGCGTGACTGCTCGTTGTTTGTAAACCTTTAAGAATGTCCACAAAGTGTCCAGAGTTCCTCACACAGCTGCTGGTCTTTCCTATATGGGGCTGTAGTATTAGTCCAATCCTCCGATTAAAGAACTTATATAAGTTTTTTAATCGGAGGTCTAATCAAATGGTAGTTTCAAGTGGAAAGTTCTGGTGTAATTGTTTTAGTGGTTTATTTTATATTTTTTGGTGTGCTGAACACGAATCTGGAGTCGTTCAACAAAAATTTACATTACCTACAATTTATGTCTTTAACATTTGTTTGTGCGTCGTATGGTTTCCACGCAAAAGAGTGTTGAAATATTGGGGAAATCAGTAATTTTTGGAAAATAACAAAAAACACCATTAATATGTATTTTTTATTTCATGTAGGTAAACACTATTCAACATGCTAATGAAAGGCGAATTTCTGTATAATTTATATTTATTTAAGTACCAATACGAGCCCTCTTAGATACGGGTTCCATAATTTCTTTAGGGCAGCCTTCCAGTTCTTCTACGCCTAAAACAAATAATAATAATAATAATAATAACGTTTATTCATAAATAAAGAGAACAATAGCCTATGACATTTTAATAATAATAATAATAATAAATAAACGTGTAGTCGACTCACGAAGCACTCACACGTCATGGACTGCGAGTACTTGTTTGTGAGCTGAAACCTACCAAAATCTATTTATAATATGGCATTATTTAGTTAAATTTAAATATATGTACATATTTTTTTTTTCATATTTTTTCTTTGCATTTTTTTAAAATATTATCTATAAGTATTTTTTTTTATTTTAACATATCGATTATATAAGATAAAATAAATTCATTTTTTCACTCATATAAATATACTTAGTTTCTTAACTACGCAAACAAATCAACGGTGGTACAATCTGAAACATAAAATTATGTTTGACTTTCTCAGAATATATCACACAAGGGCTAACACCGTTACTGATTAAGACTAGGCATAATAATATGTTTTGTCTATTATCGCATGTACTACATTTCTAGGTGCAACAAACATCCATTGTTTAATTCTTTTTTTTAATGAATGGAGACTGTTTAGCATTTTAATATCTTGCGGTAATGCGGAGTACATTTTGGAGCAAAGGTATATATAACATCTTTGACCTACTGTTTTAGTGCATTTTACGTTTCTAGAAATAGACGCAGTTTTTGTCCTGGTGTTATACTGATGTTCGGAAAAATTTAGAAGTTTTTTGTTTTTAAATATTTCAGTACACATGGCTAAACCAAACAACTGACGCACATCCAGCACTTTTGCTTCTTTATGCAATAAATCAGACGAGTACGTATATTTTCTTTTCAAAATTATTTTTAGGCACCATTTCTGCATTACATCTAATGAGTGTAAGTAGTTCTTATTAACTCCCCCCCAAGCTAAAATTGCGTAATTTATATGGCTTTGAATTAGGGAAAAATATATTGTTCTAAGGTCGCGAAATTCTAGAAAGTTGGTTAGATATTTTATTTCTGAGATAATGCCCCTGATTTTTCTTACAATGAAGTTTATTTGTTTATCCCATCTTAAATGACAATCTATAATGATACCTAGGTATTTGACGTTATCACTTTCTTTCAGACTTATAGCATCATGATTTATTTCTATCGATATGGATTTATATTGTGGTAAACCGACTTTGTATGAACTAAATGCTACGTATTTTGTTTTGTCCGAGTTTAGTGTTAAGGTGTTATTGTTAAACCATGTTATTATTGTGGAAAAGTCTTTTTGTACGTCAGCCCGTATGGAATCCCATGTTTTACCTTTATACAATATAACCGTGTCATCAGCGAAGCTTGTTATTTTCCCCAAACTGTTCAAGCTCAGTAGGTCATTGATGAATACCGTAAATAGTAATGGTCCCAGTACGGTTCCCTGTGGGACTCCATACATGACTGTTTTGGGATTACTATATACTTCTTGTATTGAAACATAATTAGTTCTGTTTTCAAGATAGCTTTTGAGAAGTTGAAGAGTTTTTCCCCTGATACCGACAGCATAAAGTTTTTGGAGCAGCTTATCATGGCAGACAGTGTCAAACGCCTTTGCAAGGTCAACAAAGACTGCCAAGGCTGGCTCGCTCTTATCTAAAGACTCATAGATTTTAGAGGTTAAATCACATATCGCATCTTGAGTAGACCTATTTTCTCTAAATCCATATTGTTTATCTGAAATTATTTTATACCTATTTAGGAAGCTCAATAATCTTTTTTTAATAATTTTTTCGAAAATTTTTGCAAAATTAGATATAAGGGTTATAAGTCTATAATTACTTATCTCATCTTTTGCTCCGTTTTTATAAAGTGGTTTAATAATTCCAACCTTAAACACAGATGGTACTATACCTTCATTAATTGCCTTATTGATTAGGTGAGTAAATGGTTTTATTATTAACGCACTAATTTTTTTAATTATTTCAGATTTTATGCCGTCGATGCCAGGGAGTTTATTATTTTTTAATTCTTTAATAGCCTGATTAACTTCCAAAACAGTTATCTCACTGAGGTATATGGAGTTTTCATTATCTGATAATTGTAATGGTGTTGGTACGTGTGACTGTAAGATTTTTTCTGCAAGATTTTTTCCTAAATTTGTATTTTTTTTTTTTTCCTCCTCTTGGCTTTGGATGAAACCATCAGCCAGTAGCTCTTGATTTATAACACACTCGTGACACATGCAAACAAAACTCTTCCAGCATATATTCAACCCTGTTATTACCTACTATTAACCTAACCAAAGCTATATATATGAAAGGGTAAAGTATGCATGCAATACACGTACGTGTATGCGCACACACTAACACAAGTACATACACCTATCTATCACAGGGATATATAACGGGGACACTCATTTCACGTCAAGGGGTCCATCTTGACGACTTCATGGAAACATAGACAGGGTAGGGGGACCACGGTATGATAGGTTAGAACTACACAGGAGCAATTAACACCAAGGTGACAAGTTTAACCTAAAAAATTATTTGACTTATAGACTTATATTTGTTGATTTAAAAAATATATACAATGCTGTGAAGGCCTCGAAATTTTCGGATATCAGAATATTATTAACATTTAGAGGTAGGTAGAATCCGAGTTCTACCAGTTTATCCATTAGAACATTCGTTTGACCTTGATTAAGTGCACAACTAAAAATTATATGGTTTATGTCTCCAATTTGCCCACACGTACAAAGATTATCTGTACCTAAATTTGTATAATGATCATTAAAATTATTTGCAATGTCAACAGGATTATTTATTATAATGTCGTCTTTTTTAATAGAGGCAATCACTTCATGGTTTTTGTTTTCATTGCAGATAGTTTTAATAGTTTTCCACATTTGACTGGAGTTTCCTTCACAGTTATAAATTTTATTCTTAAAGTATATTATCTTAGATTTTTTTATCAATTGTTGCAGTTTGTTTTTGTAGAATGAGTGACTTAATTCCAAATCTTGTACAATTTATTGAATAGATATGAAAGCAATACCTATTAAAAAACATATGTTGAACACACAAATAAATAGTGAGGGGAAAAATAAAGGTGAGATAGAATTATTTATGCGTAGTTACCTTTAAGTAATTCAGGGAACTCGGGTCATCCTCTGCTTCTTCTTCAATTTCTGCAACGGTCATGTTATTGCAGCTGTTCTCGCAATTCAGGTACATGTTGGAACAGTTGAGGCCTGTTTATTTGCATCCACAGTTGGTCTGACAGGTCTTCATGTTTTAAAACTGCTTCCGGTGCTGGTAGCTGTGGCGTTGGTACTGGCTGCAGACCACCTTTGGTTTTCTTCCTACCCCATTGCTCTGAATCTTTTTCATTTCCAAGCCATTGTTGTACTTGAAAGTATACTCTCAACGAATTTTGCTGTGCTGCAGCCTCGGTAGGAGGTAGGGACGCCAAATGGTTTCGACATACTATTATGCCAGAATATTTAGTTCACCAATTTGGTGAGGGGAAAATTTACCTCAAATTACTCACAAATTTAGCAATATGATAGTCCAGTCAGTGAGGACATTTAACTTGTAATAGTGACAAAAGTTTTTAAATTTTGAGAAATGATTGGGTAAGATATAAAAACAATAACACCAATTTTTGCTGCTGTTTGCAAAGTCCGGAAAATTGTTAAAATTGCAAAAAACGTACTTTCATAATCATTTGCAGAAAAAAAATTTCAAAAGAGCAGCAAAGTTGTAAAACTTCTTTTTTTTGTGGTATATCCCACAAATATTGACATTTGCTGGAAATTTGGAAATGCACAACATACATGTATACATTTTCAAAAATTAATGTTATTGTTAATATTTCGAAGAAAAAAGTCTCAATACTGCTTCTAACAACTTCGTAAATTTGTTTAAATTTTATGTTGCACGGAACAAAATTTTACATATCCTAACAGTGAAATCTTTGCATTGTTCTCTTTGTCTCTGTCCCAAAAATTACAAAAGCTTAAAAATTGGTTAGCAAATGTTAGATACAAATTATTACATCTTATATTAGGTTTGCTAACACTTACATGAAACGGAACCTTGTAAAATTAATAATAATAATGATTTTGCACTTTTCGTACCAAAAAAAATTGCAAAAATTTAGCAAATAAATTACAATGTTTGAAACAATATTCCTTACTTAAATAGAAATTTACTAGCCCGGACGACAGAGAACATTTTATAGTGAAACCCACAAAAATTTGCAAACTGATTAATTTTTTTTTAATGAGTTCGTGAAAGTGTATAGTATAATATCCAGAAAAATTTACATTTCGCTCAGATGCAGAACATAAAGAAAAAAAGTGAAAAAAAATTTTTTTTTCACTTTTTTTTGTGTTCTGCATCCGAGCGAACTCATTAAAAAAGTTTACTTAGTTTGCAAAATTTTGTGGGTAAATACATTCATCGACTGGGCTAACGTACTCGCGTGCGGCTGCAAAAAAATATTCTTGCAAGGTGCGCCGGACCAGACCCAGTGTAGCATATGTTTTTGGGATCGCTGAAACCGAATCTGAAACTTATTTTGCCCCATCAAGTCAGGATTGTTTTTTTAAATTAAGGTAATTAATTCCGCAGCCAAGCCAAAGGCCTGTTTTATAGAATGAGCCGTAAGCCCACATGAAAAAAACCAATAACTCAACATCATCAAACCACAGACAGGCCAAAGGCTACATCTAATGTAAGGTAAACAAAAATTGGAAAACATTTTTTTAAGCAGACTTAATTTACGAGAATAAATATATTTGAAGATTTGGCGGGGTCGCCGGGAATAGCAATTAATTTATATACAGGGTATTATTTTCGTCTGGTAACATTCATATGGTGCTCAACATAAATATAATTTCACAATAGTTTCCTTCACTACGTAGAAGTTAAATAAATAAAAGAAGCTACTAAAAAAAAGGTTGAAATAATTTTTTTTAAATACAGCCGCTTTCAAAAAATCTAAAAATATCTCTAAAAAGTAAGAAATAAAATTTAACTCAGTTTTACTAATATCTGTCAAAAACGTGACAAGGCAACATAAGTTTCAGATTCGGTTTCAGTGACCCCAAACACATACGCTACACTGGTCCGGCGCACCTCGCAAAAATATTTGTGGTCCTGTGTAATCTGATAGTGTAATATGTCCAGTAGAGTTCATAAAAGTAATTTATATTAATAGCTGAGGAGTTGGTGGCAAATTTTTTTATATGATCTTATTGTGCAACTGAAGTTGAAAAGTGTATAGCCGTTATAATAAAAGCCCGAAAAAACCATTTCATTATTATTATTATTATTAGTCATTACGGCGCGTTGCTGATTTTTTAATTAATAGTTAATTAAAAATGCAATAAAAAAAACACTCCTATATGATTTTATTGTTTTAAACGTTGCTTGTCAATGTGACATTGATATAAATGCAGTCGGCTGAAATCAGTGTGTCTGTGTTTTTTGAAATTTTTTTTTTTTATTAATTTATGATTTACTAAACATTAAGTTTCGCAAAGTGATACGAAACAATAAAACAAACTTCGGTCACCTGTGTACTGCTTCGTTTAAAGGGGGTGAATTTTCAAGAAGGAGGTAAAAAAAAACGCTTCTATATTATTTTACGGTGTCAGCTACTTTGCGGGAAGCTTTGGTTGTTTGCAAAGAATATAAAAAAAATTGTGGCTGAAATCTGCTATGCTGATTTTTCATAGGCTGTCGTTTCTTAATAATTACACAAGCCGGCAAAAAAGGGGGGGACTGTTCTTTTGATCAAAACCATCTCATCCCATGTTTTTTGATATGCCGAAACAGATTCTGATATTAAAAAAAAATCTACTACGTCAGTTTTTGTCTACCACCCTTCTTATCCCCTAAAAAGGGCAAAAAAGGTCTTGTTCTAAGGTTCTGATCTAACTTTTCTGAAATATTTTGACGCGCTGAAGCCATTCTATCGTTTTATCTCCTAGGGATGGCAGAGGGAATCTAACAAAAACTGATCAGGTAGATTTTTTTAAATATCAGAATCGGTTTCAGCATGTCAAAAAACATGGGATAAGATGGTTCTGATCAAAGTGACAGCACCTTTCTTTTGTCGGCCTGTGTTATTTTTACAAAACTTTTGTCGCTATCTAGGTAGTTCCAAGAAATATTCAATTTCTTGTTTTTTACAATTATTTGATTTTTTTCTTTGCTTGTATGTGTATACAGCGTGCCCCGTAATACGTTGTGTTGTAAACGTACATTATTTAATAAAAAAAATTTTTTCTTCCTAAATCCATCTTTCTGACACTATATCTCTTTAAACATTTGACTTACAATAAAAATGTATATACAAAAAGTGTAGAAAATTTTATCCTCTTCAATTTTGTCTTGACATTTTTCTCGTAGGATCAAGCGTTGCCGAATTATTTTGAAAACTAATTATTTGCACATTTACTTTAAGATGGCGGCTTGCGCTTCTCCCTCCCAACCAAGGTCGAAAACTTGTATTTTTATCAAGGCCTTGACTTAAACAACATATATCAAAATCATTACTACTCCACCTTTTGCAGGGCAAAATCCTCCACTGATTGGACTATTTTCTTACTTTGACATTTTTTTAAGTAAATTGGAAATATTTCTGAAAATCAGCAACGTTGTACACAGCTAATGTTTTTCTCTACTTATGGATATAAAAACTAACAAATTAATACCAATGCGAAGTACAATGAAATGACTTAATAGCGCCTTTTCTGCAAATTAACAATTAGTTTTTTAAACCAACCATTAAAATAATATAGGAGCGTTCTTTTTTGTAAATTTGAAATTCATTTATTTAAAAAATCAGCAGCAACCAAGCTCGGTAGCGACCTCTGTTATATCAATATTTTCATTCCGTATCATTGTTAATTACAATGAAATCATATACCCGTACTGCTACCAGCTACCTAGCTATAAGTTTTTGCCATTTTTGTTGCATGTCGTGGTTTTATAAATCTTGTCATGTACCAAGAGTGAACAAGTGCCTCTTTCCAGCCACCTCAGACCTACCTTGCACTGATGGGAGCCAACAGCTCGAAACTGAAGTCTGCAAGTGGTGTGGAGTGACTGGCATGAGAGTTTCTTTGGTTAGGAATAAGTCATTCGGCTGGTGTCTGATGCAATCGAAACTTTAGCGTTTTGTGTCAATACATAGTTATTGCACTTAACGCGGCCAGGGTTGTAATTTGTAATTCAGCGCTCGGCGGGGCATTAGCGCTGTTGGTTGCAGTCTGGTTTTTAATTCCTTATATATTTAAGGAAACGTATAGAGGAGTTCGACAAAAATATTTCACTAGAAAGTATTCTGCCCTCTAAAAGCATACCTACCAAGCAACATAATATCGATATAGTAGAGCAATTATCTCTATATTTTTTTACCATTAGGTCAAATGTCCCTGTTTGGTCATTTTCATGACATCCATGACCCAGATGTGTAGTAAACGGTGTCGATCATTTCTTTTATAGCAAGTAAATTGCAATACTGACTGGAAAATGAGAAATAAAGTGAGAAACACAAATAAAAAAATAAATTGATCTGTTCATTGAAATTAAATATTGTATGTGGATTTCTATTAAAATATTTACTATTTATAAAAAAAGCTGAACTATAATATTAAGGATTAAGCCTATTAAAATACCCATAAGTAGGAGTATTAGGATAGCCCATAAAATATAAAATTTTATGAGTTTCACTATTCACGACTAATACCGATTTTTTCAGAACTGAGCCACCATATTTACGATAATAAATAGATGACAGACGTTTAATACTAAAGCCTCCTAAAATAGATTTTTATTATGGGCAATTTTAGTAAAATAGATTATTCATTTCTCTTCCCCATCACAACGAAAGTGGATTTTATATTTTTTAAGAATGAAAGGATTATGTTTTCGTAAAACACTCTCCGAAAGGGTTGATTGAATTTACTAAAGTATATTGGATTGAATTTCTTCTGAACTACTCTACATTAACAGTCTTAATTATTATTTTCTAGAATGCAGCAAAGCACGCAAATACCTCCATACCAACACACCGTCATAACCCAGTATAAAAATTCGTGTAAGTTTTTATTGACATTATATTGTTAAAAAAGAAACCTTAGATTCACCTTAAAATTGTTCACACTCCAAGGGTCAATTTTTACGTACAAGGTGTCCCACTAAATAAGTTTAGCTCGATTTTCTCCATAGTTTCCGAGATAGTAGTTATTTGTTTAACAAAGCAGCAAAATAGTAAATTGACTGTCAATCTATTTTGCTGCTGAGTTGAACATATATTTTTTTCGGCGATTATTTGAATATATTTTAAAATATTTAAATTTTTATAAAATTCCCATAATCTCTATATTTTTATTGTTGTGATAAATTCAATAAATATTCATTAAAGATCGCAGTTCTTGCGTGTTGGTAACTATTAACATATGCCAATATTCACCGTAATAATCAAAGTTTGACAAGTTAAGTTCTTGTGAGTTTCGAAAATAGTACATTGTGCGTATAGCAGTAAAGGCAATACATTCGCGGACGACAAGCATCGAAGTCCGGGAATGTGCTTTTACGAAGTACACATGCTATTTTTTTGAAATCGCAATCAATATTAGCATAAATACATCAAAATGAAAAAATATGTATATATTGAAATATATATAAAAAACAGGCCGAAAAAGTTACTTTCCCTGCTTAGGCCGAGAAAGCAAATTTTATATATAAAAACAGTCTGGAAAAATTAACTTTCCTAGCTTAGGCCGGGAATAGTTATTTACGTAACAAGTTCCGAAAGTGGTCTTTTACTGGACGAGTATACAAATTCCAGGACGAGCAATAGGCGAGGCCTGGAAGCTTGTGAGTCCAGTAAAAGCACTTTCGGGGCGTGTTACGTACAATATTTTACTTCCACATCCAGTGGAAGTATAGTAACGACAAAAAAATTTTTAAAAATTTGTATTGTTCAAATAGGCTTAGAATGTCATGAAACGTCGAGATTTCAAGTTTGAGCGAAAAAAAAAAATTTTGCCTGTCGGTCTGTCTGTCTGCCTGTCGGTCTGTAACTTTTTTTGTGCGCACGTTTACTCTGGAACCGTTTGAGATATTGACTTGAAATTTGGTACACATATGTACTTTAACGGATCTAGAACTAGATTATATTTTCATCTTGGTCCGTCGAAGGGTTGAGGGGTAAATTGGGGTAAATTTGGAATCAATAGGTAAATTAAGCAGGTAAGAGTTCATAAAATTGATATTTAGTATAGACGAGAGAAGCTAAGGTCTCAAAAAAAAATTTGGCATTAGCCACCCCCATTACCACCCCCCCCATTATTAAAGGGGATGAAAAAAAAATGTGATTTAGTGTGTGTACAAGAACCAGAAACCTCAAAATATTTTTTTACTTTATCCACCCACAAGAAATAGTAATTCAAGGAAAGAGGTCAACCCAAGCAGAAGCTTGGAAAGATCCGCAAAACATTGTTTTTTTGGTCATGTAACGTACAATATATTTTTTTTTCGGCCGACCAGAAAGTACACCATTTCTGGAGAAATTATCCGCCAGAAATTAACGTTTTCCCAGGCTAAACCGGAAAGTGACATTAGAGATCGGCAAAAGCTTTTCCGATTCCTGTTATTCTCGTTGCTATGGAAACAAATGTGTGTTAATTGTTGAGAAGTTATGAAAAGTATGGATTCAGATTATGAAGCGTTACAAGCAGAAATTGAAATTGTATAATAGTGACGGTCGTAAAAATATTTTAGTTAATTAGTTATTATTGTTTGTCATTGTATTTGTTAGAAAATTTATTAAAAAAATTATACGAAATTGATTTTGTATGACAGTGTCGAAAAAAAAAAAATATTGTACGTTACACAACCGAAAAACAGTGTTTTGCAGAAGCTTCCAGGACTCACCTGCGGATCGCCCTGGAATCTGCTTGGGTCAACCAGCAAAACAACCTCTTTCCGGTCTTGTAACGTAAATTACTATTTTTCTGAAATCGATCAAGAATGTCTACTTTTTCGGCTCAATTTCAGATCCTAAAGTACGCGATTCTAGTATTTTAGTCCGTTGTTAAGCAACTATAGGAAAACAGTCCGGGGAAGTTATTTTTCCGGCCTAAACCGGGTCTCTCGACCTGTTTCTAGTGTTATATCTGAATTATTTAGAAAAGATAAATCTAAATTTTAACCTCCTCACAATAAAATTGTGGGAGGTTACTACAATTAGTCCAAAATCGAAAATTGAGATAACATCAAATATTTACGTTTTGAGGTCCCAGGAACCCAAAAAAGTTGTTTTTGAAAAATGTCTGTGTGTGTGTATGTGTGTGTGTGTGTGTGTGTGTGTGTGTGTGTGTGTGTGTGTGTATGTATGTTAGCACGATAGCGGCGAAGCTACTAAACGGATTTGGATGAAACTTTGCATGAGGGTTTCTTTAGTGCTCCAGAAGATCTGAAAAGGTTTTGGTTGAGATCGGATTACGTTTAGTGCCGTTTTGGCACAAC